>CM053026.1:383475393-385875393 GCA_028564925.1 Lithobates sylvaticus
TGGTTGCTTCAGCGTGACCAGTTCTCGCACATGCCTTTGCTTCGTGAGATCCGGGAGAATAATCCTGATGATTTCAGGAACTTTCTCAGGATGACGGACCCCGATTTTCACCGTCTTTTGGCTTTGCTGACCCCCTTTATCAGCCGGCAGGATACCTGCATGAGACAAGCCATTACTCCGGAGCAGAGGCTTGTTGCCACGTTGAGGTACTTGGCGACAGGGAGAAGTCTTCAGGATTTGAAGTTCTCTTCAGGTATCTCTCCCCAGGCCCTGGGAATCATTATTCCAGAGACCTGTTCTGCCATCATTCAGGTCCTGCAGGAGGACTATATTAAGGTAACATTTCTACTTTACTATTCCCTTCTATGTATGCTCTGTTTGCTAATGACTTGTATTTTTGACCTCCTTCCCTAATTACCATGATTGCAATATGTTCTAATATGCTGTGCCCCTTTTCTCCTTCATGCATTTTTCCCTTCACTTACCTCACCAGCATGCTCTTCTGCCCCAATAGACACCTATGGCCTAGTCACTTAAGCAATGTCTTTTGTCTGCTGCATAGTATTGTTTGCCCCAAAACACCCCCTAAAATATGCACAAATGTTTGCTGTGTGGTTTACTTCATGTAGAGCCCCCTTTTTTTGTTCTTTTGGTGGGGGGGGGGGGCAAACTCATTAGGAACCCCCTCCCCCAACTGCTCTGTCAGATGGTACCAATCCTTTATCTGCTGGCTTTCCCAAGGTCCATACACACTATATACCTACCTCTTTATAGTGCGCATCTTTAGGGATGAATTCAGCAAAGCATGTAGTGCAAGGGACTGCCTCCATACATTCCATTTCCTATTTTTTTGTCTTCTTTCCCTCCTATTAGCTTGCTTGGTAATTTAATAATGTCACACTGTGCCTGCCTTTTTTGGGGGGGGGGGGGGGTTGAAATGTTATTTGATCTTTCCTGTGGCCTGCCAATAGTGTTAAGTACAGAGGGTCTGGCCAAACTAGCCCACATTATTGAGCCATTTGCCAATCAATGAAGTGCAGAGGGTTAGCTGTCCACCACCCCCCCCCCCCCCAAAACCCCTAGTTATTGCCAATGGCCCATCAGAAGTGGGGGGATTGATGGGGGGGTGAGTAATCTGTGAAGGGGAGCCTCTACTTTTCTGTGCAAATACTTTCCAGCCTCCAATTTTAGACAATGCTCTTGTTCCAAGATGTTGATTGTCTAATCTGCTTGCAATGTTTAGGTGCAAAGTGACTATTTTTTTTTTTCTTGTTTCACTCCACAGTTCCCTTCCACGCCACAGGAATGGCAGACTGTGGCCTCCCACTTTGCCAGCCGTTGGGACTTTCCTAACTGCGGAGGGGCAATTGATGGGAAACACGTCCGCATCGTCCCACCGCCCAACTCGGGGTCCTACTATTATAATTATAAAGGGTTTAATAGTGTAGTGATGTTGGCGGTGGTGTCGGCAACATACGAGTTTATGTATGTGGACGTGGGGATGAACGGCCGGATATCGGATGGTGGGGCCATTACGCACACGGAGTTCTACTGGCGTCTCCAAAGTGGCAGTCTGTGCTTGCCACCTCCAGAGGAGAATGCCGAAGGACTCCCCTTCGTCTTTGTCGCAGATGAAGCGTTTGCGTTGACTCCCCATGTGATGAGGCCGTTCCCGATGAGGACCCTCACCCCGGACCAGAGGGTCTTCAACTACAGGCTGTCCAGAGCCAGAAGAGTTGTGGAGAACGCTTTTGGCATCCTGGCCAGCCGCTTCCGCCTGTTCCTGACGGCATTTAACTTGGCGGAATACAAACTCAACCACATAGTTCTTGCCTGTTGCATATTGCACAACTTCCTCAAAAGACATAACAGGAACTATGTGGTGCCCGTTGGCCCAGATGTGGAGGGCCCTCCAAATGCCGAACTCACAGCCCTTCGAGTGGCACGTCCAGGCTTGCCCCCTCTAAATGCCCGTGTGGTCCGGGACCAATATATGCAGTACTTTGTGGGTAGGGGGGCCATTGCTCTGCCTGACGATGTGTGAGAGGCATTTTTTAATAAATCTGATATTTTAACCAACCTATGATTTCATGTCATTTCAGTCTTCTTTTTAGCTTATTTTACTTTGACATTTTTTTCCCTTTGCCTTCGACAGTGGGAATGCACTTTCTGGGCAAAAGGAGGTAACAGTCTCTTCTTCCCAAAAAGATTATTCTCATGTTGTGTGTTTGCTACCTAATCTTTGGTCTAGAGAAGGTTTGTACTGCATAACTGACACCCAAAATACTCCTTTTCATCACCAGGTCTGACATGTGTGTATTCTCCAAAATGCTGTGCTCCGTGTTTTCGTACAAAGCACTGTGGGTGTCATTTACATAAGTCAAATCCGCTATGCTCTACAAGTGCATTGAAAAAGTTCCCCGGGAAAGAAAATTGGAGTGCAAAGTGGATTTGCCTTTAGTAAATAACACCCATTGCCCCCCATATCCTTTTCATTTTACATACATAATGCATTGGGTTTTTTAAATAAGGAAGCCACACATTTAGAAAAATAAAAGTTTACTAGGAAAACATTCCCAAGTGCGTTTACAATCTTCACGCCAAAACTGACAACATCTTGGTTATTTACAACATTGTTTACAAACATTCCGCAATTGGTAAAACCAGGCATGGAGCAAAACAGAACCTAGGAACTTGGAAAGTTCAACTTTGTAAAGTGAAGACAAGATCAGACATGACTATATGTTCAAAGTGTGTTTGATCTTGCCTTCATCACATGGGGGGTCACCCCCGAAAAGTGGAAATTTGGAACATGCACACAATTTGGGTCTGAAAATGGTCATTAGATGGGAAAACACATGCCTAGAAGCTTCAAAAGTGCCATTTTCCATCATGGGGATGAATGGACGTTTTTTGGGGGTGCAACCCCTTCACCACAACCACTTTCGTAGTTCGTAAAGTGTTTGCACCCCCAAAAAAACATTGCCATTCATCCACCATGGTGGGAGCTAGCACATGTGGACACAATGTGTGCATGTTCCAAATTTCAGACAGTTTTTAAGTTGCAAATGTGTTCTGAAGCTGGCACAAATGTGTGTTAATTACTTGGTGCGTTTTCATATTTTTCCTAAAATATCAATGATGTTCTTCAATTTTTGTTGAACATCATTGATGTTTTGCTTTATGTAATCTAGATCTCTATTGCAGACCATTATCTCTCCGATGAGTACGTGGGCACTCTCTGTGGTAAAGTGCGATTTTTCTTCCACAACATCCACGTCACCTAAAAACCACAAACAAACAAAAATGGGGTGTTGGAAATGAGGCAGCCATACATGGATTAGCTTACCAGTAGCTGTGTTCTCCCACACTCACCTGTTGTGGTGACAATTTCTCCAAGTTCGATGATCTCTCCTTCCTCCTCCTCCTCCTCCTCTGCTTCTGCTCTTTCCCCTTTTTTGGTAGGTGTTGGTTTGGGGGTTTCCTCAGACGGCCCAAGTTTTCGCTCCCCTATGAGAATGTCCAAAAGGAAGATTTAGCAACACAAGCTATTGAGGGCAGAAATAGGAAATGACAAACATTGCTTGAAAGTGACGGACACTATTTTAGTTTGGCCAGTTACAAATGTCAACTACATGAATGAAGTCACTTTGTAAAGGTGCTAAACTGACTAGCTTTTTGGTAGAAGTTTGTGTGATGGAGACCCCCCTCTAGTATCCACTGGAGCACATGTGTGGAAAAGCATAATAAAAAGGGGGTTTGGGTGTCCCAGCACTAGTGCTCTAGAGTCCAGATGGGTAAACAGCTACTGAGTGACCTCTCCTTTACATTGAATAAATTGGCTTTACATTCTTGATGACATTTCTAGTGAGAACAAACTTCCTTTCCCCAAAAAAAACCCAAACATCGTATTATAAGTGGCCGAACGATCGAGGTTGCGTACGATCGAATGCACACACACACGACCATGACAGTGGCAGAAAGATCGAGGCTGAGTACGATCGAATGCACAGACGAACCTGAAAGTGGCCATTTTGGAATGTACAACTTGGTAAAAATCAAAACACAATGGAGCAGTATGCAAGCAAGAAATCAAACACAAAACACAACTACTTACTTTTTTGAAGAATTCTCTTGATCTTTCTGTACTGATCGGCCTCCCTCAGTTTCAGGTCTGACCAGCGTTTCCTGAGTTGCTCCTTGGATCGTTGTACCCCAAAATTATTGTACAGCCTTCTCACAACTTTAGACATGATCTTGGCCTTGCGGACATTGGGGTTGAGGTAAGGCCCATACTTCCCATCATAGTCGCTCCTCTTTAATATGTCCACCATCTCCAACATTTCTCCAAATGACATATTGGAGGCCTTGAATTTCAGGTTCCGGGATCGGGACGTTTCTGCCTCCGGACTTTCCTCGTCCTCCTCCTCGTTGGTGGGATATTTGTGGCGCACCTGCTGTGTCCCCGCCATGTGCTCTCCCCACTACGCCGTAAAGAGAAGGGGTGGGGAATAGACGAGAAAGATCGTCAGGGGCGGGCGGAGTTTGAAGCATGCGCAGTGTATATAAAACGTCACACGCCTGTGTCGTAGCCACGATCTGGGAGACGAGGGGAGAGAAAGCTCACGCACGAGACGATCGCTACAAACGAAGGTACAATTTGACGTTGGTACATAACTAGCCTAGACTGATTAGAACTTGAGGCTTCTTTATGGAGAAGATTAGGAGAGTTTAGGCTGACATTATTTATATTGTTTTGTGTGGCGTTGTGTCTTGCAGAGGTGATGGATGCCTTCTACAACGTGAGCTTTCTCCCACACTTCATTGATAAATACCGGCAATTCCCCCTCTTATGGCAGGCAAAACACAGGGATTATAGCAACAGACCAAAGAGGTACGCAGCCCTGCTGAAACTGGTGGCATTTGTAAAGCCTACCCTGCCCATGGCAACCGTCGCAAACTTAAAAGTGAAGATCACCAACATGAAGACTACCTATTTCCGGGAGCGCAATAAGGTCCTGAAGTCACAAGCATCTGGAGCTGCAGCAGCTGATGTCTATGTCCCCACGCTCTGGTACTATGACAGGCTCCACTTTCTCAAAGACCAGGCTACTGTCAGGAAGTCACTCTCGACTCTTCCTTGCACGCGTCCTTCCACGCACGCCACCCTTGATGAGGATTCCGAGGACCAACCTGGGCCTTCCAGTCTGGAAGATGTGCAGGTGCCCAGCTTGTTCCAGGTATAGTAGTTTTGGAACCAGTTTGTTGAATAATGAATGATGTTCAGTTAATTCAGGATCCCCAATTGCTTATTTCCTAACGTGATTGACATATCAACAGACAGTGGTGTGGTAGACATTTTTGGGAAGAATCTAAACTGCAGGGCTGAGAATTGTATGGTTTTGTATTTGAAAACATTTTGCAACAGTCACTAGATGAGAATTGTGTGTGTTTGATGAACAAATAACTGAAACTATGTCCCTTTTTCAGACACAGGAAGACCTCAGCCAGGAGGTGGCTGTGGAAGGTGGCAGTCAGGAGGAGGCAGGGGGTAGTGGCAGCCAACAGGGGGGTAGGCGTAGGAGCCTGACTGTCTCCCAAGTCTCTCCCCTCCGCCTTCCCTACAGAAGGGCGAAAAACATGGGGGAGGTGGGAGAGTCAGCGCTCCAGCTGATAAAAGATGCCTCAGCCTCCCTCTATGCCACACCCACCTACGAGGAGGCCTTTGCCTCCTTGGTTACAAGTAAATTTACGGGTATGGAGGCGGGGCAACGCAGCATGTGTGAGGAGGTCATCCTCAAAATACTAAATGAGGGGATGGCTGGGGAGATGACTCCCCTCACACATGTTTGCGAGAGTGACCTTGCTCCGCCTCCTCCTCCTCCTTCTGCCACCCCACCAGCACCAGCACCACGGCGTGGAAGGAAGCGTACAAGGAAGACAAGAGAGTGACAACCTGGACTCAGTCTGGTCTGAGAGAAGATGGAGCCTCTCGTAGTACCAGAGCCTGGGGACCTAGATGGCATCTGCTGCAGTTCCGGATGTTTTGGACTTCAGGACCAGATTGCGCTCCCTTATTATTTAGATAGGTAGTCTTCATGCCCCCAATTGTTTAAGTCTGTAAAATGATGGTTGCCATGGGTGTCCAAGGCTTTGCAAATTCCCCAAGTTTCACCATGGCTGCGTTCCTCTTTGGTCTGTTGCTGAGACCTAAATAAAGGTTTTTTTGATTTGAAATAATCATTGACTATTGTGTTTTACTTTTCTACAATGACAGTTTTTCTTTGAGTAGGCAGGTACATTTCACTAATCCTAGAATTAACAAGGGGCACCAACAACCAACAAACTCCTAGTAAATGTAAGCAAGAAATACAAATGTTAATAATGTGGTTTTGCTAAGTTGAGACATACAAACCCCCTCCAAAAAAAAAAAAATCTCCTTCAAATATGTATTCCCCCAAAAAAAAAAAAATCTGGATAAAAAAATAATAAAGATTGTATTACGATCTGAGTAAAAATAAACATGTAGTGTATAAATGCTGCAAAGTAATAAAGAAGTAAGTTTGTGAGAAGTGCGGGTGAATAGGAGCAGCTAAAAGATGTCATTCTTGTTGCATTGTAAAGAAAAAGAGAATGCGCTGCATTAAAGACATTTTAACATTGCAGCGTGACGAATGTGCTGTGTCGATTAGGAAAGGTAGTTTTACCTGACCGAGCGCTTCCGTCACAGAATTTCTTCTGAGCATGCGTAGCACTTTGTCCGTCGGACAAGCGTACACACGCTCGGATTTGGTGTGATCGGACCGGGTTGACGGGAAATCTTTCCAGCAGGAGATAAGACTTTGTCCGACGGACAAACCGACGAACACTGTCCGATGGTGCATACACACGGTCTGATTTTTCAACAACCTTGTCCGATCGGACCAAATTGATGAAAAAGTCCGACCGTGTGTATGGGGCTTAAGAGTAATTGAGGAATTGCAGAGTGTGCTGAGCACAATTGTATTCGTTCCCAAGTTCAACAGCTACTCTGCAGTTATGCAATTTTCAGACCCAGGTCTTGACACCAGTACATCACCACTTTGGACCTTACAAATGAACATTGGCAGGATATTAACCTTACCAATGCTGCTAAGGAGAAACAGCTTTCTCCACTGCAGAGGGGCTGTTTCAGTACAAAAGAATGCCATTTGGCCTTCAGAGGGCTCACGCCACTTTTCAGAAAGCAATAGAATAGGCATTGTGCCCTCCTTCAAAATAAATATCTGTGTATCTGGATGAGATTTCAGTAGTGACTGGAAATCTAATTTTCCCAAAGTCCATGCAGTGTTAAGCCCCATACACACGGTCGGATTTTCCGATGGATTCTGTCCTATCAGACAATGTTGTCGGAAATTCCGACCGTGTGTAGGCACCATCGGACAGTTTCCATCGGATTGTCCGACGGACAAAGTCCTATCTCCTGCTGGATAGATTTTTTGACAACAAAGTCCGATCACACCAAATCCAATCGTGTGTAGCGAATTCCGACGGACAAAGTGCTACGCATGCTCAGATCACATTACAAGACCAAAGCTATTGGCTACTAGCCTCTACGTAGTCCTGTCGTAGGCAACAAACGTCACCACGTTCAGAATGATCGGATTTTCCGACAACTTTGTCCGACCGTGTGTACGCAAAACCAACATCGGACAAAGTACGACGGACATGATCCGACGGACCTGGTCCTCGGATAATCCGAGCGTGTGTATGGGGCTTTAGACTCTTTGAGAAGGGGGGAATTTACTGTGAATCCCAAAAAGTACTTTAGGTATGATTAGTGTTAAGGCTGGCCGAAGGGCCAGCCTGTATTTGTGGGAGGAGTCGGAGAGACTATTTAAGCCTCCTCCTCTTCTAGGGCCTGGGTCGTCGGCGTTCTGGGTTCCCACCCTCCCATTCCCCAGCCTTTCATACTTATAGTACTTCTCATTCTTACATCAAGGGTATGCCCTCTTTTCAGGCATACCGACCAGCCAGGCCATGGCACACCTCAGGCCTTGGTTCTTAGGAATATCGCATTTCCCACTTGAAGACTCCGATTACAAATACAAATTACCTTGAATACATTGTAGGAAGAAGGATGGTGAAGCCCCAAGTCAGCACAATAGTGGCTATACAGGCCTAGACCTGTCACGCCACCAAAAGCAGATACTTGCATTCCTGGGTGTATGGGGGTAGTACAGATGGTTTGTGCTTATTTTTGCCTCCTGTCAGTGCTGTTGACTGATATAACCAAGGGTCTGAAGTTGGTCATGGTTGATTGGAATACACATGCTGAAAAGGCCTTCCTTGAGCTCAAGTCAACACTGCACCAACATCCTATCTTAATAGCTACTGGTTTCTTCAAAGAATGTGTTGTTCAGATTGACATCTCTGATGTTGGACTTGGTGCTGTTCTGTTTGGGACATCCATGGCAAGTAGCACCCTGTGGTCTTTCTCAATCAGTGTTACTAAACCCACAACAGTAAAATCCATCTGTATATGCAGCATAGCATGCTTGTTATACTCACTGTGGGACTTAAGGGGTTAATCCTCTGCATTTTGTAAAAAGGCTGTTTAATCCTGTATGCGCAGATCCTGCCTTCCCTGCACTGTCTATCTGGGGAAAGCCAGCTAACACAGGCAGAGTAGCCGACCTGCACATGCTCAGTTGTGACTTTTATGCTGGAGAGAACAGTTTCTTGTTTTCAGAGATAGCCAAGTCACATGATATTGACATCACACATGTGGGCATGTATACATGCTGCAGTGAAAAGCTCCACCTTTCTGAACTCTCAGCACAGAAGAAACTGTGCAGTTTATGATGTAACTGTTGTATACAGATCATTCAAAAAGGTATATAGTGGCAGTATTTTAATGTAAAATAAAATTTGCTGTGGGCACTGTGAGGGGGTGGATGAACTATTTTTATCTTACTGGATTTAGTAACACTTTAACCATGATTTAGGAAAGTTATGCAGTGGCAGAGTAGTAATATTTGGCCATTAAGCAGGCCTTAAAGCCAATCTGGTACTACCTATTGGGAAGAAAGTTCTGAGTAACTGGTAAATTGCCGGTAAGAGATGTGCCAGAATAAGGGGACAAATGCCAGGACCTCTAATATATCCAGTTTGTGGTGGAGAACAGACTCAAGAAACTCCATCAGAATGCTGATCCTTTTTCCTGGGTCTGTTGTTTTGGATCGTCTTGTGCCTCTACTTCATCCCAGTTGAGGCTAAGGGGGATGGAAAAGAATGGAAGAAAAGAAGGTGTCTTAAGGTGTCTTAAATGGCAGGCATCTAGCCCCTTTGTGTGGCAGGTGATGGGCCCCTTACAAGGTATAGTGAGGGTTAAGAATGGAGAGAGCTGTTAAGTAGAAAGCAGAAAACGGTTGTTTAGAGTAGGAAGGTGGTTGTGTTTTGCAGCTGTTGAAAATTTGAAACCGGCCAGGAACCTGGCTGGGCCTTGTGGTGCCACAGCTCTTGGTCTCTCTCAGCTTCAAGTATTATAGGTTCAAGTAAGCATGTTTCTCTTTCTGTATCTGAGATTATGTTAGCCTGAAGTAGAGCATTTAAGTACTCTTTGTGGACATGCAATTTTTGTTTTGCTGCTGTCAAACTTTTTTAAATTACTATGTTTGATTAATAAAGCTGGTGTCTCCTGCATTCCTGCTGATCTACCAAACATCACTATACTTGTAGTGTAGACTTAGAAAAACTGATATTTGGTTGGTTGGAAAACGTTTCTGAATGCTAATGTTTCATTTTCTTACTGTTTTGTATGTGAATAAACCCCTATTTTTATGAACATGCACATAAGTTATAAATTGCCCCATTTTAGAAGACCAGGTTATTCTGTGTTAACATTTTCAGTTAAACGCAAACACTCTTTTTCCTTACAATTTCTTATCTTTCGCCCTAATTATTTAAGGCAATTATGTTAATGCGTGAGGAGGATGTGGATAAAAAAAGAAAATAATGTGACACAAATGTGTGATGTGCTGTTCAGAGATTATCTCATGGTAGAATTTGTTAGAGTGGAAATATACTACCTCACAACCAAGTTAAATAGTTTAGAAGAAAATCAAGATTTTATGCAAACATATGTCCTTTTTACCACTTTTAAGAGAGAAAAAGGTTATAGCCTCTATAAATGTAAATTGAGGATAAACTACATAAAATGTACCATCATCCGATTAAAAAGGGTAAAGGAGGACAAGGGGAATGGTCCCCAACCGATCACCCAGTGAGGAGAATTGAAGCGGGGCTATTACGGTACCAGTATTAAACAATGTATACTCAGAATTGATAAAAAATATTATACAATTTTATTTATTGATACAAAAGACAAGACATTTTAATACAACATAAAAGGTGCATAGTGACCATCCATCCCCAGCATACGTGTCCCCAGTGAGAGAGAATACAAATATGGTGGGTTCCCATGGATATTATAGTTCTCAACATGTTTTGCAGATTTTATGCCGCTTCATCAGGAGAATATCCAGAAACCCAAGCTTAAGCCAAGGTCAGAGCACCACCAAGGTCCCCCCCCCTTTGGCTGCGGGGGACGCACAGTCAATGGACGTTTATCTTAAACAAGAGAGACAAATGCTCTGGGTCTGCAGAATAGACAAATCTCAGTTTATTAGAAAAGGAGAGCCACACAGGAATGCCTCGTGTGAGAGGAGGGCACCCCCGGGTTCGGTTCGCACCAGAACCTTCGAACGGACCGAAAGTTTGTGCGAATATTCAAACCCTATTCACTACAATGGACGCGAACGTTCGAAATCAAAAGTGCTAATTATAACGGCCAATATGCATGTTAATGTCATAAAACAGGTTTGGGGACCCGGGTCCTGCCCCAGGGGACATATATCAATGCAAAAAGAAGTTTTAAAAAATGAAGTTTTTTCGGGAGCAGTCATTTTAATGATGTATAAAGTGAAAAAAAAGTGAAATATTCCTTTAAATATGGTACCTGGGGGGTGTCTAAAGTATGCCTGTGAAGTGGCATGTGTTTCCCGTGTTTAGAACTGTCCCTGCACAAAATGACATTTGTAAAGGAAAAAAAGAAGCCATTTAAAACCGCTTGCGGCTTTAATGTCATGTCTTGTCCTGGCAATATGGCTGAAAATCTTTGAGAAAAATGGCATGGCTACCCCATCCCCCCCCCCCCACCCCAGCCCCTTTGGGTCTTGTATGGATATTAAGGGGAACCCCGCACCAAAAATAAAACCCTTTACCTACAACCCTATATACTGTGAACAGCAGTATACAGGCGGGGGAAACAAGACAGGGACTGTAGGTTTGTTCTTAAGTAGAATCTGAACAGGTATATTTTTAAGTGTAGCTCCATCCTAAAAAAATCTATTTTTAAGCTTTTTGGAGAACATAGGGAGGGGTTATCACCCCTGTAACATTTGTTTTGCTGTCTGTGCACCTGTTCAGAACATTTCACCTCACTTTCCGTCCCAATGACAAATGTTTTTGGAAAAGTGGGGTTTTTATTGAAACAAAAATTGGTGATAAAGCATCAGTAGAGAGGAGATACCTTTTTCCCAAATTAAATATAACAGGATAGAATTTCCCTTCCTAGGGGTAGATTTCCTCTCACTTCCTGTTTTCTCCTTCCGTTTGCAAGTAGGAGTCGTTTGTAAGTTGGATGTTTGAAAGTAGGGACCTGCCGTATATACTCTGCAGAAATTTGCCCCATTAGATGTTGGTGTAGCCACAACACTGTAAGCCCTCACAGTTACTCTTGGTGGGCACAGGAATTGGCCCTGCTGTGAATTATTAAATCAAGATATGTAATTGCATGCACCTGTTGAACAGGGCAGAAAAATTGGGCCTTTGGTAGTGGTGGTGGACGGTGTTGCCACAAGACTGTAAGCCCTCACAGTTACTCTTGGTGGGCGCAGGAATGGGCCCTGCTGTGAACTATTAGATCAAGATTTGTAATTACACGCCCCTGTTAAACAGGGGCGGAAAATTGGGCCTTTGGTGGTGGTGGTGGACGGTGTTGACACAAGACTGTAAGCCCTCACAGTTACTCTTGGTGGGCGCAGGAATGGGCCCTGCTGTGAACTATTAGATCAAGATTTGTAATTACACGCCCCTGTTAACCACTTTCAGACCGGACCAATTTGCAGCCAAAGGACCAGGCCCCTTTTTGCGATTCGGCACTGCGTCGCTTTAACTGACAATTGCGCGGTCGTGCGACGTGGCTCCCAAACAAAATTGGCGTCCTTTTTTTCCCACAAATAGAGCTTTCTTTTGGTGGTATTTGATCGCCCCTGCGGTTTTTATTTTTTGCGCTATAAACAAAAATAGAGCGACAATTTTGAAAAAAATGCATTATTTTTAACTTTTTGCTATAATAAATATCCCCAAAAAATATATAAAAATTTTTTTTTTCCTCAGTTTAGGCCGATACGTATTCTTCTACATATTTTTGGTAAAAAAATCGCAATAAGCGATTATTGATCGGTTTGCGCAGAAGTTATAGCGTTTACAAGATAGGGGATAGTTTTATAGCATTTTTATTAATAACTTTTTTTTTATTAGTAATGGCGGCGATCTGCGATTTTTTTTGTGACTGCGACATTATGGCGGACACATCGGACATTTTTGACACATTTTTGGGACCATTGTCATTTATACAGCAATCAATGCTATTTAAATGCATTGATTCCTGTAAAAATGACACTGGCAGTGAAGGGTTTAACCACAAGGGGGCAGTGTAAGGGTTAAGTATGCCTAGGGGTGTGTTTCTTACTGTGGGGGGGCGTGGCTGTCAGCTACTGAATGCTGATCTCTACTCCAATCACAGGGAGCAGAGATCGGCGTCACTAGTTGCTAGGCAGAACGGGGAGCTCCCGGCGCGCTCCCGATGGCACGAACAGGCTTAAAGGAGGGACTTATATATACGCCTTCCTGCCTTTCCGTGCCATTCTGCCGACGTATATCGTCGTGCGCCCGTCGGCAAGTGGTTAAACAGGGGCTGAAAAATTGGGCCTTAGGCACTGGTGCCACAACACTGCAACCCCTCACAGATACTGTACTTGGAGCACAGCAGTCAGACCTGTTGCAAAGCATTGCTTAAAAAATTGTAATTACACGCCCCTGTTAAACAGGGGCTGAAAAATTGGGCCTTTGGCACTGATGCCACAACACTGCAACCCCTCACAGATACTGTACTCTGAGCACAGCAATGAGACCTGTTGCAAAGCATTGCCTAAAAATTGTTATAACACGCCCCTGTTAAACAGGGGCTGAAAAATTGGGCCTTAGGCACTGGTGCTGGTGCCACAACACTGCAACCCCTCACAGATACTGTACTTGGAGCACAGCAGTCAGACCTGTTGCGAAGCATTGCTTAAAAAATTGTAATTAAACGCCCCTGTTAAACAGGGGCTGAAAAATTGGGCCTTAGCCACTGGTGGTGGCAGCCAGAAACAAAAATGTTCTTCCAAGATATCATCAGGATCATTGAGGAGGAAGAGGATAGTCAGTGAACATAACAGGACAGTCACTCAGCATCAGCATAGGCAGTCTTGAAGGGATGTGACATTATAAATTATTCAATTATATCAGCTTCAGGTGCCTGGTAGCTGGTGGTGATCCAAGACTGTTTCATCTTTATGAAGGTCAGTCGATCAACCGAGTCGGTGGACAGGCGCACCCTGTGATCGGTGACAAAGCCTCCAGCAGCACTGAATGTGCGTTCAGAAAGAACGATGGATGCAGGAGAGGCCAGTAGCTCAATTGCATACTGTGCAAGCTCTGGCCAGTGATCCATCCTCAAGACCCAGTAAGCCAGAGGATTTTCGGTGGGAAAGGTGTCCAAGTCTGACCTTGCCCCTAGGTATTCCTGCACCATGTATATCAGACGCTGGCGATGGTTGTTGGAACCGATCATACCTTGGGGCTGCGGACTAAAAAATTGTCTGAACGCATCGGTCAGATGTCCACCTTCCCCCCCGCTCCTTCTGCTACTGACCGAAGCCTCAGCAACTCGTCGTCCAGGACCAGGAGTTTGTAACCTCCCAGTCTCTTGGAACGCGTTGCACAGACCTTTCTGCAATGCCTCCCTGAGATGTCTCATCCTCTGCTCCCTCTGCGACGGCATGATAAGGTTCGCAACCTTACCCTTGTACCGTGGATCAAGGAGAGTGGCCAGCCAGTAATGGTCCCTCTCCTTGATCCAAAGAATACGAGGATCCTTCCGCAGGCTTTGCAGGATCAAGGAGGCCATGCAACGTAGGTTAGCTGAGGCATTCAGTCCGGAGTCTTCTGGGTCACTGAGGACGACATGACCGGCAGCCTTTTCCTCCCAGCCACGTACAAGTCCACTGGTTTGTTGGGACTGTAAATCATCAGCTGCTGCTGCTGCTGATGCTGAGTGCCAGGCTCCACCTCCATGCTGACACAATCCTCCTCCTCCTCCTCATCCTCTTCCTGTGTGATGGGTGGGAGAGAAGGAACACTGTCTAGATAAAGGGGGCCTTGAGAGGCAAGGAAGTCCTCATCTTCCTGCCTCTGTTCTGCCTCAATTGCCCTGTCCATTATCCCAGGCAGCGTATGCTCCAACAGGTGGACAAGAGGTACAGTGTCACTGATGCATGCACTGTCACTGCTCACCATCCTCGTGGCCTCCTCAAATGGTGACAGGACAGTGCATGCATCCCTGATCATGCTCCACTGGCGTGGGGAAAAAAATCAGAGCTCCCCTGACCCTGTCCTGGTGCCGTAGTCGCACAGGTACTCATTGATGGCCCTCTGCTGCGTGTGCAGTCGCTGCAGCATGGCCAACGTTGAGTTCCACCTGGTGGGCATGTCACATATAAGGTGGTTCTTGGGCAGGTTCAACTCCTTTTGCAGCTCAGCCAGCCGAGCACTGGCATTATATGATCGGCAGAAATGCACACAGACTTTCCTGGCCTGCCTCAAGACATTCTGTAAGCCTGGGTACCTGCCCAAGAACCGCTGCACAACCAGGTTAAGGACGTGAGCCATACAGGGCGGAGAGGAGGTTGGTGCCATTGTCACAAACCACAATTCCTGGCTTAAGCTGGCGTCAACCACCTCTCAGCCTGCCCCTGCAGAGCTGCCAGAACCTCTGCCCCAGTGTGGCCCCTTTTCCCCAAACACACCAGCGCAAGCACGGCATGGCATCTTTTTGCCTGCATACTTGCGTAGCCCCTTGGACGCCTACGGAGCACCGCTGGTTCCGAGGACAGAGCACTCGAAGAGGCCATGGAGGAAGAAGAAGAGGAGGGGGTGGAGGAGAGAGGTGTGTCACAACCAGTAGTAGCATTTTGGAGGCGTGGTGGCGGAACAACCTCCAACACTACTGCATCTTGTCCTGCATCCTTCCCAGCTGCCAAAAGAGTGACTCAATAGGCCATGAAAGACAGGTAACGTCCCTGTCCATGCCTGCTGGACCATGAGTCAGCGGTAATATGCACCTTACCGCTGACCGCCCTGTCCAGCGAGGCATGGACATTGCCTTCCACATGCCGGTAGAGAGCCGGAATCGCCTTCCGTGAGAAAAAGTGGCATTTGGGAACCTGCCACTGAGGAACCACACATTGAAAAAACTCACGGAAGGGGGCCGAGTCTACCAACTGAAAAGGCAGCAGTTGAAGTGCTAGCAATTTAGCCAAGCTAGCATTCAACCGCTGGGTATGTGGATGGCTGGGAGTAAACTTCTTTTGACGGTCCAGCAGGTGGGGCAGGGAAATATTCCTGCTACAATCGGACGTCGGTGTACTGCTTACAGAGTGCCCGCAAGTACTTGGCTGTGACACACCTAATTCTACACCTTCATTCCTCTCAGTGTAGCTTTCAGAGAGGACTGAAGGTATAGTGGGGTTGGAGATCCCAGCTGATGAGGAGCAAGGATAGGTCCGCTTTGTTCTTTGGTGTGGGTCTTTAATGTGCACTTGCTAATGAGCTGCATGGCAGGTCGACATATGTCTGGTCATGCTTGTGGTGCCCAAGCGGCTGATGTTTTGGCCACGCGAGATACGCTTGAGACATATGTTGCAAATAGCAGTGGTACGATCTGATGCACTCGTCTCAAAAAAGGCCCACACCACCTCATCATCCCCTCCCTCTTCACCACTGGAGCAAACATGGCAGTAAGCTGCAGCTGGTGGAACATGACTGCCTAATTGCTGTCCTTGAGCATCCCCTCTCTCTGCGCTCACGCTACTGCCTTCCTCTAGCTGGGTATCATCATCCGAGCCTTCAAAACGCTGGGCATCTTCCTGGAGCATGTACCCAACACTGTGCTTAAACAGTTCGGGGGACTCCTTAGGAGGACATGGTGGGTCTAGGGAAGGGGTGCCTGATGATGCCATTGAGTACGCGTTGGCAGCTGATTTGCCAGTACCCTGAGCCTGGGTGAGAGAGGATGAGGAGGATGAGGAGGGCTTGGTCATCCACTCTACCAAGCCTTCGGCATGATGCGGCTCAACATGTCCAGCTGCCGAAAAGAAGGACAAGCATTTTCCATGGCCACATGCTGATGGCGATGCACCACGTCCACGACCAGCACTGTTGTCTCTAGACACAGAGCCTGCTTGCCCTGTTTTCTTGCCTCGGGACTGTCTGCCTCTCCTTGTCGGTCTTCCAGGCATTGTAGTGGGTAGTGTATATTGTGCTGGAGTCGCACAGCACACACACTAACTCCTGCAGATGGCTGCCTTAGATGACAACAACAGGGCCTTAGGGCAGATGGAGGCTGAGGTGGTGGCTGCCTTAGATGACAACAACAGGGCCTTAAGGCAGATAGAGGCTGAGGTGGTTTATTGTGTGCTGCGCTCTACTCACACAGCACACACACACACACACACACACACGCTAGCTCCTGCAAATGCCTGGCTGCCTTAGATGACAACAACAGGGCCTTACGGCAGATAGAGGCTTAGGTGGTGGCTGCCTTAGATGACAACAACAGGGCCTTACGACAGATAGAGGCTGAGGTGGTTTATTGTATGCTGCGCTCTACTCACACAGCACACACACACGCTAGCTCCTGCAAATGCCTGGCTGCCTTAGATGACAAAAAAAGGGCCTTACGGCAGATAGAGGCTGAGGTGGTGGCTGCCTTAGATGATAACAGGGCCTTACGGCAGATAGAGGCTGAGGTGGTGGCTGCCTTAGATGACAACAACAGGGCCTTACGGCAGATATAGGCTGAGGTGGTGGCTGCCTTACATGACAACAACAGGGCCTTATGACAGATAGAGGCTGAGGTGGTTTATTGTGTGCTGCGCTCTACTCACACAGCACACACACACACGCTAGCTCCTGCAAATGCCTGGCTGCCTTAGATGACAACAACAGGGCCTTACGGCAGATAGAGGCTGAGGTGGTGGCTGCCTTAGATGACAACAACAGGGCCTTATGACAGATAGAGGCTGAGGTGGTTTATTGTGTGCTGCGCTCTACTCACACAGCACACACACACGCTAGCTCCTGCAAATGCCTGGCTGCCTTAGATGACAACAACAGGGCCTTACGGCAGATAGAGGCTGAGGTGGTGGCTGCCTTAGATGACAACAACAGGGCCTTACGGCAGATAGAGGCTGAGGTGGTGGCTGCCTTAGATGACAACAACAGGGCCTTACGGCAGATAGAGGCTGAGGTGGTGGCTGCCTTAGATGACAACAACAGGGCCTTATGACAGATAGAGGCTGAGGTGGTTTATTGTGTGCTGCGCTCTACTCACACAGCACACACACACACACACACGCTAGCTCCTGCAAATGCCTGGCTGCCTTAGATGACAACAACAGGGCCTTACGGCAGATAGAGGCTGAGGTGGTGGCTGCCTTAGATGACAACAACAGGGCCTTACGGCAGATAGAGGCTGAGGTGGTGGCTGCATTAGATGACAACAAAGGGGCCTTATGGCAGATAGAGGCTGAGGTGGTGGCTGCCTTACATGACAACAACAGGGCCTTATGACAGATAGAGGCTGAGGTGGTTTATTGTGTGCTGCGCTCTACTCACACAGCACACACACACACACGCTAGCTCCTGCAAATGCCTGGCTGCCTTAGATGACAGCAACAGGGCCTTACGGCAGATAGAGGCTGAGATGGTGGCTGCCTTACATGACAACAACAGGGCCTTACAGCAGATAGAGGCTGAGGTGGTTTATTGTGTGCTATGCTGTACTCACACAGCACACACGCTAGCTCCTGCAAATGCCTGGCTGCCTTAGATGACATCAACAGGGCCTTACGGCAGATAGAGGCTGAGGTGGTTTATTGTGGGCTGTGCTGTACTCAAACAGCACACACACACACGCTAGCTCCTGCAAATGCCTGGCTGGCTGCGATGACAACAGGCCAGAAGGGTAAAGGTAATGTGATACTGCAATGCTGTACTAACAGCACGCACACACTGGACTATTTCCCAGAATCACAGCAGATAAAGTCAGACTCAGCACTCAGCAGATAATGTCACCACTCAGCAGTCAGCACAGCAGAATGTATAACACAGCACTGCAGATACTGTCAGCAGCAGTGCAATCAGCAGAATGAATACAAAATCAAATGATCAGCAATGTAGATTAGAATGTATCACAGGACAGCAGCTAATGTGACTGACACAGTCACTCACTACCGCCGGAACACAGTACACTAGGCCGCCAGAGCGGCGGCCTTTTATAGTGTGGGGCGTGTACTAACCCCCCTGAGCTATAATTGTCCACAGGCATCCTGCCTGTGGCCAATTATGTTTCTCCTCTCTGACGGCGCTGTGATTGGCCAAGTATGCGGGGTCACAGTGCATGCTTGGCCAATCATCAGCCAGCAATGCACTGCGACTGGCGCAGTGCATTGTGGGCCATTCGCATCACACGAATGTGATGCGAATGGCCCAAATAGTTCTGGGCTCGCCGATCGGGCGAACGCCCGGTGTTCGATTCGAACGTGGATTCGAATCTAACACCGGGCCCATCCCTACTCAGAAGCATTGAACTTAATTTTCTCGGCTCATCGTAGTGTTGTACATTAGCGCGTTCTTGATGGTCGAAAGTTCAGAGAACTTTTGTGTGATCGTGTGTATGCAAGCCAAGCTTGAGCAGAATTCCGTCAGAAAAACCATCCAAGATTTTTCCGACAGAAATTCCGCTTGTGTGTACAGTGCACTAGACCGGATTTTTAATGGTTTATAGAATGTCAGGCAAAATGGTCGGCCCTCACGCATGTTTACTTCTTCAAATCTGGCCCTCTTTGAAAAAAGTTTGGACACCCCTGTTCTAGAGCATGCCCCAGCATTTTTTTGTTCCTATACCAAGAAATAGCATTTATTACTCTCTGTGACATCATCACCAGGCTTAACCACTTCAGCCCCGGACCATTTGGCAGCCAAAGGACCAGAGGTCTTTTTTCAATTTCGCACTGCACTACTTTAACTGGTAATTGCGCGGTCATGCAATTTTGTAACCAAACTAAATTTGCGTCCTTTTCTTCCCACAAATAGAGCTTTCTTTTGATGGTATTTGATTGCCTCTGTGATTTTTATTTTTTGCGATATAAACGGAAAAAGAGCGAAAATTTTGAAAAAAAAAGAGATTTTCTACTTTTTGTTATAAAAAAAATCTAATAAACTCAATTTTAGTCAAACATTTGGGCCAAAATGTATTCAGCCACATGTCTTTAGTAAAAAAAATGCCAATAAGCGTATATTTATTGGTTTGCGCAAAAGTTATAGCGTCTACAAACTAGAGTACATTTTCTGGAATTTACACCGCTTTTAATTTATGACTGCCTATTTCATTTCTTGAGGTGCTAAAATGGCAGAGAAGTACAAAACCCCCCCAAATGACCCCATTTTGGAAAGTAGACACCCCAAGCTATTTGCTGAGAGGCATGTTGAGCCCATTGAATATTTTTTTTTTTAGTCCCAAGTGATTGAATAAAGACAAAAATAAAAAAGATTTTTTTTTTTTTCAAAAAGTTGTCACTAAATGATATATTGCTCACACATGCCATAGTTATATGTGGAATTGCACCCCAAAATACATTTTGCTGCTTCTCCTGAGTATGGGGATACCACATGTGTGGGACTTTTTGGGAGCCTAGCCGCGTACGGGGCCCCGAAACCCAAGCACCGCCTTCAGGATTTCTAAGGGTGCAAATTTTTGATTTCACTCCTCACTACCTATCACAGTTTCGAAGGCCATAAAATGCCAAAATAGCACAAAACCCCCCCAAATGACCCCATTTTGGAAAGTAGACACCCCAAGCTATTTGTTGAGAGGCATGGTGAGTATTTTACAGCTCTCATTTGTTTTTGAAAATGAAGAAAGTAAAGAAAAAAAAATTTTTTTTTTTCTTTTTTCAATTTTCAAAACTTTGTGACAAAAAGCGACATCTGCAAAATACTCACAATACCTCTCAGCAAATAGCTTGGGGTGTCTACTTTCCAAAATGGGGTCATTTTGGGGGGTTTTATGCCATCTGGGCATTCCATGGCCTCCGAAACTGTGATTGGCAGTGAGAAGTGAAATAAAAAAATTACACCCTTAGAAAGCCTGAAGGCGGTGATTGGTTTTTGGGGTTCCGTACGCAGCTAGGCTCCCAAAAAGTCCCACACATGTGGTATCCCCGTACTCAGGAGAAGCAACAGAATGTATTTTGGGGTGTATTTCTACATATGCCCATGACATGTTTGAGCAATATATCATTTAGTGACAACTTTTTGTAAAAAAAAAATATATATATATTTTTTTTTTCATTATTCAATCTCTTGGGACAAAAAAAAAAAGCTGAGTTAGACTTACCGGTAACTCCTTTTCTGAGAGTCTTCCAGGACAGCCCATGAGACCTAGGGCTCCTCCTACCAGGACAGGAAACACATTCCCCCCACCAGATAAAAGGGCGGTCCTCCAGGCCCTATGTCAGTCTACTCAAGAACCGTAGGACGTCCCTGAAAAACATATGCATAATACACATAACTTTAGACAAAACCGGGTGGGAATCCGGCTGTCCTGGAAGACTCTCAGAAAAGGAGTTACCGGTAAGTCTAACTCAGCTTTTCTCAAAACGTCTTCCAGGACAGCCCATGAGACGATGAGCCAGAACTTACCAGTCTAGGGAGGGACAACTGCCTGCAGGACCTTACGACCAAACGCCTGCTCCTGCGCTGATAGGAGATCCAGGCGATAATGTTTAATGAAGGTCGAGTAACTGGACCATGTGGCAGCCCTGCAAATTTGCTCCGGTGAGGCACCAGCCCTCTCAGCCCAAGACGTAGATAAGGCTCTAGTTGAGTGTGCTGTGACAAAAGGTGGAGAAACCTCCCTAATTTTGTAAGCTTCAGAGATAGCTTGCTTTATCCACCTGGCTAGTGTGGCTTTAGATGCACTGTTTCCCTTGTGTGCCCCCGAAAAGAGGACAAACAAAGCATCGGTTTTCCTAAAGGTCTTAGTGACCTCAAGATAGGCAAGGAGGATCCTTCTTACGTCTAAGCAACTAAACTTTCTTTCCTGTTCGCCGTGCGGTGAACTACAAAAGGATGGCAGTACAATATCCTGAGTTCGGTGGAATGTACTAGCCACCTTAGGCAAAAAACCTGGATCAGTCTTTAAAACGACTCGATCATCAAAAATCGTGAGAAAAGGCTCCCTAACTGACAGGGCCTGCAGCTCACTTACCCTACGTGCTGAGGTAATAGCTACCAGAAAAACTACTTTTAATGTAAGTAGTTTAACTGAGATTTCCTCGAGAGGCTCAAAAGGAAATTCCACCAAAGCCTGAAGTACTAGGGACAGGTCCCAAGATGGACAACTTTTCACCACTACTGGCCTGGCCCTTGAAATTGATTTGAAAAATCTGGCTACAATGGGATTTTCCAGGAGAGAAAACTGGAGGAAAACACTAATAGCTGCCGCTTGTACTTTTAGGGTACTAACGGAAAGACCCTTGTCAACCCCCTCTTGAAAAAATTCCAGAATTTCCGGAATATCGTGGGTTAGTCTCCGATTCTCCGATAACCAAGAATTAAACTTTTTCCAAACCTTGGAATAAATGGCTCTGGTTACTGGTTTTCTACAGTCTACCAGAGTCCTGACTACTTTGTCGGAGAACCCCTGGGCGCTTAGCATCTTCTCTTCAGATACCAAGCTGACAATCTTAGGGAAATCACCTGGGGGTGAGACACTGGACCCTGCAACAATAAGTCTTCCCTCTTTGGAAGACTCAGTGGAGGCTCTGAAACTAGAGTCTGTAGCAGGGAAAACCATGGCCTCTTGGGCCAAAACGGGGCAATTAGAATGAGGTCTGTTTCTTCTAGAAGAAACTTCCGGAGGACTTCTGGAATAAGTCTGATCGGCGGAAAGGCATAACATAGGCCGCAAGGCCATGGGTTTGCCAGCGCATCGATCCCCAAGGATTGGTCTGCTGGGTTCATGGAAAAGAACATTTCCGTCTTGCGGTTGTTCCTGTTTGCGAACAGATCCGCTACTGGGTATCCCCATCTGCTGGTGAGGTCTGCAAAGACTTCGGGATGAAGGGACCAGTTGTCTCGATCTACCCGGTGACGGCTGAGGTAGTCTGCTAACCAATTTTGTGCGCCCTTCAAGTGCACCGCTGAAATTGAAGCCAGATTCCCCTCTGCCCACACTAGAATCTCCTGGGCAATTGACTGGAGTATCCGGCTTCTCGTGCCCCCCTGCTTGTTGAGGTATGCGACTGTCGCAACGTTGTCCGACAGAATTTGAAGATTGTGGCCCCTGATCTCTATCTGAAAGGACTGCAGGGCTCTGTGAACCGCTAGAAGCTCTCTTTGATTGGATGAAGCCCTTGCCTCCCTCGAGGACCACTCTCCCTGTGCTACTGCATTGTTGAGATGGGCCCCCCATCCCCAGGAACTTGCATCCGTAGTAATCCTTTGGGAAATGGGAATGGACCATGGGAGACCTCCTGCTAGGTGCTGGCTTGCTCTCCACCACCACAGGCTTCTCTTTACCCTGGTGGGAAGCCGGACTCTTGACTCCAGGGACCTTGCATCCCCGTTCCAGTTTCTTAAGAGGAACAGTTGTAGTGGACGTTGATGAAGTCTTGCCCATGGGACTGCAGGAAAGCATGAGGTCATCAGACCCACTGCCCTCGAAACCTGTCTTAGGGAGACCGACTGGTTTGTCTGCAATGCTGACATAGATTGGATCATTTTGGTAATCTTCTCCTGAGGAAGAAAGACCCTTTGATCTACTGAGCAAAAGTCGTAACCCAGGTAAGTCACCTTCTGGGCCGGAGTTAAGGACGACTTTTCTACGTTTATTAACCAGCCTAAGGACTGTAGGAAGTCCCGTACAGCCTGGAGATCCTCCAACAGCTTCTGGTATGACGCTGCTACCACCAGGAGGTCGTCTAAGTAAGGGATAATAGTTATCGCTTTTAGCCTGAGTGGAGCTAGGGCTTCCCCAACACTTTTGTGAAAATGCGTGGGGCTGAGGAAAGACCAAAGGGGAGGGCCTGAAACTGGAAGTGTCGGGTCCCTGTCCTCATCTTCACTGCTAATCTTAAATATCTCTGGAAGGCTGAGTGGATAGGGATGTGAAGATAAGCATCCCTCAAGTCCAACGTGGCCATGTAGCAGTTTGGGTAGAGTAGGCTTTTGATAGTGAAAACCGTCTCCATCCGGAAATGTTTGTATCTGATTGATTTGTTTAAAGCTCGGAGATTCAGGATAAGTCGAAACTTCCCTGACGGCTTTTTGACAACAAATACATGGGAATAGAATCCCTTGCCCTGATCTGACTGGGGAACAGGAATCAGGACCTTCTGATCCAACAGGTCTCCGATCTGGAGACCCAGGGCCTGCGCTTTCTCCCGATCCTGGGGAGGAAAGGTGACCAAAAACCGCTCTGGTGGTTGGTGGGCGAATTCCAGCCTGTACCCGTTGGTCACAAGGTCCAGGATAAAGGGGCTTGAAGTAACTGCTGCCCACTGTGGGAAGAAGGCCCTCAATCTTCCTCCCACTGGGGAACGCAAGTCACTGCGGTTTGGTGGGCTGTTGAGGAGGGTTAAACAGGACCCCCCCTTTGCCTCTGCCTTTGTGCCCTGTCCAGTGTTTTTTTTCGGCCTGCTGTCCTTTCCTTTAGGACCCTGCTGCCTGCCTTGGCCACGAAAAAACTTCCTGGCTGCTGGGATTCTCTTTTTCTCTGGGAAAGCCTTCTTCCTGTCGGCAGTGCGTTCCAGGGCCTCCTGCAGCCCTGGGCCAAATAAGTGATCGCCTGTTAAGGGGAGCCCACAAAGGCGTAACTTGGAGGCTGAGTCCCCTGACCAGGTCTTAAGCCAAAGGCTCCTCCTGGCCGAGTTCACTAAAGCCGAGGTCCTGGCCGACATTCTCACCGACTCTGCGGAAGAATCTGCCAAAAAACCTACTGCCTGAAAGAGGAGAGGAAAAGACTTCAAAATCTGCTCTCTGGAGGTACCTGCCAACAGATGAGTCTGAATTTGGGTTAACCACACCTCCAGATTTCTGGCCACACAAGTGGAGGCCAGAGCAGGTTTGAGGTTCCCAACCGCAGAGTCCCAGGCTCTGTGGAGAAGGATATCCCCCCTCTTGTCCATCGGATCCTTAAGCGTACCCATATCATCGAACGCTAGGTCCGAGTTCTTTGAAACCTTTGAAAGGGGTGCGTCTAGCTTGGGATTTTTATTCCACGGCTGCGTAGTGTCCTCATCAAAAGGAAACCTCCTTTTAAGGTTACTAGAGAAGAAAGGTTTTCTCTCAGGATTATCCCATTCCAGTTTGATAGTATCAATCAATGAGCTATGGACTGGAAAAACTCTAGATTTTTTCTTGTGCAATCCCTTATACATGAGATCACGTTTGGATAGCTGAACCTCCTCTTCTTTCAATTCAAGGGTAGTATAGATGGCCTTCAATAAGTCATCCACATCTTCTACGGACAACTTAAATCTCGAGCTCCGAGTGGATTCTCTATCCCCGGGCTCTATCTCTGACCCTGATTCCTCTGGAGAGGAACGGGTAGATCTGACCTCAGCCTCAGAGTCTTCACTGTCCGCCTGCTGCGGAGTGCTGACTGTCGTCTTCTGTGACGACGGACCCTCTGCTGGAGTCTGGAGCTTGTCAATAAGCGTTCTAAAGGAACTAAAGGTGGACGCAAGCTCATCTCTGACAGAAGCTAGCATCTTTTGGCAAGAGGTAACCGGGTCATCTTTTACAAGGCCCTCTATACAGCTGCGACAAACTGCTTTGCTCCAAGAGGAGCTCAATTTGTTTGCGCACACCGCACATTTCCTTTAGGTGGCTGTGCCTGAGCTTTCTCCTGGGTCTTGGTCTGTAAGACAAAAAAATAAATAAAACGACCCCAAATGAGACTCACAGCCACCCTGACACTCTCCGAAACACCACGTGCAGGAGGGAAGAAATGTGTCCCCATAACCCACTACTACAGAGAGGGGAGGGGGAGGGTACACTCACAGGGATAGCAAGATAGTGACAAAACACTTCAGGCTTACCTGCGAGGTACTGGTGTTGGGCACTGCTTCCACTGCCTGTGCAGGAACTGCAGACTGGTCCATCCTGCCCTGTTTAGCTTTCCACAGCCTGGCTGCTTTCCACCAAAACACACCAGTAACCAGCGTCTCCCATCCGCACCGCTTAAAAAGACTGGAACCAGTGTCTCCGGCGCCCGATGATGATGTCATATGCCCCGGAAGTGACCTATCACTCGGCACTTCCTGTGGGCCAGCTTGGAGTGCAGAAGCTCCGCCCCCTCAAGTGCTGCTGCTTCCTGTTTCTCCTCACACCTTTCAGCCATGCTGTGGGTGAGGAGAGGAAACTGCTGCTCACATAGAGACTACAGGCGCTTGGGAGCAGACATCACCACGGTCATGGCCCTCTCCAGGCACAGAGAGACAGGAGACAGCAGCACAACCAACCTCCCCAGCGGTGTGCTGCTTCTGGCAGAAGAGAAGGTTAGTGATATGCCCCCAAATAGCCTTACAGAGCCCCTGCTCATGAGACCTAGGGGACCAGGTTCCTGGAACATGTTACCCCCCGTCCGGAGGAAACACTAATAACTGACATGGGGCCTGGAGGACCGCCCTTTTATCTGGTGGGGGGAATGTGTTTCCTGTCCTGGTAGGAGGAGCCCTAGGTCTCATGGGCTGTCCTGGAAGACGTTTTGAGAAAAATATTTAATGGGCTCAACATTGCTCTCATCAAATAGCTTGGGGTGTCTACTTTCCAAAATGGGGTCATTTGGGGGGGGGTTGAACTGTCCTGGCATTTTATGCACAACATTTAGAAGCCTATGTCACACGTCACCCACTCTTCTAACCACTTGTAGACAAAGCCCTTTCTGACACTTTTTGTTTACATGAAAACATATTTTTTTTTTTTTGCAAGAAAATTACGTTGAACCCCCAAACACTATATATAATGTTAAAGCAAAGGCCCTACAGATTAAAATGGTGGGTGTTGCATTTTTTTTTCCACACAGTATTTGCGCAGCGATTTTTCAAACGCATTTTTTGTGGAAAAAATACACTTTTTTTTATTTTAATGCACTAAAACACACTATATTGCTCAAATTTTTGATGAAATAAAAAATATGATCTTAGGCCGAGTACATGGATACCAAACACGACATGCTTTAAAATTGCGCACAAACACGCAGTGGCGACAAACTACATACATTTTTAAAAGCCTTTAAAAGCCTTTACATGATACCACATTAGATTCACGGAGGAGGTCTACTGCTAAAATTACTGCCCTCGATCTGACCTTCGCGGTGATACCTCACATGCATGGTGCAATTGCTGTTTACATATGACGCCAGACCAACGCTTGTGTACGCCTTTGCGCAAGAGAAGGGGGGGCAGGGGTGCTTTTTTTTTTTTTTTTTTTTTTTTTTTTTATTTATTTAGCTTTTTTATTTTATTTTTAAACTGTTCCTTCCATTTTTTTTCTTTGTTATGATTTTTATTGTTATCTCAGGGAATGTAAATATCCCCTATGATAGCAATAGGCAGTGACAGGTACTCTTTTTTTGAAAAAAATGGGGTCTATTAGACCCTAGATCTTTCCTCTGCCCTCAAAGCATTTGACCACACCAAGATTGGTGTGATAAAATGCTTTCCCAATTTCCCAATGGCGCGGTTTATATCCGGGAGGGGGGACATTCCCTCCCACTGCTTGTAAAAGCAGTCTAGAGGCTAATTACCCGCTAGAATTGCTTTTACATGAAAGCCGATCACTGGCTGAAAAGAATGATACCAAGATGATACCTAAACCTGCAGGCATCATTCTGGTATAACCATTCAAAGTCCAGCAACATACTGGACATATATTGTAATCTTTTTTTTTTCATGCAGCCTCTTGGCTGAACGAAAAAAAAGAGATTGATTGGTGGGTATGCCCACCATTAGAATACCTCCCTTCATCCACCCACTTCTAATGATGGGCATACATGCACCATTTATATATGCCGATGCATGGGGGCATCCTCCCGCAAAAGTTATGCTGTGTACACACGGTCGGAATTTCGACCGTATGTACGTGGCATTAGGAGCCAATCGCTCCCCCCCCCCCCTGCTGCCCCCATGCTTCGGCATATATGCTCTTTTTTTTAACTGTGGTGGTGAAATCACCTCCTACAGTGTTGGAGTCGCGTCTTTATGTATCGTGGGAGCAAACGCTGTTGCTGTCAAGATAAATAAATCCGCGTTGCAACTGAATGGCGCACCTGAAAACAAAAAAATGCTTAACACTAAAACACAGTAAACAAAATTACATACCTGAAAAGCAAGCATGATAAAAACATGATAAAACATAATAAAACATTGCAGAATAGAATGGAGTAAAAAAAGAGCAACAATAGAGAGAGAATAGAGTGAGAGAGAGAACAATAAAACGACAACTATTTTTTTTTTTTTTTTTTTTTTTTTTGAGATTCACAGGTAAAAAAGCTCCTGACTGAAGCGACTGAATCAAAACGCTACCACAAAAAAAACTGTTAGCGATCGCAGGGATCAGGCCTGACTCTGCGAACGCTGCAGTTATGTGTGCTTAGTGTTTTGTAAGTGACAGTGATCGATCGATACTGCACTTGGGTGGGCTGGGCTGGGCGGAGGGGGGAAAACGCAGGTGCTAGCAGGTATCTGGGCTGATCCCGCTAACAATGCGGTTTTTTTTGGAACCCTAAACTGCTGGGACGCTAGTATAGATCTGATCAGATCAGATATTGATCTGTTCAGATACTGTGCCACTAAGGGAGGTGTATGCTTTGTGCGTGGGTGTTTGCGGTACTGGCACTAACCTGGGGCGACGCAGACCTTATTTGACCCTAAAACCTAATTGATATCACCCGCCGGGCGATCAGGGGGGTTAAACCGTTATTGGGTAATAAATGGCGGGTGCCCTGACAGTATAAAAAACAAGCTAACTAACCAGCGTCACCCGTAACAGTAATACAAAAAAAAAACTGGTTACCTAGCGACACTAATGCAGCGATCAGAAAAACGATCGCTTAGTGACACTGGCAAAAGGGGGTGAAAGGGTTAACTAGGGGCAATCAGGGGGTTAAACCTTTATTAGGTAATATATGGGGGTACCTGACGCTATATAAAAACCTGACGGGGAACCTAAATAACGAAATAACTAACTGGCTAACCAGCGTCACCAGTGACAGTTATACAGTGATCACTGGTGAAAGGGTTAACTCTAGGGGCAATCAGGGGGTTAAAACCTTTATTTAGGTTGTAATATGGGGGTACCTGACCTATAAACCTATTTATGAACCTATATAAACATGGCGGTTACCTAAAAAAAAAAAAATGGTTACCTAGCGACACTAATGCAGCGATCAGAAAAACGATCGCTTAGTGACACTGGCAAAAGGGGGTGAAAGGGTTAACTAGGGCAATCAGGGGGTTAAAACCTTTATTAGGTAATATATGGGGGTACCTGACGCTATATAAAAACCTGACGGGGAACCTAAATAACGAAATAACTAACTGGCTAACCAGCGTCACCAGTGACAGTTATACAGTGATCACTGGTGAAAGGGTTAACTCTAGGGGCAATCAGGGGGTTAAAACCTTTATTTAGGTTGTAATATGGGGGTACCTGACCTATAAAACTATTTATGAACCTATATAAACATGGCGGTTACCTAAAAAAAAAAAATGGTTACCTAGCGACACTAATGCAGCGATCAGAAAAACGATCGCTTAGTGACACTGGCAAAAGGGGGTGAAAGGGTTAACTAGGGGCAATCAGGGGGTTAAAACCTTTATTAGGTAATATATGGGGGTACCTGACGCTATATAAAAACCTGACGGGGAACCTAAATAACGAAATAACTAACTGGCTAACCAGCGTCACCAGTGACAGTTATACAGTGATCACTGGTGAAAGGGTTAACTCTAGGGGCAATCAGGGGGTTAAAACCTTTATTTAGGTTGTAATATGGGGGTACCTGACCTATAAAACTATTTATGAACCTATATAAACATGGCGGTTACCTAAAAAAAAAAATGGTTACCTAGCGACAGCAGTGACACTAATACAGCGATCAGAAAAACGATCGCTTAGTGACACTGGCAAAAGGGGGTGAAAGGGTTACCTGGGGGGCAATCAAGGGGTTAAACCTTTATTAGGGGGGGGTAGGGGGCTACCTTGGACCTAAAACTAACTGCCCTGACAGTTATTACAGTCACACTGACACTAAATGCAGTGATCAGTAAATAAATGATCACTGCAATTAGTGACACTGTGACTGGGGGGGAGGGGGTGATCTGGGGGGTGATCAGGGGGTGACAGGGGGGTGGAATATGTGCCTAACTGTACTGGTGTCAGTGTAGTGTTGTGCACTAACCTGTACATGTTCGCCGCTCGGCGTCTCCGGTCACATAGACCGGCGCACCGAGCGTGACATCACTTCCGCCTTCCTGTCTATACAATAGACAGGAAGGGGAAGCTTTTCATTGGCCAGGAGCGATCGCGAGGGGGTGGCCAGAAACCACTGGCCGTCCCCTCGTCCCGGATCGCTCCTGAAGCGATCCCGACCGTCCCCGCCGGCGGAGGGGGGTCCGATCGGACCCCCCAACCGCCGGAAGAATGTCACGTACAGGTACGTGATTCTGCCTGTACGTGCCATTCTGCCGACGTATATATACAGGGGGCGGTCGGGAAGTGGTTAAGATCAGTTCCTATTGATAAAGACACCCCCACAGATTTACATCTTTCCTACACACAGTAGGGACCATTCAGAAAGTTCAGCCTAATGAGAGCAAAAGTTAAAGTCTGTTTGCCTTTTTTTCTATAGCATCAATGTACTTTTTTTGCAGAAAATAAAAAGCTTTTTATTTTTCCTACACCAGCCCTTACCCCAGCATCCAGTTTGTTGTATGAAAAACTTCTAAATTACTTCCTGGATGGACCTTAGATTGTGAAAAGCAGTAAGACACAGAAATGTGTTCACCACCTGACTTCTAAGACACAGGAAGTAGTTCACCAGCTGACCTCATTAACACACACCCTGCACCTGCCCTCCCCCCTCCAGGAGATGGCTCCCACCCACCTCTGCAGGTGCATGCATTTCCAATGCCATTAGTGATCACTGTTCTCACTGAATACATAGCCAGGGACCTACTCATTTGTGGCTCTCCTTTTCCCTGCATTGATCATTCATTTGGCAGAGCTAAAAGAGCTTGCAGGTGCTAAATGATCAGATAAAAGCTTATTTGAATAGAGCTGTAGTATTGAAAACAGGAGAAGTGTCTTATCTAGAAGTATGTAAAGCTCACATACATTATACAATCTGAATGTACAATCTCCTACCATCAACTCTAGCTTTACCATCAACTATGTATTGCAAGAGTATGACTGATTTGATATAGAGTGATTGGATAGATGGTGTGCCCTCATATTATATTGTTTTGGTAAATCCAAAGGAGATCATATAGAGATTGTACAAGGAAATTGCATAGTGTATGGCCACCTTTATACAACTAAAATAAATTAGTTACACATTTGGCCATTAACTGTTAACGGCACCCCAAACACAAAAGCAAACACACATTTTGGCACTTGAAAAAAACAAGTAACACATGCAGCAAAATTCACAGTAAATAACGTACAAACTGCAACACACCAACATGTCCCATGAACTACTATGAGAAGTTATTGTAAAATATGTACCATAATCTTACTTATAGATTACATGCTTTCAAAAATACATTCTCATTGCATATTTATAAGAGAGCGTAATTGTTTTTTTGTTTTTTTTATCACAAAATGGCTCTGTTTCATTGTAATACTTTTAAAATCGAGACCTAGGCTAATATTATGAATATAAAACAAGATATTGATCCAGGGCTCATTTACCTTTTGTTTTCATATATGTGAGGTAAGAAGAACTGCTTGTGGTCTAGATTAGCAAGACTATGAACAGGTTGTCGAATGCTCCTTTAGCAATGTTAAACTCATTTGGTAAGACTTTACATACATTATTATATTCTTCTGGGTATTTAGGTATATCTATTGGGTAGTACTGAATCTCAGAAAGCTTGGCCTATTGTATAATTGACACTTTAAAGGATGATGATCTTGGTAAGGCTGTTTGAGCCAGGGCATATTAAACAAGATGCGTGGTCTGTGAAACAAAAGAGCACCAGACCAATTATAGGGTATAAATGTATATGAATCATTAAGAATCTCTAAACAAGCTAATGAGTTTCAGAATGCAGAGACTATTCCTTCATTAGGTCTGTACTGTGTGAATATATAAGGAACTAGTTTGAATGAGCCTTATTGAAGCAGTAAGTTATTTAGTGGAGTGTAGAATTTGCTCCAACAGTTGGCATGACAATATACAGGGATGAATGAGGAATTACATGATCCTACACTGATGTTCAATATGTATAATGCTGTGTGAGCTGAATATCTAAATAATACTTGTAGGCAGGTTGCTTATTTCAGCATAGTTGGTGCTACCCAGACAAAAGGGGCTCTTGGTCCTTGGCTGCTGCCATCATTACTGATGCCATCTCCAGAGCCTGCTAAGAGCCCATTAAGAGCCTGTTAAGATATACCTTCTACGTTTACAACCACTTTAAGTAAAGCTCTTGAAACCTCGCCTGGTCTGAAAGGGGTGCAATGTGAGTAACTGGCACACATACTCTCCAACCTCGGTCAGTCAAACACATTTGGGTATGAAGACAGCAGTACAAGATATAATGTGGTACAAAAATACACGTACATGGTATGTGGTACATAGCAACTGGAGCAATCCTCAACCTGTGCATAGGTACAGAAGAGGAAGAGTTAAGTAAGTATATGCATGGAGTCCATGCTAGAAGCAGGGCAGGACCCCTTTCTGTTACTGGGAGCGAGGTAGCAGAGATACACAGGACAGATGGAGGGGGCACTGGCTATATATGTCCCTCCTAAATGCAACAGTGACCATAATGGTGAGTGTTAAAGGGACAAAAGTTAACTAAAGCTCAGCCGTGCAAGCAAAGGTACCCCATATGTAAGAGAGTGACCTGTATTTAGTGTCTAGCGTAGCCCAGAAGAACCCACCCTGGGGTAGGCCTCCTGTGTGACCCACACTTGGCCACTTGCAAGGAGAAAAACCCAGGGAAAGTGTCACCCGCCTACCTTACATGTTGCCCATTGCTCCTGTATTGTACACCACAAAATGCTTACACACACACTTTTCTAAAAATGAATAAATAAATATAAAAAGGAATATAACCAGCACCTTAGGCAATGAAAAAATAAGAAAAAAAAAAAAACATTGTGCTAAGCTGTAATAAAAAAGTCAACATATGTACTGGTATTTGTCAATATAATCTGTATACCAAGCAACAACATATGGAATTTCATACACTGGTTAGTTCTGCGTGTGGGCCAATGCATTCACAGTACAATACCCTGTGTAGTCCACTGATGCTTTCTACAAAATAGGTTTTTCTATAGTTTTCTCATTGTGATACCCATGTACTGTATACTCATTGTGGTTTTACTACTATCCTGTCTCCACCTAATAAGCTTTACTTTTACTTTCTCCATCAGCTCTCACAGTTATTACCATTTGTATCACTTGACTCACAAGCAGGAGACTCTGAACTACAGTATATTGTATTAAATTGTAATGTAACTGTACTGTCTCACTTTATTTTGTAAAGTGTGTAGCAAGGAATTGGTTCTATATAAATCCTGTATACTAATAATAGTCATATGAAATTTACTAACACCAGTTAGAAAGGCCTGAATCAGGAATCAACGAATCAACAAATCAACGAATTAAGGCCTACCACAGCTTAGCTGTCACACATTTAAATGCTAGAGCATACATTCCCTAGAACACTACCCTTGTGAGTAAATCTCATTTATATTTGCTATAGCCTGTGCTTCCACATTCTTGCAAATAGTAAATTGCATGTACTCATGGTTTGAATGAATGAATGAATGAATAACTTGTATAGTGCTACATATGCAAACTAAATCGCCTCAGGGAGCTTTTGCCGCCAGTGTCCATCTGGGTTTTCAGAAGAGATGGGTCTTGAGCCAGATATTTTTCTTCCGAGCGGATGTCCGCGGGTAGAGCATTCCATAGCCGTGGTCCTTGGACTGCGAACCTTTGGTATTTTGGATGTCCTAGGTAGAGGGAATTTGCGTAGTCGAGTCGGGAACTGATGATTGTTCCAACTACTGCTGCTGTATCTCCTTCCAGGATGAAGGGGATGAGTCTACGCAGTAGGCGAAGAAGGTAGTGGGATCAGCTGACTACTGATCCTATTTGTGCATCCATTGTCATGTTTGAGTCAAAGATGACTCCGATGCTTTTCACTTTAGTGCTGGGGATGATGGGTTGTCCGAGGATGGTGAGTGGTGTGGACATCGTGCCAGGGTTTTTGTTTCGGTTTGCGTGGAGGAAGAGGAGTTCTGTTTTGGATCCGTTGAGTTTGTACAGTCCTCATATATTCAACAGTTTTTTTTAACAGCTTTTAACAATTCACATCTTAGTGAGAATTCTACAGCAATATAGAAGAAAACATGAATTACTATTATCTAAAATGTATTTTGCACAGTCACCATGACAACACACCGACAGGTTCCTCTTACCTGCAAAAGAAAAGAAAACAGAGAGAAAGAGTGTACATTTTGGAGAAGTAAATAACCTCCACAAAGCCTAACATAGCATAGGAGGGACAAAATCAACCCAAGCAGGTAATATATTCTGTGCAGGCATAGTAACTACATGGAAAATGTATTACCACTAAGATCAATTTATGTTTTTTTCTCTATGCCCAATGACAGGTCATATCAGGTGAATAAATTATGGGTGTGTTGATGAAGACAATACTTTTTGGACAAAGTTAGCCTTCTTGTCTATTTCCATATACAGTTTAAGTGCTTCACAAAAATATAAAAGTTACATCAAAATGCAGCCCTGCAGGTTGGAAACCAAGTGGCTGAGAATGTCTCAGTTCAGGAAGTAGAGACCAACCTGATGTAGAGAAAAAGGCGGCTACCACTGTGTCAGCGTTTTAGCAGTGTGGTGGTCCCATCCCTGTATATAGACCAAGAAAACCCCCTAGGTGGGACTTTGACAGACCACCAACACATGCAGGGAAACTATAAAATATAGTATTTATTAATACAAAAAATGATAAAAACAGACGACTAGCATCTGAACAATGACAATACACAATACAGTACAAAAAACACAATAGAACAGTATATCAACACTTAAGCTCTCGTAGGGGTTGGATACCCCAAAACCCGACGCGTTTCCAGTTTTGCTTGAAAACCTTCATCAGGGATGAAGAGTAAGATGAAATACAATATAATGATAGCTCATGATGGAGCCAATCCTCAATGAGAGATAAAACTATTGAATACGGATGCAGCTGGACCCCAGGAAACAGGTCCCTCGTGACAACCCAGGATAATAGTACGTCCCTCCGTAAGAGTGCGTGTTGGTGTGGGTACTGAAATTACAGATCCACTGCCTCCCTAAAATTGTAGGGTGTGAGATAAAACTCACACCAAAGTGGTTCTGAGCCCCAAATGGCCCCAGGAGGTCCCCTGTCTGTTTGGATCCGTTATTGGAGACACCGCGGAGGAGGTCCTGTAAGGTGTCACGTCTGGATCAGATGCTGCTCAGGGCTGATGAAAGTTTTCAAGCAAAACTGGAAATGCGTCAGGTTTTGGGGTATCCAACCCCTACGAGAGCTTAAGTGTTGATATACTGTTCTATTGTGTTTTTTTCTACTGTATTGTGTATTGTCATTGTTCAGATGCTAGTCGTCTGTTTTTATAGTTTTTTTTATATTAATAAATACCATATTTTATAATTTCCCTGCATATGTTGGTGGTCTGTCAAAGTCCCACCTAGGGGGTTTTCTTGGTCTAACCTGACGTAGAGAGCCTTCAAACTCTTTAAACACTCACGAGAAAACTTACTAATGGCAAGATAACTTCGACAGATGGCTTGCACAATCCATCTGACAATGGTAATCCTATCAAACCTTTCAAACCTTTATTTCTTAGTTAATTGTAAAGCAAGATGTTCTTAATTGAGTTAGTGGCCTGAGGTTATTGCAGTAGGCATTTTTGTAAATGCAATTTATGGAGTTACTCCTCATATGAATGACAAGAACAGAAGAAAATAGGGTAATTTCATAATGGTAGAACTCTGAACATGCCTTTGGGAAATATTAAATGCTGACCTGGTGCTTGCATATGGAAAATACTTAAATGTCTCACACTTTGGGTTAATGAGATGGCCAACAAAAAGGCTACCTTAATAATTAGAAATATGTTGAAGATTTCCTGAAAAAGCTTTAAAAGGTTCAAACGCTCCAAAAAATGGGTGTAAAAGATAAAGCATTAGTTTAAACACAGCATGAATATGCAGATATATCTAAAGCCCCATACACACGGTTGGATTTTCGCATGGATTCTGTCCAATCGGACAATGTTGTCGAAAAATCCGACCGTGTGTATGCACCATCGGACAGTGTACGTCGGATTGTCCGACGGACAAAGTCCTATCTCCTGCTGGATAGATTTTTGGACAACAAGGTCCGAACACACCAAATCCGATCGTGTGTATGGTAGTCCGACGGACAAAGTGCTACGCATGCTCAGAAGAAATTCTGTGACGGAAGCGCTCGGTCAGGTAAAACTACCTTTCCTAATCGACACAGCACATTCGTCACGCTGCAATGTTAAAATGTCTTTAATGCAGCGCATTCTCTTTTTCTTTACAATGCAAGAAGAATGACATGTTTTAGCTGCTCCTATTCACCCGCACTTCTCACAAACTTAGTTCTTTATTACTTTTCAGGATTTCTACACTACATGTTTATTTGTACTCAGATCGTAAAAGAATCTTTGTTATTTTGTTTGGATGCTTTGTCCTTTTTTTTTTTTTTTTTTGTTGGAAGACATATTTTAAGGATCTTTTATTTTTTTGGAGGGGGGTTGTGTCTCAACTTAGCAAAACAACTTTATTAACATTTGTATGTGTTGCTTAAATTTACTAGGAGTTTGTTTGTTGTTGGTGCCCCTTGTTAATTATACTTTAAGATTAGTGAAATGTACCTGCCTACTCACAAATAAACTGTCATTGTAGAAAAGTAAAACACATAGGCAATGATTATTTCAAATCAAAAAGACCTTTATTTAGGTGTCAGCAACAAACCAAAGAGGAACGCAGCGATGAAGAAACTTGGGGAATTTGCAAAGCCTTGGCCCCCCACGGCAACCATCATTTTTGAAGCGTCGAAAATTGGGGGCCTGAGGAGTACCTATCTAAATAGTAAGGGGGTGCAATCTGGTCCTGAAGTCCAAAACATCCGGAACTGCAGCAGATGCCATCTAGGTCCCCAGGCTCTGGTCCTACGAGAGGCTCCATCTTCTCTCAGACCAGACTGAATCCAGGTCGTCACTCTCAGGTCTTCCTTGTACGCTTCCTTCCACGCTGTGGCTGTGGTGCTGGTGGGGTGGCAGAAGGAGGAGGAGGAGGAGGCGGAGCAAGGTGACTTTCGCAAACATGTGTGAGGGGAGTCATCCCCCCAGCCATCCCCTCATTTAGGATTTTGAGGATGACATCCTCACACATGCTGCGTTGCCCCGCCTCCATACCCGTCATTTTATTGGCAACCAAGGAGGCAAAGGCCTCCTCATAGGTGGGTGTGGCATATAGGGAGGCTGAAGCATCTCGGATCAGCTGGAGCGCTGACTCTCCCACCTCCCCCATCCTTTTCGCCCTTCTGTAGGGAAGGCGGAGGGGAGGGACTTGGGAGACAGTCAGGCTCCTACGCCTACCCCCCTGTTGGCTGCCACTAACCCCTGCCTCCTCCTGACTGCCACATTCCACAGCCACCTCCTGGCTGAGGTCTTCCTGTGTATGAAAAAGGGACATAGTTTGAGTTATTTGTTCATCAAACACACACAATTTTCATCTAGTGACTGCTGCAAAATGTTTACAAATAGAAAACCATACAATTCTCAGCCCAGCAGTTTAGATTCTTGCCCCAAATGTCTCCAACACTACTGTCAGTTGATATGTCAAACACGTTAGGAACTAAGCAATTGGGGATCCTGAATTAACTGAACATCATTCATTATTCACAAAAATGGTTACAAAACTACTATACCTGGAACAAGCTGGGCTCCTCCACATCTTCCAGACTGGAAGGCCCAGGTTGGTCCTCGGAAGCCTCATCAGGGGTGGCGTGCATGGAAGGACGCATGCAAGGAAGAGTCGAGAGTGACTTCCTGACATTAGCCTGGTCTTTGAGAAAATGGAGCCTCTCATAGTACCAGAGCGTGGGGGCATAGACATCATCTGCTGAAGCTCCAGATGCTTGGGACTTCCGGACCTTATTGCGCTCCCGGAAATAGGTAGTCCTCAGGTTAGCAATTTTTACTCTTAACCTCGCCACGGTTGCCGTGGGTAACGTTGGCTTTACAAATGCCACAAGTTTCTGCATGGCTGCGTACCTCTTTGGTCTGTTGCTATAGTCGCTGTGTTTTGCCTGCCATAATAGGGGCATTTCCCTATATTTATCAATGAAGAGGGGGAGAAAACTCACATCGTTGAAGCCGTCCATAATCTCTGCAAGACACAACACCACACAAAACACTATAAATAATGTCAGTCCAAAGTCTCCTAATCTTCTCCATAAAGAAGCCTCAAGGTCTAATCAGTCTAGGCTAGTTATGTACCAACGTCAAATTGTACCTTCGTTATAGCGAATGTCTCGTGTGTGAGCTTTCTCTCCCCTCGTCTCCCAGATCGTGGCTACGACACAGGCGTGTGACGTTTTATATACAGTGCGCATGAGTCAAACTCCGCCCGCCCCTGACGATCTTTCTCGTCTATTCCCCACCCCTTCACTTTACGGCGCAGTGGGGAGAGCACATGGCGGGGACACAGCAGGTGCGCCCCAAATATCCCACCAACGAGGAGGAGGACGAGGAAAGGCCGAAGGCAGAAACGTCCCGATCCCGGAGCCTGAAATTCAAGGCCTCCAATATGTCATTTGGAGAAATGTTGGAGATGGTGGACATATTAAAGAGGAGCGACTATGATGGGAAGTATGGGCCTTACCTCAACCCCAATGTCCGCAAGGCCAAGATCATGTCTAAAGTTGTGAGGAGGCTGTACAATCATTTTGGGGTACAACGATCCAAGGAGCAACTGAGGAAATGCTGGTCAGACCTGAAACTGAGGGAGGCCGATCAGTACAGAAAGATCAAGTGAGTTCTTCAAAAAAGTAAGTAGTTGTGTTTTGTGTTTGATTTCTTGCTTGCATACTGCTCCATCTCAACCTCGATCTTTCTGCCACTGTCATGTTCGTGTGTGTCCATTCGATCGTACTCAACCTCGATCGTTCGGACAATTATAATACGAGGTTTTTTGTTTTTTTTGGAGAAAGGAAGTTTGTTCTCATTAGAAATGTCATCAAGAATGTAAAGCCAATTTATTCGATGTAAAGGAGAGGTCACCCAGTAGCTGATTACCCATCTGGACTCTAGAGCACTAGTGCTGGGACACCCAAACCCACTTTTTATTAGGCTTTTCTACACATGTGCTCCAGTGGATACTAGTGGATACCATCAAAAAAAATTCTACCAAAAAGCTAATCAGTTTTGCACCTTTAAAAAGTGACTCCATTCATGTTGTTGTCATTTGTAACTGGCCCAACAAAAATATTGTCCCTCACTTTCAAGCAATGTTTGACATTTCCTATTTCTGCCCTCAATAGATTGTGTTGCTAAATCTTCCTTTTGTACCTTCTCATAGGGGAGCGAAAACACGTGACGGCAGAGGAAACCACCAAACCAACACCTCCCAAAGAAGGGGAAAGACCAGAAGCAGAGGAGGAGGAGGAGGAAGGAGAGATCATAGAAATTGGAGAACTTGTCACCACAACAGGTGAGTGTGGGAGAACACAGCTACTGGTAAGCTAATCAATGTATGCCTGCCTCATTTCCAAGACATTTTTGGGGTTTTTGTTTGTTTTTAGGTGACGTGGATGTTGTGGAAGAAGAATCACACTTTACCACAGAGAGTGCCCACGTACTCATCGGGGAGATAATGGTCTGCAATAGAGATCTAGATGACATAAAGCAAAACAACAAAAATTGAAGAACATCATTGATGTTTTAGGAAAAATCTGAAAACGCACCAAGTAATTCACACACATTTGTGGCTGCTTCTGAACACATTTGCAACTTAAGAACTGTGTGAAATTTAGAACATGCACACATTGTGTTCACATGTGCTAGCTCCCATCATGGTGGATGAATGCCAACGTTTTTTTGGGGGTGCAACCACTTTACGAACTACTAAAGTGGTTGTGGTGAAGGGGTTGCACCCCCAAAAAACGTCCATTCATCCCCATGATGGAAAATGGCACTTTTGAAGATTCTAGGCATGTGTTTTACCATCTAATGACCATTTTCCGAACCAAATTGTGTGCATGTTCTAAAATTCCAGTTTCCAGGGGTGACCCCCCATGTGATGAAGGCAAGATCAAACACACTTTGAACATATAGTCATGTCTGATCTTGGCTTCACTTTAGAAAGTTGATCTTTCCGAGTTCCTAGGTTCTGTTTTGCTCCATGCCTGGTTTTACCAAATGCGGAATGTTTGTAAACAATGTTGTAAATAACCCAGATCTTGTCAGTTTTGGCAAGAGGTTTGTAAACACACTTTTGAATGTGTTGCAAGTAAACTTTTTTACATTTCTAAATGTGTGGCTTCCTTATTTAAATACAAAAAAGCATTATGTATGTCAAATGTAAAGGATTTGGGGGGCAATGGGTGTTATTTACTAAAGGCAAGTCCAGTTTGCACTGCAAGTTTCTTTTCCAGGGCACTTTTGCACTGCACTTGTAGAGCATAGTAGATTTGACTTATGTAAATGACACCCACAGTGATTTGTTTGAAAACACGTAGCACACCATTTTTGTGAATACACACATTTCTCTCATGGGGATGAAAAGGAGTATTTTGTGTGTGAGTTCTGCACTACAAACCTTCTCTAGATCAAAGATTAGGTATCAAACACACAACATGAGAATAATCTTTTTGGGAAGAAGAGACTGTTACCTCCTTTTGCCCAGAAAGTGCATTCCCACTGTCGAAGCCAAACGGAAAAAAATTCACGGTCAAATAAGCAATAATACGGAAATGACAAGAAATCATAGGTTGGTTGAAAAAAGAAATGTATTTAAAAATGCCTCTCACACATCGTCAGGCAGAGCAATGGCCCCCCTACCCACAAAGTAGTCCATATATTGCTCGCGGACCGCGCGGGCATTTAGAGGGGGCAAGCCTGGAAGTGCCGCTTGAAGGGCTGTGAGGTCAGCATTTGGAGGGCCCTCCACATCTGGGCCAACGGGCACCACATAGTTCCTGTTGTGTCGTTTTAAAAAGTTGTGCAATATGCAACAGGCAAGAACTATGTGGTTCAGTTTGTATTCCGCCAAGTTAATTGCCGTCAAGAACAGGCGGAAGCGGCTGGCCAGGATGCCAAAAGTGTTCTCCACAACTCTTCGGGCTCTGGACAGCCTGTAGTTGAAGACCCTCTGGTCTGGGGTGAGGGTCCTCATCGGGAAGGGCCTCATCAGATGGGGAGTCAACGCAAACGCTTCATCTGCGACAAAGACGAAGGGGAGTCCTTCAGCATTCTCCTCTGGATGTGGCAAGCACAGACTGCCACTTTGGAGACGCCAGTAGAACTCCGTGTGCGCAATGGCACCACCATCCGAGATCCGGCCGTTCATCCCCACGTCCACATACATAAACTCGTATGTCGCCGACACCACCGCCAACATCACTACACTATTAAACCCCTTATAATTATAATAGTAGGACCCCGAGTTGGGCGGTGGGACGATGCGGACGTGTTTCCCATCAATTGCCCCTCCGCAGTTAGGAAAGTCCCAACGGCTGGCAAAGTGGGAGGCCACAGTCTGCCATTCCTGTGGCGTGGAAGGGAACTGTGGAGTGAAACAATAAAAAAATAGTCACTTTGCACATAAACATTGCAAGCAGATTAGACAATCAACATCTTGGAACAAGAGCATTCTTTAAAATTTGAGGCTGGAAAGTATTTGCACAGAAAAGTAGAGGCTCCCCTTCACAGATTAATCACCCCCCATCAATCCCCCCACTTCTGATGGGCCATTGGCAATAACTAGGGTTTTGGGGGGGGGGGGGGGGGGGGTGGACAGGTTACCCTCTGCACTTCATTGATTGCCAAATGGCTCAATAATGTGTGCTAGTTTGGCCAGACCCTCCTTACTTAACACTATTGGCAGACCCCAGGAAAGCTAAAATAACATTTCAAACCCCCCCCCCCCCCCCCCCCAAAAAAAAAAGGAAAGCACATTGTGACATTCTGAAATTACCAAGCAAGCTAATAGGAGGGAAAGAACACAAAAAAAGAGGAAATGGAAAGTATGGAGCCAGCCCCTTGCACTACATGCTTTGCTGAATTCATCCCTAAAGATGCCCACTATAAAGAGGTAGGTATATAGTGTGTATTGAACTTGGGAAAGCCAGCAGATAGAGGATTGATACCATCTGACAGAGCAGTTGGGGGAGGGGGTTCCTAATGAGTTTGCCCCCCCCCCCACAAAAAAAAAGGGGCTCTACATGAAGTAAACCACACAGCAAACATTTGTGCATATTTTAGGGGGTGTTTGGGGGCAAACAATACTATGCAGCAGACAAAAGACATTGCTTAAGTGACTAGGCCATAGGTGTCTATTGGGGCAGAAGAGCATGCTGGTGAGGTAAGTGAAGGGAAAAATGCATGAAGGTGAAAAGGGGCACAGCATATTAGAACATATTGCAATCATGGTAATTAGGGAAGGAGGTCAAAAATACAAGACATTAGCAAACAGAGCATACATAGAATGGAATAGTAAAGTAGAAATGTTACCTTAATATAGTCCTCCTGCAGGACCTCGATGATGGCAGAACAGGTCTCTGGAATAATGATTCCCAGGGCCTGGGGAGAGATACCTGAGGAGAACTTCAAATCCTGAAGGGTTCTCCCTGTCGCCAAGTACCTCAACGTGGCAACAAGCCTCTGCTCCAGAGTAATGGCTTGTCTCATGCAGGTATCCTGCCGGCTGATAAAAGGGGTCAGCAAAGCCAAAAGACGGTGAAAATCGGGGTCCGTCATCCGGAGAAAGTTCCTGAAATCATCAGGATTATTCTCCCGGATTTCACGAAGCAAAGGCATGTGCGAGAACTGATCACGCTGAAGCAACCAATTCTTGGTCCACATACTCCTCGTCACTCTGTTCATGGACGGGTCTTGGGTCAAAGCTAAAAGCCCGACACCAATTCCGCGTACAGCACGAACTCGGCGACGAGTACGCACGGGAAACATCGCTCACAAGCTCACAAACGGTCGGCTGGTCAGAACGGACAAACAGAAAGCACCGATAAACAGCAAGGCCTGAAAGAACGAAATGAATACCAGAAACGAGCAGACAATAAGCAGTGAAAATCAAAGCGTCCTATATCAAGATATAGGCCGCAATGACCAACAAATGCGAACTGACTACACGCACTAATAAACAGATACGCACGACAAGCACAAACTGAAGAGCAGTAACGATCTGAGTCAGAAAACTGAGAAGCGCGAATCGTAAGTCCCCAAACTTCGACTAACTCGCGATAAACACGGGATCAGCAGAAGGAGCCCAATGGGTGCCTGACGTGGTGCTGAACTTCCCTTTTCTAGTCTCGTGGAAGACGACTTACGTCACAACGTTCTTGCAGACCGGATATTCCGACAACGTTGTCCGACCGTGTGTACGCAACACCAACATCGGACAAAGTACGACGGACAGGATCCGACCGACCTGGTCCTCGGATAATCCGCGCGTGTGTATGGGGCTTTAGACAGCAGCAAGAAGAATACTCTGCAGTTGGCCCCTATTGTCTATTAATATACTTGGTAGACAGCATTAGTCTATTAGTCTGTAATAAGTATCACACAAGAGACAAGTATTGTATGAACAAAAACTGCCAAATCTAAACCACATATGTTATGGTTGAAAGAACAAGTATAATGTAATTTGATAAATGCATGTGACAGTAAAGAAATGCTCAAATAACATATTACAGTATTTTCATGTGGGTGGCATTATACAAGTGCTTTTGTTTCACAATGATATAAAATAAGTAACACTGAAAATGTGGTGGTCATAATGAGATATGACAACATAACTACATTTTTAAATAGAAATATCCTAGTGTTGCTCTTTTAAAATATAAATATTCCAGAACTACTTTTTTTAAAAATAAGTGTTAAAAGCATACTCTCCATTTAAATACAAATTAAAATATACTTATAATTGGGCAGCACAGTGGTGTAGTGAGTAGCACTCTCGCCTAGCAGTAAAAAGGGTCGCTGGTTTAAATCCCTACCAGGACACTACCTGCCTGGAGTTTGCATGTTCTCCCTGTGCCTGTGTGGGTTTCCTCTGGGTACTCCAGTTTCCTCCCACACTCCAAAGACATGCTGGTAGGTTAATTGGCTTCTAGTATATGAATGTGAGTTGGGGACCTTGGATTGTGGGCTCCTTGTGGGTAGGGACCGATGTGAGTGTGCGATGTATGTGCGGAGCGGTGCGTAAATTGACAGTGCTATACAGGTACTATGCTTTACCTTACATAAATTATAATATAATAGATGATCTTAATGGGACACAATGTACAGGGGACAGGGACAATTGTAGACACTCACTCAGGTTGAACTGGTGTCTTTATTCAACCTTACTATCTATGTAATTATTACTAAGTCATTTGTTAGTTCACACTGCACATAATATACTATACAAGCCTTAGTGAACTGTTAGCTTACATACGGCATTCATCAGGGGCATATCATGACATCAGTGGGCCCGTGTGTGAGATAAATAGTGGGCCCTAGTCATTGATTTAAAAAAAAATGCAGTGCTCGCAGTGCACTTCTGCAAAATGTGGGCATGGCTTAAATTGTGTTAAACATTGGGTGTGGCTTAAAGGGGGGCATGATTTAATAGTCTTAGATGACTTACATAGCGAGAAAAGAAGGCCTAGTGTGCGAGGCACGGCCAATACCCCTAGGGGGTATAGAAAGCCCCCTAGGGGTACCTAGGGGGTATAGAAAGCCAGTCTATCACATCCCAATTGGAAAATTAGAGAGAACAGAAGGCCTAGTGTGCAAGGCACGGCCAATACCCCTAGGGGATGTTTACGTTGATAGACCAGACAAGGTTTATGCAATATAAAACGTTTATTCAAAATTGTATTTAAAACATTGTAGAGAAGAACTATAGTTATATGTTACAATTTACAAAAATGTCAAATGCATACAATGTTGACAAAACCGTATAGCTAGGTGTACAGATATTCATATGCAGGGGGGTACAGACTTATCCTATGCGATGAATCTAGGAAAATGCAGACATGTTTCGGACTTTTGTCCTTTTTCATAGGCGAATTGAAATCCTTGTCAATCACATCTATTGGTATGAGCAAATGAATATTAATATAGTAGGAATAATATAAGCAGTGAAGGCACAATGTTAGAGACGCCATATGCATTGAAAGAAAAAAGTAGGGAGTTTTGAAGGTACTTACATGCATGAGAACCCCCTTGTTGTAATAATGAACACCGGAGCCATTGAAGGCTGCTGACTAGCGTAAGGTAAAGTATGCTGTGGTATAAATGATTATATCATGTGCGATGAGCACAGAAATGGCGGCAGGCTACAAACTTTGTGTGCTGCAAAACCTCCAAAGAGACAGGGGATTAGCCTGTGTCAATATAACTCCGGCCAATGGAGTAGCAAATCTATGAATGTATAGAAAAAAGTAAGGAACGGTCAGTCTATTGGAACAAAAAGCATAATAGCCATTGTATCCAGGAGTAGTAAATCAATAAAGTATTTACCTGCGGGAGGAGATATGTCAGAAATGCCTGCACAGACCAGGAACCAGCAGCATACTGAGTGCTGGTGGTTCACACTAAATATAGTAGATCATGCAAGTAAAAACAGCTGTGAGTAGGCGCCAAAAGGCAGCCCTCATAGCTGATTATGTTAGGCCAGAGTGACGGACCGCTGCGCCATTGGCTGCAGACGGTCCGTCTGGGGAGATCTCTGGCGGCGCGGCGCTGGGCGGGGCCACGCCCAGAAGGGGCGGGACCAGGTCCAGCGTTGCGACGTCACCGGCGCGCATAGTAGGCCCATCCGCATTCCACGCTGGAGCGCAAATAGAAAGTGGGCCCGAAATAGACCGGGCCCAGGGGTGGATATCCACGCATGCGCCAGGTGATGCAAGGCGGATGCGTGTGTCTCCCGCGCGCCGGGCAGCACACAGAGAAAACCAACCATAGTAGCATAGATTTAGTATGGAGCCATAAAAGCTCCAACTTGGAATACAAGGAATCAACAGTAATGCCATATACTGTGACTTGTTTAGAGTGATTGTTATTTGATCTAAAAGGCGGTTGTCATGCATGTGTTCCCACAATGTCATCTGCAAAAAATATAAAGCAAAAACAACAAATAAGTATTGTGCACATATACAAAGGGTACAAGCGAGGGGAGAGAGCATAAAGCATATCACATACATATTAGCAATCAATAATGGGGTAAAATTGGCAAATTTTAGAACTAATTAATCATGCTACAGCAAACTTTGAAAAAAAATCATGACAATGAAGCCAAGGTTTATGTGGTTTTACAATACATTGTATAATGTGATATAATGAATTTATAAATCTAGTTCACAAATACCGGATTGCCAATATCGAGAAAGTATATCTATGACCTGACGATGTTGTTGGCAATATGTCATTATAATCCTTAATGGAGGACATGATTCCTTTTTTGGTTTGGAAAATAACAAATTCTGTCGATATTGGCACATACTCACTACTGATCATTCTCTTTCTCCATTTGTACCTGCCCAACCTCTTCTTACATATAGAAAGGCACCATCTCTTTGTGATAAATTAATTAGGAGCGAGTATACGGCCGCCACTAAACACACTACAAAACTACTTGGTACTTTCCCCTGTGGTAACTGTGGTTACTGCAGATATATGAGCAACGCCAGCAAAGATACACTACCTAATGGAAAACATTTTTACCCACAGCATCACGTCAACTGCCGCTCAGTCGGCATTGGTTATCTTTTACAGTGCGAATGCGGATGCTTTTATGTGGGAAAGACAAAATTGCCTTTTTGGCAACGTATCTACCGCCACATACAAAGCATCATCAAGAAAGACCCTGACCTCCCTATTGGACGACACTGTGTGATATTACACCCTGACCATACTCCAAGAGTGCTTTTCAAAGCCCTTGATCACATCCCCCCAAACAGCAGAGGAGGTGTCTACAACAAGGCACTTTTACAAAGCGAATTAAGGTGGATTTTTCACCTTAATGCCACCTCACCCCCAGGCCTTAACGAGGCATTCAATTTCAAACCTTGTCTCGAGGGTTTCCAATCTGGTATTTGTGAACTAGATTTATAAATTCATTATATCACATTATACAATGTATTGTAAAACCACATAAACCTTGGCTTCATTGTCATGAATTTTTTTCAAAGTTTGCTGTAGCATGATTAATTAGTTCTAAAATTTGCCAATTTTACCCCATTATTGATTGCTAATATGTATGTTATATGCTTTATGCTCTCTCCCCTCGCTTGTACCCTTTGTATATGTGCACAATACTTATTTGTTGTTGTTGTTGTTGTTGTTTTTGCTTTATATTTTTTGCAGATGACATTGTGGGAACACATGCATGACAACCGCCTTTTAGATCAAATAACAATCACTCTAAACAAGTCACAGTATATGGCATTACTGTTGATTCCTTGTATTCCAAGTTGGAGCTTTTATGGCTCCATACTAACTCTATGCTACCATGGTTGGTTTTCTCTGTGTGCTGCCCGGCGTGCAGGAGACACACGCATCCGCCTTGCATCACCTGGCGCATACGTGGATATCCTCCCCTGGACCCGGTCTATTTCGGGCCCACTTGCTATTTGCGCTCCAGCGTGGAGCGCGGATGGGATGGGCCTACTATGCGCGCCAGTGATGCCGCGACGCTGGACGCGGTCCCGTCCCTTCTGGGCCCCGCAGCGGTCCTTCACTCCGGCCTAACATAATCAGCTGTGAGGGCTGCCTTTTGGCGCCTACTCACAGCTGTTTTTACTTGCACGATCTACTATATTTAGTGTGAACCACCAGCACTCAGTATGCTGCTGGTTCCTGGTCTGTGCAGGCATTTCTGACATATCTCCTCCCGCAGGTAAATACTTTATTGATTTACCACTCCTGGATACAATGGCTATTATGCTTTTTGTTCCAATAGACTGACTGTTCCTTACTTTTTTCTATACATTCATAGATTTGCTACTCCATTGGCCGGAGTTATATTGACACAGGCTAATCCCCTGTCACTTTGGAGGTTTTGCAGCACACAAAGTTTGTAGCCTGCCGCCATTTCTGTGCTCATCGCACATGATATAATCATTTATACCACAGCATACTTTACCATACGCTAGTCAGCAGCCTCCAATGGCTCCGGTGTTCATTATTACAACAAGGGGGTTCTCATGCATGTAAGTACCTTCAAAACTCCCTACTTTTTTCTTTCAATGCATATGGCGTCTCTAACATTGTGCCTTCACTGCTTATATTATTCCTACTATATTAATATTCATTTGCTCATACCAATAGATGTGATTGACAAGGATTTCAAATTAGCCTATGAAAAAGGACAAAAGTCCGAAACATGTTGGTGTTTTCCTAGATTCATCGCATAGGATAAGTCTGTACCCCCCTGCATATGTATATCTGTACACCTAGCTATATGGTTTTGTCAACATTGTATGCATTTGACATTTTTGTAAATTGTAACATATAACTATAGTTCTTCTCTACAATGTTTTAAATACAATTTTGAATAAACATTTTATATTGCATAAACCTTGTCTGGTCTATCAACTTAAACATCCCCTAGGGGTATTGGCCGTGCCTTGCACACTAGGCCTTCTTTTCTCTCTAATTTTCCAATTGGGATGTGATAGACTGGCTTTCTATACACACCGCCATCTCATGCCTGTCATATTTTTCTTAGATGACTTACATAGTGCAGAATATGGTAATGTTAAATAGGAAATGTACAGTGAGGACTGTACGGCGCTGGGTATTATTATTATTATTACAGGATTTATATAGCGCCAACAGTTTGCGCAGCGCTTTACAACATGAGGGCAGACAGTACACTTACAATACAAATCAATAGGATGGATCAGAGGGCCCTGCTCGTAAGAGCTTACAATCTAGAAGGGAGGGTCAAGTTGAAACAAAAAGGTAATAACTGTGGGGGATGAGCTGATGGAGAAAATGAAAATACATATGTGTAGGAGAGGCGTGCGGAGTGTATGGTGGTGGATAGAATGTGCAGGTGAGGAGTACGAAGTGTATGGAGGCAGGTAGTATGTGCAGCAGTGGAGTGTGGTGGTGGGTGGTATGTGCAGAAGAGGAGTGTGGAGTGTATGGTGGTGGGTAGTTATGTGCAGGAGAGGAGAGCAGAGTGCTGAGTGTATGGTGGTGTATAGAATGTGCAGGTGAGGAATGCGGAGCGTACGGCGGTGGGTAGTGTGTGCAGGATAGTGTCAGTAGGGCAGTGGATGATGTCAGTAGTTATTTGTATGTGCAGAAGAGAAGTATTTCTGGAGTATTCCGCTGCTCTTTGTGGCACAAACCAAAATGCTCTGCCTGCAGTGCTAGATATACAAGACATCAAAGGGGTTTTAAACTGTGAAGCATCATAAATATGCTCGCTTCATGTTCTGCCTTATAACTATCTAACTATCTAACATGTTCTGTCATTCAACTCCCCCTTGTAAAAAAGCGACAATGCAACCAAATATGAAAAGAAAAATATCAAGAAATGATGCTGTTATATATTCTGTGCAATCCATAATATTTGTATTTAACCACTTAAGGACAGAGCCTCCTTTGGAGATTTAGTGTTTACTGGTTTAAAACGAAACTTGCTAGAAAATTACTTTGAACCCCAAAACATTGTATTTTTTTTCTAACACCCTAGAAAATAAAATGGCGGCCTTAGCTTTACCTTCTGTCACACCGTAGTTGCGCAGCGGTCTTACATGCACACTTTTTTTTAAAAATACACTTTTTGAATTTAAAAATAAGACAACAGTTAAGTTTTACCCTTAAAAATCTCCATAGGCAATGTTTAAAAAAATTCTACAGGTTGCATGTTTTGAGTTACAAAGGAGGTCTAGGGCTAGAATTATTGATCTTATCGCGGCGATACCTCACATATGTGGTTTGAACACCATTTACCTCCCACCACCGATAAAAGTGATCTCATGGCAAATCCGCTGCAGAGACCACTTTTATCTGAAACCAGACCGCCCGCTTTTTAAGAGGATACCGGGGTTATGGTAGCTAGCTGCTGCCATAACAGCAATATTCCTCTTCAAACAACCGATGTAAAATGACAGCGGGCGGTCAGCAAGTGGTTATAGTGGAACTTCACTCCCCCAATCAACATTGATTATTTTTAAACCTCATGCTGCTAGAATTAGTAAATAGATAGGATGGTATATCATATTTACTTGTTTTAAACCTTTTTGTTTGTACATTTCTTCAGTTACTTTCTGCTTTCCAGGCCTGTGCAAATGATGGCATACATCCCAGGAGTCTTCAGGAGGGGAGGAGAGGAGGAGGGGTTTTCTCAGCTAAGCACACCCTCCTGCATGCATGCTTGAGCTAAGGGCAGACAGATTCCAGGAAGTAAATGTTACATGAATCATTTGCCCTTACTCACAGCACTGCTACTGACAAACCAACTCAGAGGAAAAGGGATACGTTAACACTGCAACTGACGATCAATGCAGGGGCCTGGGAGGGTTAACAGCATTGCCATTGACTACCAACAAAGATTAATTAAATAGCATCACCACTGATCACCAATGTGGGGGTTATCATTGCATTCACTGAAACTAATGTTGGGGGTTATTATTGTAGCCATTGGTAGTAATGCTCTGTGTTATTATCGTGGCCACGGGCTCCAATGTTGGGGGTTATTATTGCAGCAACTGACATGCTGGAGGCTATTATTGCAGTTAGTGACATCAATGCTGTTTTTTGGGAGTTATTATGGTCACTGACATTAGTGCAGTGGGTCATTGTGTCCAAATACCTCAATAAAGGGGTTATACCAATGCTGGGGGTTATCATTATGGTGACTGACACCAATGCAAGGGTTATTATTGCATCCACTGACACCAATAATGGACATTTCAATTATTGCAACTAACACCAGCAATGGAACTTTTACACATGACAGGTCTGTATCCATTCATTTTATGCACAGTGGACATAGACATGGTCCGCTCTGCTCTATGGACTGGCAGGTTTAAATGGACTTCACCGTGTTTGCATTTAATTACGTCCAATTCACCTAGATGGAGAGGGATGGATCTCCTTCCATTTTTTTTTAGTGGACTGGAATTGGAAGTAGGCGGGTGTAATTGGACACAGGTCCATTTACACCTGCCGGTCCATAGGCATTAATGAAGTGTCTGATCGGGTTTGTCTGAAAAACTGACATGCGGACCTAATCAAACACTTCATGTGAAACGGGGTATAGTCACCCTAAAAGCCAGATTTCCTGTAATATTTTAACAGATACATATGGATATTCCAAAGTGATTTATACTGAGTCACTGCAGAAAGATTTTCAGACATCTGTAACTCAAATCAACCACTTGCTTGCTGGGCACATATACCCCCTTCCTGCCCAGGCCAATTTTCAGCTTTTAGTGCTGTCACAGTTTGAATCACAATTGCTCTGTCATGCTATACTGTACCCAAACTAAATTTTTATATTTTTCTTTCACACAAATAGAGATTTCTTTTGGTGGTATTTAATCACCACTGGATTTTTTATTTTTGGCTAAACAAACAAAAAAAAGACCATAGTTTTCATAGTTTGTTATAAAAATTTCCAAACAGGTAATTTTTCTCCGTCATTGATGTGTGCTGATGAGGCTGCACTGATGTGTGCTGATGAGGCTGCACTGATAGGTTAGCACTAATCAGGAGGCACTGATGAGGGTGCACTGATAGGCCGCACTGAAGGCCACTGAGAGGTGGCACTGATAAGACACTGGTAGGTAGCACTGGTTAGCAGCACTGATAAGCAGTACTGATGGGCACTGGTAGGTGGCACTGGTTAGCAGCACTGGTGGAGACAGTGTGGGACCGATGTCCCTCCTACAGAAGCTGGTGATCGGCTTTATTTTTACTCCTCGCACTGTCCAGCCGACTCACTCAGAAAAAGTCAGTGGTGGCCACGATTCCAGCAATTGCCCCCCCCCCCCCCTGCCCCTACCTGCGGATGCCCATGTGCCCATTTTCAGTCTTCTGCAGAATGCACACTTAGCAGCACAGTATGCCAGGATGAAATGTGTGTGAGTGACAGCCAAAGACCGGCACCCAGAAGAAGCTGGGGAGCTAATGGCAGGACTATCAAGGAACTTCGCAGGCATCAGACCATTGGAGTGGAGGTAAAGATCGTGGACTTTTTTCCTCTTTATGGAAAATTATCCTTATTTACCATTCTGTTTTACACCCATCATCTAGATTGGTAATGAGGGGAGATTAACCTGATGTGAACACAAACTACAGAAATATTCTGGCTGAGATTATATATCTTCTTCATTCTGCTACAAAATGTGTTTTATTACTACCTCTTTCCCAGTTGGGTATATTTTCCTTCACACAGTCCAACTGACAAAAGGAAACATAGTGGGGGCATTGTTCCTCACTTTCCTTTCTATCTAAATATGATAACATTTTCAGGGGAGGATGCAGGTAGCAATAGAAAACTGACAAAGCCATATGGGGTGGCAAAGCGGTCTGGAGGCACGTCTATAATATCTCTGGATACGTTTCGAGATTAATTGCGGTATCCATGAGACATTACCTTTTAGGCGCTTTTTTTTTTTTCCGTCAGTGTTCGACTTATGCACATTTTATTTACATTGTAGTATTAATTAAACTCATGCTGATATTTCAACTTATTTCTTTTCATGTTCCAACATGTATGCATTTGAATCTATGTGATATATACTGTTATTATTTTTCTTTTATGTTTTTTATTGTTTCTGTTTCTTGTTTAAAATACAATAAAAATCTTTGAACAGAGAAAACTGACAAAGGTTCAGACCCTTCTTCATTCTGTCCAAAACTAAAACCAAAACTTTAAAGCCCTACTCCAGTTAAAAAAAAAAAATATTGCCCAAACTTAGTTAATAAGGAAGCCAGAAAGTTACCTCTACCACTAAATGCCACTGCTCTTTCACAAGTTATCACTCATTAATCAACCCACTTTCATCCAGCCAAGGATGTGCAATCATGCCTGCCTGGATTCACAGTGTTGCTGCACAAAACATTGCACAAGCAGTGAGGACTGCCTACCACTGTGAAATAAGAGGAAGGACCATAACATATCCCCCAAAAGATTGCTGGATTCAGAGTAGGTTTACCATACCTCGCAATTTTTGAACATGAGAAAAGCAGGTGTGGCCAAACATGATAGTGGGCGGGGCTTAAGGGCAGTGGGTAACAAAACCTGAGCTTCCTTGTACCTATAAAGTATGCTTTGATTGATGTGCCACAAGCTGGAGTCTCAGAGATACATATAAATCTCAACACAATCATTTAGAAAATGACTTCCAATACATCTGGTTCTCACTATATATACACTGAAATTAGACAGAGAGCTTATAATAAAGGATTATGAAGGACCCGAGGAAGGCGGGATGGAGCCAAAGAATGAGTATGGCAGAACTTGCAGCACATAGTAGAAAATTATGCCCATGGTCAAGTTGCTCCTAGCAGTGGGAGTGGCTTAAAGAGGGATTATTAAACAGAAGCTGAGCCTTGTTGCTGTATACAGTGCAGCATTGCTAGATAAATGGACATCAGAAGGAAATCTTATCTCAAATGTCAGAAGTATGCAACACAACACTTTCAAATCGTACAACACCATGTGGTTTGGTGGCTGCAAACATGCTGCCATTAACAATTAATTGCACACACTAAAGGTGACTGTAAGGCCGCGTACACACGAAGGGACAATCCCGCGGGATTATCCTCTGGACTGAAGTCCAGCGGATAATCCCCTCGTGTGTGGGCGCCGGCGGACTTTTTGGCGCCAAAGTACGGCGGACTAAAGTTTCAGGTTTTGTTTTCAAATTATCCGCTGGACTTGGAAGTCCAGCGGACAATCCCGCCGTTAGTGGGCAAGTCCGCGGGACTTTTGAAATGAAGGGACTTGCCGCTCATCGGCAAGTCCGTTCATTTAGCACGTGACTTCAGGTTACGTAGCTAGCGTAGGCAGTAAATGCCGCCGCGCTAGCTCCGCAAGCTGGCATGGATTTAAAGGGAATCCCCACGCCGAAAAAACGGCGTGGGGGTTCCCCCCAAATCCATGTCAGACCCTCATCCGAGCACGCAGCCTGGCAGGCCAGGAAAGGGGTGGGGACGAACGAGCGCCCCCCCCCCCCCCCTGAGCCGTACCGATCTGCGCTCGGACTTATATAGGGACATGGGGGACAGGGTCACATGTTCATGTCACATGGTGACCCCGCCCCCTTGCGATGTCACAGTCCCAGCATCCTCCGGGACTGTGACAACACAAGGGGGCGGGGTCACCATGTGACATGTGCATGTGACCCTGTCCCCCATGTCCCTATATAAGTCCGAGCGCAGATCGTCACAGGCATTCCGGGCAGAGACAGCGACGGGTCAACATCGGAAGAAGAAGAAGAACAAGAAGGACAAGAAGAAGGACAAGGCGCCGGCGGCGCGGAAGACGACGACCGCCGCAAGAACAGAAGAGACCCCCGGAAGACCCCCCGAAGGCGGATCGAGACCCCCAGACGACGGCGGCGACGACGAAGAAGGTAGCCGGACCCCTCCCCTCGTGAAAGAGCTAGGTAAAAGAGCAGAAGAGAGGGAGGAGTCCGGCGAGAAGACCCCCAAGACGGAAGAAGACCCCCGAAGGCGGATCGAGACCCCCAGACGGCGGCGACGACGAAGAAGGTAGCCGGACTCCCCTCGCTCGGTAAAAGAGCTTGGTAAATGGCGGGGGAGTCCGGCGAGAAGACCCCCAAGACGGAAGAAGACCCCCGGAGCAGTGCAATAAACTATTTTTTCAAAAGTGTGGGTGTTTTTTTTTACTTTACATTTTACACCTTAGGTGAATGGGTAGGGGTACATCGTACCCCATACTCATTCACATAGGGTGGGGGGCCGGTATCTGGGGGCCCCCTTATTAAAGGGGGTTCCCAGATTCCGATAAGCCCCCGCCCGCAGACCCCGACAACCAACGGCCAGGGTTGTCGGGAAGAGGCCCTTGTCCTCATCAACATGGGGACAAGGTGCTTTGGGGTGGGGGGGCCGCACGGCCCCCCTTTCCCCAGGGCACCCCCCATGTTGAGGGCACGCGGCCTGGTACGGCTCAGGAGGGGGGGGGCGCTCGTTCGTCCCCACCCCTTTCCTGGCCTGCCAGGCTGCGTGCTCGGATGAGGGTCTGACATGGATTTGGGGGGAACCCCCACGCCGTTTTTTCGGCGTGGGGATTCCCTTTAAATCCATGCCAGCTTGCGGAGCTAGCGCGGCGGCATTTACTGCCTACGCTAGCTACGTAACCTGAAGTTACGTTCGAAATGAACGGACTGCTCCGTGTGTGGGCAAGTCCGTTCATTTTCAAAAGTCCCGCGGACTTTTGACCGGCGGATTATCCGCTGGAGAAGTCCGTGCGTGTGTGGGCAAGTCCACACCCTCGGAAAGTCCAGCGGACCTAGCCGGAAAGTCCAGTGGATTGTCCGCTGGACTTAGGTCCGCCGGGAAAAGTCCGTACGTGTGTACGAGGCATAACAAACACTGAAAGTAAAATAACAAACCACTGAAAGTAAAAAAACAAACAAAACAATACATTTTTAATTGATGATGGATGTCAGGAGATCATAGCATCATTTGCTAGCTGTGGGAAAAATTCCTTTGCAAAGTGCAACTTTCCTTGCAAAGTGAACAGCCTATTTGCCTTTAGTAAAACAACCTCGATTCATATGCTTCACAGAAATTCTATAAATAAATATATGCGTGTAACACATCTTCCATGAGCAGAAGTGCAGGCTTCAGCCATACCAATTTTGCATATGGCATTTCATAATCTGCTTATGAATGTAGGTTGCAATGATAAATATTTGTACTTACCCTGTCTTATTTGTTCTAGGTGCACAGCATTTTCTGGAACTGCTCATTGGTTTTGCACACGGACTTTTAAAATAACTTACCGAGCAATCATGGTGCTTCACATCAGAGCTTCTTTTAGTTTGTTTTTCTTTTTTTATACTTTAAACAGAATTTCAACACATGTGTTGCTTTTTTCACCTTATGTGTATGTAAGGTGCAAAAGTCTAATTATTTTAATCTTTAATGCACACTACAAGCAAAGACCACAATATATGCTTTGAACATGGATCAATGCTTTAGCAGCGAATGCCCTGTACACACGATAGGATTTTCCGACAACAAAATCCATGTTTTTTTTCCTGACGGATGTTGGCTCAAACTTGTCTTGCATACACACGGTCACACAAAGTTGGTCGGAAATTCCAAACGTCAAGAACGCAGTGACGTACAACACGTACGACGAGCCGAGAAAAATTAAGTTCAATAGCCAGTTCGGCTCTTCTGCTTGATTCCGTGCATGCGTGGCACTTTGTGCGTCAGAATTGTGTAATTGTGATCGGAATTTACGAGAACGGATTTTGTTGTCAGAAAATTTTGTGCAACGGAAATTCCGATGGAAAATGTCCAATGGAGCCTACACACAGTTGGAATTTCCGACAACAAGCTCCTATCAAACATTTTTCATCGGAAAATCCTATTGTGTGTACAGGGCACAAGAGAGGATTGCATTTGTACTAATCTGTGTCTACTGGTTATATAGTAAATGTAGTAAATCACACACATAGTTACTACAAAGTTCTATGGGTACAAATTGACATTATTGCAATATAAATCCTGCAGGCTGTTTTTCATTGATGAACCTGATTGATTTTATGTATATGATAGTTTATAAAAATCTACAACTGATCAACAGATTAGTAGAAAAATATATAGAAATGTATTGTAAAATGTTGTGCATACAACACCAACAAAAAAAATTGCATATAAGACATAGACAGAATCACATAACAAGTATAAAAAGTGCAAATCCTTCAATGTTAAGTCTGACGCATTTCTGGACGTATGTAGAGTCCTTTCCTCAGGGGCGTTTCACACGAGGTAGTGCTGCTATATTGGTTTTCTATAATGAGACAAAGTAACACATCAGAATCATATTCGGGGTCAAAGGAATGAGCATTGTTGAAGTCAAGTAAAAACAAACATACCAGTCAAGTGGAGAAAATGCAATAAAAACTGCCACACTTGGTGTGGCCGAAGGTGGAAGCGGGCATGGCTACTGCAGGAAGGTCTATGTGGGTATAGGACCTAAGAGGATGTTAGTGCTCAAAAGGAAGAGGCGGGAGCATCTAAAGAAACAATAAACGGATAAACCGCTATTACACCCACAGTGAAGACCCAAACATTGCTGCTGTATGATGGTAGTGTAGACCAATGCCCCTAGGGGTGAGCGAAGACCCTAAGAGAGAGCAAATATATATCATAAATACGATGCTTGTTGATATGTGGCCATACACAAAGCCAAAGTAGTATTAACATAAATAAAAAAAAAAAAAAAAGGAAAAAACATTTGGTTCTAAATATTGATATTGAGGATCAAAAGCACCATACATATTTAAATGAAAAATCTAAATTGATGAATGTAAATAGTATATATGGTAGTCAAAGGCCATACAGAAAATAAAAGTTCCCCTAAAGCCCCATACACACGGTCGGATTTTCCGATGGATTCTGTCCTATCAGACAATGTTGTCGGAAATTCCGACCCTGTGTAGGCACCATCGGACAGTTTCCATCGGATTGTCCGACGGACAAAGTCCTATCTCCTGCTGGATAGATTTTTTGACAACAAAGTCCGATCACACCAAATCCGATCGTGTGTAGCGAATTCCGACTGACAAAGTGCTACGCATGCTCAGATCACATTACAAGACCAAAGCTATTGGCTACTAGCCTCTACGTAGTCCCGTCGTAGGCAACAAGCGTCACCACGTTCAGAATGATCGGATTTTCCGACAACTTTGTCCGACCGTGTGTACGGAAAACCAACATCGGACAAAGTACGACGGACATGATCCGACGGACGTGGTCCTCGGATAATCCGAGCGTGTGTATGGGGCTTTAGGGGTATACAGAGGCCCTAAGTGTAACAGCTATTTTTTTCTTAGGATGCAGCATTGCATCCCAGACCTGTGTAAAACATATACTGCATTGAATCATATTTCTGCAATGAATTATCAGATTTTTTCATCAACAAAATCGACAACATCCGGAAAATAATTCATCAGAAAAAAACATCCGACGGCAGTCAACTAGAGAAAAAAGCCGATATCAACACAAACATCCCACAACCACCAAAGTTTTCTCTGATTCCAATTACCACGGATATCACTAAAAACATCATCAAAAACCTCAGAGACAGCACATCTCCTATTGACATCATCCCCACAAAACTCCTGAAAGAATGCTCTGACATCTTGGCTCCCACTCTAACGCACCTCATAAATCAATCGTTCAAAGAAGGGATTGTTCAGGCGCCCTCAAACAAGGCATCATCAAACCCCTGCTAAAGAAACCCAACCTCGACCCCCGGGACCCTAACCACCGCAGACCGATAACAAGCTTGAACAACATCTCCAAGATTATGGAGAAGGCGGTAGTACAACAGATACAACGCCACCTGGACACACACAAACTCCTGGACCCTCTACAATCAGGCTTCCGCCCAGGCCATGGGACAGAAACCGCACTCCTGAAGATATGGGACGACGCCCTTGAAGCAGCAGATGACGGAGAATCATGTCTCCTTGTACTGCTGGACCTCAGTGCTGCGTTTGATACTGTGGACCACAATACTCTACTCATCCGCCTCACAGAAGTAGTAGGAGTCACAGACTCAGATCTACAATGGTTCGCATCCTTCCTAGGAAATCGGTCTCAGACAGTGAAACTAGGAGCTTTCACCTCTGAAACCCGGGCAATCTCTTGTGGAGTCCCTCAAGGATCACCCTTGTCGCCAGTGCTCTTCAATATATACATCTGCCCACTCCTCAAAATAATCAGAAAATCCGACCTCTGCTTCCATTCATACGCTGACGACACGCAATTATATTTTCGTATCACCGGACAAAAAGACCATCATCATCAATTAGAAAAATGCCTCACTATGATAGACGACTGAATGACCACTAGCTCCCTCAAACTTAACGAATCGAAAACAGAACTTCTTATTCTACATGCAAATCAAAACCCCCGAACCAAGATCCCTTGGACACCACCCACCATCTTTGGACAGACCATCGCCCCTAGGACCAAGGCCAAGAGTCTCGGAGTCATTTTTGACTCAGAAATGTCAATGGATGCCCAAATAGGAGCAGTAGTCAGTGGCTCTCACCATCTGCTCCGCCTGCTACGCAGACTCATCCCCTTCATTCCAAAGGAGGACAAAGCAGTGGTAGTTGGAACAGTCATTAATTCTCGACTTGACTACGCAAACTCCCTTTACATAGGATTACCCCAATATCAACTTGCGCGCTTACAACTTATCCAAAATATGGCGGCAAGACTGATAACAGGAAAAAAAACCCTGGGAATCCATCTCCCCTTCCCTGAGGAGCCTACATTGGCTAACCGTAAAGAATCAAGTCTTTTTCAAGACCCTCTGCCTCACCCACAAATGCACTTATGGAAACGCTCCGCAATACCTTCTCGAGAAAATAAAACACTACATACCCAATCACAGTCTTCGATCGGCTAATCAAAATCTCCTCCTCATTCCTAAATCCCACTACAAATCAAAGGGGGAACGGAGATTCGCTGTCCAAGGACCACGGCTATGGAACGCGCTACCAACCGACATCCGCATGGAAGAAAACCATCAGGCCTTCAGGAAGAAACTCAAGACCTACCTCTTCTAGAAGCTTGACAACAAAGCACGAATACAGCGCCTTGAGGCGATTCAGTTCGCATTGTAGCGCTATATAAGTTATTCATTCATTCATATACAAAAGATTAATATTGATTTAAAGATTTATATTGAAAAATGCAAAATGCACCTGCGATATGCAAACTGCAATTAGGCCTAAGGCTGGATTCACACATATGCATTTTTTGTGCTTTTTGCATTTTGCAGATTTGTACTACAGAACATGTTCCATAGGAAACATGGTAAATGGACTGTAGTGCAAATCTGCAAAATGCAAAAAGCACTAAAAATGCATTGGTGTGAATCCAGCCTAAAGCCCCATACACACGGTCGGATTTTCCGATGGATTCTGTCCTATCGGACAATGTTGTCGGAAATTCCGACTGTGTGAAGGCACCATCGGACAGTTTCCATCGGATTGTCCGACGGACAAAGTTCTATCTCCTGTGCTGGATAGATTTTCGGACAACAAAGTCCGATCACACCAAATCCGATCGTGTGTAGCGTAGTCTGACGGACAAAGTGCTATGCATGCTCAGAAGAAATTCTGTGACGGAAGCGCTCGGTCAGGTAAAACTACCTTTCCTAATCAACACAGCACATTCGTCACGCTGCAATGTTAAAATGTCTTTAATGCAGCGCATTCTCTTTTTCTTTACAATGCAAGAAGAATGACATGTTTTAGCTGCTCCTATTCACCCGCACTTCTCCCAAACTTAGTTCTTTATTAGTTTTCAGGATTTCTAGACTACATGTTTATTTTTACTCAGATCGTAAAAGAATCATTGTTATATTTTTTGGATGATTTGTCATTTTTGTATTTTGTTTGGAATACATATTTTAAGGATAATTATTTTTTTTTTTTTTTGAGGGGGGTTGTGTGTCTCAACTTAGCAAAACAACATTATTAACATTTGTATTTGTTGCTTAAATTTACTAGGAGTTTGTTTGTTGTTGGTGCCCCTTGTTAATTATACTTTATGATTAGTGAAATGTACCTGCCTACTCACAAATGAACTGTCATTGTAGAAAAGTAAAACACAATAGGCAATGATTATTTCAAATCAAAAATACCTTTATTTAGGTCTCAGCAACAAAACAAAGAGGAACGCAGCGATGGAGAAACTTGGGGAATTTGCAAAGCCTTGGACCCCCACGGCAAACATCATTTTTGAAGCGTGTAAAATTGGGGGCCTGAGGAGTACGTATCTAAATAATAAGGGAGTGCTATCTGGTCCTGAAGTCCAAAACATCCGGAACTGCAGCAGATGCCATCTAGGTCCCCAGGCTCTGGTCCTACGAGAGGCTCCATCTTCTCTCAGACCAGACTGAATCCAGGTCGTCACTCTCAGGTGTTCCTTGTACGCTTCCTTCCACGCTGTGGCTGTGGTGCTGGTGGGGTGGCAGAAGGAGGAGGAGGAGGAGGAGGCGGAGCAAGGTCACTATCGCAAACATGTGTGAGTGGGGTCATCCCCCCAGCCATCCCCTTATTTAGGACTTTGAGGATGACATCCTCACACATGCTGCGTTGCCCCACCTCCATACCCATCATTTTCGTGACAACCAAGGAGCCAAAGGTCTCCTCGTCGGTGGGTGTGGCATGTAGGGAGGCTGAAGCCTCTCTGATCATCCGGAGCGCTGACTCTCCCGCCTCACCCCCCCCTTCTCGCCCTTTTGTAGGGAAGGCAGAGGGGAGGGACTTGGGAGTCAGTCAGGCTCCTAGGCCTACCCCCCTCTTGGCTGCCACTACCCACCTCTTGGCTGCCACTAACCCCTTCCTCCTCCTGACTGCCACATTCCACAGCCACCTCCTGGCTGAGGTCTTCCTGTGTCTGAAAAAGGGACATAGTTTCAGTTATTTGTTCATCAAACACACACAATTTTCATCTAGTGACTGTTGCAAAATGGTTACAAATAGAAAACCATACAATTCTCAGCCCTGCAGTTTATATTCTGGCCCCAAATGTCTACAACACTACTGTCAGTTGATATGTCAAACACGTTAGGAACTAAGCAATTGGGGATCCTGAATTAAGTGAACATCATTTATTTTTCACAAAATTGGTTCCCAAACTACTATACCTGGCTCAAGCTGGGCTCCTCCACCTCTTCCAGACTGGAAGGCCCAGGTTGCTCCTCGGAAGCCTCATCAGGGGTGGCCTGCGCGCAAGGAAGCGTGGAAGGAGGAGGCGAGAGTGACTCTGTGACATCAGTCTGGTCTTTGAGAAAATGGAGCCTGTCATAGTACCAGAGCTTGGGGACATAGACCTCATCTGCTGCAGCTCCAGATTCTAGGGATTTCAGGACCTTCTTGCGCTCCCTGATATACGCACTCCTCAGGCTGCCAATTTTCTGTCTTAACTTACGAACAGTTGCCGTGGGGAACGTTGGCTTTACAAATTCCAAAGGTTTCAGCATGGCTGCGTACCTCTTTGCTTTGTGGCCATAATAGGGGTGTTTGCCCTGCCATAAAAGGGGAATTTCCCTGTATTTATCAATGAACAGGGGAGAAAACTCACGTCGTTGAATCCCTCCATATTCTCTGCAAGACACAACACCACACAAAACACTATAAATAATGTCAGGCAAAATTCTCCTAATCTTCTCCATAAAGAAGCCTCAAGGTCTAATCTGTCTAGGCTAGTTATGTACCAACGTCAAATTGTACCTTCGTTATAGCGATCGTCTCGTGCGTGAGCTTTCTCTCCCCTCGTCTCCCAGATCGTGGCTACGACACAGGCGTGTGACGTTTTATATACAGTGCGCATGCGTCAAACTCCGCCCGCCCCTGACGATCTTTCTCGTCTATTCCCCACCCCTTCTCTTTACGGCGCAGTGGGGAGAGCACATGGTCGGGACACAGCAGGTGCGCCTCAAATATCCCACCAACGAGGAGGAGGACGAGGAAAGGCCGGAGGCAGAAACGTCCCGATCCCGGAGCCTGAAATTCAAGGCCTCCAATATGTCATTTGGAGAAATGTTGAAGATGGTGGACATATTAAAGAGGAGCGACTATGATGGGAAGTATGGGCCTTATCTCAACCCCAATGTCCGCAAGGCCAAGATCATGTCTAAAGTTGTGAGGAGGTTGTACAATCATTTTGGGGTACAACGATCCAAGGAGCAACTGAGGAAACGCTGGTCAGACCTGAAACTGAGGGAGCCCGATCAGTACAGAAAGATCAAGCGAGTTCTTCAAAAAAGTAAGTAGTGTCCATTCGATTGTACTCAACCTCGATCGTTCGGCCAATTATAATACGATGTTTGGTGTTTTTTTGGGGGAAAGGAAGTTTGTTCTCACTAGAAATGTCATCAAGAATGTAAAGCCAATTTATTCAATGTAAAGGAGAGGTCACCCAGTAGCTGTTTACCCATCTGGACTCTAGAGCACTAGTGCTGGGACACCCAAACCCACTTTGTATTATGCTTTTCCACACATGTGCTCCAGTGGATCCTAGAGGGGGGTCTCCATCAGACAAACTTCTACCAAAAAGCTAGTAAGTTTAGCACCTTTACAAAGTGACTACATTCATGTTGTTGTCATTTGTAACTGGCCAAACAAAAATATTGTCCCTCACTTTCAAGCAATGTTTGTCATTTCCTATTTCTGCCCTCAATAGATTGTGTTGCTAAATCTTCCTTTTGTACATTCTCATAGGGGAGCGAAAACTCGGTACGTCTGAGGAAACCACAAAACCAACACCTCCCAAAGAAGTGGAAAGACCAGAAGCAGAGGAGGAGGAAGGAGAGATCATAGAAATTGGAGAACTTGTCACCACAACAGGTGAGTGTGGGAGAACACAGCTACTGGTAAGCTAATCAATGTATGCCTGCCTCATTTCCAAAACACATTTTTGTTTTTTTTGGTTGTTTTTAGGTGATGTGGATGTTGTGGAAGAAGAATCGCACTTTACCAGAGAGAGTGCCCACGTACTCATTGGGGAGATAATGGTCTGCAATCGAGATCTAGATGACATAAAGCAAAACATCAATGATGTTCAACAAAAATTGATGTTTTAGGAAAAATCTGAAAACGCACCAAGTAATTAACACACATTTGTGGCTGTTTCTGAACACATTTGCAACTTAAGAACTGTGTGAAATTTGGAACATGCACACATTGTGTCCACATGTGCTAGCTCCCATCATGGTGGATGAATGACAACGTTTTTTTGGGGGTGTAACCACTTTCCGAACGACTAAAGTGGTTGTGGTGAAGGGGTTGCACCCCAAAAAACGTCCATTCATCCCCATGATGGAAAATGGCACTTTTGAAGATTCTAGGCATGTGTTTTACCATCTAATGACCATTTTCAGACCCAAATTGTGTGCATGTTCTAAATTTCCAGTTTCCAGGGGTGACCCCCCATGTGATGAAGGCAAGATCAAACACACTTTGAACATATAGTCATGTCTGATCTTGTCTTCACTTTAGAAAGTTGAACTTTCCTAGTTCCTATGTTCTGTTTTGCTCCATGCCTGGTTTTACCAAATGCGGAATGTTTGTAAACAATGTTGTAAAGAACCAAGATCTTGTCAGTTTTGGCAAGAAGTTTGTAAACGCACTTGTGAATGTGTTGCAAGTAAACTTTTTTAATTTTCTAAATGTGTGGCTTCCTTATTGAAAAACACAAAAGCATTATGTATGTCAAATGTAAAGGGTTTTGGGGGCAATGGGTGTTATTTACTAAAGGCAAGTCCAGTTTGCACTGCAAGTGTATTTTCCAGGGCACTTTTGCACTGCACTTGTAGAGCATAGTGGATTTGACTTATGTAAATGACACCCACAGTGATTTGTACAAAAACACGTAGTACACCATTTTTGGGAATACACACATTTCTGTCATGGTGATGAAAAGGAGTAATTTGGGTGTCAGTTATGCACTACAAACCTTCTGTAGACAAAAGATTAGGTATCAAACACACAACATGAGAAGAATCTTTTGGGAAAGAAGAGACTGTTACCTCCTTTTGCCCAGAAAGTGCATTCCCACTGTTGAAGCTAAAGGGCAAAAATGTATATCTCAAATAAAATAGAATATGGAAATGACAAGAAATCATAGGTTTGTTTAAAAAAGATATTTATTTAAAAAATGCCTCTCACACATCGTCAGGCAGAGCAATGGCCCCCCTACCCACAAAGTACTCCATATATTGCTCGCGGACCTCGCAGGCATTTAGAGGGGGCAAGCCTGGACGTGCCGCTTGAAGGGCTGTGAAGTCGGCATTGGAAGGGCCCTCCACATCTGGGCCAACGGTCACCACATAGTTGGTGTTGTGTCTTTTCAAAAAGTTGTGCAATATGCAACAGGCAAGAACTATGTGGTTCAGTTTGTATTCCGCCAAGTTAATAGCGGTCAAAAACAGGCGGAAGCGGCTGGCCAGGATCCCAAAGGTGTTCTCCACCACTCTGCGGGCTCTCGACAGCCTGTAATTGAAGACCCTCTGGTCTGGGGTGAGGGTCCTCATCGGGAAGGGCCTCATCAGATGGGGAGTCAACGCAAACGCTTCATCTGCGACAAAGACGAAGGGGAGTCCTTCAGTATTCTCCTCTGGAGGTGGCAAGCACAGACTGCCACTTTGGAGACGCCAGTAGAACTCCGTGTGCGCAATAGCACCACCATCCGAGATCCGGCCGTTCATCCCCACGTCCACATACAAAAACTCGTATGTCGCCGACACCACCGCCAACATCACTACACTATTAAACCCCTTGTAATTATAATAGTAGGACCCAGAGTTGGGGGGTGGGACGATGCGGACGTTTTTTCCATCAATTGCACCTCCGCAATTAGTCCCAACGGCTGGCAAAGTGGGAGGCCACAGTCTGCCATTCCTGTGGCGTGGAAGGGAACTGTGGAGTGAAACAAGAAAAAAAAATTAGTCACTTTGCACATAAACATTGCAAGCAGATTAGACACTAAACATCTGGGAACAAGATCAGACTTTTACATTTTAAGCTGGAAAGTATTTGCAACGCAAAGTAGAGGGTCCCCCTAGCAGATTACTCACCCCCCATCAATCCCCCCACTTCTGATGGGCCATTGACAATAACTAGGTTATTTGGACAGAGTTTGGCACTCTGCACTTCATTGATTGCCAAATGGCTCAATAATGTGTGCTAGTTTGGCCAGACCCTCCTTACTTAACACTATTGGCAGCCCACAGGAAAGATAAAATAACATTCCAAATACCCACCCCCCCCCCCCCCCCCCCAAAAAAAAAAGGAACGCACATTTGGACATTCTGAAATTACCTAGCAAGCTAATAGGAGGGAAAGAACACAAAAAAAGAGGAAATGGAAAGTATGGAGCCAGCCCCTTGCACTACATGCTTTGCTGAATTCATCCCTAAATATGACCACTATAAAGAGGTAGGTATATAGTGTGTATTGACCTTTGGAAAGCCAGCAGATAGAGGATTGGTACCATCTGACAGAGCAGTTGGGGGAGGGGGTTCAGAATGAGTTTGGCACCCCCGCCACCAACAAAAAGGGAAAAAAAAGGGGCTCTACATGAAGTAAACCACACAGCAAACATTTGTGCATATTTTAGGGGGTGTTTGGGGGAAAACAATACTATGCAGCAGACAAAAGACATTGCTTAAGTGACTAAGCCATAGGTGTCTATTGGGCCAGAAGAGCATGCTGGGGAGGTAAGTGAAGGGAAAAATGCATGAAGGAGAAAAGGGGCACAGCATATTAGAGCATATTGCAATCATGGTAATTAGGGAAGGAGGTCAAAAATACAAGACATTAGCAAACAGAGCATACATAGAAGGGAATAGTAAAGTAGAAATGTTACCTTAATATAGTCCTCCTGCAGGACATGGATGATGGCAGAACAGGTCTCTGGAATAATGATTCCCAGGGCCTGGGGAGAGATACCTGAGGAGAACTTCAAATCCTGAAGGCTTCTCCCTGTCGCCAAGTACCTCAACGTAGCAACAAGCCTCTGCTCCAGAGTGATGGCTTGTCTCATGCAGGTATCCTGCCGGCTGATAAAAGGGGTCAGCAAAGCCAAAAGACGGTGAAAAACGGGGTCCGTCATCCAGAGAAAGTTCCTGAAATCATCAGGATTATTCTCCCGGATCTCACGAAGCAAAGGCATGTGCGAGAACTGATCACGCTGAAGCAACCAATTCTTGGTCCACATACTCCTCGTCACTCTGTTCATGGACGGGTCTTGGCTCAAAGCTAAAAGCCCAACACCAATTCCACGTACAGCACGAACTTGGCGACGAGGACGTAAGGGAAACATCGCTCACAACCGGTCGGCTGGTCAGAACGGACAAACAGAAAGCACCGATAAACAGCAAGGCCTGAAAGAACGAAATGAATACCAGAAACGAGCAGACAATAAGCAGTGAAAATCAAAGCGTCCTATATCAAGATATAGGCCGCAATGACCAACAAATGCGAACTAACTACACGCACTAATAAACAGATACGCACGACAAGCACAAACTGAAGAGCAGTAACGATCTGAGTCAGAAAACTGAGAAGCGCGAATCGTAAGTCCCCAAACTTCGACTAACTCGAGATAAACACGGGATCAACAGAAGGAGCCCAACGGGTGCCTGACGTGGTGCTGAACTTCCCTTTTCTAGTCTCGTGGAAGACGACTTACGTCACGACGTTCTTGCAGACCGGAAATTCCAACAACGTTGTCCGACCGTGTGTACGCAACACCAACATCGGACAAAGTACGACGGACAGGATCCGACGGACCTGGTCCTCGGATAATCCGAGCGTGTGTATGGGGCTTTAGGGTGTCGGCATTCTGGATGAAGTAGTAAAGCAGATGCTTTTGGACAGCAGCATTATTAATCTTGGTGGAGAATAGTGTTATGCCGCGTACACACGGTCGGAATTTCCGATGGAAACAGTCCGATGGGAGCTTTTCTACGGATTTTCCGACCGTGTGTATGCCCATCAGTCTTTTTCTGTTGGAATTTCTGACGGACTTTGGATTGAGAACCTGTTCTTAATTTTTCAGACGGAAAACCTTTCCATCGGATTTTCCGATCGTGTGAATGCAATTCCGACACGCAAAATTCCGACGCATGCTCGGAAACAATTTGACGCATGCTCAAAAGCATTAAACTTCCCTTTTATAGTGCAGTCAAACGTGCTGTATGCCGTGGTGTTATTGACCGTCGGAATTTGGTGTGACCGTGTGTATGCAAGACAGTTTGAGCGAAATTCCGAACCATCAGAGCTTTTTCCGACGAGAATTCCAACTGTGTGTACGCATCATTAGACAAGAAGATTTAGATCGACTTTGGTAATAAGTTGAAACTGAACTCCAGCTAACACTTTATGGGCAGTTAAAGTAAACAAAGACTGGCCATTATAAGTGCCCCTATCAATGTTAAATTGTTAGTGTTAAACCTCTAACTGCTACTTTGTCTGGACAGCTTGGTCTGTTAAAGAGGAAGTAAACCCTGCAAGACAAAGGCATAATTAGCTAGTTTGCATAGCATACTAGCTAATTATGTATCACTTACCTCAGATCGAAGCCCCCGCATCGGTCCATGTCTCCCCCTCCGCCCGCCGACATGTTCTCCCGGAGTGACTTCTGGGTATCGTGGCTCCGTGCTGTGATTTGCCGGAGCCGCGATGCTGTCACTTTGCGCATGCGCAGGAGAGCGGCACAGTACAACTGAAGCATCGGCATATAGCGCCATTTCTTCAGTTGTATAAAGTGCGCATGTGCCGCATGACATCGGCACATGCAAATACAGGGATATCTCCTAATCCGTGCAGGTTTAGGAGATATCCTTGTTAGCTACAGGTAAGCCTTAATATAGGCTTACCTGTAACATAAAGTTGTACACAAGGGTTTACAGCCACTTTAAAGTAGGTTGAAAAATAACAACAACCAATGCAGCCTCCACAAATAATTGGTAAGCTGCAAATTATTTTAATTTATTAAAGTACATCTGTGATTGCATATCTGACTGGCCAAGGATGAGGCCGTCTATGGCTACTTCCAGTCTTTAAGAGCTTCAGATCAACTAATTATTCTCTAAAATGGTAATATTTTAATCTATAGTGGTAGAAGAACTTATAAACACTTTTCCTTGACTTTTCAGCAAGTCTGTATTTTTTGCTGACATTTTCTTGACTAATTAGACCACTTGACCTTCATACCCAGATAAAGATAATGATTTAGAAAAGTAAACCCTTAAACGCCTATTCTTTTCTTCACACTGTTATAATGTGATAACCAGTGACAAAACAGCCATGTAAAATACTTTTTTTCTTGCAATGGTTTTTATCTTCCACTTACTTCCACATATTTTCTTCATTAAATCTGCACGTTGTGCATGAAATTTGTTAAAGAAAATTATACAATGACAGGACCCCTGTAGTTAAAGCATAACAATAGCAATATATATGTAGGATATAAAAGCACAAATTAGCATGCAATAGGAATATAACAGTGATTTCTCCCTTAAATCCAGCAGTATATTAAAAAGAGCATTCTCCTTAAAGGGAAAATTGCTTGTGTAGGACACTTTTTTCTCATAGCCCTCTTTCCCATAAATAACACAGAGGAAAACTTGGAAAGTTGGATTTACTATATGACAGGATTTTGACTTACCTGTAATGTATTTCATGAAAGGTTGTTTTTTACTGGTAAGTCAAAAATTCTGTTTTATTTATTATAAATCCCAGGGCACAGGGCTTCCTAATCATTATCACTACCCCAGTCAATGCTTTAAGGGGTGGGAGCAAACTCTACTACCAGGCTGCCTGAAGTACTTTACGTCCAAAGCTTGCATCTGCCAATGCTTGAACATCCACCTCAAAAAATGTTGTAAAGTATGTACCAAAGACCAGGTAGCCCAATACAGACATGAGAAGCTAAGGCTTGATGTTGACATGCCCAAGAAGCACTTACCCCCCCCCCCCCCCCCTTATAAGAATGGGCTATTACTGGAAGAGGAGGAACTCCTGCTTTTAAGCCTGAATAATAACCTGTCTGTCCCATCTAGCAAAAGTAGAGAAAGAGATGGCTTGTCCATTTTGAGACCCCTTTAGTAAGATAAACACGTTGCTGAGAGTTATACCCTTATACTTCAAACTACACCTAAACAATGTAAAACCACTTATTTTGGCTGTTTTGGGTCTGGATGAAAGGCAGGTAAGAAATGTTCTAAATAATTTGAAATGACAAAACAACCTTAGGCCTAGGTCTTAAAGACAGCTTTATTTTTATGTAGAATCAAGAATTGCAATTTACAAGCTGAGGATGATTTGTGCCAAAGTATTGGCCACCAAAATGAGTTATATGTATATGTATATATACACATATATCATTGAAGTGGCAATACTAAAGAGTTGCCACAATTAAAAAATATATAACACCTATAGGGCTGCAGGCTTTATTACAAGGATCCCACATATTTAAATAAAATCCTTTAACCTAAACATATTGAATCATGGTTGTAGTATATGGTGGGCTTATTGCATAACATAGTGCATGCCAACTCATGTTCATTTAATACAAGGCTCAGTATGTATCACAATGCACACTGAGCCGTAAATTTTGCCTTCATTTATGTACTGCAGGCTGTTCACATGAGAAGCCAATCTGAGGGCAAACATCATGTGTAAACAGCAACATTAATGACACAAAGAGAGGCAGGTTTCAAAGAGAGTATATGTACTTTATAACAAGATAGTTCAGTGCAGCCGCTCGTCTGACCGTCAACCCAGAATCTGGTGAAGGTACAGACATTGAGCGCTGCACGTCTATTTAAATCTCCCTCCCCAAATCAGCTGTCAGATGAACAGCTGTTGCTGAGGGGTTGGGAGGGGTGAGGACTCTGAAGTCGCCCCCCGAGCGGCGCACGTGGACGGGTCCCCGCGCGACCAATAGTGGCCCGACCCTGCACAGGCCTCCCGCCGACACATCAGGCTCCATCGGTGGACTGAGCATGTCCGCCGGGTGGAGCAAGATGGAGAAGTGTATCTCCTACTGAGCAGCTTCGTCAATTGGAGGAAGAGATTATACCATCTACCCAGGGCTAGGGATGATCTTTGAGTTCGGGTCAAACTCATGTTCGACTCGAACATTGCCTGTTCGCTTGTTCACCGAACAGCGAACAATTTGGGGTGTTCGCGGCAAATTCGGTTCCCCCGAAATTCAATTACCAGGCCCTTCAGGTCTGGTATGGATATTAAGGGGAACCCCAGGTCAAATAAAAAAAAAAAAATGACGTGGGGTTCCCCCTAAATATCCAAGAGAGCTGCCCCCCCCTCCTGAACCATACCAGGCCACATGCCCTCAACATTGGGAGGATGCTTTGGGGGTCTGTGACCCCTCAAAGCACCATGTCCCCATGTTGATGAGGAGAAGGGTCTCTTCCCCACAACCCTTGCCCGTGGTTGTGGGGGTCTGCGGGCGGGGGGCTTATCAGAATCTGGAAGCCCCCTTTAACAAGGGGACCCCCAGATCCCCCCCCCCCTGTTTGAAATGGTAAGGGGTTACAAAAGTACCCCTTCCATTTCACAAAGAAAGTGTAAAAATAGTTAAAAAACACACTGACACCGTTGGAAAAAGATTCCAGCAGTGGGCCGTTCTCTTCCGATGTCCAGCGCTGCGCGTCCTGTCTCCACGGACGCGCAGAGGAGGACCGGGCCACTCCGTCACCTGACCCCGCCCCCTCTGATGTAATGGAAACCTGCGTTACATCAGAGGGGGGCGGGGTCACCCGTACATCACTGGGGAAACCCAGGCTTCCCCAGTGTTGTACGGGTAACCCCGCCCCCCTCTGATGTAACGCAGGTTTCCGTTACATCAGAGGGGGGCGGGGTCACCCGTACATCACTGTGCTAAGAGGATTCCCTCAGTGTCTCCGCGGAGACCGGACACGCAGCGCTGGACATCGGAAGAGATCAGCCATCGCTGGACTCCGGAGCAGAGACCATCCATCGCTGAATAGCAAGAGTGGATTAACACCGCCGGAATCTTTTTTATTTTTTTTATTTTTAATAAAGGACTTTTCCCAACGGTGTCAGTGTGTTTTTTAACAATTTTTTACACTTTTTTTGTGAAATGGTAGGGGTACTTTTGTACCCCCTTACCATTTCAAACAGGGAGGGGCGGGATCTGGGGGTCCCCTTGTTAAAGGGGGCTTCCAGATTCTGATAAGATACCCACCCGCAGACGCCCACAACCACCAGGCAAGGGTTGTGGGGAAGAGAACCTTCTCCTCATCAACATGGGGACATGGTGCTTTGAGGGGTCACAGACCCCAAAAGCATCCTCCCAATGTTGAGGGCATGTGGCCTGGTACGGTTCAGGAGGGGGGGGCGCTCTCTTGTCCCCCCCTCTTTTCCTGCGGCCTGCCAGGTGGCGTGCTCAGATAAAGGGTCTGGTATGGATTTTGAGGGGGGCCCCCACGCCATTTTTTTTTTTAAATTTGGAGTGGAGTTCCCCTTAAAATCCATGCCAGACCTGAAGGGTCTGGTATGGATATTTAGGGGGAACCCCACATTATTTTATTTTTTAATTTGACACGCTTTTTTTTAATCAATGACTTTCAATGACTGTTCTCTGTATTACGGGAGCCGACAATTCATTATAGCCGCAAGTGATTTTAAATGTTTTTTTTTTCCTGCAAAAATGACACTTTGTGCAGGGACAGTTCTAAGCACGGGAAACATGCGCCCCTTTACATGCATACTATACACACCCCCCAGGTACAAAATTTAAAGGAATATTACACTTTTATTGTCTCACTTTAAGCATTATTAAAATCACTGCTCCTGAAAAAACGGCAGTTTTTAAAACTTTTTTTTGCATTGATACATGTCCCCTGGGACAGGACCCGGGTCCCCAAACACTTTTTATGACAATAACTTGCATATTAGCCTTTAAAATTAGCACTTTTGATTTTGAACGTTCGAGTCCCATAGACTTTAATAGGGTTCTAAAGTTCACACAAGCTTTAGGTCTGTTCGCAGGTTCTGGTGCGAACCGAACAGGGGGGTGTTCGGCTCATCCCTACCCAGGGCGTTGTCTTGCATTAGCAACAGGCTTTAATTTCTGCCTATACAGGCTCTCTTGGGAAAAATCTGGAACTGGCATTCAACCCATCTTTGTTTTTAAATCGTGTTAAAGTGTCTTCATACACAGCATCTACACGTCTGTAAGTTGTATATTTGTTTTTGTCTTCTCTTGTTCTACCATGCTCTTTATCCCATATTACCATGAGTTGTAATGTCTGACATACTAAATCTGTTTTATTGTACTTGCAATAGGGCTCTTTCTCCCTGTGCTCTCACCCTTGAAGAAGGAGGAAACCATATATATCTCCGAAACGCATCGGGGTTTGAGTAATCATTCATGACGTTGATGTAAACTTATGTATTTTGTTGAATTTGTATGGTGTTTAGACACTTTACTTTTAATGCATTTATCTTTATACTGTTTCTTTCAATAAATCTTTTTTTATATACCGATACCAATACTCTACTTAAAACTCTTTCTTGCTGGGGCGGCACTGGGCTCCCAACTCCTGGGGTGAGGCAGGATCCCATTTGGGGCTCCTGGGAGTTCGGGAATCACGGAGTACCCCCAGCTCGGGTCTCTTCTGAAGGTCAGCTGGTGTACCGGGGCATATTGATTCCTGGGCAGAAGGGACGGGTACCTGTTATCTGGTGCGACATCCACGGTTGCATTGCCAAGCAAATGTGATTATTTTACTTATCTGTTCAATGATATGCCTGTATACTTCACTTTGTTGTGCGGTTGCACTGGTTATCATTTTGTTAAGTTTGTAAAACTTTAATAAAAATTTTCAAACTAAACTCTTTCTTGGGCAAAAAACGGTGTGCCTTAAAAGTCCACCACACAGGTGATATTCTCCCTTTCTATCCTGTTCAGAAACAAAGCACCTATCAGGCTATGAACCACATCAATCTGTAATAGATTCTGAACTAGATTGAGATTTTTGGGGAAAGATTCAGGTAGCAGACCCTAAATCATTAAAATCCTCCCCACCCCCTGCCCCATCTCATGTGTGCTCCCTTATGAGGTACCAATAGTACCACCAGCCACACTCAGGTATACAGCCATGGTTCTTCTGCAACACCTTCTGCTTGATCCTGCTATGCATGTGAATGATTTCCTGTGCACAAATCAATATTATGGCTGCACCTTCCCAAAATCGTAAGTGTGCCATCAACCTACACCAGGGCTCCCCCCACATAATGGGATACTCTGAGTACATGGCAGCCATGTTGTACAAAGAGGACATAACACATCTTCAGAAGTTAACACAGAGAAGGAGAGGGAAGATGCAGGTAATTGGAGAGAAGAAATCAACCCCCCTTTTCAGTCAGTAAAGTCTCCTAAAAGCTTCTAAATGTATGTTATGGTTAACATCACACTAATTCTACCTATAACTTGCAGTGCATATGGGAAGTGTATCTTATGAAAGATGTAGTGCTATGTTTTTAACAAAGGCAGCTCAAGCCTCACCACTCCTTTTCCGGGCTTACCTAAGAGACTTCAGGGACTGGGCTCCACCTCAGCAGACCCCTCCCCTGAACCTATATAACTTCATACGATGTACAATGTACCAATATTCAGGATCCAGTGCTCAGACAGCAACTTACGGGTCCAGGTATGGTTATCCAGGTATGGTTCTTTCAAGAGATTACTTTTGGAGCTAAATTGAATATAGACCACCTTGCCTAAAAATAAAGGTCTATACATTCAAAATAAAAATCTTTGTAGTACATGCAGACACAACTAGGTCCATCGCCTAAGAAACCTGCAGCTTACTGGGCTGGGAGGCAATATATACCTGGAATAAGGCCAGACCCTTTTCACATTGAGTGTCAGTGTGGGCAGCATATAACCAAAAAAATTATTATTATTATTAGGAAGCCCTGTGTCCTGTGATATAGAGTATTATAAAGACATATGAGTTTCCAACAAGCTGATTCATTATTACACATTTATAAGCTATATTCCCTTCACTATGGCTCTGCAAAACAGTTTAGTGTCCAAGTTGTTTCATTTATTTATTTTCCAGCAGATCATGGACTCAGTATAACTTGGTTTAGATATACTGCAGTCTGCATCCTATAACATGCAGTACAGTACCTGCAATTCATAAAGATTGGTGCAGACAGAGATTGTGAAAGTGTCTCTCATGCATTCTAAAGGCCTCATGCACACTGCAGCTCAGAGATGCATCTCCTACAGGAGGTTAAGCTATTTTTCTCTACCTGTTACCTCCCCTTCATATTAGCCTATGGGGGTGATTTACTAAAGACCTGTGGCGCAGTGGAGAAATTGGAGCAATTGCACAAAAAACAGGACTGAAGACATTTATCAAAAATGATGGTGCACTCACATGCACCAAACCATATTTACATAGGAAGCACTATTGCACACAATCTTTCGCCCCTAACATTAGCAAGCGCAGCCAATGTAATCTTCTACATTTTTGTCTGAATACTGTGGATAACTTTACTACAGTTTCCCATCTTCTATTGCCAGGCTAAAATGTATGTATATATTCTTGTTTAAATGCACAAATTCTGTCCAGAACATGTAGATCAGTCTTACAACTAACCAAGCCCTTTTACACCTTTCTTTCAGCTTACTTAACTGCACATGTGCATTGACAAAGCATACCATTTCATCCTCGCCTGACAGGGCGCACGCGCTTTAGCTTGTTAAATATGTGTGTTGCGCACGGGCGCATTTGCGTTCTCCAGCGTGCATAACTGCTTATACATCAGGCACGTGCTCATTGCAATGCTAATCATGTTAATGAGCTTTTCTTTATCACATGGAGAATATTGCTTCCAGTTTTATTCCATTCATTAATTTCTTTTTGAAACAACTCAATATTCATTCTAGAGATCCTCCTATCAAACAACTGTGTGGATGTTTCCTGGACTTGTAATTGTGCATTTTATGGTGATAGTCCATAATCACTGGTGGAGCCGAAACTTCCATGCATGCTTCCAAATGCTTCCAAACATCTTCTCAATGCATGTGTGTGTATTGTGCATTCTGGACAATTAATTTCCCCATACACTGTGCAATCTGATTGGATGACGTTTACATGTAATCATCTTTCTGAGCAGCTAAGTTAGGTAAACGAAGGGACAATTTTTTTATTGCGCATGTGTGCATTTATAAGCAGCATGTGAGAACATTCATTGCGCAGGTGCGCGTGTTCGCGCCAAAAACCATGTCCTATGTTATATAAGGGGGCATGTGGTTTGTGTAGACTTGCCTAAAGTGAGGCCACCTTGTTGTGTGTATACTTTGTTATGCCGGCATTGATTTTATTATTGGTTAGGCCTCATGCACACGGACGTTTAAAAAAACGTGCTGTAAAGCTAGTACAGACGCCAGGAAAAAAGCAGTGTTAAAAACGTGATTTTTTCCGCATTTTGCATTGAATTCAATGCACGTTAATCCGCGCTATTCACTCGCGTTTCTCTGTCTCTATTAAAAATCAATGGTTCCCTATGGGAGCCCATTGATTTGAATAGAAGTCGTACCAAAAGTCGGATCAAGATGATCCGACTTGCGGTGCGACTTGTGTGCTGAGGATCTTGAAGAGGAGCTCCGCAAAAATGTAAAAACATTTTTTGCGTGAGGTTCCCCCTCAAGACGATACCAGGCCCTTCGGTCTGGTATGGATGTTAAGGGGAACCCCACATCGAAAAAATGGTGTGGGGTCCCCCCAAAGATCCATACCAAACCCTTATCCGAGCACGCAGCCCGGTAGGTAAGGAATGGGGGCGAACACTGCCCCCCTCCTGAACCGTACCAGGCCACACGCCCTCAACATGGGGGGGTTGGTGCTTTGGGGCATGGGGGCCCTGCGCCCCCTACCCCAAAGCACCTTGTCCCCATGTTGAGGAGGACAAGGGCCTCTTCCCGACAACCCTTGCCCGATGGTTGTCGGGGTCTGCGGGTGGGGGCTTATCGGAAACTGGGAGCTCCCTTCAATAAGGGGGCCCCCTGATCCCGGCCCTCCACCCTATGTGAACGAGTAAGGGGTACATCATACCCCTACCCATTCACCTGGGGGAAAAGTGTCAATTTAAAAAAAAACACAGTACACATGTTATTAAAGTAATTTATTAGGCAGCTCCGGTGGTCTTCGTCCGACTGCGGGGGTCTCTTGCGACTTCTCCGGCCTCTTCCCCCGCTCTCGGGTGCCTTCTGCTGGACTCCTCCGCTATCTTCTTTCAGCTCTTTTACTAACGCAGCAGCCCGGTCTTCTCCTCCGATGCCGCTGCCGTTCTCTTCTCTCTTCCGATGTTGACACAACGCTGTCTCCCACTGTAATGCGGTGTACGCGATGCGTTGCGATTTTTATATAGGCATGTGGGCGTGGTCACCAAATGATGTCACCCGGTGACCCCACCCTCTTATGACATCATTCTACTCACAGTTACTTCACTAATAAGAATTCTTTACTAAAAAAATTTCAGCTGTTACCTATTTTGACCTTAATCTTCTTATAAAGTGTAGCGTGATACACACAAGACAGGGAGGTCTATGTATGTAGTTGGAGGGATGTGTGTATAATGACTTGCCTTTTTCTTTGATATACTCACTTAGCTGTATGAAAGTTTATGCAATTGTCTTGATTTTGATATCTATGTCCTAAAGATTTGTCTGTCTGGCACTTAAACCCCCTTCCTAACCAGACCAATTTTCAGCTTTCGGTGCTCTCACACTTTGAATGACAATTACTCAGTCATGTAATACTGAACCCAAATGATTTTTTTGTCTTTTTTTTCATACAAATAGAGCTTTTTTTTGGTGGTATTTGATCACCTCTTTTTTTTGCGCTATAAATTAAAAAAGACCGACAATTTTGAAAAAAAATATATATATTATTTAATCTTTGTGAAAGTTAGAGAGTCTACAAGCTGTGATTCAAATCATAAAAAATTGATCACACCTGAACTACTTGTGGCCTAATCTAAATCTAAATCTAATTTCTTGTGACCCTAACAAGCCAGGAAAGTACAAATATCTCCCAAATGACCCCTTTTTTGAAAGTAGACCTTCAAGGTATTTAGTAAAATGCATGGTGAGGTTTTTAAATTTAAATTTCCCACAATTCTTTGCAAACTCAAAAAAAAAATTTCCGCACAAAATTGTCATTGTAATAGGTTATTTCTCTCACATGGCATGTGTATAGCACAGATGACACCCCAAAATACATTCTGCTACTCCTCCTGAGTATTACAATACCACATGGGTGGGACTTTAAGTGGCTAGGCTGTGAAAGAGAGGCCCAACATGCAGGGAGCACCATCACATGTTCTAGGAGCATAAATTACACATCTAACTCATCCCCAAGCTGTAATTGCAGTGAAAGTGGTTCTACAAAATATTGACTCAGGGGGGCTGAATACAAATGCACACCACACTTTTCACATATTTATTTGTAAAAAAAAATGTAAAACCATTTATCATTTTCCTTCCACTTCACAATTATGTGCCACTTTGTGTTGGTTTATCACATAAAATCTGTATCCTGTATGTTGTGTGTATGTATACCAGGTGGTCATCGTAATAAATTCCCTTTATTTGTTATATTCACTTGTGTAAGGCATTATAATCCACTCTGCCACTTAATGAAGGTTATGGCTCTCTTATTCATCCACAGTTTTAAAGCAATATCCTGTTTGGGGAGGGCCATTTATCATAATTCCCCCCAAGGGCTACATATTCATGAGTCAGATGGTGTGCCATTATGTCAACATGTGTTTTTTCCCACACATATACTTCCACCTCCTGCCATACACGTAAGCTTATGTTGATGTATAATGATGATCAAACCCAGATCATTGTATTTAGTACTGACATGGTGTATGTTTATGTGTATTCATGTGATCATTCATTTTTTTTAATGTACAACAAAATATTACATTTTTGTAGGTAAAAATATATTAACTCTTTTGAGGTTCTTTGTTGTCTGTTTCCTTGGAGTCATTGCAATACGTTTGTTTAATAGTAAGCACACACTATGTATACAATTCTATTTTTTTTAATCAAAACTTTTATATTAATAAATTGCTCTTTCAATGCATACAATAATTGCAGCCGGTAAGAAACAAAGTATACATATCATACAGATTGTATCGGACATCCATAGAACATGAGCAATGACAGAAGGTAATACAGATATTGTGACTTTTCAACTAAAACATCAACTAACACTTTTGATCCAATGTATTAGAACCATATTAGACATTTCTTCAACCAACGGATCATGTGTATTCTAGTGCTTTATCTTTGAACATGACCTAACCCGTTACTCCAACCTCCTTCCTTCTCTCCCCCCCCCCCCCCCCCCCCCCCCCCCCCCCCATATCAGTGGTGGGTCTCTAATGCAGGAGTCTATCCTTCACCAGTTGCGGTGGAGCAAGACTGGGATCATATAGCCACAGCTGCCAAATGAGATGAAATGTTCTCACAGCTTTCCTGTGGCTATAAGCTAGTGGCTCCTTAAGAAGAAGTGAATTAACTTAAGTAATCCATTGTTTCCCTGTGGGGACTGTAGATGCCACCCAATATCTAGCTAAAAGTTTCCTAGCCAAGAACAGCAGCCTGGTTATCATGTAATACATTCCCCTCTGGTACATCTCCTCGTCAATTGCCCCTAGTAGGTACACCAGGGGGTTCAGGGGTATCATTATCTAAGCCAATGTAGAAATATATTGGGATACCTCCGCCCAATATCGGTGGAGTTTGGGGCATCCCCAAAGTAGGTGTATATCCCCCTGGTGTACTTTACATTTTGGACAGAAAGGGGAATCTCTCCTGCCCCAACCATGGAGGTGTATAGGTGTTCTATAGGCTCTATCTTAAATAAACAATTGCAAGAGTTTATTAGATGCTGAGACAGATGTTGCAGGTATTGATTCCAAAGCCATGTCCCATTGATTCCCATCTATGTCTCCAATGTCTTACACCCACCCGGTTCTGCATTTAAAAGAGGCGTGATCTTGGACAGAGAACAACAACTCTGCATATATTTTAGATATCAGTCCCTTCCGGTTGTCTGCCCAGGGGACTTCCATCAGCAAAGAAGATACAACCAAGGAGTGTGTTTGTTGCTGTGCCCGCAGGGCATGTCTAAGTAGAAGATATTTTATAAAGCCCCTTGAGGTGAGCTGGAATTCTGTGCATAACTGTTCGTATGTTTTCAGGACGGTCCCCTAAAGTTGAGGGAAGAACCATATCCCTTTTTGTCTCCAGGAAGAGAGCCCTTACAAATCAAGGAGTTCCGGGTACCCGGGATTGTCCCTTAGAGGTGTAAAGGGCAATGGGCCTCTAATAGTCAAAGCTTTTTGGAATTCCTTCCATACCCAGGCCCGGATTTACTCACTTTGCTGCCCCCCCCCCCACACACACACACACACACCACCACCATTCTCATCCTTTATCGATGACTGCTACAATAGATCAATTATTATTATTATTATTATTATTACAGGATTTATATAGCGCCAACAGTTTACGCAGCGCTTTACAATATAAAAAAGGGAGACAATACAGTTATAATACAATAAAATACAAGAGGATTAAGGGGGCCCTGCTCAGAAGAGCTTACAATCTAATAGGGTGGGGGAGGTGATACAAAAGGTTGTAACTGTGGGGAATGAGCTGGTGGAAGTTGTAGAAGATTAGTTGGAGACATGATAGGCTTCCCTGAAGAGATGAGTTTTCCGGGATCGCCTGAAGGTAGCTAGAGTAGGGGATAGCCGGACAGGTTGAGGCAGCGAGTTCCAGAGGATGGGAGAGACTCTGGAGAAATTAAAAACATGCCTCCACACACGAGAACACTGAAAATAACTGGCTTTAATTGTACAGACTGAAAATACTCTGTAATGCAGAAAATGCCTTTTAACGATTATAGCAGTAAGAAACTCCCTACAATATTTTAGTTCTAACTTTATTCTAAATTTTGTTTGGGTACAGCATTACACAACTGAGCAATTGTCAGTTAAATTGACGCAGTGCCGCAAAAAAAAAGATTGAAGTGAAATATTTCTATTATTACATTGTTATATAAAATAAAATAGTTCAACTCACCATAAGCAGAATCAGTCAGAGCCTGAGCGTGTCACTTGCCAACGTCACCAGCCTTCAGATGCGGATTGTCACTTGCCACATGCTGCGGATTGTCACTTGCCACAACACCACCTGCCACACATTGCGGATTGTCACTTGCCACGTCACTTGTCAGCGCATGCAGGGTGTCACTTGTCAGCGGATGCAGGGTGTCACTTGCCACCTCACTTGTCAGCAGATGTAGGATGTCACTTGCCACGTCACTTGTCAGCAGATGCAGGGTGTCACTTGCCACATCACTTGTCAGTGGATGCAGCGTATCACTTGCCACGTCACTTGTCAGCGGATGCAGGGTGTCACTTGCCACGTCACTTGTCAGTGGATGCAAGGTGTCACTTGCCACGTCACTTGTCAGCAGATGCAGGGTGTCACTTGCCACGTCACTTGTCAATGGATGCAGGGTGTCACTTGCCACGTCACTTGTCAGCGGATGCAGGTTGTCACTTGCCATGTCACTTGTCAGCGGATGCAGGGTGTCACTTGCCACATCACTTGTCAACGGATACAGGGTGTCACTTGCCACGTCACTTGTCAGCGGATGCAGGGTGTCACTTGCCACGTCACTTGTCAGTGGATGCAGGGTGTCATTTGCCACGTCACTTGTCAGCAGATGCAGGGTGTCACTTGCCAGTCACTTGTCAGCAGACGCAGGGTGTCACTTGCCACGTCGCCTGCCACCGGGTCGAAGGGGGCCCCATCAGGTAGGATTTACGGGGGCCCCATGATTTCTAACAGCAGCCCTGATGCCCACTTTAGTGGCTGTCGTGTCTGGACCAAGAAGGGACTCTGTGGACAGGGGGCATTCAGGGGTACATTCAGGGGGAGGCAAACTCCCACCCGCTAGCAAGCCACTGCTGCTTATTTCACGGGGACCGATCGGGCTTGTGTACTCCCACTTCCTGGTAGCGGTGGAACACACTACAGGGCGGACGTGATGTCATCAGCCGGAAATGATGCAAGAGATTGGAGGCAACGCGGCCATCATTTCTGGCTGATGACATCACTTCCGCCTTATCGTGCGTTCCAGTAACCAGGAAGTGGGAGTACACAAGCCCAATCAGTCCCCGTGAAATAAGCAGCGGTGCCGACGAAACAGGCTGGCTAGCGGGCGGAAGTTTCCAGCGAAAGCTGAGAAGTCGCTGCAGAAGGGGCACCGCCCCTGCACCACTGCTGCCCCAAGGCCTGGCCTTGTTGGCCTAGTGGGGAATCCGGCCCTGTCCATACCTTCCTAAGGAGGTCACCAGTTGGGGCCGGGGATGGGACACTCGGTAGATCCATCTCCATATGGGAGGCAGCCTTTAGTGCGGGATAAGACATAGTCACCAATTTAACTATGGGGTCCTCACCTGTATTCTGTTCCCACCCCGCTAGTTGTTGATTTGTGCAGCTAAGAAATACATTTTGGGGTGTGGTACTGCCAGTCCTCCTCGATCCTTCCCATATTGTAAAGTGGTCAAACTAATTCTAGCCTTCTTTTTCTTCCTAATTAAATCTTACATTAAAGAATCAATGCGTTTTAACCATTTGTTTGAAATCCACATAGGAGAGTTGTGAAAAATGTATAGGAGTTGCAGTGCCTATACCATTTTAATCAGGTTCACTCTGCCTACCACCGATAAGGGAAGCTTACACCAGCTAGTACATTTGACTTTCTGTCTGTCCAGTAGTGGGCCCAGGTTCAGCCGCAAATAGTCAGCCGGATCTGGGGTAACCACCACCCCTAAGTATTTAAAGCGGTTTGCTATAGTAATTTGGTTCGCTCCCGTGGGTAAGGGTGCTGTTAGGGGGTCTATGGGCATTAATATTGATTTGGACCAGTCTAACCAAATTCTACCACTTTTCTGATTCTGCAATACTGGGCAACAAACAACAACAACTGTTTTACAACATTTTGATCCAAATTTTTATTGTACATTAGTTAGGTGTTTACTTAACACATACATACACCTAAGAAATGGTTTGAGGTAAAATTTATGTGAGCACAGTTGAGTAGAAAAAGGAAGAAATCAAGAATGGAAAACTCGAAATCGCTGCTCCTGTTGCAATCAGATGTGCACAAAGGTTGATAAATCTCTCTATATGGTGTTTTAAATCAATCAGTTGAATGACATCTTTTTTTCCTTTGAATGTGTTCTGACTCCATCAGGACATCTGTTGTTTGCCTGCAATATTGGATTTGACGACAAGATAGAGTAGGTGGTAAATGTACAGTTTTGCAGACATTAGAAATATGTTCACCTTTTATAAAACTTCCCATAATTCTTCAGTCTAAGGGATTTAAACAGGTGCATCTTGGGAACTCATACTCCATCCTAGAGACTGAAAGAAGAAACCAGTTATCAGAATACATGTTGGACTAAAACTTGCATCCCCTAAACACAGCATTGCAGGTGAGAATTACCTATCACCATCTACAGCCTAGGTTATTCCTTGTATTTCTGTTTATTTTATATACTAATTATATATACTGTATCTTTATTTGTTTTTCTTGATGGCATCTCCCCCTCTCCCTCCTGCTAGTTTCCAGCTGCTGTAGAGAGACACACAGGGCATTGTTTCTATAATTGCCCCCTGCCACACTGATCCCCCTCCCTGTCCTGCCAACATATGATGTGTGCTCTCCGTGTGTCTGGGCCCTACCTCCACTGCACTTCCGGCTTCCCTCCCCTGCCTACGGGTACACAGGAACATGTTCAGGATGAAGAGAGGGAGAAAGGGCTGGTAACATTTCATTTACTGGCCACTTCCTTTAGTGAATGAACACAGTGAGCGATCACTACTGATCTCTCCTGGGTCTATTCATAACTGAAGTAGTAAACTGTGTTTACTATGCTTCAGTTTATAAATGAACAGGAGCCTCTTTCTTATGTTTATTCATCTGCAGTGCAGCTCCCCCAACAATGTTGTAAAAAATAATATAAAAAAAAATATTTTAAAAATGCACAAAATAATAACAAAAAAAAAAATGTACATTTAAAAAAATCATCATCACAAAGCCACAGGTCCTAATTTGATAAATGTGCAGGCATGGGGGAGTGTCCCAAATACACACTTTACGTATTTGGAGACCATACACATGCATTTACACACTTGACAATTGGGTAGGCTGTATGGGGCCCCATGATTTCTAACAGCAGTCCTCAATAAATAACCCCTTTTTGCCAGCCATCTGCTCTTATCACCTAGAGCCCAACCTCCCCCATTTAATTTGTTTGTTTTGGGTACCCTTTGGCTGATCGCATGAGGTCCCAGTGTCCCTCCTCGTCTTCTTCTCTAATGATGTTCATGGACAGTCGTCAATAAGACAGAGACTGGTCATGATGTAATAAGGTCAGTACTATTCTCTGCAGCATTTTACTATTGCAGCAAATGCTGTTTTTTAATTTTTAAATGTGCTGAGCTTAATATTTTTATGAAAAAAAATTGCTGGATTTGGGTTTTTTATACTAAGTTTGCGATTGACAAAACATCTAATTTTAATCTAATAAAGCATTTTAAAAGGCATTGGGTATAATAAAATTCACTGCTATAAAAATTAACCTTGACATTTAGTGGCTTAAAAAAAAAGCTTTTTGCCTTTAGGCACAAACCTTAATACGGCCACGTGAAATTATGTTATTTTAAATATCCTAGATTTTACAGTGAGTGTGGCATTAAGGCATACATAACATACTGGACAAAAACATGATAAAAATAGAGCAGTAATGTAGCTATAACCCCACATAACCCTATCTTTCAATATTTTAGATTCTTTTTCTCTAATGATATAATTTGTGAATGAGAATGCCTGTGCATTTGGCTGTTATGAGTTTGCTACCCTTGTATTCTGCATTTCAAGAGTGCAATCACTCACTAACAATGTTCTATGTAGAGTTATAGGTGTCATTTGCAATGTGGTTTAAGAATGTAGAAGATGAAATAACTCTATAGAAAAATCAAACAGGCATCTAAACCAGTAAATAAATTACCAAAAGCTGGCCAGGTCAACTAAACAATGCAAACCTCTAGGACAATATAGAAAGAGAACAAAATGTAATGCTGGTGGAAAACGGTGATAGAAGGTACAATTTGGATGATTTTGTATTCAGAGAATCAAACCGCCAATATTAATTTATCTTCAATATAATACATCAGCTATATAATCTGATTCCAAGCAGGAACTGTCATGTTGCGCTGCTCATCTTTTTCATAACAGCCTGATCTACAAATCTCCCTTTCCCAAAATAATCACTGTATAGAGAAATCTCCATAGAAACACAACTAGGCATATAGATTATTCATATCAGGAAATGAACATTGGTACAGACAGATGTCTGTATGTATGGCAAGCTCACTTTAACATGTTAAAACAGCAGGGGCAGGCATATAATGTATGTACAGGGCAATAGCTACCAAGTGACAATGCAAATATATTGCTTAAAGAAGAATTATCAGCTTGATACTCAATAAACTGGCTGTAAGTATATGCAAGTAATCACTTCTAGCAGTATCAAACTCAAATATTAAAAAAGTTGCATGGTTTGTGTGAATAAAAGACCCTAATGGTACACAGTGCATCTACGACACCGACTCTGTGCTGTTATGAACTGACTCCCAGTTCATAACAGAGAATGATGTCATCAAGGCCTAAACGCAAACCTGGAAGGAATGCTGAGATAAGGTTGGAGATACATAGTTAGTCTGGCTGAAAAAAAACACAAGTCCATCTAGTTCAACCAATAAAAGGGGAAAAAAAATATACAATCATACCCGAGGGTGTGGAGAGTGCTGCTCACCCCTATGGGATACAAGAAGGAAAGGATTCCCCCACTGTGGGTTTTTAGGCAGCTTGCGACAAATGGAGTCGAAAAAGGTATATAAAGTAAAATAGTTTATTCAAAAATGGGTATAACAAAATAAATGAATTAGGACATGAGCTCCAGTGCAGAACAATTAAAACATGGATATATAATGTGGACTAGTCAAAACTATTAACCACATGTACAATGTAAATCATGGGGTAGTAGGATGACCCTGACGCGTTTCAACCCACTAGGGGTCTTCTTCAGAGGAGTACGTCCACACAAAGGGCATATATCCAAGAGGTAAAATGAAGAAAGAGTCCTCCCACGTGGAGAATCCTTAATGTAGTGGTGTTTCTCGTCTCACCCGGAGGACGCCAGAGTGTTCTAAGTCTGCCAATGAAACCACATGGGCCAGTGTTTCCAAGCGTGTCTTACGAGGAGTCACACTATAATCCCCCTTCCTCCTTCCGCCGGAATCGGCGGGGGTGTCAGAGGGAAAAGAGGTGCAACCAGATGGAGGTAAGGACAATACTGGCCCGACCTATGTGGTTAAAGTAGGAGAGATGGATGCCACAGTCCACTGTTTGGGAGTAATATAGTAATGGTCAAATTGCTGGTAATTAGCTCCAGAAAGATGGTCACCAATACAGTGGCCCCTTATTTGAATAAGGGTAGCACAGTCTTGTAAAGACAGTCAAATTGTATACCTCCTCTTGCTGGGGCACAATCCTATACCCACAATTGATCAACTGACAGCACAGTGGTAAAGGGCATCCTTTGACAGGTAAGTCTGTCATAATGTGCTAGTATGCGATGCATACCTGCACATTATGGCATAAAACTGCAAGGTGCCCATGTCTAAAAAACATTTTTAACAGAGTTTAATATCTTTTTAAACATGCAATTATGAAACTTAGGAACATATGTGATCTAAGTAGTCTGAATTTATGCAGCCTTATTCCTGCAGTTTTATCAGGACACCTGTATTTGAATAGAGTGTGTGTGGAAATGCCTATGATTTATTTAACCTTAAAACCCAACTGTTGTGCTCTAAATCAATAGCTCACATAAGGCAATAGTATAATGAGACTTTATACACAACCCATTTGGGTCACATTACCCTAAGGCCCCTTTCACACTGGGGCATTTTTCAGGCGGTACAGCGCTAAAAATAGCGCCTGTACAGCACCTAAAAAAAGCGGCCCCATTCACTCCAGTGTGAAAGCCAGCGGGCTTTCACACTGGAGCGGTGCGCTAGCAGGACGGTCAAAAAAGTCCTGCTAGCAGCATCTTTGGAGCGGTATATGTATTCACAGCTCCTATACCGCTCCTACCCATTGATTTCAATGGACACCGCGGTAGTACCGCGGCAATACTGCCGCAATACCGCCGCTACGGCGGCGCTTTGCGGGGGATTTTAACCCTTTTTTTCGGCCGCTAGCAGGGTTAAAACCGCACCGCTAGCAGCCGAATACCGCGGCTAAAACGATGTTAAAGCAGAGCTAAATATAGCGCTGCTTTACCGTCGCCGCAGCTCCCGCCCCAGTGTGAAAGGGGCCTAAGACAGTGGTCTCCAAACATTCTAAACAAAGGGCTGGTTTATTGTCCTTCTCAACGCTAGGAGGGCCGGACTTTGGCCAGTGGGAGTGGAAATTGTCCTGGTATCAGCGGGAGTAAACATCTGGTATTAGGGGGAGGAATACTGCCCCGTTGTTGGTATCATAGGGAGGAATAGTGCCTCATTAGTGGTGTCAATAGAAGAAATGGTTCTCCATTGTCGGTGTCAGATAGCAGAATAGTGTCTCATATCAGTGGGGGGGGGGATAGTGCCCCAAGGGCCAGATAAAGGCAAGCAAAGGGCTGCAGTTTGGAGACCACTGCCCTTAGACATGAATTGATATAGTCTTGCCTCCTAAAATCGAAGGTGAAGAATCTAGAGAGTCCGTTTCCTTGTAAAATAACCTATTACGTTTAAAATAGAAATAAAAAGGCAAAATGTGTATGTGTAGATATAAAAAAAAAAAAACAACATTATAAATAAAGTTTTTTTGTTTTTTATATGTGACCACATAATCTCTGTTCTCAGCTGCATAAAGGTCTTAAAAAGGTAGGGCTGGAGAAACAGCAGTGCATTGAGCTTCCCAGTGAATAGCTCTGCAGGGGGGTATGTGAGCACAAGTCTGATCACTGGAGAATAAAAACTGACCATCCGGGGGCGTGGCTAGCCGGGGACAGTGATGGCCGCTTGAGACCGGAGCTCCTTAGCAACGGAACCCAGAGCGGCACATAACGGCTATCCCGGAGGCATCAAACAACCCCATCCGCCTGTCAAACACTCTCCACGACTGGATGAGCATGACAAGGAAGAGAAAGGAGGACAGGAAACCTCAAAAAAATGACCGAGTTCTACAAGTATCGGCTGGACGGAGGTAGGCAAGATGGCGCCGGCTTCATGTTGACCCCGGCTCTCAGCACAAGGCCCCATCCTACTCCTTTTCCTTCCCCATCTGCCTCCCATCCTAGAAAGGAGAGCTCTCCTAAAAGCCCACAATCCTGCCCTGACACACCACAAACTGCTAGCCCTGCCAAAGCTAGATTCAGGCTGGATGGCCCTGGATGCAGTCCGGTGTGCGGACATGAGGCAGACTCTGAAGAAGACACCAGAGACCTGCCGGAAAGAATAGAGAGCTTCCCCACAACTAATCAACCGGTCGTGGACACTGTCCTCAAGGACATGTTACTCTCCCTAAGAAGCACCAGCAATGCAATACAATCAGACATATGATGTCCCGTATGAATACTTTCCACACAGACATACAGGAGGTGGAGGCTAGAGTGGACCACATAGAATGCAAAATGGGGGAATTCGCCAATACAATTAACGATCTGGTAGACGCACAGGAAGAAAACGAAGGGGAGATAGAGACTATGCAAGCAAAGATGGCGGACATGGAAGATAGAAGCAGGAGGAACAATATGAAAATTAGAGGCATGCCAGAGACAGTGCTGCAAAACGATCTGAGAGCTTATGCCACCACACTGTTTACAGAACTCCTTTCTGACCTGACAGAAATGGACGTCATCATAGACAGAATCCATCGCCTCCCCAAACCGTCCTATCTCCCCGACCAGACCCCCAGGGACGTGATACTGAGGCTGCATTTCTACCACGCCAAACAGCAGCTTATGGCAATTATGCGCAAAAAAGACCTTATCCCTGCACAATACCAACATCTCCAATTTTACGCTGACCTTTCACAATACACCCTCAAAAAGAGATGGAGTCTGGTCACAATCACCAAAGCCCTATGAAACCACCAGATCACCTATAGATGGGGATTCCCAACCAACATCACTATTACCAAAGATGGTAAAACATTCATTGTCCACACACTAGAAAAAGGTCTAGCATTGCTCAAGGACTGGCACATTATCCCTGAATTAGATAACAACTCCAGCCACCCCAGGAGGCCACAACAGCTAGATGCAGAATGGAAAACAGTTAAGGCTAAAAATTCCAGGAAACATACTTGAGTAAGATAAGTATGCCCGGGTCTACACCAGTTCCATTGTCTTGAGAGAAACTCACGACACCACAAACTTGACCCTCAAACCGCATTTGAATAGCACTTAGCTGCATTCAAATATTCAGCTGAGAGTATTGGACCAATCAGCAATATCGCGTCCAATATGATCTCATTTGTTCAAGACTATGCAATATTGTTTTACCTTCTTTTTCGACTGTTTCGCCACTTCATGTTTTTTATTCTTGCTATTCACCACAGTAAATTTCAATTTTCAAAAATAATTCTACCCAAAGGAATCGTCCGACTCCTGCTACCTGGTTACCGCAAGAAGCACCCAGTCGCCCACGGGATCATACACCACAGCAGATGTCCACAGATCGAAGTACCTGTCAAATCACATATCCTAACTGTGAGTACTCTACACACATCCCTCTTACTCACCTCATGTCTCACTAGAAACAACACACCCAGTACTGAAGATATGTGCCTGCCTTGTGACTTGCTAATTCTAAAGACGAAGCAACTACAATGCATCTACATAAAACCCTCATGGGAGTGACCTTCTTATCTATCAACATGAAAGGCCTCACCCATCCAGCTAAAAGAAAGTCACTATGGTCTGAAGCAGCACAGTACAGAGCTGACATCCTCTGTGCACAGGAAATGCCCTTCTGTGCAGATGCGCAACCCAAGTGCTCACACAGGAACTACCCCTTTATATTTACTGCTAGTGCAGACACAAAAAAAAGAGGTGTTCTAACTGCGATTAAAGACACAGTAGCGTTCCAGCTCCACGAAGAAATCAAAGACCCCAACGGCAGATTCCTTATATTAATCTGCGATATCAACTCTAAAGCCCCATACACACGGTCGGATTTTCCGATGGATTCTGTCCTATCGGACAATGTTGTCGGAAATTCTGACCGTGTGTAGGCACCATCGGACATTTTCCATCGGATTGTCCGACGGACAAAGTTGTATCTCCTGCTCTATAAATTTTCCAACAACAAAGTCCGATTACACCAATTCCGATCGTGTGTAGCGTAGTCCGACGGACAAAGTGCTACGCATGCTCAGAAGAAATTCTGTGACGGAATCGCTCGGTCAGGTAAAACTACCGTTCCTAATCGACACGGCAAATTCGTCACGCTGCAATGTTAAAATGTCTTTAATGCAGCGCATTCTCTTTTTCTTTACAATGCAAGAAGAATGAAGTGTTTTAGCTGCTCCTATTCACACTCACTTCTCACAAACGTATTTATTTATTCTTTTTCACGATTTCTTGGCTAGATGTTTATTTTTCGTCAGATCGTAAAAGAATGTTTGTTATATTTTTGGGATGATTTGTAATTTTTTATTTTTGTTTTGTAATACATATTTTCATGATAATTTATTTAGATTTTTGAGGGGGGTTGTGTGTCTCAACTTAGCAAAACAACATTCTTATCATTTGTATTTGTTGCTTAAATTTACTAGGAGGTTGTTTGTTGTTGGTGCCCCTTGTTAATTGGACTTTATGATTTCTGAAATGTACCTGCCTACTCACAAATAAACTGTCATTGTAGAAAAGTAAAACACATTTTGAACTCAAAAATACCTTTATTTACAGTGGTGTGAAAAAGTGTTTGCCCCCTTCCTCATTTCCTGTTCCTTTGCATGTTTGTCACACTTGTGTTTTGGAACATCAAACCAATTTAAACAATAGTCAAGGACAACACAAGTAAACACAAAATGCAATTTGTAAATGAAGGTGTTTATTATTAAAGGTGAAAAAAAATCCAAACCATCATGGCCCTGTGTGAAAAAGTGATTGCCCCCCTTGTTAAAACATACTATAACTGTGGTTTTCCACACCTGAGTTCAATTTCTCTAGCCACACCCAGGCCTGATTATTGCCACACCTGTTCACAATCAAGGCATCACTTAAATAGGAGCTGCTTGACACAGTAAGGTCCACCAGAAGATCCTTAAAAGCTACACATCATGCCGAGACCCAAAGAAATTCAGGAACAATTGAGAAAGAAAGTAATTGAGATCTATCAGTCTGGAAAGGGTTATAAAGCCATTTCCAAAGCTTTGGGAATCCAGCGAACCACAGTGAGAGCCATTATCCACAAATGGCGAAGACATGGAACAGTGGTGAACCTTGCCAGGAGTGGCCGGCCGCCCAAAATTACCCCAAGAGCGCAGCGACGACTCATCCAAGAGGTCACAAAAGACCCCACAACAACGTCCAAGGAACTGCAGGCCTCACTTGCCTCAGTTAAGGTCAGCGTTCATGCCTCCACCATCAGGAAAAGACTGGGCAAAAATGGCCTGCATGGCAGAGTTCCAAGGAGAAAACCACTGCTGAGCAAAAAGAACATCAAAGCTCGTCTCAATTTCTCCACAACACATCTTGATGATCCCCAAGACTTTTGGGACAACATTCTGTGGACCGATGAGACAAAAGTGGAACTCTTTGGAAGGTGTGTGTCCAAGTATATCTGGCGTGGAAGGAACACTGCATTTCAGAAAAAGAACATTATACCAACAGTAAAATATGGTGGTGGTAGTGTGATGGTCTGGGGCTGTTTTGCTGCTTCAGGACCTGGAAGACTTGCCGTGATAAAAGGAACTATGAATTCTGCTGTCTACCAAGAGATCCTGAAGGAGAATGTCCGACCATCTGTTCGTGTACTCCAGCTGAAACGAACTTGGGTTCTGCAGCAAGACAATGATCCTAAACACACCAGCAAGTCCACCACCGAATGGCTGAAGAAAAACAAAATGAAGACTTTGGAGTGGCCTAGCCAAAGTCCTGACCTGAATCCTATTGAGATGTTGTGGTATGACCTTAAAAAGGCCGTTCATGCTCGAAAACCCTCTAATGTAACTGAATTAGGACAATTCTGCAAAGATGAGTGGGCCAAAATTCCTCCAGGACGCTGTAAAAGCCTCATTGCACGTTATCGCAAACGCTTGGTTGCAGTTGTTGCTGCTAAGGGTGGCCCAACCAGTTATTAGGTTTAGGGGGCAATCACTTTTTCACACAGGGCCATGATGGTTTGGATTTTTTTTCACCTTTAATAATAAACGCCTTCATTTACAAATTGCATTTTGTGTTTACTTGTGTTGTCCTTGACTATTGTTTAAATTGGTTTGATGTTCCGAAACACTTAAGTGTGACAAACATGCAAAGGAACAGGAAATGAGGAAGGGGGCAAACACTTTTTCACACCACTGTAGGTCTCAGCAACAAACCAAAGAGGAACGCAGCGATGGAGAAACTTGGGGAATTTGCAAAGCCTTGGACACCCACTGCAAACATCATTTTTTAAGCTTCAAAAATTGGTGGCCTGAGGAGTACGTATCTTAATAATAAGGGAGTGCTATCTGGTCCTGAAGTCCAAAACATCCGGAACTGCAGCAGATGCCATCTAGGTCCCCAGGCTCTGGTACTACGAGAGGCTCCATCTTCTCTCAGACCAGACTGAATCCAGGTCGTCACTCTCTTGTCTTCCTTCCACGCTTCCTTGCACGCTGTGGCTGTGGTGCTGGTGGGGTGGCAGAAGGAGGAGGCGGAGCATGGTCACTATCGCAAACATGTGTGAGTGTGGTCATCCCCCCAGCCATCCCCTTATTTAGGACCTTGAGGATGACATCCTCACACATGCTGCGTTGCCCCGCCTCCATATCCTTCATTTTAGTGGCAACCATGGAGCCAAAGGCCTCCTCGTAGGTGGGTGTGGCATGTAGGGAGGCTGAAGCCTCTCTGATCAGCCGGAGCGCTGACTCTCCCACCTCACCCCCCCTTCTCGCCCTTTTGTAGGGAAGGCGGAGGGGAGGGACTTGGGAGACAGTCAGGCTCCTAGGCCTACCCCCCTCTTGGCTGCCACTACCCACCTCTTGGCTGCCACTAACCCCTGCCTCCTCCTGACTGCCACATTCCACAGCCACCTCCTGGCTGAGGTCTTCCTGTATATGAAAAAGGGACATAGTTTGAGTTATTTGTTCATTAAACACACACAATTTTCATCTAGTGACTGTTGCAAAATGTTTACAAATAGAAAACCATACAATTCTCAGCCCTGCAGTTTAGATTCTTGCCCCAAATGTCTCCAACACTACTGTCTGTTGATATGTCAAACACGTTAGGAACTAAGCAATTGTGGATCCTGAATTAAGTGAACATCATTCATTTTTCACAAAAATGGTTCCAAAACTACTATACCTGGCTCAAGCTGGGCTCCTCCACCTCTTCCAGACTGGAAGGCCCAGGTTGCTCCTCGGAAGCCTCATCAGGGGTGGCCTGCGTGGAAGCAAGCGTGGAAGGAAGAGTCGAGAGTGACTCCCTGACATCAGCCTGGTCTTTGAGAAAATGGAGGCTGTCATAGTACCAGAGCTTGGGGACATGGACCTGACCTGCTGCAGCTCCAGATGCTTGGGACTTCAGGACCTTATTGCGCTCCCTGAAATACGCACTCCTCAGGCTGCCAATTTTGAGTCTTAACTTCTGAACGGTTGCCGTGGGCATCCTTGGCTTTACAAATTCCACAAGTTTCTGCATGGCTGCGTACCTCTTTGGTTTGTTGCCGTAATCGGGGTGTTTAGCCTGCCATAATTGGGTCATTTCCCTATACTTATCAATGAAGAGGGGGAGAAAACTCACATCGTTGAAGCCCTCCATAATCTCTGCAAGACACAACACCACACAATACACTATAAATAATGTCAGGCTAAACTCTCCTAATCTTCTCCATAAAGAAGCGTCAAGGTCTAATCAGTCTAGGCTAGTTATGTACCAAGTTCAAATTGTACCTTCGTTCTAGCGTTTGTCTCGTGCATGAGCTTTCTCTCCCCTCGTCTCACAGATCGTCGCTACGACACATGCGTGTGACGTTTTATATACAGTGCGCATGCGTGAAACTCTGCCCGCCCCTGACGATCTTTCTCGTCTATTCCCCACCCCTTCTCTTTACGGCGCAGTGTGGAGAGCACATGGCGGGGACACAGCAGGTGCGCCCCAAATATTGTAGCAACGAGGAGGAGGACGAGGAAAGGCCGGAGGCAGAAACGTCCCGATCCCGGAGGCTGAAATTCAAGGCCTCCAATATGTCATTTGGAGAAATGTTGGAGATGGTGGACATATTGAAGAGGAGCGACTATGATGGGAAGTATGGGCCTTACCTCAACCCAAATGTCAGAAAGGCCAAGATCATGTCTAAAGTTGTGAAGAGGCTGTACAATAATTTTGGGGTACAACGATCCAAGGAGCAACTGAGGAAACGCTGGTCAGACCTGAAACTGAGGGAGCCCGATCAGTACAGAAAGATCAAGCGAATTCTTCAAAAAAGTAAGTAGTTGTGTTTTGTGTATGATTTCTTGCTTGCATACTGCTCCATGTGTTTTGATTTTTTCAATGTTGTACCTTTGAAAATGGCCACTTTCATGTTCGTCTGTGCATTCGATCGTACTCAACCTCGATCTTTCTGCCACTGTCATGTTCGTGTGTGTCCATTCGATCGTACTCAACCTCGATCGTTCGGCCACTTATAATACGAGGTTTGATGAAGTTTTTAGTGAAAGGAAGTTTGTTCTCAATAGAGATGTCATCAAGAATGTAAAGCAAATTTATTCAATGTAAAGGAGAGGTCACTCAGTAGCTGTTTACCCATCTGGACTCTAGAGCACTAGTGCTGGCACACCCAAACGCCCTTTTTTTTATGCTGTTCCACACATGTGCTCCAGTGGATACTAGAGGGGTGTACCAAAAAGGTAGTAGGTTTAGCACCTTTACAAAGTGACTACATTCATGTTGTTGTCATTTGAAACTGGCCAACCAAAAATATTGTCCCTCACTTTCAAGCAATGTTTGACATGTCCTATTTCTGCCCTCAATAGATTGTTGTGCTAAATCTTCCTTTTGTACATTCTCATAGGGGAGCGAAGACTCGGGACGTCTGAGGAAACCAGAAAACCCACACCTCCCAAAGAAGGGGAAAGATCAGAAGCAGAGGAGGAGGAGGAGGAAGGAGAGATCATTGAACTTGGAGAACTTGTCACCACAACAGGTGAGTGTGGGAGAACACAGCTACTGGTAAGCTAATCAATGTATGCGTGCCTCATTTCCAAGAGACATTTTTAGTTTTTTTTGTGTTTTTAGGTGACGAGGATGTTGTGGAAGAAGAATCGCACTTTACCACTGAAAGTGCACACGTACTTATCGGGGAGATAATGGTGTGCAATCGAGATCTAGATGAGATAAAGAAAAACATCAATGATGTTCAACAAAAATTGAAGAACATCATTGATGTTTTAGGTAAAATCTGAAAACGCACCAAGTAATTAACACACATTTGTGGCTGTTTGTGACAACATTTGAAACTTAATAACTGTGGCAAATTTGGAAGATGCACACATTGTGTCAACATGTGCTAGCTCCCATCATGGTGGATGAATGACAACGTTTTGGGGGTGCAACCACCTTACTAACTACTAAAGTGGGTGTGGTGAAGGGGTTGCACCCCCAAAACACGTCCATTGATCCCCATGATGGGAAATTGCACTTTTGAACATTCTAGGCATGTGTTTTACCATCTAATGTCCATTTTGAGACCCAAATTGTGTGCATGTTCTAAATTTCCTTTTTCAAGGGGTGCCCCCCATGTGATGAAGGCAAGATCAAACACACTTTCAACATATAGTCATGTCTGATCTTGTCTTCACTTTAGAAAGTTGAACTTTGCAAGTTCCTATGTTCAGTCTGTTCTGTTTTGCTCCATGCCTGGTTTTAACAAATGCGTAATGTTAGTAAACAATGTTCGAAAGAACCAGGATCTTGTCAGTTTTGCCAAGAAGTTTAGAAAGGCACTTGTGAATGTGTTGTAAGTAAACTTTTTTAATCTAAAAAATGTGTGGCTTCCTTATTTAAAAACACCAAAGCATTATTTATGTCAAAAGTAAAGGATTTGGGGGGCAATGGGTGTTATTTACTAAAGGCTATTCCAGTTTGCAATGCAAGTGTATTTTCCAGGGCACTTTTGCAGTGCACTTGTAGTGCATAGTGGATTTGGCTTATGTAAATGACACCCACAGTGCTTTGTTTGAAAACACGTAGCACAGCATTTTTGTGAATACACACATTTCTCTCATGGTAATGAAAAGGAGTATTTTGGGTGTAAGTTATGCACTACAAACCTTCTCTAGAAAAAAGATTAGGTATCACACACACAACATGAAAAGATTCTTTTTGGGAAGAAGAGACTGTTACCTCCTTTTGCCCAGAAAGTGCATTCCCACTGTTGAAGCTAAAGGGCAAAAATTTCCATCACAAAAAAGCTAGAATACACCGACAAAAAACACAGGCAGGAAATGACAACAAATCATAGGTTTGTTTAAAAAATATATTTATTAAAAAATGCCTCTCACACATCGTCAGTCAGAGCAATAGCCCCCCTACCCACAAAGTAGTCCATATATTGCTTGCGGACCTCGCGGGCATTTAGAGGGGGCAAGCCTGAACGTGCCGCTTGAAGGGCTGTGAGGTCGGCATTGGAAGGCCCGTCCACATCTGGGCCAACGGGCACCACATAGTTGCTGTTGTGTCTTTTCAATAAGTTGTGCAATATGCAGCAGGCAAGAACTATGTGGTTGAGTTTGTATTCCGCCAAGTTAATAGCCGTCAAAAACAGGTGGAAGCGGCTGGCCAGGATCCCGAAGGTGTTCTCCACCACTCTGCGGGCTCTCGACAGCCTGTAATTGAAGACCCTCTGGTCTGGGGTGAGGGTCCTCATCGGGAAGGGCCTCATCAGATGGGGAGTCAGCGCAAATGCTTCATCTGCGACAAAGACGAAGGGGAGTCCTTCAGCATTCTCCTCTGGAGGTGGCAAGCACAGACTGCCACTCTGGAGACGCCAGTAGAACTCCGTGTGTGCAATGGCACCACCATCCGAGATCCGGCCGTTCATCCCCACGTCCACATACAAAAACTTGTATGTCGCCGACACCACCGCCAACATCACTACCCTAATAAACCCCTTGTAATTATAATAGTAGGACCCCGAGTTGGGGGGTGGGACGATGCGGACGTGTTTCCCATCAATTGCACCTCCGCAGTTAGGAAAGTCCCAACGGCTGGCAAAGTGGGAGGCCACAGTCTGCCATTCCTGTGGCGTGGAAGGGAACTGTGGAGTGAAACAAGAAAAAAAAATTAGTCACTTTGCACATAAACATTGCAAGCAGATTAGACACTAACATCTTGGAACACGATTAGACTTTTAAATTGTAAGCTGGAAAGTATTTGCACCCAAAGGTAGAGGGTCCCCCTAGCAGATTAATCACCCCCCATCAATCCCCCCACTTCTGATGGGCCATTGACAATAACTAGGGGTTTGGGGGGGGGGCTTTGGACAGGTAACCCTCTGCACTTCATTGATTGCCAAATGGCTCAATAAAAAATGTGTGCTAGTTTGGCCAGACCCTCCTTAACTTAACACTATTGGCAGCCCACAGGAAACATAAAAGAACATTCCAAATACCACCCCCCATCCCAAAAAAAAAGGAACGCACATTTTGACATTCTGCAATTACCTAGCAAGCTAATAGGAGGGAAAGAACCCAAACAAATAGGAAATGGAAAGTAGGGAGCCAGCCCCTTGCACTACATGCTTTGCTGAATTCATCCCTAAAGATGCCCACTATAAAGAGGTAGGTATATAGTGTGTATTGACCTTGGGAAAGCCAGCAGATAGAGGATTGGTAGCATCTGACAGAGCAGTAGGGGGAGGGGGTTTGCATATTTTAGGGGGTGTTTGGGGGAAAACAATACTATGCAGCAGACAAAATACATTGCTTAAGGGGCTAGGCCATAGGTGTCTATTGGGCCAGAAGAGCATGCTGGGGAGGTAAGTGAAGGGAAAAATGCAGGAAGGAGAAAAGGGGCACAGCATATTAGAGCATATTGCAATCATGGTAATTAAGGAAGGAGGTCAAAAATACAAGACATTAGCAAACAGAGCATACATAGAAGGGAATAGTAAAGGAGAAATGTTACCTTAATATAGTCCTCCTGCAGGACCTGGATGATGGCAGAACAGGTCTCTGGAATAATGATTCCCAGAGCCTGGGAAGAGATACCTGTGGAGAACTTCAGATCCTGAAGGCTTCTCCCTGTCGCAAAGTAACTCAACGTGGCAACAAGCCTCTGCTTCGGAGTGATGGCTTGTCTCATGCAGGTATCCAGCCGGCTGATAAAAGGGGTCAGCAAAGCCAAAAGACGGTTAAAAACGGGGTCCGTCATCCGGAGAAAGTTCCTGAAATCATCAGGATTATTCTTCCGGATCTCACGAAGCAAAGGCATGTGCGAGAACTGATCACGCTGAAGCAACCAATTCTTGGTCCACATACTCCTCGTCACTCTGTTCATGGACGGGTCTTGGCTCAAAGCTAAAAGCCTGACACCAATTCCGCGTACAGCACGAACTCGGCGACGAGTACGTACGGGAAACATCGCTCACAAACGGTCGGCTGGTCAGAACGGACAAAAAGAAAGCACCGATAAACAGCAAGGCCTGAAAGAACGAAATGAATACCAGAAACGAGCAGACAATAAGCAGTGCAAATCAAAGCGTCCTATATCAAGATATAGGCCGCAATGACCAACAAATGCGAACTGACTACACGCACTAATAAACAGATACGCACGACAAGCACAAACTGAAGAGCAGTAACGATCTGAGTCAGAAAACTGAGAAGCGCGAATCTTAAGTCCCCAAACTTCAACTAACTTGCGATAAACACGAAATCAGCAGAAGGAGCCCAACGGGTGCGGGACGTGGTGCTGAACTTCCCTTTTCTAGTCTCGTGGAAGACGACTTACGTCACGACATTCTTGAAGACCGGAAATTCCGACAAAGTCCGACGGAAATGATCCGACAGAACTGGTCATCGGAAAATCCGAGCGTGTGTATGGGGCTTAAGACATATACAATAGCCAATGTCTACACACCCAACTCTCACCAAATTCAATTTCTTAACAAACTCCTACGGAAAATTGAAGAGATTAAAAAGGGATCTTTAGTATTATGTGGGGACTTTAACCTGACACCTGATAAAGCTATTGATACCACGTCTACAACTTCTCGCACAGGTCCCTCTCTCCAGGACACACTCTATAAGCATAACCTATACGATGCATGGCCCTGCTGCCATGCTGGAGAGAGAGACTTTACCTACTTCTCAGCAGCTCATCGTTCTTATTCCCGCATCGACATCTTAGTGGATGGAGCCATTCTAGCACGCACTACTGATTCCAGGATTAACAATACTACTTGGTCCGACCACGCGTCAGTGACCATAACTATAGCAGACTCTCTCTCACCTGGGATGAACCCAGTTTGGAGGGCCAATCCTTACGTTCTTCAAAAAAAGGACACTAGAGAGGCTTTGGTAAGCCATTTGAAAGAGTATTTTAGAGATAATGTTGGTTCTATATCTGACTACTCCATAGTGTGGAACGCCCAAAAGGCGTACATAAGGGGCATGTTTATTAAAATGGAGCAGGCATGAGGAAGCAGAGGCAGAAACACATTACAGAGCTCACTGACGGCATCCGATCCCTAGAAACTCAGAACAAACTCCACCCCACAACCGCACTAACAGAAGCTATTTCAAAACTTACACATGATCTCAGACTATGCCTCCTGGGTGACTTTGAGAAGTCAACCAGACGGCTACGTATGAACTACTACACAAGCGGTAGTAGAGCAGGGAAACTTTTAGCTCAGCGTCTACAAGGCTATAGATACAAAACATAAATAACCTACATTATTCATCCTACCACCAAAATAAAACAATACCATCCAAAAGACATTGCGGATGCCTTCAGCGAATATTACAGCACCTTGCAGAATTTGAAAAATGACCCATCCACTTTCCAACCTGACCCAGATGTGATAACTAACTTTCTAGCCAAATTACCCCTCCCACAAATAACTGAGGACCAACTTCTTCAGTTAAACCAACCCTTTACCCTTCCAGAAATAATTAAAACTATAGCATCCCTACCATCTAACAAATCCCAGGACCAGATGGTTTCATTGGGGAATATTATAAAACATTTAATCACATCTTAGCCCCCCACCTTCTGAGAGTCTTCAACGATGCTGCTGCCTCTGCTTCCTTTCTTCAGAAATGCTTAAAGCCTTAATAATAACCATTCCCAAGCCAGGGAAAGATCCAACCACCCCCCAAACTTCAGACCCATCTCGTTACTGAAAAACGATTTGAAACTTTACGCCAAACTCATTGCCCAAAGGCTAACAAGTATCCTACCTAATCTCATCCACCCGAATCAGTCAGGGTTCAACAGGGGTAGGCAAACATCTGACACCACCAGAAGATTAATAAATATCATACATAGTACAAATGTGTCGGGAACACCTTCTCTGCTTTTAGCCCTAGATGCAGAGAAGGCGTTCGATCGCATACATTGGGGATACCTAGCCAAAACCTTAACTGCATTTGGATTCTCAGGTCCTATTTTCTCAGCAATTATGGCTCTATATACCAATCCTTCAGCCCATATCTTTACATCAGGGGTCCTATCAACCCCATTCGTTATCACGAACGGGACACACCAGGGGTGCCCTGTATCACCATTGATATTCAATCTACTGATGGAGCCCTTGGCGTGTCACATCTGAAACCACCCTCACATAACCGGAATCAGAATGCACAAATCTATGCATACTATCAGTCTCTTCGCTGATGACGTTATTTTAATGGTCACAGAGGTAGAGAAATCCCTGGCTTCGGTATACCACGCATTACAAATGTTTAGCGAACTGTCATACTATAAAGTGAATGAATCAAAATATACATATATATTGGGCCTAAACGTACCACCACTCAAAAACTAGATAATACCTACCCTTACACATGGGAGAAATCAGGGATCAAATACCTAGGCATTACTCTCACACCCAACACAGGCGACTTGTACAGATCCAACTATGCACCGTTTATAGACAAACTAAGAAGCAAACTACAAGGACTAGCTAAAATAGAACTTTCATGGACAGGGAGACTGGCAGCCTTTAAAATGACTATTTTACCCCAACAAATCTATCTGTTCAGAACACTCCCAATACCTATACCCAACACCTTTTTCACTACAGCACATTCAATGATTAACCAATATATCTGGCAAGGGAAAAAAGCAAGATGTGCTTTTGTACGCCTAGTCACTTCCAGCAGAGTGGGAGGAATAGGCATGGTCAGCTTGAAAGACTACTACTTAGCCACAATACTCACACAACTTAAGGCATGGTTCCCTACTTCTGAACACAATAGATGGACAGAAACAGAAGACGCCCAACTCCAACATCATAACTTCTACCACTTACTTCTCCAACAGAGCCACGTTCACTTAAAGGATAGACTCCTGTCTCCGACTATAATAGCTTCCCTACAAGCCTGGGATTTTTTGATAAAATCCCCTTTCCGACAGACAAAAACAACAACAATACCAATACCACTACAGAGCCTACAAATACCTATCCCTGACTTGAATGTAGACCAGTGGGTAAAAAAAGGAATAAACGAAGTTGAGGACTTATTGATTGGACCTGCACCAAAGACCTTCAGATCCCTACAATTAGAATATGACTTGACTCCACAAGACATTTATTTATTTATTTATTTATTACAGGATTTATATAGCGCCAACAGTTTACACAGCGCTTTACAATATAAAAACGGTGACAATACAGTTATAATACAATAAAATACAAGAGGATTAAGAAGGCCCTGCTCAGAAGAGCTTACAATCTAATAGGGAGGGGGAGGTGATACAAAAGGTTGTAACTGTGGGGAATGAGCTGATGGAAGTGGTAGAAGATTAGTTGGAGACATGATAGGCTTCCCTGAAGAGATGAGTTTTCAGGGATCGCTGAAGGTAGCTAGAGTAGGGGATAGCCGGACAGGTTGAGGCAGCGAGTTCCAGAGGATAGGAGAGGCTCTGGAGAAATCCTGGAGACGAGCATGGGAGGAGGAAATAAGAGAGCTTGACAGGAGGAGATCTTGAGAAGAGCAGAGAGGACGGTTTGGCATATGTTTGGAGACAAGATTGGCGATGTAGCTCGGGGAAGAGTTGGGGATGGCATATACACTTACCTTCGAATCACCCACTTCCTTCAAGCAAACCCCTACAGACAACTGTCTATTCCATGGAATATAAACCAATTCTATAGGAGCACACATATCAAAACCAAGGGTATTTCCCTATTCTATACGATGCTAAATAACAAAGAGGTATACATCAAAACGTCAGCGATGTCTGCATGGGAAAAAGGATTTAGGACACACCTTCACCCCAGAACAGTGGCAAAAAGCTTTTAAAGTGACCTACGCATCAACCAAAAGCGTAAACCTATGGAAACTAACACATAAGATATCACTCCGATGGTACTTATCGCCACATAGAATTGCGAAGTTCGCACCACACTCCACTGCCCTTTGTTGGCGACAATGCGGTGAGGTGGGGACCCTATATCACATTCTATGATCTTGTCAAGTAATTAAAAGATACTGGAAAAACAGTATTCCAACTTGCAGAACAGGTTCTGAACTTCACAGTTAACCCATCCCCGGAGCTAGCTCTCCTTTCCTTGTCCATTGAAACAATCCCAGGGGAACATAGGACAGTGCTGTCCCATATCCTCATGAGTGCTAGATTAGTACTAACCCGCCACTGGAAAAAACAACCAACCCCCTCGTTACGCGAAGTAGTGCTGACTACCAAAACCGTCTCTCACCAGCCTCAGTAACATGGAAAACCTGGACAAACTGGTATAAAACAAACAACCCATAGGGTAACAGGAATTGAAATTAAAATTACAAATGGTTTTCTTGTACTTAATTTTTTCGCCTAAGTTTGACTGATTACTATTCTCAACGTAAAACACAGTGTTGAATAGCTTGTTTCCTACTTTTATAAGTTTTAGTTACTGTTATGCTATGATGTGACACTATTGCAATACAAATGTACTTTAATGTAATAGTACTATCATATTTGTGTCTGTCAAGAAATTAAAAAAAAAACGATTGAAATTAAAAACTGACCATGCTGGGATAGATGTGCTCCTATGCCTAGTATTGTCTGTTTGAATAGGATAGCAAGAGGACTAGCAAAAAAAAACCCAGATATTTTACACAAAGGAAGAAATACAAAGAGAACCGGATACTTTTTAACACATGCACATGGTACAACAGACACATATCAGGAATATGCAATTTTGAAGTAACATTCTTTAAGGCTGAGATTACTCCTGGTGAAATAAAGCTGGCCATATTGTTCTCTCCAAGAGCCAAAGCGCCTTGCCCTGATGGTCTAACAACAACAATTTACAAATTCTTAACTGAAGAAGTTCATACACCCATTTTAACCCTGTATAATCAGATACACACACAACTTACTGTGTATCCTTACTGCTAATAAGGCTTGCACTGTATATAGCTATCTTCTAAACCAGGAAAACGCCAACCTATTCGATATTGCCCAATTGGTCTGCTATATGAGGATGTGGAGTTGAAGTCTAAAATAATGGTGAAACATCTGACAAACTTCTTACCCAAAATAATATTGCCTTCCCAGGTGGGTTTTGTATTTTGTAGATCTGGAATAACTAACTGTAAAGTGGTGTTGACTGTCATGGAATATTGTAGGCAGAAGGGTTCTCTCTATTGCCCATGACCCTGTGGGCCTTGGACATGTATAAGGCCTATCATAATGTCTAATGGTTCTGGTTGAAACTGGTACTACACTGCATATGATTCATGGGTAACTTTATGCATTATGTGACTGCTCTTTACAAATAATATTGCAGCTCAAATATACACTTATAGTACATTGTCACTGATTTATGCAGCAAAAAGAGGCTACACAGGGGTGATTCTACCCCCTCTACTACTGCTTACCTGTTTAACGACCGCTCAGACTTATGACCAGCTCTCCTTGACCCACGCAAGATGACTGATCGGACCTTACGAGCAGCTCTGCCGACCCGGTTCAACTCGGACTTACAACCAGCTCTCCCGACCATCATGTAACTCTGCATCAGCCTCTGTTTTACACATATGTACTTTACTTTACTCTGTTCTCCTAAATGCCCTTTCTAGCGCTCCTTATAGTTTATACTGTTTTATGTCCTTATGTACACAGTACTGGAATATAATGTGTGCTTGTATTGTATACAGGTATTGCCCACGCCATGTCAGCTCAGAAAAAAAGGAAATCTATTGATCTTGATATGACAAAATAAGATCAATAAGGACTATAAGGCTGGCAAGAAAGTTAAAGAAAAAGCAAATGAATTAGAAGTTGAACATTCTACCATTTCAACAATCCTAAAGGATAAGGATAGAGTGAAAGAGGCAGTAAAAGCATCTACAGTATATCAAGCCATAATAACTAGGCAGCAGAAACGCCTCATTCATGAAATGGAGAAATTGATGGATTGACGACAAATAGAAAAAAAAATGCCAATGAGTCTTTTATTTATTCAAACCAAAGCACGCAGTATTTTTAGGAATTTGAAAGTGAACAAAGGAGCAGATTTCACTGAAGCATTTACAGCAAGCCATAGATGGTTTCAAAGGTTTCGTCGAAGATCCAACCTCCATAATTGGAGTATCAGTGGGGAGGCTGCAAGTGCAGATGTGGAAGTAGCTGAACATTTTGTGGTGGAGTTTGATAAAATCATTGAAAAAGGTGGCTACTGTCCAGAGCAGGCAAGGGGTAATTGGGTCTAACAACGCAGGTGCTGAGTCTGCGTGTAGTGAGCCGGTAACCCACAAGAAATGGGGAAAGGGGGGTTGGACTATCTCGGTACTGGTGAATAGTATAGACAAGGACTGAAGTAACAGTATTTAGAAAAACATATATTTTTAATAGAAAAGACAAATTACAAAATAGACACTGTAAAGTGTTCAATTGCATAAAAACAAACAAGCACAGTAATCCCTCCTTTATAATCATCAAACTTGACCAAAGAATGTCCCTTTCCCCATTTCTTGTGGGTTACCGGCTCACTACACGCAGACTCAGCACCTGCGTTGTTAGACCCAATTACCCCTTGCCTTCTTCAAGCATGATGGATGATGGTACTTGTCTAAATTAACGTAAATTTATAACATTAGACTATACTCACACTTTTGACATCCTGTCCAGAGCAGATATTTAAGAAGGATGAAACTGGACTTTTTTGGAAAAAAATGCCTGAAAAGTCCTACATACACAAATAAGATAAAAAAATGCACAGTTTTAAGGCTTTTATAGACAGGGTCATGTTGTTGTTGGGAGGAAAAGTTGCTTGTTCAAGTTAAAGCCTTTCCTCATCTTTCGTTCACAGAACCCACATGCATTGAATCAGGTTAGTAAGCACACACTGCCTGTTTATTATCGTGCAAGTAACACAGCATGGATGACTGGTTCATCAACTGTTTCATACCTTCGGTCTAGCGTTATTGTCAGCAAAAGGGTGTTCCCTTTAAAATTATCCTCCTGCTTGATAATGCCCCAGGCCACCACCAACATCTTGATGACCTACATCCAGAAGTAAAGGTAGTGTATCTACCTAAAAACACAACTGCTATCCTACAACCCATGGATCAGGGTACAATAGCAACATTCAAGGCCTACTATTTGCACAACACCTTTTCCAAAGCTGTAGCAGCAACTGAAAATGATGAAGTTACCCTTCATGATTTTTGGAAAGCTTACAAAATTTTACACTGCATAAAAAACATTGCATCAGCTTGGGAGGGAGTAACAGAAAAGTGTATGCAGGGTATATGGAAAAAATGCTTAAAGCGTTTTATGAACAATAGAAAAAAGTTTGATGAAACAGATGTTGAAGTTATAAATCAAAAAAGTCTGCAACTTGCTAACATGCTCGATGTGACCGATATAAGATGTTGAAGTGACCGATATTAAAGAATTTGTGGAATTTGTTGAGGGAGAGCTAAGTAATGAAGATTTAATAGAGTTGGAAGCACAGCAGCACAGAAAGGAAGAAACTGAGAAAATAATGGAAGAAGTAGAAAAGATGTTTACAGTCCGGAGGTTAGCTGGCATGTTCTCAAAAGTGAATGCAGCTTTATTATTAAATTAGAGAGTATGGACCCAAATGTTGAAAGGTTCTCTAAAGTGGTACGGCAGATGAAGGAATATATACAATGTTATCGTGAAATTTATGACGCAAAAAAAAATTACAAAGCACCTTAACAGAATTCTTTTAGCAGGGTACCTCTACCAGTTTTATAATTTCCTTGTCGTCTTCTTTCTCATCTATAACTCCTGATGACCCTGCTGGTAACTCCAATGATGATACTGATGACCCTGCTGGTAATTTCAATTTCAGTGATGACACTGATGACCCTGAAGCACTATCACCCTTTGAAGGATTTGGTGACTAAAATTTTACTCTAAATGTCTATTGTAAGGTATACATTTACTTTTTGGGCATTGTATCCTGTACAGTCAGGATAGTACAGTATTTTTGTTTATATTTTTGTGTTCTGTACTTCTGCAAAATAAAACAACATTATTGCATTGGATTTTTGTGTTTAGACCTTTTTTCAGAATAAAGTACAGTACAGTAGTAGTTAGGAATGCTTAAAATATTGAATACTTGTGGTTCCTCGTTTAAACGATCAATTCATTTAACAATCTGGTCGCTGGAACGGAACACGGTTGTTAAGTGAGGAGTACCTGTATAGATCTATTTGGATGGTTCCCAGTATTTCATATCAACTATGATAAAAGTGAGCTAATGTTGTTATCCAAACAGTTGTTCAAGCCTAACAGAGAATTCCCAACTCATTGTGGATTCAAAATTCAATTTGATTCAATAACCTGTCTGGACATAACAATTCCCGGAGGAATCACATAGTTATATTCTAGGAATATTGGTCTAATCATCAACAAAATAGGAAACTCCAACAGTGGAAAAGTCACCTGGTAAAAATGATTAGCTTTCAGTAGATTTCCCTGACAAAAAATTATACAATCTAGTAAGTTTTACCTGCAATGTGCAAGATTGGGTAAATTAAACCTCATATTATATGAGTATTAAGTTGGAGGTCTAACTTACCATGGTCGTTAACAGGGGTTGTTCATACTCTTTGAGCCCACCTCCTGAACTACGTAAAGAAAATGTCTTACTAGGGGACATAATCATTACATAATGAAATTCAGGAAACAGTTTAGAAAACCAGGCATTCTCTTCCCTCTGATGCTAGGGCCCTGGAACCTGCTTCATATCACAAACATGGGCAAGTATGATAGGGATGATATGTAAAAAAGAGAGATAGTAGAGATATAATACAGAAAGGATGGAATGCCAAACTAGTGGTTGGTAAAGAATCTCAAAGAGAGGTTCAATTGAAAATCTTACACAAAAGTATAAGGGGCACTTAATCATACGGGGGCATAAGGCTCCATGCACACTATAAGCTAAAAAAAATACCAGAGAAACGCTGGATAAAAAACTCTCATAGTAGTGTTTTTGAGACAGCTTTTAGCAGCGTTGTAGCAGCAGTTGGGAACATTCAGCTTTCTTTTATTGCTAGCAAATCGCTCCTGAAAATGAAAAAAATATATTTTTTTTCTGTTCTTAGAAGCTTCAAAAATGCTTAGAGATTAAAATTATGTGCAATGACACATAGGATAACACTTTTTGCTTCTAGAAGCAGAAAAAAATGCTCAAAAGCTGCTGCTTGGAGCGTTTTGTTTAAAGCTAGTGTACATGGAGCCTAATGGTTATATTTTCTTGTTATTGTTCTTGCTTGATAACTATATCATTTGAAATTAGCAGAGTACCACTGTTTGCATATCAATGCAGAGTGTTAGCGGTGACCCTCTTCCTTGGGAACGCAGAGGTTGTGGGACAAAAATATAGTTGCATTTTTTTTTTTGCCTACTATTTTATGTACTGTATAATGGAAGGTGACAATGTACATATGCTCATATACAGAAATTATTTTATATCTGTGAAAAATTTATATAACGATATGCAACGATATGCAAAAAAAGCACCTGCAATTTAAATCAGCTAAATATTGTAAATTCCAAGTAACAGTTTGATTTGTTTATAAAGCAGCCACAGCCCGAATAGAAAATAATGTGTCCTGCCAGTGTACTGCAGAGACAAACTCTTGCTCTTTGTGGAGAAGCAGTCATTTCTCAAATTATCAGGGAGAATGTACTTTGCAGATTGCAAAGCTAGAGGTATGGTTTGATAAGGGATGTTTGTGCATTTTTTAACTTATTAATACATTTTTTACGTGATAAGATCTTTCTCTTTGCATCTTGTTTAAATGAGCGGTATGTGCAGGTACCTGTGTTCCCAATGCAGGAGTGAAAGATCCTTATAAGGATAAAGAGGATTTCAAGTGAGGTCCTGTATTCCAACTGAAAGTGATTTTATAACAGTATGTATGCTGTCTATATTAGAGTTCTGGTGAGTTATCAGATTGCTAGGTGGTGGATTCGCAAATCACAAGTGGTGGATGTCCTTTGAATTTAGGAATAGTGTCCATGAAGAATCAAATACATATCAAAAAAAATAAAATAAATCAAAGGTAAAATAAAATACCACATGTGATCAAATAATAATAATAATAAGATCCTTGATTGAAAGTCATCACTATCCGCCACCGTAAAAAATATGATTCTCAGTGATACCGCCACCACCAAAAGCAGAAACCAGAGTTACCAGCTCATATTGACCTTTTATTACAGGAGGTCAATCACTAGACATGTGCACCGTCAATAAATTCCTTTTGTTTAGTTTCGTTCTGCTTCGTATTAGCTGTTAATTCGTATTTCGTAATTCGTGTGCATTTGGATTCGTATGAAATACGAATTTTCGTTTTTCGGTTTATTAACTTTTCGTAACAATTACGAACATTTGTCATGATGAATTTAAAAAGCAAAAAATACCTTTCTCAATATGGCAGTCGCCTGACTCATTATGCTCATTATGAGGGTCTCCCACCATCCCTGTGCTGTGCTGACTTCCTCCTGGGCTGTACCCCTGCTGTGCTCATTATGAGGGGCTCCCACCATCCCTGTACTGTACTGACTTCCTCCTGGGGCAATACCCCTGCTGTGCTCATTATGAGGGGCTCCCACCATCCCTGTGCTGTGCTGACTTCCTGGGTTTGTACCCCTGCTGTGCTCATTATGAGGGGGCTCCCACCATTCCTGTGCTGTGCTGACTTCCTGAGTTTGTACCCCTGCTGTGCTAATTATAAGGGGCTCCCACCATCCCTGTGCTGTGCTGACTTCATAGGTGTGTACCCCTGCTGTGCTCATTATGAGGGGGCTCCCACCATCCGTGTGCTGTGCTGACTTCCTGGGTTTGTACCGCTTCTGTGCTCATTATGAGGGGCTCCCACCATCCCTGTGCTGTGCTGAATTCCTGTTTGTTTACCCTGCTGTGCTCATTATGAGGGGCTCCCACCATCCCTGTGCTGTGCTGAATTCCTCCTGGGGCTGTACCCATGCTGTGCTCATTATGAGAGGCTCCCACCATCCCTGTGCTGTGCTGACTTTCTGGGTTTTTAACTTCATCATAACAAATAATTGTAATTATTATGACAATAATACAACGATATTAACAAAGATTTTAATTTTGTCCGATTCTGAATCTCCCATCGACTACCAGTACCAGTCTCCCACTCCCATATTAAAAAAGGTAATTTTCCCAACCCTCACTCAGCAGCAGCAGAAGAAAACCTCTGATTGGTCAACAAAACACCAGTCATGTTTCCTTTGTAATGGAATTTGGATCCGAAATGTGTCAATGAAGTTTTGTATTTCGTATAAAATTCGGAAGCATAGCAATTCGCATTTCGGATGCTTCCAAATGTACAAATTTCCGAAAATTCGTACAAATTGCTGGAAATTCGTACGAATTTTCGGAAATTCGTACCAATTTTCGGAAATTCGTACCAATTTTCGGAAATTCGTACCAATTTTCGGAAATTTGTACGAATTTTCGATTCGTACGAAATGAATCGCACATGTCTATCAATCACACTTATGGCTTAATACCCAGCCGAGGCCTTTACAGCCTTTACAGCATATAAGGGTCTTCCTACGATTCTCACATGAATTTTCCCCAGTAAATTTTAGCTCAAACACACTGAAAGAGTCACTGCAGGAATTGGAAGCTTGCTTGGACAATTTCTTCTTTGTTCTTCCTTCAGATGACTTGTGGGATTTGTTCTTATTCTTCACCAGGACTTTATACTTTAAATTCCCAGGGCTAGAAAGAGCCCCCTCTGCTCAAGCTGTGCCACTTCTCTTTTCTTGGTGAGCGGGATTGTTCTCTCAGGAATGTTCTTCTCTTCCTTTTATAGTCTCAGATTTCCTCTCAGACCAGAAGTGTGCACTTCCTTCCCTTTCCCTGGGAACACACAATGTGCACAGCTCCCCCAGAGGACTGGCTGACCTCTACAGGTTGCACTGGGGAGGAAGTGATGTCACCAGATGGAGGAGGAGAGAAAACCCTTGGAGTGGAGTGGCGGTGGTGATGACTTTCAATCAAGGATCTTTATATTATTATTTTATCACATGGGAAATGTAATTTATTTTGTTTTATCTTTGCTTTGTTCATTTCATTGTTTGATATGTATTTGATTCCTCATGGACAGTAATCATTGTTAGCGAGACTCTGTAAAGATTATTAGATTTGAACATTGTATATCTCACAGAAGAGTTGCTGTTTAAAGAGAATATTATCATTGTATTTCACATTAGCGTGATTTATTTTTTCTTTTTGATATGAATTTAGGACTTAAGTGCTTATCATCTAAAATATGTCTGAATGTAGTATTAGAACAAGGCAATAGAGGGCAAAGGAATGGAATAAATACATTTATTGAGAGAAATAAATAAATAAATTGTATTAGTCATGCAATATATTGTTCAACCACAAGATGGACTCTGTAGGAAGTAGGGCAGACGAAGGTTACACCTAATGAGTGGAAGATATACATAAGGGCAAAAGATGCATGGGGACCTTCCGTCACTGTCAACATCAATGACTAAGGTCCATGGAGAAGGGAGAAGAGGGGAGGGGGGCTAAGGTCCATGACATAATTTCTGCTAACGTCACTTCCGGTTGGTGGAATGCCTGCCAGAGCTGAGTAGGAAGTAGAGCAAGCAGTCTTCAGTATACCAGTAGTGACATCCGTATTTGAGGCTGGCATAACAATTTTTTTAATGTGAATGTGCCCTGTAGATGTTATTAAAATAGTTATAAATAGGAACATAAATCTATCATGCAATCATGCAGTATTTTGTATTTAACTTTTGAAATGGTGGATGCGGAGGAATAAAGTGGTCTTTAAGGAAAAGGCTCCATTGGTATAAAGTGAAGGAGGATTGTGGAAGTCTGCCTAAAAGCAATATACTGAAAAAGCTGTTTTGAACCTACTTATTAACTTAAGGTGTCACAGAAAATCTGGTGAGTGCATCACCTGATGGGGAGCACTTTGGATGAGGAAAATGTGTTTTATAGATCTTGTAACTATCAAGAGTCCTATATTTTCACCTTTAAACTTGTTTGTTGGTGAAGATGGCACTGACATTTAGGAAATTCACTAGAAATATGTTTTATACTATGTATTGTTGTTTTTTTAGGACATTATGATGGGGGTGTAATACAACTAGTACAAACACTGGTGCAGCTGTCCAGATTAGCAATCCTTAGATGTGGTGGCTGCATTAGTTTTTTTTTTTTTTTTTAGGCAGTTTTCCTTTATTTCATATTGTGACTCAGCCAGTAGCACACTTCCTGTCTTTGGGTTTCTGCATTCTGGATGAAGGAGTAAAGCAGACACCTTTACGCAGAAGCATTGCCAGTCTGGGAAGACAGTACAGTTAGATTAATAGATTTAAACTCAGCTAGCAAATTGAAGTTGAACTCCAGCTAACACTTTACAGACAGTTACAGCTAAAGTTTTCCCCTTTTAGGATAAAGATTATAAATAAATGAAAAACAAAAACCTGACCATTGTAAGCACACCTGTGTTAAATGGTTTGTGTCAATCCTCTAACTAAATTTTTTGTCTGGATAAAAAAATTAAAAATAACAGACTTACCAGCTGGATCACCAAGCAAAAATAAAGGAAAATAATGCAGCCACCATATCTAAGAATGGGTGAGATGTTGTTTGGCTCAATATCGCTTTACAGGGTAACTTTATAATTATTGTCATAAAATAAGACAATTATCTAAAAATTCTTCTGGGAGACTAATATGTTAGTAATACCATGAGGCAAGTGTCCAGGATAGAATACATGTATCTCAACCCTCCAACCCCTAGATTTATGCTAACCTGTGGAAACCCATACTGTACAAAACGAATTGGCAGAGATATGGACTAATCTACACACCAAGGCAATTTACCATTCCCCCGCTATAGGGGGTAAGACTCAATGAACACATATATAATCTAGATCTATGATATGATCTATATAACAATCCACAGTAGAAAGTCTGGAATACTTTCCACTTGTAATTACAAATTTTTTTTTTTTTAAATGCATGCATCTTATGTGTTGTCCTTTGAGCTGGGAATAATTTACACATTTTTTGTTGCTTTCACCACTGCAACGGCCACTATATTTGCCCCAAGTTATTCTCCGCTTAACTCTGTGTAGCTACTTCTTCGAACTGTCCCCTCAATAATAGATCAGGGAATGGACAGCACTGGAACACCATGAACAATGCTTCAGGCCAGGCAAACCTTCTAGAGAGCTAGCCTACAGTACCGGCCAAGCTTATAAATGGTCACATCAGAATAACAAAAACAGAAATAAAACAGATCACTTTCAATATAGACGATCACATAAGAACACTCCAGCACATATGGAATCTGATAACGACATTTGGACATCTATTACATCACTATCTTCTCATTACACTGAGTCTTCTTCCACAAATGTATGTAAATGCACGGGACAAAGTAAACACAAAAGAGGCAGGCTAACACACGGAACCCAAAACCCAAAAACTTAACTAAATAGAGGGTAATCATTCAGGGGCATCTAATCAACCACATCTTTTCTATTTTAAGACTAGCACAGGTGGTGATGGTCAAACTATTGGTGGTGGACCTTCTGTTTCTTTTTCTCCTCTCACAGACACGGATGAACACAAGAAAACTGATGGCAAAGTAAGTAACACAAATGGAAAAATAACTCACATAAAACACAGTCCCCAAAGGTACAGGGACTTCCTCCATTTGAGGGAGACCAAAAAACAGAACAACTTGGAGACATATGTCACAAAAATGTACTAGATACGAATGAAATGCAAATCATTAATCTTTCCTCTTATTCGCTGTCGGCTGAGGAAACCCAGGTGCTATAATTAGGCTTAAGCTTTTGCCCAGGTCAGAATATTAACAAATTTGAAGCAACCAAGGATGTAAATCTCTTTGCTAGAAAACTTTTGTTACATGTAATGCATGACAAGGATTATGGAGCACCCTTGGATTCCAAAGTCAACAGCAGAAGGATTTTACCATAAAAGATTTCACGGTCTTGAGAGATCTGATGTCCCTTATATGAGGAGGGTCAGATAGATGAGGAATCAGATACAGAGGACACCCCCCTGACTTACAAAAATAAATCACAGTTTTTTCCACATTACAGACCAATGGCAGCATTTGGGCATTTGTACAGAAGGTTAGTTATGATAGCAATCGCATCAACGCTTCCCAATTTGGGTCTCAAAATCTAAAGCCATCTTTACAAAATGCCCTGAAGAGGTTAGAAAGTAATCTCAATTTGATTATCAAACCCTTGGATAAGGGGGGAAATGTGGTGTTGATGAACAAAGAACACTACATTACCATGTGCCAAAAGATACTTGCAAACCAAGAATGGTATAGATTAATTTAAGAAGTCATTCTTCCCAGATACTATGACAATTATAGAATTATTATTAATGAGGCTTATTCCACCGCTCTCATAGATAAAGACACCTGGAACTTTCTGTATGTTAAGCATCCTATCACCCCAACCTTTTACGCTCTGCCGAAGGTCCATAAGAATCTTTGGGGATTGCATTAGATCAGAACTCGACACCTTTATGAATCTGATTGGCCAGAATGATTTCAATGATAAATTCACTATGGAATGCAGCCAATTAGAAGTTATATTCTTGGATGTACAGATCAAGGTGGACGAATGTGGCAATCTATTTTCTGACTTATATAGGAAACCATCATCAGCAAATACTATCTTGCATGCCAACAGTGCCCATCCCAGACCGCTGGTGGACAGTATTGCCTATGGGCAATATTTCAGACTTAGAAGAACCTGCACAAAGGAAGAAGATTTCCTCTTGCAGGCTAAAGAACTACAAGGAAGGCTTCTGAAACAGGGTTATACAAAGGCCTGCCTTAAGAAGACCTTCAATAGGGCAAAGCAAATAAGCAGACACTCATTAATTCATTCCAAAAGAAAAGATATCCAATCCTCCTAAATTAGACTGATCACAAGGTTTTTCAAACAGCATTCACAGTTACTCGCCATACTGGCACAACATTGGCATCTCCTCACTGATGATGCCATTGTGGCCAAATATGTTAGTAAAAAACCAACTATCACAAGGAGGGAAGCAAGAGACGGTCATCATTATACCCGGAAACAATCACCTTGTCCCCAACACCACCCAACCTCTCTGTTCACCCCCCCCTCCGCCCCACACACACGTCTAGTCGTCTCCGCCCCTCCACTATCTAAAAAGCATTCACAAAGCAGAGAGACACTTACACCTAACCTCCAATCCTCTAGACCCGGATATGCTTGCCTCACTCCTGCTTAATCCTTCTTCAATTCCCATTCTGCACACTTATTATGCATAAGATCCCCCACCAACGTTACGATCACATAGGCACTCACAGAGACAGCCCACACAGGGAGAAACCGAATGGCAAGACGGGCATCACATTTTTGTAGTTAGAGATGGTTTCGACCTTTAACCGTAAGACGTAACCTCACGATCCCACCTATAGAATGCCATGTTGGCTATTTACGGGTATTATAGGTGGTAGTAACGAACCAGAAGACAGAACAAAGATATGTGACGGAAAACACCTTAAATGCCAGATGTTGGACGGAGAAAGATTTCTTGAGATAAGGTAGTTGCTCTGGTGATCTTTTCATGTAACCTGTTACTTCAAATATTTCATCTACTATGTTTGTTAAAATGTTCTGTAAACTGACGAATGTTGACCTGTTTGTTCATAAGATGCTAATAAAACTTTTTTCTTGAAAAAAAAAAAAAAAAAACAACTATCACTTACAAAAGGGCTAAATCGCTAAGAGATCACTTAACTAGTAGCCATCTTCCAAAAAAGTTCTATAGCTTCACAGTTTAGGCCGACAAACAGAGGGACCTTTTGCTGTGGGAAATGTGATGTTTGCGAGTGGATTAAACCTAACCTTACCTAATGGTTCAACCTGGACCCCCCAATATCACATAGAATTCAAAACAGTGTGGGTTGTTTATATTATGACCTGTAAGTGCAAGGCATTTTATGTTGGTAAAACCTGGAGTCCATTTTGGAAACGTGATCACATTTAACTAATTAAAAATAGCCATTAGTAGGCATATAGGATTATATCATAATTTCAATCTTTTTTTTGCATTGGAACATGTCCCCACCTCTGACAGAGGAGGGAATATTGACCCTTAACTTCTCAGGTTAGAGAATCAATAGATAGTAACCCTACAAGCTACCAGTCTCCAGGCCTGAATTAATGTGTTAGCTACAAGTCCTTTCTTCATTAATTTGGATTCTGACACAGAGTCAATTAGAATATCTGCTATATCTATTCACCGATATATATGGTTTGACATGTGGATTATCCACACATAGAATTCTCTTTTCTCTCCCTCCCACATTAAATATAAGAAGGCCAGTATGGTGGCCTGAATTTATTGGAGGAGCCTGGGGGGTATTTAAGCAGACCACTCACCTGTGGTCATTGTCGGTTCCGGTGCATGATAGCTCACATCCCTGGGCTCACCTCATGGTTCGAGAGCCTGTGCGTTCAATTTCTAGTGTGTTGCGGCATCTCTGTTTGTAGTCTTCATCGGCTCCCTGTTGCAGGCAGGATTCAAACCTTTTCATATCATACGCAAGTTGTGATTTGTTACGTTTCCTATCCCGCATCCCTTTCGTAGCTAGCTGCCTCTGAGTCATCGTCGGTCATGTCCTGATATCATTCATCACAGGCCTAGTGCATTCGTAGATTCCCTTGGCCTTGTTTGTTCCCCTATCTACTAACATACAATTCGTTCATAGATCGAAACCGCTGAGTCGCTGTCGGTCGTTGCCCGATGTCTCTCGGCACAGGCCAGTGCATTCGTAGGTTCCCTCTGCCTTGTTTGTTTCCCCATCTACGTACATACTATTCTTTGCAGATCCAAGCCATCGTGTCGCTGACGGACGTTGTCTGACATCACTCGGCCCAGGCATCCCTGGTTGCAAGTTTCACAGTCCATGGGGTTGGAGCTGAGCAGGTATTGATTGCACATGTTCTGTGGCTCATTGAGGTGGTAATTAGTCCACCTGGTGCCTTGTCTGAATTCAATTATTCTCGGGGGCTGGGTGGTTGGTATGTGTTCAGTTTGGAGGAGTGATGAAGCAACCCCAAGACCCCATACACACTGTGCAGCTTTGTTGTCTGATTTCCTTTAGATTCACCGGAGCCATGTAGTGCAGGGGCCACCTGATTGCATACAAATGGAAGCCTTGGGGCTGGCCTAGTGTGGCATGGTTTTGGTGAATCTGGGGGAGAGGGATCAGCAGGTGATTGTATAGTGTGTATCCAGCTTTCACTCTACCACAGCCCGTTTCGAGTCCGGTCACATAGGCGGCACAATGATGCTTAACGGTTATTGCATACATTCATTAGATTCATATCACACACTCAACAGTCCGATTCAAATCCAGTCACATCTGTTGGACACCGCTTCGTATCGGTTTCATTTATACACTCTACAGCCCGATTCGAGTCCAGTTGCATCCGCGGCACACCGATTCATATTGGGTCCATTTGTACACTCCACAGGCCGGTTCTTATCTAGTCGCATCGGTGGCTTAACGATTCAAACTCTCGCTATTTACTAACCCCACAGCCCGATCTGAATCTAGTCACATTGGTGGCGTAATTATTCGTATTGGGTCCATTTGTACACTCCACAGGCCGGTTTGAATCTAGTCACATCAGCGGCTTAACGATTCAAACCCTCGCCATTTACTCACCCCACAGCCCGAACCAAATCTAGTTGCGTCAGCGGCACAACGATTCGGATCCTCGGCTCAACATGACACATTTCATGCACATTCATGCACAATTCATACGTTTGAATACGGTCGGTCATTTCTAGATACTTAATTCTCTGCTATCCTTGTTTTTCGCCTTCCTGTTAAGCCTACTTTCTTGCATTCATTGCAAACACATCTCCAGTGGCACTCAATCCAGCCACTCACTATTTTCTGTCTGTCATTTTTCCCTTAGGTCAGTCGAGCTATTCCATCCTGCACCAGGTTAGAAAAAATGTATATATATATATATATATATATACACACAGGAATCGCATCTTCACCAGGGGGTCAGTCGCATTAAGGGGTGGGGCAGTTCTAAAAAAAAAAAAAACTGGACTTCCATGTCATTCTTACTACAGTTTCCTGGTCGACTGAGTTATCAACCTCAACCAGGACTTTGCATCTAGGGTCAGGTGTCACATAACCCTGCAGCACTCTTTCACTAAACGTTCACTTCACATACACGATTTGGGCTGCTCATTGGGTGTTAGTTACTGTCACATGTTTCTTTGCATTACACTCTGTTTTCAAAGGGTGACCCTTCACCTGCGTAGACAAGGCCGCCAAAACCTTGAGTTTGCTGACAGTGCAATCGTTGGCAGGCTGAGCACCTGTCACAAACTAAAGAACGCAACATTCCTACTTAAGTCATACCTGACTTCAGCTTCTCGCCCCAGTAAGCTCCGGGGCTCTGGTTTCACAGGTCTGTGCTCAGCACAGATGGGCACTGGAGCTATTGGTTACCTGGCCAGTCACCTCCTGGCTCACTTCAGTTGCCATACACTCTTTTGAGTTTTTTACATTTCCACTCAACAGCCTTAATACGCAAACTGGCTTCTTCACTACGCCTGCCGTTCCTTTTTCTGTCCTCCTCCTTTTCCTTCTTATCTTTTGTTTTCTGTATTCAACTCCTCTAACTATCCTACCTTTTACGATTCCTCTTACACATGCATCCCCCTCTCCTTGCCTCATGACTGCTAGAGGGATATTGCAAGTGGCAGTTTCCTTCTACCCTGGTGCTTTGATTTTTTGTGGGGCCCTGATATGGAAGATCATCTCTAATACCAGCTACAAGTTCACCATATCTATGGGCATACCTAGAGGTTATTTTGTGCTCACATAGGTTTTACCTGTTTGGGACAATACCATCTGAATGTTTATGTAATTACCTGTCTTGAATCTAGTTTCTGATTTTAAATGGTTTTTATAATGATTATATAATACATTTTATTTGTATTCAATTGAGTGCTCTCTCTTTCATTTGGGTCTACTGATGGCTACCAATTTAAAGTCCATGGTCACTCCACTCTCGGTTTTTCTCTTTTGTATCTATATTTGGATGTGGTGCCACAATCTAAGTCATGTCTCAATAATTCTCTACTTCAGACTTCTTATGCTCACTCCCAGCCACTATCTGGGCACCCACCCCAAGGATTGGTGGAGGCAACATAAATATTCTGCTGCTGATTTGTTTCATCCAGCCCACTACATTCTACAACAAACCAGAAGGCAGGGGTAAAGTAGTCAATCACTGCTCCACTGAGTAAAAAGAGCTACATTTCCTAACCATCCTAGCAACATATTTTGGAGGGTGCTACATATTTATGAGGAAGACATTTCATCCCATTATGCATTTATGCTTGTATTGTAATCATTCGCAGGCAAAGTCATTGACGAGAACAAGAACCAATTCTGCTTAAACGAGGATACAACAAATAGCAACATACCACCCAGGAGGTATGCAATCCAAATCATTTCACATACATACACCAACCAAGATTGTTCAATCAATCTTACTCCATCCAATTTCTAGTAGATGATCACCAGTTCATAAACGTAGCTGCCAGGTGCAGTGCAGCATAGGTTTAACTTCACTGCTAGGTATAATATATACATATACCGTATGTAATCAATGTAAAGAAAGTGAATCCTCAATCTAAATACGTGCACCGATTGTCAGTTAATGTAAGATTACAAATATTTATCCTTGAATAAAATGGAGCCACTGCTTCTAAATCTTTCCAACATATACAGTATAATCATGCTGCCACCAGTGACACATGTTAGAGCAGTGTTCCTCAGCCAGGGTCCCACAGCAACCTGGGTGCCATGAGGAGTCCTTAGGGGTGCCACAGCAACAGCCTGGTCTGGGCAATCCTATGTTGGCTTCTGTGCTACATGAAGGAGAGTGCACGTTTAACTCCTGTGTACAGAGGAGGCAGAGAGCTATGCACTCACGCCCCCCCCCCCCCCGCTCTCTGCTCCTCTCTGTACTCTTGCTGGCAAAATGTAAGTGGGGGGTTGTGCTAGTAGGGGGGGGGGGGGGTTGTACTGGGAGGGGGATTTAGGTGGGGGTTGTGCTAGGAGGGGAGGTTTGGGGGTTTGTGCTGGGAAGGGGATTTGATTGGGGGGATGTGCTAGGAGGGGGGATCTGGTGGGATTGTCCTAGGAGGGGAGGTTTGCTGGGGTTGTGCTAGGAGGGGGAGTTGTACTGGAAAGGGTGATTTGGTTGGGGGGGGGGTTGTGCTAGGAGGGGGTATTTGGAGGGTTTGTGCTAGGAGGGTGGGTTTGGGGGGTTGTGCTATGAGGGGGGTTTGGTGGGGTTGTGCTAGAAGGGGGATTTGATGGGGTTGTCCTAGGAGAGGGGATTTGGTGGGGTTATGCTAGGGGGAGTGATTTGGTGGGATTGTGCTAGGAGGGGTGTTTGGGGGTTGTGCAAGGAGAGGGGTTTGTGCTGGGAGGGTGATTTGGGTGGGGGGGGGGTTGTGGTAGCAGGGAATTTGGGGCGTTGTGCTAGGAGGGAAATGCTTAAAAAAGTATGTGCACTGAGATGCACCTCCTGGTGGGAATAAGCCCTCAGACTGGTGTGCGCCGGGATTGTTGTCGATTCTAAAGGGTGCATTGGCTGAAAAAAGTTGGTTGAAAAATACTGTATTAGAGTATTGCAAAGTAATTCAAAGATTATGCACACTGTGGGGTCCTCAGCACCTGCAAAATGTAAATGTGAAAGCTTTACTTATTATCCCATATTAATGAGTGGTGGTGCCTGGCCATGAATTTTCCCTATAAAGGGAGGCAGAGAAATGTTGATAAAGGATAACATGCCGGTCACATAAATTCACCTGCCCACATGTCCATACGTGTATAGCCCTACCCCAGGAGCGGAGCTACATCCACATGTTTCATTCCAAACAGGAACTTCCTCAAGATGTTCTCAACCTGTGTGTGCACTCAAATATCCCCATCCACCTCACATCCTTAAAATGAAAAAGAAAGGCAAACATAGCATGTTTCTTCTGCATAAAAAATCCTGCCTGTCTCTTCTGGATTAAAGTTACTTACCTGCCTGTCTGCCCCTTTACAATGAGCTGTTCGTGCGCAGCTCACTGTAGAAATTCAGCATTGCCAAAGATAACTGCACTCCAGGTCATTTCACGGGAGTGAAGTCACCCCCCGCCTGGCCATTGAAAGCGACCATTGATTGAGAACCGCTCAAAGCTATCAGCAACCCTTGGGGAGCTCCGGGGTGACGCAAAACTGCATCCAAGGTTAGTATAGTTCAGCTTTAAAGGTACAATAACACACTTTTACCATCATGAGGAAACATGTATAACTCTGCCCATCTTTTTTTTTAAACTTTAATCTTTATTAAACAAATTTTTTTATCTTACAGACATTTGCGTTTACAGAGTATATGCCAAACTTATACATTAATTTATCCTGCCTATTGTTACCCTCTTACCTTAACATTGTTATACTCCTTTTTTCCACCCTCGTCTATTGTCTCCCCATCCAACCCCCCTCCCCCCCTCCATACCCAACCCCGTTTTCTGGTACTTTGTAACTTTATATTAACTCTTTGACAACCATGGTCTCCACATATTCTCAAATTCTGCACAGTTTCCTCTTTTCATGTAGGCTACTCTTTCTTTCATGAGCGTTTCGTTTACACCTTCTACCCAGTTCTCAACTGTCGGTGGGTGCCTTGATTGCCACCTCAATGTAATCATCTTCCTTGCTTGGAACAGACTCCTCAAAATGGCCACCGTGGTGCTCTTCTTTTCCCCTTGCTCCTGCCTATACCCCAGAATACACACCATCGCCTCGTTTACCAGCCCTGTGGAAAACCTTTCTCTCTTTCTCTGCCCATCTTTAAATGCGCATCAACACACTAGGGTCATATAACTTAATATAAAATAATAAAAAACAATATATCAAATGGTTAACCCCTTAGAAGTGAAAATTAGAGGAACACCCCCGATTTATCTTCTCTGTTTAGTCCCTTAAAGTTAAGCTACTGCAGGTATAAATCCAAAACCATTCCATTTGTAGTAAAATATTATTAAAATCCCCATGTCTTGGACTATTTTGTAACAAATAAATTCCCTTTAATTGTATTCCCTTTGGTGATCCATTATGGTACTTAGCAAAATGTTGTTGTTTTTTGCTAAGTTTAATTTAGATGTTCACCTATCCACATTCTCAACAGTTTATGCATCTTCCAAAATATATGACAATCCACAGGGGCATTTAACCTTGTAAACCACTCTACTTAATGCACAGTTAATAAAAGGATTGATGTAAAACAAATTGACACCACCTGTAGACTCAAATCTGTCACCTTGTTCCACATACTAGCAGATGTCACAATCACCACATCTGTACATTCCTTTTAAACCTGTTCAATTCATTTTCTCCATCATTAGAGCTCTGAAACACACTTCTAACTGGGATATCGCTCACATTCATAGTATTTTTTGCTCTCATGCAAGGGGTCTAGTTATATTAGGATCTATCTGTAAAATCTCCCAATGTCCCTTTAGAATCCCTATGTATGTGTTCATTGCATTTTAACTCCTATACTGGAGGAAGGGTAAATTGCTTTGGTGTGTGAATCAGTCCATATTTCTGCCTATAGAGTTGATTTAATAAAGGCAAATAGACTGCCCGGAGCTTAGTAAATGTGAGGAAGCATGCTATTTTTTTTTTTCCCTTGCATGCGATTGGGTATTTATTGTAAAGTGAAGCTTTAACTCTTTTACTAAGCTCTGAAGCAATTGCACTTGCAAAGTGCAAAGTCTATTTGCCTTTAGTAAATCAACCTCCATTTGTGTCCAATAAGTATGAATCCAGGGGTTGGAGGTTTCAAATACATGTGAATTCCCTTCAGGACACGTGCCCCAATGGAGAGACTAATGGATTAGTCTCCCTAGAATCTGCAACAAAGTTTGTTAAAATCCCTGCAATTCACCCATAATGGATTTTTTTACTAAACAAAAGTGTAATACTCTTTAAGGATGATGTATCTATATGAATGATTGATGATGTATGCAAAATAAAATGTAATGTAAACTACCAATACAGAAAAGGCTCCAAGCAGGAAAGTTTAGTAATATTTTCATAAAGGCCCTTTCTTACTATTTCAACTTTTTTTTAAATTTTTTTATTTGATGCTGATGACAATGTTTAGCTTCCAGTTATGAGAAAAACTAATTTACTTCATAGCAATAACTTTTGAATTTTAATGCAATCAAGGATCCTTGTTTTAAAAACGCGAATGCTTTTAAACAATATGGAAATTACTGTTATATTATACCCTTCAGTTGACATTATGTAAAAAAAATAAAGAATGGACATATTTTTTATTTATAAAAACATGCAGGTGCTGCAAATAAGAGACAGTGATGAAGGTAAAAAAAAATATTTTATTCAAGCAAATAAAAAATAAATAAATAAATGTATTCTTGCAAATACTGTAATTATCACTAAGTTCAGTGAACAATCACTTTGCTAAATAAACAGTCTCTATCCCTGAGGCTGCTTTTACACTGATCCGTTGCAAAAATGCAGTATGAGTTTTTGCCACACTTTTAGTGTGTTTTGCACCTGTGATGCAAAAAATGCACCAAAAACTCAACCACGTGTGATGCATTTTTTATTAGTTTCCATGGGGAGATTTTGGTGCTTTTTTTACTGCACCAAACATGCACCAAAAATGCAGCATGCAGGACTTTTAAAAACACAACTGACCCGCAACTGACTGGTGGGAAAATTTCTATAGGATTTAATTGTCATGCATTTTTCTTCCACTTTTGGTAAGGCAAAAACAAAAGAAAAACTGATCAGTGTGAAAGGGTCCTTAACCACTTGCTTACTGGGCACTTAAACCCCCCTCCTTTCCAGACCAATTTTCAGCTTTCAGCACTGTCGCACTTTGAATGAAAATTGCGCGGTCATACAACACTGTATCCAAATTCATTTTTTATCATTTTTCTTCCCCCCAAATAGAGCTTTCTTTTGGTGGTATTTGATCACCTCTGCGATTTTAATTTTTTGTTAAATTTTTTTAAAAAGACCGAATTTAAAAAAAAAATGTTTTTTTTTTTTTACATTTTGTTATAAAAATATAAAATGGGTAATTTTTGTCCGTCATTGATGTACGCTGATGAGGCGGCGGTGACGGGCACCGTTAGGTGGCAGTGATGGGCACTGATGGGTGGCAGTGATGGGCACTGATGGGTTACACAGATAGGCAGCACTTTTAGGTGGCACTGATTGGCAGCACTGGTGGGCATTGATAGGTGGCACTGGTGGGCATTGACAGTTGGCACTGGTGGGGATTGCAAGGTGGCACTTATGGGCATTGCAAGGTGGCATTTATGGGCATTGCAAGGTGGCACTTATGGGCATTACAAGGTGGCACTTATGGGCATTGCAAGGTGGCACTTGTGGGGATTGCAAGGTGGGAACGATGTCCTTTTAAGATAAGCCGGTGATCGGCTTTTTTTTCTCCTCCGCTGTCAGCGTGAGGAGAAAAAAAACCCCATCACCGAGCTTTTGTTTTTATCATGTGATCAGCTGTCATTGGCTGACAGCTGATCACATGGTAAGGGGCAGGGACCCGCCCCTTACTCGGATCGCTGATCACCCGAGTCTCAGTGACTCGGTGATCACAGCGAGCCCTGCGCGTGCCCTACATGGCGCGCAGGGAGCGTGCACAGGGGAGGCCGTCATATGACGGCCTCCAGGGAATTGAGATCCGCGCTGTGGCCGTCATTCGGCCATAGCGTGGATGGCAAGTGGTTAAAGTGGTGTTTGCCCCAAAATAACAACTTTATTTAAATCTGCATCAACTCTGCTAATAGAAATCTGCGGGGAAAGAATGGATGGTGCATGCTGGTCGATCAGCAGCACCGTATCCTGGAAGAGGATACCTGTGGGGTGCACATGCCCACAGGTAAGATGACAACCATCAAGAGACGGTTTTATAACTTCATTTCGGTGGCGAAAAAGGCATGCAGAATTACTTATAAAAGGAACAAGTGAGTTATTTATTCATTTATACTAATGATTGTCATTATGCAAAAAGAAAAAAAAAACGTTATAGACAGTGGAACACCCCTTTAAACAGCCTCACAGACTCAGAACATAAATCTCAGCTTGTGCTGAAAATGTTATAAAGTGAGAAATGTAAAATTCTATAATGCAGAGAAAAACCCCACTTTTTTATATAGACTTTTTTTTTTTAGCACAAACTGGTAAAATCTGATATTGTTGCATCACCAAAGTAAGGTTCTTTCTTGGCATCTGGTGGTCCTCACTTTCCTCTTTTGGGGGACAGATGGTAATCTGTCAACACAATCAAATTAAATATCAGCACCGTCCCTCTATTGTTTACTCTAATGCCCCGTACACACGGTCGGATTTTCCGGCGGAAAATGTCCTATCGGACCATGTTGTCGGAAATTCCGACTGTGTGTGGGCTCCATCGGACTTTTTCCGATGGAAAAAGTTTGAGATCCTGCTCTCAAATTTTCCGACAACAAAGTTCTATCAGACTTTTTCCGATCGTGTGTAGCGAATTCCGATGGACAAAGTGCCACGCATGCTCAGATCACATTACAAGACCAAAGCTATTGGCTACTAGCCTCTACGTAGTCCCGTCGCACGCAACAAACATCACCACGTTCAGGATCTGGTACAAGGGGGGTAACTAATGCGCTCAACCAATATAAATAGAAATATTAAAAATAATAAATATATAGGGAAAAGCAGCCAACATATAAGTGGTCTCACACTGCAGTAGTCAATAAAAATGGGGGGTATGTGGCGCTAAACCCCAATAAATAACTATAAAATATCCTAAGGGACGTATTCCCTAGTGATGGGTAACCTTAAGGGGGGGTGTAATAATAAATTCACATATAAAATGCTGACATCATAAATAAATACATATAAAATATAATAAAGTGGATGTGCAAGATAAAATTGACCAATAAATAAGTGTTGAGGTAGAAAATAGCAGTAAAAAGAATAATCATGTAAAATACATCCGAATAATAATAACGATAAAAATGTGCAGGATAAAATAAATGAGACAGGAAATGCCTCCTGTGAATCAAATAAATCCAAAGTGCACAGTGCAAAGTGCCAAGACGTGAGGATAAAAAGACCAAGCTGAGGTCTGAATGTGCAAAAAATCAATCTATAAGGTGCTTCTATGATCAACAATTGCTTCAATAATCAAACAGATAACTATAAAAATATTCATAGGATAATCAAAGCATAAATCAGAACCAAGCAGAGGTCTGAGTGTGTAAAACAGTGAGTGAAAGTGCATTAGAAAAAAATGCATTCATCAAAATACAGATAGTAACTGGAACATCAGATCACCAAAAAGGCATAAGGAGGAGATGCCTGACAGTATGGAATAAATGGACTCCAAAAATAAGGGAGACAACAAAGATATGTCACCTGGTGCACTACTAGTCCCAGTGCACAGTGAAAGTTGTACAGGGGCAGCAAAAAAAAAAAATTGCATTAATAACGCTCAGTATAAGATGAATTCCTAAAAAATATATAAAGAAGAGAGTTCCAGATGATTTAAATAGAAAAGTTCTGTGTGACTTCCGTGTGAATAAACAATATAATCAAGTGCTCCGCTGTGTTTTTTCAGGGATGCGCCCCCGTGTTTTCCCCAGCCTCTCACCTCAAAGAATGGCCCCAATAGGCCTAGTAAAGCAGAAGAACCTGTGGATGGTAGCCCTGGTGTCTGGTCCCCTCGCCTTCCTAAGGGTTTCTGTGCGTTCTCCTGCCTCACAATCCGGTCCCCAAAAAGGTTCCAAACGTCACTCCAGGTGAAAGCAATCGCTCCCAATACGAATCAGCATATAGGGTGGGGGATACAGAGAAAAAAACGGCGCTCCAATGTGTAATAAAATAGCGGTAATATTTATTAAAAGAACATATCCACTTACATAGCAGTTTGAATGAAGCCGCTCAGAGATACAGGAACTTCCGGTCTCGGCCGGTAACCGGAAGTGGAATAGGCACCTGACTTCCTCCGAAGTTCAGACCCGTGGCATTTTGTCCGTCGGAATTCGCTACACACGATCGGAAAAAGTCTGATAGGACTTTGTTGTCGGAAAATTTGAGAGCAGGATCTCAAACTTTTTCCATCGGAAAAAGTCCGATGGAGCCCACACACAGTCGGAATTTCCGACAACATGGTCCGGAAAATCTGACCGTGTGTACGGGACATTAGAGTAAACAATAGAGGGACGGTGCTGATATTTAATTTGATTGTGTTGACAGATTACCATCTGTCCCCCAAAAGAGGAAAGTGAGGACCACCAGATGCCAAGAAAGAACCTTACTTTGGTGATGCAACAATATCAGATTTTACCAGTTTGTGCTAAAAAAAAAAGTCTATATAAAAAAGTGGGGTTTTTCTCTGCATTATAGAATTTTACATTTCTCACTTTATAACATTTTCAGCACAAGCTGAGATTTATGTTCTCAGTGTGTGAGGCTGTTTAAAGGGGTGTTCCACTGTCTATAACGTTTTTTTTTTTCTTTTTGCATAATGACAATCATTAGTATAAATGAATAAATAACTCACTCACTGAATTCCTCCGAAGTCAGGTGCCTATTCCACTTCCCGTTATCGGCCGAGACCGGAAGTTCCTGTATCTCTGAGCGGCTTCATTCAAACTGCTATGTAAGTGGATATGTTCTTTTAATAAATATTACCGCTATTTTACTACACATTGGAGCGCCGTTTTTTCTCTGTATCCCCCACCCTATATGCTGATTCGTATTGGGAGCGATTGCTTCCACCTGGAGTGACGTTTGGAACCTTTTTGGGGACCGGATTGTGAGGCAGGAGAACGCACAGAAACCCTTAGGAAGGCGAGGGGACCAGACACCAGGGCTACCATCCACAGGTTCTTCTGCTTTACTAGGCCTATTGGGGCCATTCTTTGAGGTGAGAGGCTGGGGAAAACACGGGGGCGCATCCCTGAAAAAACACAGCGGAGCACTTGGTTATATTGTTTATCCACACGGAAGTCACACAGAACTTTTCTATTTAAATCATCTGGAACTCTCTTCTTTATATATTTTTTAGGAATTCATCTTATACTGAGCGTTATGAATGCAATTTTTTTTCTTGCTGCCCCTGTACAACTTTCACTGTACACTGGGACTAGTAGTGCACCATGTGACATATCTTTGTTGTCTCCCTTATTTTTGGAGTCCATTTATTCCATACGGTCAGGCATCTCCTCCTTATGCCTTTTTAGTGATCTGATGTTCCAGTTACTATCTGTATTTTGATGAATGCATTTTTTTCTTTGCACTTTATAGATTGATTTTTTGCACATTCAGACCTCAGCTTGGTCTTTTTATCCTCACGTCTTGGCACTTTGCACTGTGCACTTTGGATTTATTTGATTCACAGGAGGCATTTCCTGTCTCATTTATTTTATCCTGCACATTTTTATCGTTATTATTATTCGGATGTATTGTACATGATTATTATTTTTACTGCTATTTTCTACCTCAACACTTATTTATTGGTCAATTTTATCTTGCACATCCACTTTATTATATTTTATATGTATTTATTTATGATGTCAGCATTTTATATGTGAATTTATTATTACACCCCCCTTAAGGTTACCCATCACTAGGGAATACGTCCCTTAGGATATTTTATAGTTATTTATTGGGGTTTAGTGCCACATACCCCCCATTTTTATTGACCACGTTCAGGATGATCGGATTTTCCGACAACTTTGTCCGACTGTGTGTATGCAACACCAGTGTCGGACAAAATCCGTCGGAAAAAATCCGATGGATTTTGTGGTCGGAATTTCCGACCGTGTGTACGGGGCATAAGTGTACTTCTGACGTCACCAGTTACTAAAAGACTGCTCAGAATACTTGGACAGTGCCTTTTAGTTTATGTAACATTTGTTATATTTTTTTAATGTGAATTTCTGTTGCAGCCTGTTTGTGGACTGCCTTGATCTCCTACCTGTTTTATAATTTTGATAAATACCTGACCTCTAGCTGTGTATGATCTGGGTGTCTGCTCAAGAGATTTGGTACTAGGCCAATAAACTGACTAACTAGATAACTCAATAACAGTTGGCAGTAGTGCACAACCAATGACCATGACTGAAGAGGAGGAAGTCCTAATGAAGAGTGGGTGCCCCTTAGAATCCATATTTATACTATTCTTATACTTACTTATACTTATACTATATACTTATACAGTAGTCTAGGAGTAGAGTTGGGCGAACAGTTCAAGCGGAGGAAAAGTTCGGCGAACTTTCGGAGAGCACCCAAATTTGTGGGCGGGATGTTCTCTCGCTGGGCTCCCTACAATGCGCTGCACAGTGCATTCTAAGCCCTGATTGGACAAAGCTTTGCAGTGAATAGCTAGTTGTTAAGGAGAGGGCCGTGGTGTCCTGAGTCATCAACTGTCAACAAGCTTCTGACAGCTGAATGAAAATAAAAACTGTGATGGACCTAGCCGGGACACGGGCTGTTGGAGGGGACTGAGTGCGAGCCTGTTGCCTTACGATTATGGGCCCTGGCATTTGGGGGAACAGTGCTCTTTGAGCTGCAAGCCTGGGACCCCTGAGCTGGTGATACTTGGATTCAGGTCCATGCTGGCCCCCCAATACACATAGAATCTGTATGTGTATTTGGCATATTAGCAAGAGACGCTAATGAAGGAGCCCAGTGTTGATTAAGATAATTAGCTCATGCTAATTAGGTTAGGCTTGAGTTATCTGTCAACTGTATATAAGTGTGACATGTCAAATAAAGATTCATTCCTGATGTAGCCTACACTGGTGTTGTCTGGTGACTGGGTCCGTCACAATTGGCTGGCAGCGGTGGGATCGTGCTTCCTTGTCGTGAACACATCCAAACCATCACCTGGATCCAAGGCCCGGATAGCAGAGGTACAGATACGTCATGGAAGAGGAATTCGGAAGGAGGTTGCGAGAGATGCGGATACAGCACAGAGGACCAGTATCGGTGCAGGTCCTGCTGGGATGGTATGATTCTGTTCGCCTACAACTCTGGAAAGAAGCGCTAGCCTGTGAGCAGCGACACCAGGGAAAAGTTCTCCCCTCCATCCATGTAAGGTACTGGTCGCAGTATGAAGTACGATTGCTGTTATTGGGGGAACAACCGAAGCAGGAGTGGACAGCTGAGTTAAGCAGGCTGATCCGGGCAGAAATGCGTTTGGACGAGAGCTACAGAGCCCTCCGGTGGTATGTAGCCCAAGTGTGCCCGTGGACAGCAGATGACAGGCCCACGGAAGGCTTTGATTATAATGGCCTGGGATTGTTGTACTGGAGGCTGTCCGAGGACCCCGACTTTGGGAGTAATCTGGAGTGGCGTTTGGAGGAAATAATGGAGCACAGAGAGCAAAGATTGAACGTCTCGGAAGTGCTCTGGGCACAGGAAGATTTGGAGTTCCTGGCCGCTCAGGAATGGGAGCTTGAGATCGCCTACATACAGCTGCTAGACTCTGCTCAGCAGCAGGGTGGGGCTCCCTTTGCCTGGGACTATGAGGAAATACCAGCAGACAGCTCTGAAATCCTGGCTGAAGAGTCGGCGATGTGGCATAGTAACAGAGTGCTTTGCCCACCTGCCCCCGCAGCTATGGACGCGGAGGTCTTATGGCGGATGCAGGAAGTGCTGACAACAGGGCAGAGCTCTGCTAACCTCTGCCCAGCACCGATGGCATCTTCTAGGTTCCATGGACAGGTGGTGAACCTCTATCCCCAGCCATCAGTTGTAGAGACTGGGGATTTAATAGACTTTTCTGCTGAGGAAAAACAACCTCATGAGCCTCCATCAGAAGAGCTGGTATTAGGGCCAAACTTCACTGAGCTCTGCCCAGCACCAACGGCAGTATCCGTGGAGTTACAAGGAACTTCTCCAGCTGAAGCGCAGGTCACCGCACAGAGGGTCCAAGACCTCTGCCCCACACCGGGGGCAGTTATGGAGGCTCAGGGTGAGAAGGTGGCAATCACTTCCCAGCAGCAGATACAGGGGGGAGAAGGGAGAGGAGGTGTTTGTCGTCCCTCCCCAACAGTTAGCCAGGGTGGAGAAAGCGATCTTTCCTCCCCAGCAAAGATTTGTGCACCTGGGAGACAGTACCAGAGACATGTTGTCCCAGCAGCCAGATGAGGGAATGGAAAAGGAAGCCAGCCTCCTGCCCCAATGGTTTGCCAGAGCGGAGGATGTGGAGTCCCCAGCAGAAGTGCTGGCAACAGGGCAGAGTGCTACCCACCTCTGTCCAGCACCAGCAACAACTGTGGAGTTCCAGGAAGCCGGGGCAGTCGGCCTCTCTCCCCAACAGTTAGCTGATTGGACAAAGCTTTGCAGTGAATAGCTAGTTGTTAAGGAGAGGGCCGTGGTGCTGGCCTCTGCCCACAACTAACAGAGGGCAGATTTCCTGTAAAGGGGAATGGGACTGCAGTCCCCACCTGTATACCCCAGGGATGCTGGGCTGTCGGCCCAGATCCCCAACAGCATGATGGAGTGAGCCCAGTCACCCTGTCTTCTCTCCAGCGGCTGAAAAGACTCCAGGGAGAAGGGCCAGTCCAGGCCTCTCCCCAGCGGCGGATATGTTCTATGAGAAAAAATCTGGAACAATTTGTTTGGGGTACTGTGTGGGTACAGGCATTAGAGGACTGGAACCACTGTCAACCCGTCTGGGGTCTCCTCCTGTGTTAGTCTCCTGCCGAAAGGGGAGAAATGTGATGGACCTAGCCAGGGCTGTTGGAGGGGACTGAGTGCGAGCCTGTTGCCTTACGATTATGGGCCCTGGCATTTGGGGGATCTGGTATGGATTTTAGGAGGGTGAACCCCCTACACATAGAATCTGTATGTGTATTTGGCATATTAGCAAGAGACGCTAATGTCATGACTCATGAACTCCAGCCACCTGTGTTATGTCATTGAGTATAGTCTGGCTTGTAGAAGTGTTTCCCCTATTGTTGTGTGTGCTGATTAACCCTGATGTAGCCTACACTGGTGTTGTCTGGTCATCCCCAAAAAGCAGTTACGGCGGACATCCATACCAGACCCTTTGGATCTGGTATGGATTTTGAGGGGAACCCCCACGCCAAAATTAAAACAACGTTGGCTTGGGGTCTCCCCAAAATCCCTACCAGACCCTTATCCGAGCATGCAGCCTGGCAAGCCAGGAAAGGGGGGGGATGAGGGAGCCGCCCCACCTCCTGAACCATACCAGGCCACATGCCCTCAACATGGGGGGTGCTTTGGGGCAGGGGGGCCCGAAAAATGATTGCCTGGTGGCCACTCCCCTTATCTATATAAGAACTGTCAAACGGCAAAGCCTGCAGTTGGCAGTTTAGCCTTCGTCGCAGCAGAGCTTTTTTTTGGTCCGGCAGTGGCAGCGGGCGTTGTGATTGACATTGACAATTCCTATATTAAAAAATAAAAATAAAAAATACTGTGTGTGTGTGTGTTTTTATTTCTTTTTTGACACTTCTTTGGTGAATGGGTGTTTAAACTCACACAGGGGAGGGCTGGGATCTGGGGGCCCCTTTTTTAAAAGGGGTTTCCAGATTATGATAAGCCTCCTCCCCACAGGCACCCACAAGCACAGCCCAAGTTTGTCGGAAAGAGGCCCTTGGGAAACCACCTGCCCCAAAGCACCCCCCCAGGTTGGGGACATGTGGGCTGGTATGGTTCATGCTCAACTAACGGTCTGGTATGAATTTTGGGGGCCCCACACCATTTTTTTGGAGGGGGTTCCCCTTAAAATCTATACCAGACCCAAAGGGCCTGGTATGGATTCGGGGGTGACCCCCACACCTTTCTATTACATTTTTCTATTGCCAGAAATGGTATTGTAATGCCAGAAATTTAAATGTAATTAGTTTTCTTTATAAATGTCAGTTTTGCTGCAGCAGGTTCTATATACGGTACAGATGCACCACTTTACAGACAGATGCACCACTTTACAGGCACTATATTTAAAGGCATTTTTTATTTGTATTATTGCACTTTAAGTATCATTAAAATCACTGCTCCTATAAAAACAATCTTTTTAAAAAACATTTTTTGCATTGATACATGTCCCCCAGGGCAGTACCCGGCCCCCTTACCCTTTTTTTGCCAATAACTTGCACATAAGCCTTCAAAATGGGCACTTTTGATTTTTCAAGTTCGGGTCCCATAGACTTTAATAGAGTTCCAAATTCAGGTGTAAACTTTTGTGATGTTCGAAAGTTTTGGTGCGAACTGAACCCCCGGTATTCGGCCCAACTTTTTCTAGGAATGCCACTTACCACTAGTGACACAGAGCATACACTGTAACAATTACCTTTCATAGGTAAACTATGGCATCTGACTGTTTTGGATTCAATTTGCCAAACATTTTAAAGTATCATTAAAAAATACACATTACTTTTACTTAAAGCAGACCTTGCATTAAAATCAACTACCGGTATGCCTTATTTGGTACCCCACACCTCTTAAAACAAATATGCGGGTGTGTGTAAATAACATTAGCAAAAAGAAAAAAATTACAGGATACTTATCTTAGGCTCTGTATTGTCCTATGCAAAGGTGACGTCACTGAGGCTCCCTGTTGCCTCCTGGGAAAGTCAAAGGTCCCAAATCTCACTTTTGTAGAGTGCTCTTTGTAATACTGAAGTCTATAAAGGTATAGAGAATTGGATGAATACATATGGTGGGGGAAAAAGCTTACATTTTCCATTTGTTCTCTTCTTACTCAGTCAGAAAGAGGACTGTGATACTGAAACTAAAAGAAAGGATGGGAATCCCTTGCTTAATTAATATTTTTGCAATGATATGACATTATATTTAGAGTAGATCTAAACCCATCAACTATAATCTCAAGATATTGTGATTACAAACATTGTTTTCAATCTTTTTGATTCTGTTGTTTTCATTTACATAATATCTTGTAATCTTGCCACAAAGGTTCTTGTTCAGGCTCATTCTGTAATGGGTGACATTGCTTTTAATTTGTGCTCCTGTCACATTCACCTCTGGCAGAGACTACAAGCAGCTATGACAACACACATTGTGGGGGCATAGTCCCCTGTTGTCACTATTAGAGCACCTGGGTTTGACTCACAGAAGTTTTAGGTAACTGTGCTGAAGTTCTAAACATTAACCTGAACCCCACGAATTTAATAGGATTTGCACCTTTAAAATCAGTTCTGGTCTTTTTCAAGGCTAATAGGCAAGGGGTTGACAAACAAATGGCATTGAGAGGTTGGACACTGCCTAAAGGGACATGTACTAATGCAAATATATATATATATATATATATATATATATATATATTATATATATATATATATATATATATATATATATATTTTTTTTTTTTTTTTTAAACCGCCATTTGGTGGGCAGCAGAAATCTTAGTGCTTAAGGTGAAACATGTTATTTGACATAATTGAGCAATTATAATGTTTGGGCAACTCCGTAAACCTGCCTGCAAAGTGGTGCACCTGTGTACTATGAACTACAGCAAAAATTACATTTACAAAAAAAGAAGCTAGTTAAATGACATTTCACTGCTGGCTTAGTTTTCTAAGTTTTATAACTTTAGTCCCCCCCCCCCCCTAAAAAGGTGCATACCAGACTGTCGGGGGCTGATACGTATTTTGAGGGACCTGTTGGTGGCAGCAGGGAAGTGCAAATTTTATTTTAATTTCTAAAATGTCACTTTTGCTGTAGAACATGCTACAAAAAGAAAAATAATTTCTGAACCCTTATCTCTGCTGAGGGTCTTCTAGGGATCCTGAGTGGGAGCCTCTTGCTAGAAATATAAAAAATAACCACCCCAGACCCTTATCTGAACATCTATCGTAAGCTTCCCCCACACCCCCATCCTACCAGACTACATGCCCCAATATAGGAAAGGGAACTTTGTGAGGGTGGGCCCCCTCTGCCACAGCACCTTGTTCCTGTGTTGATGAGGACAAGGGCCTGTTCTCCACATCCCTAGCTCAATGGTTGTGGGGATCTGTTTGTAGCGAATTCTGTTCGTAGAGAATCTGGAAGCCCCTTCTAAAAACAGGGGGCCCCCAGTTACCAGCACCCTCTACTCATTCACAAACAAATGTAAACAATTAAAAAAAACAAGACTATCATGAATGCTGCTACCAGATTCCTCCATCTTACTAATCACTGAGTGCCTGCCAGTCCCTCAACTGGTTTCCTCTCACCCAAAGAATAACATTTACAATACTAACAGCAACATTGGACATGGATTTGGAGTAATCCCTTATTGGCTACGTAACTGTTAATCAATAATAATTATTAATCTTGTTGAGATCCTGTCATGTTTAATTGTTATCCAGATTTGAACAAAATGGGCATATCCTTACCCAAGCCTACATAGGTCCTTGTAAGGAAAGTCTCTCTCTGTTTTTCTCTGACTTCCTTTTTTACTTTCAACTTTGGGGCTTTTTACCAATTTTCTAATTGTTTGAGAAAGTGGACAGTGATGTCCCTGTGAAAAATTGTGGAACTGTTTTGCAACTTCGCTTTTGAATAGGGTTGAGCGAACCCGAACTTTAAAGTTCGGGTCCTTACCGGACTTTTGGGTGTCCGGGACCCGAACCCGAACTATTGGCTGTAAGTTCGGGTTCGGGTCCGGTGTTCGGCGCTGTATTGGCGCCTTTTTAACAGCTTTAGGGCAGCCAATGGATGATCGTTTCACTAGTGTGCCCTTAGAAGCCATCACAGCCATGCCTACTAATGGCATGGCTGTGATTGGCCAGTGCAGCATGTGACCCAGTCTCTATAAATAGTATACACACAGCACACAGCGTCATTCTGTTATAGACAGACACTGTTAGACAGGTTCCTGTGCTGCAGATAGATAGAGGATTTTAGGAGTTAGTGTGCTAAAGTCAGTCCACATTCCTTGAATTTTATTCTAATTAGTTAGATCAGTGAGCGATCTAGATAGCTACAGTAGGGAGTTTCTTTATTTAGCAAAAGAAAGAGGCAGAGATAATTATTGAAGAGATTCCTAAATCAATTGTACCCTGGCTGGGGTGCAGTGCACAGTCACAGTAACAGTGCCATGAGGCCAGTGCCAGACAAAATATAAACGTTTTACCTGCAAGCTCAATGCAACATTAGGACCAACACTGCATATACTAAGAGATACACCAAAGTCTGTGTGTATTCTGCTATTGGAAAAACATTGCATAAAAATTAAATTTTTCTTTTTTTTTTTTTCCCAATAGCATTTTCCGCGTGTTCATACATACACGCTGTAGACACCAACCGTGTATTCTGATATTGCAAAAACATTGCAAAAAAAATAAATTTTGCAGTGTTTTTTTTCTTCCCAATAGCATTTTCTGCGTTTTCATAAACGTTTTACATATTGTCCGTGTATTCTAATATTGCAAAAACATTGCAAAAAAAAAAAATATTTTGAGGTGTTTTTTTTTCACAATAGCATTTTCTGCGTTTTCATAAACGCTTTACATATTGTCCGTGTATTCTGATATTGCAAAAACATTGCAAAAAAAATATATTTTGCAGTGTTTTTTTTCCCCAATAGCATTTTCTGCGTTTTCCTTAACGCTTTACATACTGTCCGTGTATTCTGATATTGGAAAAACATTGCAAAAAAATTTAATTTTGCAGTGTTTTTTTTTTTCCCAATAGCATTTTCTGCGTTTTCATAAACGCTTTAGACACTATCCGTTTATTCTGATATTGTAAAAACATTGCAAAAAAAATTTAATTTTGCAGTGTTTTTTTTCTTCCCAATAGCATTTTCTGCGTTTTCATAAACGCTTTAGACACTGTACGTGTATTCTGCTATATTCAAAAACACCCATTTAGGGCGAGATCATAAATTTTGAAAATATGAGGAGATCATCAAAAAGGGGACGTGGCCCGGGTCGTGGTGCTGCTGGTGGCGCTCCTGTTGCAGGGAGAGGACGTGGTCGATCTGTGCCAGCTACACGCACTAGTGAAACACCTTCCTCAGGTGCGAGTAGGCGACAGAGCCTGCAGCAGTATTTTGGCGTGCCTAATAAGGCTGTACGAATGTCGAGGCCAGGACAAGTACAGGCGATAGTAGATTGGGTTGCTGCTGACAGTGCCTCCGGTTCCTTCACATTGTCTCCCACCCAGTCTCCTGATGAAAGTTCAGAGTTGGCACCTGCAGCCGATGTCCATCAGTCTTTCACCTCACCCCCTTGCAAATCAGCCAATCAGTCTGAGCCCCAAATCATGCAGCAGTCTCTTCTGCTTTTTGATGATTCTGTTAGCAGGGTTTCCCAGGGCCATCCACCTAGCCCTGCCCCAGAAGTGGAAGAGATTGTGTGCACCGATGCCCAACCACTTATGTTTCATGATGAGTACATGGGAGGACCATCGCAGCACGTCTCGGATGATGACGAAACACAGGTGCCAACTTCTGCTGCTTTCGCCATTGTGCAGACCGACAAGGAGGGAAGGGGTGAATTTTGGGTGGAAGATGATGTGGAGGACGATGAGGTCCTTGACCCCACATGGAATCAACGTCATGCAGGTGACCAGTGTAGTTCAGAGGAAGAGGTGGTGGTTGCACAGAGCCACCAGCACAGCAGAAGAGGGAGCAGGGTGCAAAAGCGGAGCGTCCGTCCCCTAGACAGTACGTCTGCTACTGCCCAACGCAGCAAGGGACCGAGCACACCAAAGCCAGGTGCAAGGAGTTCCCTAGTGTGGCAGTTCTTCAGACAATGTCCTGATGACAAGACACGAGTGGTTTGCACGCTGTGCAATCAGAGCTTGAAGCGAGGCATAAACGTTCTCAACCTGAGCACAACCTGCATGACCAGGCAGTGGAGTAGACACCGCAAAAACCAAGAGAGGTCTCTGGCTCCTCCTGCTTCCTCTTCTGCTGCAGTCTCGGCCTCTTCATCCCCCTCTGTAGTGACAGTGACACCTGCCAACCCGCAAACAGAGAATCTGCCAGCAACACTACCACCTGGGTCACCAACCATCTCCACAATGTCCCATGGAAGCTTTCAGCTCTCTATTTCCCAAACACTGGAGCGGAAGAGGAAGTACCCCCCTAGCCACCCGCGATCCCTGGCCCTGAATGCCAGCATTTCAAAATTGCTCGCCTTTGAAATTCTGTCATTCCGTCTGGTGGAGACGCAGAGTTTTCAAAGGCTGATGTCATTGGCTGTCCCACAGTACGTCGTGCCCAGCCGCCACTACTTTTCCAGACGAGCTATCCCTTCCCTGCACAACCAAGTGGGGGACAAAATCAGGTGTGCACTGCGCAACGACATCTGTGGCAAGGTCCACCTAACTACGGATGCGTGGACCAGTAAGCACGGTCAGGGACGCACACTGGGTAAATGTAGTGGCGGCTGGGCCTGAGGCGGATAGCAGTTTGGCGCATGTCCTTCCACCACCGAGGATTGCAGGGCACTTCAGTTTGCCTCCTGTTGCTAACTCCTCCTACTCCGCCTCCTCATCCTCTACCGCCTCCTTATCCGGTCAGCGTAACACCTTCACCACCAACTTCAGCACAGCCAGGGCTAAACGACAGCAGGCAGTTTTAAAACTTTCCTGTTTGGGGGAAAAACACCACACCGCGCAGGAGTTGTGGAGGGACATGGAACAACAGACCGATGAGTGGTTGGTGGCAGTGAGCCTCAAGCCCGGCCTGGTGGTGTGCGATAATGGGCGAAATCTCGTAGCAGCTCTGGGCCTTGCCGGTTTGACGCACATCCCTTGCCTGGCGCATGTGCTGAACTTGGTGGTCCAGAGGTTCCTGAAGAATTACCCCGATATGCCAGAGCTGCTGCAGAAAGTGCGGGCCGGCTGTGCGCACTTTCGGCGTTCTCACCCTGCTGCTGCTCGCCTGTCAGCGCTGCAGCGTAACTTCAGCCTTCCCGCTCACCGTCTCATATGTGACGTGCCCACAAGGTGGAACTCCACCTTGCACATGCTTGCCAGACTGTGCGAGCAGCAGCAGGCGATAGTGGAGTTTCAGCTGCAGCACGCACGCGTGAGTAGCTCTGCGGAACAGCACCACTTCACCGCCAACTGGGCCTCCATGCGAGACCTGTGTGCCTTGTTGCGCTGTTTCGAGTACTCCACCAACATGGCCAGTGCCGATGACACCGTTCTCATCGTTACTATCCCAGTTCTATGCCTCCTTGAAAAAACTCTTAAGGCGATGATGGAAGAGGATGTGGCACAGGATGAGGAGGAGGAGGAAGAGGGTTAATTTCCAAGGCTTTCAGGGCAGTCATTTAAAAGTGGCTACGAGGGTGGGTTCCTGCACCAACAAGCGCCAGGTACACAATTGTCTGGCAGCAAGGGCACAGTTCTGGAGGATGACGAGGTGGAGGATGAGGAGATGGAGGAGGAGGAGGAACCATGTTCACAGCAGGGTGGCACCCAGACCAGCTCATGTCCATCACTGGTGCGTGGCTGGGGGGATACAGAGGACACAGACGATACACCTCCCACAGAGGACAGCTTTTCCTTGCCTCTGGGCAGCCTGGCACACATGAGCGATTACATGCTGCAGTGTCTCCGCAACGACCGCCGAGTTGCCCACATTTTAACTGGTGCTGATTATTGGGTGGCCACCCTGCTGGATCCCTGTTACAAGGACAACGTGCCGTCCTTAATTACCTCACTGGAGCGTGATCGTAAGATGCGCGAGTACAAGCGCACGCTGGTAGACGCGCTGCTGGTGGCATTCCCACTTGGAAGCGGGGGTACGGTGGAAGCACAAGGCGAAGGCAGAGGAGGAGGAAGAGGTTGCCAACGCAGCCGAGACACCGCCAGCACCTCGCAAGGCAGGGTTAGCATAGCCGGAATGTGGAAATGCTTTGTCGGCACGCCACAACAACCAGCACCACCAGCTGAGATGGAACGTCTTAGCAGGAGGCAGCATTTCACCAACATGTTGGAGCAGTATGTGTGCACACGCGTACACGTACTGCATGACGGGTCTGCCCCCTTCAACTTCTGGGTCTCCAAATTGGGCACATGGCCTGAGCTTGCCCTTTACGCCTTGGAGGTGCTGGCCTGCCCTGCCGCCAGTGTATTATCTGAACGTGTATTTAGCACGGCAGGGGGCGTTATCACAGACAAACGCAGCCGCCTGTCCAGAGCCAATGTGGACAAGCTCACATTCATTAAAATGAACCAGGCATGGATCCCACAGGACTTGGCCGTACCTTGTGCAGAATAGACACATATACCGGTGTCCTGGCGAAAACTGTCTTGCTATCGGATAGTGTCCGGCCACTTACTGCGCAGGTGCAGTGCTTGCGCAGTATGGAGGACAAGGAGATTCACAAAATCTCCAAAGATGAACGTCGCCTGCGCAGTGAGTGCAGGTTCAAGCCCGACCATCCAAGTGGACATATGGTAGCACATAGTAACAGGGCCCCTCACGGGCTCGCTTGGCTAGGCTTCAACCTCGGATGATGTGGCTTGAACCTGGAGTCACCGCGCATCGTCTTCGGAGAGTTTCAAAATCCCCTTGTCCTACGTACTGAGCAAGCGCAGTACAGGGCGGACACTATGCGACGGGGGACCGAATTCAACACATCATTCACCACTAGCCTTACCCAGCCATTGTTGTATTTTTGAACCAGTGTTGGCTACCTAGTCCTCCTCCACCGCCGCTTCCACCTACACCGCCACATCCACCGCCACCTCAACCTCCTACTCCATTTGAATTTCGTCCTCCTAGGTCAAGATTATAATTTTTTCATTTTTTTTTAATTTCCAAGTATTTTATTTTCCCACTATCTTATCCATTAAATTGAATAATATTTTCCAGAAAGTGCGTATTCTGGGGTATTCCCACCATATGTGCGGCATCGTGCCGTTGAGTTTCTGAGGTTCTTAATGACTTCCTGTACCTCTTCTGCTGAGAAGGGGGCCTCCAGCATTTTTTTTTTTTTTTATGTTATTTTAAGTTATTTCCCTATCCACATTTGTTTGCAGATCACTTGCCATGCTCTTAACAACATTTTGTTGCCATTTGCAGCCCTCTAGCCCTCTCCATGACCTTTTTACAGCCATTTTAGTGTTCAAAAGTCCGGGTCCCCATTGACTTCAATGGGGTTCGGAGTTCGAGGTCAAGTTCGGGTCAAGTTCGGTCCCAAACCCGGACTTTTTTCTAAAGTTCGGCCGAACCCGCCGAACCCCGAACATCCAGGTGTCCGCTCAACTCTACTTTTGAACACCTAACTCTGTATTTGTTAACATGTGTTTGTTTTGCTGTCCAAGTTACTGAACATTCTAATATTTATTATATTAAAAGCAATGTTATCACACATTTATGAAGCAAATCTTTTCTAATTTACATTTAAAAACCTCCACGTGAAGTGCTGATTCATTGTCAAGCTCAAAAGTCCCCCCCCGTCTTGCAGAGATTACATAAATACTTTTTAATAGGAACTGAATATAAAAGACAAGACTGAAAGCACATATAGTCCACCACCAACACAGTTCTGAATTAAATTACTGCATGAGACCTACTTGTAATACTAAGTTCTAATTAGGGCTAAATGAGAATAATTTGCACATGACATGGTCCAAACTTCAAATGAGAGAGTTTATGAAGTCTGTGAAACATATGGCTGGGTAAGATAAGAAGAAAGTTCTTAAATATTTTTTTTTTGTTCTATTTAAATAAGTAGCATTATTTTATGTGTAACAAGGCTATATTTAGATACATATGGTGGTTATGCAGTTATGAAAGTTAAAATAGATGCAGTCATATGTTCAGTTTTTTCAAAATATGACTCAATTATGTATATCCTGCATGCATTTTTACAGTTTTATACAGAACATAATACACAGTGGTCGTTAATCAAGTTAATGATGGTTTAATTCTGTAAAGTCCACTCTGATTTGCTGCCTGCTTGGTTTCAACTGGTGACTTGTAAGAGCAGTACAGGCATGTTCCAGTAGATATGTAAAAAATTAGCTCAGTGCACTGGGGCAGTGTCTGAGTAAAGATTTTCATTGGCTCTTGTACGAATTCGGTATCCTGATATTTTAGCTGCCTCCTCAGCTTGACAGACACACAGACAGAATGCGGGAGTAAATTACAGAATGTGAATAGATGTCAATGCATGGCTTGTTACTCTTAAAATAAATGGAAAAAAAAGATAATTAAACTAGAACTATACTTTGCATGGCAAGGCCAAAGCAACATGTTCACTTAATGCAGCATGCCACAGCTGCCTAATTTTGCCTTTGCTCACCCACTGCCTGTTTAGTTGGAGAAGCAAAGTAAAGTATCAATATTCTTGGATCAAGAAACCAAGTGATTGACACCTGATGATTGGCTGCTCTGTTCTTGGTACATGGAGATGAGTACTTTCTTCTCTTCATTCCTGCAGACAGTTGGAGCAGCAAAGGGAAGGTAGGGAAGATAAATGTAAGTAGTAGGGTCCAGCATTAAAACATAATCTGTTGCTTAAAGAGATACTAAATGCTCGGTACTGATTCTGATTCATCACATGTTTCACATGTCTCACATGTTTCTCATTTTCCACAGATGTCTGGAAGAGGAAGAGGTTGACATTGTGGTTCTAGAAAACGGCACACCATGGGTGAAGGTTATAATGGTGCTGGTAAGAAAAAGATAAAAGAGCACACACAGGATAAAAATTCTGATTCTGATACAAGCACTGATAGTGTAGCTGGTGATAGGTCACTGGGTGATGAACATGGGGAATAAAAAGTGGGAAGTGGGGCCAAAAACTGTCCCCCAAGACCACCTACCGTCTCAGGCATAAAAGAGGGATTTTAATTGGTCAAATTAAAAGACTTTTGATTGGTCATATTTAAAGTTATTATTTGAATATAATGGTACTCAGCTAGTGTTCTGTGTGAAAAATATCCTGAACATTGTAGTGGGATTTTCCGACATGTTGAAATTATTTTGGAGGCCTATAAAAATTTTCTTCTTCCTCCATGGCCTCTTCGAGTGCTCTGTCCTCGGAACCAGCGGTGCTCTGTAGGCGTCCAAGGGGCTACGCAAGTACGCAGGCAAAAAGATGTCATGCCGTGCTTGCGCTGGTGTTTTTGGGGGACAGGAGCCACACTGGGGCAGAGGTTATGTCAGCTCTGCAGGGGCAGGCCGAGAGGTGGTTGACACCACGCCAGCTTAAGCCAGGAATGGTGGTTTGCGACAGTGGCACCAACCTCCTCTCTGCCCTGCGACAGGGACAGCTGACCCATGTGCCCTGTATGGCTCACGTCCTTAACCTGGTGGTGCAGTGGTTCTTGGGCAGGTACCCAGGCTTACAGGATGTCCTGAGGCAGGCCAGGAAAGTCTGTGTGCATTTCCGCCGATCATATAATGCCAGTGCTCGGCTGGCTGAGCTGCAAAATGAGTTGAACCTGCCCAAGAACCGCCTTATATGTGACATGCCCACCAGGTGTAACTCAACGTTGGCCATCACCAAGACGGGGGTGTGACCGGATGTGAGGAGTGAGGGAGTGAGGAGTGAAGGCTGCAAGCTGAGGAGATGTGCGCTGTGATGGAGTGAGCGAGCGAGACCTCTGTCTCTCCCTCCCCCCTTGCTATGTGAAGCCGCTGTATGAGTTCCCTCCCTCCTGTGTAGTGAAGCCGCCTTATGAGTCTCCCCCTTCGCTCAGCTGTCGGCTTTTGATGGACTCCTGGACTGACCAATAGGCATATTCCCTGGGGACACGTGGTGGAAATACACGCTGAACGCTGAACCTCGGTGTGAGAGAGAGTTCAGGCGGAGGAAGCCGGGCAGCTGTGGTACGCAGCGTTGCTGTCTCCCACCTGTTGGAATAGCCTGCGCTCAAGCAGAGGAGGATGGGAACGGTACAGAGGTCCTAGATATTGTTGTGTCGATTGGAGAGATATACCGCAGACCCGTGGCGACATCCAGGTAGTAAATCATCTCATTCACTGAACTATTGCACGTCAGGGAGAGGGTAAGGAAGCTGGTCCTATCTGATATACGGCAGAACGGGGTGAGGAACAAACAGCCTGGTAATAATCTGACTAAAGTGGCTGAAGTGTACATGCTATAGAGGAGATCCTAAGTAAATTGGAATGTGGCCTATTGTCTTACCACCTCTTATTGCTGTGTTGAATCATTGAAAGGACGATATCTGGCTCGATGCATCATGCATATGCTTGAACTGTTGTCAAGGGAAAGGGAGAACATTTAAACTGCTCTGTGGTACCTCCTTAACATAAGTATAAGGACTCTTCAAACTTTTAAAAATCAATATACAGGACTGCTTGGTGGATAGCGGGACTTCTTGTTAGCCTTTTTCTGTTTTTGTTTTATTCTTTCTCCTTTTTGATTTACACTGATATATGCACAGATATACTCAGAAGAACCTAGAAACCTGATACCCTGATACCTGGCTACTACTTGGCTGTACTACGCTAAAGTTATCACGCTGAGTGTATAGAACTATCTGAAAACCCAAGTGTGTATAAAAGGGTGTATAAAAGGGTATAAAGGGAGAAAGGTATACCCATAAGGACATCTAGTTTACACAACAAAAAAACAAAGGAGAGGGGGAAATGCAGCAGTTACGGTCCGCAAAAGATAAGAACTCTCAACAAACAGGAATGGCTGCTGCAGCAAGATTAGAGCAGTTTGCCCATACGCCGACGCAAATATCGTCGCAATCCCCCCCAAAGAAAGGGACACAAGCCAAAGAACAACAAGGAAATGCAGGTGACCGTAAAAGCCAAGGGCAGAGTCAATCAGCTGCCGTAATCCCTCGGGCTCAGGGGGCAAAGGCTCAGGCACAGGGGAATAAAAACCCGGCTCAACTTGATCAAAGTTTAAAAATCAATACAGAAACACTGGACATTGCGGTTGGGCCTGATAAGCCTTTGGAAAAAGAACCTACATTAACGGACGTGCTTAAGGCAGTAAAAGTTTCCAACGACTCACTTAAAGAGTTATGTGAGCAGATGAGGGGAGTTAAAGAGGATTTAGTACTGGTAAGACAGGAGGTACAAAAGATATCGGAGAGAACCACAGATCTGGAAGGGAGGATCAGCCAGGTAGAAGACGATGTGTTACCCCTACTAAAAGAGATGAAGAGCATGAAAGAGCAGATATTCAGGCAAGCCGCTAAGATGGAGGAAATTGAGAATAGGAGCCGAAGAGACAATATAAGGGTGGTGGGAATGCCCGAAAGGAGTGAAGGTCCCAACCCTATTGAGTTCCTAGAAGGCTGGTTGACAGAGGTATTCGGGAGGGAATCCTTCTCAGCGACGTTTAGCATAGAAAGAGCCCATAGGGTGCCGTTCCGCCCCCCGCCAGCAGGCGGATATCCGAGAACTTTGTTAATGAAATTTCTTAACTTCAAGGACAAAGTGACACTCCTACGGAAGGCAAGAGATAAGGGGAATATTTTTTTTAACGGGGTTAAGATCTCTTTTTATTCTGACTTTTCCCAGGAACTTCAAAAACGTAGAGCAGAATTTATCCAAGCTAAGCGCTCATTACAAAAATATAAAATTCAGTATGCTCTACTCTACCCGGCCAAATTGCGGGTAACTGCCTTTGGGGAAACCCACTTTTTTGAAAATCCGGAGGGGGTGGTGAAATGGTTGGAAGCGAATAAGGAAAAATTCTTGACGTTATGATATTCTGATGATAAATAGATTGAGAGGGGAAGGGATGGATGGGGGGAGGGAGGGAGAGAGAGATGGGTATAGGGTTTTTTTTTGTTTTTTTTACCGGTTGTCTATCTCTCTCTCTCTTTTTCTCCTATACTGTATTACACGGAAGGGGGAGAGGAGGGGGTGCACAGAGGATGGGTGGGTGTGAATAACAGGGAAGGAATGGGCGATTGGGAAGGAAGGTTTAATGGTATGGGTAAGGTCATTGTTAATCCCCTAGGGGATCACCTAGAAAGGTGGGGGTGGGGAGAAGGGGGGAGGGGAGAAGGGGTGGGGGAAATATTGGTATAGAGAAAGACGAAGCTGGTGTTAAGGGGCAGGTAAACAAGGGCACAATTAGTGATAAAAATTATAAAAATTATAGAAGACACACAGAAGAGGAAAGGAATAAGGGAGACACAAAGAATTTTGAAATGGGGATTCACAAGAATAAAGGGTGAATATATGTTAGTAGAGATAAAACACGTTTTTGAGAAATGTACTTATGTGATGAAAGTAGATGCAACTTAAAACACTAAAAATAGGGTCATGGAATGTAAGAGGGTTGGGCACAGCGGGTAAGAAGGCAGCGGTATTTTCAATGTTGAAGAATTATGGAGTTAATCTGGTTTGTCTGCAGGAAACACACCTAACAAAGGATACAGCTCAACAAGAACAAAGGAAAAAGAGTGTGTACCAACATCAGTTTCACTCGGTTCATAGCTCATATAGTAGAGGGGTTAGCATAATGGTGAAGAAAGGGGTGAAGTTGTCCTGCACGCAAGCCAGTATAGACGAATTGGGTCGTTATGTTTTCCTTTATTGTCTGATTGGAGATAGGGTGATGGTAGTAGCAAATGTGTATATCCCCCCTCCATTTAAAATGGAAATAATGCTTAAATTGAACGAGTTCCTGCTTGATAAACAGGGAACCCCTACGATTATAATGGGAGATTTTAATCAGGTATTAGATTATAAGTTGGATAGATTTCCAGGTCAGAATACATTGGATAACACTAAGAAGGGACGGCTGAGCCAGTTCATGGAGGAGGTGGGACTATTGGACCTCTGGAGGCTGTGGAATCCTGGCGTCCAGCAATTTTCCTGCTGGTCGGCCACGCATTCCACACTCTCCAGAATTGATATGGCATTGGGAAACGACAGGGCACTGCAGATAATGGAAGAGGTAAAGTATTGGTCTAGAGGGATCTCGGATGACTCTCCCCTTGTTCTTACATTAAAATTGGGGATGGAGGAAACACAGAGGGGGTGGAAAATCAACCCGAGCTGGTTCGAGATAATTAGCAAAACTGACACTATCCCCCCAACATTGATAGAATTCATTGAAATTAATGCAGGCACAGCAGAGTCAGGGACTCTATGGGATACTCTAAAGGCTTTCCTGAGGGGGCTATTAATCCAGCAGGTAGCCAAGTATAATAAGGAGGAAACAGCACAGGAAGAAAGAATTAGGAGGGAAGTGGTAGTGGCCGAGGATAATTATATACTAGCCCCAACAATGGATAGGAAAGAAAAGTGGTTAAATAAACAACAGGAGTATAAGCTGAGGGTAATGAAGAGAGTGCAGACTAAACAACTGTTACAGCGGCAGGCGGCCTTTATGGAGGGGGAAATGGTGGGCAAAATGCTGGCTCAAGTAGTAAGGTCTAATCTATCCCCCAGTAACGTACTAGCCATTCGGGCTAGAGGTGGGGAAATAACCTCGGACTCTAAGAAAATAGTGGAAGGATTTGAGGAATTTTATAAAAATGTATACACCGCGCAAGTAAAGGGTGGAGGGAGAGCAATAATGGAGGAGTTTCTGGGAAATCTGGATCTGCCAAAAATAACACAAGAAGAGCGAGATAGATTGGATGTCCCAATAACACTCTCAGAATTACAGCAAGCGGTGACCGACATGGCAAACCAAAAGGCCCCTGGCCCTGATGGCTTGCCAACAGAAACGTATAAATATTATGGGGATATAATGATTCCAGAATTACTAAAAACATTAGAGGGGGCAATGGAGGTGGGATATCTTCCCAACTCAATGAGAGAAGCAACCATCATAGTACTCCATAAAGAAGGTAAGGATCCATTGGATGTTTGCTTCATATAGACCAATCTCACTTTTGTGTGCTGATGCTAAAATTTTAGCAAAAGTTATTGCAGCCAGAATAAATAAGTATATTTCGAAATTGGTCCACCCTGATCAGTCGGGGGTTCATATGAAATAGATCAACCAGTACAAATATTAGAAGAGCATTCTTAAACCTACAAACACCAACAGAAAATGAAGGGTCGAGAGCAATATTGTCATTGGATGTGACTAAAGCCTTTGACTCTGTAGATTGGCAGTATATTTGGCGGATTTTGGAGGAATTTGGGTTTGGGCCTGTACTGATTGGGTGGATCAAAATGCTTTATGATAGACCGGTGGCCAGATTGAAAATAAATAACAGATTCTCAGAACAACTAAAATTAGAAAGGGGGACTAGACAGGGGTGTCCATTGTCCCCTTTGCTTTTTGCATTAGCAATGGAGCCCCTGGCGGAGTATATTAGAAAGAGCTCGGAAATTACGGGCTTCTGTAGGAGCTCAGGAGAGAAGCGTATAGCTTTATATGCCGATGATATACTGCTCTTCCTGGGGGATATGGACCATTCTTTGGAGGAAGCAATAAAAGTGGTGGAGAGGTTTGGTAGCTTTACCGGCCTGGAAATTAATTGGGCGAAGTCCGAGCTCTTTCCGATAACTACGAGGAGGAAAGGGTTAATTTGGGATAGACCCAAATTGGCAGTTGTAGACTCCTTAAAATATTTAGGGATCAGGATAACAAGGGATCCCAAGCAATATGTGTATAGTAATTTAGTACCACTATTGGGTAAGTTCAGGGAAAAAATCGAAAACTGGAAATCGCTTCCATTGACAAGAGCTGGCAGGTGTTCTTTAATAAAAATGATCTGGTTGCCTCAGCTGTTGTATGTACTTCATAACGCTCCCACATGGATTCCAAGAAAATGGTTCAATAAGGTAGAGAGCCTTTTCAGGGAATTGATGTGGAAGGGGGGACAGGCCAGGATACGATTGCGTACATTGCAGCTCCCGGTGGGGGAAGGGGGACTTGCTTTACCCAACCCCGAGAAGTATTATTTGGCTTCTCAATTACAACAACTAGCGGGATGTTGTGCTCGAGAAGGGGGGTCTCCTAACGGTAAAATTCTTCTGACTGGAGCTTTGCATGAGACCATAATAGAGGCCTTAGAGGCCGGCTCTTTTAGATTTAAATATCCAACCATAAAAATGATCAGCAAAATTTGGAAATCTGTTAAAAAAATTTTGAAATATAGAGAGATTAATATATATACCCCAATTTGGAATAATAGTAATCTTCAGGAATTAATCATGGTGGGAAAGATTGGGGAGTGGGAAAAAAGGGGAATAAAAAGCCTGAGGCAACTCTACGAGGGTAATGTTATCAAAAAATTTGAGGCCTTAAAAAGGAATTTAATATCCCCCAGAATACATATTTCAATTACCTTCAGATTAGCCATGCCTTGGAAGTCCAATTTAGAAATCAATTACTGATATGGGAAGATTTACCGTTGGTACAAAGTATTGGGGGGATAGGATCCACTAAAGGACTAATCTCAGTAATATATAGTCAGTTAAATAGAGAATCTAAAGGAGTAGAGACGTTAGCGGATGTAAAAGAAAAATGGGAACAGGATATAGGGGTAATTCCCCAGGGACAGTGGAAGAAAATTTTGGAGCTAAGCCCGGAGATATCAGTTTCGCCCTCACAAAGGTTTTCTCATCTTATGTTACTAAATAGAGCGTACTACACCCCAGAGAGATTATATAAGTTTGACAAAAGACCCGATGATAGTTGCCCCAGGTGCCGGGGGGTGGGGGATCTTCTCCACATGGTGTGGAGATGTCCCAAACTCTTTAGATACTGGGAAGGGGTGATAGAAACATTGAAGGGTATATTTAAAACGGAATTGGAAAAGGAAGCTAAGTTTTGTATTCTGGGGTATAGGCAGAAACAGGGAGAAACTAGGAGCACAACTGTGGCAATAGTAAGGGGTATATATCAAGCCAGGAAGATGATAATGATGAGATGGTTATCAAATATATCGCCCACTGTAAAAGATTGGATAGATACAGTAAATGAAACCCTCCCGAAGGAGAGAGCCGCTTATATAAGGAGACACAAATTAAAGGAATTTAATAGGATGTGGAGTCCGTGGTTAGAGGGAATACACCTGATATAGATAAGCTAGAGGAGGGTGGAGTGGGATAGGGGGGGGAGAGGGTAAACAGGGGGGGGAGATAAACATAGTAGAGATAAGGGGGGGTTTTGAAATGTGGGTTCGTGTGAAGTGGTGCCTTGCTGAGCGGCTCTCCCCTTTTTTGGTATAGGGTTAATAGATAGCTGTATAAAAAGACGTAAAGATTATCAAAACGATATCTCTGTACTTGCCTCATATGTAATAAGAGATCTTTAACTTTTTAAAGTGTATAACAGGATGTATAATTTGTTTTTGGTTGAAAAATAAATAAAGAATAAAGTAAAAAAAAAAAAAAACGTTGGCCATGCTGCAGTGACCGCACGCGCAGCAGAGGGCCATCAATGAGTACATGTGCGACTACGGCACCAGGACAGGGTCAGGGTAGCTTGGATTTTTTTCCCCACGCCAGTGGAGCATGATCAGGGATGCATGCACTGTCCTCTCACCATTTGAGGAGGCCACGAGGATGGTGAGCAGTGATAGTGCATGCATCAGTGACACTGTACCTCTTGTCCACCTGTTGGAGCATACGCTGCATGGGATAATGGACAGGGCACTTGAGGCAGAACAGAGGCAGGAAGAGGAGGACTTCCTTGCCTCTCAAGGCCCCCTTTATCCAGACAGTGTTCCTACTCTCCCACCCATCACACAGGAAGAGGATGAGGAGGAGGAGGATTGTGTCAGCATGGAGGTGGAGCCTGGCACTCAGCAGCAGCAGCAGTCTTTTAGGGATGATTTACAGTCCCAACAAACCAGTGGACTTGTACGTGGCTGGGAGGAGGTGGCTGCTGATCATGTCGTCCTCAGTGACCCAGAAGACTCCGGACCGAATGCCTCAGCTAACCTACGTCGCATGGCCTCCCTGATCCTGCAAAGCCTGCGGAAGGATCCTCGTATTCTTCAGATCAAGGAGAGAGACCATTACTGGCTGGCCACTCTCCTTGATCCACGGTACAAGGGTAAGGTTGAGCAGAGGATGAGACATCTCAGGGAGGCCTTGCAGAAAGGTCTGTGCAACGCGTTCCCAGAGACTGGGAGGTTACAAACTCCTGGTCCTGGATGACGAGTTGCTGAGGCTTCGGTCAGTAGCAGAAGGAGCGGTGGGGAAGGTGGACGTCTGACCGATGCATTCAGACAATTTTTTAGTCCGCAGCCCGAAGGTATGATCGGTTCCAGCAACCATCGCCAGCGTCTGATATACATGGTGCAGGAATACCTAGGGGCAAGGTCAGACTTGGACACCTTTCCCACCGAAAATCCTCTGGCTTACTGGGTCTTGAGGATGGATCACTGGCCAGAGCTTGCACAGTATGCAATTGAGCTACTGGCCTCTCCTGCATCCATCGTTCTTTCTGAACGCACATTCAGTGCTGCTGGAGGCTTTGTCACCGATCACAGGGTGCGCCTGTCCACCGACTCGGTTGATCGACTGACCTTCATAAAGATGAATCAGTCTTGGATCACCACCAGCTACCAAGCACCTGACGCTGATATAACTGAATAATTTATAATGTCACATCCCTTCAAGACTGCCTATGCTGATGCTGAGTGACTGTCCTGTTATGTTCACTGACTATCCTCTTCCTCCTCAATGATCCTGATGATATCTTGGAAGAACATTTTTGTTTCTGGGTGCCACCACCAGTGGCTAAGGCCCAATTTTTAAGCCCCTGTTTAACAGGGGCGTGTAATTACAATTTTTTAAGCAATGCTCTGACTGCTGTGCTCCAAGTACAGTATCTGTGAGGGGTTGCAGTGTTGTGGCACCAGCACCAGTGCCTAAGGCACAATTTTTCAGCCCCTGTTTAACAGGGGCGTGTAATTACAATTTTTTGGCAATGCTTTGCAACAGGTCTCATTGCTGTGCTCAGAGTACAGTATCTGTGAGGGGTCGCAGTGTTGTGGCACCAGTGCCTAAGGCCCAATTTTTCAGCCCCTGTTTAACAGGGGCGTGTAATTACAATTTTTTAAGCAATGCTTTGCAACAGGTCTGACTGCTGTGCTCCAAGTACAGTATCTGTGAGGGGTTGCAGTGTTGTGGCACCAGCACCAGTGCCTAAGGCGCACTTTTTCAGCCCCTGTTTAACAGGGGCGTGTAATTACAAATCTTGATCGAACAATTCTCAGCAGGGCCCATTCATGTGCCCACCAAGAGTAACTGTAAGGGGTTACAGTGTTGTGGCAACACCGTCCACCACCACCACCACCAAAGGCCCAATTTTTCTGCCCTGTTCAACAGGTGCATGCAATTACAAATCTTGATCTAATAATTCACAGCAGGGCCAATTCCTGTGCCCACCAAGAGTAACTGTGAGGGCTTACAGTGTTGTGGCAACACCATCATCTAACGGGGCAAATTTCTGCAGAGTATATACGGCAGGCCCCTACTTTCAAACATCCAACTTACAAACGACTCCTACTTGCAAACGGAAGGAGAAAAGAGGAAGTGAGAGGAAATCTACCCCTAGGAAGGGAAATTCTATAGCCATGACATTTTTCTCAAAGATTTTCATCCATATTGCCAGGACAAGACATGACATTAAAGCCGCAAGCAGTTTTAAATGGCTTATTTTTTTCCTTTACAAATTTAATTTTTTGCAGCGACAGTTCTAAACACGGGAAACACATGCCACTTCACAGGCTTACTTTAGACACCCCCCCAGGTACCATATTTAAAGGAATATTTCACTTTTTTTTTTTCACTTTATGCATCATTAAAATGACTGCTCCCGAAAAAACGTCAGTTTTTAAAACTTCTTTTTGCATTGATACATGTCCCCTGGGGCAGGACCCGGGTCCCCAAACCTGTTTTATGACATTATCATGCATATTGGCCGTTATAATTAGCACTTTTGATTTCGAACGTTCGTGTCCATTGTAAAGAATAGGGTTCGAATATTCGCGCAAACTTTCGGTTCGTTCGCAGGTTCTGGTGCGAACCGAACCCGAGGGTGTTCGGCTCATCCCTAATAACGGTACTCAGCTTGGGCTGGAGGGTATAAAAGCAGGAAGACTGCATCAAAAAATGGACAGACGGCGCTGGAGGAAAGAAGAAGGTCATATCACCCTCCCTCCCTGTCGCAGTTCAGTTCATGAGGCGTTGTGTCTCTCTCTTTGAGAGGAGATGATATTATATTTTGTTTTTAATCTGAGCTTTGATAGCTAGGTTATTATTATTATTATTATTATTTTATTAGTATAGATATGTAAAGTTAAATAAAATAGATATCATTATATATGATATATATTCAAAGATATATAAGTTCTTATTACTAAGCCTATAATAAAACTACAGCCTTTTTGATCCAAGTCTGGTGTATATAGTGGTTTGTTTTAATAAGAATACTTTATACAAAGTCCTGACTTCGGTACCATGAAATGGTAGCCAGGGCTCTGGCCATACTATCTGTTCATAATAGTGGTTCTACACCCCAGCACCCACACCTCAGCATAACACACAAATGCACACAGGCACACCCCGGAATTCCAGAGCCATCTCTAAAGGCACTAAGGATAACATTTTTTATTATATCCTCCCACTCAGGATCAGCCCAACAACAAAAAAAGAGCCCCTTACAATTTAGATTGATATGCATAAAAGAACAAATAAATTAGAATCAGTTGCAAGTTACAAATGTATCTTCCCAAATACTCTCATAGGAAGAAATTGGTGTTCTGGGTTTTGAGTTTTTGTCTAGTCTCTAGAGCTGAAAGTTTTGAGATTGTTAAGGACCTTAACCTCTTTGCTCCTAGGGTGACATATAAATATCTCTATGATGAGGAAAGAAAAAAGAAAACAAATTGAACAATGGAAAGGCACTTCCTGGCTCTAAAAGATCTTATGGATCTACTTGATGAAAATGAGTTGGCCGTGGGGGGCTCTGCTGAGGGGGTCCCCCTGAGGCATGTCTGGGGCTCTCCCATGGAATCTATGAAAATAAAGAAAAAGTCTACTAAATTTCCCCCTCTACAAACCAACCTGAATATTTGGACCTTCCTGTCTCAAACCACATCTGAAATTAAAAGTTAAGCTTTGGAACCTCCTCACATAATAATATATCTCCAGAGCAATGGCAGGCAAGAACTAGATTGCAAAATAATGCATAATATAACAATACCATCAGACAGTATACTAGGCTTTATTGATGTGGAGGCTTTATACTGTAGTATTCCCCACACCTTGGGAATTTCAGTGGTGGAGAATTTTATGGCTCCCACTACCTCCAGGTGCAGGGGGTTGTGATTGGGACATCACATGCCAACCTGTACCTGGGGGGGGGGGGGGGGGGGGGTGGAACGAACAGTATTTGGCTTGTTATTGTTAAAATAAATGGAAAAAAATATAAAAATGTAGCTTTAAACTGAACCTATACTTTGCATGGCAAGGCCAAATCAACAAGTTCACTTAATGCAGCATGCCACAGCTGCCTAATTTTGCCTTTGCTCACCCACTGCCTGTTTAGTTAGAGAAACAAAGTAAAGTATCAGCCTGGGTTCACACTATTGCGAATTTGCAGCGGTGGAAAACACTGCGAATTCTCAGGACATTTCAAAACCCATTGTTTTCAATGGGGCACATTCACATATGTCCGGTGCATGCGCACTGCGCATTGCAGAAAAACCGCCACCGACTTTGGTGCAGTGCGGGGCAGATCAGGTGCGAATTCAGGCCCATTATCTTCTATGGGCACGCATCTAATTCGCACCTGACTTGCGTGGTGAACAAGTCATTTTACTACTTCTGAGGGGAAAGTCCATGCCCACTTTTTTAAAAAAAAAAACGGCATGGATTCCCCCTCCAGGAGCATACCAGGCCCTTAGGTCTGGTATGGATTTTAAGGGTACCCCTACGCCGAAAAAACGGCGTGGGGGTCCCCCCATAATCCATACCAGACCCTTATCCGAGCACGCAGCCTGGCAGGTCAGGAAAGGGGATGGGGACGAGCGAGTGCCCCCCCCCCCTCCTGAACCGTACCAGGCCGCATGCCTTCAACATGGGGGGGTGGGTGCTTTGGGGAAGGGGGGCGCCCTGTGGCCCCCCACCCCAAAGCACCTTGTCCCCATGTTGATGAGGACAAGGGCCTCTTCCCGACAACCCTGGCCGTTGGTTGTCGGGGTCTGCGGGCGGGGGGCTTATCGGAATCTGGGAGCCCCCTTTAATAAGGGGGCCCCCAGATCCCGGCCCCCCACCCTATATGAATAAGTATGGGGTACGATGTACCCCTACCCATTCACCTAAGGTGTAAAGTGTAAATAAAAAAAACACACAATTTTTTTTTAAATATTTTATTGCACTTCTCCGGGGGGCTTCTTTCGTCTTGGGGGGTCTTCTCGCCGGACTCCTCCGCTTTTTTACCTAGCTCTTTTACCGAGTGGAGGAGCCCAGCTTTCTTCTTCTTCGTCGCCGCCGTCATCTGGGGGTCTCGATCCGCCTTCGGGGGTCTTCCGGGGTCTCTTCTGTTCTTGCCGCTGTCGTCGCCTTCTGTGACGCCTTCTTCTTCTTAAGATGTTGACTCGTCGCTCTCTCTGGCCGGAATGGCATAGGCGCCCTGTGTTGTGACTTATATAGGGACAAGGAGGTGGGGTCACATGCTCATGTCACATGGTGACCTCGCCCCTCTATGATGTCACAGTCCCGGAGGATGCTGGGACTGTGGCATCATATGTGGGCGGGGTCACCATGTGACCCTGCCCCCTTGTCCCTATATAAGACACAACACAGCGCGTCTATGCCATTCCGGCCAGAGAGATCGACGAGTCAACATCTTAAGAAGAAGAAGAAGGCGCAGAAGGCGACGACAGCGGCAAGAACAGAAGAGACCCCGGAAGACCCCGAAGGCGGATAAAGACCCCCAGACGACAGCGGCAACGAAGAAGAAGAAAGCCGGGCTCCTCCGCTCGGTAAAAGAGCTAGGTAAAAGGGCCTGGTATGCCTCTGGAGGGGGAACCCATGCCGTTTTTTTTATAAATATTTGGCGTGGATTTCCCCCTCAGAAGTAGTACAATGAGTTGCGAATTTATGTTAGCAGCTGATTCGCACCTAAAACGCGGACACACCGCAGAACAGCCGACGTTTCACTGCACAGTCACGCAGGGCCTTCAATTCGCACCGCATTAGTCTGAACCCAGGCTCAATATTCTTGGATCGAGGAAACAAGTGATTCACCCCTGAGGATTGGCTGCCACCCCTGAGGATTGGCTGCTCTGTTCTTGGCACAGATGAATACTTTCTTCTTTTCATTCCTGCGGTCAGTTGGAGCAGCAAAGGGAAGGGGAATGTAAGTAGTTGCGGGTCCAGCATTAAGACATACTATGTTGCTTAAACAGATACTAAATTCTTGTTTTGTTTGTTTTGAATTAAAAAAAGATGGTATATTTACTGGCAATGATAGCACAGAGCTATCCCTTACCTCGTCTACTGGAGTACCCCTCAAAAATGATACTGTTGCTGTATATTGTGACTTGTCAGACATTTATTCTTGCAGATTTGGAAACTTACTGAATTTTTTCTTTTAGTTAAAGTGGAGTTCCGCCCCAAAAAAAAATTAAAGTCAGCAACTACAAAAAGTGTAGCTGCTGACTTTTAATAATCAGACACTCACCTGTCCCACGGTCCAGCAATGCGGGCGTATAAATCCCCGCTCCTCTCCCCCTCCTGTCCACAGCACCGGCATTCTTACTGGGCATGCACTGAGCATTCGCAAGCCACGCTGCATTCTGTAAATGGCCAGGCAAGTTTCTGGGATCTGTGACTTGTCCCAGAAGATTACAGGGAGGGATGGGGAGATGTAAACTTCCTTCCGGCACTGTGGAGCCCAGGGAGGAAGTGGGAGCTGGATGCCTCTAAAAAGATTGTATCCGCTCCCCCCCAAATGTGGCAGGTCAGGGGGTCACCGTCACTTAAAGCGGAAATTCAATTTTTGGGTGGAACTCCGCTTTAAAGGTATACTTATATATGATCTAATGTGGGTGCATTAGTGCACTATTTCTATATATATATATATATTTATATATATATATATATATATATATATTATCTTATACTGATATGAACTCTTATTTATGATGTTGTATTACAAATAATTTTTATTGAATCGCAACAGCATCCAAAGAATATAAATATTGACATTAACAATTGCCGAACAGTACGGTACTTAGAGGTTTTAGTCAGATTATAAGATGTCGTCACTAAGCTCATGATAAGTCACTCTATTCTCGTTCATTGAACGGTAAGGGTTAATTGTGTATTGGAACGTAAAGGTAGCCTTAATATCTTGGTATAAAGGTACAAATAGAAAACGTAAGTTCTGAAAAACTTTTGTGGAAAACAACATTATATTGAGATTTAAGTTTCAACAGTTGAAGTGGGGGAGAGGAAGGGGGAGGTGAAAGGAAAGGCATAACAGAGTATAGGACAATTACTGGGTGCGATTTAAGGAGTTCCAAATTGACCAGTTTGAGACATATCTAGCAACATAACCATCCCTATATGCCAACAAAAAAATCATATTCTGCCACAGTATTGACTTTCGTGATAAGTTCTCTCAGGCTGGGAATCTCATTGGTTTTCCATTTGCTCACCATTAGAGATCGTGCAGCAAAAAGAATATGCATTGCTATGGATCTTACCAATATTGGGTACTCCGACATGTTAATACTCAGTATAGCTTTTTCACCCACCTGACCGCAACCCCTCCAACACAGATTTGAGTTAACGTCTGAAAATGTAGCTACTATGTATGGGGTAAAGTGCCATCTTGCATATAATTTTTGTACTAATTCTTCATAATTCGAGCATCTGGAGAATTGATGGTTGCATTTAAACGCTGTAAGCCATTGTTTATCTGTAAAAACCTTACCTATATATTTTTCCCACTTAATTAGTGGGTTAAATTTAGTGAAAACTGACTTGGAGTTGAGAATGTTGTAAATCAGGGATATTCCTTTAGCTTTGTGGTTAGTAGAGTTTAAATGTTTCCAAATCTGTGTGGGGATTGGGGTAACGTTTGTATTTAGTTGTTGATGCAGTGAGGAGATCTGTTTATGTGTCAGGAACTCTGAGGAAGGAATGCTGTACTTAGTTTGAATATCTGAGAATGACATCAGTTTATCTTTTCCCATAAGGTCTCCTAAATGGTGAATATCCTTTCTCAGCAAGTGAATTAGGTTTATGTTCTGGATTAACCAGTGGAGGGTTTCTAGTGGGATGGGAACATTGGTGGAGGGTAATGATGGGTGTTTTGCTTTTTTAAAAATGACCACGCGTTCATTGATGCTTGTATGGTAGGATGGTCTATTGGGATATTTGTATGTGGTAAGTCGTGTGCAATGAGAAGGGACAAATGGTGAATTGAGGGACAGCCATGCTCGTTCTAATTGACACCATGGTTTGGGATCAGATTGATCAAACCAGTTTCTAAGCTGATCCAGTATCGCCACCATATAGTAGTCTTTCAAAACTGGGATACCTAAACCACCCACTACTTTGTGTTTCTTCTGCATTGTTGGGGAGAATCTCAGTCTGCTGCCTGCCCACACAAATTTGGATAATTGATTCTGCATGGTGGAAAAAAAGGATAATGGAAGGGGAATTGGAAGTGTCCTGAAGTAGTACGTAATTTTTGGTAAAATTAGCATCTTGTATGCCGTTAGGCGACCGTTCCAGGAGATGAAATGTTTCTGGATCTTAGAAATTTCCTTTTGAAATTCAGAAAATAGTGAAATATAATTGGCCTTATGGGGGTTAGAGATAGGGGAAGTTAACTGAATTCCCAAGTAAGTTATAGAGTTCTGGGACCACGGGTATGGTAAATCCCTTTGAAGGGCTGATGTCCTGGGAAGGTACACCCTGGATTGAGGGGTGGGTTCTAGTCTTTTCTGCCAGGGGCTCCATGACCAAGGAAAAAAATAAAGGGGACAGGGGGCAGCCCTGTCTGGTCCCATTAGTTATTTGGAAGTTCCTGGAAAACATGCCCTCCGTATACACGTATGCAGAGGGAGAAGAGTACAGTGCTAGAATAGCCTTTTGAATTGAGCCTATCAGACCAAATTTCTCCAAGACCCTTGTCAGGTAGCCCCAGTGCACTCTATCAAAGGCCTTCTCTGCGTCCAGGGTAAGTAGCAGAGAAGGCCTTCCAGATCTCTCAGCTAGATGTATGAGGTTTAAAATCCTCCTAGTTGCATCATTTGCTTGCTGACCAGATACAAATCCCACCTGATCCTGGTTAATACGTTTCAGCAAAAAACTTGACATCTGTTAGCAATTAGCTTGGCATATAATTTAACGTAAACAAACGTTCAGCAAAGAAATAGGTCTAAAATGTTATGGTGCAGAGGGTTCTTTACCTGGTTGGGGTAGGGTAATTATGGTTGCCGATAGCATTTCTGGTGGGAAGGAAGCTTTAGATACCGCGGCGTCAAAGACCTGCCTTAGATACGGTAATAATTCACTTTGGAACTACTGGTAATATTCGAATGAATATCCGTTGGGACCTGGAGTTTTATTGTGTGGCATACTTTTGATCAGTTTTCCTATTTCAGGTACCGTGAACGGTACGTTAAGTGAGGAGAGCTCTGTTTGCAAAGGTTTGGGCAGGTTTACTGTTGTGAGGAAATCTTTTATCATGTTGTCTGATGGTTGGTGGGTGTCTGGGTCGTCTTTGAGATTATATAGCTTTTCATAATAATCACTAAAGGCATATGCTATTTCTTTGGGGTTTGATACTATTTTACCTGTTTTGGGATTTGTCATGTGTTGGATTTTTTGTTTGACTATTTTGTCTTTTAACTGATTCGCCAGCAATTTCTTCTGTTTCTTTCAATATACTGTTTTACTTTTAGACTGTATTGTACTGCCGGCAGCAAAACTAGCAGGAATAAGCCCAATAACACACAATTGTGGGGAGCTACAGTGTATAACTAATAATAATTACAGAAGGCAAAATATTAAGAGATAAAATCATAAACATTATTCAATTTAAAACACTCAATAATTGTAATATAAAACTACAAAGAAAAACAAGAACAATGCAAAGGTTAGCAGCTATAGTGCTATAAAAAGTTCTTGCAATATATGCTCTTTAAATTATGCACAGTATACTTTTTGCTATGCCCTGCCTTCTATCTCTTCTGCCTGGAATGGCACTGTGAAAAATAAAGTACATTAGACAAGTGAAGGTAGCAGGTATTTGTAATACATTTGGTTTCAAACGTGGGCCTAAGAATTGCAGTTATTTCTGTGAAATCAGGACAGCCAAGATAAGAAATAAAGCATTCATTTGCCTGTCAGTTAAGTGGTGACTGCAATGATGCTTATTCAACCAAAGCATTGTATTTTGAATTGTAAAAGATATCACAAGTGCGCTCTATCAAGAAGACAGCTACACTATGGGGCTGATTTATGAACGGTTTGCGCCATGAGTTGCCGGGCACGCCGATGCGCAACGGCCGTTTTCATATTTACAAAACATTTGCGCCTGTAACACAGCGCAATTCCCCATCTACTATAATATTCTCGGCGCACAGAAGGCGGCGATCGGTGCGCCACTATAGACATATTATGGGGGTGATGTGAGGAAGTATAGTAATAACTGCCCAAGTAAAAAATATGCCCAAAATAGAATGATAAAGTAACTTTTTCTGAACAAGCCTGCTGCGCCTGCAAGTACACTTAGAACTGCGTGAGGTCAATTTGTGCACTGCGCATGCGCAAGTGGCATTTGCGCACGTTCAAATGCTTTGGTCCACTGCACCGGCAAAATCTTAGTAAATGTCAAGCAATGTAAATGCATTTGCATAGGTTGAACAGGCGCACCTCTCAACTTGACTTTTTTTTTTTTACGCTGGTTCACTTTTATGTTTTTTTTTTTAAGGATATTTGCACACAGGTCATGTTGGCATTAAGAAAAAAATTCCATACCAGGCCCTTCAGGTCTGGTATGGGGAACCCCACGCCAAAAAAAAAAAAAATGGTGCGGGGGTCCCCCTTAAAATCCATAACAGGCCCCTCAGGTCTGGTATGGATTTTAAGGGGAACCCCGTGCCAAAATAAAAAAAATGGCGTGGGGTCCCCCTCAAAATCCATACCAGACCCTTATCCGAGCATGCAACCTGGCAGGCCGCAGGAAAAGAGGGGGGACAAGAGAGTGCCCCCCCTCCTGAACCATACCAGGCCACATGCCCTCAACATTGGGTAGCCCCCAAAGCACCTTGTCCCCATGTTGATGGGGACAAGGGCCTCATCCCCTCAACCCTTGCCCGGTGGTTGTGGGGGTCTGCGGGCGGGGGGCTTATTGGAATCTGGAAGCCCCATTTAACAAGGGGATCCCCAGATCCCACCCCCCTGTGTGAAATGGTAAGGGGGTACCCCTACCATTTCACAAAAAAAGTGTCAAAAATGTTAAAAATGACAAGAGCCAGTTTTTGACAAGTCCTTTATTTAAAGTCTTCTTCTTTCCATCTTCTTCGGGTCTTCTTCCTTCCTTCATCCTTCGGTTTCTTCCTCCATCTTCTTCTTCCTCTGCTTCTTGCTCCAGTGTTCTCGTATGCATCTTCCTCCACGGCGTCTTCTTCCCTGCTTCGTACTTGGGCTGCTCCGCATCAATGGGAGGCTCCCGCTGTCTGTGTGACGCTTCTCTTCTTCTGACACTTCTATAATGGAACCGTGAACCGGTTGTGACCCCGCCCTCCATATATAAGAACTGTCAGAAGAAGAGAAGCTTCACACAGCGGGAGCCTCCCATTGATGCGGAGCGGCCCAAGAACGAAGCGGGGAAGAAGACGCCTTGGAGGAAGAATACCAGAGCAAGAAGCAGAGGATCTTAGGAAGAAGCAGAGGAAGAAGAAGATGGAGGAAGAAACCGAAGGATGAAGGAAGGAAGAAGGATGAAGACCCGAAGAAGATAGAAAGAAGAAGACTTTAAATAAAGGTCAAAAACTGGCTCTTGTAATTTTTTTTAATTTTTGACACTTTTTTTTGTGAAATGGTAGGGGTAATTTTGTACCCCATTACCATTTCACCCAGGGGGGGCGGGATCTGGGGGTCCCCTTGTTAAAGGAGGCTTCCAGATTACGATAAGCCCCCCACCCTCAGACCCCCACAACCCCCGAGCAAGGGTTGTGGGGATGAGGCCCTTGTTCCCATCAACATGGGGACAAGGTGCTTTGGTGGGCTACCCCCAAAGCACCCTCCCAATGTTGAGGACATGTGGCCTGGTACGGTTCAGGAGAGGTGGGCGCTCTCTCATCCCCCCTCTTTTCCTACAGCCTGCCAGGTTGCGCGCTGGAAGTCGTGTTGCTCCTGTGTGAATGGACTCTTAATGATACGGTGTGCGCTATTATCAATGGCTTATTATTATTGCTGTTGCGTTTATGTGTGCGCCGGTTCACATGCTCAATTAATGATTTATCTGGCGCACCAATTAAGGTATGAACTGGCGCACCAATTAAGGTATGAACTGGCGCAGCACATTCATCTTAGTAAATGACCCCCTTTGTTCCTTAGAAGGCTGGAACATGTATTTATATTCTGAAAGACATCAACCTAACTGGGAAAATTATGGCACTCAAATTCAGTAAACTTTACACATGCAATAACCTTTAAGCCTGGGTTCACACTATTGCGAATTCGCAGCAGTGGAAAACACTGCGAATTCGCAGGACATTTCAAAACCCATTGTTTTCAATGAGGCATGTTCACATATGTCCGGTGCATGCGCACTGCGCATTGCAGAAAAACCGCAACCGACTTTGGTGCGGTGCGGGGCGGATCAGATGCGAATTCAGGCCCATTATCTTCTATGGGCACGCATCTGATTCGCATCTGGCTTGCGTTCTGAACAGAAATTTGTGCCACTCCAACACCTCCTCTTCTTCCTGTTCCTCCCCTGTGTGTTTTGAAATCCGGACTGGAACCAGCATGTCGAAAAGAGGACGAAAAGCATCATCAAAGGCGAAAGAAGCTGTGGATTGTGAGGAGTTGATCAGACTTGTGAGGGAGAAACCCATGATTTATGACACCCGGCATCCTAAATATAAGGACAACGTTGTCAAAAAACATGCATGGCAGGACATTGCCAGAGACCTCTTGCCAGAGTGGAGCAGGTGCTCTTCCCAAGTTCAGGCTGACAAATGTAAGTTTTTTTATTACCTTTTACTACCTGTATATGCTGTCCTGTATTTTTTAGATGGTGTACATTAATTTAATTTATTAGATTTTAACAAACAGCATGTGGTCACCCCCAAATCTGTACCAGGCCACATGCTGTAAACATTGTGCACATAACAGCTTTATCTAGCGATGGAGGAGTCCCTAAAAAAATGCATATTCTTAGAATTTGTAAGGTTAGTAATATGACATACACTACAAATGTGAGATAAAAAAGTTTTATTTGTCATTGCCAAAATTACAGCAAACATTTTTCATACAGCACACTTAGCATTATATTATCATGCCTTTACATCCAGAAAACAAATACATATTTTTTTTTAGTCAATAGAATTCATCTGCCAAGGCACCTCCCCAGCTGGTGACAAAAAAAAATTCTTAAATTCTTCTCTAATAAGTGTACCAGTAGTGCTGCCCCTAGGAATATTGAAATGTGCTGCCTCCATGTCATGGGTCAGGGAATCTTCAAAAAGAAACCCATCTTGTTCACGCACATAGTTGTGCAGTGCACAGGCAGCTTTAATCGCACTGATCGCATGAGCAATACTGAGGTTAATAGAATTATGCATGAATCTCCACTTATTGCAAAAAAATTCCAAATGCACATTCTACTACTCGTCGTGCAGGGCTCGAGTCCAGCGGGAACGCGTGGGAACGGCGTCCCTGCACTTTTTTCATAGCAGGAACGCCGTTCCCTCTCTTCTTTAGGACTAGAGCCGCCCGAGGCTCTAGATTTTAACAGGCAGAGTGGACCAAGTCCGGACCGCATCAATCATCTGTGCGGCCCCGCCGTGGTCACGCCATTAAAGCTTTTTTGTCATCAGCTGCCGCTGCCTGCTAGCTCTGTTTTCCTCACAGAGCTGACATCGGAAGAGCAGCACAGCGATGCACGGAAGGCAGGGGCTGGCCCAGTTAACTGATTGGTTGATAGAACCGCTCTGCAGTCTATCAACCAATCAGTTAACTGGGGCAGGTCCCGCCCTCTGTCCATCCCTTTGCTGCACTTCCGATGTCAGCTCTGTGCCTCTGATGTCATCTGTGTCCTGTGTAAGGTAAGACAGAGGGCACTGTAATGAAGGACGGAGGGGGAAAGAATCAGAAACTGAAAGGAATGAGGAGAGGTGATATAAAAGGGAGGCAGGACAGGAATGTGAAGGGGGGATCTACAAAGGGAGGCAGGACAGGAATGTGAAGGGGGGATCTACAAAGGGAGGCAGGACAGGAATGTGAAGGGGGGATCTACAAAGGGAGGCAGGACAGGAATGTGAAGGGGGGATCTACAAAGGGAGGCAGGACAGGAATGTGAAGGGGGGATCTACAAAGGGGGTGAGGACAGGAATGTGAAGGGGGGATCTACAAAGGGAGGCAGGACAGGAATGTGAAGGGGGGATCTACAAAGGGGGTGAGGACAGGAATGTGAAGGGGGTGAGGACAGGAATGTGAAGGGGGGATCTACAAAGGGGGTGAGGACAGGAATGTGAAGGGGGTGAGGACAGGAATGTGAAGGGGGGATCTACAAAGGGGGTGAGGACAGGAATGTGAAGGGGGGATCTACAAAGGGGGTGAGGACAGGAATGTGAAGGGGGTGAGGACAGGAATGTGAAGGGGGTGAGGACAGGAATGTGAAGGGGGGATCTACAAAGGGGGTGAGGACTGGAATGTGAAGGGGGTGAGGACAGGAATGTGAAGGGGGTGAGGACAGGAATGTGAAGGGGGTGAGGACAGGAATGTGAAGAAGGGTGCTATAAAGAGGACAGGTTTAAATTTTAAAACTGGCTACTTGGTCATCTTCTAGTATGTCGCATTTGCAGTCTGGTCATCTCCTGTAGCATGTCGCATTTGTAGCCTGATCATCTCCTGTAGTATGTCGCATTTGTAGCCTGATCATCTCCTGTAGTATGTCGCATTTGTAGCCTGATCATCTCCTGTAGTATGTCGCATTTGTAGCCTGATCATCTCCTGTAGTATGTCGCATTTGTAGCCTGATCATCTCCTGTAGTATGTCGCATTTGTAGCCTGATCATCTCCTGTAGTATGTCGCATTTGTAGCCTGATCATCTCCTGTAGTATGTCGCATTTGTAGCCTGATCATCTCCTGTAGTATGTCGCATTTGTAGCCTGATCATCTCCTGTAGCATGTCGCATTTGCAGTCTGGTCATCTGTAGTATGTCGCATTTGCAGTCTGGTCATCTGTAGTATGTCGCATTTGCAGTCTGGTCATCTGTAGTATGTCGCATTCGCAGTCTGATCATCTCCTGTAGTATGTCGCATTCGCAGTCACTGTATTTTCTGTGAAATATATATGCATATGAGCGTATTATATATTTTTTTTTTATTTTTTTTGGTGGTGGAGTGGATCTTGGGTGGGAGTTCCCACACTTTTTTCCCCAGGACTTGACCCCTGGTTCGTGCATATGAGCGTATCATTTTTTTTATTTGGTGGGCGAGTGGATCTTGGGTGGGAGTTCCCTCACTTTTTTCCCCAGGACTTGACCCCTGTCGTCGTGCATTAGTCAGCCTATAATTGAACACACTTTTTTCAGTTGTCAGAGAGCAACTTGAATAAGGCCTGAGCATGTTCTGGGAAAGTGCGAAAGCTTCATCTCTGACAAATACATGTGGGAGGAGAGGCTCTGTAGTCCCTGGCAGGGGAGAATTATTGGGCAAGTCTAGTGTATTGTCACGCAGCATGCGGCCAAATGAGGAATGTGAAAATACACTAGAATCTGAGCTGCTGCCATAAGAACCTACATCAACATAAATAAATTTATAATTTGCGTCTGCCACTGCCATTAATACCAACAAAAAATATTTTTTATAATTAAAATATTGGCTCCCACTAGCTGGAGGCTTGAGGATGCGTACATGTTTGCCATCAATGGCTCCAAGACAGTTGGGGAAGTTGCATCTCTCCCAGAATAGGTCCGCTACCATCAGCCATTCTTCTTGTTTGGGCTTCTTCATAATAATATCCTTCAGTTCTTCCCATATGACTAGGCAGGTAGCATGAACAATGCCACTAATCGTTGATTTTCCAACCTTGAATTCATAGTGCAAACTTCCAAAGGAATTTCCTGTTGCTAAGTACCTAAAAAAAAAAAAAAAAAAAAAAAAAAAAAATGAATTATGTTGTTATATATTTTTCAGTGCACTACTTACAGACAAGATGGCGTAGCATGCGTGATGCTTACAGAAAATATATGCGGCACCTCAAAGAAACAAGGAGTGGCTCGGGGGCAGCGCCTAGGGTACCCTATATGTTTGCCAGGGACTTGGATTTTCTACAACCCATTGTGGAGATGAGGGAGTAAGTTTTCATGTACATCATTTATGTAACGCACAATCTGTTAATAATTAATATGCCTAGTTGATTTTTGACATTTTTACAATATAAAACAGTACAGAATCTAGTTGGGAGGATGTAAGATGTTTTGGATGAAGAACCAGAACAACAAACAGAGGAGGAAGCACCCATTGATATTCCAGAAGACACAGAGGATTTATCACTAATCCAAACATCTTCCAGTCTCTGGGAAACTAATTCAGATGAACAATGTTCAGGGGCAGAGGAGGCTGTCCCTGGGCCATCCTCTGCTCCTGCACACATTGGTCAGCCTGGCAAAGTGGCGACCAGCACTATCCCAACCTGACCTAAGTGAGCGCTTATTAGACATGTTAAAAAACATGACCGCAAAGGTGGATGCATTTTTATGTCCCGATACAATCCTGGCGCTCAGTTTTGTACCACTAATTAAAAAGGTACCCCCAGAGCGTTACTATGAAATGCGAAAAAATATAGAAAAAATGATGCACTCCTTCTCCCAGCCACAGCAGGAACCTGCATTTAACTACCCAAATGTGCCCCAACCAAGACCTCCCCAAAACTACCCAAGATACACGCACTACCCTGAGCAACAACACCATCCCCACCCTTATAATCCACCATCATATCCCTCAAGTTATGACAAGCCAATCTCCAGATATGAAGGCCCACACAGTAACCTTCCCTATCCCATCCCATCCCATCCCCACTTCCTTCAATTAGGGCCCCCCCCCCCCCAAACTCAGGGTATGTATGTGCAAAGTCAACATGGGGAGGCTAGGCCTGCTCCCCACACTGCCAGTGATGACCCAGCTTCCGCAACACAATACTCCTATGAGGCCCCTTTCCCCAAAACATATCAGAATCTGTGATGAGGTCTGTTCAAGGTTAAGGACCAACATGACACATTTTGATAAAACAGGGAAGAGGCCTACTTGACAGGCAAGTTTTTTGTTTTTAAGTTATTTCAGAGTTAATTTATGTTTTATACATGGGTAAAGTTTAAAATTTTTATCATATTTTATGATACGTGAATAAATAATTATTCCAACATTTTTTGTGCCGTCATATTTTAAAAAATACCCAGGTAGAGGGGGCGCATGCGCGAAGCTCGACATGGCAGACGTCTTCCATTAGAGCTCCGCACTCCCCGCTGCACACTTGGGACCCTTAAAGCAGACTGAACCGCCCTACCTCCGCTCGCACGTCAGGACAGCTCGGTGAACCACCCCGGCACACGTCGTTATGGTCCTCACGGGTCACAGAGGGAAAACCAAGCCGAAACCGATCAAAGAAGCGCTGGCCCGTGCTTCTTCCAAGATGGCGGCGAGGGCCCTGGCCAAACAAGCTACGTCTCCCCTCCTTCCAGATCCTCCGGACACGGACGAGGAAGATGACACAGACTCCAACCTCGGAGGCTCCCCAACCTTACCCTCATCAGGTATGTCATAGAATGCCTTCCTGAAACACATGGAGAACATGTTACAGAAAGCCCTTAAAAATACCTCGGATCAAATCACCAACAGGCTCTCACGTGAGATACGCGAGATAGGCCAACGCACCGCAGATCTTGAAACCAGGGTGGACGATATAGAACTCACCCTCCAAGAACATGCCCAAGAGCAGGCTGCACTTAGGGATGAAAATGCCACCCTGCTTTCCCGCTTAGAAGATGCTGAGAACCGCTCCCGCAGGTCCAATCTACGCCTACGTGGCATACCTGAAATAATAGACGATGTTCAATCTTTTACAACTGCCCTCTTCCAGGAACTAGCCCCCTCTATACCCATCGAGAGATTAGAATTTGACCGGGTCCACAGGGCCCTTACAAGCCGACAAACTGATGCCCCCCCCCGGGATATCATAGTGAAGCTTCACTTTTTCCGCACCAAAGAGCAGCTACTCACTGCAGCCCGCAAAAAGGAAGAGCTTATATTCCAAAGCCACCCATACCAACTGTTTTCAGACTTGGCCCCCCTTACAATAGCCAAGAGGCGAGCAATGAAGCCACAGTTGCAGATATTGATCCAGCACCAAATTAAGTATACCTGGAAATTCCCGTTTGCTCTGTAATTCACCCCCCACGCCATCAACACTCCAGCACTACCCCGCAAGCCCTGCAACGCCTCCTGGAAAGCCTCCATCTAGCTCCTCCAGCCCAAACCTCAGAGACGGCATTACCACGCACCCCAGCCAGGCTCCCGCCTCAAGTATATTCCGTCATTCCGAATCGCCACCCTCCAGGACCCTCCTCAGTCCGGAAAGGGACCCCGGCAAGATACCAAGAAGAAGATCAGTTCCTCAGCCCGAAGTCCCGCACAACACGCTGACATCTCAGCTATAACTTTCCTTTTTTTCCAGCTCGTTCCTCTTGTGTCCTCTCTAGGTCGTCGGTGATCCTCTACGTACGCAAAGACGGACCGCAGCAGCATCTCCAGTTACCGTTTCTTTATTTATGTTTCAAAGTTTGAATTGGACGCCATGATGAGCTGACTCTTCCTCAACACCGACCCCTAGAAGACTGCAGCTGGGTATGTAACTTACACTCCCAGTAGGACAGTCCCTGACACCCACTTACCTCTTCGGAGGCCTACTGATGGTTCAGTCACCATGCCCATCGTTACCGTTCTATGTCCTCACATGCCCTTATTTTATTTCATTTACCTGATATGTATGTCTGATGTTTTATTTTTCACCAAGTTTGATCGCTCTCTTGTCTCATGCTTCTGGCATGGTTAAACTCCATGCTAGAAACATGACCCCCATTGTACTAGTAGACCCATTATTGATTTCACACTAGCATTTACCATACATGACTTATATATACCGTAATGTACACATGCATACCTCTCACAACTAACCCAGCTCCATCCTTCCCCCCCTCCATTCCCCCCCCCCCCCCCCCCAGTCCCCCTCTCTCCCCTCCCCCCCCCCCCTCTTCTCCCTCTCCCCCTCCACAACCCCTCCCCCCCTCTTCTTTCCTCCATTCCCTCCCTATCCCCTCTCCCCCTTACCCTGCTGGGTTAATACAGTTCGACAGACTTTCTCTAGAAACCCGATCACAGTAAACCACGCAGTGGAAACCATAAGCATCTCCACATGCTCTCTCTACTTCTTTTCTTCTTTTCTCCCCTTTTCTCTACGTTCTCTCCTCATTTTCTTCCTCCTGCCATAAGCTGTACTCAATTGATTTAACTTTCTATTCTTTCACCATGTGAGCTTTAACCACTAAGTATATCCTAGTTACGCTACACCCGTGTGCAGCGGGGAGCAGCCACTGCCCCCCCCGCTACTTGGTACTCCCACTCTCCGGCTGTTTTTTTAGCCGCAGAGTCTGAGTGCTCCGCTGTCGGGCATAGTACTGTCCCACAGTTACAGTTTTACATTTAATGTTTTGCCCTACAATCAGTAAACCCCCTTCTCTGCCCCCCCCCTCCCTCTCTCTCTCCCCTTTCCCCCATCCTGTCTCACTCTTTCTTCCTTTCTCTGCCTTGGCCAGGTGGCTCGCCAGACTTGCACACATGGATATATTAACCCTCCTCGCCCACCCAAATGGCTCCTTTAAATATACTTTCCCTGAACGTTAAGGGGTTGAACTCCCCTAATAAAAGAGTTAAAGCTTTCCAAAACTTTGCCTCATTGAAAGCTGACATTGTAGCCTTACAGGAAACCCACTTCTCTGCCCACAACACCCCAAAATTCTTCAGCTCCCGCTACCCCAGAGTGTTCACGGCTTCGGCTGAAACCAAACATAGGGGAGTCCTTCTGGCTTTCCACCATTCTCTCCCATTCACCCTAACACTGGAAATAAAGGACCCAAATGGTCGTTATATAATCCTAGTTGGACTTCTACAGGAAGTGGAAGCAACCTTTGTCTCATATTACGCCAAAAATGTCAACCCGACGCCCTTCTTCTCCCACCTCCTAAAAGTCACCAAGGAACACTGTAAAGGAACACTCTTTATGTGTGGTGACTCCAATTTGGTCTTACATTCCCACCTAGATAAGTCCCCTTACACCCCCGAACAATTCTCTCCCTCCACACGGTTCCGTGACTTGATTCAACAGGCCGCCCTTCTTGACTCATGGAGGGAATGTAATCCTCTAAGGAAAAACTATACCTTTTACTCCCACCCACACAAATCTTTCTCCAGAATTGACCATATTTTCATCCCAATAGCCTCCTCTCCCATTCTACTCCACTCCTCCATTCACCCAATCACTTGGTCGGATCACTGCGCAGTAATCACCACAATCTCATCCCTAATCCCCCGAAATGGGGATAGATCCTGGTGCATGAACGAATCCCACCTCACGAACCAATCTTACTGCTTGGACATTCAGGTAGCCCTTAAGGACTATCTCCAGCACAACGCAACACCCGATATCTCACCGATTCTACTGTGGGAAGCACACAAGCCAGTGATCCGGGGTAAGTGCATTTCAGTAGCATCACACATCAAAAAGATTAGGAAACTTAAACTCCAACAACTCGAATCCGACTTCCAAAATTTATTCCTACAATTCCAACTATCCCCCACAGACGCCAATAAATCCCTACTGGAAAAAGCTAAGTTAGAACTTGAACTTCTCTTGGCTGAATCTTCTGATAAATATATCCGTAGTTCTAGCCACAAGATCTACACCAAGGCAAACAAACCAGACACATTTCTAGCTTTACGCCTGCGCCAAACAAACCGAGGTCATAACCCTATTAGACTCAAACTGGCCTCTGGTATCCACACCAGCAACCCACTTAAGGTTCTCTCAGAGTTCCGTATGCATCTTGCCAAATTATACGAGGCAAAGGGTCCCTTGCCTCCCAGTCAGACGGAAACGCTGTTCCGCGACCTCCCAATCCCAAAGTTACCAGAGGCCAGCCGCGAGTCCATAGATGGTTCTATCTTAGTAGATGAAGTCCTCATGGCCATCAAAAACCTCAAACCAAACAAGCGCCCGGGGCCGGACGGCCTCCCGGGCACATACTACAAAAAATTTGCCCCCACTCTCGCCCCCCTACTCGCCAAATCCTTTAACGCCCTACTGAAACAACAATCATTTGGTCGAGACACACTGACAGCTACGATAGCAATGATCCCTAAGCCCAACACTGACCATACCCAGTGGTCCAATTACAGACCCGTATCCCTCCTGAATGTGGACGTAAAACTCCTGGCCAAAATCCTAGCCCTGAGGCTCAACCCAATCATAGGAAGCTTAATCTCCAAGGACCAGGTCGGTTTTATACCCCGTAGACAAGCTAGTGATAACATCCGCCGTATAATCCTCCTACAACACCCTGCCAAATCCCGCAAAATCCCTATGCATCTCATGTCTCTCGACATCAGGAAAGCTTTCGACACAGTCTCATGGCCCTATCTACTTTACATCCTGCAGAGGTGGGGCTTTGGCCCCAATTTCCTTAAATGGATAGACGCCCTCTACACTCGTCCCCAGGCATATGTACAATACTCTGGTTTTAAGTCAGACTGTTTCCCGATCCAAAGAGGCACCAGGCAGGGATGCCCCCTTTCTCCTCTGATATTTGCCTTAGTCATAGAACCCTTGGCTGCTCTGATCCGTTCCAATCAGAGTATCCAAGGCTTGGAAATAGCTGGCACTTCCCATAAATTATGTCTCTTCGCAGACGATGCACTACTATTTATCACCTCCCCACACACCACTATGCCTAACCTTCTACACCTATTAGACAAATTTGCTACAATTTCAGGACTAGAAGTCAACCAGGAAAAATCAAAAGCTCTCAATGTGTCTCTTCCTCAATCCGATCTCCTCCTGTTACAATCCAATTTCCCCTTTATATGGTCCTCCTCCTCCACCCCGTACCTAGGAATCAAACTAACAAGTGACCCCTCCCACCTATTTCAGGCCAACTACCTTCCAATGCTGAAAAGCCTCTCCTCCCTTCTCAATACCTGGCTTCCACTTTGTGTCTCGTGGCTAGGCCGAATAGCCGCAGTAAAGATGTCCCTTCTACCGAAACTTCTCTACCTATACAGAGTCTTACCCATCACAATCCCCCCTTATTTTCATAGAGTGATACAACATTGCGTATTCAAATACATTTGGGGTACCAAAAAACCCAGAATCCCACGATCTACTATGCTCCGCAGCAGACTCTGGGGAGGACTAGGAGTACCCAATTTTGCGCACTACTTCCACGCAGCCCAATTAGCCCAAATGTCTCTATACCACGCGAAAACGGAAATCCCCCTGTGGGTGGTAATAGAAGCGGTAGAGTCCCATCCCATCCCGGTCTCCAATTTGCTTTGGATCCCCAAATCAAGTTGAAGCCCTATCCTGAATCCGGTCACACTACATTATGGGACAGACTCTCCAAAACATTCCACCTAATATCCCCTCACCAACCACTCCTTTCTTTCTTGGGCCACCCACTCTTCTACCCAGCCTACACTGATCCATCCTCCTTCCATGCCTGGGGGCAGGCGGGTCTAACTCTTATTCGTGATATACTCTCCCGGGGTAACATAACACTATTTCCTGACCTGCAGACCACTTCACATCTTCCTCCAAGAGAGTGTTTCCGCTACCTCCAAATTTCCCACTTTATCCGGACCACTTTAGGTTCGAACATCGTCAGCACAGGTCTAACCACATTTGAGAATGTGTGCGACTCGGACCCGCATGCCCCAGGCATAATCTCCCAACTCTATGCTCATCTTACATCCCCCCCGGCCTCCCCACCCCCATATGTGACTGCATGGTCTAGAGACCTCCTAATAGACCTAGACCCCGAAGCTTGGTCATCAATATGGACCAATACGAAAATAGCATCCCAAAATATCATTGCCTCAGAAGCCAATTATAAAGTCCTCATGAGGTGGTACTTGGTTCCATCCAGGATCGCCAGATACACCCCGTCATGCTCTTCTAACTGTTTCAGAGGATGTACGGAAATAGGCACCCACCTTCACATATGGTGGACCTGCCCGATCGCACGGGGCTTCTGGACAGCGATATTCCACATGGCCTCGTCCCTTCTTGGCCGTGACATCCCCCCTGACCCCTCCCTTGCTCTCCTGAACTACCCCTCACTAGACCTCCCAAAGGCACAGTTGCGCCTCCTTCTCCAACTCACTACAGCAGCCAAGCAGACACTAGCAAGAAGCTGGAAAACCCCTAATCTAAACATCGCCGAAGTCAAGAATAGAGTCACACAAGCGATGATACACAGTAAAATCGAAGCTACGATCCTGGATAGAATCCCCCAACACCTTAAGATATGGCGACCTTGGGCAGAGAAATTTCTCCCGCCCGACTTCGACACCACCTTATTAGAACCCTGAGCCTTCTCCAACCCGATATTCCGCAAAAATTGGGACTTACCACTGCCGTGCGAGCCACCTGGCCAACCTATCTCTTCTCCCCCTGGTCTTTCCCCCCCCTCTATCCCTCCTACACTCCTCCACTACTGCTGACTCTCCCCCCTGACTCCCCTCTTCCCCCCCCTTTTCTAGCTCTCTTGCCTTACTCCCCCTCTGTTTTCCCCCAATATGGTAACCTATATTTACGTTATTATAACCCTTGCTGTTACCACCCCCACTACAGCAGAGCTCTCAGACTCAAGATCATGAACTGGCCTCTCTCTTCGCGATTTGCAATGATGGGATGAACCCAGTATCTTCTTCTTCTCCTCATCCTTCTCCTATTCTCTTCTTCAAGCAAGATTGCTGCTGTTGCAGCAACAACTGTTGGCATTATTATTGGCAGAGCAGCACACATTTTGCAAAGAAACACACAAAACACAGGTACAGACTGCTGGACAACCAGGAAGTGTACACAGACCTACCAGGTTTTATAAGCAGCCAGACAATCAGCAAAAGAGCTTGGTCAGCTCAAAATTAGCAACTCAAATTAGACAGGAAGGGTTACTAATGAATTTGCAGCTGATTCGCACCTAAAACGCGTTTCACTGCGCAGTCACGCAGGGCCTTCAATTCAAACCGCACTAGTCTGAACCCAGGCTAAGAGTTGTCTTTAATTCTTTAGACCTGTGTGATATAATGTTTTATTCTACATGAGAAATCAGACTGGGATTTTATATAGTTATATGAAAGACACCTAGATTTCAGCATCACAGCTTTTACAAGGATAAGAAATAAAATGCATTACAACTGTAGGCAGAGCTGTATGTTTGTCAAAAGTGTCTGCTATATTTGTGTATTCAAAACCCACTTCTGGATCCTGTTTCATCCATATCATTCAAAATTCTTATTGTGCTTGTATTTGCCAAAACATGTTGAAAACCTAAGCATTTACCATAGTATCTAAACCCAAGAATAAAAAAATATATATCAACACCCTTCCTGTCTTTTAGTGACCACACTCACTCACTGTAATATATGTAGATCAAGAGGGCCCAAAACAAAATTTAAGAATAAGTTTATTGTTATGGTGTACTTACTTGTTACTGTAACAATTATGTTTTGTAATTCATTTTTTTTTTATAGAAAAGTGGTATGGAGCAATAAGTTGTTAAGTGGCAATTGACAAAAACCATACTACCTGACAGTGGTCAATGCCAAACATAACATTTCTCTCTTAAGCTCTGTTATATTTATAAAAATTGTATAGAGGTCGAAATGTATATTACCATTCAAAAAAGTTATTAACTACAGTAATTGTCTGTAAGTTCACTAATTCATCCCCAGTTTCCACCATAATATATATTAAAATATAATTCAAGTCAAAACTGTTTTGGATAGAGTAGAGAAGAGTCAGGAACTTGTTACGTTTTTGTTGTCATTTGCTCCTCCACTGAGGTGATGAACCTTCACTATCTTTTCTGGTGACCATTGACACCAATATAGATTGAAAAGAAATCTCTATTACCTCTATTAAAAAAAAAAAATGTTGACCAAGGTTGTTCTAAACCACAACAACCAATATGATGACATAAATTAATCAGTTGTTTAGTGGGAGATTTTGTGATACTGTTAAATGAATGTATTTTAAATATATTTTTGAAGAAACCACACCATTTAGATATGCCTTTTTGTGTATCTTGTCATGCAGTACACTTTTAAAGGGTTTATATAACATTTTCTTGATGATAAGTGTTTGAATTCAGATAAAACATCTTGACAGAATCCATTAGACAGAAGTTTCCTAATAACTTCTAATACAGCAAATGTGACAAATTTCGAACATAGCCGTGACCTTTGAGTGTCATTTTTTATGTAGGATTCTTCCAAAAAATGGATGTTGCAGTTACTTGATTTTTATAGACTTTACACGGCTGAAAAAAAAATTATACTGGGATTAAACAAAAGAAAAAAACAGGGGAAGGCTGAGCAGTGACTGATCACTGTGATAGTTAATGGGAGACTAATACAGCAATCAGGTGATTGGGAATTGGGCCTATCAGTACCCGATCATTAGTAGGAGACCCGGAGCTCTCAGTAACAGTCCAGAGTCTTTGTTGGGAGTGTGCTGTGCAGTGCGCTCTTAGTACAAACGCATGTATATGCATATATGCGTATTTAAGCATCTTTGTCAACTGAAGGCTTTACATTCTTCAATACAAAGGAGACCCGAGCCAGAGGATCCCCAAGAGCATCAAAGAACAAGGATCTTTGTTCACAATATGCTAAACATCTTAAAAAAATCTATTTTAAAAATGTGTTATACATCTTATTGATATTAAGATTTAGCTAATTAAGGTTTTTAATTAATTAAAGTACATTTTTTATATAATGTTGTTATAAAAATAAGCTTTGTAGTATCCATTCAAAGTCCAACAAACACACTGAGGAGCATTGTTCATGGTGCAGCCAAGTCAGTATATGAATATATATGAATATAATTGCAGAAGGAAAAAAAGCCATAGGCGGTGAAGCAAAAGAGAAAGCATAGAGCATATTTTTTTTACTTTTAGTAACCTTTGACATTTATAAGGGTGTTTGTGCATGCAAGGGGCCTGTTTGTCTGTCTTGTACATGAAAAAATTGTATATCTTTTATACTCAGTTCTTATCTTACAGAGCACTGCCAATGAGAATATTCTTAGTATTGACATTTTTAATGTGATAAAGGCTGATTCCTTTGTTAACAGCAGTAGACTTACTACTGACTGGGGTGAGCCTATAGGCATTAATCCAAATGCCCAAACTTCAGCCTGTTCGGCCCCCTGTATGGTAATAACCATGCATTCTATATAGAAGTGGCATTTCTGCTCGGGGAGCTGTCATTCAGCTAGTGTTGGGATCTGTCGCATGGGCAAGGTAACCGTTTTTTTGGGCGAGTCAGCAGATGGTGGGCATTGTTATTGCTGAGGATATATTTTAATGAGGGACTTTTTGGGGGGCTATTATTTTTTTAATAAGGGACTTTTCAAATACTTGGGTATCTTTATTTTCTAAATAAAGATAATAAATAATAATTTTATTATTACCACTTTTTTGGGCAGGGGGGTAACGAGAAGGGGTACTATGTAGCCCATACTCATTCAGGCAGGGAGAAGCCAGTATCTGCCCCCCCCCCCTTTATTATTATTAAAGTGGGCTTCCACATTCCCATAAGCACTCAATCCCCAGGCCACAACAAAAGGTAAGGATTGTGTGGAAGACATCCTTGTCCTCTTCAACATGGAGACATGGTGCTTTACAAGGGTGTGCCCCCCCCCCCCTGTCAATGCACTCTGCACTGTTAAAGGCATGTGGTCTGGTATAGTTCAGGTGCTTGTCCCCCCTTTCCTGGCTAGCCAGTCTGCATGGGTCTGGCATGGATTTTTTATGTGACCTTATGCATGGAGGTTTTCCTGGTAAACTTCATACTTTTTTTGTGTGAAGTAGCCCCTTAAAATCCATACCAAACTCCAAGCCTCCCCCTCCCAAACACACCCAGGAATGTTAGTTAAAAGAATTGGATATTTTTAATGTTTCACTTATTTAAAATTTCAAAATATCACTGCTCATGGGTGAATAGTTTTTATATTTAGCTTTCTTTTTGCATTGGTACATGTTTCTCAGGGCAGTACCCTACCCCTTCCCCCCTCATCCCCCATAATATATTTCACACCCTCTTGCCTATTAGCCAAGAAAATTGGCTTTTTTTATTTGACAGATTTGACTCCCATTGATTTAAATGGGGTTTGGGTTTAGCATACAAACTTCTTTGAAGTTCAATAAACCCTCCTCAAAAACTGGACCCAGGGCAGTTCAATTCATCACTACAAGATATAAAAAGGCAATGGCTTGATTCCTCGTCCATCATAATACCTCTGAGGTTCTCATTGGGGTGGTTTTCCTCAGTCCCAGATGGAGCTCACTGCCAATGTAAAGTGGTACTCCACAAACTAGGGAAGTGGAGGCTGTTAAAAAAATGTTTTACTAAGCTTAGCAAATTAGCTGAAACTGTGATCCAGTTTTTGAAAAAAATATATTTTATGTTTGGGTATTAAAAAACTCTTATTTACTTTACTTACTTTTTGTAAGTGAGCAGTATATACTCGCTTTTGGAAAATTAACCCCAATGACAAATTGTCCATTTGTGATAGGAAAAGTATTTTGAAGAAAAGTGATAGGAAAAGTTTCTTGAAGTTACAGAGGCTAATTAACTAAACGATTTGATAATGTCCACATTTGTCCACATGTCCACATTTCATCTGCATGTGATTGGATAATTGAAGTGAATATGCACACAATTTATTATATGAACAATCTCAAATCCTTTAGTAAATCAGCCTTACAGTAGCCATCAACCATAAGTTCTGTATTCTGTGCCTCTTAAATAGGGATGGGCGAGCATGAGTTTGGTCCGAACATTTGCCTATTTGGCCATTTGCCGAACACCCGAATTCGCAGGGTGCTTGCCCCGACGAACACCCTGCAATGCACTGTGCTGAGTGCTGCACAGTTCATTCTGTGCCCTGATTGGGCAAAGCTTTGCCCAATCAGGGTGCAGTGTAAGTTGGTGGATAAGGAGCGGGGTCAGGAAGTAGGCCGCGGCATCCTTCACAACCGATGAGTCATCAGCTGTCAATGGGTTTCTCCACTGACAGCTGAACAATAAAAAAAGTGTGTGTAAAAAAAATAAAGAAAAAAAATTGCATGGGGTCCCCCCCCTTCGGGTCTGGAATGGATTTGGAGGGGAACCCCAAGCCAATTTTTTTTTAAAAAATTCTTCTTATCCAGGCATGCAGCCTGGCAGGTCAGGAAATGGGGGGAGGAGTCAGCAGCCCCACCCCCTACTAAAACATACCAGGCCACATGCCTTCAACATGGCACCTTGTCCCCATGTTGATGGGGACAAGGGTCTCTTCCCCACGACCCGGGTGGGGTGGCTTATCGAAAATCTGGAAGCCCCCTTTAACAAGGGAGACTCTAGATCCTTGCCCCCCCCATGTAAATGGGTATTGGGAATATAGTACTCCTACCTATTCACCAAAAGTGTGAAAAAGTAATAAACACAAGAGACAGTTTTTGACATATCCTTAATTAAAAAATAGTGTCCCTCAATGTAAATCCATTGTCAATCACGCTGCATGCCAGACTCCGACATTTTTTTAAAATTAAAAACGCTCTCATCTCACGGGAGGACTCCTGCTGTATGCCTTCTCTGTGCTTTGACATTTCTTATATAGGCAAGGACTGGCACCGCCCCTTTCTGACATCACATGCCCAGCATGCACCAGTCCGTGATGTCAGAAGAGGGAGGTGCCACCGGGCGACATAGCCAGGTGGCCCCACCCATACCTATATAAGAAATGTCAAAGCGCAGAGGGGGCATACGGTGGGAGGCCTCCCAGGAGGGGAGAGCAGTTTTTATTTTTTTTATTTTTCGGGCCTGGCAGGCGGTGTGATTGATGATGGATTTACATTGAGGGACACTATTTTTTTATTTTTTAATAAAGGATTTGTCAGAAACTGTCTCTTGTGTTTATTACTTTTTGACACTTTTTTTGGTGAATGGGCAGGGGTACTATGTACCCAATACCCATTCACATAGGGGGGGCTGGGATCTGGGGGCCCCCTTGTTAAAGGGGATTTCCAGATTCCGATAAGCTCCCCGCCCTCAGACCCCAACAACCACAGCCCAGGGTTGTCAGGAAGAGACCTTGTACCCATCAACCATGACACCATCAGGAAGAGCCCACCCCAAAGCACCCACCCCCCATGTGGAGGGCATGCGTCCTGATTAGACGGGCTGCATGCCTGGATAAGGGTCTGGTATGGATTTCGGGGGGACACCCTGTTTTTTAAAAAACATTTTTCATGGGCTTCCCCTCCAAACCTATACCGGTCATGAAGGGTCTTTATTTCTTTATTTTTTCAATAGCCGCGTGTCGGCAATTGTAACCGCGAGTAATTTTAAATTAAAAATTTTCATTTGAATAAAATTTTTGCTGCAGCATGATTTATACATGCTACAGAGACGCCACTTTACAGGCACATTAAGGGGACTCCAGGAACTATATTTAAAGGATTTTTTTTATTTTTATTGTTGCACTTTAAGCATAATTAAAATCACTGCTCTTAAAAAACCTGATAGTTTTTTGTTTTTTTTTATATTGAAACATGTCCCTCAGGGCAGTTCCCAGACCCCCATACCCCTTTTATGGCCAATTACTTGCATATAAGCCTTAAAAATGGGCACTTTAGATTTTTCCTGTTCGGCTCCTATAGACTTCAACGTAGTTCGCTGTTCGAGTTAGAACATTTACCTTTTTTGGGAGTTCTGCTGCGAACCGAACAGGGGGGTGTTCAACCCATCCCTACTCTTTAAACATTAAGCATAACAAAAACAGTTAATTGAAAAGCCACCAAGTCAACACTTTGGCGTCCACCCTGACACTTGTCAGGCTAACTAAGAGGTGAAAAATATAGTTCAGTAAAATTAGCTTTATTGAAATTAACCTGTTTCTGCCCATGCAATGCTTTAACGTTCACATACTGCACATATGCACCTATAGTGGTTTCTGTGCTGAGAGCATGTGCTCTGTACACTCCCAACACAATGAAAGAGCTGTTAACCACTTGCCGACTGCCTCACGTGGATATACTGCGGCAGAATGGCCCTTTAAGAGGCAGCGTGCGCACGCAGCAAGGTTCGTGAGTCGGGTTGCGGGTCCCGCAGACACGATCACCGCAGGGATACCTGCGATCGTCTCGCGGAGAGGAAGAATGGGGAGATGCTAATGTAAACAATCATCTCCCCAATCATCTCCCCGTTCTGCCTAGTGACAGTGTCACTGATCTCTGCTCCCTGTAATCGGACTCGCCCCCCACAGTTAGAAACACTCCCCAGGACACACTTAACCCCTTAACTGCCCCCTAGTGGTTAGCCCATTTACTGCCACACATGAATCAGTGCATTTGTATAGCACTGATTGCTGTATAAATGAAAATGGTCCAAAAAATGTGTCAAAAATGTCCGATGTGTCTGCCATAATGTTGCAGTCACGATAAAAATCGCTGATCGTCACCATTACTAGTAAAAAAATAATTATTAATAAAAATGCCATACAACTATCCCCTAGTTTGTAAACGCTATAACTTTTGCGCAAACCAATCAATAATCGCTTATTGCGATTTTTTTTACTAAAAATATATAGAAGAATACGTATCGGCCTAAACTGAGGAAAAAAATTGTTTTTTTATATATATTTTGGGGGATATTTATTATAGAAAAATGTAAAAAATAATGTGTTTTTTTCCAAATTGTCACTCTTTTTTTGTTTATAGCGCAAAAAATAAAAATTGCAGGGGGGATCAAATACCACCAAAAGAAAGCTCTATTTGTGGGAAAAAAAGGAAGTCAATTTTGTTTGGGAGCCACGTCGCACGACCGCGCAATTGTCAGTTAAATCGACGCAGTGCCGAATCGCAAAAAGTGCTCTGGCCAGGAAGGGGGTAGATTCTTCCGGGGCTGAAGTGGTTAAAAACAGCTCCTGAGTGCTAGTAATGATCATGTGACCTCTGTGACAGCCAATCACAGTGCTCATGTGATTAGGCAGACCTTCAATTTGCCCTGGGTGTATTAGTACAGGTAAAAGGACAAACTCTTGTAATAGTAAGTTATGACTCATATTCCTAGAGAGATTGTTGTGTTGTGTTACCAGTTCTGTATGCTCGGTATAGGCTCCTTGTTAATCTGTGTGCAATTGAACTGGATACCAATTAAGCATCAGGGTGCAAACTAGCAGATCTGCCAGACAGATTTGTGCATGTGTAGGTTGCCTAGCAGACCAGTCACTGGACAAAGAAGAAGAAGGCGCCGCCATCTAAGTGAATCAATTTATTAAAAACAATACGTTTAACAAAGGTTTAAAATGCACTCACAGAGGTAGGAAGAAACAGGCATGTTATCAATCCTTGTTCACTGACCAGCCTCAGGGAGCAAAGGGTCAGGAAGCAGCTAATAGGAATCTAAATACCACACTATGAAGCAGGACTGTCAGTGACAGGCGACGAGATCCCTAGGTTCGAGCCGTAACCACGCTGTAATGCAAGCCAGCGCTCTGACTAAAACTGGAAGGACATCGGGCATGGTGACATCACATATTACTGGGTGGTAACATGTTTTGGAGCAAACCTGCTCCTTTGTCAAATCATAGAGGAGGGGAAAAGGGGAGGGGATGTACATCACTATTTATTGAGTGCTGCTTCCTGACCCTATGCTCCCTGAGGCTGACCAGTGATTGATGACATGCCTGCTTCTTCCTACCTCTGTGAGTGCATTTTATCCCTTTGTTTAACTTACTGTTTTTAATAAATTGATACACTTAGATGGCAGCACCTTCTGTTTGTTGTTTTAGTGCACAGAGGAGATCCAATACCATGTCAAGAAGAGCTGCAGCCATCACTTATGTGGACTTTGTTATACTTGGATCTTTCCTACCACACAGACATTATTGGCTTTTTGTGGGTTATTATTACCCATCCTCTATTTGCACTGTTGAGTTTAAGTATTACTTTTTATTTTGTTATGAGTAATATGTCTGGTGTGGGGGTGTGCATAGACTAGGAAAAGTGATTAATGCATGGATTCTAGCTTGCAACATGGCTTGAGGAATCCCAGAAGCACGTGCTAGTTGCTAGACTGTGCTCCAACCCTTCTGCTAGGTACACACAGGTAGTTTTTTTTTTGTTCAACCCAGTGGGTTGAACAAAAAAAAAAAACTGAGGGGTCAGTGCGATGTTAGTACCGTGATCCCACCCACTGGGCTATTGTGTTCTGCTAATCAGCTGCTGGTTTTACAGCATGCTCATTAGACAAAATTTGATCATAAGACTGGCTTCTGTCAGATGAGGAGCTGTATACAAGCTTTAGATTTGTATCTACACATTTGTGGCCAGCTAGTTTACCTGACCAAGACAAGTTCAGCACTCATTCCCTCCTACACCAAACAAGATCTCACCTTTCGTCCACACACTCTCATGCCTTTACCCAGTGGCAGCCCGTCCATTAGGGGTGCGCGGACGCCACTCCAACCCTATCCATGAGTCTGGCCCCCTGATCTACATGCAGGGTCTCAGACGCATGGATTGCAATGCGTCAGGGGCTCTAATAGGCTTCAAAAAAGGGTGGGCTCGGGGAGCAGAGCACTGCTCCAGTTAGTGTTACAATAGCGAATATCAATTCGCTTTCGTAACACGATTCTCCTTCTGCCCAATCAGGAAGCGGGTCATGAGACCCTTCATCTGATTGGTTGCCAGGAGGATGAGGGCGGAGACATTGGGGAACCGAGACAAGCCCACCGCCCGGAACGCTGCTTGTGAGATGGGTTAAGTGCGGGGCCCTGACTGACGGGGGGTGATGTCCGCGACCCAGCCGGCCGGGGGGGCTTCTGTGGCATTTGTGACTCGACCGGTGGGGTGGCGGCGGATGGAATGTTTGCTGCCCCCCCAAAAAAAACACCAGTCGCCAGTGCCTTTACTGATGGTATTCCTGTTCATGACGTCCCCTAAATATGGAGACAGGCAAGTAAAAAAAGTCTGACAGGGTTTCTAACTCCTCCATGTTTCAATTTACCAAAACATTTAAGGGTTTTGGCTAAAGATGGACCTTATTTATAATGGAGAAAAGTGAGATATCAGACCCAGTTATAGTGCATGACTGCAGACCCAGAGGAAAAGATTTTCAAATCCTTTGTGTAAAGCTATTCTACTGTATGTATTTCAACTGTGCATTTAGGTGTTGCCTGAGCTAGAGCTTTAAATAGATAAATTGCACAAATGTGCAATAACAGAAAGGGTTTATGATTTACAACATGTGCTGAAATTATTATAATTACAAACTTAATATTCTAAGAAACAATTGTAAAGAAAATTGGTGAATAAAAATGATTACATAAATAGAGCACTTTATTGGAAAAGAACAGCAGTGTGAGGCTTGTCTGTATGAATGGGAAAGCTACAGTGTGTGCCAAAGGCAAATTGTGTAATGCATCACTGCTTCTGTGTTCTAAAGTATAGAAGCCATCAAAATAATGTACAGAATGTATCAACTGAGTATGATGATGACCTAAATGGCACAAGCCCAAAGGTAAGATGTCTAATTAGCTTGTTTGCTACGATCTTTTCATCTATCCATCATCTCTTTCATACATCTAAAGAACATACCCACGTCTACAGTCTAAAATATGTAGCTGATTGCTGACTTGTTAAAAAAAAAAATTGTTATATATATATATATTATATATATATATACGGTATATCTGTAACCAAAACATGTTCTGCAAAAGCATCTAAGTCTAAATAATCAAATATAGTTATCCTATCTTACATCATAGTTTCCTAAACAAATATGTTATTTTTACATACAACAACAGTATATTGTAGAGGTAGGGGTGGAAAAAAAAAAAAAAAAAAAACATAGGGAGCTTTAACCCTTTCACAACCAAGGACAAAGCAAACCTAATTTTGTAATTTTGACATGTTTTAGTAAAACTGTACATATTATTACAGGTACTTGTATAGCACAAAAAATTCATGCATCAATTTAAATACCGTATTTATCGGCGTATAACATGTGCTGGCATATAACACTCACCCTAATTTTAAGAGGGACGTTTTAGGAAAAAAACATATTTTTAAAATAAACAACTTTTAAGCAAATTAAGGGTCAGTGCCCATCCAAGTCCATCTGCAGCCTGATTAATGTCCTCAATGCAGCCCAAATAAAGTCCTCAATGCAGCCTGATCAATGCACCAATGCAGCCTGATTATTGTCCTCAACGCAGTCTAAATAAAGTCCTCAATGCAGCCTGATCAATGCATCAATGCAGCCTGATTATTGTCCTTAATGCAGCCTAAATAAAGTCCTCAATGCAGCCTAAATAAAGTCCTCAATGCAACCTGATCAATGCATCAATGCAGCCTGATTACTGTCCTCAATGCAGCCTAAATAAAGTCCTCAATGCAGCCTGATTAATGCCTTTTTTTAAACTACTGTCATTTGCAGCTTCACCATCTCCATCACCAGCAGCCTGAATCAGGAAACCACTGAGCCGTTATCTCCTCTCCACTCGGCACTCACGTCACACACACACAGTCCTGCCTCCGCCATCGGCATTGGACCAGCTCCTGTGATAGGCAGAGCACTGGTCCATTGTCGGTGTCGGTGGCTGAGGTGGGACTGTGTGTGTGTGTGTGACGTGAGAGCCGAGTGAAAGCCGAGGAGCTGAGTGGGGAGGAGATGACGGCTCGGTGAGGTACGATGTCAGCGTATAACACGCACCCCTGATTTGCCCCTGATTTTCAGGGGGGAAAAGTGAGTGTTAGACGCCGATAAATACGGTATATATTGTACTGTCACATCTGTCCCTGCCCTCAAGGAGCTTAAAATCTAAGGTCCCTAACTCACATTCATCCATATAGTAGGGCCAATTTACCTCCCAGCATGTCTTTGGATTGTGGGAGGAAAGTGGAGTAAACCCAAACAGGCACACAGAGAACATGAAGACTCCAAGCAGGTAGTGTTGTGGTTGGGAGTCAAACCAAAGACCCTAGTGCTGCCAGGCAGAAGCACTATCCACTTAGTGCTTAGTGCTGAGAAGTGCACTTATCCAAATTTGTCCTGTGTGGTGGCACTATCATTGCAACTAGTTAGTGTATCCAAGTGGATCATACCTTGTTTTTTTTCCAGGACAGATTGGGCTTCATTTGATGGTAAATGATAATAGATTTCCCCTGAATTTTTTTTATTATGAAAGGAAAACTGGTCAAAAATAGTTAAAAACAGTAACACAGTACTCACATGCCATGTAAAGTGACTAGCCCCAGGTGATACACAGAGATGAAACACATCCTCCTACATGAGTTGTATCTGTTTATCTGCAGCCACGTCTTCTGTAGAGCCTCCTAAAAACATACCGATTAAAGGATTTTCTCAGCTCTAGCAGGCAGGAGGTGAGGATCTAATGTCACACACACTACAGAGCTACAGCACAGATCTGCCTGTAAGCTAAGAAACTTTACGGTAAAAAGGCAATATAAAAGTCCAGGTAAAATAACCAAATCCTGCGAGGTCACGACCCTATGTATGCGCTCCAGGGTGCGCTCCAGCAGCAAAGCGGACCAGGAAGTGGAAGAAAAAAACCAATTCTATACACCGCTTTGGCGCCCTAGTTCCGGCGGACGGAGGGGCAAAACAGGCTGAGTGCACCCTTTACATTTTTTAAGGCTGGTTTATCACATATCTCTGGTACGCAGTTTTAATGAGGGGGGAATATCTAATGTCTAATAAAGCTATTTGGGTTTAAACTGTACTACGCTATCCGCACATTTTTTTCTTCATATCCATATGCGGGGTTGGAGTGGATCCGCTCTGGTATTTGGCAGACGAGGAAAAGGTGGACGTGCTGAGGAGATGACAGTGGCCTATAGCTTTTATTGAAATGCTGATATACATTTGATTTCTGGTGAGTGCATCCCCAAAGGGGAGTGTGATCTGCACGCGGTGAAATAATCACTTATCCGGTGGAAGTCGTATCACTAAAACTTGACTTGACTTTTAAGAAACATTTGTAATAGAAGCTGTCATGCCAGAGATATGATAGAGGTTAAAATATATTAGCACTCTTCAAAGAGACAGGGATTTTGGTTTAGACTTTTGAGCAGGGATATGCAATTAGCAGTCCCATCATGCCCCTCTGAGTGTCATGCTTGTGGCTGTCAGAATCTTGCTATGCATCATGGTACTTGTAGTTCTGCAACAGCTGGAGGTCCGCTAATTGCATATCTCTGCTTTAGAGCATCAAAGATAAATCACATCACATTTAAAAAATTTTGTTAGGGCCTGGACGTGAACCTGAGACCTCTGCTGTGTCTGGCAATGACTCACTGAGCTACCTGAGATGCTTGACTGCTTATTGGACAATTGAACTGTTTGCTCCTCTCATAAACTTCCTGATTTAACGTGGTTGAAACCATAAAAAAAAAGAAAGGAAAAAAAAAAGGATATCTACGCCATTGCACAGTGCATTAGAAGCCCTGATTGGCTTAAACAATGAAAGTTTTTCCCAATCAGGGCACATAGCACTGTCAGAGCCATGATTGGACACTGTGATGATGACTCTATCCAATCATGGCTCATTGCTCTTATGCCGCGTACACACGTGCAGACTTTTGCCGGCGGACTTAGTCCAGCGGACAATCCCGCCGGACTTTCCAGCTGGGTCCGCTGGACTTTCCGAGCGCGTGGACTTGTCCACACACGCACGGACTTCTCCTGCGGATAATCCGCCGGCCAAAAGTCCGCGGGACTTTTGAAAATGAACGGACTTGCCCACACACGGAGCAGTCCGTTCATTTAGAACGTAACTTCAGGTTACGTAGCTAGCGTAGGCAGTAAATGCCGCCGTGCTAGCTCCGTGACCTGGCATGGATTTAAAGGGGGATTCCACCCTAAAGTGGAACTCCCGCTTTTCGGAACCCTCCCCCCCTCCGGTGTCACATTTGGCACCTTTCAGGGGGGAGGGGGGTGCAGATACCTGTCTAAGACAGGTATCTGCACCCACTTCCGGGCATAAACTCCCACGGGAGTTTACGTCACCTCCTGTCCCGGCGCGCTGTCTGCCGGGACACACACGTGACCCGGCAGACGGCGCTGAAGATTCTCATTGCGCCGCGCGACTCGCGCATGCGCAGTAGGGAATCGGGAAGTGAAGCCACTTCCTGATTCCCTCACCGAGAATGGCGCCGGCTACAGCAGGGAGCCGAGCGATCGATCGGCCTCTGCTGCCGACACCGCTGGACCCTGGAACAGGTAAGTGTCCATTTTTTAAAAGTCAGCAGCTGCAGTATTTGTAGCTGCTGGCTTTTAAATTTTTTTTTTTCAGTACAATCCCGCTTTAAAGGGACTCCCCACGCCGAAAAAAACGGCGTGGGGGTTCCCCCCAAATGCATGTCAGACCCTCTTTCGAGCACGCAGCCTGGCAGGCAGGAAAGGGGTGGGGACGAACGAGCGCCCCCCCTCCTGAGCCGTACCAGGCCGCGTGCCCTCAACATGGGGGGTGCCCTGGGGAAAGGGGGGCCGTGCGGCCCCCCCCCCACCCCAAAGCACCTTGTCCCCATGTTGATGAGGACAAGGGCCTCTTCCCGACAACCCTGGCCGTTGGTTGTCGGGGTCTGCGGGCGGGGGGCTTATCGGAATCTGGGAGCCCCCTTTAATAAGGGGGCCCCCAGATACCGGCCCCCCACCCTATGTGAATGAGTATGGGGTACGATGTACCCCTACCCATTCACCAAAGGTGTAAAATGTAAAGTACAAAAACACACACACTTTTGAAAAAATATTTTATTGCACTGCTCCGGGGGTCTTCTTCCGTCTTGGGGGGTCTTCTCGCCGGACTCCTCCGCTCTCTTCTGCTCTTTTACCTAGCTCTTTCACGAGCAGAGGAGTCCGGCTACCTTCTTCGTCGTCGCCGCCGTCGTCTGGGGGTCTCGATCCGCCTTCGGGGGTCTTCCGGGGGTCTCTTCTGTTCTTGCGGCGGTCGTCGTCTTCCGCGCCGCCGTCGCCTTCTTCGTCTTCTTGTCCTTCTTCTTGTTCTTCTTCTTCTTCCGATGTTGACCCGATGCTCTCTCTGCCCGGAATGGCAGAGCCGCGCTGCGCTGGGACTTATATAGGGACATGGGGACAGGGTCACATGCTCATGTCACATGGTGACCCCGCCCCCTTGTGTTGTCACAGTCCCGGAGGATGCTGGGACTGTGACATCACAGGGGGGCGGGGTCACCCCCTTTTTGTACTTTACATTTTACACCTTAGGTGAATGGGTAGGGGTACATCGTACCCCATACTCATTCACATAGGGTGGGGGGCCGGGATCTGAGGGCCCCCTTATAAAAGGGGGCTCTCCGATTCCGATAAGCCCCCGCCCGCAGACCCCGACAACCAACGGCCAGGGTTGTCGGGAAGAGGCCCTTGTCCTCATCAACATGGGGACAAGGTGCTTTGGGGTGGGGGGGCCGCACGACCCCCCTTTCCCCAGGGCACCCCCCATGTTGAGGGCACGCGGCCTGGTATGGCTCAGGAGGGGGGGGCACTCGTTCGTCCCCACCCCTTTCCTGGCCTGCCAGGCTGCGTGCTCGGATAAGGGTCTGACATGGATTTGGGGGGAACCCCCACGCCGTTTTTCGGCGTGGGGAGTCCCTTTAAATCCATGCCAGTTTACGGAGCTAGCGCGGCGGCATTTACTGCCTACGCTAGCTACGTAACCTGAAGTCACGTGCTAAATGAATGGACTTGCCGATGAGCGGCAAGTCCGTTCATTTCAAAAGTCCTGCGGACTTGCCTACTAACGGCGGGATTGTCCGCCGGACTGCCAAGTCCAGCGGATAATTTTAAAACCAAACTTAAAACTTTGGCGCCAAAAAGTCCGCCGGACTTTGGCGCCAAAAAGTCCGCCGGCGCCTACACACGAGGGGATTATCCGCTGGACTTCAGTCCAGAGGATAATCCTGCGGGATTGTCCCTTCGTGTGTACGCGGCCTTAGTCCCACTGCACACAATAAAACATTTTGCAGGTTTACCGCAGTATATTGCAGTGTTTTAGTTCAAGTTAATGCAGTATATTTTAGTTGTTGGTGCACATTTACCGCAGTATATTGCAGTGCATTACTGCACGTTTAATGCCGTATATTTCAGAGTGTTACTGTACGTTTAATGCAGTATATTTTAGTGCATTGGTGCACGTTTACCACTGTATATTGCAGTGTGTTACTGCGTGTTTGACGCAGTATATTTCAGTGCATTACTGCAGGTTTACCGCAGTATATTTCAGTGCGTTGGTGCACTTTTACAGCAGTATATTTTAGTGCGTTGGTGCACATTTACCGCAGCATATTGCAGTGCGTTACTGCTCGTTTAACACAGTGTATTGTGCATTTTTGTAGGTTTATCGCAGTATATTGCAGTATGTTACTGCACGTTGAAAACAGTATAGTTCAATGCGTTAGTGCATGTTTAATGCAGTATATTTCAGTGCGTCACTGCACGTTTAACACAGTATATTTCAGTGCGTTTTTGCAGGTTTATTGCAGTATATTGAAGTGCGTTATTGCACGTTTAACGCAGTATACAGTATTTCAGTGCGTTGGTGCACGTTTACGACAGTATATTGCAGTGCGTTATTGCAGGCTTAACGAAGTACATTTCAGTGCATTACTGCACGTTTAACGCAATCTATTTCAGTGCGTCAGTGCAGGTTTATAGTAGTATATTGCAGTGTCTTAGTGCATGTTTAATACAGTATATTTCAGTGACTTATTGTACATTTAACGCAGTATATTTGAGTGCAGTATATTTCAGCGTGTTAGTGCACGTTTACCGCAGTAAATTGCAGTGTATCAGTGCAGTTTTACTGCAGTATATTGTAGTGTGTTAGTGAAGTGTGTCTGTGTGGTGAATATTCAAGTTAAAGTGCACCAAACACCACTTTCTATTGATTAAAGTGCATCCACATACACATTTCCCAAGCCCCCCGCATCATGTATGGAAGGCCAGCAAGGAGAGGCAGACGTTCTCATGGCACCGCGAGGGGTCCAGCAGTGTCTGTGTCCACAGGCAAAGGTGAATGTGGTCCGTCCTCAGACAGGGCATCATTTCCTCTGTTAGTGATGTTGCCCGTGCCATCCAGCCACAGCATGCAGAGGAGATGGTGGACTGGCTTACTAAACCATCCGGATCCTCCATCTATCAGGGATAGACTAGTGTGTAGTCCACTGCAACTGCCAGAGTGTCTTATTTTGCCTCCTTGTCCACATCTACTTCCAGCATCACGCATGGATGAGTCAGCTGAGTTATTTAAACAAGGCATCAGCTGCATGCTCCTTGATGATGCACAGCCATTATTTGATTCAGAGCTTGGTTCTGAGGTTGAGGAAAGTAGGAACATGAGCCTACAGAGATGGAAGAACACTGGTAAATAACAAATTGGCATGTTCCCCCAGCTGCAGCATATTGCCAAGTTGACTCCAGTAATGATGAGGATGGAGGGGATGATGATGAGGTTAATGACATGACTTGGGTGCCGGATAGAGCAGAGGAGGAAAGTGAGGGTGAGGCACAACCCCAAATAGGCAGCCATCATGCAAGAGAAGAGAGCAGCCACCCTATTCCATTACATTGTGGAGCTGTTATCTCACGGCCCACTTCCCACAGCTCAGCTGTTTAGGCTTTTTTTAGCACATGTGCAGTCGATTGCACTGCTGCAATTTGCAAACTTTGCCTCAAGCACATCAAGCGTCGCAAAAACACCAACCATTTTGGTACCATATGCTTGACAAGGCATTTAACCTACCACCATTCAACCCGTTGGCAAGAGCACCTGAAAGCCACACAAAGGGGACACAATTCTGCTCCTTCTCACTCCTCACCTTTCCGGTCTACCCCCACGATACCACTTCATGATCTCTCAACAGCCTCCACTGACAGGGATGATAGTATAGCGCAGGGTGCCCCAGGTACTTGCATCATCTCTGCCAGTAGCACACCACCTGCTGTAGACTGAAGCACACAAATTTCTCTGCCCCATCTGCTGCAATATAAATACAGTCACTGCCATGCACATGCCCAGCATCTAAATTCAAGCTTGTCAAAGCCGCTGGCTATTCAACTCCTGCCTTTGGTGGATTCTGCCCCCTTCTGTGATTTTTCAGAATGTGCTGTACCATAATGGCAGGTTCCCAGTCGCTATTTCTTCTCCTGTAAGGCCTTTCCAGCTCTGTACCATCACGTGAAAGCAGTAGCGTAACTAGAACCCTCAGGGCCCCGATGCAAGAAACCATGGAGGGCCCCCCCCCCGACCTCCGGACAAAGCTCTTTACTCCGAGCCCGATGTTGGAACACCAGGGCCCAGTCACAAGTGAGTGGCTGCATATAAAGGAACCGATTTCTTCATTTTTATATAAAAACACACACACACTATATATATATATATATATATATATATATATATATATATATGCACATATAAACCAGTGATAGCTGGTGCTTAAAATTTTTAGGGGGGTGCAAGCAAACTGAAAAATTCAGAAATAAAAACATCAATTGCAGCCACTGTACCATCAAACGCCACCACTGTGTCATCAAATGTCGCCACTGTGCCCATCAAATGCTGCCACTGTGCCCATCAATTGCAGCCACTGTACCATCAAACGCCACCACTGTATCATCAAATGTCACCACTGTGCCCATCAATTGCAGCCACTGTACAATCAAACGCCACCACTAGGGATGAGCCGAACACCCCTGGGTTCGGTTCGCACCAGAACCTTCGAACGGACCGAAAGTTTGCGCGAATTTTCGTTATAATGGACGCGAACGTTCGAAATCAAAATTGCTAATTACAACGGCCAATATGCATGTTAATGTCATAAAACAGGTTTGGGGACCCGGGTCCTGCCCCAGGGGACATATATCAATGCAAAAAGAACTTTTAAAAACTAACGTTTTTTCGGGAGCAGTCATTTTAATGATGCATAAAGTGAAAAAAAAAAGTGAAATGTTCCTTTAAATATGGTACCTGGGGGGTGTCTAAAGTATGCCTGTGAAGTGGCATGTGTTTCCCGTGTTTAGAACTGTCCTTGCACAAAATGACATTTGTAAAGGAAAAAAAGAAGCCATTTAAAACCACTTGCGGCTTTAATGTCATGTCTTGTCATGGCCGCCATATGACTGAAAATCCTTGAGAAAAATGGCATGATGCCACTAACACACAATTGAAGTCCTATGGGTGCTTCTGGGAAGAAAATATAGGAGCGCTGTGTGATGCCACTAACACACAATTGAAGTCCTATGGGTGCTTCTGGGAAGAAAATATAGGAGCTCTGTGTGATGCCACTAACACACAATTGAAGTCCTATGGGTGCTTCTGGGAAAAAATATAGGAGCTCTGTGTGATGCCACTAACACACTAGAAGTCCTATGGGTGCTTCTGGGAAGAAAATATAGGAGCTCTGTGTGATGCCACTAACACACAATTGAAGTCCTATGGGTGCTTCTGGGAAGAAAATATGGGAGCTCTGTGTGATGCCACTAACACACTAGAAGTCCTATGGGTGCTTCTGGGAAGAAAATATGGGAGCTCTGTGTGATGCCACTAACACACTAGAAGTCCTATGGGTGCTTCTGGGAAGAAAATATGGGAGCTCTGTGTGATGCCACTAACACACTAGAAGTCCTATGGGTGCTTCTGGGAAGAAAATATGGGAGCTCTGTGTGATGCCACTAACACACTAGAAGTCCTATGGGTGCTTCTGGGAAGAAAATATGGGAGCTCTGTGTGATGCCACTAACACACTAGAAGTCCTATGGGTGCTTCTGGGAAGAAAATATGGGAGCTCTGTGTGATGCCACTAACACACAATTGAAGTCCTATGGGTGCTTCTGGGAAGAAAATATAGGAGCTCTGTTTGCTGCCACTAACACACTAGAAGTCCTATGGGTGCTTTTGGGGTGCAATGCTGTGCTAACAGCACTGCGGTTGGTACTACTGAAATACTGTACTAACAGTAAAACACGCACCCGACTAATCCCCAGCAGCAGCTAATAACACACTTACCAGCAGCAATGGACGATCAATGACAGGTAGCAATGGTTTAGCAAATAAATAGCCAATGGTTTAGCAAAGAAGAGCAAATCTTTCTGTAGCAATGAATCAAGCAAAGATACAGAATCAGCCTGATCTCTCCTAAAGCCGGAACTCATGTGACCGGCGCCGACAACGTGGCGGCCTTTTAAATGGTGGGGCGTGTACTAAAGCCCCTGAGCTTTAATTGGCTACAGGCGTCCTGCCTGTAGCCAATTATTGCTCTCCGAGTTTCCGGCGCTGTGATTGGCCAAGCATGCGGGGTCACAGTGCATGCTTGGCCAATCATCAGCCAGCAATGCACTGCGCCGGCCGCGCCGGCCGCAATGCATTGCGGGGCCGCTCGCATCACACGAATGTGATGCGAACGGCCCAAATAGTTCTGGGCTCGCCGAGCGAGCGAACGCCCGGTGCTCGATGCGAACGTGGGTTCGCATCGAGCACCGGCCCATCCCTAGCCACCACTGTAGCATCAAATGTCGCCACTGTGCCCATCAAATGCCGCCACTGTGCCCATCGAATGCTGCCACCGTGCCCATTAAATGCGGCCAGTGTGCCAAATGCTGCCACTGTGAATCCCCACCGCCCACTTGCACACCCGCACACATGCATGCACACCCACACACATGCATGCACTCCCCCCCACACACAGGCATGCACTCCCCCCACACACACATGCATGCACTCCTCCCCCCACACACACATGCATGCACCCCCCCACACACACACACACATGCATGCAAACCCCCACACACACACATACATGCACACCCCCCCACCACACACACACACACACGAATGCACACCCACACATGCATGCACACCCACACACATGCACACCCCCCCCCCACACACACACACATGCATGCACACCCCCACACACATGCATGCACACACATGCACACCCCCCACACACACATGCATCCACACACACACGCATGCACACCCCCACACACATGCACCCCCCACACACACATGCATGCATGCACACCCCCACACACATGCATGCACACACATATAAACACACATACAGTAGATAGTCTTATAAAAAAAAAAAAACGGCAGACATTTACCTTCTTTCTGCCGGGTACTGCACTGTAGGGGGAGACAAAGAGCACAGCACAGCACACACTGCTTTCACTTTAGGTATGTGAGGAGCTCCCTGCACCTATCAGCCTCCCCTCCTATCAAAGAGTACAGGGGGCCCTCAAAGGCCCCCTGCAGCATGGGGCCCGGTCGCCATGGCGATCTTGGCGACCCCTATAATTCTGCCACTGCGTGAAAGGCAATGTTGTGACAACATTTGGCAAGGCAGTCAGCTTCAAGTTCCACTTTACTGCTGACACGTGGTCCAGCAATCATGGTCAGGGATGCTATATTTCATTCACTGTGCACTGGGTAACTCTGCTTGCAACTCAGAAGGATGCAGGACAGGGCTCAGTGTAGCTTGTTTTGCCGCCATGTCTCTATATAGCTACTGGTGAGGATGGAAGATTTGTCAGCTCCACCCCCTCCATGCCCTCCTTTGATGAATCGTTCTATGAACCACCAATACCCCTATGCATTCAAGGGGCTATTCCATGAGTCAGGCTAAAAGGTGCCATGCAGTGCTTCAGGTGGTCTTTCTAGGGGACAGGAGCCACACCAGAGCAGAGATTATTGCAGCTCTGCAGGGGCAGGCCCAGAGGCGGTTCATGCTACACCAGCTAGAGCCAGGAATGGGAGTGTGCAATATTGGCACAAACCTCCTGTCCACTCTAAAACAGGGAAAGTTGACACATGTGCCATGCCTGGGCTCACAGATGGGAGGGGGCAGCTGATGTGTCCAGCTGCACTGGTAGCTCCCAGCGCTTCCAGAGGCTCAGAACGGCTCAGAGGCAGTGATAAACGTCACTTCCAGATGGAAAGAGAGTGGGGAGGAGCACACATTTGGAGCATGCATCCTCCTTCATAAAAAAATAAAATTAAAATAAAAATGAAAATAAAAATAAAGATGAATGAAAATAAGGATACGTTGAGGAACAGATGAAGGAATGGGAGAATAAATGGTAGAAAGGGGGTGGGATATAAGGTGGATATGGGAGGGAAAGAGGGGAGGGGAAAAAAAGGGGGGGGGAGGGGGAAAAAAAAAGGGGGGGAGGGGAGGGGATAATGGGGGGAGAGGATGGAATGAAACAGAAGGATAACAGAATAATAAGATATCATTAGGACAATGAGAGAAACAATTCAGGTGGGGCATACGAGGTACTTACTATTGCAGAATATCTAGAAGGGGATAGGACCGTAAGGGTCCTTAACCTAAAGTGATTCATGACAACAGATGTTAGCCAAAAAGAGGAAAATAAAATGATGAAGACAAAAATGATATCTAATATATATATTCATACAAAAAAGAGAGGAGAAGTATTATTAGGTATTGGTTGATATGATTATAAGAGAATAATTACAATAAAGGATTCATTTCTAGCTCCTCGTTCAACCCCCCTGGCATTAGGGTATCAAATGCATCTGAAGCATTTGGCAAACTATGGAATCTTTGTCACACTTTGCACAGCATAGAGCAGGGAGCTGAGTGTAATCCAAGACCATGAATGGAATGAATATACACACTCCCCTCTACACAGTCTCAAAGGAAGATAATGCATGCACAACTGAGGCTGTTAATCACCTGCTGTGTGCTGGAGATGGGGTGGGGCTGTCTCGTGAGATTGCTGGGTGTCAGCAAAGACTGCCAAAAGTTATTCATGCAGATATCAGAGGAAAGAAAAAATAGAAAAGAAAACAGACCTTTAAAACCTTAAAATGTTCTACACTATAATATCTGGAGCCCTCAGTAAAACCACAATCCTGTCCCAATGAATGTCGGAAACTGCTGTGCAGACTGCTAATAATATGTCCCAATGAGTGCTAATCAAATGCAAAACAAATAATATAATTATAAAATATAAATACAGGGGGTCCCTGGGTTACAAACAAAATAGGGACTGTAGGTTTGTTCTTAAGTTGAATCTGTTTGTAAGTCGGAACAGTTAAATTTTGTAAGTGTAGCTCCAGCCAAAAAATCTATTTGTAAGCTTTTTGGATAGCATAGGGAAGGGTTATCACCCCTGTAACATTTGTTTTGCTGTCTGTGCCCCTGTGCAGAAGATTTCACCTCACCTTCTGTCCCAATGAAAATTGGATTTTGAAAATTTTGGGTTGTTAGGGAAGCATGGACTGGTGATAAAGTATCAGTGGAGACACCTTTTTTCCCATATTAACTCTTACATGAGTGAATTTCCCTTCCCTAGGGGTAGATTTCCTCTCACTTCCTGTTGTCTCCCTCCGTTTGTAAGTAGGAGTCGTTTGTAAGTCGGATGTTTGTAAGTCGGGGACCCCCTGTAGTGTCTGATGTAAATGACAAAAAGTGCTCGTGCTCCATGGATTCCAAACAATGTGGCGTGAATAATTCAATATAAAGCAATCAAGTCCATTGGAAAAAATAAAAATTTTAATCAAAAAGTGTTTATTTTTTCCAATGGACTTGATTGCTTTATATTGAATTATTCATGCCACATTGTTTGGAATCCACAGAGCACGAGCACGTTTTGTCATTTACAGCAGACACTATTTATATTTTATACTTATATTATTTGTTTTGCATTTGATTAGCACTCATTGGGACAGGACTGTGATTTTATATTATTAGCAGTCTGCACAGCAGTTTCAGATACTCATTGGGACAGGACTGTGATGTTATACTATTAGCAGTCTGCACAGCAGTTTCAGACACTCATTGGGATAGGTTTGTGATTTTATATTATTAGCAGTCTGCACAGCAGTTTCAGACATTCATTGGGACAGGATTGTGATTTTATATTATTGGCAGTCTGCACAGCAGTTTTAGACACTCTGCAGAGCACAGCGTGACACATTTTTCTATTATTCACATTATGGGAAGGTGTGGGGAGTGTCAGCAGCTATAGCATTCAGTTTTTTTTTTTTTTTTATTTAGTTTTCAGCAGCGCACAAGGTTCGACCCATTCCACAGTAAAACCAACCATTTAGACAAACAACTCTTTTCTGAAATGAATGTGGAATCTAATAAACAGTTTTCAATGAAACGTAAAAAGCAAAGTCTCTGAATAAACATTTTTGACCATTAGATGGCACACCTTTTTGTTATTGCACTCCAATATAATAAAGGCATAATATTTCCATAGATTTAAATGCAGAGTGTCCAGAGCCTATTATAAGGTCAACAATCATTCAGACTTTTATGACACAACAATGAACTGTTTGGGTGTAAAAGATGTAAAACAGCACAACTGGTGGGTTTATCCCATAAGCAATGTCTATCTATGTTAATAAACTGAAGGTCATTGGGAAATACCAACCATGAAATAGTGGGAATTATGAATCATTCAAAATTGATTTATCCTGGAAACGAAAGTGAGTACACCCCTAAGTAAAAATATCCAAATTGGGCCCTAAGTGTCAATATTTTGTGTGACCACCATCTTTTTCCAGCACTGCCTTAACCCTCTTAGGCATGTAGTTCACCAGAGCGTCACAGGTTGCCATTGCCTCTTCCACTCCTCCATGACGATATCACGGAGCTGGTGAATGTTAGAGACCTTGCGCTTCTCCACCTTCCATTTGAGGATGCCCCACAGATACTCAATAGGGTTTAGGTCTGGAGACATGCATGACCAGTCCATCACCTTTACCCTCAGCTTCTTTAGCAAGGCAGTGGTCATCTTGGAGGTGTGTTTGGGGTCTTTATGATGTTAAAAAACTACACTGCGGCCCAGTCTCCGAAGTGAGGGGATCATGCTCTGCTTCAGTATGTCACAGTACATGTTGGCATTCATGGTTCTCTCAATGAACTGTAGCTCCCCAGTGCTGGCAGCACTCATGCAGCCCCAGACCATGACACTCCCACCACTATGCTTGACTGTAGGCAAGACACACTTGTCTTTGTACTCCTCACCTGGTTGCCCCCACACATGCTTGACACCATCTGAACCCAACAAATTTATCTTGGTCTCATCAGACCACAGGACATGGTTCCAGTAATCCATGTCCTTAGTCTGCTTGTCTTCAGCAAACTGTTTGCGGGCTTTCTTGTGCATCATTTTAGAAGAGGCTTTTTGCTGCGACGACAGCCATGCAGACCAATTTGATGCAGCGTGCAACGTATGGTCTGAGCACTGACAGGCTAACCCCCCACCCCTTCAACCTCTGCAACAATGCTGGCAGCACTCATACATCCATTTATCAAAAAACAACCTCTGGATACGATGCTGAGCACGTGCACTCAACTTCTTTGGTTGACCATGGCGAGGCCTGTTCTGAGTGGAACCTGTCCTGTAAAATTGTGTTTTTTGTCTTGGCCATCATGCTGCAGCTCAGTTTCAGGCAGGGGTCAAGTCCTGGAGAAAAAAAGTGTGGGAACTCCCACCCAAGATCCACTCGCCCACCCAAAAAAAAAAAATGATACGCTCATATGCACGAATGCTTCAAAAGTGGTATTTTTTATCCAATTTTTGTATTGTGTGTATGAAGTTTAACTGTTAGTACATAAAAAAAAACACAATCCTCAATAAACATGAATACGGTAATTCTCTGAATAATCAGCATTCATTCAATTGTGCTTCCGTGAAAATGTGAACATCATGGTCTGATCTTTATTGGGGAATTTTATTTTGTATATAGAGTGTTTATGTGGTGAGTTTACACTTTTCATTGAACAGAGTTTGGATAACACAGGGTTAAATGGAAAGGTCATAAATTAACTGCACATTATCTGGACAGAATGCTTGGGGAGATAGTGATGTGTTCCTGCTTAGGAGATGTATGTTAGCTTGGGGGGCTGCAAACTCTGCAGGGCTCCAACACACACTCGCTGCTATTCCAACCCTTCACATATTGCCACATAAACTTCCCTCCTGGCATTAAACTTTGCCAGGTATTGTGCTCAGCTTACAACCCCAAACTGATGTCCCTCGCTCAGCTCACCTCTCTCCCTGCATGTCCTGTGAGCAGAAAAGCTGTGCTCCTCCTCTGGGTTCTCTCATCATATGGCACTGAAGATAGAGGAGGGGGGGATTCAGCGGGACACACAGAGCCAGTATGCATGAGGCTGGGGGGGGGGTGAGGAGACAGAAAATCAGGAGGGGCCGGCAGGGAGGAGCGCATCATGAGAGGTCTGACTAAATACAATCTCTTAGTAGCAGGGACCTGATCTACCTGTCAGATAGCTGTGATTGACAGGTAGATTGAAGCGGAAGCTGTCATGGGGACCCCTGCTGTCAATGCCTGAATGGTCAGGTGTGCGGCACTTACTATTGCGAGCTGTGTCGGCAGCTGCTGGTGTAGCACCTGCCACACAGCTTGCATACTTCAAAGTCTTGCAGGACATGGCTGCTAATGGGAACTGAGTTCCTGTTGTGGAAAAAGTACAGGAACTCCGTTCCCATATGCGTTCCCGTAGGACTTGAGCCCTGGTTTCAGGGTCTTGGCAATCTTCTTATAGCGTAGGCCATCTTTATGTAGAGCAACAATTCTTTTTTTCAGATCCCCAGAGAGTTCTTTGCCTTGAGATGCCATGTTGAACTTCCAGTGACCAGTATGAGAGAGTGAGACCGATATCACCAAATTTAACACACCTGATCACTATTCACACCTAAAACCTTGTACCACTAACGAGTCACATGACACCAGGGAGGGGAGGGAAAACAGCTAATTGGGCCCAATTCGGACATTTTCGCTTAGGGGTGTACTCACTTTTGCTTGTTGCTTAGGGGTGTACTCACCAGTGGTTTAAACATTAATGGCTGTGTGTTGAGTTATTTTGAGGGGACAGAAAATTGACAGTGTTATACAAGCTGTACACTCACACTACACTGCACACTACTTTACATTGTGTAATTTCTTTGGTGTTGTCACATGAAAAGATATAATAAAATATTTACAAAAATGTGAGGGGTGTACTCACTTTTCTGAGATACTGTATGTTCATGGCTTGCATTTAAACCCCCAAGTAGGAAACACCAACCAGAACAGGTAAAATAAAAATCACTCACTGCACCTGTAAGATTAAACAAAGTAAAGCATCCATCTTCATGAATCAGTAAATGGCTAAATCCCAAAACAGCATGACATCATGTGGATAAAGGCACTGCTGTAGGATCCAGCCATCAAGGGAGGGAGGGTGGAATTAGCCTGACTGGCTTAATGGGATACATCATCTTCCTCAGAGGTTTCTGGCTAATTTTACCCTCCCTCCCTTGACCCACCACCTTCCTGAGTGTGAATACTGTTGATGTTGATGTTGTTGGAGTGTCATTGTGATAACTAGAGGACTTCTTGGGCTTGACTTTAAATCTGGTGAGACTATAGGCATATGATAGATTAAATAGCTTTGGGTACTCTTAGGACATCATCTACAAGTTGAATGTTTTGTATTTTCTTTTAAATATAAAAATATATATAGGAAAATAATTTTTTTTTTTGCTATACATGAGAAAAAAGCAGCTTAATGTAAAAAAATATATTCACTGTATGCTAACATAATACAATGTTAATTTCTATTATATAGCTTGTGTTTAAGTACAGTATTTACCTGGAAGAAGCCATGTTTGATCATTGCATATACAGGACCTTGAAAATTCAAGAAAACTTAGTAATACTGACTGTGTGCGCATCTGCCTGATACATACATACAGCTAGCTACCTTATCTCAAAAGGTTATAAGGCTGGACATACATTATACATTTTTTTTGTACAAATTTCCTTTAAATTTACCAAAAACATATACCTAAATGAAATTGAAAAACAAAATTGTATAATGTATGGCCAGCTTAAGAGTATATTTATTGTAGAAGAATACAAACTGGAGTTGTTTCAGTCAAAATGGAAGACAAAAATAGTTTCATTAATACACACATATACACCTGCTACCACCCACATGGACCATTTTCTGCATGCACCACTTTAAACATGACACCTAAAGGGATATGCCTCCAAAGGCACCCTCTACTGTGACCTATTATGCCTCAGCCATAGTTCCCAAGTGAAAATCTAGAGTTTTCATACAGATGTTCTTCCATGTGTGATGAACACAGCCAAGCTGTTTCAGACACCACTCACCTGTTTCTAACAAGGAGGATAGCATACTTTATTTATCCGCAAGATGCGGTGAGACTCGCATTATACTATATAAAGGGCAGTGTACCTGTCACAGTTCAGCTTCTCATTATACTCCACCAGCAAGCCCTACCTCAATAAGTTCTACATGGCTGCTCTAAGTACAAACTACCTACAGTTTAGACCCAGCTCACATGGAAGGCCTAGATTAAGGAGAGGCTGTTGTAGATTAGCAATTGCTCAGAAGAATTGCCTGAGTTACAGTAAATTGCAATCTTACATCTGGTCCCACACTTCGTAAGTCTTCAGTCCAGCTATACCTACATGAGGCTGGCTAGGCACTATAACACAGCAGACTGGACCTGGTTTATATGGAAGGCGTAGAATGAGGAGAATTTGCCATTGAGTATAAACCTTGCTCAGAGGAATTGTCTGAGTTTTAACAATCATCATCTTGCACTTGGTCTTATACAGAGACTGAATCCTTATATCAGGTTTACTTAGTGGTGCTGGGGAGGGGGGTTCTACAGCCTTTTTTCACTGGAGGTTTTGTATTTGCATGTCTATATTAATAAATTGATAGCCTATAGTACATGCTATATAATTTGTGGCGTGTTTCTTAGATACACGCCACGCCAGATACTAAGCACTTTCAGGCATTTCCTATAACTCTACCTTACAGAGCTCTGTGCTATCTTCTATTTTTTCTTATTCACTATTCTCAGTTTCTTTTTCCTGGAGTTTCTTGAACTGTATGCAATCCTTACCCCAATTATTAGCCTTTGTTAGGGCCTACTCCCACTACACACAGTACTCTACCTGCAAGAGTTTCTATCGCCAGTCTTTGCTGAGGAGCAATTACCCAGATCGCTGCAAATTGCCTCTTTTCACAATGACAGAGCACTAGCCTGTCAGTATATGTACTGTATAAGTCTGTGGGTAACTGTGGTGACAGTGCATACTTTTGTGCTAAACTGACATTCTTGTACTTCTTATTGTGCATCAGTTTTTATTTAATTTTAATTTCTTATTCGATATGTGCTTTCAACATATTTTGGGTGTTCATCTATTTATAGTATAAAATATATTAGCTCCCACATTGATGATTAACCAGATTGTTTTTTTTTTACCAAGTGCTGGAATTCATTTGGCTATATGCAAGCTACATCTGTTACCTTCTAAAGGCCATCTGGCACTGATGAGCATAATTGTGGGGTATTTATTCTACAAAAATGAAAAAAACACCCACTTCTAAATAAAAACTGTTATTCATTTTAGTGTAATAAACCAAAATGTAACTTTCGTAATGTAATTAGTTGCAAAAGCAATTGTCTTTCAAACACAAGTACTGTATATATTTAAAAAATTGTATCACAGTAGTGTTTTAGAAATGTAAATGCTACAAACCCTGATGTTAAATAAAAAATAGTGTTCACTGTAAGAGAAATGCAAGGAGTTTATCAATAAGTAATTGCAAGAGGATCAAAGCAATTTCATTCCCAGGTCAGACACCTTGTTAACCATGCATTTTGCAGCAAATAGGGTTATCTAACAAATAGCATGGTCTGAACAGAATGGCACTTTATTAGTTATGCTTGCAATTTTAATGAAAATATGCGCATCTAATACTTTGGGTATTTATTTTTTTATTTTTTTGTCCTAAATTCACATAAACAAATGAAATTGAAATTGTATACTGTGTCCTCAAAATTGCCATTTGAGAGCTTCTAGAATATTATGAAAGGATAGGTACTGATGCTAATTTAACCAAGCTTTACTTTGCCACCAATACACTTCATCTCATTTATTGCATCATATTGCTATTCAGAATGATGAGTATATCTGTATTAGGGCTCAGGTACAGGTACGTCCCTTTAAGATTGCCACTGTGCCATCAGGCCAATGCCGGTTGGGACCCCCTTGAGTCCGGTCGCGGGTCCCGCAGACTCGAGCGCCGCGGGGATATTGTCTCACGGGAAGGCTGAAAAACAAATCTCAGAGGACATCGTTAATAAATTCCTGGAAAACTGCCAGGGCGTTACAAAGGCCAAAAGGCATTACGAGGTACTCATAAGTTCTGCCTAGCAACTAGTGACACTGATCTCTGCTCCCTGTGATTGGAGCAGAGATCAGTGTTCACTAAAACACAGCACGCTCCCCACAGTTAGTAACACGCCCCTAGAAACATTTAACCCTTACACTGCCACCCCCTGGTTAACCCCTTCACTGCCAGTGTCATTTACACAGGAATCAGTGCATTTAAATAGCACTGATTGCTCTATAAATGACAATGGTCCCAAAAATGTGTAAAAAAATGTCCGATCTGTCCGCCATAATGTTGCAGTCACGATAAAAATCGCTGATCGCCGCCATTACTAATAAAAAAAAATTATTAATAAAAATGCTATAAAACTATCCCCTATTTTGTAAACGCTATAACTTTTGTGCAAACCAATCAATTATTGCTTATTGCGATTTTTTTTTTTTTACCAAAAATATGTATTCGGCCTAAACTGAGGAAAAAATTATGTTTTTATATATTTTTGGGGGATATTTATTATAGCAAAAAGTAAAAAATAATGTGTTTTTTTCAAAATTGTCGCTCTTTTTATTTTTTTTAAAGAAAAACCGCAGGCGCGATCAAATACCACCAAAAGAAAGCTCTATTTGTGGTGAAAAAAGGACGTCAATTTTGTTTGGGAATGTGATAAAGGTGACCTTCGCGCTATTTAAAACTAGAAAAGAGCGCACATGAAAAACACATATAAAGTGTATAAATATCTCAAATGATACTATTAAAATAAATAGGTGAATAAAAACCAACTAAAAAGTGCAAAAAGTGTAGAATAAAATTCTTGAATAAAGCAGCAAAATCTGATGGTGAACACAAAACCACAAAATCATATAAAAATATTAATGATTTCGCGCTAATCATTAATATTTTTATATAATTTTGTTTGGGAGCCACGTCGCACGACCGCGCAATTGTCAGTTAAAGGGCCGCAGTGCCTAATCGCAAAAAGCGGTCTGATCTTAAGCCAGCAAAATGGTCCGGTCTGAAAGTGGTTTAAGGTTTGCATAATTCATTTATAAGTTAACCAGCCACACAATATTCCTAGCTGAAGAAAACATGTAACTGTAAAATAGGCCCCTTTCTAAACAATGACGCAACAAAGCTCTTGATTAACTCCCTGGTCATCTCCCGCCTCGATTACTGCAACTCCCTCCTCATTGGTCTACCTCTGCATACTCTAACCCCCCTTCAGTCTATCATAAATGCTGCTGCCAGACTTATCCACCTTACCAACCGCTCTGTCTCTGCTACTCCTCTCTGTCAATCCCTCCACTGGCTTCCGCTCACCCAACTTTAAATTAAATTTAAAAAACTAACCACCACCTACAAAGCAATCCACAAGTCTGCCCCCAGCTACATCACTGACCTAGTCTCAAAATACCAACCTAATCGTTCTCTTCGTTCTTCACAAGACCTCCTGCTCTCTAGCTCTCTCATCACTTCCTCCCATGCTCGTCTCCAGGACTTTTCCAGAGCCTCTCAAAGCCTATGGAACTCCTTACCCCAATCAGTCCGTCTATCTCCTACTCTATTAGCTTTTAGACGATCCCTGAAAACTCTCCTCTTCAGGGAAGCCTATCCTACCCACACCTAACAACTGTATTTTCATTTTTTCCATCTGATCATCCCCCACAGTTATTACCTTTTTGTTTCCACTTGACCCTCCCATCTAGATTGTAAGCTTTAACGAGCAGGGCCCTCTGATCCCTCCTGTATTGAATTGTATTGTAATTGTACTGTCTCCCCTGATGTTGTAAAGCGCTGCGCAAACTGCTGGCGCTATATAAATCCTGTATAATAATAATAATACTGCATAATGGTTCTCTTATTTTACTTTTAAAAAATTGTTACATTTTGTTCTGTGTATATGTCTTTTTTTAATGAGCTTTTAATTAATAAATAAAAGATTGAGCCCTGAAACATCCTTTTGTAAGGTAAAAAAAAAAAGTTATAAGAAAGTTATATTCTATGATAAGCAGGCATAGTTTTTTTTTTAGGTGTTAATTGTTTATCAATTTGTATTCTGCATTCATCAACGATAGACTATGTCTCAGAAAGAAAATAAAACAACAAAATGTAACAATTTGAGTGAAGCAAAGTTGTCATTAATTTAAGTGGATATGCGTTTACAATTAACATGCAATCAAACTGTAATTTCCAAGCCTCATTTCATGATCACAGAAAAAAATCACTTACGTGTGATTAAAACATGATGTAAACAGCTTGACAAAAGTAAGAATAAGCCCAGAAGAACATGTACCAGTGAAAAAAATATTTAAATTCCACTCAGCTTCGGAGCAGTGATTTTTTGGAAGCACTGGGTTTTACAAAGGGAAAAGGTGTTTTAAACTGTCCGCAAATTACATTTCCCTTCTGGCTAAACTGTAAAAAAATTCTTTATAAATTTCACTATATTTCATATAGCATGATTGAAAAAATAGCGTAGAGTCTCGCCCAAAATGCATAAAAATTGTTTAAGGGGGTACCCCACTCAAAAAAATGTGTAATGCCCTGTACACATGGTCGGATATTCCGATGGAAAAAGTCCGACCGGATTATGTTGTCCGAAAATTTGATCGTGTGTGGGCTTTAGCGGGCTTTTTCCGTCGGAATCTCTGATGGGAAAAATTTGAGAGCAGGATCTAAAATTTTCCGACAACAAAATCCGATCAGACTTTTTCCGATCGCGTGTAGAGAATTCCGACGCACAAAGTGCCACGCATGCTCAGAAGAAATTTGGAGACAAAATCTATTGGCTACTGGCCTTTACGTAGTACCATCGTACGTTTTATACACCACCTCGTTCGGAACTATTGGATTTTCCGACAAATTTGTCCGACCGTGTGTGTGCAATACAAGTTTCAGACAAAATCCGTCGGAAAAAATCTGACGAATTTTGTGGTCAGAATGTCCGACCGTGTGTACGGGGCATAAGGTGTGAGGTCCATATATGACTCCTAGGATCGGATAGATAGTTTAAGGGGGATCTTCACTCAAAGAAAACAAAAAAATAACGTGAGTTCCCCCTAAAAATCCATAGACTCTTAATCTGATAGTCCAGGAAATAAGAGGAACAAGAACCTTTTCCCCACAACCCTGGCCAGTGGTTGTCCAGTCTGTGAGTGGGTGGCTTATTGTAACCTGGAAACCCTCTTTAACAATAAGGAGACCCTCCATCACTATGTGAATCAGTAAGGGCTACATTTGACCTCAGAAATAAGAAAAACCCAGACTTGTGGCAGGACCATGGTTGGTTTGCTACCACAGCGAGCATACTCTTGTTTATCAGCTAGCCAGCAGTACCTTGGTCTTAAATTGCAGAACAGTTTTCTGTCACACAGTTACGTGAAGAAACGTTTGAAATCACTGATTCCTTAGGAGTTTCTTACAGTCCTTTGGAGTGCCCGCCATATACAAAATTACCTGAAAGCAACCCAGCCATGGACTGCAAGGCCTCTTTCATCATCATTAATAAACACTTCCTGACCGCGCGCTGTAGCTTTACTGCTACAGTGCGGGCCGGCTGAGCAGAATCATGTATATATACCTGATTCTGCTCTTGGGGGTAGGGGGCCAGGCACGGCCATCGGGACTACCACCGGGATTTTCCCGGTGGGCTGATGGCTCAGTGGGCCAGTCAGGTGCAGTCCTGGAGCCTCTCCTCACTGATAGGAATGATCGCAATTTCATTCCTGTCACCAAGGAGCAGCTGCCGACACTTGCTTGAGTGAGGTTTAGGCTTTCTGCTCCCTCCAGCCCACAGGGGGAGATAGGCAGCCGCCAGACTTTCCTTCCTCTCTTATTACTTGTCACTTATCACATGACTGAAGAGAGGAAGAGAAACTGCCTTCATTCTGGAGAGCTGTGAGTACACGTAGGAGGGGGAGGAGAGGGGTGACAGCTGATGTAAGAGGATGCTGATGGAGACACTCTGAAGTAAAGGGTGCTGATGGGGACCACTCTTATGTGAAGGGGGATGCTAATGAGGACCACTCTTATGTGAAGGACGGTGCTGATGGGGACCACTCTTATGTGAATGGAGTACTAATGGGGCCACTCTGATGTAAGGGGGTGCTGATGGGGACAACTCTGATGTAAAGGGGGTGCTGATGGGGCCACTCTGATGTAAGGGGGTGCTGATGGGGACAACTCTGATGTGAAGGGGGTGCTGATGGGGCCACTCTGATATAAGGGGGTGCTGATGGGGACACTCTGATGTAAGGGGGATGCTGTTAAGGGGGTCACTCTGATGTAAGGGGGATGCTGTTGGGGACACTCTGAAGTAAGGGTGTGCTGATGGGGACACTCTGATGTAAGGTGGATGCTGTTGGGGACCACTCTGATGTAAAGGGGATGCTGTTGGGGACCACTCTGATGTAAGGGGGATGCTGTTGGGGACCACTCTGATGTAAGGGGGAAGCTGTTGGGGACACCCTGATGTAAGGGGAATGCTGTTGGTGACACTCTGATGTAAGGGGGTGCTGATCAGGACGCTCTGATGTAAGGGGGACACTGTTGGTGACATTCTAAAGTAAGTGGGCTGCTGATGGAGACACTCAAAATTAAAGTGGGCCAGTTTGGATGTCCAGAGCCAAATTTATGTCCCAGTCCAGCCCTGTAGGGGACTAGTGCATGCGCTGCTGGCACGCTGCTTGTGCTGTGATTAGTCACAGCATAAGGGGATCAGCGGGTGCCTGCCAAGGCAAGGCAAAGAGGAAGACAGAACAGAGCTCTGCCTATGTAAGGAATACAGATCTCTATCCTCTCAGCAGGGATGTGCTGTAGGGAATAAAAACCGCCACATCCTTTACTGAAAGCACCTCACAGTACACATAAACACTGGTTAGGCACACATTTAACCCTTTGATTGTCCTAATTGTTTAATCCTTTCCCAGCCAGTATCATTAGTACAGTGACAGTGCATATTTTTAGCACTGATCACTGTATTAGTGACCTGGCGTCTGGAGTTTGGAGGACGCCAGCCCCTTGTTATTGTTACCTGTCCTCCCTAGAGCTGGGAGAGCTGGTGGTCGACCGGCGTGTGAAGTGAGTGACGTGATGAGGAGACTTCGTGGAGATCGGCAGTGGTCGGAATCTGTTGGCTCCTCCCGCCTTCATCTTCATTGACTCGGAACTCGATACGCCTGGGTATTTCCTCAGTTCACCTCAGGCTCTTCTCGGACAGTTTCGGAGAAGTAGAAGGAGGAGCTGCCTTGTGGGGGGGGGGGGGGGGAGGTGTCGGGTCACGGCTGTGGTCGGAGCATACAGAGCTCGGGGAAGATTTTGGCTGAAGCGGGCCCGCACTGTTTGGGGATCTCAAAAACCCAGGTGCTAAAGAGCAGTAGAAGCGGGGAGCAAGTTGGGACCCAAAAAAAGTGACTACCCAGGGGGATATTGTAAAGCTATGTGGAGACTGGCTGGTGGCTGCATCCTGGGAAAGGGAAGCGGCACAGCAGAGACCACATAATAATTGTGGACCCAGGTGCACACAGGTGGAGAAAAAGTGAAGGAATAAAAGGAAAACTACTGGAGAGGCCCCGAAGTGGACAATAAAGGAATAAGGTAAAAATGAATAGAAGGAAAATGATATAACAAAGCAGTACAATATACTTATATACAGTAAAGATTAAGTAATCAGGGTATTGTGTGCGGGGCAATTGAGTATAAAATGCCCTAAAAAAAAAAAACTCTGAATCCTGAAAAGTAATATATGGACAAAAGCTAATTATGCTAACAATATAAGGACTATAATGCACTAATTGTCCAATGGTATTCTTGAAAACCACCGCTAGTATTAAATTGTGGTCTTGGGAGGATTGTGCATACACTGGATAGAATATACAGACTGTTTGTTTTTTCTTTCCTTTCCTTTTCTCTTTTTTTTTTTTTTTTTTTTTAATAAATTGCTGCACTCTCAGCAGAAAGGAAATGGTCAGAAGAAAAAAACAAATGTTATAAACACAGGGGTGCAATCAACCCAAATAACGGATATAAAAGAGTATTTTCAACAAATGCAGTCCTCACAGACATTACAAATATCACAAACATCACAAACATCACAAGGGCTATTGAACATAATAGAATCGTCTGCTACTTCAGGAACTACAGAAGAGGAGGAGGTGGATCAAATTAAGAATAGTTCACCAATTGAAGTGAATAGAGTGCAAATAGAGACGGAGGAATTAGAGAAAGAAAAATGGGATATGAAAGCTTATATATGTTCCTTACCTACAAGAGAGGACATGGATCAATATGTGTATAGATTAGAAAACACATATAAAAAAGAGCTACAGGAACTTAAAACATCTATACAAAGTACTCAAAAGAAAATAGAAATAATAGATGGGAGAATGGCGGCTATGGAATTAAAATGGTACAAGCAAAAGTAAAAATACAGGAACAAGATCGATGTCTAAAACAGGTCATAAACGCTATAGATTGGGGAAAAAACCGCGCTAATCAATGGGTATCATGCAAGAGCTGCCAACAAACTAAACAAACAAAGTCTAAATACATACAAATCAAAAAATTGTAGCGCTAGTACATGTGAAGGAGTGCATGTGTATCACAGCACTCTAAGGACAAAGTGATATATATATACACCATAAGTGAATGATGTTGTGATTAGCTCCAAATGGAAACACAATGTTATAAATAAAGTTCATGTGGTGAAAACATCAGAAAGTGGATCCTTCTGGTCAGCTCCAAGGAAACAAACTGAAAACATATGTTTGACTGATGTCACTGTACGGCATAGGTACTCTTACCGGAAACGTTGGATGTGGGTACCGTACGGCATCCACATCAGACAGGCTTATAGATGAAGACACTGCAAGCTGGAACTCCAACGATTTCAGGAACTGTGTACTGGGTCGATCAGCAACGATGGATATGCTCGACATACGATCATCCAATAGCCATAGGAATGATGGTAGAAGCCAGGGGAATGAAATAAAAAATGGAGACCACTCCAATGGTGCAGGTCAAATGGGCATAAATTTATTCACATATGCATGTGAAAATTAAAAACAGATAAAATCTCGAGATAATATAAAAGAAAAGTTCGGCAATATGGGGGGCATAAGATAGCTGGCCCGACGCGTTTCGACTAAAGTCTTCCACAGGGGCATATCTCTCTAAGATAGATATCTCTAAGAGATATGCCCCTGTGGAAGACTTTAGTCGAAACGCGTCGGGCCAGCTATCTTATGCCCCCCATATTGCCGAACTTTTCTTTTATATTATCTCGAGATTTTATCTGTTTTTAATTTTCACATGCATATGTGAATAAATTTATGCCCATTTGACCTGCACCATTGGAGTGGTCTCCATTTTTTATTTCATTCCCCTGGCTTCTACCATCATTCCTATGGCTATTGGATGATCGTATGTCGAGCATATCCATCGTTGCTGATCGACCCAGTACACAGTTCCTGAAATCGTTGGAGTTCCAGCTTGCAGTGTCTTCATCTATAAGCCTGTCTGATGTGGATGCCGTACGGTACCCACATCCAACGTTTCCGGTAAGAGTACCTATGCCGTACAGTGACATCAGTCAAACATATGTTTTCAGTTTGTTTCCTTGGAGCTGACCAGAAGGATCCACTTTCTGATGTTTTCACCACATGAACTTTATTTATAACATTGTGTTTCCATTTGGAGCTAATCACAACATCATTCACTTATGGTGTATATATATATCACTTTGTCCTTAGAGTGCTGTGATACACATAAACGCTATAGACCAGTGATGAAGAACCTTTTTGGGCCCGAGTGCCCAAACTGCAGCACAAAACCAACTTATTTTTTTCAAAGTGCTGAGCGGCGCTATTAAAAACGTATACACCAGTCAGTGCAGGGATAGGCATGGACTAAGGCTGTGGCAGACGTTTTCCAAAGTACAGACCTTAGCGAAGGACACCAAGGTATATTTAAAATTAAAACCATCAAAAAACACTACTCTCTGGCCTAGTTCTACAAGTACAAATACATTTAAAATAAGGAGTATATAGCATCGTGTATTGCTGAGTATATAGCACCGTGTACTGCTGAGTATATAGCATAGTGTACTGCTGAGTATGTAGCACAGTGTACTGCACAACATATAGCACAGTGTACTGCAGAGTATATAGCACAGTGTAGGCAGAGTATATAGCACCGTGTAGGGCAGAGTATGTAGCACAGCGTACTGCTGAGTATATAGCACAGTGAACTGTGGAGTATATAGCACAGTGTACTGTGGGGTATATAGCACTGTGTACTGCTGAGTATATAGCACAGTGTACTGTGGAGTATATAACACAGTGTACTGCTGAGTATATTGCCCAGTGTACTGCAGAATATATAGCACAGTGTAGGGCAGAGTGTATAGCACAGTGTAGGGCAGAGTGTATAGCACAGTGTAGGGCAGAGTATATAGCACAGTGTACTGCAGAGTTTATAGCACAGTGTACTGCTGAGTATATAGTAAAGAGTAGGGCTTAGTATAATGAAATATCAACTTATGTTGCTGAGCCTCAATCCAATGAATGAAATTGGCAGGCCAGAGAAAGTAAGGCTCCTTGGGGCGTTTTTCAGGTGCTACAGCGCTAAAAATAGCGCCTGTACAGCGCCTGAAAAAATCCGGCCCCATTCACTCCAGTGTGAAAGCCGGAGGCTTTCACACTGGAGCGGTGCGCTAGCAGGACGGTCAAAAAAATCCTGCTAGCAGCATCTTTGGAGCGGTGAAGAAGTGGTGCATTCACTACCCTACCCATTGAAATCAACGGGACATGGCGGTAATACCACTGCGGCGCTTTGCCGGGGATTTTAACCCTTTTTCGGCCACTAGCGGGGGTTTAAACCGCACCATTAGCGGCCGAATACCGCGGCTAAAATGACGGTAAAGCAGCGCTAAATATAGGGCAGCTTTACCGCCGACGCCGCTCTGGCCCCAGTGTGAAAGGGGCATAAGGCTGGGGAGGAAAGGACTCCACACTGCGTGTGCATAACTTACTCTGCTCCACTGCCACTCAGAGTCAGTTTCAGGCTCAGACAGTCGGCTTCTTGGGCTTGACTCGCTGCCTTCCAGTTCTTCTGTCCTGTTCTTCCGCCGCAAGGCCTGTGACCCACACTGCCTGGCACTGCACCCTCCCTCACAGAGAGATCACTTCCCAGCAGTAATCAGGACTCTGCTAGAGTGGGCGGAGCCTCAAAAGGGCTCTGCGTGCCAGCTGTGGCATGCGTGCCATAGGTTTGCCATCACTGCTATAGACAATCAAGAAAATAGGAACAGAAGAAATAATATTAGGAGTTGATACCAACCTTACAAAATATATTCTACAATGTAAATAATATTTGATCGAGCCCATAGAGCAGTGAAGCCAAAAAAATTAGACCCCACAAGACCAAGAGACGTGATATGCAGGATACATTACTATCAAATAAAAGAGAAGATTATGCTAGCGGCTCGACAGAATAAAAATATAGAATATGAAGGGACACAACTTATACTATTTCAGAACCTTTCTAAACATACACTAGATCTGAGAAGAGCATTGAAGCCCCTATTAGAACTCCTTCAAACAAAATATATACAATATAGATGGAAATATCCATTTTGGCTTCAAGCACAACATGAAGGCCTGGTGACATCATTTAGAGACTTGGAGGATCTACCAGAATTTTTAAAAACCCTTCAACTTCCTGAAGTAAAGCTACCACACTGGCCTAGATCATATTCTAAAATGTCAGCTAAAAACTGGAAGAAAGTTTAAAAATTATTCAAAGAATATGGAAGTATTGAGAAGAAAGTATTAGATTACAATGACCAACATAGAGATGTGGAAAAATTGATTAAGAGGCATTGGCACATATTGAAGAGCGACAGACATCTAAATAGTATTCTTCCAGATAAACCCAACATAGTGTATAAAAGAGCACCTACCTTAAGGGACATCATAGTGAAAAACATTGTGGAACCACCCACAGATAGGAGCTACACATTCTTTACATGAAAAGGGTTTTATCCCTGCAAATATTGTATCCCAGTAGTAAGTAAGTAAGTAAAGAAAAGTAAGTAAGAAGAAAATAATTTATATCCACCAAGACGGGACAAGAATACCCCATTAAGGATTTTATCAGTTGTCACACTGAGGGAGTAGTTTATATCTTACAGTGTAGTTGTAATCTATGTGGGAATTTATGTGGGAAGAACCAAGAGACCCTTGATGGTCCGAATTAGGAAACATGTGCAAAATATTATCAAGGGCTTTCCTAAACCTAATTTAAGCAGACATTTTGCCCAGGTACATGCCCAAGACCCTACACATTTACAGTTTTGGGGCATTAATAGATACAATAGACCTTGGAGGGGAGCACATAAAGTGAGATTGATCAGTCAGAAGGAATCCAAATGGATACACACCCTCCAAACTCTTGTACCTGATGGTTTAAATGTGGAATTTGATTTAAACTGCTTTTTAAGTAATTTTTAAGTAACATTTAACTGTAATTTTATTATTTGGTACTGTAAGTTTACTGTGATGCTATTATTGATATGTAACCCTTTAGGCCTCATTTCCGATACGTATGGTTGTTTTAAGTATTTTAATATATTTTATATAGGGACCGGCATATTTTAGCCCATTTTAATATTATATAGTGATTGTACACATTCACTCATAACCGAAGTAATACATTCTATATGCGTATATAAAGTTTTAAAATTAGTGGTTTAACACATATTTGTTTTATATGTAATATTTTATCTGCCTAATTAGTCATGTAATATCCATTCACCCAGGATTGGTATTTTCAGATCTCCACAAGATCTATAATAGTTTCACCCACCAAGAAAATGTCCGCCATTGGAAATGAGACACAATTTTGTAAGAAAATGGCCACCGTAGACCACTTTTCCCACCTAGAAAATGTCCGCCTCCGGGTTGGAGACATTTTCTCCAAAAAAAGGGCGCCAAGTAATTTCCTGTTCTTGCACATAAATAGAAAGGGCTGTTCCCCTGCTGAAGTCACGTGTCATGGTGTAACGCGTAGGGAGTGGCTGGATATACTGAACAAACCAGGAAGTGATGTAAGAGGTGTCTAATGCTGTCTACAATTATTTTTTTGCACCATTACTGCTGTTTTTTTACTGCTTTTAATGTAAGAGTCCATTTTGGCCTTTAATAAATTGAGTTTAGTTAAACGTTTTTACGCTATGGGTGGCTTTTTCTTTATCCCCTTATAACAACTGACAACATTGGAACCATCATATAATCGGGAGCCTGGAAAGTCGGAGACAATGGTGTAAAACCTGTAGCCATGTCCAGCATTTCCAGAAATCGCAGTGTCCTTGTGGGATCAAGAGATGGAGATTTGATCTGTCCCAGGGAGATCGTTAAGCGGTTTATATTCCTCATTGAGGTAAGAGCTCCGGGAGCATTAAGTTCACACGAAGATCACATATAGAAGAATCATTCATTACAAGAATTGTTTTTCACAAGATTTGTAGATCACAGGATTTGGCACATTGTTTGAAAAGGACTTTCTTTCACAGCAATTGACTGATCGTTATCATTATAATTTTTGCGCATTTTTTGATGGATTTTGTCACAGTAATCATTTCAGTGTATGTTATCCAATTATAGGAAGTTGCGCTAATCACATTTATACACATTTTTTTGTGCACTGTGTACACTAAAGGTCTTGCAGCAATTTTCACGTAAATTCTATTCACTTATATTTGATTTTATTTGTTTGTTCACTTAGTGGCGCAAGGGATTACACTACTGACTTTTTTTTATTGGAATGAGGACATGGGGGGGGGGGGGGGAGGGGGGAAGGGGGGAAAGTAAGTATAATTGGGAAGGAGAAAGGAAGGAAAATCACAGGGATATCACAATATAAATATAAATACAATCTATAGCACATAATACCGTAAACAAAAAAGAAATACAATTTTTATCTGTTAAAAAATAACACACTAAAAACACATGCAAATAATACTTCACAAGGTAGAAAATGTAAAGGGCATAGGGAAGTGGGATGAGAGTATATGGCACAAGAACTTAGATAGGGATGAGTAATAGTAGGGTTTATTTGAAATAAACGGATGGGTACACTCAATTTATAACCTAGTTAGTACATTTCACAACACGCAAACAGGGGAGAAATATAGGGAATGGAATCCCTCTTCTTCCCCCCCCCCCCCAATGGTGGGAGGTTTTCTTTTGTTTGTTTTTTGGAGCTCCCACTTTCCTCTTAATGGTCCCTTTGATTAAAATACATTTTTTCAAAGTAGAGTACATATAAAATGTTATACCAATGTGAAAATTATATAAATAAGAATATGTGGGGATGTTGAAAATATAACAATGATGTTAAAAGAAGGGATACGTTTTCGGGGTGAAGCAAAAAGAGAATTTTCCTAATTTTTTTTTTGTTTTTGTGTTTTCTTCTCTTCAAATATACATAATACATATCACAAAACAGACTATTTTTTTATTGCTTAAACAGGGTTAATGATGACCTCAAATACCCACATAGGAAACTTTCTTTCGTCAGACCATGCCCCAATATATATGAAATTAAAGTTAAATGAATATAAGAAACCATTAGGGACATGGAGGCTAAATGATAATTTGATTAAAGATAAAAAATGCAAAGAGGATATCCGATAGACAATATAAAAATTCATACAGATTAATGAGACAGATGAAACAGCAATCCCTATACAATGCGAAACGTTAAAATGTGTGTTAAGGGGACTGTTCATCAAACACAGAGCTAGATTAAAAAAAGAAAAAGAAGGGGGCGTGGCCTAGGAGGACATGTGAGCGGACGCTTCTCTGAGCAGCTCCGGCATTACCCACTACCATCCTGCACAATCCTGGCTTGATCTGCCCTAATTCCAGAAACGGAGACCACTGCCGGCACCGGAGGCAACAGCTGATTCACTGGATGGTGAAATTGCCGGATGGGCAAAAGGCGAAAGCAAGCACCGGTACGAATGAGCATCAGCACGAGATCGGGCCAAGATGGCCGCCGCACTACCGTCTCGGCACCCTCTGCTTCTCCGGCCTCCACACCGGATCTCTTTGGAGACGCCTCGGGTGCCTCTCCACCCTCCTCCCCGGGACTTCCAGACCCCCCGACCCTGATCTCACAAACATCGGAGGGTGAGGAAGCGATGGATGACGGCACCGGGCCTACGCTGGCGGAAGTACTAAAGACCATTAAGGTAAATCATACAGCTTTAATGAGGACGGTAGCTGAAATCAGGAGTGACTTTACACTGTTACGGCAAGACGTTCACAAACTGAGGGGCAGGGTGACCAAGACAGAAGACCGAATAAACGAACTGGAAGACACGGTAAACCCTATCCTGCCCAAACTAAATGCCACCGGCGGGAAAATATCCTCTCTAGAATCCAAGATGGACGATCTCGAGAACCGCTTTAGGAGGAACAACCTGAGGCTGGTTGGGCTCCCTGAGAAGGTGGAGGGATCTGACCCGGTGGCATTCCTTGAAAGCTGGCTGGAGCAGGAGTTTGGCCGGGAGTTGCTATCCCCTTGTTTTGTAATCGAGAGGGCGCACCGGGTCCCAGGTAGGCCTCTCCCCGCTGGCAAACCCCCACGCACAATGATTATGAGACTGCTCAACTACAGGGACAGGGACTCCATCCTGCGAGCTGCCAGGCAGAAAGGCAGTCTCAAAATCAACAATGCTACAGTATCACTATACCCTGACTACTCAGTTGCGGTACGCAACCAACGTGCACAGTTCCAAGCAGTCAAGAAACACCTGAGAGACCACGCTATTCAATATTCCATGTTATTTCCAGCTACTCTACGGGTGGTACATGATGAAAAAGTGTTATTCTTCCAGTCGCCAAAGAACGTCATCGCATGGTGGGAAACCCTGCCAAGACCCCCCCGAGCACCAGCTGATTGAAGTTTACCGTAGGCAATAATGCTCACTTGTTCTCCAGACATCCAGATGGCTCGTGACCGGTCAATCTTGCCTAAAGTGACCCCCTGTAGGGTGTTTGCTGCTGCCATTTATTTTTCTACTTTTTGATTTTGTCAACTCTTTTGATACGCCTGCAGCGGTGTCACTAGTCACTTAACTGGCAATGCAGATCAACCACACTTGTTTTCCCAGTGGGGTACAGACTTCCCTCCACGAATGGGGGGAGCTGGAGCTACACCTCACGCGGAGAGACGTTAGCCACAGTATTGGCTCTAATTTGCTAATATGGACCAGATAGGTTCCAGGCCATGCGCCCCATGCATGGCCCTAGTTTGGGGTACAAGCCCTCTCCATTTTTCAGAGAGCAGGGCAGGGGTGTTGCTGTCAGTTGACGGCGGGACATTTACAGTTCAATCTTTTTTTCTCCCTTTTTCTTTTTTTTTCTGTTGCTGTGTGTGTGTGTGTATGAATGTAGTAAGGTTGAAGGAAGGATGTATGTTGCTCTGTCCCAATGGCGGTAACTGTATTAAGTTGGATAACACAATGATGGCAATCAGGGGTACATTAAGTAAATGTGAGTGGATCTCAGTGGTTTTAGTATTTGTAAGGAAGTTCCATGGCTGACGTAAAGGTTTGCTCGTGGAATGTGAGAGGAATGAATTCTAAATTTAAACGTGCACTGATTTTTGAGCGGATTAAGAAATTGCAACCCCATGTTCTTTGCCTGCAGGAAACCCATTTGACAGGGTCAAAAGTCCTAGCGCTCAAAAAACATTGGGTTGCCCATAGTTACACCTCCACATATTCTAATTATGCCCGCGGAGTGGCGGTGCTAATACGCAAAGGGCTTCCTTTTGAATGTCATAGGGTAATCTCTGATCCTAAAGGACAGTATTTGATACTTCATGCCTCAGTTCGCGGCACCCCAATGATTATTGCAACAGTATATGTCCCCCCTCCGGTTTCAGCGGTAATCTTTACGGATATAAGTACACAACTTTCTTTATTACCCAGCTGTCCAGTGCTGCTAATGGGTGACTTCAACTCAGTGTTGCAGTCATCCATTGATAGGCTGAAACCACAGCTAAATGACTCCAGAGTGTTTGGCAAATGGTGTGAGGTATATGGATATGTAGATATATGGCGATGGAAGTTCCCCACCAAAAAAAATTTTCTCATGTCAATCTAGAACGTACGGTTCTCTCTCCAGAATAGACTATGCACTTGCCAGCAGGGACCTGCTGCCGAATGTTTTAAATGTGGACTATGTCTCACAGACCATATCAGACCACTCACTTATGACAGTTACCCTAACTTTGGGACATAGGCCGACGTTTCGGATATGGAGACTTAGCCCCCTATGGATATCCACCCCTCAGATACAGGAAGCTATCTCGCTGGATATGCTAGACTACTGGTCCAACAACTTAGATACCGCAAAACCGGGACCCACGTGGGACACCTTTAAAGCAGTCCTACGGGGGGCTTATATCTCACGTATCAAGCACTATAGAGCTACAGGGGCGGCCCACCTGGTGGAGTTGGAAAAAAACCTAGATGAAGCTAGAGCCCAACACATGAGGGACCTGACAGATGAGACTCGGGGGACAATTTCAAACGCACACAATGCATTGCAACTACACCAGGTGGATATGACTAAAAAACAACAACTATACCTATCTGCAAGAATACACGAACATGGCGGTAAAAATGGTAGGATGCTGGCTTTTCTGGCCCACACCGAATATACAAACAGCTCAATACCGGCCATTACACTGAAGGACGGCTCCATAACCAATGATCCAGTATGCATTAACCAGACATTTGCTACCTACTATAGAGACTTGTACACTGACCTAGACCCACCACAGGAGGCCATGTTTAGGGGCTTTTTCTCTTCCATGGCCTTCCCGGCATTGGATGAGGCACAGAGGGGTCTTTTGGAACAGGAGATCACTTTGGAAGAGATAGAGGCAGCAATTCGCTCTCTGCCCCCTTCAAAGACCCCGGGCTTGGATGGTATTCCCTCTGGGTGGTATCAGACCTATGCGGAGGCAATTGCCCCAAAACTTTTACATACGTTCCGAAATTCACTGCAGCAGGGTACTCTGCCAGCTTCTATGAATGAGGCCCTCATTGTAGTCTTGCCCAAACCCGAAAAGAACAAACTGCTATGTGAATCTTATCGACCGATTTCACTTTTAAACACTGATGTGAAAATCCTGGCCAAAATTTTGGCCCAGAGATTACAAAAAGTTATTTTAGCTCTTATCCCCCCAGACCAAGCAGGGTTCATGCCGGGTCGCAACACGTTTGATAACATCCGCAGACTGTATCTACATATCCATAGGGCACACGTAACGAAACAAAGCCATCTAGTGCTATCCTTAGATGTGTTAAAGGCGTTTGACACGGTTCGCTGGACATTTTTATGGGAAACCATGTTTTTAAGGTGGGTCCGTCTATTATATGCGCGCCCAAGTGCGAGAGTCCGTACTAATGGAGATGTTTCGGTGGCATTTGCCTTGCAAAGGGGAACCAGACAAGGGTGCCCCCTCTCTCCGCTCCTGTTCGCCATCGCCATAGAGCCATTAGCTCTGGCGGTGCGGCAGGCCGCGGGGATTGGGGGCATCCAATGTGGAACACAAATGGAGAAAATTTCTCTGTACGCAGACGACGCGTTAATCTACCTGGACGGCAGAGAGAGTTCTTTTAGAAGCTTGATGCAGGTGGTTGAAGAGTTTGGGGAGGTGTCGGGGCTGAGGGTCGGATGGGAGAAGTCCATAGCCTTTCCTATAGGCCCTCTGATTTCATATAAATACCTTGAGAACTCTAGACTGAAAACTGCTCAGTCTTTTAAATACCTAGGAGTTCAAATACCGTATTTATCGGCGTATAACACGCACTTTTTCCCCTTAAAATCGGGGGAAAGTCGTGGGTGCGTGTTATACGCCGATACCCCAAAAAAAAATGACAAAAATCGGTTGCGGCGCCGAAAAATGGCGACCGCGGCCGAAAAAGGCCGAACCGCGGCCGAAAAAGGCCGGAAAAAGCCGAAGCGCGGCCGAAAAAGACCGAAGCCGGCTGTTCAGCTCCACTCGTAGTCCCGCCTCCCTGCGCTCGCTCCCGAAACCGCAGGGCGGCGGGACGCCGCGCGGAGCCGACCCGTCGGCTCGGTCTTTTTCGGCCCCACTTCGGCCTTTTTCGGCCGCGGTTCGGTCTTTTTCGGCCGCGCATGCGCGGTTTGTCACGCGGCGGGAAATTTAAACGCTGCAAACTGCAAATGACACTAGCAAGCTGCAAATGACTCTGGGCAAGCTACAAATGACTCTGGGCAAGCTACAAATGACTCTGGGCAAGCTACAAATGACTCTGGGCAAGCTACAAATGACTCTGGGCAAGCTACAAATGACTCTGGGCAAGCTACAAATGACGCTGGGAAAGGCTGCAAATGACGCTGGGCAAGCTACAAATGACGCTGGGCAAGCTGCAAATGACTCTGGGCAAGCTACAAATGACTCTGGGCAAGCTACAAATGACTCTGGGCAAGCTACAAATGACTCTGGGCAAGCTACAAATGACGCTGGGCAGGTTGCAAATTACGCTGGGAAAGGCTGCAAATGACGCTGGGCAAGCTACAAATGACGCTGGGCAAGCTGCAAATGATGCTGGGCAAGCTTCAAATGACGCTTAAATGTAAGTTTTTTTTTTCCCTAAACTTCTCTCCTAAAACTTTTTTTCCTTAAAATTCCCTCCTAAACTTGGGGTGCGTGTTATACGCCGGTGCGTGTTATACGCCGATAAATACGGTACATAATGACCTCTCCAAATTCGTAGATCTTAACATCACACCAGTAATAAAACAAATGACGGACAAACTTCAAGTCTGGTCAACCCTCCCACTAAATTTAATAGGACGTATTAATATCTTCAAAATTATTTTTTTGCCAAAATTTTTGTATTTCTTTAGAGCAGCTCCAGTGTATCTCCCAAAAAAAATATTCCAAAAGGTGGAGGCAGTTCTGTCCTCCTTTGTTTGGCAAGCCGCTCATCCACGTATATCTAAAATGTCCCTGCAAGCGGCTAAAAGCAGGGGAGGACTAGCAAGCCCTAACCTGCGGAATTACTTTCTTGCCTCACAACTTACGTTTATATATGAGTGGATGCATTCTGACCCTCGGCCCCCCTCTGCCTCCCTGATGTCCTCATTCTATGAGGAAGGTACCAAGGCACTTGATGTGCTGCACAGGTCTAGACCCAATAAATGCTCCAGACTTTCCCCTAGGGATGTTGGTTTACTAGCTTGGAAGGAGAGCAACGGACTTCTGTCCAAAGGTATGAGTACATGGTCGTCAAGCACCCCAATTTGGGATAACCCAAATCTCCCTGAGCTCTATGGTCATCCCGACTCGAAATGGTGGTCAAGGATGCAAGTTACGCATCTGGCACATTTATTTTCAAATAGTATTTTTGTGACTTTTGACCACCTAAAAGCTAAGTATGGTATACCTAACAAATTTTTTTATAAGTATCTTCTGATCAGACATGCCACTCGGACACTCGGACTCGGACCATGGAGCTCAGGACACCCCCTTTGGAAGATCATCTCTCCGACCCAGATATAATGAAAATGGTGACAACCTTCTATAACCACCTGAACATGGCGGGGGCGGACCCATTCCAATCCTCGTTCACCAAATGGCAAAAACTGATACCTGTACTAACGGAGGAGGGGTGGGAAGAAGTTACTGAGGTTTGTTTTCAAGATATCATATGTACCGCTGACCAATATATACAGTTTAAATTTATCCACCATCTACACTATACTCCTGATAGACTGGCACGTATGGGGCTGAGAGTGAATGCTAGCTGTGCTCGGTGTACTAGTGACAATGCTAATATGTTTCATATGTTCTGGAGCTGCCCTGGACTCAACCAATACTGGAGAGACTTATTCAAATTTTGTGATGAACAACTTAACACACCGATTCCCAGAACACCCGAAGTGGGATTACTGGGTATACTGAATGACTTAGTTCACCCAGTGGCTGCCCGCATACTGATACGGAATATTATGTTTTATGCAAGGAAAGTTATTTTACTGAAATGGAAAGAAAGCGAACCTCCTAAGGTACAAACTCTGTATGGAATCATTAATGGACAACTCCCCAAGTTCAAAATTGTTTATAAAAACAGGGTCTGCCTCAAGAAGTTCTATAAGGTATGGCAACCCTGGTTGGATATTACCGCCCCCTTCTGGGGATCGGTCCTATCCTCACAGGATTGTTAACAAATGATTGGGAATACCATACTATTGATTTGCCTCTACTGGAAGGGGGAGAGGATCTTGGTGGGACTATTGGGACAGAGCATGGGTAGAAAGAGGTATGTATGGGCATGAGTGAGTCTGTGTGATGGGTGAGTGGGTGTGTGTATGGATGTTAGTTGCAGTAGGGCATAGGGATCCAATCCTATTGCTGTAATCCCCAGGAGTAAAACATGGGGGAATGAAACAGGAGCACAAGAATGATGAGATGCGATCCCCTTGTTTATAAGGTGCTACTACTGCTGTTAGTACTGTATTGTTTATTGTTTATTGTTTGTAATGTTAAAAATCCAAAATAAACACCTTTTAAAAAAAAAAAAAAAGAAAAAGAATATAAAATAACACAATTATTGGGAGAAATCTCAGAATTGGAAAAATTACACAAACAAAATTGTAAACCTATGGATAAAATAATGTTAAACGATAAACATTTTGAATTACAAAAGCTGTTTGATGAACAGTCCTTATGATTAAGGGACAAAAACAGAACTAGGGCTTATCAATACGAGAATAAGACCGGAAAAGTGTTAGCTAGAACAATAAAGCAACAACAATCTACAACTTCCATAGTAAAAATTTTAAAAACTTCTGAAGAAATAACATATGATCCTTGGGAAATCTCCAATACATTTCATATTTATTACTCTAAATTATATAATATAAAGGCACAACAATTAAATAAGGAAGAGGAAAGAAAAATATAGAAGAAATACATCAATATATTAAAGATACGACACTACCTACCCTACCTAAGGAGACTACGGAAGAGTTAGAAAAAGAAATAACAACAGAAGAAATACAACAAGTTATATCAGCACTGGTCCTGGGCAAAAGGCCAGGCTTAGATGGTTTTATAAAATATTTCAAGAGAAAATTACACCTATTCTAAAAAAAAACTATAACTCCATATCAGCATCGCAAACTTTTACATCACAAGGGATGGAAGCCTATCTCTCTCTTATCCCCAAACCAGAAAAAGATCATACAATGTGTAGCAATTATCTGCCAATTTCTCTTACAAATATAGACATACGTCTATATTCTAAGATTATTGCTATTAGGCTGGCAAACATTTTACCTAATCATATACATTTAGATAAAACCGGCTTCACAATGGGGAGAGAAACGAGGGACAATATAATAAAAACATGCACATTAATAGAATATGCTCAGAAAACTGCCATCCCAGCCTGTCTTTTGTCGGTAGATGCCGAAAAAGCATTTGATAGGGTGGGTGGCGGTTTTTGGAGGAAACTTTAATTCAAATATGACCAAATATGCTTAGTAAAATTATGCCATTATATGCCAATCCCAGGGGAAAAATACAAACAAATGGAATGCTTTCTGAATATATAGAAATAACAAATGTTACTCAACAAGGATGCCCCTTGTCCCCATTGTTATATTTATTAGTGATGGAACACCTTACTACAGCAATAAGGAAGAATAGGGATATTCAGGGGATAAAGGTTAAAGGTAAGGATTATAAAATGACAGTGTATCCGGATGACTTGTTTATATATGTCACCAATCCAATTGTTACACTACCAAATCTTATACAGGAATTTAAGAAATTTGGGAAAGTAAGTAATTTTAAAGTTAATTATGAAAAATCTGAAATGTTAAATATATTCCTAACAGATAAGGTACAAGAACTACTTCAAAAGGACTTTCCCTTTAAATGGCAAAAAAAAGCAATACAATATTTAGGGATACTAAGGCTGCTTTCACACTGGGGCGGTTTGCAGGCGTTATTGCGCTAAGAAACCGACCCGTTATAGCGCCTGCAAACCGACCCGAAACAGCTGTTGCTGTTCCTTCAGTGTGAAAGCCCGAGGGCTTTCACACTGAAGCGGTGCGCTTGCAGGACGCTCAAAAATGTCCTGCAAGCCGCATCTTTGGCTCGCTATAGGAGCGGTATATTTACCGCTCCTATAGCGCCCGGTCCCATTGAAAACAATGGGGGAGCGCGCCGAACCCGCCCGCAAAACGCTGCTGCAGCGGCGGTTTGCGGGCGGTATTGACCCTTTTTCGGCCGCTCGCGGGGGGTAAAACCACCCTGCTAGCGGCCGAAATGCGCCGCTAAAACGCCGGTAAAGCGGCGCTAAATATAGCGCCGCTTTACCGCCAGCGCCCCCACCGCTCCAGTGTGAAAGCAGCCTTATTCCAAAGGATTTGAATCAATTACAAGAATTACCTCATTATGTGATACTTGGTAAAACTATAAAAGCACTTCAAAAATATGAAAAGATAATTCACTCTTGGATGGGAAGAATTAACGTAGTAAAAATGTATATATTGCTTAAAATATTATACGTATTTCCAGCTATTCCTAGAATACTCCCCAAAAAATTTATAACACAGATACGTAAAGCTATAGGTAGTTTTATATGGACTCAAAAAGCACCATGAATAAAAAGAGAAATTTTAGTCAGAAATAAAAAAGATGGAGGTTTGGCTTTGCCCGATTTCGCCATATAATCACAGGCAGCATCATTAATAAGGATAATAGATTGGTTTCACAATGCAGAAAACAAACAATGGATAACTTTAGCGGAAGATATAATAGGATTACAACTAAAATCCCTCCCATGGATTAAACCTCAATTTCGACCAGAAAAAAGCCCATAAGGTGGCAGCAATGGGAAAAGTTTTGGATGTCGATAATGAAACAATTTTTGTAAAGGGGAGCAGAAACCCCCCCCCCCATAGAGATTGAAGAGATTTTTTTTTTTTGTGAGGAAAATAGATAGAGAAGAATGATAAAGAGGAAATAAATAGTGTAGGAATGGAAAAATGGGAGTGGATGAATGGTGTGGGTTAGTGTAGTACGGATGTTGTAGAGAAAATACGCTAGATGGTTAAGTACTGAATAGGATATTAGAAATGATGATGTTTTAAGGAGAGGATGTTATGTAATAATAGGATGTATACATTGAGGATATTGGATGTTTATATGTATTTGTATAACTGTTTTTAAAGAAAACGTTTAAAGAAGAGCGATTAAAGACAAAAGAAAGCTCTATTTGTGGGAAAAAAAGTATATACATTTCATTTTAGTACAGTGTTGCATGACAACACAATTGTCAGTTAAAATAACTCAGTCTTGTCCATCTTTGTTCAGTAGCCTGTAATGCATTTCTTCAATTATTGGAGAAATGGGCATCGGCCCATTTGTCAGAAAAAGAGGCACAGAGGTATTGACGATTAAAATTCTCTTGGGGACCCTCATGTGGCTGACCATGTGGAGGGCCTCTTTGCTGATGTTCTGAAGGATGTGTGTCTTTAACCAACCTTTCCGATCCAGCGACAGTGGGCTGCTCTACAACCTTGCCAGGGAGATTATACGTTTAGTAAATCACATCTTCTATCATGGCAGACTGCAATAACAGAATGAATGTCAGTTTCTATTTGGCTGCTTCACAGGACTGAAAGTTATGGGCTTTACCGCACCCCACCTGATAATTAATTTAATCTGTTGTGCAGCCAGTCTTCTCCCAGCCTGGCAAGATCCTTCTCCATTTAAGCTGTGTTCACTCTCACAACCATGCCTGAGTAATAGTGTATTTTCCTGGTTTTAGGCCCCCTGCATTCCTTGTGAGTTCTGAGTTACCCTGAAAAAAATTTGAGTTACCTCAAGTACAATACCTTGAAAAAGTATTTATACCCCTTGAAATTTTCCACATTTTGTCATGTTATTTGAAAAGTGTGGCGTGCATTTGTATTCAGCCCCCTTTACTTTAATACCCCTAACTAAATTCTAGTGGAACCAATTGCCTTCAGAAGTCACCTGATTAGCAATTAGAGTCCACCTGTGTGTAATTAAATCTCAGTATGAATACAGCTGTTATGTAAAGCCCTCAGAGGTTTGTTAGAGAACCTTAATGAACAAACAGCATCATCAAGGCCAAGGAACACACCAGACAGATCAGGGATAAAGTTGTGGAGAAGTTTAAAGGGTAACTCCACTTTCGTGGGGAAAAAAAATAGCAAATAAAGAAAAAATAATATAGCATGCACAATTGCGATATTAAAAATATAAAAGTCATATTGTAAATTGAATGTTATTAAAAATTACCTTTCCTTTTCAATCTGCAGCCTCTGAACATTTCTATGTATGTAGTGCAATATGGCTACATGGAGTTCTGTACACAGAGTGTGTACTGACCACTCCCCAGAAACAATGTCCTGCTTGTGTGCTTGGCTCGCTCATTTTCCCAGAAGTATGTCTAAGATACAAGTCAAATTTCAGGCATCCCCTGCAACAAAAAATTTATTTTTGGTGAGATATATCCAATAGGAACATGTCTAAAGGGATGCAGGCTCAGCAGCTTCCTCATTAGTGCCCTGCAGCTGCCACAGCTGACAGATAATTATGAAACCACTCCCATTAGACCTACTTAGAACAGAGGCACAGACAAACACACATGGATTTCTTCAGAATAACAAAAGGTAGGAATCTGCAGCAAAGGTTGTTATAATCCTTGCAATGTACATATCTCACCCAGGGGGAATGTTTTTTTTCTCAAAAAAGTGGAGTTACGCTTTAAAGCAGGATTAGGTTATAAAAATAATTACCCAAGCTTTAAACATCTCACGGAAGAGTGGCAAGAAGAAAGCCATTGTTGAAAGAAAGCCATAATAAGTCCTGTTTGCTGTTGCTGTTTGTGAGAAGCCATGTGGGGGACACAGCAAACATGTGGAAGAAGGTGCTCTGGTCAGATGAGACCAAAATGTAACTTTTTGGCCTAAAAGCAAAAACACTGCATATGACCCTGAACCATCCCCACCGTGAAACATGGTGGTGACAGCATCCTGTTGTGGGGATGCTTTTCTTCAGCAGGGACAGGGAAGCTGGTAAGAGTTGATGGGAAGATGGATGGAGCCAAATACAGGGAAATCTTAGAAGAATGCCTGTTAGAGTCTGCAAAGGAATGGGGCGGAGGTTCACCTACCAGCAGGACAACAACCCTAAACATACAGCCAGAGCTAAAATGGAATGGTTTAGATCAAAGCACATTCATGTGTTAGAATGGCCCAGTCAAAGTCCAGACCTAAATCTAATTGAGAATCTGTGGCAAGACTTGAAAATTGTTGTTTATAGACGCTCTTTATCCAATCTGACACTCTCACTCTCTAGATGTGCAAAGCTGGTAAAGACCTCCCTAAAAAGACTTGCAGCTATAATTGCAGTGAAAGATGGTTCTACAAAGTATTGACTCAGGGGGGCTGAATACAAATACACACCAAACTTTTCACATCTCCCAGTATTTATTTGTAAAAAAAAAAAAAATTTCAGTGCTAGTTGCCCTGTTCATTGTGTGACCCCTATGTATTCCACATGTTTTCCAGTTTTCCAGTCACCTCTGCCTCTTCCAGGAGTCAATTCATATGTCTTTAGTGACCTTTGCCATTCTGTGATCTCCAGTGCCCCTGTGAGCCCCAGTGATATTTAAAGCATCCCTTCGAATTTCAGCTTTCCTGTGTGTTCCAGTCTTCCTGAACCATAAGGTATTTATACTCTCAGAGGGCTCCTTGCATTTCAGTACATGTATTTCTTGTATAATCCCTGTGAGTAACTGCTGCACTACTGCTGAGGCAAAGTTACACAGTTTACAGCGGGGTAGATGCTCTGTTGCGAAGTACACAGCTGAATTCAGACATTGGATTTTTAGAAAATGCTTGGAATCCAGCAGTGCAAAAAAGTCAGCTCTGTCAAGGGCTCTTTGAACAAGTAAAGGATGAGCTTGCCAGAGTAGAGGCTCTTGACAATCTTGAGGCCCTAATATAATTATGTATCTGAATTGATCAGAGACTTATGGGAAAAGGAAGGAGAGACTGGTAATACTAGGAAGTAATGGAGGCATGCATTTTACTGCTAGTCACTTCGCTCATAAGGGTCCAAAAGTTCTTTCGGATTCCAACACTCCTGAACCTATGCAGGTGGATGCTATTAAGAGATCTTAACTACTCAGGAGAAAGAGAGACGACGCTCAAAGAACTTAAGTTTGTATTGTGGGGACCCTGGACATTATGCAATTAATTTCTTCCAATAAATTTAAAAGAGCAATTGCGGCAACTGACATTACAATGTCTGAACAAACCGGTTAGTTATAACTTCAAACTTCAGTAATTTGTAATTTGTCCGTTGAGCCACCTGCTTGAGTACAGTTTTTGAAAATATAGTAAATTCATTTAAAAACAATATATAATAATTAGTATATTACTTAGGGTAATTACCCCCTTGCCACCCAGGCCAATTCTGCCACTTCTCTCCTACATGTAATAATCATAATTTTTTTGCTAGAAAATGACTCAGAACCCCCAAACATTATATATATTGTTTTTGCAGACACCCTAGGTAATGACATGGTGGTCGTTGCAACTTTTTATGTTACACAGTGTTTGCACAGTAATTTTTCAAATGCGTTTTTTTGGGGGAAAAAAATGTAATGAATATCAAAAAAAATTAAAAAATAACCCACTTAAGATAACTAGAGATGGCCTTGCGGTTCGCCCGGCGGTCGGTTTGCGGCAAACTTTGCTCGTTCACGATTCGCCAAATCGGCAGACTTATGGCGCTGTTCGCGGCGGCCATATTCTTTTACATTGTGAAGAACTTTGACCCATGACACATCCATCATGGGGTACAGGACAGCCAATTGAGACATTTCAGCACATGGACATACCCCCTACCTTATAAATAGACCTGATCTGGCTGCCATTTTACATTCTGTCTTTTGTCAGTGTAAGGATAGGACGCTGTGTGGAGCAGGGACAGTGAGTCTGTAATCACTAGCTATTACTATTAGGTCCACAAAAGTCCTTTTAAGGACTGGTATAGGTGTACAGTATATAGGGGTGTAATACACTTATATACTTTCAAATATAGAAAGCATATTATAGTTCACTGCAGTGCTGACCGATTCTGCAGCTGTCGTTTCTCAGTGTAGGGAAAGTTTGCTGTTTGGAGCAGGGACAGTCTGTAATTCACTAGCTAGCTACTATTAGGTCCACAAAAGTCCTTTTAAGGACTGGTATAGGTGTACAGTATATAGGGGTGTAATACACTTATATACTTTTAAAATATAGAAAGCATATTATAGTTCACTGCAGTGCTGACCGATTCTGCAGCTGTCTTTTCTCAGTGTAGGGACAGTTTTCTGTTTGGAGCAGGGACAGTCTGTAATTCACAAGCTAGCTACTATTAGGTCCACAAAAGTCCTTTTAAGGACTGGTATAGGTGTACAGTATATAGGGGTGTAATACACTTATATACTTTCAAATATAGAAAGCATATTATAGTTCACTGCAGTGCTGACCGATTCTGCAGCTGTCTTTTCTCAGTGTAGGGACAGTTTGCTGTTTGGAGCAGGGACAGTCTGTAATTCACTAGCTCGCTATTATTAGGTCCACAAAAGTCCTTTTAAGGACTGGTATAGGTGTACAGTATATAGGGGTGTAATACACTTATATACTTTCAAATATAGAAAGCATATTATAGTTCACTGCAGTGCTGACCGATTCTGCATCTGTCTTTTCTCAGTGTAGGGACAGTTTGCTGTTTGGAGCAGGGATAGTCTGTAATTCACTAGCTAGCTACTATTAGGTCCACAAAAATCCTTTTAAGGACTGGTATAAGTGTACAGTATATAGGGGTGTAATACACTTATGTACTTTCAAATATAGAAAGCAAAGTATAGTGCATTTCCACTGTGCAGCATTGTGACTGCTGAGCGGTTCTGCATCGATTGAAGCGGGGTGTTATATACCTTCTTCCACATATACTGCACTTCTCTAGAGACTTTTGTCACAGGGTCATTTAAAAAATAAAAAGGCAGAGGAAGAGGCAGGCCCTTCCGCAGGGGTGGTAGGGGTAGAGCAGGAGCACCAGGATTGAGCCAAAGTGGGAAGTTGCAGAAGGTGTGTTCGATTACATCAAAGGATGCACCAGACTTGGTTGAGTGGCTCACTCAGCCTTACTCTTCTGCACCCTCCTCATTCTCTCTATCTGCACCCTCTTCACTCTCTGCTGTGTGCCCCCCCCCCCCAAGACACTACCACCAACACTACCACATACCCTCCGCTTGAGTCACAGGAATTATTTTCCGATCCATCATCACAAGACATTTCCGATGCGCAGCCATTCTTGGCATTGGATCAGGAAGAGCAGGTAGCAACAACCGCCACTCAGCAGTCTGACGACAGTACCCAGATCAGCCCAAGGAGGTTGGTCCCCGCTGTTGCTGCCTACGCCGAGATCTCTAATTATAGTGGTGGGGAAGGTGACGTTCAGTGTTACTGGTCATCTTACTTTAAAAAAGTAATTAGTTACATTACAAATTACTTCTCCCAAAAAAGTAATTGAGTTAGTAACATTGGAAAAGTAATTAGTTACTCAGAAAAGTAACTGTGATTTTTTTTTTTTTATATTCTTAGGGGCGGGTCTAGTATTACTGTAAGCAAGGGGTGCGTTCCCCCCTGCACGTCTATTTCCCCTCTGTACCCCCCTGCACGTCTGTTCCCCCCAACACATATATCTGTTTCTCCTCTGTACATCTGTCCCCCCCAAACTCACGGATCGGATCGTTGCTTGGATCAGAGTCACGGATCGGATCATTTTTCGGATCAGCAAATAATAATTGAATTTGCAAAAACCTGTAAAAATTCCACCACCATAAAGCCCCCACTGTAATATCCATAATCTCACCCACTGTAATATCCACGTCATCTCCTCAACTGCAATACTGGCTGAGTATGGCTGGGTACGGCTGAGTATGGCTGGGTACAGCTGAGCATGGCTGGGTATCGCCAAGTATGGCTGGGTATTACCGTGTATTGCAGAGTATGGCTGGGTATTACCGAGTATTGCAGAGTATGGCTGGGTATGGCAGAGTATTGGCAGGGTGTTGCAGAGTATTGGCAGGGTGTTGCAGAGTATTGGCTGGGTATCGCAGAGTATTGGCTGGGTATTACCGAGTATTGCAGAGTATGGCTGGGTATTACCGAGTATTGCAGAGTATGGCTGGGTATTACCGAGTATTGCAGAGTATTGCAGAGTATGGCTGGGTATTACCGAGTATTGCAGAGTATGGCTGGGTATTACCGAGTATTGCAGAGTATTGCAGAGTATGGCTGGGTATTACCGAGTATTGCAGAGTATGGCCGGGTATTACCGAGTATTGCAGAGTATGGCTGGGTATTACCGAGTATTGCAGAGTATGGCTGGGTATTACCGAGTATTGCAGAGTATTGCAGAGTATGGCTGGGTATTACAGAGTATTGCAGAGTATGGCTGGGTATTACGGGGTATTGCAGAGTATGGCTGGGTATGGCAGAGTATGGATGGGTATTACGGGGTATTGCAGAGTATGGCAGAGTATGGCTGGGTATGGCAGGGTGTTGCAGAGTATTGGCAGGGTGTTGCAGAGTATTGGCAGAGTGTTGCAGAGTATTGGCAGGGTGTTGCAGAGTATTGGCAGAGTGTTGCAGAGTATTGGCAGAGTGTTGCAGAGTATTGGCAGAGTATTGGCAGGGTATTGGCAGAGTATTGCAGAGTATTACCTGGGTATTGCAGGGTGTTGTCAGGGTATTGGCTGGTATTGCAGAGTATTGGCAGGGTATGTGCTGGCATCCGATCTCTCCCCTCCACTGTACAGATCTGTACACAGAGGGGAGAGAGGAACCGGCGTCATCTTGATTGACAAGATTGACGGCGTCATCTTTGTTTACAAGTGATCGCTCCGTCATTTGACGGAGCAATCACATTGTAAACGGCCGACGGGTGCACCAAGATGGCCGCCGCTCCGGAGCTAGGCCGGAGCCGCGGCCATCTTGGTACACCAAGATGGCCGCCGCTCTGGAGCTAGGCCGAAGCCGCGGCCTTTCCTAAGGCCGAGGCCGCGGACGGCTCCGCGGATCGCGCCGAGTAATTGCCGTAACGCCGCCCCAGTAATGGGAACGGCGTTACCGCGAGGGGAAGAGTAATCAGTTAGATTACTCGTTACCCTTTAAAGTAACTGCGTTACGGAACGCCGTTTACTTTAATCGCGTTTCTTACAACACTGGTGACGTTGATGATGACGTGTCTAGGGACGTCACGTGGGTGCCCACAAGAGAGGAAGAGGAGGGGAGTTCAGAGGGAGAGATGGACCAGCAGATAGGGAGGAGAAGCAGGCGTAACTTACATTGCACAGGAGGGACAAACCAGACTGCTAATGTATCAGGAGCGAGGCCTCAACCATGTACAGTCACATCTGGTGCTCCCAGGATGCCGGCACATGGCTCCGCAGTGTGGGCTTTTTTTAACGTGTCCGCTGCTGACAATAGTGTTGCCATCTGCAGCCTTTGCAGTCAACGCATAAGTCGCGGTAAGCCCAACACTCACCTAGGGACGACCGCCTTAAGAAGGCACATTAGCTGCCATCACTGAGCCCAGTAGGAGCAACGCCGTCAGAACCCACAAAGCCACACTCCAGGCTCTCACCGTCCAGCCTCTTCTACTTCTCCTTCTCCTCTCTCCTCAGAATTGTCCTCCACTCCACCTTCCATCATGCCGTCCTCATGTTTTTCTGGAAAAAGGCAGGCTTCCGTGGGCCAAATGTTCAAGCGTAAAAAAAAGATGTCGCCGGATAACCCTCTTGCCCAACGGTTGACAGCTGGCTTATCAGAACTCATAGCCCGCCAACTACTGCCATATAAACTGGTGAACTCGGAGGCCTTTTGAAAATTTGTGGCCATTGGAATACCACAATGGAAGGTCCCAGGAAGGAAGTATTTCTCACAGAAGGGCATCCCAGAGCTATATGGCCATGTTCAGCGGCAAGTGAATGAATCTCTGGCACACAGTGTCGGTGCCAAGATACATCTGACCACAGACACATGGTCTAGCAAACACGGGCAGGGAAGGTATATAACTTTTATTGCCCACTGGGTGAACCTTCTGACGGCCGTCAAGCATGTAACCCGTGGCACCCGTGTAGATTTGGTTTTACCGCCACAGATTGCATGCAGGCCTGCCCTTTTCTTCTCCTCCTCCTACTCCATCCTCCCTCTCCTCCTTGGCTGACTCCTCCTTCTCCGCTGCTAGCGTCTCTTCCGCTGCGTCGCCCAAGATCCCCAGAACCTATTCGACATGCCGGGTGAGACGTTGCCATGCTGTGCTGCGTCTGTTGTGCCTGGAAGCCAAGAGCCACACTGGCCCTGCACTCCTTTCAGCTTTGCGTTCACAGGCAGATCAGTGGCTAACACCGCTCAATTTGACAGTTGGTAAAGTGGTGTGCGACAACGGTGCCAATCTGCTGAGCGCGTTGAAACAGGGCAAAATTACACATGTGCCATGCATGGCACACATCTTAAACTTGGTCGTGCAGTGATTCCTTGTCAAATACCCTGGGGTCTAGGACATCTTGCGGCAGGCAAGGAAAATCTCGGCCCATTTCAGAAGATTTTACACGGCCATGGCTCGCCTTGCTGACATTCAGCGGCGACACAATCTGCCAGTCAGACGTTTTATTTGTGTTTGCCTGACGCGATGGAACTTAACCTTCTATATACTTGATAGGCTGCTCCAGCAGACATGTGCAGTTAACGACTACCTGTACGAACTCTGCGGCAGAACAGGTTCTGGGGAGCTTGTTTTTTTTTCACTGCGCCAGTGGCTGCTCATGCAGACTTCTGCGGCCATTTGATGAGATCACCAAACTGGTCAGTCGCAGCCATGGAGCCATCAGTGACATCTTACCTTACGCCTTCTTTATGGAGCATGCATTGCGTTGTGTCATTGATCAAGCCGTGGAGGAGCAGGAGCAGGAAGATGAGGAAGTCGCAAAACGCTGGATGAATTCCTAGGGGGGCTAGTCTATCTGAGACCAGTCAACAACAGGAGTCAGAAGAGGAGTCAGAGGAGGATGGTGTCGGGGTGGATGAGGAGGAGCAAGAAGAGCATGCTTTAAACCTTTCTGGGATCCCTGTTGTTGTCCGTGGATGGGGGGAGGAGAACGAGGAGGACGACATTATCCTGGAAGATGAGCAGGAGCCAGGCCACCACACCGCTTCCAATTTAGTGCAAATGGGGGCCTTGCTTAGAGAAATGCTGCATTCTGCTTTTGCGTGCGCTGTCAGAGGAATGTCCACTCCCAGAGAAAGAGTTGCGGGTACCAATCCAACAACGCCTGCAAGAAGAGGGCAGTTTGAAGATGTGTTGGTCACTTCTGATATGAGATCATTCTTTCAGCTGACCCATCGACAGGTGTCATCCGGATCCAGCATCAGGGAACGCCTAGACCAACAGGTGTCCGACTACATCGGGTTAACGGCCGATGTGGACGCTCTGAGAAGTGATGAACCCGTAGGACTACTGGGTGAGCAGGCTTGACCTCTGGCCAGAGCTTGCACAATTTGCAATGGAACTGTTGGCTTGCCCCTCGTCCAGTGTCCGGTCTGAAAGGACGTTCAGCGCAGCAGGGGGGATCATGACCAATAAGCGCACTCGCCTAGCTCACGACAGTGTTGACTACCTCACATTTATAAAAATGAATGAGGCATGGATCTCGGAGGAATTCAACACATGTGACCACTGACCAGTAGACCATGTATATGCATAACTGTATAAACGATTTATATACCGGTAATCTAGCACAGTGGTCATCAACCCTGTCCTCAGGGCCCACTAACAGGCCAGGTTTTATGTATTACCTTGGGAGATGCAGACTAGAATACTGCAATCACTGAGCAGCAAATGATATCACCTGTGATGTATTTCAGTTATCTTGCAAACCTGGCCTGTTAGTGGGCCCTGAGGACAGGGTTGATGACCACTGATCTAGCACACAGACCTTTTTTCTACCTTTGGCTCACTTGTAGAAAAAAAGCACACCATACTATATGCCCGTACCCTCCTGTTTGAAGAGGTTGAGTGGTGTCATATTTTTGGGTCCCGCAGCGAGTTGCTGGTGTCAGTGCTGGTGTCAGTGCACTGCTCTCTATCTCGGTGCTGGTGTCAGTGCTCTCTATCTCGGTGCTGGTGTCAGTGCTCTCTATCGCGGTGCTGGTGTCAGTGTTCTATCTCGGTGCTGGTGTCAGTGTTCTATCTCAGTGCTGGTGTCAGTGAGGGAGATAGCAGTGGAGAAGCCAATCAGCAGGCAGTGCCAGCACCATGGCTGAGGATCAGCACTGGACTGGCACCTCCGGACCACCGCAGTGGAGCCCTGCATAGGTGGGGGTAAGGGCCGGGCAGAGGGAGGGGTCAGGGGCTCAAGCACAGGTTCGCACACTGGGACACAGGCACAGGACTGCGCTGCCCTGACTGTGGCACTGATTATCTCCTGAACCCCCTTCATAGCCTGGCCTGACCTTGCCTCTCCTCCATGGCCTTCATGCGCTCCTGAATTGACAAAATTTCGTAGATAAAAAAAGAATGCTTGTCGTTGTCGATCCCAGATTCACTTACTACTTCTGGTATGTCAGTGTCCATGTTATGGGACTATGTGTGCACAGCTAGTAAGTATTTTGTGGTTGCAAATATGACCTGGAGGTTTTTAAGGTTCGCCTGCCATTAAAATCAATGGGGCCCGCCGCGAACCTGCGGTTCGCGAACATTTGGGCACGTTCACAGATCGCGTTCGCGAAACGTTCCATCAGAAGTTCGTCCATCTCTAAAGATAACCCAATTTTTTTGAATAATGTAAAAGATGATGTTATGCCAAGTAAATGGATACCTAACCTCGTGGAATGGCGCCAAACTTCAGTACTTTACAGATTTACATGTTTAGAGTTACAGAGGAGGTCTAGTGCTAGAATTATTGCTTTTTCTCTAATGATTGAGGCGTACGTAACCTGTGTGTATCTGGCTCTGATACTACCCAGTGCCTCACCAGCCACTGACCTCACTGCAGGTCCCTGGTGTGTATGTATTAGATCATTATTTTAAGTTCTTCCACTGTCATTTTTTTAAACTATCTACAAAATAATAATAAACTGAGTTTCTATCAGCGCAAATAAACTTAAACTTGGTGACAACAAATATTAAAAAAACCTGTGCAAAATTACAACAAAAGTGCAAATTTGCAAAATACCCCCTCCACCTTGCTGCTGCTAACACAGAAAGGCCCCTTACTGAAGAAGTTACGCCCATTTGACGTAACGCATATAGGGGGAGGAGTCGCAGTAGCGACGTCATCCCGCAAGTACTGTGCTTTTCATAGCATCCTTAGCCCACACTGCTTAAGTGCTTAGTTTGTGAGTATGTTTATGTTGTTCCTATTTGGACAAATAAAACTTTGGCATACAGAGAGCACTAGATCTGGTGTTTTGTTATCCTATGTTGTACCGGAGTCACTTGAGGGAGGTCTAAGGTATTCCTACCAGTCCCTCTGATTTCATATTAAAAACTGACCACACTAAGCAGGAGAACACAGCTATGCTGGGAACTCAATGAACTCTCCTCCAATGATCAGACTTGTCCTGACACACCCTATTCACTGAGAAGCTTAGTGTTCTGCTGATTCTCCTCCCCCCAGCTCTTATGCAGCTGAGAACAGAGAGAATGTGATCACTTATAAAAAAATATATAAATACATTTTTTCCCTTTTTTTATATCTATACAAAAATGTTTTTAAACTTAATGGGTTGCTTTACAAGGTGATCATTTACACTAACTTTAATTGAACAAGCTGAAATTAGAAGCTGATCAGCTACCATGCATAGCTGCACCAGATTTTGCACGTTCCCGTTTTAGTAAATCAACCCCAGTGTTCAAATCTAATAAAACTGATGAGATGATATCAGTTTAACCACTTTCCGGGCCAATTCTGACAATTCTCACATACATGTAAAAATCTATTTTTTTTTTTGATAGAAAATGACTTCGAATACGGCCCTATAGAATAAAACAATTTGTTTTTATGCCACACGGTATTTGCGCAGTGGTTTTTCAAGTGTAGTTTTTTTGGAAAAAGTACACTTTAATACACACAAAAACAATACTACACCAATTTTTTTTTTTAAAACTATAAAAGATGTTACCCCAAACTATAGTACATAAAAATCTCCATAGGAGACATTTCAAACCCCTTTACAGGTTACCAGTTTAAAGTTACACAGGAGGGCTGGTGCTAGAATTTTTGCCCTTGCTGTAATGTTTGTTGCGATATCTCAGTTTACCCACTGCAACTCAACTCCATGGATGTCCATGGGCAGCAAGTGGTTAAACAGTTCAGACAGGGTTAATTATGGAAAACACCGCTTCTTAGCCCACCCATAACAAAGAAAGCTGACTAGGATTGTTTCTTGCAGGACGTTCCATGAAAGCTACAAATGCTATATAGAGAAACATAACAATAATAAAGTAGGTATTATCCAAGTTTTGATGAAAAAGTAGACATACCCTTTAATCATTTAGCTTCCAGAGGCGTTTTAAAATTTTGTTGCAATTATGTAAAGAAATAATTTTAGGCCTGAAGATAAGTTGAAACCCCCAAACACTATATATTTTTTGAAAGCAGATGCCCTAAAGCAGGGGTGTCCAAACTTTTTTCAAAGAGGGCCAGATATAATATTTACATACATTATATATCTTCCCTTCTGCGCTCAGGGTAACGATGAGCTCAGGCGTGTTATGTTTAAAAAAATAAAAATAAGTCTCTCTGTCTCTCTCTCTCTCTGTCTCTCTCTCTCTGTCTCTCTCTGTCTGTCTGTCTCTCTCTCTCTGTCTCTCTCTCTGTCTGTCTCTCTGTCTCTGTCTCTGTCTCTGTCTCTCTCTCTCTGTCTCTCTCTCTCTGTCTCTCTCTGTGTCTCTCTCTCTGTCTCTCTATGTGTTTCTCTCTCTGTCTGTCTCTCTGTCTGTCTCTCTCTCTCTCTGTCTCTCTCTCTGTCTCTCTCTGTCTCTGTCTCTCTCTGTCTCTCTCTGTCTCTCTCTCTCTCTGTCTCTCTCTCTCTCTCTCTCTCTGTCTCTCTCTCTCTCTCTCTCTCTGTCTCTCTCTCTCTCTCTCTCTGTCTCTCTCTGTCTCTCTCTCTCTCTCTCTCTCTGTCTCTCTCTCTCTCTCTCTCTCTCTGTGTGTGTGTCTCTCTCTCTCTCAAGGAAAGGAACCATGTTCCGGTTTGATGTGGCCCCCAAGTATATCCATCTGTCACCCCCGAAGTTCGAGCGTGTTATGTTTTTTATGCTGTTAATGTATCCATCTTTTTTAGCCTGACAAATCCTGAGCGCCGTGTGGCTGGGCGTGTTCACAAGTCTATGTGCCGAGCACGCCAGGAAGCTGACAGCATGCAGCGCCACCGCCAATCACAGGCACTGTGACATTTTCCCAATCTCTGCATCTGCAGTCCGCAGATGCAGAGATCGGGAATAGTCACAGTGCCTGTAATTGGCTCTTAGCGCTGTCAGCTTCATAGCAGCTCGGGCACATTGACTTGTGAACACGCCCAGCCACACGGCGCTCGGCATTTGTCAGTCTAAAAAAGATGGATACATTAACAGCATAAAAAACATAACACGCTCGAGCTTTGGGGGCCACAAATGTACATATATGCAAATTCCAAGTGGGGGCCACATCAAACAGGAACGCGGGCCGCAAATGGCCCGCGGGCCGGACTTTGGACATGCCTGCCCTAAAGAATAAAATATTGGTAGTTCCACTTCTTATCTATAAGTAAATAATAGCCAAAACTCAAACAGCTAACATTTTGATATTCATATACAGACAAAACAGTAAACCAGAGTACATGAACAAGATCTCCATACATATCCTCTATCTAGACAAAGACAAACTCTCAGCTACAAGCAACACATGCATTTTTATTACAACAGGGAGGAGATCCAGGCTAATAGTACAGCAATTATCAAACATCAAAATGTATAGATAGATACCAGAAAAAACCTTCAGCTGACATTAGGCAGAGGTGCAAATTCCCAGGTGATATCCAGGTGGATCAATATACACGTTTCAATCTGATTGTGCAATCTTCGTATAGTCAACTTCAGGGCCGTCTTTAATATTGATTGGACCCTGGGCAAAAGTTTTCTTGCCCCTCCCTCCATGCAGTTTCGCTCTCCAACTGCTCTGAGACATACAATAAATAGCAGCTAGACTAAAAATCAGTTTACTGAATCAGATCAGGCAGAGAGTGGTTGCCAGAGGTTACAGTGTATCATTACCGCTCACTGACTGGTGGCTAGAGGTTACAGCACACATTACCGCTCACTGATTAGTTTCTAGAGGTTACAGCACAGGATTTCTGCTAGAGGTTACAGCACATCATCTCCTCACTGCCTGCACACCATGGACTGGGGAGGTGAGGGGACTCATTATTAGACAGAAAACTCCTAGGGATCCTAGGACTCCTGGGATCAGTGGCAGTGCTGGGGGGAGGGGAGGGTGTGATCAATGGCAATGCTGATTTTTTTTTTTACCGACTACCAATATAAAGAGGGGTTTCAACACTGGCCACCAATGTAATAGGGGTTTACACTGACCACGAATGTAATAAGGGTTTAAACTGACCACTAATGTAATAGAAGAATTCACAGTAACTATCCACCAATGTAAGGAGGGATTTACACTGACCACCAATGTAAGGGGGACATTCACACTGGCCACTAGTGTGAATGAAAGAATTCTACACCAAGCACCAATGTAATGAGAAGATTTACACTGACAACCAATGTAACTGAGACATTTAGCCTGCGTTCACATTTGTGTGTGTCGGGAACACATGCAAAATCACTTTCCCGATACAACAGAAACATGCTTCCCTTTAGCAGTGCCAATAATTGTTTTTGTGTGATTTTGAAAAAGGGTTTGAAACTTTAAACCCATGCTAACCTCTGCACCCCAAACCACCCCATCCTCTCCACTCCAATCCCCCTCCCCTTTAACTCTACCTGCCTCCTCTGCTCATCTTTGCACCCACCTTCCTTACCTCCATACATACCCTCCTTGCTCACCTGTAAAACCCAAACTGTAATTCTTTCTCTGCCTACCTCTGCACGCCCTACATGACCCTCCATTTCACAAATTTCTTTACCTTTTCAGAACAGGCTGATGATAGGCTTAATGACCACAGATGTAGGCAGGACTTTCAAGCATGTCCCTTTATCTCCCCAGTGGGCAGTATTCAGTATAGGTGATGGTGGATTTGACCTCGGGGGGGGGGCATGATATACATATGAATACTGCCTCTATTTACATATGAATGCTGCTGGTCCACCACTATTTACATATGAATGCCAGTATTTACATGTAAACACAGGGTCTGCAGGTGAGTCATCTGTACGCAACAAAAGGCAGAGCTGGGCAGCAATAGTAACAGAACTTCACACAGAGATATCAGGACATGGCACAGGACTAAAACCTCAAGGGACAAGGTAATTTAAACTGGGATAGTTGGCAAGTATGGGGCAGCTGCTTTGGGCCCAACAACAATGACAGGGCCCAGGGCAGATGCCCCTTTTGCCCTGACTTAAAGACGGCCCTGATCAAATTTAGATTTACAAAAATTGTGTAATGTGAGGACTATCAAATGCATCTGTACCCAATCAGGTGGGCCCTTGCACTACATGGTTATTTGTAGATCTAAAGGAAAATTTACAGTTGGATTGTAATATGTGTGGTGAGCTTAAAGACATATAATTTAGTACACAAATGGCAAAAAAAAAAAAAAATCTAATTTGTTTTTCTTTATTATTCACTTACTATAGCAAAAATAAAATCTCCAACACATTAAGAGAATAAAATAAAGCTGTATTTTGAGTAGCCAATAAAGTGCAAGGCAAAATAATCAGAAAACCAGGATTTTGCACATGGTTGGGGGACAAAAATAAGCATTTTATATGCTAGGATTTATTTTCCTTTCCTTTGCTAAAGGAACATTTACTACTCTTTAGTAAATCAACTCCCAATCAATCTCTATGAGATTTTAAAGAAAACGTTAAGAAGTTTGCTCGTGCTAGCAGAGATATGCACTGTGCACCACACAGCAGGCTTACTGACTGTATACTGCTAAGAAGAGATCTAACTGAACCTTAAAATCCCAGATATCCTTTCCCTTAATATCTGAAAGTTATTTTAGGCCATCTATTTGATCTACAAGCAGACAAATTTTATCAAAGGATTTTCAGAATAAAGCATTTCATAACTTTGACTGAACCTTATAAAGGTCATAGAAAAAAATGGCGAAAAACGTTTTTTTTTTTAACCTAAAGCTTTAAACCAAAATGACTCACTTGACATCCTTTAAAGCTGTTCTTTTGTACACTATATTTATATAGCATTTCTTTACAAAGAGATAACAAAAGTACTAAGAATCAAATGTTTCCTTGCTGACAAGTAAACATCTACAGTTTTTCTATTATGCATACTATTGTGTGCGTACAATTCAAACGTTGGCAAAAAATATAAACTCATATGTTATTGCATCTTACACATTTTTAAATTGTGTTTTGCTTCAATCAGCTTGTTTCTACTAAAATAGAAACATCTCTTCTTAACCACTTGACAACCATCCGCTGCAGTTGTACTGCGGCAGAATGGCACGGCTTGGCAAAATGATATTATGTAACGTTGCTTCGCCCTGTGGCCCCAAGGGGCGCCTGCTCACCCACGGAGCCAATGCGAATGCCTGGCGGTCGCAATCACACACAGTTTCTGGTTCTCTGAGGGGAGAACAGACAGATCGTCTGTTCATACAGAGTATGAACAGACGATCTGTCATGTCCCCTGCACAGTCCCCTCCCCCCTTCAGTTAAAACACAAACTAGGGAACACATTAACCCCTTGATTGTCCACTAGTGGTTAACCCCTTCACTGCCAGTGACATTTTTACAGTAATTAATGCAATTTTATAGCACTGATCGCTGTGAAAATGCCAATGGTCCCAAAAATGTGTCAAAATTGTCCGAGGTGTCCGCCAAAATATCACAGTCCCAATAAAATTTGCAGATCGCCGCCATTACTATTAAAAAAAAAATGAATAATAAAAATGGCATAAAACTATGCCCTATTTTGTAGACGCTATAACTTTTGCACAAACCAATTAATATACGCTTATTGCATTTTTTTTTTTTACCAAAAATATGTAGAAGAATACATATCAGCCTAAACTGAGAAAAAAAAATAGTATTTTTTTACATATTTTTGGGGGATACTGTATTTTTTGGCATATAACACACTTTTTCACTCTGAAAATCGGGTGCAAATAGCATGTGCATGTTATACATCAATACTTAAATTTTAGCTGCCTCGGAGGGGACAGGGAGGGGGGTGGGATGAGCGCCATCAGATTATATGCAGTGAGAATCTCCTGTTTACTTGGCGGCCTCTGCAATAGGAATTCCTGTCTCCTGGGAAGCCATTGGACCACTGTTCTGTCTATCATAGGAGATTCTCACTGTATGCAATCTGTCAGCGTTGGTCCGGCCCCCTCCCTGTCCCCTTTAGGCTGCAGATGGGCATCAATAAGACTGCACTGATGGCAATGGTGAGGCTGCTGCATTAAAGGCAATGGTGAGGCAGCTGCATTGATGGCAATGGTGAGGCTGCTGCCTTGATGGAAATAGTGAGGCATTGATGGCACTTGTGAAGCTGCATTGATGTGGACTGATGAGGTTGCATTAATGGCACTTGTGAGGTTGCAGATGGGCACTGACCCTTATTTTGCTTCAAAGCTCCTTATTTAAAATTACATTTTTTTCTTGAAACTTCCCTCTTAAAATTAATGCGCATGTTATACGCCGATAAATATGATATTTATTATAACAAAAAGTAGAAAATATTGTGTTTTTTTCAAAATTGTCGCAAAAAAAAAAAAAAACTGAGGTGATCAAATACCACCAAAAGAAAGCTCTATCTGTGGGGAAAAAAAGGACGTAAACTTTGTTTGGGTTTAACGTTGCATGACCATGACCATTAGTTAAAGCAACACAGTGCCGAATCGCAAAAAGTGCTCTGGTCAGGAAGGGGGTAAAATCTTCCGGGGCTGAAGCGGTCAATATATACATACACTTCCTTGTAGATTTTTTCCGCTTCTGCTTTGTTTTTTTATGCTTCTGCAGTTGCTCTGGAGCTTAGTAAATAAGTAAAGAAGACCCAATCACATGCAAGGAAAAAAAATGCATTTTTGCTTGCACATGATTGGATGATGGAAGTCAGCAAAGCTTCCTCTTATTTACTAAGCTCTGTAGCAACTGAAACCTGCACTTGCAAAGCGCACAGGCTATTTGCCTTTAGTAAATCATCTCAAAGGTGTGATGGCGGTGCTAAAAATTTACCTTTACATTAACAAACAAAATAATCAACTTCAAAAATGATGTGATCCCCGCCCAGCTAACCAATAAAGAGCTCTTTACCAGTTCAACATAAGTTCCAGCATTACATGTTGTTGGGGAAGGTAGTATAAGTTGAATAATATACTTATAATGTTGTAATACAGAGAGATCTAATAGAGAGCTGCTTTGGACTAGTTCATTAAAATCAAGATTTCCCTAGACACCTCCAGAAAGCTTAACAATGCATATCTCCACAAAATCACAAGTGCTTCCTTGGGCTTTCACTGTGTTATGAAGTTGCATATATTGCAAGTATGTACATATGCAAAGGTAGGGATAACTTTGCATTTGGCTCTGGGAAGGATGGTAAAGTGTCATTGGAAAATATTTGGGAATGATTAGTGATTGCTCACTCCTTCCATTTGTTACCAAACTGTAGTTTAGCTAAATCCATGTATGTGACATTTTGCCAAATTGGGCTGTGCATAGTAAAGCCAGTTACCTTTTGGATCTGCTTAATTTTGTACTAAATTTTATGCAGAAGGGCATACAGTACTGTTTGTTGGGAGCAATTTGTTGGATTTACAAAAAGCAAGTGACTTCAGTCCCAAAGGAAGGTCTTGTGAATGCGTATGGTGAAATAGGATTAATAGTGTTGAGTCCGATTCAGGGGAGGCAGATCCATATGGTCTAGCCATATTACCAGTGTTGGTCATCTTACTTTAAAAAAGTAATTTAGTTAAGTTACAAATTACTTCTCCCAAAAAGTAATTGCGTTAGTAACTCAGTTACTACATTGGAAAAGTAATTAGTTACTCAGCAAAGTAACTGACTTTTTTTTTTTAAATCTAGTCTAGTATTACTGTAACCAAGGGGCGCATTTATTATTGTTATATATCGTGTAACCAAGGAGCTGCTCTATTATTGCTCTAACCAAGGGGCAGTTCTGTTATATCGTGTAAGCAAGGGGCGGGTCTATTATTATTATATCGTGTAAGGGGCGGATGGCTACAGAAGAGGGCGAATGTTAAATTAATGGGCAGAGCTCGATATATAACAATAATAATAAATGCGCCCCTTGGTTACAGTAATACTAGACTCGCCCCTTAGTTACACGATAGACGCCCCTTGCAGAGTAGCACGAGCATCATGAGGGTGTGGCATCGCCTCGTACAATTACATGTTAACTGCGCCTGCGCTGTGTAGAGTTCACTCAGAGCTGTTTAGGTTCGGCAATTTTCGGAAGCTCCGTAGTCCTTCGTACTGCGCAAACGCTGCGCCTGCGCAGTACAGGGGGTCCTTATCCGGCGGGGGAACTTTTTTGGCAGGACACCGGAATTACACTACTGCCATCTAGTGACGGTAGATGTAATTGGGGTAACTAAGCCAAAGTAATGGGAACTGAGTTACCATGAGGGGAAAAGTAATCAGTTAGATTACTAGTTACCCTCTAAAGTAACTGAGTTACGTAACTCAGTTTATTTTAACTCAGTTACTTACATCACTGCATATTACCAGCCAGATATTGTAGCTGGGTGGCCAAGTAGTATAGTCATGGTTTAAGAGGGGCCTCTCTGCCACTGTCTTTAGGATGCTGAAGCTGTTAAAATGTTATTCTAGGTAATGGTTATGCCAAAGCAGAGACCTAAAGATAGTACTGACAATTTGAAACATCTTCAGGGGTATAACTACAGGAGAGCTGTGCAAGAGATAGAATAACTTGGGTATAAATATAATTGTAATAGCATTTGTTTTCCCTATTATTGACAACCTGAAGTTGTTCCATATTTTTGTCTTGTCTCTAAGGCCCCTTTCACACATGCGGACCGTACATTAGATCAGTTCAGTCACGTTTTTTTATCATCAGTTGTTGTCAGTAAACATCAGTTTTCATCCTTTTTCATTTCCGTTTTTCGCCCGTTTACGTCCGTTTTTCATCCGATTACGTCCGTTTTTCATCCGATTACGTCTGTTTTTCATCAGTTTTTTATCTGTTTATGTCAGTTTTTTATCCGTTTATGGGGTAGAATATGGTTTCTTTTTCTAATTCTTTTTCATTATGTAACTCCCAAATTTTAGGTTGAGAGTCAGATTTTGGAGTATTGTCAGACTCTATACTTTCAGGGTTAAGCATCTGAGCGTTATCCTGGGGCATAAACTTCCCTTGTTCTTTTAATTCTTCTGGTTGCTTAATTAGGGATTCCTGTCCTGACCTAAGCTGATGTGTTTCTTCTTTTAAATTTCCACTGCATATTACTCGGCAACTTCTTAAATTTCCACAGCCTATTACTCGGCAACTTTCTAAATTTCCACTGCCTATTACTCGGCAACTTTCATCAGGAGACTCGTTTTCCTGCAGAAAACTCTCCTTCTGAATGAATGAATGAATGAATGATTTGTATAGCGCTGCAACTGCGAACTGAATCGCCTCGAGGCGCTTGATCCGACCTGCGTTGATTCCTTCTTAGAAGAGGTAGGTCTTGAGTTTTTTCCTGAAGGCCCGATGGTCTTTTTCCAAGCGGATGTTCGTAGGTAGAGCGTTCCATAGCCGTGGTCCTTGGACTGCAAATCTTCGTTCTCCCCTTGACTTGTACCGGGATTTGGGGACAAGGAGGAGGTTTTGGTCGTTAGATCGGAGGTTGCGATTGGGGGTGTAGTGTTGTATTTTTTCGCATAAGTATTGAGGAGCATCTCCTTGTGTGCATTTGTGGGTCAAGCAGAGGGTCTTGAATGTGATCCGATTCTTTACGGTTAGCCAATGGAGGGTCCTCAGGGATGGGGAGATGGATTCCCATGGTTTTTTTCCTGTGACTAGTCTTGCTGCCGTGTTTTGAACGACTTGTAGTCGTGCAATCTGGAATTTAGGTAGTCCTATGTAGAGGGAGTTTGCGTAGTCGAGTCGAGAGTTGATGATTGTTCCTACCACTACGGCTTTGTCCTTTTCTGGAATGAAGGGGATGAGTCTACGTAGCAGGCGTGGAAGGTGGTAGGATCCGCTGACTACTGATCCTATTTGTGCATTCATTGACATTTCTGAATCGAAGATGACACCGAGACTTTTGGCTTTTATGCTTAGGGGGATGGTCTGTCCAAGGATGGTGGGCGGAGTCCATGGTGTCGTAGATTTAGTTTTCCGGTTTGCATTTAGGAGAAGGAGTTCTGTTTTGGTTCAGTTAAGTTTGAGGGAGTTTGTGGACATCCAGTCGTCTATTGATGCGAGGCATTTTTCTAATTCCTGATATTGGTCTTTTTGTCCGGGGATCCGAAGGTAGAGTTGAGTATCATCTGCGTATGAGTGGAAGCATAGATCAGATTTGCTGATGATTTTTAGGAGTGGACGGATGTAAATGTTGAAGAGCACGGGTGACAAAGGTGATCCTTGAGGGACTCCATAGGAGACTGCACGGGATTCAGATGTGAAGGCTCCAAGTTTCACTGTCTGTGACCGATTTCCTAAGAAGGAAGTGAACCATGGTAAGTCTGAAACTGTGACTCCTGCTACTTCTTTGAGGCGGGTGAGTAAAGTGTTGTGATCCAGTTTGTCAAATGCTGCACTAAGGTCCAGGAGTACTCTCTTAATGGTTTACACTCTTTATTTAATTGGTGACATTCTTCCAGCATTGTTATTGCATTATTTTGCATCTGTTTTATTTCATATTTCATCATTGTCACTGTAGACTCATCATAACAATCTGCCTTGTCATTAATTTCCTTTAGCTTTTTAGTGAGCTCACATTCCCCTTCTATTAAATGGGACTGGGATTCTAAGATATCACTCTCCTGTTGGGTATATTGACGTTTAACCTCACTATAAAGATACATCAGGTTAGCGCTTAATTCAAAATGCATGGGATCAGGCCTTTCTATTTCCTTTGTCTCAGAGGAGCTGTCTGTGAGTTCATCGCTTTGACCTTCCACGTTCCACACGTCTTTTATTAACTAAACGGGCGTGGTTTATAAGGCCTTCAATGCGTGCTTCTAGACTAGTCTCGTTAGACAAACTTTTTTCAGCATGATTTGTCATGTTAATTTTTGAAATCATATCCAACATTTCCTGTACTTGTATCAAATTTGTCTGAGTACTCATATTACCACTAAGGGCTGACTCTTGGTAATCCCCATCAACATAAAATTCACTTTGACCAGACATTTTTCTTAGCAAAATGTAATAATTAATAATTTCATGCAAAATATTATTTCTGTCACCACCGTAACTATGATTGATCCTGTACAAAATATCGACGTTATCTCACGCAGTGCCTCTATTTATTATGTTGTGCTTTTTTAAGGACAGTTTCCCGCACATTTTTATTAAGTAATTTTTAACAATAATATTTTTAAGATACAAAATCAATCTATATGACACAGTCTATATATGTGAAACTTTATTCACGGAGACGAGTGATCATACAAAATAGTTACATTTATTGGTTGACAGAAAACAAATATTTACATGAAATTAAAATACAGATTGCATTACTTGAACATTTTGACAATTAATGGAAATACCCTCAAACTGGGCGTAGTAGTACCTTGGACACAATATCACCATGATAACTTCTTCAGTAGAATCAATAACCTTATACTTGACAATTTAACAGAATGTCTGTATTTTACACACACCCAGCCATTACTATGCTGCAGGTAAGTAACGTTGAACAATGCGAAAATAATTTAGACATTTGTTTGTCAATAAAATTTGGTAACTATGCAAGAAGTAATATATAATAAAAAATTGAATATTAGAGAAAAATCTAAAAGGCGGTTATCGATTCTGGAGAATGATTATCAATATTAGAATATTCAATACATCAATGGTTAAGAGAACATACCAGATACAATCAACATGTTATATTTACCCATTCCAAAATGGCTATTAGTCTGGATTTCTGGTTAACAGGACTTAAGATGGCTGCCGGGTTCAGGAATCTTCTTGAATGTTACAATATATATTCATGCATGGTGCATGGGTGTCAGTCTATCTGGGAAGATCTTTCTCCCATTGTCCCTTCCCCCAGGGTGAGGGTGAGCCTCCTCTCAGGTTGGATCCCTGAGTTCTCTTTTCATTGGTATCTCTCTTTCTTCTTAAATACCCTCTCAAAACAATAAGATTATAAAACTTGTAATATTTTCAGCCCAAAAGGTATGTGTCCCTTTCCTATTGGCAGGCAGACTTAATGATCACCTTTCCCAGTAGTCTAAATGTTTTTAATGTAATTGCACCTTCAACCACCAGGTGTCTCACATGTGTTTTGGGGTTTATCTCTATAAGTGATATATTTAATTTTATATTGTGTATTTTTTTGTACCTTAGTGAAAATAATCTCTAAAAACTGGGAATTCTACTAACCACATACTATCAAATACGCTTAGCATAATTATTGATTAATCACTTGCATAAAATTGTGATATATATGCATATCATTGTATATTTGTAAAAATTTAGACAATTTGAAAAGGACACAGGATATATATATATATATATATATATATATATATATATATATATATATATATATATATATATATATATATTAATCAACATCACATACAATTTTTACCTATCTGGATACCTGTATAATTTGGGTATCCAATCAATATTTGTTTATCTAAGCATAGGTTTAATTCTTATACATTTATATCATGATCATATGTTTGTCTTAATACTAATTTGTTCCTAAAACAATTCTACTAAGTTATTACCTTATACTTTCATATATATTTTCTTCATTGATTTCATCAACTCATCGGATACTAAAATTATAATGTCTCTTTTGTGACCTACAAATATCACATATAATTCGATTGACTTATATTCACTGTACTTTGAATATATATATATATATATATATATATATATATATATATATATATTTTGAAAATATGTCTGGTTTGCCTCTACTTTTAAAACCATGTTTTGAAATGGACTTTGAGCAGTCCAATACATGTTTTGATAGCTTAGCTGTGTCCACAAGTTCCTAAGGACTTCACACAATAGGTTTTGTTGGACAAGGTGTCAGCTATTGAATTTTGTCTTCATGGTTGTAAATTGTTCAAACAGTCTTTACTTGAGCACTATTGTACAATTAGCGATTATTGATTGGTTTGCGCAAAAGTTATAGCGTTTACAAAATAGGGGATAGTTTTATAGCATTTTTATTAATATTTTTTTTTTTACTAGTAATGGCGGCGATCAGCGATTTTTATTGTGACTGCGACATTATGGCGGACACATCGGACATTTTTGACACATTTTTGGGACCATTGTCATTTATACAGCAATCAATGCTATTTAAATGCATTGATTCCTGTATAAATGACAGTTGTAGTGAAAGAGTTAACCACTAGGGGGAGGGGAGGGGTTATGGGCTCTGACGTGTGTGTGTTTTTTTTTTTACATTAGAGGGCGGGGCTGACGTCTGACGTCATTGATCGGCTTTCCCGATGACCGGGAACAGCCAATCAATGACAGGCAGAGTAGGAAGCGAGGGGAGAGGTTTGTTTACACAAACCTCTCCCCGTTCTTCAGCTCCGTAACCCGATCGCGGGACACCAGCGGCGATCGGGTCCGCTGGTCCCGCGGCCGGGGTCACGGAGCTCCCGACCGGGCAGGCATTTAAAGGGCCACGTACAGGTACGTGGTTTTGCCTGCCCGTGCCATTCTGCTGACGTATATATGCAGTGGGCGGTCAGGAAGCGGTTAAATACCTCCCAGGTTTGTATTAGGCCTGGATGATCTTCATGGTCTTGAAGGAATTCAAGAATCTTTTTGTTCAACCCAGTCATTACTAGGAAAAAGGTGTAACCAGAAGGCTTTCAAAAACCAACCTAATCAGTGTAGCACTGCTTTATGTGCATCTTTAATCAGCATTTGATGTGCAACATCCATGTTCCTTAATAGACCACCAAACAATATAACAACCGCAAATTACTAAAATCAAGTTCACCAGTGTATGGCTTCTATTATAACTCAGTGCTGATGTACTGTGCTAAATATATAATAAAGTATAACATAATACATTCCAAAAATACAAGGTTAGATATATTGTATGTATAAATTTATACGATTATCATTATCATAACCTTAGTGCCATGAGAAATATTACAATCCTGTAATCCCGTATACATAAACACATGATATTATATTTAATTACAAAGTCACAATGCTATTGCATACAAGTAGTGAAAGCCATATACAGTGGTGTGAAAAAATGTTTGCCCCCTTCCTCATTTCCTGTTCCTTTGCATGTTTGTCACACTTAAGTGTTTCGGAACATCAAACCAATTTAAACAATAGTCAAGGACAACACAAGTAAACACAAAATGCAATTTGTAAATGAAGGTGTTTATTATTAAAGGTGAAAAAAAATCCAAACCGTCATGGCCCTGTGTGAAAAAGTGATTGCCCCCCTTGTTAAAACATACTATAACTGTGGTTGTCCACACCTGAGTTCAATTTCTCTAGCACACCCAGGCCTGATTATTGCCACACCTGTTCACAATCAAGGCATCACTTAAATAGGAGCTGCTTGACACAGTAAGGTCCACCAGAAGATCCTTAAAAGCTACACATCATGCCGAGACCCAAAGAAATTCAGGAACAATTGAGAAAGAAAGTAATTGAGATCTATCAGTCTGGAAAGGGTTATAAAGCCATTTCCAAAGCTTTGGGAATCCAGCGAACCACAGTGAGAGCCATTATCCACAAATGGCGAAGACATGGAACAGTGGTGAACCTTCCCAGGAGTGGCCGGGCCGCCCAAAATTACCCCAAGAGCGCCGCGACGACTCATCCAAGAGGTCACAAAAGACCCCACAACAACGTCCAAGGAACTGCAGGCCTCACTTGCCTCAGTTAAGGTCAGCGTTCATGCCTCCACCATCAGGAAAAGACTGGGCAAAAATGGCCTGCATGGCAGAGTTCCAAGGAGAAAACCACTGCTGAGCAAAAAGAACATCAAAGCTCGTCTCAATTTCTCCACAACACATCTTGATGATCCCCAAGACTTTTGGGACAACATTCTGTGGACCGATGAGACAAAAGTGGAACTCTTTGGAAGGTGTGTGTCCAAGTATATCTGGCGTAGAAGGAACACTGCATTTCAGAAAAAGAACATTATACCAACAGTAAAATATGGTGGTGGTAGTGTGATGGTCTGGGGCTGTTTTGCTGCTTCAGGACCTGGAAGACTTGCCGTGATAAAAGGAACTATGAATTCTGCTGTCTACCAAGAGATCCTGAAGGAGAATGTCCGACCATCTGTTCGTGTACTCAAGCTGAAACGAACTTGGGCTCTGCAGCAGGACAATGATCCTAAACACACCAGCAAGTCCACCACGAATGGCTGAAGAAAAACAAAATGAAGACTTTGGAGTGACCTAGCCAAAGTCCTGACCTGAATCCTATTGAGATGTTGTGGTATGACCTTAAAAAGGCCGTTCATGCTCGAAAACCCTCTAATGTAACTGAATTAGGACAATTCTGCAAAGATGAGTGGGCCAAAATTCCTCCAGGACGCTGTAAAAGCCTCATTGCACGTTATCGCAAACGCTTGGTTGCAGTTGTTGCTGCTAAGGGTGGCCCAACCAGTTATTAGGTTTAGGGGGCAATCACTTTTTCACACAGGGCCATGATGGTTTGGATTTTTTTTCACCTTTAATAATAAACACCTTCATTTACAAATTGCATTTTGTGTTTACTTGTGTTGTCCTTGACTATTGTTTAAATTGGTTTGATGTTCCGAAACACTTAAGTGTGACAAACATGCAAAGGAACAGGAAATGAGGAAGGGGGCAAACACTTTTTCACACCACTGTATTAATTAACACCAAAACGATTGTCCTCAAATTGTGTTAAACTCTTTGGTGCTTAATTTCAAATGCCAAGTGTTTCACCTCTTTGCACTTAATCTGTTTACCTTACCGCAGCAGCAAAAATTCATGTCTCCCACCCTAGAATGTACATACTGTAGCTGAGTTACATGGATTTTGCACATCAAATTTTGTTAATGGTAGGTGGTACACAGAGAAGCACTACACTGATAAGGTTGTTTTTTGTTGCAAATTACATGTGGGAACACATTTATAGTATTAGCAGTAGCTCTCAAAATACTAGAGAATAGGTTTATTCATATTGGATTTAATAGTATTCTTTGTTGAGTGGCAGCGCAGGAGTATTCTTATACACAGGTGTTCAACTTTGAAGGGGCTTTGAACAAAGTATTTTTTGTGAAGCCAAGAGGGGACCACCAGAGGGGAATGGTCTGAAATACCCAATGGTAAATATTGGATTTGAGTAACTGAGGGGGCTATATCAGGGGAGCCAACACAGAGATTGATTCTAGATAGAGATAGGTGAGTTTTTGAGAAACAGTTAAATTGTTTATCAAGTGTAAATCTGTGTCTGCAGAAGTTTGTCCAACCTTCTGCCGTAAAGAAGCGAGAAAGGACAGTACCCCTGGGAGATGGCCTATGGAAGAAAACAGGGGGATGTCTATCCAAAGTGTGGTCTAAATAGGAGTTAACATCCTCTAGTAACAGGAGAGGAGCATCAGGTTTTCCTACCAGGTATTCCAATAGTATATTCAAGATTTCTCTAGTTGGGCAAGGATCATTCTCTATACACAAACTACAGACCCATTGCCTTGTTAAACTCAGACATTTTTTTACCAAATTACTTTTGCCCGGATTAAATATAGTACTGCCCTCTTTCATCCATGACGGTAAAGTAGGCTTCATACCCTGTCGCCAAGCAGGAGATAACACTAGGAGAGTAATCAGCCTAATATATATAGTTAACAGGGAGAAATCAGATGCCCTCCTATTAAGTTTAGATGCTGAAAAGGCCTTTGGTAAGACTAAGCTTGCCCTTTCCTTTTTGCTACCCTTGAGTAGGTTAAAATATGGCCGCTCTCGTCCCCCCTCTTTTCCTGCGGCCTGCCAGGTTGCGTGCTCGGATAAGGGTCTGGTATGGATTTTGAGGGGGACCCACGCCATTTTTTTTTGGCAGGGGTTCCCCTTAAAATCCATCCCAGACCTCAAGGGTCTGGGATGGATTTTGAGGGGGACTCCACGCCATTTTTTTTTTGGCTGGGGTCCCACGCTTTTTTTTTTTTTTTTTTTTTTTTTTTTTTATCAATGACTTTTTTTTTATGAATGGCTTTCAATGAATGACTGTTCTCTGCGTTACGGGAGCCGTCAATACATTAGCCGCGAGTGATTTTAAATAGCTTTTTTTCCTGCAAAAATTACACTTTTTGCAGGGACAGTTCTAAGCACAGGAAACATGCGCCCCTTCACAGGCATATTATAGACACCCCCCAGGTGCGAAATTTAAAGGAATATTACACTTTTATTGTTTCACTTTAAGCATTATTAAAATCACTGCTCCTGAAAAAACTTTCGTTTTAAAAAAAAAAATTTGCATTGATACATGTCCCCTGGGGCAGGACCCAGGTCCCCAAACACTTTTTATGACAATAACATGCATATTAGCCTTTAAAATTAGCACTTTTGATTTTGAACGTTCGCATCCATTGTAACTAATAGGGTTCTTACGCTCGCACGGACTTTAGGTCCGCTTGCGGGTTCTGGTGCGAGCCGAACCCGGGGGTGTTCGGCTCATCCCTACTTGTAACAGCACCCACGTAACATATGTTATCGAATGCCCGTGTCGATTGCAATATGTGGGGAGAACCACTAGGCCTCTGTGTGTCCGCATCAGAGAACATATTAACAATATAAAAACAGGCTTCCCAAAACATCATTTATCCAGACACTTCGATCAATTTCATAAAAGGGACCCTTCAGGACTGGTGTTTTATGGCAGAGACATTATTAATAACCATTGGCGAGGAGGGAACAAAATGATACAGGTATCCCAAAACAAAACGAAATGGATATATTGTCTGGGGTCTTTAGTTCCCAAGGGGTTAAACGTTGACATAGATCTCAATTGTTTTTTATCTAATTTCTAAGGTCCATATATGTGTTTTTTATTCAATTTCTAAGGTCCATACATATATGTCTTTATCCATATGTCCTCCCATATATATATATATATATATATACATATATATATATATATATATATATATATATATATATATATATATATAATTTTTCACTCCTACACATTTTTATTCCATAATTTTACTTTTTTGACACTTTTCTACTCCTATCTATTAATGAGATCAGGTATACATTTTTATCTATTCTAATACCATTTTATCTTATTATGCATATATATTTTATACACCTATATACCATATTCATCTCCACCCTATATTTTAACCACTTTGCGACCGCCGGCTGTCAAATGACGGCCAGGCGGCGCAGTTCTCGTTCCGGGAGGGCGTCATATGACGTCCTCCCCTTCTGTTCACTGCAGGGAGCGCGCGCGCCCCGCCGGGAACGCGCGCGTGCTCTCGTCGTGTCACTGGGCACCCGATGCGCGTGCCCAGTGATGCACTGAGGAAAAAAAATGTTTTTTTTATATATTTTTGGGGGATATTTAGTATAGCAAAAAGTAAAAAATATTGTTTTTTTTTTTTAAATTTGTCGCTCTTCTTTTGTTTATTGCGCAAAAAAGAAAAAACGCAGAGGTGATCAAATACCACCAAAAGAAAGCTCTATTTGTGGAGAAAAGATTATAACAATTTCATTTGGGTACAGTGTCGTATGACTGCGCAATTGTCATTCAAAATGCGTCAGCGCTGAAAGCTGAAAAATGGCTTGGTCAGGAAGGGGGTGAAAATGCACTGTAGTGAGGTGGTTAACCACAGATCTCATGTGCATTTTTATATATGTATTTCCACATGTATTTTTATTAATATTTTTTAAGGTATTAATTTATATGCAATCTTATACATAGGTATACATATTATTGGCCCATCTCATATTAGGTTTATGGAATTAATTGTGCATTTTTTTCCCATTTTATTTATGTCTTAATATTTGTATATTCTAAGTGGGCACCTTTTAATATCCTTTTATGATATATATATATATATATATATATATATATATATATATATATATATATACAGTTTTTTATCTATTTTATTTTGCACATTTTAACCCCCATATAAATCACATATATATATATATAGTTTCCAATGACATTCTTTGTGTCACTGCTTTTACAGCCTTGGTTTCCACATGGCTGGGGATGCTATTCATTGATTTATATGTACAGCCAGCGGGTTATGTACTTATTTATTTTTAGTCAGCCACTAATACTTTTTCATGTATATCTTATATACAATGGTACTATAATTTGTTCGGATATAATTTACTCCCTTATGTATGTATATTATCCCTCAAATATGTTTTTAAGTTGATTATGGGGTGCTGCGGTTTCCTTTATCCAATAGAGGGCATAATGGGTGGGTTAACTTTACTGGCCCGGGGTTGCACATTCATTATAGGCCTTCCATACCTATTTACCAATTGCTATGTGTCCCTGCATTAGCGCATTGTTGTGTCTCTGCCCCATTCTTATTGGTCCCGGAACGAGTGCACTGTTGTGTTTTTGTCCTATCCCTATTGGTTACCGCAGCCCCGTCTGATCCTATAAATTACGTGAGGTGTACCAAGATGGTATCACCTCCGATGACCTCCAATGACGAAACGCGCGTAAGGTGATACCCTGGTACGACCTGTTTGCGGCTTCCGGTTTTGCTCAGCTCGCGAGTGGAACGCACCCTGATAGACTAGGGCTTTGTGGTGCCGTCATCACATTGCCCATAGCTCTGCTTTTTTTAAGTTTGCTTTTTTAAATCTGTTTTTAATAGCCTTGCAGGCTTATTTCCTTTTTTATTAAATACTTTTTATCTCTGAATAAAATACCCATTGGGTTTGCAGAATTACACTATTAGTGTCATTTTTTCATATCTATACGGACTGAATCGCTGCTGCACCCCCTATCCCTGGAGAGTGGAACGGTTGTGGACACCCCTATAGAGGAGGATTTTCCTTTTTCCTATCATCCATCTGGGATACTACACGCCTATTACCCCTGCAGGGGTTAGGCACTCTGGTGAGTGTTTTCACATTAGGGGTCACTCTGCGGAAGGAGGGGAGCACTGCAAAAATCACAGTTTATGAGTCATCTGTTTGCCCATTGAAGCCATATGATGTTACAGGATTTCTGAACTTTAAGGACCACACAGGACTTAATTTCATTCATTTTTTTCCCCTTTTTTTCCACTTTGTTTTTTACCTTGTTTTTTACCTTGGGACATTCTTTGAAGGAACATTATTTTAATACTCATAGTTGAGTATACACAGCTTTGTGCACCTTATCAGTTTTATTCACATTTTTGTTTATATAGACATTCATTGGAATTTGCTCATTAATCAATTTTTTTCTATTATTTATTAATACTTATTATCATTATTATTATTGTGGGTTGTTTTCTTTAAAAAATGGGGTCATTTTTGGGGCGTTTCCATTGTCGTGGTTCTCCAGGGCCTTCAAAAGTGTTATGCCTTGTACACACGGTCGGACATTCCGACCACAAAATCCGTCAGATTTTTTCCGACGGATTTTGTCTTGCATACACACGGTCGCACAAAGTTGTTGGAAAATGTGATCATTCAGAACGAGGCGAGAAAATAAAACGTACAACGGGACTACGTAGAGGCCAGTAGCCAATAGCTTTTGTCTCCAAATCTTTTCTGAGTATGCGTGGCACTTTGTGTGTCGGAATTCTCAACACACGATCGGAAAAAGTCTGATCGAATTTTGTTGTCGGAAAATTTTAGATCCAGCTCTCAAACTTTTTCTGTTGGAAAATTCAGACAGAAAAAGTCCGATAGAGCCCACACACGATCGGATTTATCGACAACATAATCAGATCTGACTTTTACCGTCAGAAATTCCGACCGTGTGTACAAGGCAAAAGAGGTAGTCAAGAAATTATATGTGCAATTTATGCTCCAAGAACGCCTGATGGAGCTCCCTGCATGTTGGGCCTCTGTATGTGGCCACGCTGTATAAAAGTCTCACATATGTGGTATCACCATACTCAGGAGGAGTAGCAGAATGTGTTTTGGGGTGTAATTTGTGCTATGAATATGCTGTGTGTGAGAAATAACCTGGCTGCTAATATAACAATTTTGTTAAAAAAAAAAAAGAAAAGAAAATCTTGATTTTGCAAAGAATTGTGGAAAAAATTACAACTTCAAAAAACTCACCATGCCTCTTACTAAATACCTTGGAATGTCTACTTTCCAAAAATGGGTCATTTGGGGGGTATTTGTACTTTCCTGGCTTGATAGGGTCTCAAGAAGTGAGATAGGCCGTCGGTACTTTAGATGTGATCAATTTTCAGAGATTGGCACCATAGCTTATGCACTCTATAACGTTCACAAAGACCAAATAATATACACCGATTTGGGTTATTTTTACCAAAGATATGTAGCGGTATAAATTTTGGCCAAAATACATGAAGAAAAATTACTAATTTGCTAAAACAGAACAGAAACAAAGAAAATTTTTTTACACAATTTTTTGTCTTTTTTCTTTTATAGCGCAAAAAACACAACAGTGATTAAATACCACCAAAAGAAAGCTCTATTTGTGTGAAAAAAGGACACACATTCATATAGGTTCAGTGTTGCATGACTGAGTAATTGTCATTCAAAGTGAGAGCTCCGAAAGCTGAAAATTGGTCTGGTAAGGAAGGGGGTTTAAGTGCCCAGTGGTCAAGTGGTTAAAGACTCCAAGTGGATATTTTGACTTTTGTTTTGGACTGTAAATGGCACAGAATCTCTAACTCAGTCCTTTTTGCCTTTCAGAATAATGGGGGGCCCAGTGCTTCCAAACCTCCTAAAATATTATCAAGCGACCCACCTGAGCTCCTTAGCCTCTTGGTACATTCTTTATATGTATAACCGATGGTCGGAAATAGAGAAACTGTGGCTTCTGTCCATCCTAATAACTTGTTATGGAATGCGAACACAACCATCCCCTCTTCTGACCTCCTTCACAATATGTCGTTCTTCCAAAGATTGTGGAGAACCTTGAAGCACAGATATGCACTTATGTCAGCGGCTTTTTAATGACATCTTTCCTTTTTAATCTCAAGGTGCCAGATAGTCTGACTTTTCCAATGTCCCACTGTGAGAACTTATTCCACTTTGGCCACCTGGTTGACCCCAGGACTAGAAAACCGCTACCCTTTGATACACTTAGAGATAAATTCCATCTACCATGTTGAGTGTTCTTTTTATATTTTCAGATATGTCACTACTCACAATCCATCACCTCTTCCATACAGTTTTGGAAGCTGACTCCTTTTGAAAAAACAGTCTTAGCAGGCCCTCTCAGAAGGGTTTATTCTTCAATGATTACAAAATACTAAATGACTGTCCTGTACAAGCACTAGGGAAGAATCCTTATATGTGTAAAATGGATAGGCCCTGGGGTGGAACTGACTTCTGAGGCTGGCCAGCTGTGTTGTCTCAGTTGGTGAAAAGCTCTATTTTCACATTTTACAAAGAAAACTACAATTACCAGATTCTTAACACCTGAGCTCCTTCCATATATTTTGGCAGTGTCACCGCATTGAACCATACTGGCGTTCAGTCTAGAATCTCTTACAGCATCGACTCAACTGTTCCCTTTACTCCTAAAGTATTCCTCTTGGGCCTGCTTCCCTCTACCATTTCCAAAAATGCTAAAAGATTAGCACATGTCCTTACAGTGGCGAGATGTTTAGTATTGCTGCATTGGAAAAAAAGAGACCCTCTATCTTCTCCAGTTGACCTGTGTGCTAGAGTTAAAGACATAAAGACATAGAACTTATGGAGATGCTTACAGAGTGTTTACACAACACCCTAGAAAAGCACAAAAAAGTTTGGGCACCATTGTACAGCGAGTAAAGAGCACAGTATTTCTTCTTTATCTCCTTTTTTTGCATTCTTTTTCCACTTTTTCTTCCTTGACTTTGTTATGTCTACTTTGTCATGTACAGTATAGGGATGAGCCGAACACCCCCGGGTTCGGTTCGAACCAGAACCTTCGAACCGACCAAAAGTTTGCGCAAATTTTCGAACCCTATACGTTATAATGGACGCGAACGTTCAAAATCAAAAGTGCTAATTACAACAGCCAATATGCATGTTAATGTCATAAAACAGGTTTGGGGACCCGGGTCCTGCCCCAGGGGACATATATCAATGCAAAAAAACTTTTAAAAAATAACGTTTTTTCGGGAGCAGTCATTTTAATGATGCATAAAGTGAAAAAAAAAAGTGAAATTTTCCTTTAAATATGGTACCTGGGGGGTGTCTAAAGTATGCCTGTGAAGTGGCATGTGTTTCCCGTGTTTAGAACTTTCCTTGCACAAAATGACATTTGTAAAGGAAAAAAAGAAGCCATTTAAAAACACTTGCGGCTTTAATGGCATGTCTTGTCCTGGCCGCCATATGGCTGAAAATCCTTGAGAAAAATGGCATGGCTACCCCATCACCCCCCCCCCCACCCCAGCCCCTTTGGGTCTTGTATGGATATTAAGGGGGACCCCGCACCCAAAATAAAACCCTATACCTACAACCCTATATACTCTGAACAGCAGTATATAGGTGGTGCAAACAAGACACGGACTGTAGGTTTGTTCTTAAGTAGAATCTGAACAGGTACATTATGAAGTGTAGCTCCATCCCAAAAAAATCTATTTTTAAGCTTTTTGGAGAACATAGGGAGGGGTTATCACCCCTGTAACATTTGCTGTCTTTGCACATCTGTTCAGAACATGTCACCTCACTTTCCGTCCCAATGACAAATGTTTTTGGAAAAGTGGGGTTTGAATTGAAACAAGGATTGGTGATAAAGCATCAGTAGAGAGGAGATACCTTTTTTCCCAAATTAAATCTAACAGCATAGAATTTCCCTTCCTAGGGGTAGATTTCCTCTCACTTCCTGTTTTCTCTTTCCGTTTGCAAGTAGGAGTCGTTTGTAAGTTGGATGTTTGAAAGTAGGGGCCTGGCGTATATACTCTGCAGAAATTTGCCCTATTAGATGTTGGTGTAGCCACAAGACTGGTGGGCACAGGAATGGGCCCTGCTGTGAGTTAATAGATCAAGATTTGTACTTGCATGCACCTGTTGAACCGGGCAGAAAAATTGGGCCTTTGGTGGTGGTGGTGGTGGTGGACGGTGTTGCCACAAGACTGTAAGCTCTCACAGTTACTCTTGGTGGGCGCAGGAATGGGCCCCGCTGTGAGTTATTAGATCAAGATTTGTAATTGCATGCACCTGTTGAACAGGGCAGAAAAATTGGGCCTTTGGTGGTGGTGGTGGTGGTGGTGGACGGTGTTGCCACAAGACTGTAAGCCCTCACAGTTACTCTTGGTGGGCGCAGGAATGGGCCCTGCTGTGAGTTATTAGATCAAGATTTGTAATTGCATGCACCTGTTGAACAGGGCAGAAAAATTGGGCCTTTTGGCGGTGGTGGTGGACGGTGTTGCCACAAGACTGTAGGCCCTCATAGTTACTCTTGGTGGGTGCAGGAATGGGCCCTGCTGTGAACTATTAGATCAAGATTTGTAATTACACGCCCCTGTTAAACAGGGGCTGAAAAATTGTGCCTTAGACATTGGTGCTGGTACCACAACACTGCAACCCCTCACAGATACTGTACTCTTAGCACAGCAATGAGACCTGTTGCAAAGCATTGCCTAAAAATTGTAATTACACGCCCCAACAGGGGCTGAAAAATTGTGCCTTAGGCACTGGTGCCACAACACTGCAACCCCTCACAGATACTGTACTTGGAGCACAGCAGTCACACGTGTTGCGAAGCATTTTTTTAAAAAATTGTAATTACACGCCCCTGTTAAACAGGGGCTGAAAAATTGTGCCTTAGGCACTGGTGCTGGTGCCACAACACTGCAACCCCTCACAGATACTGTACTTGGAGCACAGCAGTCACACGTGTTGCGAAGCATTTTTTTAAAAAAAATTGTAAGTACACGCCCCTGTTATACAGGGGCTGAAAAATTGTGCCTTAGGCACTGGTGCTGGTGCCACAACACTGCAACCCCTCACAGATACTGTACTTGGAGCACAGCAGTCACACGTGTTGCGAAGCATTTTTTTTAAAAATTGTAAGTACACGCCCCTGTTATACAGGGGCTGAAAAATTGTGCCTTAGGCACTGGTGTGGTGGCATGGATCATTGAGGAGGAGGAAGAGGATAGTCAGTGAACATAACAGAACAGTCACTCAGCATCAGCATAGGCAGTCTTGAAGGGATGTGACATTATAAATTATTTCGTTATATCCGCTTCAGGTGCCTGGTAGCTGGTGGTGATCCAAGACTGATTCATTTTGATGAAGGTCAGTCGATCAACCGAGTCGGTGGACAGGCGCACCCTTTGATCGGTGACAAATCCTCCAGCAGCACTGTATGTGCGTTCGGAAAGAACGCTGGAGGCAGGACAGGCCAGTAGCTCAATTGCACACTGTGCAAGCTCTGGCCAGTGATCCATCCTCAGGACCCAGTAAGCCAGAGGATTTTCTGTGGGAAAGGTGTCCAAGTCTGACCTTGCCCCAAGGTATTCCTGCACCATGTATATCAGACGCTGGCGATGGTTGCTGGAACCGATCATACCTTGGGGCTGCGGACTAAAAAATTGTCTGAACGCATCGGTCAGACGTCCACCTTCCCCACCGCTCCTTCTGCTACTGACCGAAGCCTCAGCAACTCGTCGCCCAGGACCAGGAGTTTGTAACCTCCCAGTTTCTGGGAATGCGTTGCACAGACCTTTCTGCAAGGCCTCCCTGAGATGTCTCATCCTCTGCTCCCTCTGCGACGGCAAGATAAGGTCGCAACCTTACCCTTGTACCGTGGATCAAGGAGAGTGGCCAGCCAGTAATGGTCCCTCTCCTTGATCCGAAGAACACGAGGATCCTTCCGCAGGCTTTGCAGGATCAGGGAGGCCATGCAGCGTAGGTTAGCTGAGGCATTCGGTCCGGAGTCTTCTGGGTCACTGAGGATGACATGATCGCCAGCCACCTCCTCCCAGCCACGTACAAGTCCACTGGTTTGTTGGGACTGTACATCATCCCTAAAAGACTGCTGCTGCTGATGCTGAGTGCCAGGCTCCACCTCCATGCTCACACAATCCTCCTCCTCCTCCTCCTCCTCCTCCTCATCCTCTTCCTGTGTGATGGGTGGGACAGAAGGAACACTGTCCGGATAAAGGGGGCCTTGAGAGGCAAGGAAGTCCTCCTCTTCCTGCCTCTGTTCTGCCTCAAGTGCCCTGTCCATTATCCCACGCAGCGTATGCTCCAACAGGTGGACAAGAGGTACAGTGTCACTGATGCATGCACTGTCACTGCTCACCATCCTCGTGGCCTCCTCAAATGGTGAGAGGACAGTGCATGCATCCCTGATCATGCTCCACTGACGTGGGGAAAAAAAAACAAGCTCCCCTGACCCTGTCCTGGTGCCGTAGTCGCAAAGGTACTCATTGATGGCCCTCTGCTGCGTGTGCAGTCGCTGCAGCATGGCCAACGTTGAGTTCCACCTGGTGGGCATGTCACATATTAGGCGGTTCTTGGGCAGGTTCAGCTCCTTTTGCAGCTCAGTCAGCCGAGCACTGGCATTATAAGATCGGCGGAAATGCACACAGACTTTCCTGGCCTGCCTCAGGACATCCTGTAAGCCTGGGAACCTGCCCAAGAACCGCTGCACCACCAGGTTGAGGACGTGAGCCATACAGGGCACATGGGTGAGCTGCCCCTGTCGCAGGGCAGAGAGGAGGTTGGTGCCATTGTCAGAAACGACCATTCCTGGCTTAAGCTGGCGTGGCGTCAACCACCTCTCGGCCTGCCCCTGCAGAGCTGCCAGAACCTCTGGCCCAGTGTGGCTCCTGTCCCCCAAACACACCAGCGCAAGCACGGCATGGCATCTTTTTGCCTGCATACTTGCGTAGCCCCTTGTACGCCTACGGAGCACCGCTGGTTCCGAGGACAGAGCACTTGAGAAAGAAGAAGAGGAGGGGGTGGAGGAGAGAGGTGTGTCACAACCAGTAGCAGTAGTAGCATTTTGGAGGCGTGGTGGCGGAACAACCTCCAACACTACTGCACCTTGTCCTGCATCCCTCCCAGCTGCCAATAGAGTGACCCAATGGGCCGTGAAAGAAAGGTAACGTCCCTGTCCATGCCTGCTGGACCATGAGTCAGCGGTAATATGCACCTTACCGCTGATCGCCCTGTCCAGCGAGGCATGGACATTGCCTTCCACATGCCGGTAGAGAGACGGAATCGCCTTCCGTGAGAAAAAGTGGCGTTTGGGAACCTGCCACTGAGGAACCCCACATTGAACAAACTCACGGAAGGGGGCCGAGTCTACCAACTGAAAAGGCAGCAGTTGAAGTGCTAGCAATTTAGCCAAGCTAGCATTCAACCGCTGGGCATGTGGATGGCTGGGAGTGTACTTCTTTCGACGGTCCAGCAGCTGGGGCACGGAAATTTGCCTGCTACTATCGGACGTCGGTGTACTGCAAGTACTTGGTTGTGACACACCTAATTCTACACCTTCAGTCCTCTCACAGCAGCTTTCAGAGAGGACTGAAGATGTAGTGGGGATGGAGATCCCAGCTGATGAGGAGCAAGGAGAGGTCCGCTTAGTTCTTTGGTGTGGGTCTTTTATGTGTGCCTGCCAACGAGCTGCATGGCAGGTCGACATATGTCTGCTCATGCTTGTGGTGCCCAAGCGGCTGATGTTTTGGCCACGCGAGATACGCTTGAGACAAATATTGCAAATAGAAGTGGTGCGATCTGATGCACTCGTCTCAAAAAAGGCCCACACCAAAGAACTTTTCTGATAATGTGCAGAGGCAGCGCCCTGCACACGCAGAGCTCTGCGGTGTTGTACAGTATCTGTGCTGGCCTCTAGCTGGCCTCCAGGGGGCATCCTGCCTCGTTGGACATGTGACCCCGCATCCTCCTCCTCCTCGTCCTCCTCCTCATCCTCTCTCCCTCCAGGCACCCACGTGGCGTCAGTGACCTCATCATCCCCTCCCTCTTCACCACTAGAGCAAACCTGGCAGTAAGCTGCAGCTGGTGGAACAGTACTGGCAGATTGCTGTCCTTCAGCATCCCCTCTCTCTGCGCGCACACTACTGACTTCCTCAAGCTGGGTATCATCATCCGAGCCTTCGAATCGTTGGGCATCCTCCTGGAGCATGTACCCAACACTGTGCTCAAAGAGTTCAGGGGACTCCTCAGGAGGACATGGTGGGTCTAGGGAAGGGGTGGCTGATGATGCCATTGAGTACACGTTGGCAGCTGCTCTGCCAGTACCCTGAGCCTGGGTGAGAGAGGATGAGGAGGATGAGGAGGGCTTGGTCATCCATTCTACCAAGCCTTCAGCATGATGCGGCTCCACATGTCCAGCTGCCGAAAACAAAGACGCGCGTGTTCCATGGTCACGTGCTGATGACGATGCACGACCACGTCCACGGCCACGGCCACGTCCACTAGAAACAGAGCCTGCCTGCCCTGTGTTCTTGGCTCTGCATGCTCTGCCTCCCCTTGGCGGTCTTCCAGCCATTGTAGTCGGTAGTCCTGTGGGTGCTGCTGAGAAGAAAATATAGGAGCTCTGTGTGATGCCACTAACACACTAGAAGTCCTATGGGTGCTTCTGCAAAGAAAATATAGGAGCTCTGTGTGATGCCACTAACACACTAGAAGTCCTGTGGGTGCTGCTGAGAAGAAAATATAGGAGCTCTGTGTGATGCCACTAACACACTAGAAGTCCTATGGGGTGCTTCTGCAAAGAAAATATAGGAGCTCTGTGTGATGCCACTAACACACTAGAAGTCCTGTGGGTGCTGCTGAGAAGAAAATATAGGAGCTCTGTGTGATGCCACTAACACACTAGAAGTCCTATGGGTGCTTCTGCAAAGAAAATATAGGAGCTCTGTGTGATGCCACTAACACACTAGAAGTCCTATGGGTGCTTCTGCAAAGAAAATATAGGAGCTCTGTGTGATGCCACTAACACACTAGAAGTCCTGTGGGTGCTGCTGAGAAGAAAATATAGGAGCTCTGTGTGATGCCACTAACACACTAGAAGTCCTATGGGTGCTTCTGCAAAGAAAATATAGGAGCTCTGTGTGATGCCACTAACACACTAGAAGTCCTATGGGTGCTTCTGCAAAGAAAATATAGGAGCTCTGTGTGATGGCACTAACACACTACAAGTCCTATGGGTGCTTCTGGGAAGAAAATATAGGAGCTCTGTGTGATGCCACTAACACACTAGAAGTCCTATGGGTGCTTCTGGGAAGAAAATATAGGAGCTCTGTGTGATGCCACTAACACACAATTGAAGTCCTATGGGTGCTTCTGGGAAGAAAATATAGGAGCTCTGTGTGATGGCACTAACACACTACAAGTCCTATGGGTGCTTCTGGGAAGAAAATATAGGAGCTCTGTGTGATGGACTAACACACTAGAAGTCCTATGGGTGCTTCTGGGAAGAAAATATAGGAGCTCTGTGTGATGGCACTAACACACTAGAAGTCCTATGGGTGCTTCTGGGAAGAAAATATAGGAGCTCTGTGTGATGCCACTAACACACTACAAGTCCTATGGGTGCTTCTGGGAAGAAAATATAGGAGCTCTGTGTGATGCCACTAACACACTAGAAGTCCTATGGGTGCTTCTGGGAAGAAAATATAGGAGCTCTGTGTGATGCCACTAACACAGTACAAGTCCTATGGGTGCTTCTGGGAAGAAAATATAGGAGCTCTGTGTGATGCCACTAACACACTACAAGTCCTATGGGTGCTTCTGGGAAGAAAATATAGGAACTCTGTGTGATGGCACTAACACACTACAAGTCCTATGGGTGCTTCTGGGAAGAAAATATAGGAGCTCTGTGTGATGGGACTAACACACTACAAGTCCTATGGGTGCTTCTGGGAAGAAAATATAGGAGCTCTGTGTGATGGCACTAACACACAATTGAAGTCCTATGGGTGCTTCTGGGAAGAAAATATAGGAGCTCTGTGTGATGGCACTAACACACTACAAGTCCTATGGGTGCTTCTGGGAAGAAAATATAGGAGCTCTGTGTGATGGCACTAACACACTACAAGTCCTATGGGTGCTTCTGGGAAGAAAATATAGGAGCTCTGTGTGATGGCACTAACACACTACAAGTCCTATGGGTGCTTCTGGGAAGAAAATATAGGAGCTCTGTGTGATGGGACTAACACACTACAAGTCCTATGGGTGCTTCTGGGAAGAAAATATAGGAGCTCTGTGTGATGGGACTAACACACTACAAGTCCTATGGGTGCTTCTGGGAAGAAAATATAGGAGCTCTGTGTGATGGCACTAACACACTACAAGTCCTATGGGTGCTTCTGGGAAGAAAATATAGGAACTCTGTGTGATGGGACTAACACACTACAAGTCCTATGGGTGCTTCTGGGAAGAAAATATAGGAGCTCTGTGTGATGGGACTAACACACTACAAGTCCTATGGGTGCTTCTGGGAAGAAAATATAGGAGCTCTGTGTGATGGCACTAACACACTACAAGTCCTATGGGTGCTTCTGGGAAGAAAATATAGGATCTCTGTGTGATGCCACTAACACACTACAAGTCCTATGGGTGCTTCTGGAAAGAAAATATAGGAGCTCTGTGTGATGCCACTAACACACTACAAGTCCTATGGGTGCTTCTGGGAAGAAAATATAGGAGCTCTGTGTGATGCCACTAACACACTACAAGTCCTATGGGTGCTTCTGGGAAGAAAATATAGGAGCTCTGTGTGATGCCACTAACACACTACAAGTCCTATGGGTGCTTCTGGGAAGAAAATATAGGAGCTCTGTGTGATGCGACTAACACACTACAAGTCCTATGGGTGCTTCTGGGAAGAAAATATAGGAGCTCTGTGTGATGCCACTAACACACACAAGTCCTATGGGTGCTTCTGGGAAGAAAATATAGGAGCTCTGTGTGATGGCACTAACACACAATTGAAGTCCTATGGGTGCTTCTGGGAAGAAAATATAGGAGCTCTGTGTGATGGGACTAACACACTACAAGTCCTATGGGTGCTTCTGGGAAGAAAATATAGGAGCTCTGTGTGATGGCACTAACACACTACAAGTCCTATGGGTGCTTCTGGGAAGAAAATATAGGAGCTCTGTGTGATGGGACTAACACACTACAAGTCCTATGGGTGCTTCTGGGAAGAAAATATAGGAGCTCTGTGTGATGGGACTAACACACTACAAGTCCTATGGGTGCTTCTGGGAAGAAAATATAGGAGCTCTGTGTGATGCCACTAACACACTACAAGTCCTATGGGTGCTTCTGGGAAGAAAATATAGGAGCTCTGTGTGATGGCACTAACACAGTACAAGTCCTATGGGTGCTTCTGGGAAGAAAATATAGGAGCTCTGTGTGATGGCACTAACACACTACAAGTCCTATGGGTGCTTCTGGGAAGAAAATATAGGAGCTCTGTGTGATGGGACTAACACACTACAAGTCCTATGGGTGCTTCTGGGAAGAAAATATAGGAGCTCTGTGTGATGGGACTAACACACTACAAGTCCTATGGGTGCTTCTGGGAAGAAAATATAGGAGCTCTGTGTGATGGGACTAACACACTACAAGTCCTATGGGTGCTTCTGGGAAGAAAATATAGGAACTCTGTGTGATGGGACTAACACACTACAAGTCCTATGGGTGCTTCTGGGAAGAAAATATAGGAGCTCTGTGTGATGGGACTAACACACTACAAGTCCTATGGGTGCTTCTGGGAAGAAAATATAGGAGCTCTGTGTGATGGCACTAACACACAATTGAAGTCCTATGGGTGCTTCTGGGAAGAAAATATAGGAGCTCTGTGTGATGGCACTAACACACAATTGAAGTCCTATGGGTGCTTCTGGGAAGAAAATATAGGAGCTCTGTGTGATGGGACTAACACACTACAAGTCCTATGGGTGCTTCTGGGAAGAAAATATAGGAGCTCTGTGTGATGGGACTAACACACTACAAGTCCTAAGGGTGCTTCTGGGAAGAAAATATAGGAACTCTGTGTGATGGGACTAACACACTACAAGTCCTATGGGTGCTTCTGGGAAGAAAATATAGGAGCTCTGTGTGATGGGACTAACACACTACAAGTCCTATGGGTGCTTCTGGGAAGAAAATATAGGAACTCTGTGTGATGGCACTAACACAGTACAAGTCCTATGGGTGCTTCTGGGAAGAAAATATAGGAGCTCTGTGTGATGGGACTAACACACTACAAGTCCTATGGGTGCTTCTGGGAAGAAAATATAGGAACTCTGTGTGATGGCACTAACACACTACAAGTCCTATGGGTGCTTCTGGGAAGAAAATATAGGAACTCTGTGTGATGGGACTAACACACTACAAGTCCTATGGGTGCTTCTGGGAAGAAAATATAGGAACTCTGTGTGATGCCACTAACACAGTACAAGTCCTATGGGTGCTTCTGGGAAGAAAATATAGGAACTCTGTGTGATGGCACTAACACACTACAAGTCCTATGGGTGCTTCTGGGAAGAAAATATAGGAGCTCTGTGTGATGGGACTAACACAGTACAAGTCCTATGGGTGCTTCTGGGAAGAAAATATAGGAACTCTGTGTGATGGCACTAACACAGTACAAGTCCTATGGGTGCTTCTGGGAAGAAAATATAGGAACTCTGTGTGATGCCACTAACACAGTACAAGTCCTATGGGTGCTTCTGGGAAGAAAATATAGGAACTCTGTGTGATGCCACTAACACAGTACAAGTCCTATGGGTGCTTCTGGGAAGAAAATATAGGAACTCTGTGTGATGCCACTAACACAGTACAAGTCCTATGGGTGCTTCTGGGAAGAAAATATAGGAACTCTGTGTGATGCCACTAACACACTACAAGTCCTATGGGTGCTTCTGGGAAGAAAATATAGGAACTCTGTGTGATGCCACTAACACAGTAGAAGTCCTATGGGTGCTTCTGGGAAGAAAATATAGGAACTCTGTGTGATGCCACTAACACAGTACAAGTCCTATGGGTGCTTCTGGGAAGAAAATATAGGAACTCTGTGTGATGGCACTAACACACTACAAGTCCTATGGGTGCTTCTGGGAAGAAAATATAGGAACTCTGTGTGATGGCACTAACACAGTACAAGTCCTATGGGTGCTTCTGGGAAGAAAATATAGGAACTCTGTGTGATGCCACTAACACAGTACAAGTCCTATGGGTGCTTCTGGGAAGAAAATATAGGAACTCTGTGTGATGCCACTAACACAGTACAAGTCCTATGGGTGCTTCTGGGAAGAAAATATAGGAACTCTGTGTGATGCCACTAACACACTAGAAGTCCTATGGGTGCTTCTGGGAAGAAAATATAGGAACTCTGTGTGATGCCACTAACACACTAGAAAGTCCTATGGGTGCTTCTGGGAAGAAAATATAGGAACTCTGTGTGATGCCACTAACACAGTACAAGTCCTATGTGTGCTTCTGGGAAGAAAATATAGGAGCTCTGTGTGATGGGACTAACACACTACAAGTCCTATGGGTGCTTCTGGGAAGAAAATATAGGAACTCTGTGTGATGCCACTAACACAGTACAAGTCCTATGGGTGCTTCTGGGAAGAAAATATAGGAACTCTGTGTGATGCCACTAACACAGTACAAGTCCTATGGGTGCTTCTGGGAAGAAAATATAGGAACTCTGTGTGATGCCACTAACACAGTACAAGTCCTATGGGTGCTTCTGGGAAGAAAATATAGGAACTCTGTGTGATGCCACTAACACACTACAAGTCCTATGGGTGCTTCTGGGAAGAAAATATAGGAACTCTGTGTGATGCCACTAACACAGTATCAGTCCTATGGATGCTTCTGGGAAGAAAATATAGGAACTCTGTGTGATGCCACTAACACAGTACAAGTCCTATGGGTGCTTCTGGGAAGAAAATATAGGAACTCTGTGTGATGCCACTAACACAGTACAAGTCCTATGGGTGCTTCTGGGAAGACAATATAGGAACTCTGTGTGATGCCACTAACACAGTACAAGTCCTATGGGTGCTTCTGGGAAGAAAATATAGGAGCTCTGTTTGCTGCCACTAACACACTAGAAGTCCTATGGGTGCTTTTGGGGTGCAGTGCTGTACTAACAGCACTGCGGTTGGTACTACTGAAATACTGTAGTAACAGTAAGACACGTACCAGACTAACCCCCAGCAGCAGCTAAAAACACACTAACCAGCAGCAGCAATGGACGATCAATGACAGGTAGCAATGGTTTAGCAAATAAATAGCCAATGGTTTAGCAAAGTAGAGCAAATCTTTCTATATGAATCTAGCAAAGAGTGACACAGAATCAGCCTGATCTCTCCTAAAGCCGGAACTCATGTGACCGGCGCCGACGGCGTGGCGGCCTTTTAAATGAGGGGGCGTGTACTAAAGCCCCTGAGCTGTAATTGGCTACAGGCGTCCTGCCTGTAGCCAATTATGGCTCTCCGAGTTTCCGGCGCTGTGATTGGCCAAGCATGCGGGGTCACAGTGCATGCTTGGCCAATCATCAGCCAGCAATGCACTGCGCCGGCCGCGCCCGGCCGCAATGCATTGCGGGGCCGCTCGCATCACACGAATGTGATGCGAGCGGCCAAAATAGTTCTGGGCTCGCCGAGCGAGCGAACACCCGGTGCTCGATGCGAACATGGGTTCGCATCGAGCACCGGGCCCATCCCTAGTACAGTACGCTCTGTTGGTCAGATCAGGTCAAATCTGTATGTATGACCGTCACAAGTATTGATTGTGCAGTCCTATTGTAAGCCTACTTCCATTACCCAGCATAAACACATTCTCACTGGATATAGTATTTTACATTATTTTTCATTGTTGTAATATTTACTCTTGTCAGGACGAGTTTCCTCAACACTGAATGTTTCCTACATTGTTTCCTTTCCAATCACTGTAAGATAATTCAGATCAAAGGCTGAAACACGCAGCCTTTGTTTACAAATGTAATTGCTGTGATTACTCACTTTTACTGGCTCTGTATCCAGATCTGTGATACCTGTGTCTGAAGAATAGCCAGCTTGTCACATAATAATATAGTATAGTATCTTAAGGATGCAAAGACATAACTTGATTTTGATGTTGGTTCTGAGTTAGAGGAAGGGAGTAACATGAGCCCACAGAGAGGGGAGAACACTGATAAACAACAAATTGGCAATCATGTTCTCCCAGCCGCAGCGTATTGCCAAGTTGGCTCCGGTGATGATGAGGATGGAGGGAATGATGATGATGAGGTCACTGGTGTGACTTGGGTGCCGGATAGAGCAGAGAAGGAAAGTGAGGGGGAGAAACAACCCAAACGTGAAGCCGGATGTCCTCCAGAGGCAGCCATCAAGGAAGAGTAGAGAGCAGCCAGCCGATTATGGAGCTGTTATCTCCTGGCCCACTTCCCATAGCTCAGTTGTGTGGGCCTTTTTTTAGCAATCACACTTGCAATTTGCAATCTCTGCCTCAAGCAGATACAGTTTGGCAAAAACACCAGCCATTTGGGTACCAAATGCTTGATAAAGCATTTAACCTCCATTGACAAGAGCACCTGAAAGCCACGTTTGTGATGTTCGGGAGTTCTGGCTCAAACCGAACCAGAGAGTATTCGGCCCATCTCTACAGGTCATATTTCAAATTTTCCACATAAATCTACAAATTTCTCTCAATTATTATTCAATGGTTAGCATAGAACTTTTTTCACAAGTTTATTCATAAAGAACAAATAATTCTGAATGTAGGGTGCCTTTGGCCAATCATGGCTCACAAGATCTTATGGGTTGGAAACATGCGCTCATTTTATACCTTATGACATGCTCATTTTTATTATTTTAAATGTAAGTACTCTGGAATTCTTTTTGGAATAAAGTATAGATTGGCTTGATATACTGCACCATGAGGAGTCGTTTTCTCTTATTTCAATGCACCTGGATCCACCACCTGTGAGGGTTATACAAGATCCAATTGCTTGTTGTCTTAGTGGAGACGTGACCAGCCTGTGGATATACACTATGCCTGTTTTACCACCTATAACCTAGTGGTCCACTATTTGGGGTAGGAGGCCCAGTGTTTTGATGTTCGGTGGAGGATATCATTATTCACTCTAGTCTGTCTGATTTACATCTTGGGTGACTCCAGAAAAGAAACATGGACTTTTGTGCCAGCGTTTGTGGACATTTATAAATGTACATATTTATTTTTATTTTCAGCGCTGCATATACCCATTTTTTCTGTGTTATTATTGTTACCAACAATTCTATGCTAGCAGCTCTTTAGAACCCAAGCACAGTGAATACTCTCTATGTATATATATATCTATGTATATAGTGAATGAAAGGAGATTAGGCAGTTAGTGTAGTGTAGTGTACAGTCAGTCAGTGAAGTATATCTAATACAGAGTATATAGTGCAGTTTGTGTAGTATATTGTAGAGGAACCTCAAGTCCACTGGGAAATCCTTGAAGCTGAGGAAGTGCTAACTTATCCACGGCCACCTTTTACCCCCCCCCCCCCCCCCCCAGTAACTGGACGACACACAGTTTGGGGAGTCAATGAACAACTTTATTTTAGCCACAGCTGGCTTTTATGCTTCCCCATGCAAGGGGTTTCTTAACTCATTTTCCAGGGGCATTCCCCTAACAATAAAACCTTGGCCTACACAGGACTAGGAGTGTAATTACATCTCGTAGCAGATAATAGGTGGATTTATTAACACACTGAACAATAGGTGAATGGAAAGCTGCCTCAGACCCTACTTAACGTAATTTACTTATTCAGACATCAGTAGAAATTCCATCTACACCTCTCCTGGAATGTCCTTTCTAGGAGCCGGAGATCCTGGCTATCAACTTCACAGTATATTGGGGACTAGACTTTATATTTCGCTACATATATATAATACAGTTCAGAGTTTATAGTGCAGTCTGTGTAGTATATATAATACAGTTCAGAGTATATAGTGCAGACAGTGAAGTATATATAATACAGTTCAGAGCATATACAGTGGTGTGAAAAAAGTGTTTGCCCCCTTCCTCATTTCCTGTTCCTTTGCATGTTTGTCACACTTAAGTGTTTCGGAACATCAAGCCAATTTAAACAATAGTCAAGGACAACACAAGTAAACACAAAATGCAATTTGTAAATGAAGGTGTTTATTATTAAAGGTGAAAAAAAATCCAAATCATCATGGCCCTGTGTGAAAAAGTGATTGCCCCCCTTGTTAAAACATACTATAACTGTGGTTGTCCACACCTGAGTTCAATTTCTCTAGCCACACCCAGGCCTGATTATTGCCACACCTGTTCACAATCAAGGCATCACTTAAATAGGAGCTGCTTGACACAGTAAGGTCCACCAGAAGATCCTTAAAAGCTACACATCATGCCGAGACCCAAAGAAATTCAGGAACAATTGAGAAAGAAAGTAATTGAGATCTATCAGTCTGGAAAGGGTTATAAAGCCATTTCCAAAGCTTTGGGAATCCAGCGAACCACAGTGAGAGCCATTATCCACAAATGGCGAAGACATGGAACAGTGGTGAACCTTCCCAGGAGTGGCCGGCCGCCCAAAATTACCCCAAGAGCGCAGCGACGACTCATCCAAGAGGTCACAAAAGACCCCACAACAACGTCCAAGGAACTGCAGGCCTCACTTGCCTCAGTTAAGGTCAGCGTTCATGCCTCCACCATCAGGAAAAGACTGGGCAAAAATGGCCTGCATGGCAGAGTTCCAAGGAGAAAACCACTGCTGAGCAAAAAGAACATCAAAGCTCGTTTCAATTTCTCCACAACACATCTTGATGATCCCCAAGACTTTTGGGACAACATTCTGTGGACCGATGAGACAAAAGTGGAACTCTTTGGAAGGTGTGTGTCCAAGTATATCTGGCGTAGAAGGAACACTGCATTTCAGAAAAAGAACATTATACCAACAGTAAAATATGGTGGTGGTAGTGTGATGGTCTGGGGCTGTTTTGCTGCTTCAGGACCTGGAAGACTTGCCGTGATAAAAGGAACTATGAATTCTGCTGTCTACCAAGAGATCCTGAAGGAGAATGTCCGACCATCTGTTCGTGTACTCAAGCTGAAACGAACTTGGGTTCTGCAGCAGGACAATGATCCTAAACACACCAGCAAGTCCACCACCGAATGGCTGAAGAAAAACAAAATGAAGACTTTGGAGTGGCCTAGCCAAAGTCCTGACCTGAATCCTATTGAGATGTTGTGGTATGACCTTAAAAAGGCCGTTTATGCTCGAAAACCCTCTAATGTAACTGAATTAGGACAATTCTGCAAAGATGAGTGGGCCAAAATTCCTCCAGGACGCTGTAAAAGCCTCATTGCACGTTATCGCAAACGCTTGGTTGCAGTTGTTGCTGCTAAGGGTGGCCCAACCAGTTATTAGGTTTAGGGGCAATCACTTTTTCACACAGGGCCATGATGGTTTGGATTTTTTTTCACCTTTAATAATAAACACCTTCATTTACAAATTGCATTTTGTGTTTACTTGTGTTGTCCTTGACTATTGTTTAAATTGGTTTGATGTTCCGAAACACTTAAGTGTGACAAACATGCAAAGGAACAGGAAATGAGGAAGGGGGCAAACACTTTTTCACACCACTGTAGTGCAGTCCATGTAGTATATATAATACAGTTCAGAGAATATAGTGCAGTCCATGTCGTATATATAATATAGTTCAGAGTATATAGTACAGTCCTTGTAGTACATATAATACAGTTCAGAGTATATATTGCTGTCCGTGTAGTATATATAATACAGTTCAGATTATATAGTGCAGTCACTGTAGTGTATATAATACAGCTCAGAGTATATAGTGCAGTCCGTGTAGTATATATATAATACAATTCAGAGTATATAGTGCAGTCAGTGTAGTATATATAATACAGTTCAGAGTATATAGTGCAGTCAGTGTAGTATATATAACACAGTGGAGAGTATATAGTGCCAGCAGTGTAGTATATATAACACATTGCATAGTATATAGTGCAGTCAATGTAGTATATATAATACAGTGGAGAATATATAGTGCAGTCTGTATATATAATACAGTGCAGGGTATATAGTGCAGTGCAGAGTATATAATACAGTGTATTGAAGTGGTTAAGGGGAACCCTATGACAAAATTAAGAAAAAAATGGCGTGGGGCCCGCCCCAAAATTCATACCAGGCCCTTCGGGTCTGGCATCGATTTTAAGGGGAACTCTGCTCCCAAATTGAAAAATAAATTGACGTGTGGTCCCCCCAGAATCCATACCAGACCCTTATCCAAACATGCAGCCTGGCAGGCCAGGAAAGGGAGGGGACGAGCGAGTGCACCTCCATTCTGAACCATACCAGACCGCTTGCCCTCAACATGGGGAGAGTGCTTTGGGGTACGCCCCAAAGCACCTTGTCCTCACGTTGATGGGGACAAGGGCCTCTTCCCAACAACCCTGGCCTGTGGTTTTCAAGGTCTGCAAGCTGGGGGCTTATCAGAATTTGCAAGTCCCCTTTAAGAAGGGGGCCCCCAGATCCCGCCCCCCCATGTGAATGGGTATCGGGTACATTGTACCCCTACCCATTCACCAAAAAAGTGTCAAAAAGTAAGAAACCACAAGAGACAATTCCTTTATTGGCCCCCTACCTATAATAGAGCTGTCAAAGCAAAAAGACAGCAGTCGCCAGGAGGCCTCAAACAAAGGTGGAGTTTTTTCATTTTTTCTAATTTAGGTCCGTCGGGCGGTGTGATTGACAATGGATTTACATTGCGGGACACTTTTTAAAAAATAAAGGGATTGTCAAAAACTGTCATTTGTGGTTTTTACTTTTCAACCCTTTTTTTTTGTTGAATGGGTAGGGGTACAATGTACCCAATAGCCATTCACACAGGGGGGGTAATCTGGGGGCCCCCTTGTTAAAGGGGGCTTCCAGATTCCGATAAGCCCCCCACCCGTAGACCCTGACAACCACCGGCCTGGGTTGTCAGGAGGGGGCCTTGTCCCCATCAACATTGGTACAAGGTGCTTTGGGATGGGAGCACAGAGCCATGTTGAGGGCATGTGGCCTGGTATGGTTCAGAAGGGGGGCGCTCGCTCGTCCCCTCTATCCTGACCTCCATTCTGCATGCTCAGATAAGGGTTGGGATGGATTTTGGGGGGGGGCATGCCAGTTTTTTTTTCATTTTGGTGTGGAGTTCCCCTTAAAATCCATACCAGACTGGAAGGGCCTGGTATGGACTGGGGGTGGGGGGGCCCATGCCGTTTTTTCCTTGATTTTTCATCTATATTGCCAGGAGCCAGCAATACATTACAGCCGTGAGAAAGTTTAAATTAAATATTTTCCTTTACAGGCAGACTAGGGGACCCCCAGGCAAGATATTTAAATATAATTACATTTTTTTGTTTCACTTTAAGCATTATTAAAATCACTGCTCCTGAAAAAACAATTGTTTTAAAAACTTTTTTGCATTTATACATGTCCCCTAGGGCAGTACCTGGGTCCCCATACACTTTTTATGGCAATAACATGCATATAAAACTTTAAAATGAGGACTTTTGATTTTCATGTTCATGTCCCATAGACTTTAATAGGGTTTGCATGTTCGTTAAAACTTTTTGCCTGTTCGAGGTGTTCTGGTGCGAACCGAACCGGGGGTGTTTGCTTCATTCCTAATTAGAACCTAACAAAAAGAGTGGCAGGTGCAGTACAAGAGAATTAAAGACAATCCAAGAAGTAACAGAGTTGCACCCATGAGCTAACAAACTATACAGTGGGCACATAAATATAGAATAATTTCCTGCCAATCAAGACATGCATGGAATTTGGCTTGCTCATCCACCTCTTATGGTGGACAGTATAGGGTTGATTTACTAAAGGCAAATAGGCTGTTCACTTTACAAGGGAAGTTGTACTTTGGTAGGGAATTTGCCCCAGAGCTTAGTGAATGAAGACAACTTTCCTTGGGATTGGGTTTTCTTTGCAAACTGAAGCTTCACCACATTCAGCCACAGCAAACAACTGATCAATTTCAATCTGCCAGTCAAAGCAGGCTTATTACCGTTGGATGAAAAAGCATGTGTCTCTTCCAAAGCTACCTGAAAAGGTTTTTATTTTTCAAGCTGAATTGAATCAGATTTGGGTATTGCTGCTTTATGTAGGCCAAGCTAATTTTAAAAGAAGAAAATCAATTCTACACACAAATATGTTCTGCAAGTGTAGGCCATTACAGAGACTGCCTGTGAAAATCATCTGTTTTGCAACACCATGTATGGCATCTCCTAAGTATGTTATTTAAAGTATTTCTGTATTTTCAATATTGCTCTTGAAGCCACATGAAAAGATCATCTCCTCACTGTATGGTACTATTATTTTGTCTATCAGCCCTAAAAATGGCTAGAATTTAACAGTCATTATAGACTTCAATGGGACTCGCTGCTAAGTTTGGGTTCACAAATTTTTTGAGCAAGATTGACCCAACCCTGCCTTGATGCAATAAGGCAGTGTTTAATAAAATATAACATTTCCTGTAAGGTTGTCACATGATACCACAAGAAATCAGGGCTCAGAAAGCATTTTAATTTTGAAGGCAGAGGTGAAGATTGTCGAAAGAAAAAAAAAAAATGTTTTCATGCCACACTCTCGCCGCTGTTGATAGCTTCCGTAGCTTTTATTCAGTTTGTATATCAGTGGTAGGGATGTGGTGAAATCCTTGACCAAAAATGGCCATATAAGTAAATGGGGCTGTGGTATCATTAGTTGTTATGGGCTCTGTAGAACCTGCACCAACCGAACGAGTAAATGTTCAGACCAAACTTTAGCCTGGGTTCACACCTATGCGAATTCCCAGCGGCCTACCACGCTGTGAATTTGCAGGACATTTCAAAATACATTGTTTTTAATGAGGCATGTTCACATATCTCCGGTGCATGCGCACTGCGCATTGCAGAAAAACCGCGTGCGATTTTTGGCCAGTGCGGTGCGGATCAGGTGCAAATTCAGGCCCATTATCTTCTATTGGCACGCATCTGATTCCCACCTGGCTTGCGTTGTGAACAAAAATTCGCAACTCATTGTACTACTGAGGGGGAACTCCACGCCAAATAAAAAAAAAAAAAATGCCATGGATTCCCCCTCCAGGAGCATACCAGGCCCTTAGGTCTGGTATGAATTTTAAGAGTAACCCCCTACGCCAAAGAAACGCCGTGGGGGTCCCCCCAAAGTCCATACCAGACCCTTATCCGAGCACGCAGCCTGGCAGATCAGGAAAGGGGGTGGGGACGAGCGAGTGCCCCCCCTCCTGAACCGCACCAGGCCACATGCCCTCAACATGGGGGGTGGGTGCTTTGGGGAAGGGGGCACCCTGCGGCCCCCCCACCCCAAAGCACCTTGTCCCCATGTTGATGAGGACAAGGGCCTCTTCCCGACAACCCTGACCATTGGTTGTTGGGGTCTGCGGCGAGGGGCTTATCAGAATCCGGGAGCCCCCTTTAATAAGGGGGCCCCCAGATCCCGGCCCCCCACCCTATGTGAATGAGTACGGGGTACGATGTACCCTACCCATTCACCTAGGGTGTAAAAGTGTAAATAAAAAAAAACACACAATTTTTAAAAATATTTTATTGCACTGCTCCGGGGGTATTCTTCCGTCTTGGGGGGTATTCTCGCCTGACTCCTCCGCTCTCTTCTGCTCTTTTACCTAGCTCTTTCACGAGCAGAGGAGCCCGGCTTTCTTCTTCGTCGTCACCGCCGTCATCTGGGGGTCTTGTTCCGCCTTCGGGGGTCTTCGGGGGTCTTCCAGGGTCTCTTCTGTTCTTGCCGCTGTCGCTGCCTTCTGCGCCGCCGCCACCTTCTTCTTCTTCTTCTTAAGATGTTGACTCGTCGCTCTCTCTGGCCGGAATGGCAGAGACACGTGGTGTTGTGACTTATATAGGGACAAGGGGCAGGGTCACATGCTCATGTCACTTGGTGACCCCGCCCACATATGATGTCACAGTCCCGGAGGATGCTGGGTGCTCTGCTCTGTAGTGAGTCTATTCCCCATTTTCACAGCTCTTAGGCCCCTTTCACACGAGGCGGACTCCGCTTCCACGGAGTCCGCCTCTGTCCGCCGGCTCAGCGGGAGATCTCTCCGTTGAGCTCTGCTGAACCGGCGGATGACAAGTCCCTCTCTGCTCACTGAGCGGGGAGGGGCTTGAGAGCGCCGCTGGTCTCTATGGAGAGATCAGGTGAAAACGGACAGTGTGTCCGTTTTCATCAGATCTCACCCGATCCGATCCGATCCGCCAGCGACGGATCTGGACGTAGAGCCATACGTCTGCTTTTGGCGGATCGGACCGGGTCGGATGTCAGCGGACATGTCTCGGATCTGCCGTCAAAACTGACAGGCGGATCTGAACGGTCCGACCGTGTGAAAGGGGCCTTACTGTGAAGAAACCTTTCAGTATTTGGAAATGAAATCTCTTTTACTTTTAGACGTAGAGAGTGCCCCTTTGTCCTCTGTGATGACCTTAAAGTGAATAACTCAAAACCAAGTTCACTATATGGACCACTTATGTATTTATACAGGTTGATCTTATCTCCTTTAACCACTTAAGCCCCGGACCAATTTGCAGCCAAAGGACCAGGCCCCTTTTTGCGATTCGGCACTGCGTTGTTTTAACTGACAATTGCGCGGTCGTGCGACGTGGCTCCTAAACAAAATTGGCGTCCTTTTTTTCCCACAAATAGTGCTTTTTTTTGGTGGTATTTAATTTTGTTTTTTGTTTTTTTGCGCTATAAACAAAAATAGAGCAACAATTTTGAAAAAAATTCAATATTTTTTACTTTTTGCTATAATAAATATCCCCAAAAAATATATAAAAAAAACATATTTTTTTCCCCAGTTTAGGCCGATACGTATTCTTCTACATATTTTTGGTAAAAAAATCGCTAATTAGCGATTATTGATCGGTTTGCGCAAAAGTTATAGCGTTTACAAAATTGGGGATAGTTTTATAGCATTTGTATTAATATTTTTTTTTTACTAGTAATGGCGGCGATCAGCGATTTATATTGTGACTGCGACTTTATGGCGGACACATCGGACATTTTTGACACATTTTTGGGACCATTGTCATTTATATAGCAATCAGTGCTATTTAAATGCACTGATTCCTGTGTAAATTACACTGGCAGTGAAGGAGTTAACCACTAGGGGGCGGGGAGGGGTTACGTGTGTGCGTGTTTTTTTTTACTGTAGGGGGCGTGGCTTTGCGTCTGATGTCACTGATCGGCTTTCCCGATGACAGGAGAGAAGTGTTGGGGGTATGACATTGGGCACTATGTATAGTAGAGGAGTGTGGAGGGTATGACAGTGAGCAGTATGTACAGGAGAGGAGTGTGGAGGGTATGACGGTGGGCAACCTATTAACCGACTTGAGTACAACCAGCCTGTCAGGTTTTCCCCAAAACAATCAGTGCTGCCAGCTATAGTTAGCAACACTAATCATTGTATTCACTGGCAGAACACAATAACACTGCAGGAGTGATTCCCCCATTCACAGGTCAGCAGGTGAGAGGGTGTGTGGGGGACAGGCTGGGGAGAGATACTAGTCAGTGGCTGGGTAGGCACTGGTTAGTATCAGAGCCAGATACACACAGGTTATATACGCCACGATCGTTAGAGCGAGAGCAATAATTCTAGCACTAGACCTCCTCTGTAACTCTAAACATGTAACCTGTAAAAAAAATTTAAAGCATCGCTTGGTACACAAAAAAAATCGTGCTAACTTTAGTGTTTTTTTTTATGAATGAAACAGTTTCTTTCCAAAAAAAAATCTTTGAAAAATTGCTGCGCAAATAGCGTGTAACATAAAAAGTTGCAAAGACCACCATTTTATTCAATAGGGTGTCTGCTAAAACAATATATATAATGCTTGAGGGTTCTGAGTAATTTTCTAACAAAAAAAAATGATGATTTTTACATGTAGGAGAGAAGTGTTAGAATTGGCCTGGGTGGCGAGGGGTTAATTATCATTCTCTCAGTCTGCTGCAGAGTGCCGCTTATATTTAAACTGGCCGCTCTGTATGTAGCTTCTGACAGGCTGTGCAAGTAGCCCTGTATCTCCGGAACCATAGATGAAAGCAGCCCCATATTTTAACCAGTGCTGGAGTAGGTATTTAGCTACCTAGCCCAAATGTGGGGTCTCTGTGACTCCTGATCGCCGAGCTACAACCCTCGAAGTTGATCTTTTTTTTTTTTTTTTTTTTTCTTTTTTTGGGGGCAAATGAGCCTATCTTGAGAAAAGGGCCTGGAGCTGCAGCTCCAATATGTCAATCCGGCCCTGTGAACATGCATTACAGACCAGTGTTAATTTTTAAGTCAAATTTCAATTTTGTTTTAGTCTTAGTCTTTTGACTAAAATGGCATTTTAGTTTCATTTTAGTCTTTTGACTAAAATGCCATTTTAGTTTTTAGTCATATTTTAGTAATTTAAATTGTTTTAGTTTTAGTCGTATTTTAGTTGACTAAAATAATATTCATTTAGTCAACTAAAATGTTTTAGTCGACTAAATTAACACTGGTGTACACAGTAAACAATACAGTGCAGCCGTAGTACAGTTTCTAATACAGTGCAGGTGGTGTACACAGTATCTAATACAGTTTGTACAGTTTCTACTACTTTTCTGGTGGTGTACACAGTATCTAATACAGTGTGTACATTTTCTACTACACTTCTGGTGGTGTACACAGTACACAATACAGTGCAGCCATAGTACAGTTTCTAATACAGTGCAGGCGGTGTACACAGTATCTAATACAGTGTATGCAGTTTCTACTACTTTTCTGGTGGTGTACACAGTATCTAATGCAGTGTGTACAGTTTCTACTACTTTTCTGGTAGTGTACACAGTAGGGATGAGCCGAACACCCCCCGTTCGGCTCGCACCAGAACCCGCGAACGGACCTAAAGTCTGTGCGAGCTTTAGAACCCTATTAGTTATAATGGATGCGAACGTTCGAAATTAAAAGTGCTAATTTTAAAGGCTAATATGCATGTTAATGTCATAAAAAGTGTTTGGGGACCTGGGTCCTGCCCCAGGGGACATGTATCAATGCAAAAAGAAGTTTTAAAAATGGACGTTTTTTTCAGGAGCAGTGATTTTAATAATGCTTAAATTGAAACAATAAAAGTGTAATATTCCTTTAAATTTCGTACCTGGGGGGTGTCTATAGTATGCATGTAAAGGGGCGCATGTTTCCCGTGTTTATAACTGTCTCTGCGCAAAGTGTAATTTTTGAAAGTAAAAAAGCTATTTAAAATCACTCGCGGCTAATGTTAATTGACGGCTCCCGTAATACAGAGAACAGTCATTCATTGAAACTCATTCATAAAAAAAAGTCATTGATAAAAAATAAAAAAAAATGAAAAAAAAAAAGCGTAGGGGTCCCCCCAAATTCAATAACCAGGCCCTTCAGGTCTGGGATGGATATTAAGGGGAACCCCAGCCAAAAAAAAAAAAAAATGGCGTAGGGCCCCCCTCAAAATCCATACCAGACCCTTGAGGTCTGGTATGGATTTTAAGGGGAACCCTAGCCAAAAAAAATGGCGTGGGGTCCACCTCAAAATCCATACCAGACCCTTATCCGAGCACGCAACCTGGCAAGCCGCAGGAAAAGAGGGGGGGACGAGAGCGGCCCCCCCTCCCGCCTGAACCGTACCAGGCCACATGCCCTCAACATTGGGAGGATGCTTTGGGGGTCTAAGACCCCTAAAGCACCTTGTCCCCATGTTGATGAGGACAAGGGCCTCTTCCCCACAACCCTGGCCATTGGTTGTGGGGGTCTGCAGGCGGGGGGCTTATCGGAATCTGGAAGCCCCCTTTAACAAGGGGACCCCCAGATCCTGCCCCCCCCTGTGTGAAATGGTAAGGGGGTACAAAAGTACCCCTACCATTTCACCAAAAAAGTGGCAAAAATGGTAAAAATGACAGGAGACGGTCTTTGACAATTCCTTTATTAAAATCTTCTTTCTTCTTTCTTCATCCTTCGGTTTCTTCATCTTCTCCTTCCGTCATCTTCTTCTATCTTCTTCTTCCATTTTCTTCTTCCTCCGATCCGCTTCTTCTTGCGCTGGTCTTCTCGTCCTTCTCGTCCGGCATCTTCTTCCATCGGCGTCGGTGCCGGTGTCTTCTTGGGCCGCTCCACGCAATGGGAGGCTCCCGCTGTGTGAGGCTCCGCTCCGTCTGACAGGTCTTTTAAAACGGAGGGCACCTGGTGACCCCGCCCCCCTCTGACGTCATGGGGAAAGCCATCATGGAATTCCCCATGACGTCCCCGTGCGTCAGAGGGGGCGGGGTCACCAGGTGCCCTCCATTATAAAAGACCTGTCAGACGGAGCGGAGCCTCACACAGCGGGAGCCTCCCATTGCACGGAGCGGCCCAAGAAGAGACAGAGACACCGACACTGACGCCGACGCCGAGGGAAGAAGATGCTGGACGAGAAGGACGAGAAGACCAGCGCAAGAAGAAGCGGATCGGAGGAAGAAGAAAATGGAAGAAGAAGATGGAAGAAGATGACGGAAGGAGAAGATGAAGAAACCGAAGGATGAAGAAAGAAGAAAGAAGATTTTAATAAAGGAATTGTCAAAGACTGTCTCCTGTAATTTTTACCATTTTTGCCACTTTTTTGGTGAAATGGTAGGGGTACCCCCTTACCATTTCACACAGGGGGGGGGCGGGATCTGGGGGTCCCCTTGTTAAAGGGAGCTTCCAGATTCCGATAAGCCCCCCGCCCGCAGACCCCCACAACCACCGGGCACGGTTGTGGGGAAGAGGCCCTTGTCCTCATCAACATGGGGACAAGGTGCTTTGGGGGTCTTAGACCCCCAAAGCATCCTCCCAATGTTGAGGGCATGTGGCCTGGTACGGTTCAGGCGGGAGGGGGGCCACTCTCATCCCCCCCTCTTTTCCTGCGGCCTGCCAGGTTGCGTGCTCGGATAAGGGTCTGGTATGGATTTTGAGGGGGACCCCACGCCATTTTTTTGGCTAGGGTTCCCCTTAAAATCCATACCAGACCTCAAGGGTCTGGTATGGATTTTGAGGGGGACCCTACGCCATTTTTTTTTTTTTTTTTTGGGCTGGGGTTCCCCTTAATATCCACCCCAGACCTGAAGGGCCTGGTTATTGAATTTGGGGGGACCCCTACGCTTTTTTTTTTTTTTTTATCAATGAATGACAGTTCTCTGTGTTACAGGAGCCATCAATTCATTAGCCGCGAGTGCTTTTAAATAGCTTTTTTCCTGCAAAAATGACACTTTTTTGCAGGGAAAGTTCTAAGCACAGGAAACCTGCCCCCCTTCACAGGCCACCTATAGACACCCCCCAGATGTGATACTGCAATGCTGTTCTAACAGCACGCACACACATATCCCCAGAAATGGAGCACATATTGTCAGCAGCACACTGACACGCTGGCACTGACTGAAACAGAATATGCGAGGCCGCCGGCTCTTATACCGTGGGGCGTGTACTAAAGCCCCTGAGCTATAATTGGCTACAGGCATCCTGCCTGTAGCCAATTATGGCTCTCCTCGCTGCCGGCGCTGTGATTGGCCAAGCATGCGGGGTCACAGTGCATGCTTGGCCAATCATCAGCCAGCATTGCACTGCGCGGGCCGCAATGCATTGCGGGGCCGCTCGCATCACACGAATTTGATGCGAGCGGCCCCAATAGTTCTGGGCTCGCCGAGCGAGCGAACGCCCGGTGCTCGATTCGAACATGGGTTCGAATCGAACACCGGGCCCATCCCTAGTACACAGTATCTAATACAGTGTGTACAGTTTCTACTACACTTCTGGTATACAATACAGTGCAGCCGTTGTACATTTTCTAATACAGTGCAGGTGGTGTATACAGTATCTAATACAATGTGTACAGTTTCTTCTACTTTTCTAGTGGTGTACACAGTATCCAATACAGTTTCTACTATACTTCTGGTCGTGTACACGGTACAAAATACAGTGCAGCTGTAGTACAGATTCTAATACAGTGCAGGCAGTGAACACAGTATCTAATACAGTGTGTACAGTTTCTACTACACTTCAGGTGGTGTACACAGTATAAAATACAGTGCAGCCGTAGTACAGTTTCTAATACAGTACAGGCAGTGTACACAGTATCTAATACAGTGTGTACAGTTTCTAATACACTTTAGGCGGTGTACACAGTGTCTAATACAGTGTAGTGTGGTGTTGCAGAACAAAAAAATACATTATGTCCGGAGGGCCACCAAGGAGAGGCAGACGCTCACAGGCCACTAAAAGAGGGCAAGCAGCCACTGTGTCTACAGTCAACAGTGGTGGTCGTGGACATGGTCCTTTTTTCTACTGCTGGCCATGTTATTGGGCCACAACATGCAGAAGAGTTGGTGGAGTGGATAACAAAGCTATCCTCATCCTCCTCATTCTCTGTCACCCAGGCTCAGAGTAGTTTGCTTTCCAACGCAGCTGCCAAAGCGGCCTATTCCACTGACTCCTTGTCCACAGTCACTTCTTCCGTAGCCCCACCATCATGCACAGAGGAGTCCCCAGAATTATTCGACCACAGTGTACATGCTGCTGGAGGATGCGCAATGATTTGAAGGCTCCGATGTTGGTTCCCAGGTTTAGGAAGGGAGTAATGTGAGCCTAGAGAGAAGGGGTTCCACAGAAGGACAAGTAAACTGGCAGTCATGTGCCCCAAGCTGCAGCATACTGCCAAGTTTGCTCCAGTGACAAGGAGGGAGGGGATGATGAGGTCACTGACTGTAGTTGGGTGCCTGAGAGAGGAGAGGAGGAGGAGCCATGTGCTTGGCTTCTTTTCGCCATGCCAGTGGCTACTGATCAAGGATGCATGCACTGTCTTGTCACCATTTGAGGAGGCCACAAGGGTGGTGAGCAGCAACAATGCTCGCATCAGTGATACTGTCCCTCTAGTCTTCTTTCTGGAGGACAGGCTTCTTGGAATCATGGAAAGGGCACTTGAGGCAGAACAGCGGGAGGAAGAGGAGGACTTCCTTTCCTCTCAAGGCCCCCTTTATTAAGATAGCATTCCTGCGGGTCCGCCAAACACACAGGAAGGAGCGGAGGAGGAGGAGGATTGCGTCAGCATGGATATAGAAGATAACACTCAGCAGCGGTCTTCAAGGGATGGTTTTCAGTCCCCAGAAACCCAAGGAGTTGTACGTGGCTGGGAGGAGGTAATTATGGATATGTGATCTTAGTGACCCAGAGGACTCAGAATCGAATGCCTCTGCAAACTTACACTGCATGGCCTCCCTGATTCTGCAAAGCTTGCGAAAGGACCCTATGATTCGTGGTATCTAGGAGAGGGATCATTACTGGCTGGCTCTTGATGCATGTTACAAGGGTAAGGTTGCAGAACTCCACTGCCATTGCAGATAGAGCAGAGGATGAAACATCTTCAGGAGGCTTTGAAGAAAGGTTTGTACATCGCATTTCCAGACCCTGGGAGGTTATTATTTCCTGGTGCTGGACAACGTGTTGCTGAGGCTTCGTTCAGTCAGAAGAAGGGCAGTGGAGAAGGTGGCCCTCTGACCGATGCCTTTAAAGTATTTTTCAGTCCTCAGTGCCAAGGACTGATCTGTTCAAGCAACCATCGCCAGCATCTGCATTATATGGTGCAGGAATATCTAGGGGCAAGAGCAGACTTGGAGACGTTTCCAACAGAGCATCCACTGGGTTACCGGGTCTTGAGGATTTGAGGATGGACCACTGGTAAGAACTTTCTCAATATGCAATTGAGCTACTGGCCTGTCCTGCATCCATTGTGCTTACTGAACGCACATTCAGTGCTTATGGAGGGTTTGTAACAGGTCAAAGAGTGCGCCTGTCCACAGACTCCGTTGATAGGCTCACATTCATAAAAATGAATCAGTCTTGGATTAGCGCTATCAAGCACCTGATGCTGATGTAACTGATTGAATTTGCTATGGATGTGGGATCCCTCGAAGATTGCCTATGCTGACTATCCTATTCCTCCTCAATCTTGATGATGCAAGCTTCCAACAATATTTTTGGTTTAGGACACCACCACCACCACCCAAGGCCCAATTTTTCTGCCCCTGTTAAACAGGGGCATGTAATTACAATTTTTGATATAATATTTAATAGCAGGGCCTGTTCCTGCACCCAACAAGAGTATCTGTGAGGGGTTACAATGTTGTGGCACCACCACCAAAACCAAATGCCCAGTTTTTCTGCCCCTGTGTAATTACAATTTTTTATATAATATTTCACAGCAGGGCTTTTTCCTGTACCCAACAAGAGTAGGGGCTTGCAGTGTTCTGGTGCCACCAATTTTCTACAGAGTATATAGGGCCGGCTGTATAGTATATATACTGTTGTTCAGAGTATATAGTGCCTGGGGGACCCCATGCCATTTTTTTAAATTTGGTGCTGGGTTCCCCTTAATATCCATACCAGACCTGAAGGGCCTGGTATGGGTTTTGGAGGGGCATCCACGACATTTTTTTGGTATTTTGAGGGGGCGGGCTCAACCGTTTACATCACCAGGTGGCCCCGTCCTCAGCTATATAACAGATGTCATTGCAAAGAAGCATCAGTCAATGGGAGCCTCCCATGGAGGCAGAGTTTTTTCTGCTTTTTTTTTTTATCGGGTCGTTGGACGCTGTGATCGAAGATGAATGGACATCGCAGTACAGTTTTTTTTTAAATAAAGGACTTGTCCCAAATTGTCTCCTGTCATTTTTAACATTTAGACACTTCTTTTGGTGAATGGATAGGGGTACAATGTACCCGATACCCATTCACATGGGGAGTGGGATCTGGGGGTCCCCTTCTTAAAGGGTGCTTCCAGATTCCGATAATCCCCCCGCCCGCAGACCCCCACAACAAACGAGCAAGGGTTGTGGGGATGAGGCCCTTGTCCACATCAACATGGGGACAAGGTGTTTTGGGGGACCCCAAAGCATCCTCCCCATGTTGAGGGCATGTGGCCTGGTACGGTTCAGGAGGGGGGCGTTCTCTCGTCCCCCCCCCTTTTCCTGTTGCCTGCCAGGTTGCATGCTCGGATAAGGGTCTGGTATGGATTTTGGTTCGGACCCCTACGCTATTTTTTTTATTTTGGCACAGGGTTCCCCTTAATATCCATACCAGACCTGAAGAGCCTGGTATGGATTTTGGTGGGACCCCCACGCAATTTTATTTTAACATTTGTGTGCAGGGTTCCCCTTTATATTCATACCAGACCCAAAGGGCCTGGTAATGGACTGGGGGGAACCTATGCCATTTTTTAAAATGATTTTTATCTATATTGTTGGGAGCCGACAATTCATTACAGCCACAAACAGTTTTAAATGACTGTTTTTCCTTTAGAAATTTAATTTTGCCTTGGTATTGTTTTAAACACTGGAAAAATGCGCTACTTTACAGGCATACTAAGGATACCCCCAGACACGATATTTAAAGGAATATTTCATTTTTATTGTTTCACTTTAAGCATTATTAAAATCACTGCTCCTGAAAAAAATTCCATTTTTAAATTTTTTTTTTGCATTGATACATGTCCCCCGGGCAGGACCCGGGTCCCCAAACACTTTTTATGGCAATAAGTTGCATATAAGCCTTTAAAATTAGCACTTTTGATTTTTCATGTTCGTGTCCCATAGACTTTAATGGTGTTCGCGTGTTCATATGAATTTTTTGCCTGTTCGCATGATCTGGTGCAAACCGAAGCAGGGGGTGTTCGGCTCATCCCTAGTTATAAACATGGGAAAGGTGCGCTACTTTACAGACATACTAAGGACACCTCCAGGCATGATATTTAAAGTAATATTAAATTTTTATTGTTTCACTTAAGCATCATTAAAATCACTGCTCCCGATAAAACGTCAGTTTTTAAAACATTTTTTTGCATTGATACATGTCCCCTGGGGCAGGACCCGGGACCGCAAACACTTTTTATGGCAATAACTTGCATATAAGCCTTTAAAATTAGCACTTTAGATTTTTCGTGTCCCATAGACTTTAACGGTGTTTGCACACATTTTTTGCCTGTTCGCATGTTCTGCTGCAAAACGAACCAGGGGGTGTTCGGCTCATCCCTACTTGTAAGTGCTGCAGCAAAACTGATTAGCTCGTTGTACTTCTTCCCCTCCCCCAATCTGCACTGTGTTGTACAGGAATTGCAAGAAGCTAATACCAACTCCAAGTCAAATTCAGGTTCTTACATTGCTTGTTTTAAAAAAACAAAAAAACTAAATAACATTTGAACAAGTATTAATGAATATACACCTGCATAAATGTGTCTTTTACATATGCCGGGTTTTCATCCAGACTCTAGTCAACCTCTAAAAACACAGCTTCTATGAGACTTTAAAAATACAGCTTATATAAGACCTTACTGATTAGGCTTTACATTAGCTGTAGCTGACTGTATCTATAGTTGATGGCAGATTGACACTTCAGATGTAATTTTAATTTCAATCTTCAGAGCTGTGTAGCATTATACACGTTTTGTAATTTTATTTGAAAAGAAAACTGTTTTCCTTTAACCTCCCGAAGATTTACCCCCCTTCGTGACCTGGCAATTTTTTGCATTACGGCACTGCGTTATTTTAACTGAGAATTGAACAGTTGTGCAGCGATGTACCGAAATAAAATTTTAAGCTTTTGATCACCACTGCGGTTTTTATTATTTGCGCTATAAACAAAAAAAGACAGACAATTTTGGGGAAAAAAAAAAAACAATATATATTTTTTTTACTTTCTGATATAAAACATATGAGATAAAAAGAATGAAAAAACTAATTTCTTTATAAATTTAGGCCAATATGTATTCTGCTACATATTTTTTGTAAAAAAAATCCCAATAAGCATATATTGATTGGTTTGTGAAAAAGTTGTATTGTCTACAAACTATAGTATATATACTGGAATTTGTGTTATATAGCGGGACTGCGATATTACAGTGGAGAATCAGACACTAACATAGACTTTTGACACTTTGTGGGAACCAGTAACACTAATACAGTAATCAGTGCTAAACATATGCACTATCACTGTACTGATGACACTGGCTGGGAAGGAGTTAAACATCTAGGGTGATCAAAGGGTTAACTGTGTGCCTAGCCAGTGTTTTGTGTAAAGTGTTAGGTGCATTTACCAAGGGAAGTGATGGGGCACAAAATCCATCACTCCCCCCCCCCCCCTCTTTTTAGAACAGAGCTCTGCCTTGTTTGCATAGGCAGCGCTCTATTCTGTGTCCCTGCCCGATGATCGGCGGGTGCTGGCCGACATCCATTGCCCGGCACCCGCAGATCGGCTTCTGATGTGAGTAATCACAGCAGAAGCGGCCCGCCGCCTGAACGCATGTGCGCCCCCTAGACGGCGTAGAGTCACATATACAGGTATATCAAAAAATTTGAATATCATCAAAAAGTTAATTTATTTCAGTAATTAAATTCAAAAAGAGTAACTCATATATTATATAGATTCATTACACATAGAGAGATATATCTCAAACATTTCTTTCTTTTGATTTTGAAGATTATGCCTTACAGCTAGTGAAAAACAAAATTCAGCATCTCAGAAAATTTGAATATTACATAAGACCACTAAAAAAAGGATTTTTAATAACGAAATGTTGGCTTACTGAAAAGTATGTCCATGTACAGTATAGTATGCACTCAATAAATACTTGGTTGAGGTTTCTTTTGCATGAATTACTGCATCAATGCAGTGTGGCATGGAGGCGATCAGCCTGTGCCACTGCTGAGGTGTTATGGAAGCCCAGGTTGCTTTGATAGCGGCATTCAGCTCGTCTGCATTGTTGGGTCTGGTGTCTCTCATTTTCCTCTTGACAATACCCCAAAGATATTCCGACAGTTACAGCCATGTCCTGCATGCGTCTGTGTGAGGTGGCTCTTGAAGCACTGATACCAGCCGTAGTCCACTCCTTGTAAATCTCCCCCAAATTCTTAAATGGCCTTTGCTTCACAATCCTCTCAAGGCTGTGGTTATTCCTGTTGCTTGTGCACCTTTTTCTACCACATATTTTCCTTTCACTCAACTTTCCATTATTATGCTTGAATACAGCACTCTGGGAACAGCCAGCTTCTTTAGCAATGACCTTTTGTGACTTACCCTCCTTGTGGAGGGTGTCAATGACTGTCTTCTGAACAACTGTCAAGTCTGCAGTCTTCCCCATGATTGTGTAACCCACTGAACCAGGACCTGGACTGAGAGACTGTTTAACCACTTCAGCCCCAGAATGTTTTACCCCTTTGATGACCAGGCCATTTTTTGCGATACGGCACTGCGTTACTTTAACTGACAATTGCGCGGGCGTGCAAAGCTGTACCCAAACAAAATCGATGTCCTTTTTTCCAACAAATAGAGCTTTCTTTTGGTGGTATTTGATCACCTCTGTGGTTTTTAAAAAAAAAAAAAGAGCAACAATTTTGAAAAAAAATAACTTTTTTTTAACTTTCTGCTATTAAACATACCCAATAAAAAATGTCTTCGTCAATATAGGCCAATATGTAGTCTGCTACATATTTTTGGTAAAAAAATCCCAATTAGCATATAATGATTGGTTTGCGCAAAAGTTATAGCATCTACAAACTATGGGATAGATTTAGGGACTTTTCTTTTTTCTAGTAATGGCGGCAATCAGTGATTTTTAGTGGGACTGTGACATTGCGGCAGGCAAATTGTACACTAAGTGAAATTTTTGGGGGACCAATGACACCAATACAGTGATCAGTGCTAAAAAAAATGCACTGACACTGTATAAATGACACTGACAGGGAAGGGGTTAACATCAGGGCGGTTAAATATGTTTCCTAAGCGTGCTTACTAAAGGCCTGTACCCACGATCGAACTTTCCGATGGGAAAAGTTGGATGTGAGGTTGTTGGCGGTAAGTCCGACCGTGTGTGTATGCTCCATCGGACAATTGTTGTCGGACTTTCCGCCAACAAGTGTTGGCTAGCATGTTCTCAAATTCCGATCGTGTGTACACAAGTCCGTCGGACAAAAGTCCAAAGTACAAACACGCATGCTAGGAAGCAAGGACGAGCCAAAAGCACTCGGTTTTGTAAAACTAGCGTTCGTAATGGAGATATCACATTTGTGACGTGCCAAATTATGAAATCTCTCAATGCAGCGCATTCTTTTCTTCTTTATAATGGTATAATAATGTATAATAATGAAGCTGCTTTGAGTTCTGACAAACATATTTACTTTTATTTTTTTTCTAGTGATCTCCAGAATAATACTTTTTTTTCTAGTGATCTCCAGAATAAAAAAAAAAAATTCTAGTGATCTCCAGAATAATAAATTGTTTTTTTTTTCTAGTGATCTCCAGATTAATAATTTTTTTTCTAGTGATCTCCAGAATAATATTTTTTTTCTAGTGATCTCCAAAATAATTTTTTTTATAGTGATCTCCAGAATAATACTTTTTTTTTATAGTGATCTCCAGAATAATATATATATATATATATATATATATATATATATATATATATATATATTTTTTTTTTTTTTTTTTTTTGTGTCAAGTTACCACAACACCATTATTATCTCACATTTTTTAACCTCAAAGATATAACTATGTTGGTGTCCCTTGTTAATTTGACATTGTATTTTTGAAGTATACCTGCCTATTCACAAACAGACTGCCCTTTTTGAAGTAAAACACATAGGCAGGTATTTGTCAAAAACAAATTTTTTTATTCAATAGGGAGCACAAGGTCATATCAAAATCAAGAGGAAGGCAACAATGGAGAAACAGTTGGAATTGGTGAAATGTTTGTACCCCAAGGCAGACATCAATTATTTGACTTAAAAATTGGTAACCTGAGGAGTCCATTTAATAGGAAGCACAATATGGTCCTGGACTCCGAGAGATCGGGAGCAGCAGCAGATGACATATATGTCCTGAGGCTGTGGTCTTCCAACAGCCTGCGTTTTTTGCAGACCACACCGAACCCAGGCCATCGCTCTCAACACTTCCTTCCACACAAATGAAAGAAATTAAATCAAAAATGCATTCTCTGCACCCCCCAAAAAAAAGATAATAACTCAAATTAAACAAAAAAGAAAATTATAAATGATATTGGGGATAATCCTCATCCCAGTGGCCTTGTTGGGGGGGTTGATGCATTGGCCACGGTCTGCCATGCTGCTGTGGTGGGTGGGGTGGCTGTGTTGTTGGTGGAGGTGGTGGAGAAGGATGGTCAAACTCGCAGAGGTGTGTTTTAGGAGTCATTTGGCCCTTCTTCCTCTTGTTCAGGACCTGAAGAATGATTTCTTCGCACATAGTGCGCTGGTCCTCCTCCATTTCTTTTAGTTTATTGCCTGTCAGGCATCTAAAAGCCTCCTGGGCATCAGGGGTCGTGCTAATCACAGTTGTAGCATGGCGGAGAAATGCAGCCGTGGCATCGTCCAGGTTCCTGGACTTCCTGGCCCTTTTTGTTGGAGGGCAGAGGGGAGGAACCTGGCATTCAGTCAGGCATCTTGGCACGGCCTCCTCTTGGCTTTGGCTGAGACTTTCCTGTGTATGAAAATGGAACATCGTTTTTGTTTTTTGGTCATCAATCACACACAATTTTGAGCTCATGACTGTTGCAAATTGAATGTTAACAAATAGAAAAGACTATCAATCTGTTCCCAGCATTTTCCATTCTTGTCCCAATCATTTTTGGCCACTACTGTCTATTGATATCTAAACCACTTTGTTAAATCAGAAATGTGGGATTAATAACATCTAGTTAACATTATTACATTTTTGACAAGAACTATGTTCAACAATGCTATACCTGGGTCAAGCTGGGCTCCTCCACATCTTCTTCCTGGGTGGAAGGCCCAGGGTGGACCTCAGGAGCCTCAGCTGATGTGGAAGGAAGTGTTGGTAGTGGGCCTAGTAGCCTGGGGACATATATGTCATCTGCTGCTGCTGCTCCGGATCTCTGGGAATCCTGGACTTTCTTGCGCTCCCTATTATATGTGCTCCTCAGGCTACTATACCAATATTGGCCTTCAAATAATTGATGTCTGCCGTGGGATACACAGGCTTCACCAATTCCAGCAGTTTCTCCATCGCTGCCTTCCTCATTATCTTGTTGGAATAGTCCCTGCTTTTAACTTGCCAGAGACATGGCAGCTCCCGGTATTGTTCGATAAAGTCAGGGAGCAAATCTGGGGCCGTAAATTTATCCACCGTTTTATCTGCACGACACAACACAAGACAAACCCTAATGTCAGGCTAAACTCTCATAATCTTATCCTAATATAGGCCTCAATCTATAAGCAGTATAGGCCACTAACCACTGATGCCCCAATTTACAATTGTACCTTCGTTTGAACGATCCTTTGCGCAATAACGATCCTCCATCCTCCACTCACAGATCGTACGTCCGTCCGTCGACCAGGTGTTATGCTTTATATACACTGCACATGCGTGAAACTCTGCCCATGTCCTTCTTTCCAGTGTATTCCCCACCTCTTCTGTTTCGGGGGAGTGGGAGAGCACATGGCCGAGATACAGCAGGTGTGAGCAGCAATGAGGAAAGCCCGGAGTAAGGCCGTTCCAGATCCAGGTGGAGATATAAGGCCTCAAATATATATTTTGAAGAAATGGTGGAGATGGTGGACATCTTAAAAAGGACATACTATGATGGGAAGCATGGACCTTACAGAAACCCAAATGTCAGAAAGGCCAAGATCATGGCTAAAGTTGTGAGAAGTCTGCACAGGAATTTTGGGGGACGTCGATCCAAGGATCAGTTGAGAATATGCTGGTCAGACCTTAAATTGAGAGAGGAAGATCAGTATAGGAAGATTAGGAAAGTGCTGCAAAAAAGTATGTACCGTATTTATCGACGTATAACACGCACAGGCGTATAACACGCACATTAATTTTAAGAGGGAAGTTTCAGGAAAAAAAAATGTAATTTGAAATAAGGAACTTTGAAGCAATATAAGGGTCAGTGCCCATCTGCAGCCTCACAAGTGCCATCAATGCAGCCTGATCAATGCCCATCTGCAGCCTCACCATTGCCATCAATGCAGCCTGATCAATGCCCATCTGCAGCCTCACCATTGCCATCAATGCAGCCTGATCAATACAAATCTGCAGCCTCACAAGTGCCATCAATGCAGTCTCATCAGTTCACATCAATGCAGCCTCACCATTGCCATCAATGTAGCCCCCCTCCCTGTCCCCTACAAGGCATCTAAAATTGAAGTATTGGCGTATAACATGCACATGCTATTTGCACCCGATTTTCATGGTGAAAAAGTGAGTGTTATACACCAATAAATACAGTATTTGTTGTGTGTTCCTCTTATTATTATTACTTGCATGCTGGTCCATGTTCTTTTCTTTACTGTTGTACGGTTTAAAAGGCCAAGTAGGAATCGTTCGTGGGACATTAAACATTGTTCGTTCGACCACTAATACATCGTTTTGGGAGATGCAGGTTAACTACATTTGCAAGGGGAGAAAACTGCGCCAAGTTATAAAATAACTACTACTGGAATCCAACAATAAAAATGAATGGATACCCAATTTACTTAGACAATGGGGGTGTTTTGGAAAGTTTGACACTATAATCCAGTGTTGACGATGGATACCCAATTTACATTGTCAGTGAGAACAAAATAAAAAATAAATTAAATTAAGTTAAAACAGAACTCTAGAGGACAATTAATACAGATCAAAATTATCACTAAGAATGTTCACAAAATAAAGTTGCTTATTGAATAAGTCCTCATTCAAGTGAAATAAGATCTTGTATGGATAGTGCTTTCACGCCACACCACTGTGCTCCACATCAAAGAGGGTGCCACCACCAGTATATAGGCTGCTTACCATATGGTAGATAGAAACCGACACTCAAATTGAGCACTAGGCAGAAATCCTGACACTTGGATGGGACACACACTTCAAGGGATTAAATCCAATGATTCGCCACTCGAGACCATATACTCCAGAGAAGATACAGCGTGATATATATGATAATGGTCACAGCACTCAGCAGTGCATCCGGATAGTAGCATAAAAGAAGTAAAAACAGACCATCGTGTGATACTGTATAATAAACTAAAACTTTTTATTTAAAATTAGATTATACTCACATTTGCAGTGAAGAAACAAGCATAAACGAACATTTAAATGAGTTTTAGCAGAACGCCGGCCGGCATCGATTCAAAACCCTTCCTCCTTCCTGAAACAAACGCGGTGACGTCACTGCACGCCCTCTCAGACGCGTTTCGTCATAACTAAAACTACATTTGTTCAGGCCTATTTGGTTTAAAATAAGTACATTAGATTATTGTCTAGATGTGTTTGAAACTATAATGAATGAATGATTTGTATAGCGCTGCAACTGCGAACTGAATTGCCTCGAGTCGCTTGATCTGACCTGCGTTGATTCCTTCTTAGAAGAGGTGGGTCTTGAGTTTTTCCCTGAAGGCCCGATGGTCTTTTGCCAAGCGGATGTTCGTAGGTAGAGCGTTCCAGAACCGTGGTCCTTGGACTGCAAATCTTCGTTCTCCCCTTGATTTGTACCGGGACTTGGGGACAAGGTGGAGGTTTTGGTAGTTTGATCGGAGGTTGCGATTGGGATTGTAGTGTTCTATTTTTTCGCATAAGTATTGAGGAGCATCTCCTTGTGTGCATTTGTGGGTCAGACAGAGGGTCTTGAATGTGATCCGATCCTTTACGGTTAGCCAGTGTAGGATCCTAAGGGAGGGGAGATGGATTCCCATGGTTTTTTTCCTGTGACTAGTCTTGCTGCCGCGTTTTGAACGACTTGTAGGCGTGCAATCTGGAATTTAGGTAGTCCTATGTAGAGGGAGTTTGCATAGTCGAGTTGAGAGTTGATGATTGTTCCTACCACTATGGCTTTTTCCTTTTCTGGGATGAAGGAGATGAGTCTATGTAGCAGGCGTAGAAGGTGGTAGGATCCACTGACTACTGATCCTATTTGTGCATTTAGGAGAAGGAGTTCTGTTTTGGTTCCATTAAGTTTGAGTGAGCTTGTGGACATCCAGTTATTTATTGATGTGAGGCATTTTTCTAATTCCTGATATTGGTCTTTTTGTCCGGGGATCCGAAGGTAGAGTTGAGTATCATCTGTGTATGAGTGGAAGCATGGGTCTGATATGCTGATGATTTAAAGGATTGGACGGATGTAAGTGTTGAAGAGCACGGGTGACAAAGGTGATCCTTGAGGGACTCCATAGGAGACTGCGCGAGATTCAGAGGTGAAGGCTCCAAGTTTCACTGTCTGTGACCGATATCCTAAGAAGGAAGCGAACCATAGTAAGTCTGAATCTGTGACTCCTGCTACTTCTTTGAGGCGGGTGAGTAGAGTGTTGTGATCCAGTGTGTCAAACGCTGCACTAAGGTCCAGGAGTACCAGGAGACATGATTCTCCATTATCTGCTGCTTCCAAGGCATCGTCCCATATTGAAATGTCAACTTTAGTCAGCAGCTGTTTATGCCTCTGGATGCAGGAGCACTAGTGTAGGACACCATAACACCCTTGTTATGATGCCCCACGCAGGTGCTCCAGTGGATACTAGGGGTCTCTCCATGTGTGAAAATTGCACAAAATAGGTAAGTATTCTAGCTTTTGAAAGGAAAAAAATCATGTATTCAGCTTGGATTTCTGCCAAAACAGACAATTGGAACACACTTCCAAGCAATGTTTCATATTACTATTTCTAGCCTAACATATCTGTCTGCTAAGTATACCTTTTTTGTATTCACATAGGGGAGAAAAGAAGAGGGACATCTGGGGACACCAGTAACCCAGCACCTACTGAACATCCTGAAGAAAGGCAACTCACCACACACCCTGAAGATGTGGATGGCTGCTGATGTGCAGGAAGTACTGGGTGAAGTTGTAGAAATGGTGTCGACCACAGGTCAGTGTCTGAGACCACAGCTTCAGGTAATAGGTTTTTTATTTTTAGGTGAGGTGGATGTTGTGGAAGAAGAAACTCACTTCAGCAGGGCAAGTGCACAAATTCTGATCAGTGAGCTCATGGTTTGTAATCGTGATTTCGAACAAATGAAACAAAACATTTATGATGTTCAAAAAAGACTGAGCAACATCATAGATATTTTAGGCAAAATCTAAACAGTGCCTTGATTTTACATAAAGGATGTGAGTGCAATATTTGGAGGTTTTGTGTGCTGTTTTAAATAAATGGTTTTACTTTACTTCACTATTGGAAGCATTTTTTTCATTTCATGTGGAGTCCAATCACCTAATGCTCTTTGGATTCATCTGATACCCGTGTGGGGTCACTAAGCGAGTTTGCCGAGCATGAGAGTGCAAGGCATATGCTATTGGTGAGTGCATTTCTTAAGGGTGCGGTAGCACTGAACACAGGTGGTGTGGTGGAAGAGTATTTCAAGTCACTTCAAGATTTCTGTTTATTTCAAGATTTTTTTCATTTGGAAACACAATCACTTGGATGTTTAATTAACAGCTCACGGACTAAATTTTGGATTTGTTCTATATATCATGGACACTAGTATTAATTATTATTATTTTTAATCACTAGTACTTAACCTAGAAAATTCACCTAAAAAAACAATGTTAGAGAATAATACTGTTATTTTTAAACACTGTTTTCATAGGTTGAGTATTTAGCTTTTCACATTTTTGTGATTATTAGCGCTGCTATTTTATTCATTTAAAATCACTTTTATACTGTATTTTGTTTAAGTAGCTGCTTAGATTATTACACATAGGTGGTTCAGCTTTGTTTGTGCGCAGTGGTGGTGTGAGAAGGGAAGGTGGTGCGTTTTTTTATCATACCAGTTTTTTTGATCTTTTTAAAATCTAAACAAAAATAACATTTTATAGTTGTCGTTATGTTGTACGTGTTTTTACAGTTTTAAATGAATTGCAAAGCCAAATTTTGAAGGTACACACAGTGTGTCAACATGTGCTCTCTCCCATCATGGGATATCAATGTACGCATTTTGTGGGTGCAACCCCTTCCTACAAACTAAAGTAGGTGAGAGGAAGGGTTTGCACCACCGAAACACGTCCATTGATCCCCATGATGGGAGCTACCACATGTTAACACACTGGGGCTTATTTCAAAAAGGCAAAACCACTTTGCACTACAAGTGCAATGCAAGTGCAATTGAAAGTGCACTTGTAGGGCATAGTGGAGTGGCCTTTCTGAAATAAGCCCCAGTGTGTCAACATGTGCTAGCTCCCATCATGGGGGGTCAATGGACATGTTTCGGGGGTGCAACCCCTTCCTCTCACCAACTTTAGTTTGGAGGATGGGATTGCACCCACAAAATGCATACATTGATATCCCATGAAGGGAGATAGCACATGTTGACACACTGTGTGTTTTGGGGCTTTAGCAAAATAGATGTAGGGAAAAGACCCACATTTTAGGCATGGGATCATGAGGGAAATCCAAATGTGGCGTCCCAATTTGTGTGTATCTTCAACATTTGACTTTTAGAGAGGTGAGATCACCCCATCTGATGAAGGCAAGATCCACACAGTTTTGACATATTAATGTCTCATATGGCCTTCACTTTAGCAAAGTTGAACTTTGTAAGTTCCTGAGTTGGGGATGTGTATGTTATGTTTTTAAACATGCCTGTTTAGCCCCAAAAATGGTAAATTATACATGTTATACACCAAGATGTTGGTTTGTTCAAAAAAACTTTTAGAACGCACATGCGAATGTGCTTGGAGTAAAATGTTTTTTATGCAACAATGTGTGGCTTCTTATTTCAATGCTCAATACCAGTGTATTTCTTAATTTGGTGTGGTTACAGTGACAATGTGCCGTAAAATGTGCCAACATCAGGCCATTTTAGGGACTCCAAGCAATTAATTCAAGGAGTTGAAAAGTATGAATATATTTATCATTAATGCATTACATACATTAACAACAATAACATTGTGTGTGTGTAGCAGACCCACAGCACAACATAATAGTTAGCTGAAGAAGAGATTGTCCCCTTATGTATGCAATAAGTTACGTTTGCACTATTGAAGAAAATGGGCAAAATAAAAAGGCCATTTGAGAACCTAGGACAGATAAGAAACAGAAACAGTAATTCAAATGAAATATGAGTTTAGGGGGCGCATGCGCGGATGCCTGAGCGGGCGGATGTCCTAGCTTAGAGCTCCGCTACGTGGGAGGAGAGAACCGGAGGACTACGGGTCCCAGCGGCTCCGCTAACGGCACAAAACATCACCACAAGCTCCACCTAGACCACAGGCGAATAAACAATGGTTCTGCGGGGCACTAAACCTAAAATTAAAGCGTCCCTACCTAAAACGGCGCCGGCCAGGCAGGTACTAAAGATGGCGGCGGCAGTCTCCTCACAGGCTATAACACAGAGAGGTAAAACAGCTCCCTCACAGGCCACAGAAGAAACGGCAGGCTCAGGCTCAGACTCAGATACTGAGGTAATTCAGCTAGAAACAAATGCAGATATATTTAAAAAATTTGAAACCATGTTACACAAAGCCTTAAAGAAAACATCTGACAGAATTACTGACAAACTAACTAAAGAGATTAGGGAGCTGGGCCAAAGAACTGCTGAGTTAGAAATCAGAGTGGATGACCTGGATAGCCTTACATCACAAAATACCTCAGAGCTTTAAAATTTAAAGGAAGAGAATCTTTTTTTACAGTCACGTTTAGAAGATCAGGAAAATAGGGACAGACGGTCGAACCTGAGAATTAGAGGAATTCCTGAGACAGTCCTTGATCTACCAGCCACTATAACAGCCTTATTTCAAGAATTACAGCCAGGCATACCTTTGGAAAGACTAGGACTTGATAGAGTTCACAGAGCTTTAGCCCCTTGCAAAGCAAATGGCCCACCCAGAGACATTATTGCTAAATTCCACTATTACAGAACCAAAGAGCAATTATTGGCGACTGCTAGGGACAAAGTCTCCCTGCAATTCCAGGGTCATTCATATCAGCTTTTCGCCGATATATCTCCTCTCACAGTCGCTAAACGGCGGGCACTTAAGCCCCAGTTACAAATCCTACAACAGCATCATATTGCATACCAATGGGGATTTCCTTTTTCCCTAAGATTTACATTCCTGGAAACCAAATACATCTGTAGATCTCCGGAAGATTTGCAATCTGCCTTGGTCAAAATGGGCATCGCTGACAAATCCACTCTAAATATTCATCCCCATAGACGTTCGGCCTCAAGATCACCTCAGCAAAATGATACGACAACCTCTGCAGGAGCCTCTTCCTCTTCTCGACACCACTTAAACAAGAGAGGACGTTTTGAAAATCAAACCCCCTCTAATGAGGACTCAATGGACTGATGTACTAATTTAGTCTGTCCTTTTTCTCCTTGCCCCCAGCTTTAACTGCTGGTTGAGAAGTTAAAAATCTCTAATATCTTCACGCCACTTTCTAACTTTCATACGGAAATTTTTTGCCAAAACTTGACCTTTCTTTCTACAAACTTTTTTTTTCTTTCAAAATTTTTTTTTCAAAAAGTATTTACTAAGTCCTTGTGTATCAGTAGCAACCCAAGTTTTTTTTTATTTTTAATCCCAATTCTCTTATTTCACTTATATTAGTAATTATACTAATAGAACAAAGAATTGCTTCTATGTATATATTTTTTTCTTTTTTTATCTAGGTCCTTCAACAAAGCGGACTTTCGGTTAATATTTATTTCCTGTATATACTCCCGTGGTCCTTCGGTACTGCTTCTCCCTCAGGAACTTCTTGCTGCCCCCTGTAACATCCTCAGACACCCGCTAGGATTATGCGGGTCTCTGACGATGGTTCTGGAACCTCACGGAGCATACATTATATGCACCGTAGACGTTCCTACACCCTATGTTGTTATCTTTACTTATCATTAATGTGCTATTATAATAGAGTCGATCGATTTAGTTCTTCTTATTTTACTTTCTTCCTTCTTGCTCCCTTTACTTCTCTCTCCCCAGGTGATGATCGTGTGTTTGGAAGTAAGTTATATTTTTATCTATACAGTATCTAATACTACACAGACATGGCCCCTGTAAATGTTTTGTCTTTAAATGTACAAGGGTTTAATATCCCCCACAAACGTTCAAAGGCTATGCGCACTTTTCATGCAAAAAAAGCACATATTATATGTTTGCAGGAAACTCATTTTATAGATAAGGCCCATCCGAAAGTTCTATCTTCTAATTATCCGCAGTATTATGTTGCCTCAGCTTCTGTTAAACAAAGGGGAACCTGTTGGATTCAATATGAACTCATGTAATATTACATCGATTCATTCCCAATATCTTTGAGGACAGAAGGCATTCCCCCGGATTGGAATGTAGCCAGGTTGGAAAACACACCAGCAATGGCTGGGCCCACCTGCGGTGAAGACGGCTCCAGGCTAGAGGCACAGCCCCTGAGTGGAAAGTGCAGTTTACTTCCTGGATCACCTTTTGCTGGTGTTCATTGGGTGCGAAGCAAGGGGGGGGAGTTTTGAATGAGTGAGCTTGGTAAAAGGAATTCGCAGAGAGCTCTTCTCTCTGTTTTGCTGGGAATCCCTGACATGAGAAGGTGTCTTTCTGCCTTTTCTCTTATGAACACAGCTGATGGTGATTCCATTCAAGCCGCATGGCTTGGCAGCCATTTTAAGGCTTTCATGGAGGGCCCTGTGATAAGTATCTTTGATATTCTTGTATTATGTGATTTGATTGTAAACTTTGTGATATTGTAATATATCTTTTAATACTTTATGTTAGCGTTCCTGATTCTTGGGAAATAAATAAGATAGTGTTTTATTATGAAGCCGTGTGTTTGGTTTCATAGCTAACCTCGTATTATTGTGATATTAACCGTAGCATGCGCTCATAGGTTTAACAGACATACAACATTATAGGGACTAGACAATTATACGTAGATGATATAATATTAGTTATTAATATTGTATCGCGTACTTCATATGGCACCCCACCAAGGCGTGTAGAATGTATTTTTACACAGAATCCACAGACTAATGTATTTTTGTTTTGAGTTCTAGTAATCAAAGACACCCAGAACTGAAAATCGTCTCTCGTGTGGACAAGATTGGCGCTGGCTCGCGAATTCTGAAACCACGCTTGGATGATCATAAAAATTTTGTGAAATATTTCATCGGATAGCGGACGCGCAACAAATCTGGTGAGACCTTTTTTTCATTATCCGAGATATGTATATATATGTTAAATGTTGTATTGCTAATGCAAAGTGTTAGAATACTTGTAGCTGGTCAAGAGGGCTGGTGAGTAAGGGCTGATCACCCTGGGTTAGTAATTGACAGGAATTACCATACATCTTTGAGGAAAAAAAAAAAAAAGTGATAGAGATATTGTTAGTTTATTTTTGGAAGTTTTTTTTTTGTTGTCATTTTTTTTTTTTTTTTGTCATTTTTTATTATTTCTACTCACGTGAGAGTGACATAACTCTCTGATCCAATAGAAGTTCAATGTGGCCTGCAAACTAACAGGAAGGCATTGATTAAGAGTCTGCCTTGTGTCCTAGGATGTGCCTTGTGTAGGCTGTAGAACTACAGGTAGCAGGTAGGAGTTTTTTTTTGTTTGTTGTAGGCTGTTGTGGGACTACAAGCTAGCTTGCAACGAAACCTTTGAATAGCCTTATCTGTTTGTCTGTAGTGCAGTGTAACCAAAACAGGTTTTACAGCTCCGGTATAGAGGGCTTACTAATTAGCATATCAATGGAGGCCATCGAGCTATTCATCGCTAAACATGGGGCTATTAGATTTCAATCTACACAAGAAGGTGGGTTGACACAACAATTTAATGAACTTTTGACACAATGTAATACACATAACAGCCTTATAAGTAATAAATCAAAAAAAGGCAGAAAACAGAGATTAGCAAATTTGATGTGCATGTTTTTAAAAATTAGAGACATTTCTGAACGGAAGAAATCAGAATGGATAGATGAAAGGAAGCAATTCATGCAGCAGCTACAAAATATAACAAAAGATATATTAATTAGGGTTGAAAATGCAGATGCACAAGCGCGTAGTCAGATTGAACAATTAGTGACGGAAAAAGGCGAATTGGAACAGAGAGTACATGAATTAGGGAAAACGTGTGAGTTAAGAGAAGGTTGCATCGTTCTTTTGAATAGGAGGGAGGCTGAGAATTTGCAGGTTATCACAATACTTAAGGAGGAGTTACAGGGTGCACAGGCAGCCATAATGGATTTATCCTCCAAACATACAATAGCCGAAGATGCAATGGTGGAGGTACCCTCCGCACATGCTCAGTGTGCAAAAATACAAGTGGAACATAAAGAAAACCCGTATGCTATTGTTGCTGCAAATCATGTTACTATGATGGGAATCGATGCTGGAGACGTAAATACAAACGTGATAACTGCGCTTGAAATTGATTCAGGAATTGAAATGGAAACTTCTGATGACTCCTCAGACGATGAAAGTGTAAAGTCTGTTCATTCCAATCACAGTAATAGTATCCAGCAATGTGAATTTCCAGCACAGGAGGTTAAAAAAAGGGCCTATGCAGAGAAACCAGAGCTAAAATGTTGTTTGTGTAAAAGGGGAGGTCACATCGCAAAGTATTGTTGGGCGAATAACGATATCAAAAAAAGATCATACCTGAAAACTACCCCAAGGCATTATGAATGTTATTCGGCCAGGTGGGGTAGCAATCCAAAGCATGGAGCCCATAGTAAGCAAACCCAATTCCCCGTTAAGACCCAATTACGGAGTCTACAAACTGAAAAGCAATATGTAGGACAGTTGCATAAAATCAAAATGGAAGTAGCCGCATGGTTATTCAAACATAGCACTGGGGGAAGCAATGCTAGCAGCACTTAGTCAGCTGCAAGTATGTTAAAAATACTCTGATCAAAGTTCCCTTCCTATGAATAAGTATTTTTGTAATTTTTTATAAGGTTTAATGTTTTATTAATTTAATGAATTTTTATTAGGTTTTTTAATTTTCTTTATTATTAATTTTTTTATTTTTTCCATTAATTTTTTCATTTTTTTTTTATTATTAATTTTTAATTTTTAATGTTTTTATTTCTTTATTTTTTTTTTTATTATGAATTATTTTTTTTTTCATATTTTGTTTTTTTTATTATTTTTTTTTTCAATTTTTCATTTTTCAATTTTTTTTTATTAATTTCTGTTTTAGTTTTAATGTTTGTAATTTTTATTTTTTTTAGGTTAGTTGTTTATACTACAACTCGGTGTTCCCCTAGCAGTACAATTAATGAGAAGAGACTTGAGGCACTTAAAGTCAATTGTCATGATAATCGTGTTTAATCATTGTCTTTGTGTTCCTTTTCCAGAAACCAGGGAGAGAACAGGTTTGGATACTAAACATTTGTGTTTTGTTCGCAGGTCCGTCAAAGTGAGACCAACACGGGGGTTAGGTTATTGTAAATGCATAATCGATTATCACATGGTACCATGAGCTCATTAATTAGTAATTGTTTGCAAACAATGAAAATATTTAAACAATAATCTGACAAAACTAAAGAGTTACAAATGAGGTAGCAAATGTTGTGATGAAGTTACAAATGTTCTGTTTGTTTTGTTTGTGTTGTTTTTCCCATTAACTTATTGTCTTTCAGATAAAAAAAAGAAACATGTACTCTTCTCAGGAGAAAATCCATGGATGTCTTTAGTTAAAAGTTGAGTGTTTGTCATTGTTGTATGGTGGTTGTCTTGTCATGTTGTTCTTGGGTGATAATGGCCAGACTTTTAATGTTTAATCTTTTTTAAAATTTTTTTTTTTTTTTTTTTGGAAAAAAAAAACAAACATATTTTTTTTTGTTTTTGGGTATTGGCTTAGTCAGCTATTTTATTGTTGTTTTGTTCAGGTGTAAAAAGCTCCAAAAGGTTTAGGCTTTATACACCTGAAAGGGGAATTAGTGTATAGATCGTAAGATAAAGATAAATGCATTGGTTGTTTTTCTTTTTGCGTTTTTGAATTGAGAATTTTTGAGAAACAACAGTGACGTTCGTTTTTTTAAAGTTTTGACCATACCGTGGGGATCCATTTTAGAGTGGGTTCTGCCTAAAGAGGTCATGGTTGTTTTTGATAGTTTGGTCAAATTGCAGAAGCCAGGAATACTAAGTTCCTGGGTTCCAAGGAAGGAAATAGGAGTAAATATAATAAGCAAGCAGATATTATGGATAAGAATTTGATTCTGCTCTTGTTTTTCAATTCCAGAATCCTGGTGGAGCGAGATTGGAAAGGTTCTGGAAAATGGATGACGGATGATCATCTGGTTGGCAGTTTGTCTGTGCCTTACCACGCCCCAAATTTATTCTACTAAATATCAGGAGAGATGAGACAAACAAAAATATTCACTTTAACACTTTTTCTTTTCCTATGGACGATCTGGTGCTGAATCTGAAAGACTGTGCCCATCATTAAGACTTGAAACATTTTTTTTTTTTTTTGGCTGGACTCTCTCCTGATGAATGCAAACGTGTTATTAATATACGTACAATGGGTTGGAGGTTAGGGGAAGGAACATAACACATCCAATCCATCAGAACATGAAAATGTAAAATATATATGTTTTTGTTGGAGGGAGGAGTTGAAATAAGAAAAGTTGTGTAATGTATGACATGTATTGACGTAACAAAATTTATATGGTGCAGGTACCCAGGAGGCGGGCACTTATGCATAATAAGCTGTCTGTTGGCCGGACTAGAGGGTGTCAGGTGACACATCAATGGGGTGAACATTTCCTTGTATGGGGGAGATGCGCCTGGTTGAGGTCTCACCTGAGAAGTTGAAACCCTGCACAGGGAATGCCAGTGTATACACACAGGAGCATGCTCCGATAGATAAAGGGAATAAACGCTGACTACCAGGGTACAGTATGCCTTCACCATATGGCACTGCAACATCTCACAGTGGTTGATAAAACCTATTGCCCTATATGTGCTGAGTATGCGCTGAATCAAGTGCTGTCATCGTACCAGTGAATTACTCCCAGAGATGTGCGGACACAGAAGCAGGATGCTTATCTCTGAGGAGTAACCACAAGAGGAGGCGTATATTCAGCACTGTATTGGGGGAATAGGAGCAGGGATGGGTGTTGGTAATGGAGTAGACATCGGTATCCTGAGGAACAAACTCTCAGCAATAGCGTGAGCGGGACTTTGTTACTCAAAGAGATTGGTGGCATCCTTAATAGCATTCACAAAACACCCAGAGTAAATTAGCTCCAGAGTTGGTGAACCATGTTGAGAGGTTGGTGGAGGGTGTGAGGGTACAGGATAGAAATCGGTCATGGGCTCTGGCGTACACGCAGTGGCAGGTGGAAGTGTCAACCAGCATCAAGCTGATTGTGAAATCTCTGTATAAAGGGCAGTGGCCTGATGAGTTAGCATCACCGCTCAGTAAGACTCTGCCACAACACGTCGCTTACACTAATCCAAAATGGTGGTCGGATGCCTGGATGGGCTGTACCAGTTTGGATGGTGAAAGGTGTTAGGCTGTATGATCCCATACACAGAAGTGCGGACTTGGTCTGTATATTTGGTGGCATCAATGGGCTTACTGATCGGGGATTCTACCTTGTCGCATTGGAGGCTAAATCACCCACATGGGATCAGAGGAGATGGAAGCAGGTTGATACTTCCCTCGGTCGGAAGCCTGACCATGATGTCCTTTGTATGCCAGGTCAATACACCATGGTGGTGAACGTAAAAATGTTGGGAAGTTATTTCAGGGATCATTGCTGGGGAGGAAGCACCTGGGTGTCATTTGGGACATAGACAAGTTTGTTTCTTTGTCCTAAAGAATGCCGATGTAATGTTAGTCATAAAACGGGAAGGTTCCTTGAACCTAACCATAGGTAGAGGTGCATGGTATACCCTGGACATGGTCTCTGAAATCCAGGCACAGGGATGGAATTGTGTGGTTTTGTAATTTTTGCAAATTTATATGTGTGATTAGACTCAATATTTATATAGAAGGGTCTCCCATTTGGCTATGCAAGTTGAGGGACGAATTGACAGTAGAGTCTCTGTGTACAAATTAGAGACCTTGCTGCCAAGTCAGAGCCCTGCAATACCGTTGTGAGCAAGCCTGCCTAATCCCGACCCATATGTACAGTAAAGGGTTATAGGGTTGGGAGCGGGGTGCGTAAATGGACGGGACACATATATATGTATATAGTATGGTAATAAGTCGATTTATATTATGGTATAGTGTGACCTATGAGTATTGTAGGTTATTAATGTGGGTGAATAAGGCCCTCCTCGAGACTTATCTAAATAATAGATCAGTATTTGAGAGCTGTTTGATATGTTGCTCTGAATGTGTACTGGTGAATGGTGAATGAATGGACACCCCTTGCCTGTACTGCATCCGTCCTGAAGACACCGGAAAGGAGAAGATACCAAAGATACATACTGGTGACATGGAAGCTGTCGCTGAAGAAGGATGTGTTACTCAGTGGCAAAGCGGCACGTGTTGGGAAGCATAACATGGTAAGACCACAATGGACTGTTCCATAGGAGCTGTTTCTGCACACGTTGTAAAAATACAACACGTTAAGACATTTAAAGGACTGTTCTATGGATACTGGTTTTGAAACGCATGTCAGGGACACGTTGTAAAAATACAACACGTTAAGACGTTTAAAGGACTGTTCTATGGATACTGGTTTGGAAACGCATGTCAGGGACACGTTGTAAAAATACAACACGTTAAGACGTTTAAAGGACTGTTCTATGAATATTGGTTTGGAAACGCATGTCAGGGACAAAACAGTTATGGACTGTTCAATAGGAGCCGTGTCTGAAGAAGGGTTTTTATGCGATTTTCAGTCGCAAAGCGGCATATGTTGGATTCAATATGAACTCATGTAATATTACATCGATTCATTCCCAATATCTTTGAGGACAGAAGGCATTCCCCCGGATTGGAATGTAGCCAGGTTGGAAAACACACCAGCAATGGCTGGGCCCACCTGCGGTGAAGACGGCTCCAGGCTAGAGGCACAGCCCCTGAGTGGAAAGTGCAGTTTACTTCCTGGATCACCTTTTGCTGGTGTTCATTGGGTGCGAAGCAAGGGGGGGAAGTTTTGAATGAGTGAGCTTGGTAAAAGGAATTCGCAGAGAGCTCTTCTCTCTGTTTTGCTGGGAATCCCTGACATGAGAAGGTGTCTTTCTGCCTTTTCTCTTATGAACACAGCTGATGGTGATTCCATTCAAGCCGCATGGCTTGGCAGCCATTTTAAGGCTTTCATGGAGGGCCCTGTGATAAGTATCTTTGATATTCTTGTATTATGTGATTTGATTGTAAACTTTGTGATATTGTAATATATCTTTTAATACTTTATGTTAGCGTTCCTGATTCTTGGGAAATAAATAAGATAGTGTTTTATTATGAAGCCGTGTGTTTGGTTTCATAGCTAACCTCGTATTATTGTGATATTAACCGTAGCATGCGCTCATAGGTTTAACAGACATACAACATTATAGGGACTAGACAATTATACGTAGATGATATAATATTAGTTATTAATATTGTATCGCGTACTTCAGTACCCTTATAGGTTTTCATTGTAGCACCCCATTTACTCTTGTGTCGCAACTGAATGATCCAGAAGGTAGATACATTTTGGTTACTGGTTATCTTGCTGACGCCCCCATTACAGTTGTCTCCCATTATGCTCCTAACAAGCGACCATTAGCTTTTATGTCTCATCTATTGATACCCATAAATTTGGCACATTAGTCATTTGTGGAGACTCCAATGCTACAGTATTCCCCTTCCTAGACAAATCCCCGATTACACCTAATACGAATTCCGCTAAGATGTCCCTACAACCCCTGCTTTCAACACACAAATTAGTAGACACATGGAGAGAACTAAATCCTACCAATAGGCGCTATACACATTACTCGTACCCACACAAATCTTTCTCTCGTATTGATCATATCTTTGTTCCATCTAGTATTTTACCAGAAATACTCTCATCCAAAATCGTCCCATTACCATGGTCTGATCATTGTGATGTTTTTACCACCCTTGCCTCAACTGTACCCAGATCCCAAGATACTAATTGGAGTATTAATGATACTTTGCTAACCCATCCATCTCATAAACAGTCAATAGAGCAAATGTTATCTGATTACATCTCCTCTAATGATACAGATGATGTTTCTTCCTTAACGTTGTGGGAAGCACACAAAACTGTGATTCGAGGAAACTTGATTCGTCTATCATCCTCACTCAAAAGGGAACGTAAACTTATGTTTGCAAAATTGGAAACGGCCTTCAACACATGCCACTCAACCTTCCAAACTTCACCGACTACTGCCAATCACACGAAACTTGAGAAAGCACGTCTTGACCTAGACCTTTTTTTAACTGACTCCGCTGACAAACTATTGCGTAAACGCCAACAGATCCAATATCTCAAAGCCAACAAACCCGATACTCCTATGGCCCGTTGCTTGAAAACAATACAAAAAGTACAATCCTCCTTTAGGCTTAAGACTACAAGAGACGGATACACCAGCAACCCGGTTAAAATACTTGAAGTATTTCACTCCAAATTAACTAAAATATACTCTTCTAACCAAGAGTTTGATACTTCAAAAGCCGATAGCATGTTCTCCACTATAGACCTTCCTACCCTAGATCAACTACAACACGATAACCTTGAACGACATATAACTACCTCCGAAGTCCTATATGCAATATAACTACCTCCGAAGTCCTATATGCAATAAAACACTTGAAACTTAATAAAAGACCAGGCCCAGACGGATTTTCAGCTTTATATTATAAACAGTTTTCACATGTATTAGCACCTATTTTGACCAGAGCCTTCAATTCCTTACTTGAAAACCAGTCTTTCCGTACAGAAACACTTACTTCTATTATAGTGATGATTCCTAAGCCACACTCTGACACTACTTCCTGGACAAATTATCGTCCTATATCCCTACTCAACCTTGACATAAAAATACTGACTAAAATATTAGCCACCCGCCTCAACAATGTCATTGGTCAATTAATACACCGCGATCAAACCGGCTTCATGCCAAAAAGACAGGCAGGTGACAACATCAGACGTGCTCTACTGCTTATAAACGCAGCTAAATCCAGACGCATTCCTTCATGCCTAGTATCTCTTGATATTAGGAAAGCATTTGATTCTGTCACCTGGCCTTACATGCAGTATACACTACAGAAATGGGGATTTGGGAATCATTTCTTACAATGGATCTCCTCATTGTATAATAACCCAAAAGCATATATTAAATATGCTGGCTATAAATCCGCTATGATGAACATCTGTAGAGGTACGAGACAGGGATGTCCCTTATCTCCCTTACTTTTCGCTCTCCTCATCGAACCATTAGCACAACTAATTAGGACAAATATAAATATCAAAGGTATTGAATTAGGTGGTTATCAACATAAAATATGTCTTTTTGCTGAAGATATTCTCATATTCTTATCCCAACCACATATATCTGCCCCAAATTTACTGAACATACTAGATAAATTTGCTGCTGTCTCTGGACTTATAGTTAACCCCACCAAATCGAATGTGCTCAATATCTCCTTAGAACAAGCTGAGCTCCTGCATCTCCAATCTACCTTACCGTTTCACTGGGTATCTAATCAGTTACCCTATCTAGGAGTTCCACTCACAATTTCACTCAAGGAATTATTTAGAGTTAACTATCTCCCGTTATTGAAACAGGTTACTAATTATATGAAACTATGGTCTTCTCTCCCCTTGTCTTGGTTGGGTAGGATTAATGCAATAAAAATGTCAATTTTACCAAAATTTCTTTATTTATTTAGGGTTTTACCTATCCCAATACCAGCCTATTTCTTTAGAATACTACAACGTAGGGTCTTGACCTTTATCTGGGGTAAAACCAAACCACGGATTCCATTGACCACATTATATCTTAGCAAATTGAAGGGAGGGCTAGGCTTACCAAACTTTGCTTCCTATTATTCTGCTGCACAACTCTCAATTCTTACGAAATACCACTCTGTAGAAGAATCACCCCTCTGGATGTTAATTGAAGCTGTAGAATGCGATCCTATCTCTATTGCTAATCTATTATGGATTCATCCCATAGATAGGACACATATTGCTAACCCCATCACGAAACACTCCTTATCTATATGGGATAAATTTGGTAAACCTTCCAACCTCCAATCCCCACATAATCCTCTTCTCTCTTTCCTCGGGAACCCAGCCTTCTATCCAGCTTGGCGTTATCCGAAATCATTCTCTGTTTGGTCCACCTTAAAATTATCACGATTATATCAGTTATGTAATAACTCCAACATTCTGGAATTCCCAATATTATGTGACACGTACGGACTCCCAAGATCTGAAACCTTTAGATACTTGCAAGTTAAAAATTTCTACACCCCGCTTCTAAATTCTGGTACACCACTTAATCAAATGTCTCAATTTGAGCGTATATGCAAAAGTGACCCACATGTTAGAGGTGTCATTTCATTAATATATCAACAACTTACTACTCTTCCCAAAGATATATTACCCTCTTATGCAGAAAAATGGGCATTAGATATGAACCGGGTTTTCGACATTAATGACTGGTCTAATGTATGGAATGCTACTAAAAGCTCTTCCCCGAATTGCTACGCTCTTGAAACTAACTTTAAAGTCTTAGCAAGATGGTACCTGGTACCTGCTAGAATTGCCAAATTTTCCCCGACGTATCCTATTAATTGTTTCAGAGGTTGCACTTCCCAGGGTACCCAATTCCATATTTGGTGGCAATGCCCGGTGGTTCAAGAATTCAGGTCAAAAATTTTCGCTATGGCTTCCAAAGCTCTAGAACGCTCTATACCTCTGGATCCAGCCATGGCTCTGCTGAACCTGAAACCCTCTTCACTAACTCATCCTCAGTTTAAGCTATTTCTTCAGCTCAGTACAGCGGCCAAACAAACCATAGCTAAAGCCTGGAAATCCAATACCCTTATAGTAGCGGAAGCTAAGCATAGAATGAATAGAGCTTTGACCTACGCTAAAATGTCGGCCATAGAAGACAATAATATTGATAAATATAAACAGATTTGGCAACCGTGTGTAAAACATTATCTGCCCCCTCATTTCGACCAGTCATTACTGTTACCTCAATAGATCTTTGGTTTTCTTTTAGCAAATATCTTTCATTATCCTATGTTGATGTGTAATCATCACCTGGAGAGACTCTTTCCTTCCTTTCCTTTCTTTCTCTCTTCAACCTCCTATTTTATCATTATTATTGTTCCTATATCACATTTTTTATAAATATAATCAGCACGTTAAGTCGAACAGATAGTTTATTCTGCAGCTTCAGAACACTGAAGTTATCAGGTTATGATCTTATTTCTAAACAGTTGTTTTTAGTGAAAATAAGTAATACCTATATACTCACGTTAATATGGTATACCTGTTCTTTTTTTTTTTCAACTTGCCCCCGCTTTTCCACAGCATGAACCCATATGGGGTGGTAAAGCAGTCTGGAGGCATTTCTATATTGTCTCTGGATATGATTCGAGGTTACTTGCTGTATCCACGTAACATTACCTTCTAGGCGCTTTTTTTTTTTTCAGTGTTCGACATATGTACGTTCTCTATATACTGTAGTATAAACTAAACTCATGCTGACATTTCAGCTTATTTCTTTTCAAGATACAACATGTATACAAGTGAATATATGTGATATATACTGTTTTTTTTTCTTTCTCTTCTATGTTCTTTATTGTTTCTGTTTCTTGTTTAAAAAAATAAAAATCTTTGAACGAGAAATATGAGTTTAGTTTTTTTTAAAACTTTTATTGCACATCCGCCACCATATGCTGTAAAGCAATTGCCCCTCTACCCACAGAGTAATCAACATATTTTTGTCTGACTTTGTGGGCGCTTTGGGCGGGTAAGCCAGCATGGCCACTTTCGAGAGCCTTCATCACTACAGTTTCAGATGAAAAGTCAACCTCATTCGAAACTGAGGCCAGATAACTCTCTGCATTCTTTCTTAAAAAGTTGTGTAGAATGCAGCAGTACAACACAACGTGGTTCAGTTTATATTCAGCCAGGTTCATGGCCGTTAGGAAAAGACGGAACCGGCTTGCCATTAGGCCAAAGGCATTCTCCACCACTCCTCTGGCACGAGACAGCCAGTAATTTAAAAAAATCTGCTCTGGGGTCATGTTCCTCATGGGCAACCGCAATGTGCCATTATGTAGCTGCCGGTAGAACTCAATCTGGGTGATCACTCCTCCGTCAGAGTTTCTGCCGTTCTTCCCAACGTCCAAGTATAGAAACTCATAATTGGTTGACACCACCGCCAACATGACAATACTACAAAAGCCCTTGTAGTTGTAGTAATAAGAGCCAGAGTTGGGTGGTGGGACAATCCTCACATGCTTCCCATCAATAGCACCACCACAATTGTGAAAATCCCACTGATGGTGAAACTGGGAAGTCATAGTCTGCCATTCCTGTGGGTTTGAAGGAAAATGTGGAGTCAAACAAGAAAAACATAATTAGTACTTTTGCACATAACATTGCAAGCAGACTAGACACAAACATTCTTGACTAACATAAGTATAACATTTATTGAAATGAGTATTTAAAGACAAAAGTATAAGTATCAACTTATCAGATTCCTCACCCCCTCTGGTGGTCCATTGGAAAAATGTAATGGTGGGGGGAGCGATGGGTAGATGTTTTGGACAGGTAACCCTCTCCACTTTATTAGGAGTTGAATGCATAAATAATGTGTGTTACTTTGGCCAGCCCCTCCTTACTTACACTATTGGCCAGCCCACTGGACAGGTAAGAAGTGTCATAATACAAAAATATGGATACACACTGTCCAAATTGAAGCACATTTGTACATTCTTTTATTACCTATCAAGATAATAGGAGACCAAAAATTTCAACAGTACCATTTGAAAGTATTCAGGCAGGCCCTTGCACCACATGCTTTGGTGAATTCATCCATAATTATGACTATAAAAGAGGTATAGTGTGTATGGGTTTGGCAGTCAGCAGATTGGGTATTGGTATCAGTTGACTTGGCAGTTGGGGGAGGGAGGTTTCCAAATGAGTTTGAGCCCCAAAAAAATTGCCTCTTGCACTCTGCCTGAATTTAAGGACAACAATAACATTTGTACACATTTTAGGGGGTGTTTAGGGTAAGCACTAAAATGGAGCTGACAAAATACATTGTTAACAACTTCCCGCGTTGGCCTATAGCAAAATGACAGCAGGGCGGGGGTTCAGTTATCCTGACTAGGCATCATATGATGTCCTTCAGGATAACAGTTGTCATGGGGGCATGCATCACGGCGATTGGTGGAGTGGTGTGTCAGTCTGACACACCGCTACACCGATCTCGGTAAAGAGCCTCCGGCGGAGACTCGTTACCACGAGATCAGCCGTGTTCAATCACGGCTGATCACAATGTAAACAGGAATAGCCGTTGATCGGCTTTTCCTCACTTGCGTCTGACAGACGTGAGTAGAGGAGAGCCAATCGGCGGCTCTCCTGACAGGGGGGGTTTGCGCTAATTGTTTATCAGTGCAGCCCCCCCTCGGATGCCCCCACTGGACCACCAGGGAAGTGGGAAACATGTGCCCAATGTGTCCAATCTGTGCCCAATCTGTGCCAATCAGTGCCCACAAATGGGCACTGACTGGCACCATAAAGTAACAGATACAATGACTAATACCTAGCAATGCCACCCATCAGTGTCATCAGTTTCACACATCAGTGTATATCAGTGCCCATCAGTACCCACCTATCAGTGCCCATACGTGCCCATCTGTGCTACCTATCAGTGCTACCCATAAGTACCCACCAGTGCCACCCATAAGTAATCATCAGTGCTGCCTACGAGTACCCATCAGTGCCACCTATGAGTACCCATCAGTGCCACCTATGAGTGCCCATCAGTGCCGCATACCAGTGCCACCTATGAGTGCCCATCAGTGCCACCTGTCAGTGCCACCTGTCAGTGCCGCCTATCAGTGCCGATCAGTGCCACCTCATCAGTGCCACCTCATTTGTGCCCATCAGTGCCGCCTTATCAGTGCCCATCAGTGCAGCCATATCAGTGCCTGTCATTGAAGAAGAAAACATACTTATTTACAAAAAAATGAACAGAAACAAAGAAAAACATATATTTTTTTAAATTTTCGGTCTTTTTTATTTGTTGCGCAAAAAATAAAAAAATCGCAGAGGTGATCAAATACCACCAAAAGAAAGCTCTATTTGTGGGAACAGTGTAGCATGATGGCGCAATTGTCATTCAAATTGCGACAGCGATGAAAGCTGAAAATTGTCTTGGGTGGGAAGGTGTCTAAGTGCCTGGTATTGAAGGGGTTAAGTTACTAGGCTAGGTGTGTATGGGCCCAGGATAGCATGCTGGGGAGGTTAGTGAAGGTAAATATGCATGATGGACAAAAAAGGAGCATTAAAAGCTTACAGCATGCATGAGGACAAAGAGGACATTCACAGCATATTACAATAATGGTAATTAGGGAATGAAGAAATTAATCAAATACATTAGCAAACATTAAATACATAGAATGTGATGTTAAAGGCTAAAACTTACCCGAATATAGTCCTTCTGCAGGACTTGAATGATGACAGAACTGGTCTCTGGGAGATCCCAGTCATGAACTTGAGGTCCTGGAGACTTCTCCCCCTCGCCAAGTACCGCAAGGTGACGACGAGCCTTTGCTCGGGAGTGATGGCTTGCCGCATGCATGTGTCCTGCTTACTAATATAGGGGGGACAGAAAAGCCAATAGACGGTGAAAGCAGGAGTCCGTCATCCGGATATAATTCCTGAAATCATCAGGATTATTCTCCTGGTGCTCCCGCAGCAAAGACATATGACAGTATTGGTCACGATTAAGCAACCATCTCTTGGTCCAAGAACTCCTCCTCCCCCTGTTCCTGGACTCGACTGGACTTGGGTCAAAGCAATAACTTGAAGCCCAACAATAGCATGATCTCTCCGACGAGAACTCCAGATGGCTAGTATACGAATGGCTGTTCAGAACGAACCAACAGAACGCACTGAAAATCAGAAAGGACCTGACAAGCACGACCTGAAAATCAGAAAGGACCTGACAACCACGCACTGAAAATCAGAAGCGAACTAAAAAGAACGCACCGAAAACCCAGAAATGAACTGACAAGCACGCACTGAAAAACAGATACGAACTGACAAGCACAACCTGAAAAGCATAAAAAAAATGAAAAGCAGGAGGCTGAAAAGCGTGGATCGACACTCACCAAACTTCTACTAACACAAGATTAGCAGAAGGAACCCAAAGGGTGGCACGTAATTGTTGGCCAACATTTGTGTGGCCGTGTGTATGCAAGACAAGTTGGAGCCAACGCCCTTCAGACAAAATTCCACAGTCTTGTTGACGAACAATCCGATCGTGTGTACGAGGCATAACTGTGTGAGGGATGGACTCACTGCAGGAACAGAGAGATCTGTGTTCCTGATTAGCAGGAATTACAGATCTCTCTGCTTCTGTCTGGCAGAAATTCTGTCATTCCCCGGAGTGATCATGGATGGTCGGTGGCCATCGCTGATTGGCTCCCACTGTGTCCAATCACAGTGAGAGTGGGTCACCGGCGTCATGCGTCCCAGACCAGGGAGCGTGGACAACATACAGGTACGTTGTTTCGCACATCCGGCCCGCCCTGCCACAGTATATGTGTGGTGGGCGATCTGGAATTGGTTAAAGGTGTTTTGAGTTAATTAGCTGATTATAGTGTGGCACGATGAGTCAACAATATTGAACGTCTTCACAATATTCTAATTTTCTGAGATACTGAATTTTGAGTTTTCACTAGTAAGTCATATTTTTCAAAATTAAAAGAAAGAAATGCTTTATATATATCACTCTGTGTGTAATGACTCTATATAATATATGAGTTTGATGTTTTGAATTGATTTACAGAAATAAATTTACTTTTTTGATGATATTCAAATTGTTTGAGATGCACCTGTATATTTATATATACGTGATTCTCAGTGTTGGTCATCTTACTTTAAAAAAGTAATTAGTTAATTTACAAATTACTTCTCCCAAAAAGTAATTGCGTTATTAACTCAGTTACTTCATTGGAAAAGTAATTAGTTACCCAGCAAAGTAACTGTGACTTTTTTTTTTTAATATTCTATACGTGTAACTAAGGGGCGGGTCTAGTATTACTGTAAGCAAGAGGCGCATTTATTATTATTGTTATATATCGTGTAACCAAGGGGCTGCTCTATTATTACTCTAACCAAGGGGCAGATCTGTTATAGCCTGTAAGCAAGGGGCGGGTCTATTATTATATCGTGTAAGGGGCGGATGGCTACAGAAGAGGGCGAATGTTAAATTAATGGGCAGAGCTCGATATATAACAATAATAATAAATGCGCCCCTTGGTTACAGTAATACTAGACCCGCCCCTTAGTTACACGATAGACGCCCCTTGCAGTGCAGCACGAGCATCGGGAACGTGCGGCATCGCCTCGTACAATTACATGTTAACTGCGCCTGCGCGGTGTAGAGTTCACTCAGAGCTGTTTAGGTTAGGCAATTTTCGGAAGCTCCGTAGTCCCTCGTGCTGCGCAAGCGCTGCGCCTGCGCAGTACAGGGGGTCCTTATCCGGCGGGGGAACTTTTTCGGCAGGACACCGGAATTACACTACTGCCATCTAGTGGCGGTAGATGTAATTGGGGTAACTAAGCCAAAGTAATGGGAACTGAGTTACCATGAGGGGAAAAGTAATCAGTTAGATTACTCGTTACCCTCTAAAGTAACTGCGTTATGTAACTCCGTTTATTTTAACTCAGTTACTTACATCACTGGTGATTCTGCACAGGAGGGCCGCCCTGTAGCAGTACATCTTCTATAGGGCGGTCATTAAAGCAGAGTTCCACTTGTTTTTCAGTTTATTAAACATCAGCAGCTACAAAAAGTGTAGCTGCTGACTTTTAATAAACAGACACTCACCTGTCCCACAGTCCAGCAAAGAGGCCGCCCGAAGCCTCGCTCCTCTCCACCTCCTCTCCGCAGTGCCGTCATTGCAAGTGTGGGCACCCAGCTGTGACAGCTTGCGGCTTTACAGCGTGCGTGAGTCGCAATGCGCTCTCCTAGTGGCCTGGCAATCTTCTGGGACCTGTGACGTGTCCCAGAAGATTGCAGAGAGGGAGGGGCCACCTAGGGGGAGAGGAGGAGTCACCTAGGCGGCAAGAGGACAGAAGCAGCAAGTGGGACAGGCAAATATGTGGTATATATATAGGTTGTCCAATAGAAAACCTAAAAATGGTAACATTGAACTGGTACACTTCACAAAATCAGGCCAGTTGCTTTATTTTGTACTCACTTTGCTTTCCAGCTAGTGATTAATGACTCAAATATAAACGAACAATGGAAACCAAAATAACTTAGAAGGTGTGAAATATAGAGCTGGCAGCGCTTAATAAAATGTTATTATTTTTCCTAAAACCCTGTTATATGGTTGAGTACCTTTCACTTTGTTAAAGATCTTACTAAAACCCGCTTTCCTTGGCTTGTTGTGTTATCTTTCAACATTCCAGTCAAATGTGTATGTTAAACTTTTCAACCACCCTTTATGCCTCAGTAAAGCACAGTTTCTGGGTCATACACTGCTGATAAAAAATGCAGTATCATCATTCTGGGATACAATACAGTAAATTCTGAAGGGAAAAAAAGAAGCAAAAATAATGGAATTTCTGGATGTATTTATAGTCATCTTTTTTTTCACATACAGAATCTGACAAAATTAATCTAACCTTTAACATATTTTGTTTAAAGGGAAATGCTAAAAAAAAAAAATGAATAGCTGTACATTTGAGTTTCTTTTTTTAGGCACCATTAAGGAGAACAAAAAAATAAAACTCTATAAAGCTCGGAGACTGTAGCAGGAAATGTAATGTGTTACTTGTAAGTTTTCTGGGTAACAAATTAGTCAGCAGTCTATTGTCTATCTGTCAGCTATATTGATCAGCAGTCTTTTCTGCATCCATGCACGTACTTGGTAACCCACCCTATCTAGGCTGGTCATAGAAGGATTTAGAGATGTCTTCTCACCCTTGCATGACCTTATGAAACAGTGAAGAAATGGCATTAATTTGAAAGATAGAAAATCTACAATGACTCCCAGTTGTTTTTGCAAGACTTCTAGATTTGTTTTCTATTTTTGTATAATTTTGGTGTGTAATCTGTATGACATGCACTACACTGCATGCAAAAGAATATTGCTTTTGATAGTGCCTGTTTACATAGCTATGCTGCGTTGTAGGACAATTTAAAAAGTTCATGTATTTTTTTGATGCACAAATCAGAAGTCCATTAATATAAATAGACACACATTGCATGGATTATTATGTATTTCTGTTGCATGGTAGTAAGCGTAGGAGTGAATGTATAGGAAGGAATAGAGCCCAAGGTTCTCAAAGTGTCAACAGTGGTTGGTCCTTTTTTTTCTATTTCCAGGTAGAAGCTTATATATTTGTTAAAATGATGATGTGTTGAACTTCCGGTTCCGGCACCACATGGAACGGTCGTAGTTAGGCAGCGCTCCCGCCATCCGCCACAAGAATCCAGCCAAAAAGCCTGCTAACAGCACCGGGGAGGACCCCCACTCACCTCCGCTACCTCCGCAGACCCCATGGACAGGTTCGTGGAATGCTCATATGCCCGGGCGGTCGCCTCGCCGACACCCCCCGCGGGAGACACAACTCCGGCCTCAGCCAACATGGCGGCCGCCGTCCCCACAACGGCTTCTCCTCCGACACAGGCCCCAGACGCCCAGACACACAATCCTGCAGTGCCTGCAGGCATAGCACAAGAGGTGGTAGCCCTCCTGGGACCCACGCTGGCGGCCACTGTAGACGCCGCAGTACACAGAGGGCTGGAACAGCTACACATAGAGCTGCAGGCCCAGGGGCACAGAATAACCCAGACGGAGGAGAGAATATCCCTCCTGGAGGATGACACCACGGCCCAATCTGCATTACTAGCACGCATTACAGCAGAAAATAGGGAGCTATGGGAGAAATTGGACAGTTTGGAAAATCGCTCCAGGAGAAATAACCTCCGCATAGTAGGCCTCCCTGAGACTGTACCCAACAACAAATTGGCCAATATATGTGCTAAACTTATCCCAGAGCAGCTAGGCCTACGCATACCATGCATAGTGGAGAGAGCACATCGCATTGGCCAACAGGCAGACAACAGGTCTAAACCCAGGCAAGTTATTGTCAGGTACCTGAACTATGCTGACAAGGAAGCCATCATGCAAACATTCCGCCGCACGCGCTCCCTGACAGTGGATGGGGCTAAATTGCTACTTTTTGCTGATTACTCCATTGAGGTCATGAGACAACGAAAGGCCTTCTCCCCAATATGCTCTACACTGTATCACAACCAAGTGAAGTTCTTCCTGACATACCCTGCTGTACTGCGCATTCAAACACGCTCAGGGGAACAACTAACATTCACATCACCCGAGGAAGCTGAGAGGTATCTTGATTCCACAGGCACTGAAATGGAGCACACCGGCTCCACCGGGGAACACCCATCACAGCCCACCACCCCTCTCTCTACTCCGCGCAAGCAGCAACCTAGCCCCAACAAGCCTCCTTACAAGCGGATTCGCTTCACCCAACACCTGGATCGCTCTGGAAATCGCTGAAGTGCACCGCCACCACCACGCTATTCCCAGGCGCAATATGGGTAGTATCACTTTATTTGAATTCTCTTTTTGACCCCCCAGTTTGGGATTTCCTATGTGGCAGACATGAGGCACTTTATTTTTTCTCCCATCCCAGCCATGAGAAAGTCTCCTCTGGGTCAAAAAGGCTTGACCCTCTCATTCTTAGCCACGACACGTGGTCTAAAATCGTAGCCTGACCCACCAGGGCCCCAAGGCACTGAAACAGTCCTATAAGTTTTAATGACTGCCTACGCCAGTTACACAATGGCGAGCACTACAAGACGTTCCTTTACAGCAATATTTTTGTTCCAATACCCAGTTCTTCTTTTTACTTTTGACAATGTTGTTTTATGTGGGTACTGAGTACATGTTTCTGCTTCCCCTCTCTCCCCTCTACCCTTCCTCCCCACCACCCCCCCCACCCCCCCTTTTTTCTCCCCTGCCCCCACCCCCCCCCCCCCCCCCTCCCCGGTGCTCAATTACGCACCGGTAATAGGTGCTGGCGAATGGCGGGAAGACTCTTTGTCTGACTTAGCCAAATGTGGAAAAAAGTGAAGTTTTGGATGGTTTATGTTAAGCTATTACCCCAAATTCGTAATAATTTATATGCTCTCTTTTATTTGGTATTGGTTGCACAATGTTTAACTATGCTCTACATGCCTTCAATTTTAGGAAACGTACAATGTTTGGGTGACCCCTTGACTGACGAGGCAATGCCCGTAAACTCCCTAGGTATCCTGTACCAGACACGGATCATCACTGAACGATGGACATGGCTTCTGCAGTTGACGGGAATCACCTAAAGATTGTATCCTGGAACGTTAAGGGACTTCGTTCTCCAAGTAAGCGCATGATGATTCTAAGACATTTAAAAAGACTGCGGACAGATGTGGCTCTACTACAAGAGACACATCTCTCCGCAGAAGACCTGACACGTTTGCGTAAAATGTGGGTAGGGACGGTTTATGGTTCACCTGCAGTGGGACGTAAGGCCGGAGTGGCTATCTTACTGCAAAGGAACCTGAAGCACACGGTGAAAGACGTCAATGTTGACCAGTTGGGCCGTAAAATAACGGTTCATATGACTGTGACTGGCAGGGACATAGCGGTCACCAACATATACGCCCCCAACGCACCCGATACTACCTTCTATAGAGACATGACAAACTGGATCCAGAAAGCACCAGAGACCCTACATCTGGTAGGTGGTGACTTTAACGCAGTAATGTCCAATACGCTGGATCGCTCAAGCAACACAACCAGTAGAGACCCAAGTAGGGAGGCACTATACCCACCTCGGACGATTCTTGCCCAGACGATGGACTCGCTACAATTAACTGACATATGGCGGCTGACGCACCCTACTGACCGAGAATATTCTTTTTACTCCCCCCCCCACAATTCGTTTTCACAAATTGACTAGTTTTTCGCGACACCTGCTCTCATGCAGCTGCTGCGTAACCCGACAATCCTGGACGCTAGGATCTCCGACCACGGACCTGTTACAGTAGACCTGATTGATACACGACCTACATCCCCTGCCAGAATGTGGCGTTTCCCTTCATATTTAGCAGAAAAAGAAGATTTCCGTAACATGCTAAACACAGCCTGGTCAGACTATGCTTCCACCAATGCAATTCACCTCTCGGACCCGAATTTGTTTTGGGAAGCCGGGAAAGCCTTTCTTAGAGGGAAAATTATCTCCTATACTACACAGTTTAAACGACATGCCAAACAGCGCTACACCAGGGCCAGCGAGACCCTACGTGCAACACATGAACAACTAACCCTAAATCGCACGCCTGACAACATTAAAAGTTGGAGGGAAGCCAAACGCGAGTTTGACTTCTGGTCCGAGCAACAAGAACTAGCCAAAGCATCCTACACTACGCTACACTTCCACAAATTTGGGAACAAAGCGGGCAAACTACTGGCGAGACTATGCTCGGGATCGAAACGCCCCACATACATCTCGGCACTTAAAAACAAAGACGGGACACTACTAACCTCACCCCTGGACATAAGTAGAACACTGGCAGAATATTATACCGACCTATATTCGGCGGATCCTGACCACCCGATAGAAACAGAAGCCCTTCTGGCAAAGATCAAACTCCCCAGGATCCAAGGGGATCTCCTAGACTCCCTCAATGCACCCATCACCCTGGAGGACGTCCAAGAGACAATTAAGTCCTTGGCCTCCTCCAAGGCGCCGGACCCAGACGGCTACACGGCCGAATTCTACAAGGCCACCAAGGACTGCATTCCAGAAACCCTTACACAGGTCTTCTCAGCCATGTGGAAAGGGGGCCCTTATCTCCCTACTGGTACCCAGGCACATATCAGGCTGATAGGCAAAAAAGACAAAGACCCCACACTCCCAGGGTCCTATCGACCAATCTCGCTGATCAACGTCAACGCTAAAATCCTGTCAAAAATAATCGCATCGCGTTTATCCCAAATACTCCCGTCTATATTGCACACGGCCCAATCTGGGTTCGTTCAGGGCCGCTCTGCCACCCTGAACATACGCAAAGTCCTCATGGCACTTGAGTACGCTAAATCGAACCCAAAGCAGGAAGTGGCCATAATGTCGTTAGACGCCGAAAAGGCTTTCGACAACATTAGCCTCTCCTGGCTGTTCAGGGTAATGTCACACCTCAGTTTCTCGGGCCCAATTCTGACCTTTCTCCAACGAATGTACGAAGCACCCTCGGCACGGCTCATCACCCCTGACTTCATGTCAAATACGATCCCCCTGACCAAAGGAACAAGACAAGGCTGCCCACTGTCCCCACTTCTGTTTAACATTGCAATAGAACCCCTTTCAAGATTGCTTAACTCTCCAGACGGCATCAGTGGAATTAACATAGGGGACCAGATCCTACACTCAGCCCTCTTCGCTGACGACATACTCCTGTTCTGCACAGCTCCCCTAACCGACTTTGCTAGACTCAAGGAAATCTTTCATACCTTCCGAGAATGCTCAGGGTTACGTATAAACTTTGACAAGAGCAAAATACTGTCACTGACACCCAAAACGACGTCTGACTGGAAGCTACACTCACCACAAATCATATAACCTACTTGGGAATACGCATTGGTCGTGAACCTTCTTCTCTTTACACTTTAAATTTTCCGCCATTGATAACTAAGATTGTAAAGGAGTTGGAAGCTTGGGCAGCCCTCCCCCTCTCGCTCTTTGGGAGGTGTCACCTCTTTAAAATGGTTTCGTTTGCACGCCTGCTTTACCCCATGCAGACCATTCATTGATCAAACACAAGGACGTGAATTTAATTCACAAAGCACTATCTAGTTTTCTCTGGTCTCACAAGAAACCACGAGTCTCCCTGCAAAAGTTGTCTCTCCCTAAGGCGGAAGGGGGGGCGGGCTTGCCCAATATACGTTTTTATAATCTAGCATGTTTACTTAGACAGGGTCTTGACTGGCTATCTGGCAAGTCCAGGTACTAAAACACCGGCCTAGAAGAAGCAGCAGTGCTCCCACACAACCTGTCAGCTATCCTACACTCTAACCCCAACAAGCTGCCAATGCATCTCAAATCCAATGTGATTGTCAGAGACACAATTATAGCTTGGAGGGAAAACTCCTGGGCCTCCCCTCGAGCATATCTCGCCACCTACCAATCCAAGGGAACCCAATGTTCCTCCCATCTACTCTTCATGATGTTTTTGGACAGTGGCATGCTAAAGGACTCAACAAAATCACCTCACTCTTCCTTTCAAGTCCGGGCAAATTTAAACCTTTTCAAGTCCTAGCCAGGGTGTTTTCTCTCCCAGCGACTCACGTCTTCTATTATCATCAACTGGTTAGCTACCTAAGGAACAGCTACAAATCTGGTACCGACCCCCTTCAAAAGTCTTTCATAGACTCTGTACTAACCAACGGGGACTACACTATCGCCACCCTTTACTCTCACCTCATTACTCACCAGTCGGATAAATACCACCTCCAACTGGTCCAGAAGTGGGCTGAGGTATTTGGTGAAGACGACCTAGCGGAAAAAATCCTGGAAGGATATCAACAGATACGCAAACTCACTGTCTCAGAAAACTGGCGTGAAACGCAGTTCAAAATCGTGCACAGAGCATACTACCCTTTTCGCACTGACAAAGCGGATCCAACGCAAGAAAACTGCCCATGGTGCGCAACACCACGACCTACTCTGCTTCATCGCCTTTGGGAATGCCAGCCCGTCTCTACATACTGGGACTCTATACTCCAGTACATATATGACATTACTAAAGTGCACATCCCAAAGGGTCACTTGATCTGCTTGTTCGGTCATTCTACTTTGCCACCTTCTGACTCGGAAAACGCCCCACACCACATTCCCCACTGGGCCCAGTTGTGCCTCTTAAGCCCCATACACACGGTCGGACAATCCGCGGACCAGGTCCGTCGGACCATGTCCGTCATACTTTGTCCGATGTTGGTTTTGCGTACACACGGTCGGACAAAGTTGTCGGAAAATCCGATCATTCTGAACGTGGTGACGTTTGTTGCCTACGACGGGACTACGTAGAGGCTAGTAGCCAATAGCTTTGGTCTTGTAATGTGATCTGAGCATGCGTAGCACTTTGTCCGGTCGGACAACCGTACACACGATCGGATTTGGAGTGATCGGACCGTGTTGACGGCAAATCTTTCCAGCAGGAGATAAGACTTTGTCCGTCGGTCAAACCGACGAACACTGTCCGATGGTGCATACACACGGTCTGATTTTTCAACAACCTTGTCCGATCGGACAGAATCCATGAAAAAGTCCGACCGTGTGTATGGGGCTTTAGTGGCACGCAGATCGATTATGCTACAGTGGATCAAAACACCGCCACCAAACCTGCAGGTGACCAAGAAAGCCCTCCTTTCGCTCTTCTACCTCGAAAGACTGGACACCATAATGTCAAACTTCCAAACTAGCTCACGATTTTTTGTTAGATGGCGTAAATTTATGGAGAGTGAATTTTCAGAGGACATTCTGACCGACATTATGGAACCGTTCCGGTACACCGAGTGGTACCTCAAAAGGGAACTTACTAACTCGTTGGGTAGACTTAAACTACCCAGCCCACCAGACCCCCTGCATACCCCCGATGCTTGAACACACAGCCTCATATGTAAGCCCCTTGACATCCATGGATCAACCACAATCTCCTCACCAAGCTCTGTCTTTCAAGGCCACCCTAAATAGTTTAGTATATCTAGATGTTAATACATATTTGATAACGTTGCTTCCACTTCTGAAGGCTTTGTTTGTGATCTATGCTGCAACCGTACCATGTCTCTCCTCTTCTTTTCTGTATAATGCACAGTTTGTATACCAAATTTCTTTGTTATGTTTGAAAAACCCAATAAATATTTAAAAAAAAAAAAAAAAATGATGATGTGTTTATAAAAGAAAGTTGAATCCAATGTATTCATTTTTTTTCATTGTCTCTCTCCCAAATCAGGTAAGTAGGCTGTAGAAGAGGGTTAGACAGGGTTAAGTAGCATTAAGGTATTCATTTAGGGGTATATTATGTAACTGATAAGATCAGAGGTTAGTGGTTTAACATTACAAATAACAGGTTAACTGCATCAAAGTGCATTATAAGCAAACTTACTGTCTGTTAAGAACTAATTTTAGAGTTTGGATTATGTATTCAAGTTCTACCTCCATACTGCTAAATGCTGCACCAAAAACTTAACATACTGAGGGCAAAAGCTAGTTAATGAGGTTTTCAATCCAGGTACAGGATGGCACAGAGAGTGAATTCTGGTATATGCAATTTGAGATTTAAGAGTAAATAAATATTATTTTATATTATTTGTGGGGTGTTGATGCTTAGCAATTGCTTTCACAGAGATTAATCGTGAATTATAAGAAAAGCACTGAAAATTGTGATTGGCTCTGAACAAACATATAGGACAATAACCTTTACCATATTATAAAATAGGGAAAATGTGACTAAATAAGGACTTTTCCACTGATGAATGGGTAATCCAAAAGTTTGGCGAATGGTGGAGAAACAAACTTGATTAGGCGAACATTTATTAAAAGGCTTCCCCTGGACAGCCCTGGAGCAGGAGTCCAATAGAAGCAACAAATGTAAAGGCCTACATTCTTTAGCCCCTGTCCTTCACCATACTATATTATCTGTGAAATAGGAGGAGTGCATTTCATTGGCTGAATATATGAATGAACATAATAAAGGAGAAGTTTGCATCTTATCCCTGGAGCCACTTCTTCGTAGGTTGAGGGAGAATCCTGACATTAAGGGAATTACCATCAAACACAAACAATACAAAATAGCCGCCTATGCGGACGACATCCTGTTGTTCCTCTCCGACCCTATAACCACCATGCCCAATCTCCTTAATGACTTTACACTATTTAGACAACTCTCCAACCTACAAATTAATTTTGACAAATCAAGAGCCCTCAATATCACCCTTCCGGATGCCTTGGTATCCCAATGCAAACATAATTTCCCCTTTGGCTGGGAACAGCATGGACTAACATACTTAGGCATTAAGATTCCAACTAGGTTGTCCAATCTATACTCCGCCAACTTCCTGCCGACATTACAAAAAACCCAAGGAGATCTACACAGCTGGCACAATGGCCGCTTCTCATGGTTCGGTAGAGCTTCAATCCTAAAAATGAACATCCTCCCCAGACTGCTCTACCTCCTGCAAGCTATTCCCATAAAACTCCCCCCCTCCTTTTTTACCTCCTACAAGAGAATGTGCAGGGACTTCCTATGGTCATCCAAGACCCCCAGACTGAGCTGGGAAAGACTGACCATCCCAAAACGCCTGGGCGGGATAGGCCTCCCTGACATCCAGAAATACCACTGGGCATGCCACCTCACAAGAATTGTTGACTGGCACGTGCACGCTCATACCAAAGCATGGGTTCAGCTTGAAAACACCTTTGATCAAACGCCTGCCTCTCATTTACCTTGGATTCCCCGAAAATTCATTCCTACTGCCTACTCTACGCACCCGCTCATTGGTCCCACCATACAAACATTTCATCAGGCCTGTAAAACACTTGACATGACCCCATCTCCTGGACCCATGACCCCCTTAACCCAAAACCCCGACTTTCCACCGGGCCTCTACGACCGCACCCAACAAGTCTCCCCCTCGGCCACACCAATTAGAGTCCGTCAGCTCTTCCACAATGGATCTCTCCGCCCTTACTCAGACCTCCCACTAATCCTACCGGAACTTCATGTACCTTTTTTTAAATACCTTCAACTCAGGCACTTCATCCACCACTGCCAACCAACCGCCCTCTGGTGTAGAGATCTTACCCCCTTCGAAAATCTCTGTATTGGCCCGGAACCCCAAAAACACCTCATATCAAATATATGTGGGCTTTTCTTCTCTACAGACAACCCAAACAGAAACATACAAAGACAATGGGAATCCGAATTAGCCACAGATATTTCCGAACGTGATTGGGGGAATATCTTTGATCACATGCACAAAGGTTCCGTGAAAGTTTCCGCTCAAGAAAATAGATACAAACTGTATTCCAAATGGTACAGAACCCCTGACATACTGCACAAATGCTTTCCAGGCACCCCTTCCATGTGCTGGAGGTGTAACAATGCCACTGGCTCACTACTCCATATATGGTGGGGATGCCCCTTGATACAACCCTTCTGGACAGCCATACACCGTTTGATCACCGACATTACGACATACTCCCCTGACTTTTCCCCAGCTCAATACTTACTTCACCACACTTCCCTACCACTATCCTCATATAAAAAGTCCCTTACCCTACACCTCATCAACGCCGCCACCATGTGTATTCCAACCCATTGGCGAACTATTGAAACGCCTACCGTCACCGAATGGATTGATAGAGTAGATAGGATTGCAGATATGGAAAAACTCATCCAACAGGCCAAAGAAAACCCCACCAAATATCATAATACTTGGGCTTGTTGGATACATTTTAGAAATCCTATAAGTGTTGGACCTCTCACACCAACGTAGTTAATTGAACGCTCACCCCTGGAAGGAACCCTAACTCTCTACTGTGTCACTAGTCGAATCCGCCACCCCTCTCCCCTCTTCCCTCAACTTTTATCCCATTACATATACTTTTGCTAGTTTTTGCCCCCTTTTTCCAGATATACCACACCACCTACTATACTCTCTGAGCACTACTCATGCCACCCTTGGAGTACACTGCCTCCCTGACCAACACCAGTATCACCATCTACACCCAGAATTGGGTTACAGTTATGCTTATAGGGGCAATGCAGTCACAACTCATTGTTATTCCGCATGCACACTACTAACCACCCAACTCTTTCTGATCCCCTTACCCGTGCACAGCTAGTTCCCCACAGGGGTGCACGGAGGTTGTGGCACCGCATCACGGTTAGTTTCGTTGTGAACGTACCCACAATTCCCCGCTGACTCATTCTGACTCTTCTAAAATTGCAAGGTATTCCATGCCTTATTTGAACCTTTACTACACTGACTTGTTTTCATTGTTCATTGTTCAATGTTCTCTTTACAGCCTCCTTCATTTTTACTCCATTTCAAACTGCAGGTGACCATTGACCGTAGTTAAACAATGGTCTTACGTATATACACTGTGCAAGATTAGTTACCGGTACTTTTATAACAGTTGTACATTTTCTGCTTACTATTACTTATGCTACAATTGTAAAAATTTTGTATGATTTCATGATTGTATTGTACACAAACTTCAATAAAATATTATTGTAAAAATAAAGGAGAAGTCTGGCTGTACTTCTGAGGATCATAGTAATGCAGTTTATTCTGAACTCCGTTTTCAGCAAACAGTCGGCTGATGTCCCAGAGCCAGTCCAGGCTGGGGAAAGATCACGGCAATATGGTCAGGATCCCTCAGCAACCCTGGACCGGCACCTGGCTAAGCCTTTCAGTGAGTCGCTGAAAGCCTGAGCCAGCCACTCCCGTCACTTCCACAGCCCAGCATTCCAGTGAGCGCAGGGAGGGGGGCAGAGCAGAGAGCGGAGAGCCGGTGACTAACAGTCACCAGCTCTCTGCTCACAGAGCTCTGAGGGCTGAGCAATCAGCAGTCTATGATAGCTGGCAGGGGACAGGATTTTTTGCATCCAGCTAGGTAAATATGATTTAAAAAAAATAATTCACAACTTCTCTTTTAACTATCATATTTATTTATTTATCAACATACTCATTTACTTAGCTATTTATGTGTAATTCTTCAATAATAAACATTATCAACATAATCAAGCAATATTTATGTTTTTTTTAATCTGTTTATGTTTAATTTATCTACACAATGTCACATTGCAATGCAATGCAATGCAATGCAATGTCACATTTTAATATACCATTTTTTGTGCCACATTAGTATACACCAACTCTGTGTTACAGTATTATGTGCTAGGTCAGTGTCACATTATCATATACCAGCTCAATGCCACATTATTACATACAGCTCAGTGTTATAATATTTTATACCCGTGTTGGGGAATTTAGGATCACTTTTTTGCAGTTGTTAAAGGTTTGTGAAGCTCAATATATGAAGGTTTGCTTGTGTAAAATATTTAATTGGTATTTTGTTATATGGAAATATATTTTAGCCATTGATTGTGTTTCTCCACATATTATATCACATCCAGCTTTCAAGTTGGTGTTACTGTGACTCTTTCCACTTCAAAGACTTGTTAAGTGTGTTATCTGTAAATATTATGTAACCATGCCATTAAATGTATGTTGCAGATTCAGTTACTTCTTTTGTCCAAGAATCCTCAGATCTAAGTACATTTATGTAAATACTCTAATAGTGACTGGAATGTATTCACAGTCATATACACATAACCTAGTTAGCACAATGAAACAGTTTCTAAGGTTTATTTCAAACAGGAAAGAAATTGCATTTGTGATGTGTTGTTGACTAGGAATGGAGCTACTGCCAATCATTATCTAAAGGGCAAAACAGGGGGCATGTCAGTCTGTGATGTCACAGACTGCCAATGAGACTGCATGCTTGCCAAGTGTCGGCAATGCTACTTGCTATTTCCAGTACAGAAAAGAGCACACAAGCTGAACACTACTATGGAATTTGCAAGCTCAGAAAACAAGAGTTTGCAAATTATTACGGTATATTTTTTAGTTATATTCAGCTGTGTATAGTACATCCAGACTAATGCCTTCCACCAGACCCTGCTCTTTACAGTCCCTCTTCCAATAATAGAAGACAAGGTGGCTTCTTGTATTTTAAAGTGGCATTAAACGCAAAAAAAATGCTATATAATATATTGCATTGAAATCCTTGAGGCTGGATTCACACCTATGCATTTTTAGTGCCTTTTGCATTTTGCAGATTTGCACTACAGTTCATTTAACATGGTTTCCTATGGAACATGTTCTGTGGAAAAAATCAGCAAAATGCAAAAAGCACCAAAAATGCATAAGTGTGAATCAAGCCTAAGGCTTGATTCACATCTATGCATGTTGCTTTTGAGCGTTTTTGCAGTGCTTTTTGCGGTGCTTGCCGCGTTTTTGGACACGCATTTTTACTACGACTTTGACGCGTTTTGCGTTTTTATTTTTTATTTTTTTTACTCTGTGGTTGCTTAGCAACCAGCTATATACAGTGCAAAAAAAACACAAATCGCGGCAAAATCGCTGTAAAAACGCAGTAAAAACGCGATACTTACATTTTGGATGCGGGTCCATTGACTTCTATTACATGCAAAACACTGCATTTAGCATGAAAAAAGTCCCTGACCCTTTCAAAAAACGCAGAGGCACAAAAATGCATTGATGTGAACATGTTCCATAGGAACCCATGTTAAAAAAAATTCCCTGCATTTCTGCAAAATGCATCAAAAAACGCGCTAGTGTGAATGGAGCCTTAGGCTGGATTCACACCTATGCATTTTTAGTGTTTTTTGGATTTACAGATTTGCACTACAGTCCATTTAGTTCCATACAAGAATATTACACTTTTATTGTTTCACTTTAAGCATTATTAAAATCACTGCTCCTGAAAAAACTTCTGTTTTTAAAACTTTTTTTTGCATTGATACATGTCCCCTTGGGCAGGACCCAGGTCCCCAAACACTGTTTATGACAATAACTTGCATATTAGCCTTTAAAATTAGCACTAGCATTAGCTTTTGATTTTGAATGTTCGAGTCCCATAGACTTTAATAGGGTTCTAAAGTTCACACGAACTTAAGGGTCCTGGTATCGCAAGGTGTCAATCTCACCGATAAATGCATCGAGATTGAGGGCAGGCAACCAACTGCATCACACCACAGAGCTCCGCATGTGCAGGGCGCTGCTGACTCCGCTTGGGCACCAAAAGTTCTTTGGTGTGGGCCTTTTTTGAGACGTATGCAGCAGATCGCACCGTTACTGTTTGCAACATATGTCTGAAGCATATCAAGCGTGGCCAAAACAGCAGCCGCTTGGGCACCACATGCTTGACCAGACATATGTCGAGCTCCCATGTAGTGGCAACAGTACTTAAAAGACCCACACCAAAGAACAAGGCAGACCTCTCCTTGCTCCTCATTTGCTGGGATCTCTAACCCCACTATAATTTCAGTCCTCTCAGAGGCCTGCACTGAGAGGAATGAAGGTGTAGAATTAGGTGTTCTAAGCACTTCCGGGCAAACTGCTAGCGGTACACCAACGTCCGATTGTAGCAGGCAAATTTCCCTACTCCAGTTGCTAAACCGGCAAAAGAAATTTGGTCCCAGCCATCCACATGCTCAGCGGCTGAATGCTAGTTTGGCTAAATTGCTAGCAATCCAACTGTAGCCTTTTCAGCTGGTAGACTCTGCCCCCTTTTGAGAACTTGTGGAATGTGCGGTACCTCAGTGGCAGGCTCCAAACGCCAATTTTTCCAGCTCTCTACCGACATGTGGAAGGCAATGTCTTGGCCTCGTTGGACAGGGCGGTCAGCGGTAAGGTACATATTACTGCTGACTGGATGGTCCAGCAGACATGGACAGGGACATTACCTTTCTTTCACGGTGCACTGGGTAACCCTGCTGGCAGCTGGGAAGGATGCAGGACAGGGTGCAGTATTGTTGGAGCTTGTTCCGCCACCATGCCTCCAAAATGCTGGTAGTGGTGATTCTACCACACCTCTCTCCTCCACCCCCTCCTCTTCTTCTTCCTCTATGGCCTCTTCCTGTGCAGATTTGTCCTCGGAACCAGCGGTGCTCCGTAGGCGTTCTAGGGGCTACACAAGTACTCAGGCAAAAAGATGCCATGTGGTGCTTGAGTTGGTCTGCTTAGGGGACAGGGGCCACACTGGGGCAGAAATTCTGTCAGCTCTGCAGGGGTAGGCTCAGAGGGGGTTGATGCCATGCCAGCTTCAGCCAGAAATGGTGGTTTGCGACAATGGCTCAAACCTCCTCTCCACCATCCGACGGGGACACTTCACCCATGTTCCATGTTTGGCTCACGTCCTTAATTTGGTGGTGCAGCGGTTCTTGTGCAGGTACCCAGGCTTACAGGATCTCCAGGAAAAGAAAGTCTGTGGGCATTTCCGCCGGTCATATAATGCCAATGCTCTGCTGGCTGACCTTCAAAAGGAATGCAACCTGCCCAAGAACCACCTCATCTGTGACATGCCCACCAGGTGGAACTCAACGTTGACAATGCTGCAGCGCTGCACATGCAGCAGAGGGCCATCAATGACTACCTGTGCGAGTATGGCACCAGGACAGCTCAGCTTTTTTTTCACCACGCCAGTGGCTCATGATCAAGGATGCATGCACTATCCTGTCACCATTTGGGGAGGCCATGAGGATGGTGAGCAGTGACAGTGCATGCATCAGTGATACTGTCCTTCTTGTTTTCCTGTTGGAGCACACGCTGCATGGAATAATGGACAGAGCACTTGAGGCAGAACAGAGGGAGGAAGAGGAGGACTATAACAGCAGGGCTCATTCCTGCGCTCAACAAAAGTATCTGTGAGGCTTTACAGTGTTTTTTTCCACCACCATCACCGCCTAAGGCCCTGTTTTTCTGCCCCTGTTTAACAGGGGCAGTTAATTACAATTCTTGATATAATATTTCACAGCAGGGCCTGTTCCAGTGCCCACCAAGAGTAACTGTGAGGGCTTACAGTGTTCTGGTACCACCAACACCTAAGGCCCAATTTAACACAGAGTGTATAGAGCAGGCCGTATAGTATATACAGGCAGTCCCCTATTTTGAAAAATCCGACTTACAAACGACTCCTACTTACAAACGGAGGAAGACAACAGGAAGTGAGAGGAAATCTACCCCTAGGAAGGGAAATTGTCTCCTGTAAGAGTTAATATGGGAAAAAGGTGTCTCCTCCACTGATTTTTTATCAATCCTTGTTTCCTTTAAAAAACCCAAATATTTTAAATCCAATTTTAATTGGGACAGAAAGTGAGGTGAAATCTTCTGAACAGGGGCACAGATAGCAAAAACAAATGTTACAGGGGTGATAACCCTTCCCTATGTTTTCCAAAAAGCTTTAAAATAGATTTTTTGGCTGGAGCCACACTTACAAAATGTACCTGTTCCAAATTACAAACAGATTCTACATAAGAATAACATAAGAACAAACCTACAGTCCCTGTCTTGTTTGCACCGCCTGTATACTGCAGAGTATATAGGGCCTGGGGGCCCAACGCCTTTTCTTTTTTTAATTTGGGTGCGGGGTTCCCCTTAATATCCATACAAGACCCAAAGGGCCTGGTAATGGGCTGGGGGATGCCGTTTGTCTCACTGATTTTCATTCATATTGACCCAACATTACATTAAAGCCTCAAGCAGTTTTAAATTACTTTTATTCCTTTAGAAATGTCATTTTGTGCAGGGACTGTTCTAAGCACGGGAAACACACGCCACTTTACAGGCATACGATTGACACCCCACAGGTACCATATTTAAAGGGATGTTTCACTTTTATTTTTTCACTTTAAGCATCATTAACCACTTGCCGACCGCCGCACGACGATATACGTCGACAGAATGGCACGTACAGGCAGGAGGGCGTATATCGACGTCCCTACCTGTCTGCGGGTGGGGGGCCTGATCGGGCCCCCCCCGGTGCCTGCGGCGGTCGGCATCGTTGGGGGAGCGATCGGAGATGAGGGGGAGGCCACTCATTCGTGGCCCCCCCCTCGCGATCGCTCCCAGCCAATGAAACACTTCCTCTAGCCCCGTCATGTAAACAGGGCTAGAGGAAGTGATGTCATCCCTAACAGACGCGGGTGGGGGGCCGATCGGGCCCGCCCCCGTGTCTGTAAATTGTCCGGGACATTGGGGGAGGGATCGGAGATGAGGGGGGGGGGCACTCATTCGTGCCCCCCCCCTCGCGATCGCTCCCAGCCAATGGAATGCTTCCCCTGGCTCTGTATTGTGTACAGAGCCAGGGGAAGTGAGGTCATCTCTCCTCGTGGCGGTCTTTTCGAACCGACGCCGAGGAGAGAAGACACGTGAGTTGCACAACACTACACCTACACTACACTACACTAACAGTAGAACATTCTAGGCACACTTTACACACCCCAGCCCCCCCCCCCGATTGCCCCCCTGCACCCCCTGTCACAGTGACACCAAAGCAGTTTTTTTTTTTTTTTTTTTTTACTGTTAACTGCATTGGTGCATTGTGACCCTAATAACTGTTAGGGCAGTTAGATTTAGCCCCCTTTAGGTCTAGGAACCCCCCCTAATAAAGGTTTAACCCCGTGATCACCCCCCGTCACCAGTGTCACTAAGCGATCGTTTTTTTGATCGCTGTATTAGTGTCACAGTTGACGCTAGTTAGGGAGGTAGGTATTTAGGTTTGCCGCAGCGTTTTATAGGGTCAGGGACCCCCCATATACTACCTACTAAAGGTTTTAACCCCCTGAGTGCCCCCTAGTTAACCCTTTCACCAGTGATCACCATATAACTGTTACGGGTGACGCTGGTCAGTTAGTTTATTTTTTATAGTTTCAGGGCACCCGCCGTTTATTACCTAATAAAGGTTTAACCCCCTGATCGCCCGGCGGGTGATATAAGTAAGGTTTTAGAGTCAAATAGGGTCTGCGTCGCCCCAGGCAGCGTCGGGTTAGTGCCAGTACCGCAAACACCCACGCACGCAGCATACACCTCCCTTAGTGGTATAGAATCTGAACAGATCGATATCTGATCTGATCAGATCTATACTAGCGTCCCCAGCTGTTTAGGGTTCCCAAAAACGCATTGTTAGCGGGATCAGCCCAGATACCTGCTAGCACCTGCGTTTTCCCCCTCCGCCCAGCCCACCCAAGTGCAGTATCGATCGATCACTGTCACTTACAAAACACTAAGCACACATAACTGCAGCGTTCGCAGAGTCAGGCCTGATCCCTGCGATCGCTTACAGTTTTTTGGTAGCGTTTTGATTCAGTCGCTAACAGTCAGGAGCTTTTTTTTTTCCTGTGAGTCTCACTAGTGTACTACTAAATTTAGAGCCCAAAATGGCAAGTCAAACGTACACTAGTGAACAGGCCTACTTGTTTCTGAGCATGACAGATAGTGAAGAGGAGGTCACTCATCTGTCAGAATCAGGCTCAGAATACGACCCAGTAGACGACAGCGGCTCCATGACAGATAGCTCTGACGGCGGAGTTGTGGTCCCTGCTAAGGTCAGGCGTACCAGACCCCAAACTCCTTCTTCTGTTGTTGAGGTGCAGGAACCGCAGGTCGCTCGTAGGAGGCAGAGACGTACTAGAGCCGCTATTCCTTCTGGTGAACAGGCAAGCACCAGCGGCCTAGTACACCCTGGACGTAGTCAAACCAGCACTGCAGTATCACGTGGTGACGTGGCGAGTCCCATAAGTGCAGTTTCAGCTGGCAAGGTGGCAAGCACAAGTAGTGTCCCGCTGCCACCAAGAAGACGACAAAGACAGGCCCGTCGTGCCCATAGTGCCCTTCCTGCAGAATTTGCCAATCCTGATTGGGTGCCCACCACTTCTGCAGAACCCGTACTTCCCCCATTCACTGGCCAACCCGGTATTCAGGTGGAAACAGCTGATTTTACGTCACTTGATTTTTTTTCGCTGTTTTTCACCGAAGATCTCTATAGATCTATTGTGGACCAAACCAATTTGTACGCTGGTCAACACATCGCTGCTAATCCCCAGTTGTCCACCCTTGCCAGAGATTGGAGACCAATTACGGTCCCCGAATTTAAGATCTTTCTGGGCCTTTCCCTCATCATGGGCATAGTTAAAATGGGTACGTTGCGTTCATATTGGTCCACTGAGCCAATGTACCATATGCCCGTGTTCTCTGCCTCCATGTCCAGGGCACGATACGAACAGATTTTGCGGTTCATGCACTTCAACGACAATGAACTCTGTCGTCCTCGTGGAGACCCTGCATACGATCGGCTCTATAAAATTCGGCCCCTCATAAACCATTTCAACCAACGTTTTGCAGACTTGTTTACTCCCCATCAAGTTGTCTGCGTTGACGAGTCCCTGATTAAGTTTACTGGCCGCTTGTCATTCAAACAATACCTTCCCAGCAAGCGTGCCAGATACGGGGTCAAGATGTATAAGCTCTGTGACAGGGCCACAGGCTATACATGTAAATTTATGGTTTATGAGGGCAAAGATAGCCACATAGAGCCGACAAACTGCCCTGACTACATAGGGAGCGCTGGCAAGATTGTGTGGGACTTGGTGTCACCCTTATTCGGAAAGGGGTACCACTTGTACGTGGATAATTATTACACGAGCGTGCCACTGTTTAGTCATTTGTTTGATCATCAGATTGGAGCATGTGGCACCGTGCGACCTAATCGCCGGGGCTTTCCCCAGCGGCTTGTAGAGTCCCGTCTTAGGCTGGGGGAGAGAGCCTGCTTGAAGTGTAATAACTTGCTCGCTATGAAGTGGAGGGATAATAAGAATGTTTTCGTTCTTACCTCCCTTCATGCAGACACGACGGTCCAAATTACTACGGCGGCTGGTGTTGTGACGAAACCCCTCTGTGTCCACGAGTACAACCAAAACATGGGAGGGGTGGACCTCAACGACCAGTTGTTGGCGCCGTACCTAGTTGCCCGTAAGGCTAGACGCTGGTACAAAAAAGTGTCTATTTACCTTTTCCAATTGGCTTTGCTGAATGCTCATGTGCTATACGGAGCTTCAGGACGTACTGGATCCTTCCTTAAATTCCAGGAAGAGATCATCGGAGCCCTTCTGTTTCCAGACGGTGCTCCGCCTCACATTCCCCAACCAAATGCAGTTAGCCGGCTGCATGAGCGGCATTTTATTTATGTCCTCCCGAGTACCCCTACCCAACAAGCCCCCCAAAGAAAATGTCGTGTCTGCAGAAAGCGCGGATTTAGGCGTGACACCCGCTATTGTCCCCGCTGTCCTGACAATCCTGGTCTTTGCATCGGTGAATGTTTCGAACGCTACCATACACTAGTTGAGTATTAGCGTAGGGTACAGCATCGCACAGACTAGGCACACGTTCTCAAGAATGCCATCGCATTTTGAGACCAAAACCGATGGAACCGTTACAACAGTTCCGTTAGAACTGTTACAGTTACAAACAAAAGTTAAAAAAAAAAAAGTAAAAAATAAAACAAAAAAAATATAAAATAAAAAAAACAAAAATAGTTGTTTTATTGTTCTCTTTCTCTCTATTCTCTCTCTATTGTTCTCCTTTTTACTGTATTCTATTCTGCAATGTTTTATTGTTAACCATTTTTTTTTTTTCAGGTACGCCATTCAGTTGCAGCGCGGATTTATCTATCTTGACAGCAACAGCGTTTGCTCCCACGATACATAAAGCCGTGACTCCAACGCTGTAGGAGGTGATTTCACCACCACAGTTAAAAAAAAAGAGCATATATGCCGAAGCATGGGGGCAGCAGAGGGCGGAGGAGCGATTTGCTCCTAATGCCGCCTACATACGGTTGAAATTCCGACGGAGGCTTGCCCGTGGAAAATTCCGACCGCGTGTACGCGGCATAACTTTTTTGCGGGAGGATGCCCCCATGCTTCGGCATATATATATTTTAGGCACAGGTTGCATTAAAAAATGTTTTATTTTTTACTATGTTTTTTTTGGTATTTGCTTTGCAGGTATGGTAAATCTTACTGTTATACTATAATGTTACTTTGTTTTATTGTTAACCATAATTTGCTTAGCAGGTACGCCATTCAGCTGCAGCGCGGATTTATTTATCTTGACAGCAACAGCGCTTGCTCCCACGATACATAAATCCGTGACTCCAGCGCTGTTGGAGGTGATTTCACCACCACAGTTAAAAACAAAATGGTGCATGTATGCCCATCATTAGAAGTGGGTGGATGAAGGGAGGTTCTAATGGTGGGCATACCCACCGATCAATCTTTTTTTTTCGTTCAGCCCACAGGCTGCATGAAAAAAAAGATTACAATATATGCCAAACAAGGGCCAGCAACGTACTGGTATGCTGCTGGACTTTGAGTGGTTATACCAGAATGATGCCGGCAGGATTAGGCATTATCTTGGTATCATTCTTTTCAGCCAGCGGTCGGCTTTCATGTAAAAGCAATCCTAGTGGCTAATTAGTCTCTAGACTGCTTTTACAAGCAGTGGGAGGGAATGCCCCCCCCCCTCCCACCGTCTTCCATGGTTTTCTCTGGCTCTCCTGTCCCAACAGGGAACCTGAGAATGCAGCCGGTGGTTCCGCCAGCTGACCATAGAGCTGATCAGAGACCAGAATGGCTCCAATCATCTCTATGGCCTAAGAAACCGGAAGCTACGAGCATTTCATGACTTATATTTCGCCGGATATAATCAGCGCCATTGGGAAATTGGGAAAGTATTTTATCACACCGATCTTGGTGTGGTCAGATGCTTTGAGGGCAGACGACAGATCTAGGGTCTAATGGACCCCAATTTTTTCAAAAAAGAGTACCTGTCACTACCTATTGCTATCATAGGGGATATTTACATTCCCTGAGATAGCAATAAAAATGATAAAAAATATATATAAATGAAAGGAACAGTTGAAAAATAAAATAAAAAAGCAAAATCAATAATAATAAAAAAAAAAAAAAAAAAAAAAAAGCACCCCTGTCCCCCCCTGCTCTCGCGCAAAGGCGAACGCAAGCGTCGGTCTGGCGTCATATGTAAACAGCAATTGCACCATGCATGTGAGGTATCACTGCGAAGGTCAGATCGAGGGCAGTAATTTTAGCAGTAGACCTCCTCCGTAAATCTAAAGTGGTAACCTGTAAAGGCGTTTAAATGCTTTTAAAAATGTATGTAGTTTGTCACCGCTGCACGTTTCTGCGCAATTTTAAAGCATGTCGTGTTTGGTATCTATGTACTCGGCCTAAGATCTAATTTTTTATTTCATCAAATATTTGGGCAAGATAGTGTGTTTTAGTGCATTAAAATTTAAAAAAGTGTGTTTTTTCCCAAAAAAATGCGTTTGAAAAATCGCTGCGCAAATACTGAGTGAAAAAAAAAAAAATGAAACACCCACCATTTTAATCTGTAGGGCCTTTGCTTTAAAAAAATATATATTGTTTGGGGGTTCAACGTAATTTTCTTGCAAAAAAAAATTATTTTCTCATGTAAACAAAAAGTGTCAGAAAGGGCTTTGTCTTCAAGTGGTTAGAAGAGTGGGTAATGTGTGACATAAGCGTCTAAATGTTGTGCATAAAATTCCAGGACAGTTCAAAACCCCCCCAAATGACCCCATTTCGGAAAGTAGACACCCCAAGCTTTTTGCTGAGAGGCATGTCGAGTCCATGGAATATTTTATATTTTGACACAAGTTGCGGGAAAAATAATAATTATTATTATTTTTTTTTTTTTTTTTGCACAAAGTTGTCACTAAATGATATATTGCTCAAACATGTCATGGGCATATGTGGAATTACACCCCAAAATACATTCTGCTGCTTCTCCTGAGTACGGGGATACCACATGTGTGGGACTTTTTGGGAGCCTAGCCACGTACGGGGCCCCAAAAACCAAGCACCACCTTCAGGATTTCTAAGGGTGTGAATTTGTGAATTCACTCCTCACTGCCTATCACAGTTTCAGAGGCCATGGAATGCCCAGATGGCACAAAATACCCCCAAATGACCCCATTTTGGAAAGTAGACACCCCAAGCTATTTGCTGAGAGGTATGGTGAGTATTTTGCAGATCTCGCTTTTTGTCACAAAGTTTTGAAAATTGAAAAAAGAAAAAAAAAATTTTTTTTTTTTCCTTTTCTTTCTTCATTTTCAAAAAAAAATGAGAGCTGCAAAATACTCACCATGCCTCTCATAAAATAGCTTGGGGTGTCTACTTTCCAAAATGGGGTCATTTGGGGGGGTTTTGTGCCATCTGGGCATTTTATGGCCTTCAAAACTGTGATAGGTAGTGAGGAGTGAAATCAAAAATTTACGCCCTTAGAAATCCTGAAGGCGGTGCTTGGTTTTCGGGGTCCCGTACACGGATAGGCTCCCAAAAATTCCCACACATGTAGTATCCCCATACTCAGGAGAAGCAGCAGAATATATTTTGGGGTGTAATTCCACATATGCCCATGGCATGTGTGAGCAATATATAATTTAGTGACAACTTTGGGCAAAAAAAAAAAAAAAAAAAAAAGTTTGTAATTTTTCCCGCTACTTGTGGCAAAATATAAAATATTCCATGGACTCAACATGCCTCTCAGCAAATAGCTTGGGGTGTCTACTTTCCAAAATGGGGTCATTTGGGGGGGTTTTGTGCCATCTTGGCATTTTATGGCCTTCAAAACTGTGATAGGTAGTGATAGGTAGTGAGGAGTGAAATCAAAAATTTACGCCCTTGGAAATCCTGAAGGCGGTGCTTGGTTTTCGGGGTCCCGTACACAGATAGGCTCCCAAAAAGTCCCACACATGTGGTATCCCCGTACTCAGAAGTAGCAGCAGAATTTATTTTGGGGTGTAATTCCACATATGCCCATGGCATGTGTGAGAAATATATCATTTAGTGACAACTTTGGGCAAAAAAAAAAAAAAAAAAAAAAGTTTGTCATTTTTCCCGCTACTTGTGGCAAAATATAAAATATTCCATGGACTCAACATGCCTCTCAGCAAATAGCTTGGGGTGTCTACTTTCCAAAATGGGGTCATTTGGGGGGGTTTTGTGCCATCTTGGCATTTTATGGCCTTCAAAACTGTGATAGGTAGTGATAGGTAGTGAGGAGTGAAATCAAAAATTTACACCCTTAGAAATCCTGAAGGCGGTGCTTGGTTTTCGGGGTCCCGTACACGGATAGGCTCCCAAAAAGTCCCACACATGTGGTATCCCCGTACTCAGAAGAAGCAGCAGAATTTATTTTGGGGTGTAATTCCACATATGCCCATGGCATGTGTGAGAAATATATCATTTAGTGACAACTTTGGGCAAAAAAAAAAAAAAAAAAAAAAAAGTTTGTCATTTTTCCCGCTACTTGTGGCAAAATATAAAATATTCCATGGACTCAACATGCCTCTCAGCAAATAGCTTGGGGTGTCTACTTTCCAAAATGGGGTCATTTGGGGGGGTTTTGTGCCATCTTGGCATTTTATGGCCTTCAAAACTGTGATAGGTAGTGATAGGTAGTGAGGAGTGAAATCAAAAATTTACACCCTTGGAAATCCTGAAGGCGGTGCTTGGCTTTCGGGGTCCCGTACACGGATAGGCTCCCAAAAAGTCCCACACATGTGGTATCCCCGTACTCAGAAGAAGCAGCAGAATATATTTTGGGGTGTAATTCCACATATGCCCATGGCATGTGTGAGAAATATATCATTTAGTGACAACTTTTTGTAAACATTTTTTTTTTTTTTTTTTTTTTTTTAATTATTCAATAACTTGGGACAAAAAAATAAAATATTCAATGGGCTCAAAATGCCTCTTAGCAATTTCCTTAGGGTGTCTACTTTCCAAAATGGGGTCATTTGGGGGGGTTTTGTACTTCCCTGCCATTTTAGCACCTCAGGAAATGAGATAGGCAGTCGTAAACTAAAAGCTGCGTAAATTCCAGAAAATGTACCCTAGTTTGTAGACGCTATAACTTTTGCGCAAACCAATAAATATACGCTTATTGACATTTTTTTTACAAAATACATGTGGCTGAATACATTTTGGCTTAAAAGTATGACTAAAATTGAGTTTATTGGATTTTTCTTATAACAAAAAGTAGAAAATATCATTTTTTTTTCAAAATTTTCGGTCTTTTTCCGTTTATAGCGCAAAAAATAAAAATCGCAGAGGCAATCAAATACCATCAAAAGAAAGCTCTATTTGTGGGAAGAAAAGGACGCAAATTTCGTTTGGGTACAACATTGCATGACCGCGTAATTACCAGTTAAACCAGTGCAGTGCGAAATTGTAAAAAGTCCTCTGGTCTTTAGGCTGCATAATGGTCCGGTCTGAAAGTGGTTAAAATCACCGCCCCCGAAAAAACGTCCATTTTTAAACCTTTGTTTTCCATTATTACATGGTCCCTGGGGCAGCACCCGGGACCCCAAACCCTTTTTAGGACAATAACTTGCATATTAGTAAAAAGTGAAAAAAGTGCAGCGCATCAAAACAAAAATTAAATTAAATTGATATAAAACTCAATATAAAAAATAAATCAATTGACAAAAGTTCATATCTTGTCAGTGCAAGACAATATGATTAAAGTGAATAACTGATTGTAGAGTAACACCCGGGTGACTGTAGATCATCATTCAAATAATTCTTAAAGTGATGTCCTCCACAGACTGGATGCAATAAGCCTCCTATATCTTCTAAAAGATGGAGATAAACAGACCAACCAACCAAAAATTCAATATCAACACAAATAACTCACGTTCACTGATTGAATACATTACAGATACAGTTTTTAAAACTCATTCATCTTGATTAAGAAAATAAATAAATAAATACAGATCATTTTTATATCTTCTAAAACTCTTTTGATAAAAAATGTGACAGACAAGCCCCGGCAACAGTTTGAAACATCAGAGAAAACAATGCATTCTTTCTAGAACAAATTGTATGTGCAGCACATTCCATTGTGTGATGTTTTCAATTCAAGGCCAATTTTAGAAACAGATGGTTTAGAAGAGAATATCAAGCCTACTGTTTTAACAGGGTACCGAGACACAATGCAGACTTCATTAGAAGAAATACAAGGAAGATGCTCTCAAGCTGTTATTTTTATGTATAACACAATGCACCAATGGTTTTATAGTCCCTCAGTGAGAATGGAGAAACGGGATGTAATATTCCCACAATCACAAAAAGAGTATAATCAGTGTGTAACAATGGTTATTCTACTTCAATGGGGTTGAATAATTTTATAAATGAAATACATTTTTTTTTTAGCATTTCTTCTTTTCATTATACCCATACCACTGTTTGCAGCTTTATTAGTTCTTAGGTGTCTAGGATTATTAAAGTTTTATAAGCAGAAGGTTTTTGGCTTGTTTAACAAATATACGCAAATAAAACAGTATAACAATAGTTAAAACTATGTTGTACCTGTAACCCTGGCTGGTAGCCTCTTTAAACTGTGGGAGCTACACTGCTTGGGCATTCTGACTATAGCAGCTTGCATATCCTTCCTGCCACTGATAGGCAGTGCTGCAGGCAGAGGAGAAACAAGGACACTGATTGGCTGTAGCTACAACCAGGACTTGAACCCTGCCCCAACCCATGTGAAGGAGGAAGTGCAGGGGTAGGTGAGAGAAGAGAACCCCACAGCGACAGAGTTTGAGAAGTGTGATTGGTGGAATTCTGTGACTGGGTATCCTGGGAAAAAAAAAGGACAGAGCTATCATTGGTGAGAACTGTTGGAAGCCTGCAGGGGCTGTGGAGTACAGTGTAAATGGGAGAGCAAGCTAGGATAAGGATCCCACTAGACACCAGGGAAGAGAAAATGTGAAGTTTGTGGCCCATCTTGCCGACCTGCAGTCAAGCAGAACAGAGTTGGCTAAAGAGAGAGAGAGAGGATCACATGAGAAGAAGATACAGGTGCAGTCTAGAGAGAGGAAATCCCAGGTCATGATGGGATACCTCTCTCCTAGCTCCCAGAGATTTGTGTGCAACGAGGAGGGCACTAGGGATGGAGAAGCTTGTCTTGCATTTGTCTCCATCCTACTGGATAGGACAGTGTGTTTGAGAAGTAAAGTCAGGACAACATCTTCAACATTGGCTTGGTGAAAGGTCTTGCCACTCCTATATGTTTCAAATGACTTTGCTATTGTGGGGATTTGCTGCAACCAATAGAGTTTTTTTCCCAAGGGGCACTGCATCGCCCTTCTCTGTATTGTGGGTTACAAGTGTTCTTGCTTTAAGAGTGAGCAATCCAATCAAAGTTTAGGGGCCCTTCCACCAGCAGACTTGTTTATTGTTCCAGTGGCTGGACAGGGCCTTTACACAGTCTTCAGTATTGTTTAAACTAAACTATCCCATGTCAAAAAGGTATTTTCTTCAATATGGCTGTTGTCATTGTAATAAAGTTGTTCCATGCACTTACGTAGTGCATTCTGGCAAGGCGTTTTTCATTTCTCAGCAGCTAGAGGAATGAATGGCATATATTTGGCTGTATAATTGTTCCAAAATATATTTGGCTGTATAATTGTTCTAAAATTTGACGCCGCTCACTATATAGGGAGGAACTAGTGCCTTAGGTATGCTAAATATGAGCCCTGTTCCACCACAGAAATTATTTCTATATAGCCTTCTTGAAAGCAGACTGAAGACAATGCCATTATTAGGCCATGTGGCCTGCTGGATATCAGCTAATCATGCAACTAATCAAGCAAGCCACGGTGGGCCTGTATAGTAATTGGTGATCTGGGTCACTGTATGTACCAGGGCACATTTTATAATTCAATTTTTCTGCTAAGAATTGGTTTATTCAGCAATAACATTCTCACTGCTTAAGACAATAAATTGATACATATATTTAGGACAAACAATTCTTTCTTTTGGTGATAATGGGGAGATCTACTAAAATTATAGCACTCAGAATCTGGTGCAGCTGTGTTTTGTAGCCAATCAGCTTCTAACTTCAACTAAGCATTGACAATAAAACCTAGAAAACCTGTTTCTATGCACAGCTGCACTAGATTTTGCAAATTCCCCTATTGTCTTGCAAAAATTATTTTATTTTCTATACAATCATCAGACAAAAAGATGTAAAAACTTGACAAACCACTTTTTTTGGCTTTCATCGCTGATTGTTAAAGAATGTTTTACTGTAGATAAAAAAGTATTCATTTTATTCTATAGTTTGTGCTACTTACAGTATAATGACACCAAAATGACATCTCTGGTAGAAGATATTGAAAGTCTGCAGCTCTATAAACAACATGCTTTTAAGCAAAGCAGTTAAAAAAAGCCTGATAAATATTTTGAAAAAGAGCCCAGAACTCTACATGCTGATGATAAATAAAAAAGTATACATTCATATGCAATGTTTCATATATACATATTTGCAAAAAAATGATTTTTTTACATTTTATTTTTTTATATATTTTTATATTCATCTCTTTAAACAAATCCCATCCTGAAAGTACAATTACTATCCCTACACAAACTTTCAACTTCCAGTGCCCCATGTCCTACATAGAATTTCTGGGTATGTGCCTTACTCAGTCCTACCAGACAATTTACTTGACAAATTACCTACCAACATTTCAGGCCCTAAAACACAATAACACAATAATCTCATTAAAAAAACACATTATTTCTAGGGATGAGCCGAACACCCCCGGGTTCGGTTCGCACCAGAACCTTCGAACCGACCGAAAGTTCGCGCGAATTTTCGAACCCTATACGTTATAATGGACGCGAACGTTCGAAATCAAAAGTGCTAATTACAACGGCCAATATGCATGTTAATGTCATAAAACAGGTTTGGGGACCCGGGTCCTGCCCCAGGGACATATATCAATGCAAAAAGAACTTTTAAAAACTAACGTTTTTTCGGGAGCAGTCATTTTAATGATGCATAAAGTGAAAAAAAAAAAGTGAAATTTTTCCTTTAAATATGGTACCTGGGGGGTGTCTAAAGTATGCCTGTGAAGTGGCATGTGTTTCCCGTGTTTAGAACTGTCCTTGCACAAAATGACATTTTTAAAGGAAAAAAAGAAGCCATTTAAAACCACTTGCGGCTTTAGGTTTGTTCTTAAGTAGAATCTGAACAGGTACATTATGAAGTGTAGCTCCATCCCAAAAAAATCTATTTTTAAGCTTTTTGGAGAACATAGGGAGGGGTTATCACCCCTGTAACATTTGCTGTCTTTGCACATCTGTTCAGAACATGTCACCTCACTTTCCGTCCCAATGACAAATGTTTTTGGAAAAAGTGGGTTTTAATTGAAACAAGGATTGGTGATAAAGTATCAGTAGAGAGGAGATACCTTTTTTTCCCAAATTAAATCTAACAGGATAGAATTTCCCTTCCTAGGGTAGATTTCCTCTCACTTCCTGTTTTCTCTTTCCATTTGCAAGTAGGAGTCGTTTGTAAGTTGGATGTTTGAAAGTAGGGGCCTGGCGTATATACTCTGCAGAAATTTGCCCTATTAGATGTTGGTGTAGCCACAAGACTGGTGGGCACAGGAATGGGCCCTGCTGTGAGTTAATAGATCAAGATTTGTAATTGCATGCACCTGTTGAACAGGGCAGAAAAATTGGGGGTGGTGGTGGTGGTGGACGGTGTTGCCACAAGACTGTAAGCTCTCACAGTTACTCTTGGTGGCGCAGGAATGGGCCCTACTGTGAGTTATTAGATCAAGATTTGTAATTGCAAGCACCTGATGAACAGGGCAGAAAAATTGGGCCTTTGGCGGTGGTGGTGGACGGTGTTGCCACAAGACTGTAAGCTCTCACAGTTACTCTTGGTGGGCGCAAGAATGGGCCCTGCTGTGAGTTATTAGATCAAGATTTGTAATTGCAAAGCACCTGATGAACAGGGCAGAAAAATTGGGCCTTTGGCGGTGGTGGTGGACGGTGTTGCCACAAGACTGTAAGCTCTCACAGTTACTCTTGGTGGGCGCAAGAATGGGCCCTGCTGTGAGTTATTAGATCAAGATTTGTAATTGCAAGCACCTGATGAACAGGGCAGAAAAATTGGGCCTTTGGCGGTGGTGGTGGACGGTGTTGCCACAAGACTGTAAGCTCTCACAGTTACTCTTGGTGGGCGCAGGAATGGGCCCTGCTGTGTGTTATTAGATCAAGATTTGTAATTGCAAGCACCTGATGAACTGGGCAGAAAAATTGGGCCTTTGGCGGTGGTGGTGGACGGTGTTGCCACAAGACTGTAGGCCCTCATAGTTACTCTTGGTGGGCGCAGGAATGGCCCTGCTGTGAACTATTAGATCAAGATTTGTAATTACCCACCCCTGTTAAACAGGGGCTGAAAAATTGTGCCTTAGGCACTGGTGCTGGTGCCACAACACTGCAACCCCTCACAGATACTGTACTTGGAGCACAGCAGTCACACGTGTTGCGAAGCATTTTTTTAAAAAATTGTAATTACCCGCCCCTGTTAAACAGGGGCTGAAAAATTGTGCCTTAGGCACTGGTGCTGGTGCCACAACACTGCAACCCCCTCACAGATACTGTACTTGGAGCACAGCAGTCACACGTGTTGCGAAGCATTTTTTTTAAAAATTGTAATTACCCGCCCCTGTTAAATAGGGGCTGAAAAATTGTGCCTTAGGCACTGGTGCTGGTGCCACAACACTGCAACCCCTCACAGATACTGTACTTGGAGCACAGCAGTCACACGTGTTGCAAAGCATTTTTTTAAAAAATTGTAATTACCCGCCCTGTTAAACAGGGGCTGAAAAATTGTGCCTTAGGCACTGGTGCGGGTGCCACAACACTGCAACCCCTCACAGATACTGTACTTGGAGCACAGCAGTCACACGTGTTGCGAAGCATTTTTTAAAAAAAAATTTAAGTACACGCCCCTGTTAAACAGGGGCTGAAAAATTGTGCCTTAGGCACTGGTGCTGGTGCCACAACACTGCAACCCCTCACAGATACTGTACTTGGAGCACAGCAGTCACACGTGTTGCGAAGCAATTTTTTATAAAAATTGTATGTACACGCCCCTGTTAAACAGGGGCTGAAAAATTGTGCCTTAGGCACTGGTGTGGTGGCATGGATCATTGAGGAGGAGGAAGAGGATAGTCAGTGAACATAAGAGGACAGTCACTCAGCATCAGCATAGGCAGTCTTGAAGGGATGTGATATTAAAAATTATTCGGTTATATCCGCCTCAGGTGCCTGGTAGCTGGTGGTGATCCAAGACTGATTCATTTTGATGAAGGTCAGTCGATCAACCGAGGCGGTGGACAGGCGCACCCTATGATCGGTGACAAATCCTCCAGCAGCACTGAATGTGCGTTCGGAAAGAACGCTGGAGGCAGGACAGGCCAGTAGCTCAATTGCATACTGTGCAAGCTCTGGCCAGTGATCCATCCTCAGGACCCAGTAAGCCAGAGGATTTTCGGTGGGAAAGGTGTCCAAGTCTGACCTTGCCCCAAGGTATTCCTGCACCATGTATATCAGACGCTGGCGATGGTTGCTGGAACCGATCATACCTTGGGGCTGCGGACTAAAAAATTGTCTGAACGCATCGGTCAGACGTCATCCTTCCCCACCGCTCCTTCTGCTACTGACCGAAGCCTCAGCAACTCGTCGCCCAGGACCAGGAGTTTGTAGCCTCCCAGTTTCTGGAAACGCGTTGCACAGACCTTTCTGCAAGGCCTCCCTGAGATGTCTCATCCTCTGCTCCCTCTGCGACGGCAAGATAAGGTCCGCAACCTTACCCTTGTACCGCGGATCAAGGAGAGTGGCAGCCAGTAATGGTCCCTCTCCTTGATCCGAAGAACACGAGGATCCTTCCGCAGGCTTTGCAGGATCAGGGAGGCCATGCAGCGTAGGTTAGCTGAGGCATTCGGTCCGGAGTCTTCTGGGTCACTGAGGATGACATGATCGCCAGCCACCTCCTCCCAGCCACGTACAAGTCCACTGGTTTGTTGGGACTGTACATCATCCCTAAAAGACTGCTGCTGCTGATGCTGAGTGCCAGGCTCCACCTCCATGCTCACACAATCCTCCTCCTCCTCCTCCTCCTCCTCCTTCTCCTCATCCTCTTCCTGTGTGATGGGTGGGACAGAAGGAACACTGTCCGGATAAAGGGGGCCTTGAGAGGCAAGGAAGTCCTCCTCTTCCTGCCTCTGTTCTGCCTCAAGTGCCCTGTCCATTATCCCACGCAGCGTATGCTCCAACAGGTGGACAAGAGGGACAGTGTCACTGATGCATGCACTGTCACTGCTCACCATCCTTGTGGCCTCCTCAAATGGTGAGAGGACAGTGCATGCATCCCTGATCATGCTCCACTGACGTGGGGAAAAAAAACCAAGCTCCCCTGACCCTGTCCTGGTGCCATAGTCGCAAAGGTACTCATTGATGGCCCTCTGCTGCGTGTGCAGTCGCTGCAGCATGGCCAACGTTGAGTTCCACCTGGTGGGCATGTCACATATTAGGCGGTTCTTGGGCAGGTTCAGCTCCTTTTGCAGCTCAGTCAGCCGAGCACTGGCATTATAAGATCGGCGGAAATGCACACAGACTTTCCTGGCCTGCCTCAGGACATCCTGTAAGCCTGGGAACCTGCCCAAGAACCGCTGCACCACCAGTTGAGGACGTGAGCCATGCAGGGCACATGGTGAGCTGCCCCTGTCGCAGGGCGGAGAGGAGGTTGGTGCCATTGTCAGAAACGACCATTCCTGGCTTAAGCTGACGTGGCGTCAACCACCTCTCGGGCCTGCCCCTGCAGAGCTGCCAGAACCTCGGGCCCAGTGTGGCTCCTGTCCCCCAAACACACCAGCGCAAGCACGGCATGGCATCTTTTTGCCTGCGTACTTGCGTAGCCCCTTGTACGCCTACGGAGCACCGCTGGTTCCAAGGACAGAGCACTGGAGGAAGAAGAAGAGGAGGGGGTGGAGGAGAGAGGTGTGTCACAACCAGTAGCAGTAGTAGCGTTTTGGAGGCGTGGTGGCGGAACAACCTCCAACACTACTGCACCTTGTCCTGCATCCCTCCCAGCTGCCAATAGAGTGACCCAATGGGCCGTGAAAGAAAGGTACCGTCCCTGTCCATGCCTGCTGGACCATGAGTCAGCGGTAATATGCACCTTACCGCTGACCGCCCTGTCCAGCGAGGCATGGACATTGCCCTCCACATGCCGGTAGAGAGACGGAATCGCCTTCCGTGAGAAAAAGTGGCGTTTGGGAACCTGCCACTGAGGAACCGCACATTGAACAAACTCACGGAAGGGGGCCGAGTCTACCAACTGAAAAGGCAGCAGTTGAAGTGCTAGCAATTTAGCCAGGCTAGCATTCAACCGCTGGGCATGTGGATGGCTGGGAGTGTACTTCTTTCTACGGTCCAGCAGCTGGGGCAGGGAAATTTGCCTGCTGCAATCGGACGTCGGTGTACTGCAAGTACTTGGTTGTGACACACCTAATTCTACACCTTCAGTCCTCTCAGAGCAGCTTTCAGAGAGGACTGAAGGTGTAGTAGGGATGGAGATCCCAGCTGAGGAGGAGCAAGGAGAGGTCCGCTTAGTTCTTTGGTGTGGGTCTTTTATGTGTGCCTGCCAACGAGCTGCATGGCAGGTCGCCATATGTCTGGTCATGCTTGTGGTGCCCAAGCGGCTGATGTTTTGGCCACGCGAGATACGCTTGAGACAAATATTGCAAATAGCAGTGGTGCGATCTGATGCACTCGTCTCAAAAAAGGCCCACACCAAAGAACTTTTCTGATAACGTGCAGAGGCAGCGCCCTGCACAGGCGGAGCTCTGCGGTGTTGTACAGTTGCTGTGCTGGCCTCTACCTGGCCTCCAGGGGGCATCCTGCCTCGTTGGACATGTGACGCCGCATCCTCCTCCTCCTCGTCCTCCTCCTCATCCTCTCTCCCTTCAGGCACCCACGTGGAGTCAGTGACCTCATCACCCCCTCCCTCTTCACCACTAGAGCAAACCTGGCAGTAAGCTGCAGCTGGTGGAACAGTACTGCCAGATTCCTCAAGCTGGGTATCATCATCCGAGCCTTCGAATCGTTGGGCATCCTCCTGGAGCATGTACCCAACACTGTGCTCAAAGAGTTCGGGGGACTCCTCAGGAGGACATGGTGGGTCTAGGGAAGGGTGGCTGATGATGCTCTGCCAGTACCCTGAGCCTGGGTGAGAGAGGATGAGGGGATGAGGAGGGCTTGGTCATCCATTCTACCAAGCCTTCAGCATGATGCGGCTCCACATGTCCAGCTGCCGAAAACAAAGACGCGCGTGTCCCATGGCCACGTGCTGATGACGATGCACGACCACGTCCACGTCCACGGCCACGGCCACGTCCACTAGAAACAGAGCCTGCCTGCCCTGTGTTCTTGGCTCTGCACGCTCTGCCTCCCCTTGGCGGTCTTTCAGCCATTGTAGTCGGTAGTCCTGTGGGTGCTGCTGAGAAGAATATATAGGAGCTCTGTGTGATGCCACTAACACACTAGAAGTCCTATGGGTGCTTCTGCAAAGAAAATAGAGGAGCTCTGTGTGATGCCACTAACACACTAGAAGTCCTATGGGTGCTGCTGAGAAGAAAATATAGGAGCTCTGTGTGATGCCACTAACACACTAGAAGTCCTATGGGTGCTTCTGCAAAGAAAATAGAGGAGCTCTGTGTGATGCCACTAACACACTAGAAGTCCTGTGGGTGCTTCTGCAAAGAAAATAGAGGAGCTCTGTGTGATGCCACTAACACACTAGAAGTCCTGTGGGTGCTGCTGAGAAGAAAATATAGGAGCTCTGTGTGATGCCACTAACACACTAGAAGTCCTATGGGTGCTTCTGCAAAGAAAATAGAGGAGCTCTGTGTGATGCCACTAACACACTAGAAGTCCTATGGGTGCTTCTGCAAAGAAAATAGAGGAGCTCTGTGTGATGCCACTAACCACACTAGAAGTCCTGTGGGTGCTGCTGAGAAGAAAATATAGGAGCTCTGTGTGATGCCACTAACACACTAGAAGTCCTATGGGTGCTTCTGCAAAGAAAATAGAGGAGCTCTGTGTGATGCCACTAACACACTAGAAGTCCTGTGGGTGCTTCTGCAAAGAAAATAGAGGAGGTCTGTGTGATGCCACTAACACACTAGAAGTCCTGTGGGTGCTGCTGAGAAGAAAATATAGGAGCTCTGTGTGATGCCACTAACACACTAGAAGTCCTATGGGTGCTTCTGCAAAGAAAATAGAGGAGCTCTGTGTGATGCCACTAACACACTAGAAGTCCTGTGGGTGCTTCTGCAGAAAAAATAGAGGAGCTCTGTGTGATGCACTAACACACTAGAAGTCCTATGGGTGCTTCTGAGAAGAAAATAGGAGCTCTGTGTGATGCCACTAACACACTAGAAGTCCTGTGGGTGCTTCTGAGAAGAAAATATAGGAGCTCTGTGTATGGCCACTAACACACTAGAAGTCCTAGGTGCTTCTGGGAACAAAATATATGAGCTCTGTGTGATGGGACTAACACAAGTCCTATGGGTGCCTCTGGGAAGAAAATATAGGTCTGTGTGATGGGACTAACACACTTCAAGTCCTATAGGTGCTTCTGGGAAAAAATATATGATCTCTGTGTGATGGGACTAACACACTTCAAGTCCTATAGGTGCCTCTGGGAAGAAAATATAGGTCTGTGTGATGGGACTAACACACTTCAAGTCCTATAGGTGCTTCTGGGAACAAAATATATGATCTCTGTGTGATGGGACTAACACACTTCAAGTCCTATAGGTGCCTCTGGGAAGAAAATATAGGTCTGTGTGATGGGACTAACACACTTCAAGTCCTATAGGTGCTTCTGGGAACAAAATATATTTCTCTGTGTGATGGGACTAACACACTTCAAGTCCTATAGGTGCCTCTGGGAAGAAAATATAGGTCTGTGTGATGGGACTAACACACTTCAAGTCCTATAGGTGCTTCTGGGAACAAAATATAGGATCTCTGTGTGATGGGACTAACACACTTCAAGTCCTTTTGGTGCTTCTGGGAAGAAAATGTAGGTCTGTGTGATGGGACTAACACACTTCAAGTCCTATAGGTGTTTCTGGGAACAAAATATAGGATCTCTGTGTGATGGGACTAACACACTTCAAGTCCTATAGGTGCTTCTGGGAACAAAATATATGATCTCTGTGTGATGGGACTAACACACACTTCAAGTCCTATAGGTGCTTCTGGGAACAAAAATATGATCTCTGTGTGATGGGACTAACACACTTCAAGTCCTATAGGTGCCTCTGGGAAGAAAATATAGGTCTGTGTGATGGGACTAACACACTTCAAGTCCTATAGGTGCTTCTGGGAACAAAATATATGATCTCTGTGTGATGGGACTAACACACTTCAAGTCCTATAGGTGCCTCTGGGAAGAAAATATAGGTCTGTGTGATGGGACAAACACTTCAAGTCCTATAGGTGCTTCTGGGAACAAAATATATGATCTCTGTGTGATGGGACAACACACTTCAAGTCCTATAGGTGCCTCTGGGAAGAAAATATATAGGTCTGTGTGATGGGACTAACACACTTCAAGTCCTATAGGTGCTTCTGGGAACAAAATATAGGATCTCTGTGTGATGGGACTAACACACTTCAAGTCCTATAGGTGCTTCTGGGAACAAAATATATGATCTCTGTGTGATGGGACTAACACACTTCAAGTCCTATAGGTGCCTCTGGGAAGAAAATATAGGTCTGTGTGATGGGACTAACACACTTCAAGTCCTATAGGTGCTTCTGGGAACAAAATATATGATCTCTGTGTGATGGACTAACACACTTCAAGTCCTATAGGTGCTTCTGGGAACAAAATATATGATCTCTGTGTGATGGGACTAACACACTTCAAGTCCTATAGGTGCTTCTGGGAACAAAATATAGATCTCTGTGTGATGGGACTAACACACTTCAAGTCCTATGGGTGCTTCTGGGAAGAAAATATAGGTCTGTGTGATCGGAAAGACAGAGTTAAAAGGAAAGGTGGAGGGGTCTGTCTGTATGTGAGAAGTGATCTCAAAGCGAGTGTGAAAGAGGACCTGGGGGATGGAGAGTGTGATGAGTCTGAAGCATTATGGGTGGAACTGCATACAGATGTGCGTAGTTCAAAGTTAATCATTGGAGTTTGTTATAGACCACCCAATGTTAATGAGGAGGTGGATACTCAGCTCCTTGCTCAAATAGAAAGGGCTGCAAGGGCTGGGACAGTGATAATAATGGGGATTTTAACTACCCAGAAATTGACTGGAATAATGGCATTGCTGGGACAGTTAAAGGACAAAAATTTATAAACCTATTACAGGACAATTTTATGGTCCAGTTCATTGAGGCCCCAACCAGGAATGATGCTCTGCTGGATCTGGTAATCTCAAACCATGCAGAGCATATTACTAATGTTCAGATAAAGGAGCATCTGGGTAGCAGTGACCATAACATGATTTCATTTGATGTTAGCTGTAAGCAAAAATCACATACAGGAAAGATAAAAACACTTAATTTCAAGAGGGCAAATTTTCCAAGGATGAGGGCTGCTCTCCAGAACTTAGACTGGGAGAGAATATTGGCAACAATGGGCACAGAACAGAAATGGGGATTCTTCAAAAAGACTGTTTGTGAACTCACTGCAAAGTATATTCCCATGGGCAATAAATTTAAAAGGCTAAAAATAAAACCTATGTGGCTCACGGCCAAAGTTAAAAAAGCTATAAACTATAAGAAAAGAGCTTTTAAAAAATATAAAATGAAGGATCACTAGTGTCATTTAAATGTTACAAAGAACATAACAGAATATGTAAAAAGGAAATCAAGGATGCAAAAATTCAAAACGAAAGACAGATTGCAAAAGATAGTAGGACAAACCCCAAAAAATTCTTCAAATATATTAATAGTAAAAAGGTCAAGTCTGAGCATGTAGGCCCTTTACCAAATAATCTAGAGTGGGTGACTGGGGGACAAAGAGAAGGCTAATTTATTAAATACTTTCTTCAGCTCTGTGTATACAAAGGAGCATGGGGGAGCTCATGTCCACAATGGGGTGGTAGTGACACAGCCCTAAATCCACAATGGCTCAAAAGTGATATGGTCCAGAAATATTTAGACAGAATAAAGGTGGATAAAGCACCTGGACCTGATGGCATCCACCCACGGATCCTAAAAGAATTGAGCTCTGTAATTTCAAAGCCATTGTATCTAATTTTTAGGGAATCATTAATGACAGGAATAGTACCACTGGATTGGCGCAGGGCGAACGTGGTGCCTATATTTAAAAAGGGAACAAAGTCTTTACCAAGTAACTATAGACCTGTTAGTTTAACTTCTATAGTTGGGAAGATACTGGAGAGATTATTAAAAGACCACATAGACGAGTTCTTGCAGGAAAAAAATATTTTAAGCAACAGACAGCATGGGTTCATGAAAGACAGAAGTTGTCAGACAAACCTCATTTCTTTTTATGAGGTGGTAAGTAAAACCTTGGACAGAGGCGTGGCTGTGGACGTGGTATACTTGGATTTTGCAAAAGCGTTCGATACAGTTCCCCACACACGGCTCATGTGTAAGGTAAGGTCTACAGGTTTGGAAATATCGGTTTGTAAATGGATAGAAAACTGGCTAAAAGACAGAATTCAGAGAGTCGTGGTTAATGATTCTTACTCTGAATGGGCTAAGGTTATCAGTGGTGTACCCCAAGGTTCAGTGCTGGGACCCTTACTTTTTAATATCTTTATAAATGATATTGGGTCTGGGATCAAAAGTAACATTTCTGTCTTTGCAGATGACACCAAGCTATGCAGTGGAATAACGTCCTTACAGGAGGTCTCCAATTTACAAGCTGACCTCAATGCTCTGTCAAATTGGGCGACTATGTGGCAGATGAGGTTAATGTTGATAAATGTAAAGTTATGCACTTGGGGCTAAGAATATGCATGCATCATACATGCTAATAAGCTGCGGTTTCCAAAGCGAGCAATATTTTGAAAAAGAGCCCAGAACTCTACATGCTGATGATAAATAAAAAAGTATACATTCATATGCAATGTTTCATATATACATATTTGCAAAAAAATGATTTTTTTACATTTTATTTTTTTATATATTTTTATATTCATCTCTTTAAACAAATCCCATCCTGAAAGTACAATTACTATCCCTACACAAACTTTCAACTTCCAGTGCCCCATGTCCTACATAGAATTTCTGGGTATGTGCCTTACTCAGTCCTACCAGACAATTTACTTGACAAATTACCTACCAACATTTCAGGCCCTAAAACACAATAACACAATAATCTCATGGACAAAACACATTATTTCATGGATAAAGAAAAATAACGCTATGAAGATGATTAGCCTCCCAAAACTCCTTTACCTATTTTGTACCCTTCCTGTACCTATCTCGACCTTTGCACTTAAGTCATTTCAAAATCATGTCATGAAATGTATCTGGTCCCACAAAAGAAGCGGCTCAAATTTCAACACTCACATTTCTAGATGGGTCTAGAATCATGTTGCATGCCAATAAACATCAGGGCACTTCTTGGCTCCCAACCTAATTGAGACTGCAATCCATGAATCCCTTGATGTGCTATACTCTAACCATCTGAGATTCCACCAAATAGTTCAGCAAACATATATCACTGCATTTACCCTTGCTACTGCTCCAAAGAAACTCACTATTCCAGCTTGGTTTGGAATCTCCTGGCACATTTAACTGGTGGACAGCTAACAAATGTTCTGTTATTGATAGTAACTCCATTTACAGCTGGGCGGAGAGAGATAAATATCAAGCCCCTTATTCCTAAATTGTCTCATGCATGCAAATACAACATTGGGTCTCCTCATTAATATTGAATAGAAACCTTAATTCTCAATCATCACTTTTTGAAACACCTATTACCACATATCTCTCTCTCCTAAACAAATTAGCATTACATATTCCCAACTGAACTGCTTGTCCTTGCACTAAATTTGAAGAGGATTAGCAGGAAGTTTAGTCCAAAGTTGCCTCTTGTTCTATAATGTCCAATCCCTCCATCCTTCACACTCCACATTATGCTTCAGTGGTTGCCATGGCACCAGAGATTTTATGCTTATGTGGTGGACCTGCCTTGTGCTAGGCAAACTCTAGAGAAAATTTTTTATTTTTTTTTTAATCAGAAAATAGTTGTATTGTACAAAATGTCATAAAGTACAAACATTTGAAGTCCATATGTAAAGAAAACTAACAAGAAATCATCTCACTCTCCAAGCAAGTATAGTCATACCTCATTTTAGAAGAAGAAAGCAACATACAAATAAAAACAAAATGCAGAGAAATTAAACTAAGAAAACTGCAACAACCAACTTATTTGTTGTGGGCAATGTCTTGATGAAGCATATCTAACAGTTAACAGAGGCCTTACACAAGGTAGCATCCTGTCAGCAAGAACGTCCTACTTGTAGATCTTTTTAATATACAATAGATTCCACATCCACCCTTTTTCACATTTGGAGCAATCTATTAAGAACAAGTTGTGAGGGGGGGGGGGGGCGGACACCCCAGAGGTCTCTAACCACTCCTGCCAACATTTTTATGAATTTTTGTGGTGTATTTTTATGTTATAAGAGTTTTTCTCTCTGATAAGTATTGTATTTACTTGTTGATTCCATTGATGACATGTGGGGGCTTGAGGAGAAAGCCAGTATCTCGCTATTAATTCCTGGCTAAATAAAGCAACCTAACCAATGACGTATATGTGGAGGGGGAATAAAGCTCTTTCACAAAGCCACCAAGTATACATGTAATTGGGTTCAGTTGTAACTGCACTTGGTATATATAATTAATAGTCCTGATTGACATTTTGAACATATAGGGGAATCCCTTCTACCACACCTTTACAGCTGAGTTGGTGTTCTATATGTGTAATAGAAGAGAATAAACAAATGCAACAGTTTTTGGGCAGCTGATACCGACACCAGCGTGCCAGCCGCCATGATCTGCTCTCAGCTATCCCCCTCTATGGGACCAACATCAGACTCCCATTTTTCTCTACAGGGCAGCAAATCTGGGGCTTGTATATATCTTAATAAACAAGCATATATACGGGAAATTATTCCTTTTTTATCCGAAGTAGAAAGTATAGAGCTAAGAAACCCTGAGTCATCTAAACGCAGAACCGAATATCTACTTTGCACTCTCATAGCATGGCGTAATAGCAAGTACATCTAATATTGGATATGTAAAACGGGGAATTCAGTACGTAATTGTTCGGAGGATTTTAAATCCAGCCCGGCAAATAATTGTGGAAAATACTTGACTCCAGCCTCTATCCATGCCAAACAGTTAGTGAGTTTTCCCAATTCAGCATAAAATCTGTTACACCAAATAATAGTGCATTCAAGGAAACCTACAGTACCTATACTATCTTTAGGTTCTGTGCAAAGTTTAAAGAGTAGCTGCACCATGGGACAATCCGATGGTATCTCTGGAAAACCCATTTCTATATGGGAAATTACTGGTTTATTCCTTGGTGGAATATTCAGCAAAGTCCTGGAGGGATCAGCTACAACTGGTAGATTCCACCCTGTCAGAAGTTGCAGCTGGGCAGCTAAAAAATATGTAAATGAATGAGGAACAGCCATTCTGCTCTGATCCTTAGGGTATTGCAAAGTAGTCAGTTTGATCCATGCCACCCCATTTTTTCATATTAGTGCACATTATTGGGAATCTATACGATAAAACCAATAGCGGGGTATCAACACAGGGGTATTATGAAGGATATACATCAGACCATTTTGATAAGATTGTCTCTACCTGTCATGGATAAAGGCAACTTAAACAAATAGCGTATTTATGCTTGAACTTTTGTAAAATGGGTTTGAGATTTAGAGATATATAATCCTTGACGTCCCCTGTCACTACTATTCCTAAGTATTTAAAGGACTGGACTACTTCTACCTGAGAAGCCACCTCTGGAAGAGCTGACAGTAATGGATCCAGCAATAAAAGAGATTACTTATGCCAATTAAAGGCAAACCCAGAGTATTGCCCGAAAGGTTCTATAAGCTGCATGACAGATTTCAAAGATCCAGCTGTGTCTCCCAGATATATTAAGTGTCATCTGCATAGAGGGAGAGTTTATCTTCCCTACCTCCTCTGCGAAACCCCACAATATCCAGAGAAGCCCTCACTCTGGCCACCAACGGTTCCAATGCCAGGGCAAAAAGTAAGGGCGAGAGAGGGCACCCCTGTCTAGTTCCCATATACAGGTAGAAGGCATCCGAAAAGGGCACTATTGTCAGGAACCATGAATCAGACTTAGACAGAAGTGTAGTAAAAATCACACTATTTAATAAAATGGTATAAACAGAGCAAACATTATCAAAACATAGCCAGAGTTCGGTAACCAGGACGGGTAGTCAGAACAAGCCAGAGAAAAAGGAGTCCAGAGATCAGCGAAGTCGGGTGCAGCAAACAGAATCAGGAACCAGAAGAGAAGTCAGCCAAGCAAAAGTCTTTCACAGGAAAACACAGCAGAGAGAGTCCGGATATGTTTACTAAGGCGAAGGCAGAGAAGATCTGATCCATGCAGTTTAAATAGCTAGCAGAGCTAGCTGACAAGCAGGAAATGAAGACCAGGTGTGTCACTGTGGAATGAAGAGTGCTGGTAATTAACCGACAGCTGAGCACAGAGCTCTGAGAAGGAAGGGCTGAGCCCAGCCCTGACAGCAATTCATCCAAATTATTTTTTTAGGGGCTGAGTAGAGTAGCTTAACCCAGGAAATAAAGGAGTTTCCTAACTGAAATTTCTGCAAAACCACCCAAAGGTATCTCTACTCAACGCTGTTGAAGGCCTTGGCAGCGTCGAGTGAGACTACCGTCCTATTGCCTGGGTTATCCACTGGCAACTGAATATTCAAAAACAACCGTCTTATATTCAGTGCAGTAGAACTAGTCGGTATGAAACCTGACTGGGTCTAGGTGGCTTAATCCGGATACCACCTTTGCCAAACTCATAGTGAGCACCCTAGCCAACAATTTAATGTCCGTGTTTAATAATGACATACGTCTATAGGAGTCAGCTAGCAATGGATGCCAGGTTTGGGAAATACTACACTAACAGCCTCATTCATAAAAAGGTGGCAAACAATCACTTTGAGCAGCAGCATTTAGAGTATTTTGCGAATATATGCAAGAGGGATTCTCTATATCGTTTATAGATTTCTGCTGGTAGGCCATCAGTGCCCAGGGATTTACTATTAGCCATTGCTGCTACCACTACAGAAAGTTCCTCAATCCTAATGGGGGCATTCAACATCCTATGGTCCCCTGTAGACAATGTGGGGAGAGGGCATTGGTCCAAAAATTGCACAAATGCCTCCTCCGGTGGAGTCAACCTTAGAAGCATACACATTCCTAAAGTAATTACTAAAAATAGAGGGTATTTGATCTAGGTCCTGCACTAGTTCCCCCGTGGGACTTTGAATAGAATATATATGAGACATCACCGCTAGTAGATGCTCTGTATTTTGCAGCAGTATCTTTGTTGCATTGAATAAAAAGTTGGATCGGTTTAGGTATAGAGTCATTAGTCGGGAAAAGGTTAAGCCAAAAATCGTTAACTTTCCATAGTCTCTCCCCAGATATATCTGGAACAGAAACTAACACCCTCAGGAGCGAGTGATCAGAGATGCTACATGGGACATATTCAACCAAGGTAACCTTGAGTAATGCCATAGAGTTACAAAGACAAAAATCTATATGCGATAGGCCTATAGGAGTGGCAGAATAACATGAGTAATATATCTTGTCTGGGTACTTATCACTCCACACATCTCTCAAACTAAGCAATCAATCAATCAATCTAGCGAATGGAATAGAACCACTAGGACCAGCAGCCCATCCCCTGATGGTGAGAATTTATCAATGCTCCTATCTAGGGAGGTAATTAAAGTCTTCCACAACCCAGGTTGGTACATTAGGATGTGGAGCAACAAATTGGGCTAAACATTTCAAGCTATCTGGGTGGAGGGACACAGATATTTGCCACAATACATATCATCCCAGCTAGTTTGCACAGTAAGAAAATATATCTACCCTGATTATCTATATGGGATTGTATTAGATGAAAGGGTATGTTATTGGAAATTTGGATACTAACTCCTCTGGAGTAGGCAGTGTGCATGGAGTGGATTGAAGATGCGTTTACTGCAAACACACCAGTATGATTTTAAAGCAGAAAAGAGTGCCACGTTTCATTCCATCACTCAATTCCCTTACATTCCAGGAAAGTAAAGTGTAATCAATTGCCATGGAAACAAACGTACAATAAGTAGAACGCAAAAGGCCTAGGCCTAGGCCTCATGCGTGGCAAGCAAATATCTAAAGAAACTATAAATAGAGGTAGCGATGTCATAATTAGAAATAAATCCAGGAACTTCCAAGTTTTTGTAAAAAGTTCAAGGTCAGCAGGCACCTTTGGGAATAGCAGAGCTGACAGGAACTGGACACTGGCTTGGCAGACAGGTTCACGGGTAAGCTTGGTTAGCAGAGCTGACAGGAACTGGACACTGGCTTGGTAGACAGGTTCACAGGTAAGCTTGGTTAGCAGAGCTGACAGGAACTGGACACTGGCTTGGCAGACAGGTTCACAGGTAAGCTTGGTTAGCAGAGCTGACAGGAACTGGACACTGGCTTGGCAGACAGGTTCACAGGTAAGCTTGGTTAGCAGAGCTGACAGGAACTGGACACAGGAAACGGAACCACAGACTGGACTGGAACCAACAGGTGAACAGGCTCGTTACAGAGGGTCAGACTGCAGACTGGACAAGGCTGAACAAGGAACCAAAGTTCATCAAAAGTCAGGTAATAGATCTGAACCAGGGCAGGGTACAATGGATCAGGCAGGAGGATGGTCACTGGAAGCCGGGGTCGGGTACAGGCAGAAAGCAGGATAGTCTTAATGGCAAGCCGGGTCAAAGGAACAGGTATAACAGGATCAGGTTTCACTTTACTACACCACAACGCTGTAGAGCAGACAGCAAAGACCGTCTGCTCAAGTCAGGCTTAAATAGGCCGGCTGGTGCTAACTAGGGCGCGCGCCCGTCTCCCTGTGCGCGGTTGTGCACGTGCCCGCGCCCGGGCGCGCATGCGCATGCGCAATGGAATCTGAGGGCCAGGACGGCCCGGGTTTAGATTTCTGGCAGGATCTTCATGACATTGCCCCCCTCCTAGGGGCAACCTCCGGGTGCCCCTCTGGGCAAATCTCTCAGGATGAGCTCTTTTGAAGGCTTGAACTAGACTCTTAGCATGGATATTACACTCGGGCTCCCAGGAATTCTCTTCAGGACCATATCCTTTCCATTTGATTAAGAACTGGTTCTGATTTCTCCTTTTTCTAACATTTAGTATGGCCTCTACCTCATATTCTTCCTCGCCATCTACCAAGACTGGATCTGGGGGTACCGTCCTTCTGTTGGGAAAGGGGTTGGAAGTGGAAGGTTTTAACAGGGAAACATGAAAGACTGGATGGACCTTGAGGGAATCAGGAAGTTCCAACTCATAGGCTACTTCATTAATCTTTCGTTTGACTGGAAAGGGACCCAAGAACTTAGGGCCTAGTTTCTTTGAGGGACAAGCCAACTTCAGGTTCAAGGTGGAGAGCCACACTGTGTCACCTGGTGCCAGTATCAATTCTCCACGCCTCTTTCGGTCAAAGACTGTTTTGTTATGTTCCTGGGTCCGAGCCATGGTATCCTGCAGGAGTTGGTTATTGGAAGCAAAGAAGTCAATCTTCTCCTGGACTGCGGGCACAGTACATTCAGGAAGAGAATTGGGCAGGAATGAGGGGTGAAAGCCATAGTTGGCGAAGAAAGGTGTCTGTTGGGTGGCCGAGTGGATAGCATTGTTATATGCAAACTCGGCAACCGGCAACAGAGAGATCCAATCGTCTTGGGAGAAGGAAGAAAAGCATCGAAGATATTGTTCCAGAGTCTGATTGGTTCTTTCGGTCTGCCCATTGGTTTGAGGGTGATAAGCGGAAGAAAACGATAGCTCAATGTTGAGGGCCTTGCAGAGTGATTTCCAAAACCGAGAGGTGAATTGTACCCCTCGGTCGGACACTATGTTGGCTGGTACCCCATGAAGTCTGATGATTTCTCGGATGAACACTTGTGCGGTTTCTGAGGCAGAAGGGGTACCCTTCATGGGAACAAAGTGTGCCATTTTTGACAGACGATCAACTATCACGAAGATCGTAGTGTGGTCCTCTGCTGGGGGCAGTTCCACAATGAAATCTATGGACAGCATTTTCCAGGGACGATCTGGGACTGGTAATGGCTTGAGTAAGCCCCAGGCTTTGGTTCTGTGGCTTTTGCTCCGAATACACACAGTACATGTTTCCACAAATTTCCTGCAGTCTTCCCTTAGCTGAGGCCACCAGAAGGTACGTTGTACCAATTCAGTGGTCTTGGTGACACCAAAGTGTCCAGCAAGCTTGTGATCATGGCACAATTCCAGGACGGTTACCCGCAGACCTTTGGGAATGTCAAAGATAAGGAATCAAAGTAAAAAGGCTATATGCACACACTTTAGAAAACCAGGTGTAGTCAAACCAAAAACCAAAAACACCAAATCTGTAGTCCCCAAGAAAGGTTAGGGAGAAACATAAACTATACATCCTTGCAGGACAGGTATAGAGGAGGGCCCCAACGTCAATGGGTTGTCCTATGAGACGATGGGACTTGCAGAGTCCACTGATAATAGGGTCAGAAATAGCATACAATTCTTGCCGCCTTACAGGAGGAGGAGTTAGTACTCTATGTAACATTTAATTTGCGTTCCACCAATATGCAAAAATGGAATAGCATTAACCCATTACTCAAGTAGTTGACGACTTCCTCAAAGAGTGCTCCAGTTCAGTTTAGGGAGGGCCATCACTTGAGATGGAGTAAGAAACCAGAAATCTAGCAGCCCATAAGGGAGTAGCGCTACAGGTACACTCAGTGGGGTTGTTTTACTGTTTATTTTTCTTGCATGTGATTGGGTATTGTTTGTAAAGTAAATTTTCACTATATGCCCTAAGCATGGGGGAAAATTTCCCTGCAAAATGACAGCCTTTAGTTTGCCTTTATTAAATCAGCTCCACAGTGTAATACTAATCCTTGTAGACTAGAGTCTAGAAAACAGGATGCATCAAAATAAAAAGCAATACATAAATAAGGAGATATACATTTGTAGATAATTGACTTTATCAATCAAGCAAGCAATTTTTATATAATTAGCCTTGTAAATATACTGCACTTCAAGTACATAGAAAATAATAATATAAATACTTAATGAGGCTTGAGCAATTCCAGATTTTTGCTCTTGGAAAGAATATATATAGTGATATTTCCTTTTGCACAGCTAGAAATGTTTTTTTTAATGGAATTATAATGGAAAATTACCATATCAATTTTCTGTGATATATATCTGTATGTATCCAGTCAAAATATTATCAGAAAACAACATTACAATACTAAAAACTTAGAAGTAAGCTTTGCTTTAGAATGTGTGCATCCAGAAATATTGTCAAATTTAAAATAATAATACTAATAATAGCAATAATATATATATTATACTTTACATTTTTCAATATTAAACTATATCTGCCATATACTGTAGCTGCCCATCCTCTATTTTAACATTTTAACTATAAATAATAATATATATTATATATATATATATATATATATATATATATATATATATATATATATATATATATATATATATATATATATATATATATATATATATATATATATATAAAGTATATATATTATTACTTATAGTTAAAATAGAGGATGGGCAGCTACAGTATATGGCAGATGAAGTTTAATATTGAAAAATGTAAAGTAATAAACTTGAAATATAAAATTTGCATGAAAGTTATTTACTAGGACGAAAACCCCTGGGGGAATCAAGGATGGAAAAAAATCTGGAGGTCCTAGTATATCACAGACTCAGTAATGGCATGCTGCAGCAAGCAAGGCTAGCAGACTTTAGCATGCATTAAAAAGGGTATTAACTCAGGAGATAAAACTATAATGCTACCACTTTACAAATCTCTGGTTTGGCCACATCTTGAGTATGCAGTCCAGTTCTGGTCACCAATCCTCAGGAAGAATGCCCTTAAACTGTAGAAAGTCCAAAAGTGTGCATGCGCGAGAGCTCCGAGATGGCCACCTAAGCCTGGAGCTCCGCATCACCCCGGACCAGCGGCGCACACAGCCCGCTACACGACCCCCTGGAACAGCCAGCTGCGTGTTATCCTGACCCAGGAGACCCTCAAGCACCCCCCTGGATGCCCGGACCTGCCGCCAGACGGCACCTCGGGCCGCAATTCGACCAGGCAGAGAGGGACAGGTGTACCAAGATGGCCGCCGCCACCACTGCTACCCAGCCACACGCAGTCTGTGAGGAAAGGACACAGGAACAGAGGCAAGTCCTAGCCCCAGCAATCTTCACTCACTTCCGCCTCCACAGAGTCCCTGTTGGGCCGCGCTATTTAGGAATACACATTGTCCCCTGTCGGGCCTTCACAAACCCACATGCTTTCTACCCCTTCCCCAGGCACACCTGACCAAGACCCAGCCACACTACTGGCTGATTTATTCCTCAAACTCTCAGACCTCCTAGAGAGGGGACTGGCCAATACAGCAGCCAAAAAAACAGATATCAAATCAGATTTTGTGAACCTAGGATCCAGAATGGAAGCCATAGAAAATAAGCTGAACATTACAGTATCTAGAATCAATCAGAATGCCTCGTGTTAATGGGGCACCCAGGCGCCGCCCCCCCCTCAGGCATTGAAAAAAAAAATGTTAAAAAAAAATGTTATTTAAACATGTCCCTTTAAGAAAAAATAAATTAAAAAAAAAGGTCCTTATGTGCACTGTGTCCTGGCGCAGTGGAATATGGGAAGCGCCACGTCAAAACTATCACAAGATTGTAGACATGACGCTCCATTTGCTGCCAAAAACTCGCTTTTTGGCAGTCGCTGTTGCGCAGTCGCGGCAGCAACCCCCCCCCCCCCGCGCTTATTAACTTTACAAAATTTTCTGTGGTCGGCGGCAGCACCAACCCTCCCCCCGCTTATCAACTTTCTTAAACTTTGTACTTTGAATTATTTAATGGGTAAAGAGTAATTTGGGAAACAACACTGATTTTACTGACAATTTATTATTGAGGGGCATATTTCTAATGCATCACATGTAACTTTCCCCAAAAACATTCACTGGCACTCCCACCCCCCTCCCCCTGCCATGTGTATAGTGTAGCTGACCTGATTGGGGGGGTTTCAGAATGCAGTTATGTGCAATTTACAGGTTGCAGAATGCAGATATGTGTGATTTACAGGTTGCAGAATGCAGATATGTGTAATCCACAGGTTGCAGAATGCAGTCATGTGCGATTTACAGGTTGCAGAATGCAGTTATGTGTGATTTACAGAATGCAGATACGTGCGATTTACAGGTTGCAGAATGCATTTATGTGTGATTTACAGGTTGCTGAATGCAGATATTTGCAATTTACGGGTTGCAGAATGCAGTTATGTGCAATTTACAGGTTGCAGAATGCAGATATGTGCGATTTACAGGTTGCAGAATGCAGATATGTGCAATTTACAGGCTGCAGAATGCAGTTGTGTGTGATTTACAGGTTGCAGAGTGCAGTTGTGTGATTTACAGAATGCAGATATGTGCAATTTACAGGTTGCAGAATGCAGTTATGTGTGATTTACAGGTTGCAGAATGCAGTTATATCTGCGTTCTGCAACCTGTAAATCATACATAACTGCATTCTGCAACCTGTAAATCACACAACTGCATTCTGCAACCTGTAAATCACATATATCTGCATTCTGCAACCTGTAAATCACATATATCTGCATTCTGCAACCTGTAAATCATACATATGTGATTTACAGGTTGCATAATGCAGATATGTATGATTTACAGGTTGCAGAATGCAGATATGTTCATTTTACAGGTTGCAGAAGGCAGATATGTATGATTTACAGGTTGCAGAATGCAGATATGTGTGATTTACAGGTTGCAGATTGCAGTTATGTGCAATTTATAGGTTGCAGAATGCAGATATGTGTGATTTATAGGTTGCAGAATGCAGATATGTGCAATTTACAGGTTGCAGAATGCAGATATGTGCAATTTACAGGCTGCAGAATGCAGTTATGTGCGATTTACAGGTTACAAAATGCAGTTATGTGTGATTTACAGAATGCAGATATGTGCGATTTACAGGTTACAAAATGCAGTTATGTGTGATTTACAGAATGCAGATATGTGCGATTTACAGGTTGCAGAATGCAGTTATGTGTGATTTACAGGTTGCAGAATGCAGTTATGTGAGATTTACAGGTTACAGAATGCAGATGTGTGTGATTTACAGGTTGCAGTATGCAGATATGTATGATTTACAGGTTGCAGAACACATATAGGTATGATTTACAGGTTGCAGAATGCAGATATGTGCAATTTACAGGTTGCAGAATGCAGATATGTATGATTTACAGCAGGGATATGCAATTAGCGGGCCTCCAGCTGTTGCAGAACTACAACTCCCATGAGGCATAGCCAGACTATGACAGCCACAAGTATAACAAAGTGGAAGAGGCATGGTGGGACTTGTAATTTTGCAACAGCCGGAGGTCCGCTAATTTCCTACCCCTGATTCACAGGTTGCAGAATGCAGTTATGTGCGATTTACAGGTTGCAGAATGTATATATGTGCGATTTACAGGTTGCAGAATGCAGATATGTGTGATTTACAGGTTGCAGAATGCAGATATGTGCAATTTGCAGGTTGAAGAATGCAGATATGTGTGATTTACAGGTTGCAGAATGCAGATATGTGCAATTGACAGGTTGAAGAATGCAGATCTGTATGATTTCCAGGTTGCATAATGCAGATATGTGCGATTTACAGGTTGCAGAATGCAGATATGTGTGATTTACAGGTTGCAGAATGCAGATATGTGCAATTTACAGGTTGCAGAATGCAGATATGTATGATTTACAGGTTGCATTCTGCATATATGTGCCATTTACAGGTTGCAGAAAGCAGATATGTATGATTTACAGGTTGCAGAATGCAGATATGTGCGATTTACAGGTTGCAGAATGCAGATATGTGTGATTTACAGGTTGCAGAATGCAGATATGTGTGATTTACAGGTTGCAGAATGCAGATATGTGTCATTTGCAGGTTGCAGAATGCAGATATGTGCGATTTACAGGTTGCAGAATGCAGATATGTGTGATTTACAGGTTGCAGAATGCAGATATGTGCGATTTACAAGTTGCAGAATACAGATATGTATGATTTACAGGTTGCAGATATGTGTGATTTACAGGTTGCAGAATGCAGATATGTGTGGTTTACGGGTTGCAGAATGCAGATATGTATGATTTACAGGTTGCAGAATGCAGATATGTGCAATTTACAGGTTGCAGAATGCAGATATGTATGATTTACAGGTTGCAGAATGCAGATATGTGCAATTTACAGGTTGCAGAATGCAGATATGTATGATTTACAGGCTGCAAAATGCAGATATGTGCGATTTACAGGTTGCAGAATGCAGATATGTATGATTTACAGGTTGCAGAAGGCAGATATGTGCGATTTACAGGTTGCAGAATGCAGATATGTATGATTTACAGGTTGCAGAATGCAGATATGTGCAATTTACAGGTTGCAGAATGCAGATAAGTGTGGTTTACAGGTTTCAGAATGCAGATATGTATGATTTACAGGTTGCAGAATGCAGATATGTGCGATTTACAGGTTGGAGAATGCAGTTATGTGCAATTTTACAGGTTGCAGAATGCACATGTGTGCGATTTACAGGTTGCAGAAATTTGCGCAATAAATATTCTTGAAAACATGAAAAAAAATTGTGGGTGTTTTTTCATTTAAAAGTTGGGGGGGGGGGGGCTGCCAGATATAGGATCCACCCCGAGTGCCAAACGCTCTACGTACGCCCCTGGTCCTCAGACACTACATGCATACTGCATGTTTCCCCAAGTGCTTGCACGGGTTCCTTCTTACGCTCTAAAGACATGTTTATAGATCAATTGGCTCTAGTATGTATATGTATGCAGTCATGGCTTAGTTGTCAGCACTCTTTCCTTGCAGCACCGGGTCCAAATCCCAGTTTGCATGCTCTCCCTGTGCTTATGTTTGCTCCCACACTCCAAACACACACTGATAGGTCCATCGGCTCCTACCTAAATCACACTCGTGCTCATTCCATGCAGATTACTGAACACAGTTTCTAGGATTTGTATATGGACAGCAGTGTCCACTTGCAGACCTGCAGTCCTTGGATTTGGGTGCAGCCAGGGGCGGACTGACCATTCAGCCACTCGAGCACTGCCCGAGGGCCCCCGGGCCACTAGGGGGCCCCATCAGGGTTGCCAGCCTCAGTAAAACCAGGGACAGTATTTCAAAATCAGTGTTTGTTTTACATCTGTCTCTGAAATGTCTCTTACCGACATCCTTTTGGTCTAAAAATCCTGAGATTATAGCTGCCCCACCTCTCCAGTACCTTCTCAGCCAAGAGAAACATGTCTGTGTATACTGTGTGATTGTATACTGTGTGTGTGTGTGTGTATACAGTGTGGCCCCATAATCTCTGATTGCCTGGGGGCCCCATAATCTCCTATTGCCCGGGGGCCCCATGAGTTTTCAGTCTGCCCCTGGGTGCAGCAATCTATTTTTGCTTAAAAAAATATATTTGTCCAAATCCTTTGAATGTTGTAGTGGTGTGATGGGGAATGGGGAGCCCCCTGATCTGCAGTGTGATCTAGATGCCCACATGGTCACTATATGGGGTTCTGAGTGCCAGGGACTGTGCCTACAAGGGGTGTCTGCGGGCTGCGGCTCTATATATAAAAGGAGACAGATCATGGCTTCTCTCCTCTCCTTGATGGATCTGACTGATCTCCAGACATGCACACAAAGAATCATTCAATCCTCACAGCACAGGGCACACTATACAATGTATACAGGAGAAAATAATAAATCATATATAACTGGATAAAAAAAGGGGGGTAACCAGTGCGCACAACCTCACTAAGCTAAGAAAGGAATATTATATTTAGAAAGCTGCCAACATAAAAGTGATCTCGCACAGTAAGTGATGATGATAAATAAGGTACGTGGCGCTAACTTTCTTAAAAAATTTAACCATAATGAGTGTACTATAAATTACAATCTAAAAAATAAATAATAAACTGATGTCCATAAAACAATCCTAATGTGTAAATGAATAATACAGTGATAAAATTCATCCAGAAATAATAAAAATGAAATGGCAATAATAAATATCATCCAGTAATATACATGTGAGTATAGTATCCAAAGTATTCAAAAAATATTGTGACTAGAGTTGAGCGGACACCTGGATGTTCGGGTTCGGCGGGTTCGGCCGAACTTCGGAAAAAAGTCTGGGTTCGGGACCGAACTTGACCCGAACTTGACCCCGAACCCCATTGAAGTCAATGGGGACCCGGACTTTTGAACACTAAAATGGCTGTAAAAAGGTAATGGAAAGGGCTAGAGGGCTGCAAATGGCAACAACATTTTGTTAAGAGCATGGCAAGTGATCTGCAAACAAATGTGGATAGGGAAATAACTTAAAATAATATAAAAAAAAAAAAAATGCTGGAGGCCCCCTTCTCAGCAGAAGAGGTACAGGAAGTCATTAAGAACCTCAGAAACTCAACGGCACGATGCCACACATATGGTGGGAATACCCCAGAATACGCACTTTCTGGAAAAAAAATATTCAATTTAATGGATAAGTGGGAAAATAAAATACTTGGAAATGAAAAAAAATGAAAAAATTATAATCTTGACCTAGGAGGAAGAAATTCAAATGGAGTAGGAGGTTGAGGTGGCGGTGGATGTGGCGGTGTAGGTGGAAGCGGCGGTGGAGGAGGACGAGGTAGCCAACACTGGTTCAAAAATACAACAATGGCTGGGTAAGGCTAGTGGTGAATGATGTGTCGAATTCTGTCCCCCGTCGCATAGTGTCCGCCCTGTACTGCGCTTGCTCAGTACGTAGGACAAGGGGATTTCGAAACTCTCCGAAGGCGATGCACTACTCCAGGTTCAAGCCACATCATCCGAGGTTGAAGCCTAGCCAAGCGAGCCCGTGAGGGGCCCTGTTACTATGTGCTACCATATGTCCACTTGGATGGTCGGGCTTGAACCTGCACTCACTGCGCAGGCGACGTTCATCTTTAGAGATTTTGTGAATCTCCTTGTCCTCCGTACTGCGCAAGCACTGCACCTGCGCAGTAAGTGGCCGGACACTATCCGATAGCAAGACAGTTTTCGTCAGAACACCGGTATATGTGTCTATTCTGCACAAGGTACGGCCAAGTCCTGTGGGATCCATGCCCCCTTTTTTTATTATGAACGTGAGCTTGTCCACATTGGCTCTGGACAGGCGGCTGCGCTTGTCTATGATATTGCCCCCTGCCGTGCTAAATACACGTTCAGATAATACACTGGCGGCAGGGCAGGCCAGCACCTCCAAGGCGTAAAGGGCAAGCTCAGGCCATGTGCCCAATTTGGAGACCCAGAAGTTGAAGGGGGCAGACCCGTCATGCAGTACGTGTATGCGTGTGCACACATACTGCTCCACCATGTTGGTGAAATGCTGCCTCCTGCTAAGACGTTCCATCTCAGCTGGTGGTGCTGGTTGTTGTGGCGTGCCGACAAAGCTTTTCCACATTCTGGCTATGCTAACCCTGCCTTGCGAGGTGCTGGCGGTTCCCCGGCTGCGTTGGCGACCTCTTCCTCCTCCTCTGCCTTCACCTTGTGCTTCCACCGTACCCCCGCTTCCAAGTGGGAATGCCACCAGCAGCGCGTCTACCAGCGTGCGCTTGTATTTGCGCATCTTACGATCACGCTCCAGTGAGGTAATTAAGGACGGCACGTTGTCCTTGTAACGGGGATCCAGCAGGGTGGCCACCCAATAATCAGCACCAGTTAAAATGTGGGCAACTCGGCGGTCGTTGCGGAGACACTGCAGCATGTAATCGCTCATGTGTGCCAGGCTGCCCAGAGGCAACGAAAAGCTGTCCTCTGTGGGAGGTGTATCGTCTGTGTCCTCTGTATCCCCCCAGCCACGCACCAGTGATGGACATGAGCTGGTCTGGGTGCCACCCTGCTGTGAACATGGTTCCTCCTCCTCCTCCATCTCCTCCTCATCCTCCACCTCGTCATCCTCCAGAACTGTGCCCTTGCTGCAAGACAATTGTGTACCTGGCGCTTGTTGGTGCAGGAACCCACCCTCGTAGCCACTTGTAAATGACTGCCCTGAAAGCCTTGGAAATTAACCCTCTTCCTCCTCCTCCTCCTCATCCTGTGCCACATCCTCTTCCATCATCGCCCTAAGAGTTTTTTCATGGAGGCATAGAACTGGGATAGTAACGCTGAGAACGGCGTCATCGGCACTGGCCATGTTGGTGGAGTACTCGAAACAGCGCAACAAGGCACACAGGTCTCGCATGGAGGCCCAGTTATTGGCGGTGTAGTGGTGCTGTTCCACAGAGCGACTCACGTGTGCGTGCTGCAGCTGAAACTCCACTATCGCCTGCTGCTGCTCGCACAGTCTGGCAAGCATGTGCAAGGTGGAGTTCCATCTTGTGGTCACGTCACATATGAGACGGTGAGCGGGAAGGCCGAAGTTACGCTGCAGCACTGACAGGCGAGCAGCAGCAGGGTGAGAACGCCGAAAGTGCGCACAGACGGCCCGCACTTTCTGCAGCAGCTCTGGCATAGCAGGGTAATTCTTCAGGAACCTCTGGACCACCAAGTTCAGCACATGCGCCAGGCAAGGGATGTGTGTCAAACCGGCAAGGCCCAGAGCTGCTACGAGATTTCGCCCATTATGGCAAACCACCAGGCCAGGCTTGAGGCTCACTGCCACCAACCACTCATCGGTCTGTTGTTCCATGTCCCTCCACAACTCCTGCGCGGTGTGGGGTTTTTCCCCCAAACAGGAAAGTTTTAAAACTGCCTGCTGTCGTTTAGCCCTGGCTGTGCTGAAGTTGGTGGTGAAGGTGTTACGCTGACCGGATGAGGAGGCGGTAGAGGATGAGGAGGCGGAGTAGGAGGAGTTAGCAACAGGAGGCAAACTGAAGTGCCCTGCAATCCTCGGTGGTGGAAGGACATGCGCCAAACTGCTATCCGCCTCAGGCCCAGCCGCCACTACATTTACCCAGTGTGCTGTTAGGGAGATATAACGTCCCTGACCGTGCTTACTGGTCCACGCATCCGTAGTTAGGTGGACCTTGCCACAGATGGCGTTGCGCAGTGCACACCTGATTTTGTCCCCCACTTGGTTGTGCAGGTATCAGGGAATTAGTAGACCAGACTGTGTGGACTGCACAGAGGAAACCCAAAACACATGTAAGTGAAATAATAAGTGTTTATTTAAATAAATGACAAGAAGTGAAAACAAACAGTGCACTACCAACCACAAACTACAAACAAATAATATATACAATAAATGGCCAATACCAGAATCGTAAACGAAAAGCCAGGCCGAGGTCATACACAAGGGGGTGAGTAGATGGGTAAGGATGGGGAACCAGCAGGAGAGGGAGAGGACGGATGGATGGGCTGCAGAGCAGGGATCCAAGGTAGGCAGGAGACAGGAGGGACAGGTCCAGGATGGGATTGGGATAGATCAGGTCGGGTCGGGTCAGATACAGGCTCAGGTACAGATAATACGGCCAGGGCCACCTGGAGAGAGCGATACCAAGGCAAGCATGTATGGGCTTGCCGGGTATTTATAAGAGTGAAATAATTGTCCTCACGTAACACCTGAGCGCAGGAGGTGCTGTCTGCCCCACACTGCCAGGATCCATCCACTGGTGGGTGCTAGTACTGCAGCCAAATGATGACATAACAGCAGGGGAAAGTTCTCCTGACAGTTCCAAACTGCCAGGAGACACCTGCTGGTGGACTGCAGTACTGCATGCCAAAAGACAGATATCACCAGCGGATGGAACATTTCCTGACAGCAGGGAAGGGATAGCTCGTCTGGAAAAGTAGTGGCGGCTGGGCACGACGTACTGTGGGACAGCCAATGACATCAGCCTTTGAAAACTCTGCGTCTCCACCAGACGGAATGACAGCATTTCAAAGGCAAGCAATTTTGAAATGCTGGCATTCAGGGCCAGGGATCGCGGGTGGCTAGGGGGGTACTTCCTCTTCCGCTCCAGTGTTTGGGAAATAGAGAGCTGAAAGCTTCCATGGGACATTGTGGAGATGGTTGGTGACCCAGGTGGTAGTGTTGCTGGCAGATCCTCTGTTTGCGGGTTGGCAGGTGTCACTGTCACTACAGAGGTGGATGAAGAGGCCGAGACTGCAGCAGAAGAGGAAGCAGGAGGAGCCAGAGACCTTTCTTGGTTTTTGCGGTGTCTACTCCACTGCATCTCGTGCTTTGCACTTAGATGCCTGGTCATGCAGGTTGTGCTCAGGTTGAGAACGTTTATGCCTCGCTTCAAGCTCTGATTGCACAGCGTGCAAACCACTCGTGTCTTGTCATCAGGACATTGTCTGAAGTACTGCCACGCTAGGGAAGTCCTTGGACCTGGCTTTGGTGTGCTCGGTCCCTTGCTGCGTTGGGCAGTAGCAGACGTACTGTCTAGGGGACGGACGCTCCGCTTTTGCACCCTGCTCCCTCTTCTTCTGTGCTGGTGGCTCTGTGCGACCACCGCCTCTTCCTCTGAACTACACTGGTCACCTGCATGACGTTGATTCCATGTGGGGTCAAGGACCTCATCGTCCTCCACATCATCTTCCTCCTTGTCGGTCTGCACAATGGCGAAAGCAGCAGCAGTTGGCACCTGTGTTTCTTCATCATCCGAGACGTGCTGCGATGGTCCTCCCATGTACTCATCATGAAACATAAGTGGCTGGGCATCGGTGCACACAATCTCTTCCACTTCTGGGGCAGGGCTAGGTGGATGGCCCTGGGAAACCCTGCTAACAGAGTCATCAAAAAGCAGAAGAGACTGCTGCATGATTTGGGGCTCAGACTGATTGGCTGATTTGCAAGGGGGTGAGGTGAAAGACTGATGGACATCGGCTGCAGGTGCCAACTCTGAACTTTCATCAGGAGACTGGGTGGGAGACAATGTGAAGGAACCGGAGGCACTGTCAGCAGCAACCCAATCTACTATCGCCTGTACTTGTCCTGGCCTCGACATTCATACAGCCTCATTAGGCGCGCCAAAATACTGCTGCAGGCTCAGTCGCCTACTCGCACCTGAGGAAGGTGTTTCACTAGTGCGTGTAGCTGGCACAGATCGACCACGTCCTCTCCCTGCAACAGGAGCGCCACCAGCAGCACCACGACCCGGGCCACGTCCCCTTTTTGATGATCTCCTCATATTTTCAAAATTTATGATCTCGCCCTAAATGGGTGTTTTTGTATATAGCAGAATGCACGTACAGTGTCTAAAGCGTTTATGAAAACGCAGAAAAATATTGGGAAGAAAAAAAACACTGCAAAATTAAATTTTTTTGCAATGTTTTTGCAATATCAGAATACACGGATAGTGTCTAATGCGTTTATGAAAACGCAGAAAATGCTATTGGGAAGAAAAAAAACACTGCAAAATTAAAAATTTTTGCAATGTTTTTGCAATATCAGGAATACACGGACAGTATGTAAAGCGTTTATGAAAACGCAGAAAATGCTATTGGGAAGAAAAAAAAACACTGCAAAATTAAATTTTTTTGCAATGTGTTTGCAATATCAGAATACACGGACCGTATGTAAAGCGTTTATGAAAACGCAGAAAATGCTATTGGGAAGAAAAAAAACACTGCAAAATTAAATTTTTTTGCTATGTTTTTACAATATCAGAATAAACGGATAGTGTCTAAAGCGTTTATGAAAACGCAGAAAATGCTATTGGGAAAAAAAAACACAGCAAAATTATTTTTTTTTGCAATGTTTTTGCAATATCAGAATACACGGACAGTATATAAAGCGTTTTTGAAAACGCAGAAAATGCTATTGGAAAGACAAAAAAACACCGCAAAATTAAATTTTTTTGCAATGTTTTTGCAACATCAGAATACACGGTTAGTGTCTACAGCGTGTATGTATGAACACGCAGAAAATGCTATTGGGAAAAAAAAAAAAAAAGCAAAATTTAATTTTTATGCAATGTTTTTCCAATAGCAGAATACACACAGACTATGGTGTATCTCTTAGTATATACAGTGTTGGTCCTAATGTTGCACTGAGCTTGCAGGTAAAACTTTTATATTTTGTCTGGCACTGGCCTCATGGCACTGTTAAAAGACTGTGCACTGCACCCCAGCCAGGGTACAATTGATTTAGGAATCTCTTCAATAATTATCTCTGCCTCTTTCTTTTGCTTAATAAAGAAACTCCCTACTCTAGCTATCTAGATCGCTCACTGACCTAACTAATTAGAAGAAAATTCAAGGAATGTGGACTGACTGACTAACTGACTTTAGCACACTAACTCCTAAAATCCTCTATCTCTCTGCAGCACAGGAACCTGACTAACAGTGTCTGTCTATAGCAGAATGATGCTGTGTGCTGTGTGTGTACTATATATAGAGGCTGGGTCACATGCTGCACTGGCCAATCACAGCCATGCCATTAGTAGGCATGGCTGTGATGGCTTCTAAGGGCACACTAGTGAAACGCTCGTCGATTGGCTGCCCTGCAGCTGTTAAAAAGGCGCCAATACAGCGCCGAACACCGGACCCGAACCCGAACTTACAGCCAATAGTTTGGGTTCGGGTCCCGGACACCCAAAAGTCCAGTACGGACCCGAACTTTACAGTTCGGGTTCGCTCAACCCTAATTGTGATCAATAATTCCTCTAAAAATATTGTGCAAAAACGGTGTACCAAGTGCAACATTAATGAAATGTGCAAATAAGTATATTAAAAAACCATAGACGAATATAAATTTATAGAGAAGTAGAAAAGTATATATATAAAGTGCAATCAGTGCCAAAAAACTATATATATGGTGTAGATAAAATAACATCAAATCCCAGTGATTAAGAATAAAATAATGCAGCAACAGTCCACTAAAGTAGTCCTGTCTGTGAGCAATCAGCAGCAACTCAGTGATTTAGCAGTGCTACTCTGTGCATCAATCCATGCATCCAGTGAACTCTGTGTCCTTCAGGGTGCTCCCCACTGCTTCCCCCAGCCTCTCACCTCTAACAGCGGCCTCCACAGGCCTAGTAATGCTGTATATGCACTATCACTCGGGCGGTCAGTCTCCCTGCATCCAATCCAGGAAACACAGCAGAACTCCCGATTTCCAAGTAGTAATTTTTCTCAATAGGCAGTAAACGGAAGAAAGAGAGGGGGGTCCAATGTGTAGTATATCGAGAAATAATTTATTATTGCTAAAAATAGCAACTTACATTTAAAATTGCTGAAAAGTGATGAAGATACAAGTCGCTTCCAGTCTCGGCCGTGACCGGAAGCCCAACACTGACACCTGGCTCCTTCCCTGATGCATTGCGTCACTGATCACGTGACTTTTTCAAAGGGAAGGAGCCAGGTGTCAGTGTTGGGCTTCCGGTCATGGCCGAAACCGGAAGCGACTTGTATCTTCATCGCTTTTTAGCAATTTTAAATGTAAGTTGCTATTTTTGCTTTAATAAATTATTTCTCGATATACTACACATTGGACCCCCCTCTCTTTCTTCCGTTTACTCCACCTGTAAAAACCTGTGGAGGCTGCTGTTAGAGGTGAGAGGCTGGGGGAAGCAGTGGGGAGCACCCTGAAGGACACGGAGTTCACTGGATGCATGGATTGATGCACAGAGTAGCATTGCTAAATCACAGAGTTGCTGCTAATTGCTCACAGACAGCCCCTGAATGAATAATTATTAAGGACTACTTTAGTGGACTGTTGCTGCATTATTTTATTCTTAATCTATGGTTTTTTAATATACTTATTTGCACATTTCATTGATGTTGCACTTTGAACACTGTTTTTGCAAAATATTTTTAGTGGAATTGCACTTTATTGGTCACAATATTTTTTTAATACTTTGGATACTATACTCACATGTATATTACTGGATGAATTTTATTATTGCCATTTCATTTTTATTATTTCTGGATTAATTTGATCACTGTATTATTAATTTACAATTTAGGATTGTTTTATGGACATCGGTTTATTATTTATTTTTTAGATTTAAATTTATAGTACACACATTACGGTTACATTTTTTAAGAAAGTTAGCACCACATACCTTATTTATCAATAATTCATATATACAGTAATAAAACCGATCATACAGGGGGGAAAAAAATCATATATATAATAATGGTACTGATCACCGGGAAGAAATTAATAAATAATACATATACTAATGGACCTGATCAATCGAGGAGAAAATAATGAGCAATACATATAATAATCCGGTTATATAATGAACCCAACATGAGAAAAAACAATAAACACAGGCAATGCTCATACTATTCTGGGTAAATTATATATATATGAGAGGAAAGGCAGATAATGAGGGGTATAGTGCACAGAAAAAGAGATAGACTAACAATAATTCCTTATATCAGGGGTCTCAAACTGGCAGCCCTCCAGCTGTTGCAAAACAAGTCCCATCATGCCTTTGCCTGTGGGAGTCATGCTTGTAACGGTCAGCCTTGCAATGACTCATGGGACTTGTAGTTTTGCAATAGCTGGAGGGCCGCCAGTTTGAGACCTCTGCCTTATATGGAAAGCGGTGCAGAGACAGATCAGGGCATACTGAACACTCTGCTGTCATCCAATGCCCTCCCCCACCCTCTGCTGTCACATTTCATACTCAACTGTCACATCACACACTCTGCTGTCACATCGCACAGTCAACTATCATCCCACATCATTACCCACCCCCACACACTCTACCAATCGATCTACCAACTGGCTGTTTTCGTACAGACTTTTCTTACCAATTTGTGACAGCAGAGGTGCCCGATGTAGTTATACACAAGCTAGGCATGATTCATCTGCTTTAGTAGAGCCCTGTGTATAATGTGCAGCCTGGTATATGATGTGCAGAGCCCTGTGTATAATGTGCAGCCTGGTATATGATGTGCAGAGCTCGGTTTATAATGTGCAGCCTGGTATATGTTGTGCAGAGCCCTGTGTATAATGTGCAGCCTGGTATATGATGTGCAGAGCCCGGTGTATAATGTGCAGCCTGGTATATTATGGGCAGAGCCCTGTGTATAATGTGCAGCCTGGTATATGATGTGCAGAGCCCGGTGTATAATGTGCAGCCTGGTATATGATGTGCAGAGCTCTGTGTATAATGTGCAGCCTTTTATATGATGTGCAGAGCCCTGTGTATAATGTGCAGCCTGGTATATGATGTGCAGAGCCCTGTGTATAATGTGCAGCCTGGTATATGATGGACAGAGCCCTGTGTATAATGTGCAGCCTGGTATATGATGCAGACCGGGTAAAATCTTGTAGTGGGTCAGATGTGGTTCTCATGCCATAGTTTTGAGACCCCTAGTCTATACTTCCTTTCAAGTGTGCGATCTAAAGGGAAATACCCCAAAATAACAACTGTGATGCTGGGGCTGTATACTCTGTCCTGTGATGCTGGGGCTATATACTCTGTTCTGTGATGCTGGGTCTATATACTCTGTCCTGTGATGCTGGGGTTGTATAATATGTCCTGTGATGCTGGGGCTGTATACTCTGTCCTGTGATGCTGGGGCTATATACTCTGTCCTGTGATGCTGGGGTTGTATACTCTGTCCTGTGATGCTGGGGCTGTATACTCTGTGCTGTGATGCTGAGCTGTATACTCCTGACACCATGAGTGGAAGCAAGTGGAATACAGGGAACGGAGAGGGTGGATTCTATAAGGGGTGTGGCTTATGAGAAGTGAGAGGGGCCAAACGTAGAGGGGCGGGGTTTTGCGCCCCCATTCTAAAACTTCACCAGCCGCCACTGTCTATGACCAGCTTGAAATTGCTCTTTCCAGGATTGATGACCTTGAGAACTATAACTTCAGAATATGGGGCCTTCCAGAAACCGTCATGGATATCCCCCCTGCAGTACAAAACCTTATTAACTACTTCAATACCAGGCACCTTCGCCCCTTCCTGCCCAGGACAATTTTAAGCTTTCAGGGCTGTCGCACTTTGAATGACAATTGCGCGGTCATACAACACTGTACCCAAACTACATTTTTATCATTTTCCTTCAACAAATAGAGCTTTCTTTTGGTGGTATTTAATCACCTCTGCAGTTTTATTTTTTGCTAAAAAACTAAAAAAGACTGACATGTTTGAAAAAAAAAAAAGTTTTTCTTTGTTTCTATTATAAAATGTTGTTTTCGCCTTAAAGTGGAGGGCCACCCTGAAAAACAAAACTTGATAAAAATGTTAATAAAAATTTAAAATGAAAAAAAAATAAAAATTACTTACCAGAAATGGCTGTTGCTAGGCAGATCGTCCTAATCTGCCTCTTCCTGTTCCTCGGAGCTGTTCTTTCTTCTGCTCCTAGCGCCGCCTTCTAGTGAATGGGGCGCAGTGTGTTATGGGAACTGTGTCCCACAACACATCGCGTTCCCCATTCACAAAACGACTCGCGCATGCGCAGTAGGAAACGGACATCTCGGCCTCCACGACCGGCCTCCACGACCGACATCGCGGGCGCCCTGGGAGGGTAAGTGTACTTTTTAAAAGTCAGCAGCTACTTTTTTTTTAGCTGCTGACTTTTAAAAAAAAATTTTTTAGCTGCAACACCGCTTTAACTGACAGGCACTGATGAGTCAGCACTGATGGGCACTGATGAGGCGCCACTGATGGGCATTGATAAGTTGGCACTGATAAGTTGGCACTGATGAGGAGGCACTGATATGTAGAATTGATGGGCACTGATAGGCATCATTGATGGGCACTGAGAGATGGAACTGATGGTCACTGACAGGCATCATTGATTGGCACTGACAGGTGGCACTGATGGTCACTGACAGGTGGCACTGATGGGCACTGACTGGTGGAACTGATTGGCACTGACAGGCGGCACTGATTGGCACTGACAAGTGGCATTGATGAACGCTAAAAGATGACACTGATGGGCAGCACTGATTGGGCATGTACTGACAGGTGTTAATGCTAGGCACTGATTGGCACTGGGATGGACACTTATTGGCACTATGGTGGGCACTGATTTTCACTGTGGTGGGCACTGATTGGCACTTTATTGGGCACTGGCAGGGGGTTATGATGGGGCACCGACTGTGCACCAATTGGCAGATTATGGGTACATTTGATGGGGGGCTGTGCTGATAATCAGTGTGCTGATTATCAGCACAGACCCCCCTCTGACAGGGAAAGCCGCCCTGTCAGCGTGAACCGAGAAATGCCGTTTACCGTCACTTCATGGTTCATGCGATGATCAGCTGTGATTGGTCACAGCTGATCACGTGGTAAGAAGCCTCTGTCAGAGGATTCTTATCACTATCAGAGATGCGGCGTGTCAGATGTGCCGATCGCACTCGCAATCGCTGTGCTGCGCGCCCCCATACCTGAACGGGCTCTCCATGCTGGTCTATGGAGCGACGGATGTCAGCTGTGACGTGTCCGCTGACATCTGACCCGGTCTGATCCACCAAAAGCAGAAGGATGGCCCTACATCCGGTGCTCGACAAGCCCCCCCCCCCTGCTCAGCGAGCAGAGAGGGACCTGTCATCCGCCGGCTCAGCGGAGATCAATGGAGGGATCTCCCACTGAGCTGGAGGACAGAGGCGGACTCCGTGGAAGCGGATACACTTTGTGTGAAAGGGGCCTAAAAGAGGAAGTCACGTGACAATCACGCATCAAGACTAAAGTGATGTGCCAGGGGCACCAAATACAAATATTTGCAGACCTCTCTCAATCAACCATCCAAAAATAAAAGAACTCTCAAACCACTCCTAACAGTCCTCTCTCAACAGGACTTTAACCACTTCAGCCCCGGACCAATTGGCAGCCAAAGGACCAGGCCCCTTTTTGCGATTCGGCACTGTGTCGCTTTAACTGACAATTGCGCGGTCGTGCGACGTGGCTCCAAAACAAAATTGGCGTCCTTTTTTTCCCACAAATAGAGCTTTCTTTTGGTGGTATTTGATCGCCCCTGCAGTTTTTATTTTTTGCGCTATAAACAAAAATAGAGCGACAATTTTGAAAACAATGCAATATTTTTTGCTTTTTGCTATAATAAATATCCCCAAAAAATAAACTTTTTCCTCAGTTTAGGCCGATACGTATTCTTCTACATATTTTTGGTAAAAAAAAAAAATCGCAATTAGCGATTATTGATTGGTTTGCGCAAAAGTTATAGCGTTTACAAAATAGGGGATAGTTTTATAGCATTTTTATTAATATTTTTTTTTTTACTAGTAATGGAGGCGATCAGCGATTTTTATTGTGACTGCGACATTATGGCGGACACATCGGACATTTTTGACACATTTTTGGGACATTTGTCATTTATACAGAAATCAGTGCTATTTAAATAGCACTGATTCCTATGTAAATGATAGTTGTAGTGAAAGAGTTAACCACTAGGGGGCGGGGAGGAGTCAGTGTGACGTGTTGTGTTTTTTTTTTACAGTAGGGGGCGTGGCTGTACGTCTGACGTCATTGATCGGCGTTCCCGATGACAGGGAACAGCCGATCACTGACAGTCAGTGTAGGAAGCGCGGGGAGAGGTTTGTTTACACAAACCTCTACCCGTTCTTCAGCTCCGTAACCCGATCGCGGGACACCAGCAGGGATCGGGTCCGCTGGTCCCGCGGCCTGGGTCACGGAGCTCCCGACCGGGTCGCGAGCGTGCCGCTGGCGGCGCGCGCGTGACCCACAGGCAGGCACATGCACGATCACGTACAGGTACGTGATTTTGCCTGCCCGTGCCATTTTGCCGACGTATATCGGCGTTAGGCGGTCGGGAAGCGGTTAAGTACCGCTGAACCTTCCCATTTGCCGTGAAATTTTCTTTTCAGGGCAAGGCACGTTCCTTTTCTAACTTACCGGACGGCGAGAAACTCTTACTTCACCTCAAGCTAATATCGCAGGAAGCACCCATGGACTTTACCACTGCATCTGCGTGTTCCACCAAGTGCCCATCTCTGGCAAGACCCTGTCTCCCCCTCTGGAACAAAGGGAGGACCAAGAAATCCAAAGATGGCAGGCCACTTTAAGATCAAATCTAGTTAACCAACACCCTGCTCTCACTCTGGCATTTTTATGCCAGGATAGTAGACATGTGCACACTAAAATATTTAGTTTCGGAATTTAGTTTTCGTCCGAAAAATAAATTTATTTAGTTACTCCCGAAATTCATTTTTATTTATTTTGTTTTTCGTTAAAAATTGCATTCGTCCGAAAATCCAAATTAATTAAGGTCGAATCTGTCATTGAAGGCTTATGGTGTCTGTCGAATGTTCAAAGAAGATTCGACGGAGCAGCTAAACTGTATGAGTCTGTATAGTTTAGCTGCAATTCCACCCAATTCCAGCAGCAATCTTTTCCCTCTACATCGAATCTTTTCTCTACATTAAATCTTTTCTCTCTAAGCCGAATCTTTCCTCTCTACGTCTAATCTTTCCTCTCTATGTAGAATAATCTTGGACTAATAGAGTTAAATTTAGGCACATTCGACCACAGGTTCAATGGACACAGATTGTTATTGTCAGCGTCAAATCTCCTATCTATATCGAACTGTTGTCACAACGAAAATGAAAATAAAGCATTTGTTTATGTCGGATCTTTTGTTTTTCGGATTCTGCACTTTCGTTATCATTTGTTAAAACAATAACGAAAATACCTGAAATTCGGCCGAAAATGCATTCGGACGAAAACGAATGCACATGTCTACAGGATAGTAGTCCTTTCTGTTGATTGAGCTTTGCGCTCCGAACTGTTGTCCCTCCCGTCTTCTAAACTCCAAGTTCTTCTCCTGCCATAGGACAAATGCAACATCCAGAACGTAACTGAGAGATTCTCCACTTTGCACTACAAAGTGTCTTGAAGGCCTTAGTTGTTGTACAGTCTGGGGCCCTACTTTTGCAAGTTCCTGACCTCCCTCGAGAGTAACCACAGGGAGACTGGGAAACCGGAGTCCCCTCTGACTTGGGGGATCATAAAGTGCCTGACTCTAGGGACCTAAAACAGGTAACCACTCTGCAATGAGCACACCCGGTTCTTTCCCAGGGTACTCTTTCTCCCCCACATTTACGGCAGGGGGATGCTCTAGGGAAAGCTTTAGAGTTAACTCCCCATTTATATCTTACAATTTATAATGTTTTTCCTCTTTTTTTTATATATACAGTTGTCTGTACCCACTAATCATTAGACAAGTTAATATAAGCTGTGTTCGTTTAATGTTAAAGTACCACATATAAGCAGGGGTCTGGGGTGACCCTGTTGCGCCTCCACCTAACCCACAGTAAATGCCACATACACACGATCGGATTTTCCGACAACAATTCCAACCATGTGTAGGCTCCATCGGACATTTTTCGTCGGAATTTCCGACAAACAAAATTTGAGATATGGTTCTCAAATTTTCCGACAACAAAATCCATTCTTGTAAATTCCGATCGTGTGTACACAATTCCAATGCACAAAGTTCCATTCATGCTCTGAATCAATTATGAGACGGAAGCGCTCTGTCTGGTAAAACTAGCTTTCGTAATGAAGATAGCACATTCGTCACGCTGCAAATTTTTTAATCTTTTAATGCAGCGCATTCTCTTCTTCTTTATAATGCTAAAATAATGAAGTTGTTTTGCTGCTGATATTCACACAGTTCTGAAAAAATTATTTCTTTATTATTTCTCGTGATCTTCTGAACAATATTAGTTATTTTTCTAGTGATCTCCTGTTTTATTTTTTTTTTTTCTAGTGATCTCCATAATATTTTTTTTTCATTTTGTGTGTCAAGTTACCACAACACCATTATTATATTGTATTTTTAACCTCAAGGAGGTTGGTTGGTGTCCCTTGTTACTTTGACTTTGTATTTTTGAAATGTACCGGCCCACTCACAAACAAACTGTCCTTTTTGAAGTAAAACACATAGGCAAGTATTTAAAAAAAAAAATAGACATTTATTATGGGTCATAACAAAATAAAGAGGAAGGCAACGCTGGATAAACTGGTGAAATTTGCAAAGCCATTGTACCCCAGGGCACACATCAAAACAATTTTACAAGCAAAATTGGTGGCCTGAGGAGTCCATATAATAGTGAGCACAATCCGTTCCAGGAGTCCAAGAGATCAGGAACAGCAGCAGATGACCATAACATATAGAACATATATGTCCCCAGGCTGTGGTCATACAAGAGCCTGCATCTTTTCTAAGACCAGACTGAACCCAGACTATCACACTCTTGTCTTCCTTAGACGCTTCCTTCCAGGCTGTGGCTCTGGTGTTGGAGTTGTGGCAGGAGGTGGAGGAGGATGATGGTCGACCTCCTGGCTGCCATCTACCCCCACCACCTCCTGGCTGAGGCTTTCCTGTGTATGAAAAAGTGACATCGTTTTAGTTTTTTGTTCATCAATCACACACAATTTTGAGCTCATGACTGTTGCAAATTGAATGTTAACAAATGTCAAGACTATCGTTTTGAGCCCAGCATTTTTCATTCTTGTCCCAATCCTTTGGCCACTACTGTTTATTGATATGTAAACCACTTTGGTAAATCAGCAATTAGTGATCAATAATAACATCTAGTTAACATCATTCATTTTACAACAAGAAATATTGTGAACAATGCTCTACCTGACTCAAGCTGGGCTCCTCCACATCTTCCTGCATGAAAGGTCCAGGTTGGACATCAGAAGCCTCAGCTGAGGTGAAAGGAAGCCTTGAAGGAAGAGTGGAGAGTGCTGGCCTGGGTTCACTCTTGTCTGACAGAAAATGCAGTCTGTCATAGTACCACAGCCTGGGTACATAAATGTCATCTGCTGTTCCTGATCTCTGGGAATTCTGGACCTTCTTTTGCTCCCTAAGATAAGTATTCCTCATGCCACCAATTATGGCCTTCAAATAGGTGATGTCTGCCGTGGGGATCATCGGCTTCACAAATTCAAGCAGTTTCACCAGTGCTGCCTTCCTCTTTCTTAGCTTATTAAAAAACAGGTGGTTCACTTGCCACAGACATGGCAGCTCCCTGGACATGTCAATGATGATTGCTAGAAATTCCTTATCATTGAATGGATCCATTTTCTCTGCAAGACACAGCACAAGACAAACACAAATGTCAGGCTAAATGCTTCTAATCTTGTCCCAATATAGGCCTCAATCTATAAGCAGTATAGGCGACTGATGCACCAAGTTCAAATTGTACCTTCGTTATTACGTTCGGCACTTCCACCACTCCTTCCTCCGCTCACAGATTGTACGTACGATGCACTTATGTTACGCTTTATATACACTGCGAATGCATGAAACTCCGCCCGCTCCTGATGTTCTTTCTAGTTTATTCCCTGTCCCTTGTCTTTTGGCGCAGTGGGAGAGCACATGGCGGAGACAGAGAAAGTGTATATATGGGTGTAGGCAACCGCAACTAGGTTGTCTCAACCCCGCGCTTGGAGGAAAAACAACTCTACAATTAAAAATAGTAAAAATTTTTATATTATAATGTTATTATGTGCTAAAATTTATCACTAATTAATCATGAATTGATCAATCAAATTAATTAGGTACTAAAGCTGCTCCCTTTGAAATCCTTAGATTTAATGGATAGTGAGGTTTGGTATATCGGGGCGCTACTGGATCTACAAAAAACTATTATATCTAAATATAATTCTATATTAATAAACTCTGGTTTAAATCAACCTCTCAAGTGAGTGGTGCGTGCCTCTATTTTGGTGTAGGTGTCCCCACTATGGAAACCACAAGAAAAAATCAATAATTGACCATCTGTTGTGCCATGAAAATTATTAAATAAATTATATATAGTTCCTATGATAGTATCAAATACCAATACACCTATCAAAAATTAGGTTACACTCCACATGTGCAATAAATAATACTATACATTTAGAAATTAAGTATCACCAATGTTGGCCCGTTGGCCGTGATTTAGGTGCTAATAAATGTGTTTACATAAAACCAATAAACATATCATATATTAAACAGTGACATGTGCTCCCGCAAAGGATATCAATCCTTCAATATAACTGACATCAATCAACACCAGTGTGCCACAGCTGCAATGATTAAAATCACAAATAGTTCAAGAAAAACTCCTCCTTAGTAGAGTCCAAATGTGTGTGTCACCAAAAATATATAAAAATGTCTTTGGAAGATATATACACAGAAAAAAAGTTCATGAGATAATTATATAAGTTGAGTGTTGAATTCCCTTTGAATCCTATGAAATGTGAGTCCCTTCACCACATTGAATTTCTTCTTTCACCCAAAAAGTGATAGCAATATTAAAGCTGGCCGCTTACCAGAAGATGTTGATTGCTTTAATTAAAAAACAATCAAACGCACTTGTTACAGGACATAGCCTGTTCACAGATACACCAAAAAAACTTTGAGACACCTCCTCCTCCTCTCAGATCAGATCAGGTCAGACCGTGGATGGATATATATGTGGAATCAAAAAAAGCACTTCATAGTGTAATCTTGCTTTTTATTTTTAAAATATAAACAGTTCAACAAAAGCCAAATGGCCACTCACATTTACCGGTGCCCGCCCGGCACTGGGGCTGCTCGCCTTTAACAGTCAGTGGTATGTTTTAAATCTCTCTCCCTCTAATGGATTCCTGCTGTGGATCGGCGTGCGTGTCACCTACTCTCGCCGTCAACCAGACAAACCGGATATCCGGGGATGTTAGCGCTTGGTTTAGTGATCAGGTACCGCCTCCGACGCACGTTTCGTGATGTCACGTCTTCAGGGTGGCGTGCCTGATCACCGTGTGTTACCTAATTATATAGTGTCTCCCATTTGCGAGCCGTCCAATGGAAAACCTTTTGCTATGCGCAGCCTCAGTGCCAACTGGACTCCTCATTGCGGACCTGCCGCTTATGATGTACATATATCATTTATACATGTTAAAATGCCTTAAAACAACATTAAAAAAACCTTTATCAAACCTACCACTACTTTTAGACTGGATCGTGATTTCTTTAGTAAAGTATTTGATAATTACAATATCTAGTAATTACGCGACTCTTTTGTTTTAAATGTATGCAAGAAACTTTTAATTTGTAATCCTATATCTCAACTATGTAATTGTTTTTGTTTAAATTTTTATGCCATCCTAATATTTTAATTGTTTTTCTGTAAGGTATTATTTATTTTATTTGTTTGTATGGCACCCTTGTATCATATATTAAATTATTACTGTCATCCTCCTCAGGAATGATAAGCATCCTGCCATACTCTTGATATTCCACTAGATGTCACTCCTATTTTAGTTCTAGCTGGTCTGCTTCACTCTTGCACTTTGGTTTTTTATTCCCACAGGGTATGTGCATTATTTGTGTACTAATTCCCTTTTCGTTTGACATTAATATCCTTAACATCTCAAACTTTGGTAAACCCCTTGGTTATTAACTCTCTCTATGGGGATTCGTATGACGTTAAGTCCCCTCTAATAATTAAAATACCAACATTAATGTGGGCGATCTTTTACCCCCCCCCTTTTTTTTTTTTTTTATAGTTCACATACATAGTTTATTCATTTGTCAGGAAACAATTCAGATCTAGTTCTATGTTCATACCCAGCGGTTGCATTGTGTTTAGTGTATATAGCCACTTTGTCTCGTTTTGGGAAACCTCTTTTCTCATATCTGTTCCCCTCCAGTGTCTTGAGATCTTGTCAATCCCATAGAAGCGACAATGGGTGGGATCACCATTATGGTATTTCTCAAAGTGTCTCGACACACTATGGTTGGGGAATTTCTTCTTTATGTTGGCTAAATGTTCATTTATTCTGATTTTGAGCTGTCTGGTGGTGCGGCCCACATATTGCATTGGGCACGGGCATTCTAGCACATACGTCACATGGTCTGAGTGACAAGGGATTAGGGGCTTAATTTTATGTGTATTCTTAGTTACACATGATTGAAAATAAGAAATCTTTTTTTGAGTCCCTGGTTTTCTGGTAAGTCGACATGCTTTACATCTGGTACAGTAATGAAAGCCAGATCCCTCCAGGAAGGTGGTCACCTTCCTGGGGGGGTCTGGCACATTGGGGGCTATTTTATTCCGCAATCCTGGAGCTCGTCTGTAGATGAATTTTGGTTGTTGTGTAATTGTAGACTTTAGATCTTTATCTTGTAGCAAGATAGGCCAATGTTTTTTGAAAATTGCTTCTATCTGCCTGTACTGTCTGTTATAACCTGTAATAAAGGCCAAAGAGCCCTTATATTCAGGTTTAGCTTTAGTGCTTTGCTAAGGGTACTAGGATTGTATCCCTTCTCAGCAAATCTAGCTGTTAGTACTCGTGCTTGCTCTTGGAAATGCCGGAGCCTCAAATATGTCCTTTATAGAGATGGTGGAGATGGTGGACATCTTGAAGAGGGCCGACTATGAGGGGAAGCATGGACCTTACCCAAACCCAAATGTGAGAAAGGCCAAGATCATGACTAAAGTTGTGAGAAGTCTGCACAGGAATTTTGGGGTACGATGATCCAAGGATCAACTGAGGAAACACCGGTCAGACCTGAAATTGAGGGAGCACGATCAGTACAGAATGATCAAGAGAGGTCTTCAAAAAAGTAAGTAGTTGTCGTGTGTTCCTATTATTATTATTGCTGGCATGCTGCTCAATGTGCTTTTCTTTAATGTTGTACAGTTTAAAATGGCAACTTTCAGGTTTGTGGGCACAGTAATCGTTCTTAGTAAACATCGTTCGTTCGCCCACTAATACAATGTTTTTGGCAGATGCAGGTTAACTACATTTGGTCATGGGTAAGGAGAGGACACTCAGCAGCTGTTTACACATCTGGACACAGAAGCACTAGTGTGGGACACACCAGAACACCCTTTTTACGGTGTCCCACATAGGTGCTCCAGTAGATACTAGGGGCGTCTCCTTGTGTGAAAATTGGACAAAAAAGGTAAGTATTCAAGATTTATAAAGGGAAAAAAAATAACGTCTTCAGCTTGGAACTCTGCCAAAAAAGACAATTGTACGACATTTCCAAGCAATGTTTCATATTACTATTTCTCGCCTCAAATATCTGTGTGCTAAGTATACCTTTTTTTATTCACATAGGGGAGAAAAGACTCGGGACATCTGAGGACGCCAGGGACCCCCCACCTCCTAAAGAAAAGGAAATCCCCACACCACAACCAGAAGATGTGGAGGAAGGAGAGGTTTATAAAATGGGCGAAATAGTGACCACAACAGGTGAGTGTCTGAGACCACAGCTTCAGGTAATAGATTGATGCCTGCATATTTATAATACATGGTGTGTTTTTATTTTATTTTAGGTGATGTGGATGTTGTAGAAGAAGAATCTCATTTCACAAAGTGCACTTTTCGCAAGTGCACACGTCCTCATCGGGGAGATTATGGTGTGCAATTGTGATTTACAGAAGATTAAGGAAGACATCAATGATGTGGAAAAAAGACTCAAAAACATCATTGATTTTTTAGGCAGAATCTAATACACCCCAAAATTCTTCTATTTTGTTTGTATTTTTATTATTTACACACATTTGAAATATTTTTTAGAAAGCCAAATTTTGAAGATGCACACAGTCTGTCAACATGTGCTATCTGCCATCACGGGATATCAAGGTACGCGTTTTGGGGGTGCAACCCCTTCCTCGCAACTAAAGTAGATGAGAGGAAGGGGTTGCACACACGAAACATGTCCATTGATCCCCCATGATGGGAGCTAGCACATGTTGACATTAGGCATGGGATCAGGAGGGAAATCCCCATTTTGACTCTCAATTTGTTTGCATCTTCAAAATTTGGCTTTCACAGGGGTGACATCTTATGAAGGCAATATCGACACAGTTTGGACATACTAATGTCTGATATTGCCTTCACTTTGTCAAAGTTGAACTTTGTAAGTTCCTGAGTTGTGTATTGTTTTATGGTTTTAAACATGCCTGTTTTAACACAAAAAAGGCTATTTGTACTGTCAAAAACAAAAATGTTATTACTAAAATATGCTGGTTTGTTCAAAAACCCTTTTCTAACGCACATGTGAATGTGCGCAGAGTAAAAAAATTTCTACTCAACCATGTGTGGCTTCTTCTTTCAATGCTCAATATCATTCATTTTTTGGACTAAGTTGGTGTTTACACTGACATGGGGGTTATTTACTAAAGGTAAATCCACTTTGCACTACAAGTGCACTTTCAGTGCAGTTTCAAGTGCAGTTTAGAGTGCACTTTTGCTGTGCACTTGGAGGGCAAAGTGGATTTTCCTTTAGTAAATAACTCCCACAGTGCTTTATAATTTGCCACAATCATGCCATTTTCGTGACTCATACATAATTTTCAGCACCATGAATGAATTTTGTTATTTTTATCAGTAATGCATTACATACATTAACAACAAAAACAAGGTATGTGTGTAGCAGACCCACAACATAATAATAGTTAGATGAAGAAGAGATTGTCACCTCATGTATCAAATAAATTACTTTTGCACTATTGAAGAAAATGTCCAAAAAAAATTGGATAACCTAGGAGACAGCTATAAGAAACACAAGCAGTAAATCAAAGGAAATATTTCAGTTTAATAAACATTTAAAAAATTTTTTTTAGTTAAACATTTTCTGGCATATGAATGGCCCCCCTACCCGCAAAGTGCTCCATATATTTTATACGGACCTCACGTGCGCTTTGGGGGGCAAGCACTGAAAACCAGATACGAACTCACAAGCACCAACTGAAGAGCAGTAAGAATATGAAAAGCACAAGGCTGAAAAGCGTGAATCATCTCTTACCAAACTTCTACTAACATGAGATAAACACGAGATTAGCAGAAGGAACCCAAGGGTGGTGCACTGGCTATTGAACTTCCCTTTTCTAGTGCCATCGTACGTGTTGTACGTCACCGCGTTCTTGACGTTCGTAAGTTCTGACAACATTTGTGTGACCATGTTTATGCAAGACAAGTTTGAGCCAACATCCGTCGGAAAAAAATCTATAGATTTTGTTGTCAGAAAAAAACGATCGTGTGTACGTGGCATTTCAGTCCCCCTGTTTCTGTAGGATGGGTCATTGGCCCTCCTCCTGAGGCAGCCGATGTGTATCGGTAGGAGTTTGGCAGGAGTGTTCCATGCCAGACCCGATTGGTCTTCCTAGAAGACGCCTACTCTTATTTTGTCTACCTTCCCCTCCCCACCTTTTTCTAACTCCTTCTCTCTCTCTCAAGCCAATCAACAGGTTGTGAAATATACCCAGATCTAGTCACAGATCGAAACTCCCCCTACACTCAGCCCTATCCCCAATAGACATGTGCACACTGAAATATTTTGTTTCGGAATTTCGTTTTCGCCCGAAATATACATTTATTTAGTTACTCCCGAAATTTGTTTTTATTTATTTTGTTTCGTTAAAAAATGCATTCGTCCAAAAATCCGAAATAATTAAGGTCAAATCTGTCATTGAAGGCTTATGGTGTCTGTTGAATGTTCTAAGAAGATTCGACGGAGCAGCTAAACTGTACAACACCGCAATCGTACATTTCCAGTCGAATGTTCCGCCTACAAGCTATAGTAGAATTCTAATGTTTTTTTTTTTTAAAGTAGTTTTTATTAAAGTTTTACATTACAATGTAAATATGAATACGTAGGATAATACAGTACAGCAATAGGTTTTGCAAGAAGGCATGTGGAGAAGTATTTAGTAAACACTTAATGAACGAGTTAGAACACACAACTGGAGGTCAACCATGGAGAGTAACCAAGAGAATAAGCGTAGAATAACTATATTATCCATAACTTAGGACATTCAAGGTATGTCAAGGTAGGGGACAGAATAGGGGAAAAGGGGGGGGAGAGGGATGGGAGGAGGGGGGGGAGGAGGTAGGGACAGGATAGGGTGGTAGAAAGGGGGTGGGGAGGGGGACACGGGAGGGGAGCAGAGGTGAGAAGTATGCGAACATATGAGAATACAGGAGAAGATATCAATATTCATGAAGGGATTCATGGATGAAGTTTATTATACCATTGGATCCAGGGTAGCCAAAGCACTTGTAGTTTGGGGAAGGAGGGTTTGTTTCTAGAGAGGGTGAGTTTGTAGAGGTAATGAGTATGTGTTAACGAGGCGACTTCTGAGATGGTCGGGATTTCTTGGGATTTCCATTTTCTGGCTATGAGTAGTTTATTAGATAGGAGTATGTGAGAGGTTACGGGCCTGAGTTTGGGAGGGAGGTAGAATTCTAATGTTGTATGACACTAGTAATAATTATGTTTATTAATTATTATTACTAGTGAACCAACATTAGAATTCTTCTATAGCCTATGGGCAGAGCATTTGACCATAAATGTCCGCTCGCACCGACTGCTTCGTCGAATCTTCATGTTGAATCTTTTCTCACTATGTCGAATAATCTTGGACTAATAGAGTTAGGTTAGGCACATTCAACCTTTTTTGCTATTGTCTCTATAATGTCGAATATTTTCTCTCTATGTCAAATCTTTTCTCTCTATGTAGAATAATCTTGGACTAATAGAGCTAAGGTTAGGCACATTCGACCACAGGTTCAATGGACACAGATCGCTATTGTCAGCGTCAAGTCGAATCTCCTATCTATATCGAACTGTTGTCACAACGAAAACAAAAATAAAGCATTTGTTTATGTCGGATCTTTCGGTTTTTGGATTCTGCACGTTAGTTAAATACCCCAAATTCGTCCGAATGCACATGTCTAATTCCCAACAGGAGAAGACGGCAACGGGTAGGTTGCGGTAGATTCAGCAGCATTCCACCTCCCTGTTCCCATGGCTAACCCCAACCCAACCGGGACCGATTTGAAGATAGCTACACATAATGCTCAGGGACTAAACTCCCCCAGGAAATGGAGAAAAGCACTTGAAAACTATCGCTCCCTCAAAATAGACATAGTTATGCTCCAAGACACACTTACCGAATCGATATAACCCCAAATTCCTTCATGTGCAATACCCAATATTTTACCTAGCGAACGCAGCAAACAAGACTAAGGGGGTAGCATTACTAATCTCAAAGCACAGTAAATTCTCCCCTATCTCTGACTATAGAGACCCAGAGGGTAGATTCCTCCTAGTTAAAGGAACAGTAGAGGGAAGACTATAATCTATTATATCCTAATATGCCCCCAATAAGGGACAATCCAAATTCTTTCAATCCCACTTCAAAACCCTGAACCCACTCTTGGAGGGCACGGTCATCCTGGGTGGGGGCTTGACAAGTTGAATCCCCCCGTGGCCCAACTGACACAACCCACTAAGACCAAGTCTCAGTGTAGCAACTGAACCCCACGAAACGGGACTATACCCATTACTCCTCCCTCACCAGTTCTATGCCAGGATCGATCATATCCTAGTTCCCCCAACCTCATTCCCTCGACACAAAAAGCAACCATCATAGACACTGTCTGGTTAGATCACTCGCTGGTTCTGCTTTCCCTACAGAACGCCCGTACGACATCAGGATAACACTGGTGACTAAATGAATCGCTCCTTAGTGATCCCGTCAAAATCAAAGATAAAGACGACTCCCTAAAAGAGTGCTTCTGATTAAATGATGTAGATAACATTTCCCCCAAAACTCTTTGGGCAGCCCACAAAGTCACCATTAGAGGCAAAATAATCCAACTAGTGACCCAAATCAAGAAAGAGCGACAGATGGACATCATCAAACTGGAAAAAACTTTTGCAACCCTAAAAACTAAACATAAGAAATGCCCTTCTAAGGCCTTAATAGATCAACTGGATGCAACCAGATTAGAACTCAACTTGGCACTGACTGCAAAAGCGGAGAAATACATCCGCTGGACCGGAGCCAAATTCTACTCACAGAAAGACAAAATTGGTTCCATGTTAGCCGCTAAGCTTCGCCACAGTATCGCACTTTCGCCCTCCCCAAAATCAGGGTAGCGGGTCAACCCCCTACAGCCAACCCCAACAAAATACTCAAAGCCTTCCATGACTTCTACACCAAACTCTACAGGATGACCACAACAGATAAGGGCCCACTTATCTCCAACTTCCTGTGAGACCGGCCCTATCCACAGAACATAAAAATTTTATGGAGGCAGCCATCTTGGTTGAGGAGATAATGGATGTCATAAAAAAAACTCAAGAAGGGTTAAGCCCCCGGACCCCATGGCCTTTCAGTACCGTACTATAAGGCTTTTGCTGACACCCTGGCCACATACATGGTGAAATTCTTCAATGCAAAAGCCCTGGGATCCCCCTTAGACCCTCAACTCAACACTGCCTACAGAACAGTGATTCCTAAACCGAACAAAAATCAAGAGGAAGTGGAGAACTACAGACCTATCTCCCTCATAAATGATGACCTAAAGATATTAACAAAAATCCTAGCCAATCGTCTAGCCTCCTTCATTAACCAGTACGTTCATAAGGACCAAGTAGGGTTATCCCGGGTAGACAGGGGCCTGACCAAATCACAAGGGCCATATACATTGTATCCCTTCTACAGTCTAGCTGGGACAAAGGCCCCAAACAAGAGGGAATACACGTATCCCTCAATTTACATAAGGCTTTCGACTCGGTCGAATGGCCTTACATATTCACCCTCATGGAGCAATGGGGATTTTGCCAGCGCTTTATGGGGATTCTCTACTCCCTCTACTCCCCCCCCGAAAGCTATGATTTGCCTCCAAGGACATTACTCAAAACCCCTTAACATTGCCAAAGGCACCAGACAGGGATGCCCCCTATCCCCGTTAGTATTCGCCATTGCAATTGAAATATTGGCAATAGCCGTACGCTTCAACCGCAATATCCATGGAGTAAACTGCGGCTCACAAACCCATAAATGTGGCCTGTTTGCTGATGACATGCTGCTATTTATAACTTCCCAATTACATCTCTTCCCAATCTCTGCAAACTATTGACTGAATTTACAGCGACCTCTGGCCTAAGGGTAAACTACGCTAAATCCCACGGTCTCAACATTTCCATGAAACCAGAAATAGTAGCATCACTACAAAGCACTTTCAAATTCAAATGGAGTGACTCCTCCATATAATACCTGGGGATCACTCTCACTGCTAAAATAGAACATTTGTACTCAACAAACTTCCCTCCCATATACCAGAAACTTGAGTCTGACCTGGGGAATTGGGCTGGGGGGAACTATCCTGGCTAGGGAGAATACTCTCCATAAAAATTACACTCCTCCCCAGACTGCTCTACATGTTCAGAGCCATACCAATTAATATAAGGAAAGATCACTTGAAATATTTCCAAATGAAAGTCAACAAATTCACCTGGGGGGGTCAGGCCACAGGTTACCCCAAAAAACCCTATTCCAACTTAGGAGGGGGGGTTGGGACTGCCACGCCTATTATGGTATTTCCAAGAAGCAAGAATAGCACAAATCTCCAGACTTGAAAAGCCTGATTGGATACAAATAGAGAGGCAGGCTGCCCCTACCTACACCCTTGACTACCTTTTATGGGTCCCCTCTAGGGAGCTACTCCCAATACTGTTGCCTGTCCATTCTCAATCCCTAACCCTATGGGACAAATTGAGATCTGAGACCTCTTTTACCTCTGAATGCCGGCCCCTAGCCCATATCTTCAACAATCCAGACTTCATCCCTGGCCAAGATATTAAATCCTTTAAATGCTGGTTGTACAAGGGGTTGTATTGAATAGACCACTTTTTCACTTCTTCTGGACCGATTTCTCTGAAATTTTGTAAGCAGCAGCTGGAAATCCCGACAACTGAACACTTCATATTTCAGCAAATACAACACTTTCTCCACAAAATCTGGAAGAGGAAACCCACCTCACCAATATTTACACCCTATGAAATATGATGTGGACAGGCCACAGAACAGAGGGGTGGAAACTCTGTTATCTACCAGTCACTTACCCAACACAACAACCAAGCAAAGTCCCATATATGATGGCTTGGGGAAACGATCTGCAAATACAATGTGACTTGGAAAGATGGCAGACCTCCTTTTCTAGAGCCTTTAAGGGGATAAGGAATATGTTCCTGATTGAGTTTAGCTTAAAAGTAATGACCAGATGGTACCTCACCCCTGCCAAGTTGGCTACCATGTATCCCACAGCTAACCCTCAGTGCTTTAGAGGATGACAACTAATAGGCTCCATGGCCCACATTTGGTGGGAGTGTCCCAGAATAAGGTCATTCTGGAACATGCTTGCCTTGATCCAAAAAGTAACAAACTACCAGATCCCAAGAACCCCAGCCACTGCTCTCCTGAACGAAAATCTCCCCAAGACTTCCAAAACCATCCGCAAATTGATCCACTTTATGTTGTTAGGTGCCAATCTGACAATAGCCAGAGCATGGAAACAACAATCCCTCTTAGCTGACAAGTGTAAAATATTGTGGATTATGTCCCAGGAGAAGCTAACCAGCATCCTATTAGACAGGACTGTTGCATTTGAAGCTTTCGGGAAACCCCCGGGCCCTACACAGGGGCAACTCTCTCATCCCTGGTGTACAGGCCTAATAAATAATCTCCTCCAACTCCCTTCCTGTTGATTGGATCCTCTTTCTATCTCTTTCTATTCTCTCTACCAACCACTCCCCCCCCTTTATCTCCTACACCACAGCCCATTAAAACAACCAAAGTGACCCATTGGTTTAATGACCTCTAGGATATTCTGTCAAAGGGCCCTTCCCATGGGGCGAGAAGGTTTGGTATCAGTACTCCTTCTCCCTATGCAAACCTCATTGCTTATCCATAGCCATTGTTTTTCTCTGGATGTTTGGGGGTGGTATTTTGGGCACAGCATGTTCCCAATAGGGGTGGCGGGAGTGCTCCTTCCAAAAACGAGATACAGTTATAAAGCGTTAGTGTCACGCAAGGAAACTCAGAGCAAACGGTCTTACCTTTTTCTGTATTTGCTTATCTTACGTGCAACCACACTGTTCCCTTTATTGCCTCGTTGGACATAATGTATTTCATGTATTTTTGTTTTGAACAAATAAAAATCTCTGAAAGTAAAAAAAAAAAACTGAAAAGAGTTCAGAGAAGGGCAGCAAAGCTAATAAGAGGGTGACCTTAGTTAAAAGGAATGACTACAAAAATGAAATGTATTCTCCCTGGAGAATGATGCCTAATGCCGTGTACACACGGCCGGACTTTTCAACGGACTGAATTCCGTCTGACGTTTTGATGGAGTTTCGATGGATTTCCGTCTATTCGGACTTGTCTACACACAATCACACCAGAGTCCGACGGATTCAACCGTGATTACGTATGACCAGACTAGAATAAGGAAGTTCATAGCCAGTAGCCAATGGCTGCCCTAGTGTAGGTTTTTGTCCGTCAGACTAGCATACAGACGAACGGATTTTTTTCGACCGGACTCAAGTCCGTCGGAAAGATTTGAAACATGTTCTAAATCTAAAGTCCGTCTGATTTTCAACAGAAAATGTCTGCTGAAGGTCCGCTGAAGCCTACACATGGTCAAATTGTCCGACGCATTCGTTCCGTCGGACCAGTTCGGTCAAAAAGTCCAGTCGTGTGTACACGGCATTAGAAGGGATATGGTCGCATATGATATGATCTAAAAACCTGTAATTTTTACGGGTATAGGGTTGGTGGCTCCACAGTGAATCACTGAATCACTCTTTCAGGGTGAAGTGCAAGCAGGGAGGGTGTTTTTCACTTCTGTCACCTGAAAAGTGAACCACTAATTTGGGTCGCTTATCCCAGGTGAAAAGTTGGGGTAAGGAGTGTTTTCCGTGTTATCTTTACCAAAGAATTTTTATGTATTGGTTTGTGCTCCTTTATTTTGTGATATTTTATCCCTGTAATTATTTTGTGTTTTGAAAATAAATGTGCAAGTACAAATACAAGATTGTGATATTTTCTTATCTGGTCTGCATGTGCTTTCCATTTAATTTGGAAATCTCCCACATGAAGACCCTAAACATACGTGACTAATAATTGCTTGTGAAAGACAAAAACACAATCTTGAAGGTAATGGAGAATAAACAAAAAAATCCAATAAAAATAAAAAATAAGACATCAAAAATGAAATTAATTAATTGAGGTGATGGAAGTGAAAAACACTCTCCCTGCTTGCTCACTCACCCGGAAAGAGTGATTCACTGTGGAGGATCACTCTTCGGGTGATGGGCCGTGCCACCAACCCTATACCTGTAAAAATTATTTTTAAGGGGGTTCCAGTTGGGACCACCTCAAGGGAGGCAGCAGCCCAGTCCACACCTAAGCGCAGAATATAACCAGATATACACTAACAATCTTTAAATCTTCTTGACTCTGGCTTGGAAAAAATTATTTAACCCAAGGTCCCCAAGGAAGACATGTGGCCACACAATTGGATGGGAGGTGTTTCTTTCCTAAATGGTAAGGATGTGGAACTCCCTTCCACAGTTGGTGGTGTCAGCAGGGAGTGTAGATAAATTAAAACTTTTTTTTAAAGTTTTTCTTAGCAATTGCAAGGTACATAAATATTAAAAATGGCAGTGACATAAACACACACACACACACACTCATATTAAACTGGAGGGACTGATATCTTTTTTCAACCTTGCCAACTATATACTACATGCTAGTTAACAAAGGTGTCAGTCAAGAAGAAACACATGTGACCATGTTTTCTTTGTACAGTTATTACAACTAATTGTCCTATAGTTGGATGATCCAATGTTCTTATAGCACATCAAGTCACTTACCCATCCCTCACTGAGCACAACAATGGTTTAACTGGGACAAGAACCTACTGTCCTAGATATATCCTGCAGCTGTACCTAATAGTAAAATCTGGTCTTGTAAATCTTCCAGTCACATATATAGACACTGTATGAGTTTGATTTACTAAAGGTGTACAGAATGTTCACTTAACTAAACCAAGGTAAATCTGGCCATACATGGATCAAAATTTGTCCGGTTCAGCAGAGACTATGGGCAGGCTGGTAGTACAGAAGTCGGTCGACTCTAGGATTTTCCCTGTTTGATCAGCACCACCAACTATAGTATACTTAATCGTGTGCAGCAAGTAAGAATTCTTTAGTCCTTTACCCTTCTAGTCCTTTAGAATATCTGCTAGACCCGCACAAGCATACCTTGAAGCTTAAAAAATTATAAAACAAGGCAGAAATTACTGATAATATACCTGTCTAGACTGTCTAGACTGTGAAATAGAACCATGCAATGCAACTAAACATTGCCCTTCCAAAGCTAAAAATAGCTCAGGAAAGCTAAAAAAGACTGACTGGAAAATATTATTCTCTTCTATGTTGTATTAATAAATAGGAGTCTATTGATGAGCTAAGTAAATGTATTGCTTTTAAAGCGGAGTTCCACTATTGCCACAAAACCTCCAGGCTTCTGCTGGAAAGCTAAACATGAAGGGAAACTTCACCTTTCTGCTTTAGAACAACCCAACACATACATCTAATTCAACAAAGGTATGGCTTTACCAGAAGAAGATTAAAGTTTTGGAATTGCCCAGCCAGAGTCCAGACCTTAATCGGATTGAAAATCTGTGGGGTGATCTGAAGAGGGCTGTGCACAGGAGATGCCCTCGCAATCTGACAGATTTGGAATGTTTTTGCAAAGAAGATGTGCCATGCTGATAGACTCATACCCAAAAAGGCAGAGTGCTGTAATAAAATCAAAAGGTGCTTCAACAAAGTATTAGTGTAAGGGTGTGCACACTTATGCAACCATATTGTTTTATTTTTTTATTTTTACTCCCCTCCACCTAAAAGTTTGATGTTCAGTTGAGTTTTACAGTTAATAGGTCACATTAAAGGTGGAAAAAATTCTGAAATGATTTATCTTTGTCTCATTTTTTTACATCACAGAAACCTGACGTTTTCCAGGGGAGCCGTCCCTGCTGGGAGAACACAGTGAATATTGCTAGCAACTATAGCAGACCTTACATGGAAATTGCTCTAATGAAAGCCCATACACCCTTAAAGTTAATTTGCTTGCAAAGGTAAAATAAAAATAGAATTAAAAGAAAAACATTCCTGGCTTTCAACCCTTCCAGGAGGTGTGGGTGATCTCACTTTGCAACACCACTGCCTCCTGAGATAACTGCATGCTAAAAATATCGCTGCCGTGGGCTGAAGTGCATTTGTTGTGTTGTTGTGAATTATGAGTACCCAGCTATGCAAGGAAACAGCAGAGAGGCACAGTGACATCATTCACACCATTATTAACCACATCATTAAAAGCGTTTTTTTTTTTTTTTTTAATGAAAGCTAATGATTAGAATAAAAATAAGCTTCTGAGTGATATAAACAAACTAAAAACAGTGATGTGCTACTACCAGCAATATGTAATGAATCCCCATATAAGCGTCAACACTAAACATACTGTATGTGGCATCATACATTATAATCAACTCAAATAAATGTGCCCAAACAAAAAGTTTAATAATAAGTGTTGTGTTCATTGCATCTGACTCATTGCATCTGACTCTGAGCCCCTCTGCCCCAAAGGGCAGTGTTCGATCACCAGTAGGGATTTGCCAAACACCCCCCCGGTTCGGTTCGCAGCAGAACATGCGAACAGGCAAAAAATGTGTTTGAACGTGCAAACACCGTTAAAGTCTATGGGACACGAACATAAAAAATTAAAAGTGCTTATTTTAAAGGCTTAAATGCAAGTTATTGCCATAAAAAGTGTTTGGGGACCTGGGTCCTGCCCCAGGGGACATGTATCAATGCAAAAAAAAGTTTTATTAAGTAAAGTTTTTTCGGGAGCAGTGATTTTATTAATGCTTAAAGTGAAACAATAAAAAATGAAACATTCCTTTAAATATTGTGCCTTGGGTGGTGGTGCCACAACATTGTAACCCCTCACAGATACTCTTGTTGGTCGCAAAAACAAGCCCTGCTGTGAAATATTATATCAACAATTTTAATTACATGGCCCTGTTAGACAGGGGCAGAAAGATTGGGTCTTGGGTGGTAGTGGTGGCGCCACAACACTGTAACCCCTCACAAATACTCTTGTTGGGTGCAGGAATGGGCCCTGCTGTGAAATATTAGATCAAAAATTTTAATTACATGCCCCTGTTAAACAGGGGCAGAAAAATTGGGCCTTGGGTGGTAGTGGTGGCGCCACAGCACTGTAACCCCTCACAAATACTCTTGTTGGGTGCAGGAATGGGCCCTGCTGTGAAATATTAGATCACAAATTGTAATTACATGCCCCTGTTAAACAGGGGCAGAAAAATTGGGCCTTGGGTGGTGGTGCCCTAAACCAAAAATATTGTTGGAAGCTAGCATCATCAAGATTGAGGAGGAATAGGATAGTCAGCATATGCAGTCTTCAAGGGATCCCACATTCATAGCAAATTCAATCAGTTACATCAGCATCAGGTGCTTGATAGCTGCTGATCCAAGACTGGTTCATTTTTATGAATGTGAGCCTATCAATGGAGTCTGTGGACAGACGCACTCTTTGATCCATTAGAAACCCTCCAGAAACCCTCCATGTGCATTCAGAAAGCACGCTGGATGCAGGACAGGCCAGTAGCTCAATTGCATATTGAGCTAGTTCTGGCCAGTGGTCCATCTTCAAGACCCAGTAACCCAGTGGATGCTCTGTTGGAAAGGTCTCCAAGTCTGCTCTTGCCCCTAGATATTCCTGCACCATGTAATGCAGATGCTGGCGATGGTTGCTTGAACCGATCAGACCTTGGCGCTGAGGACTGAAAAATTGTTTAACGGCATCGGTCAGCCGGCCACGCTCTTCCTCTGACTGAACGAAGCCTCAGCAACACATTGTCCAGCACCAGGAAATTGTAACCTTCCAGAGTCTGTAAATGCATTGCACAAACCTTTCTTCAAGGCCTCCTGAAGATATTTCATCCTCTGCTCCCTCTGCGAAGGCAGGATCAGTTCTGCAACATTACCCATGTAACGTGGATCAAGAAGGGTTGCCAGCCAGTAATGATCCCTCTCCTTGATACCACGAATCCTAGGGTCCTTTCGCAAGCATTGACCACAGACTTTTCTGGCCTGCCTCAGAAGATCCTGGAAGCCTGGGTACCTGCTCAAGTACCACTGCACCACCAAATTCAGGACATGTGCCAAACATGGAACATGGGTCAAATGTCCCTGTCGGAGGGCGGAGAGAAGGTTGGTGCCATTGTCGCATACAACCATTCCTGGCTGAAGCTGGCGCGGCGTCAACCACCTCTGAGCCTGCCCCTGCAGACCTGACAGAATATCCTGTCCCCTAGGCAGACCAACTCAAGCACCGCATGGCATCTTTTTGCCTGAGTGCTTGCATAGCCCCTTGAACGCTTACAGAGAACCGTTGGTTCAGAGGACAAATTTGCAGAAGATTCCATAGAGGAATAAAAAGAGGAGGGGGTGGAGGAGAGAGCTGTGTCAGAATCACCATTAGCATTTTGGAGGCGTGGTGGCGGAACAGGCTCCAACCGCACTGAACCCTGTCCTGCATTCTTCCCAGCTGCCAGCAGAGTTACCCAGTGCACCATGAATTAAAGGTAACGTCCCTGCCCATGCCTGCTGGAACATGAGTCAGCGGTAATATGCACCTTACTGCTGACTGCCCTGTCCAACAAAGCCAAAACATTGCCTTCCACATGCCGGTAGAGAGCGGAAATGGCTTTCTGTGAAAAGAAATGGCGTTTTGGAACCTGCCACCGAGATACATCACATTCCACAAACTCACGAAAGGGGGCAAAGTATACCAGCTGAAAAGGCAGCAGTTGCAGTGCTAGCAATTTGGCCAAGCTAGCATTTAGATGCTGAGCATTTGGATGGCTAGGACCTAATTTCTTTTTACGGTTCAGCAACTGGGGAAAGGAAATTTGCCTGCTAAAATTAGATGGTGGTGTACTGCTAGTAGATTGGCTGCAAATACTTGGGACACCTATTGCTATACCTTCATTTCTGTCAGTGCAGGTTTTTGAGAGGACTGGAGGTATAGTAGGGTTGGAGATCCCAGATGAGGAGCAAATAGAAGTACATCTTTTTCTTTGATGGGGTCTTTCAAGTGCTGTTGTCAACAGACTGCATGGCAGGCCGTCATATGTCTGGTCAAGCATGTAGTGCCCAAGCGGCTGCTGTTCTGGCCACGCTTGATCCGCTGCAGACATAGGTTGCAAAGAGCAACGGTGTGATCGGCTGCACACGTGTCAAAATAGGCCCACGCCAAGGAACTTTTAAAAGTCTGCGGGGAGTCAGCAGCGCCCTGCACCTGCAGAGCTCTGCAGTGTGATGCAATAGGGTGGCTGCCCTTAAGCTGTCCCCTAAAGGACATCCTGCCTCGTTGGAGTTGTGCCTTCTCCTCCCCCTCCTCTCTTGTCTCAGGCACCCAAGTACAGTCAGTGACCTAATCATCCCCTCCCTCCTTGTCACTGGAGCAAACTTGGCAGTATGCTGCAGCTGGGGGAACATGACTGACAGTTTCTTGTTCTTCTTGGGCACCCCCTATCTATAGTCTCACGTTACTCCCTTCCTCAACCTGGGAACCAACATCAGAGCCTTCAAATCGCTGTGCATCCTCCAGCAGCATGTACCCAACACTGTGGTTGAATAATTCTGGGGACTCCTCCGTGCCTGATGGTGGGGCTATGGAAGGAGTGACTGTGGACAAGGAGCCGGTGGAATAGGCTGCTTTGGCAGCTGCATTGGAAGGCAAACTACTCTGAGCCTGGGTGACAGAGTGACAGAGAATGAGGAGGATGAAGACGGCTTTGTTATCCACTCCACCAACTCTTCTGCATGTTCTGGCTCAATAACACAGCCAGCAGCAGAAAAAAAGGATAAGCGTGCCCCACGGCCACCTGCAGAGGATGCACCATGTCCACGACCCGCACTGTTGACTGTAGACACAGAGTCTGCGTGCCCTCTTTTAATGGCCTGTGAGCGTCTGCCTCTCCTTGGTGGCCTTCCAGACATGATGTATATTTTGTTTTGCAATACAACATTACACTGTATTAGATACTGTGTACACCACATGCACTGTATTAGCAACTGTACTACGGCTGCACTGTATTGTGTACTGTGTACACCACCAGAAGTATAGTAGAAACTGTACACACTGTATTAGATACTGTGTACGCTGCCTGCACTGTATTAGCAACTGTACTATGGCTGCACTGTATTGTGTACACCATCAGAAGTTTAGTAGAAACTGTACACACTGTATTAGATACTGTGTACACCGCCTGCACTGTATTGGAAACTGTACAATGGCTGCACTGTATTTTATACTATGTACACAAACAGAAGTTTAGTAGAAACTTTACACACTGTATTATATACTGTGTACACCGCCTGCACTGTATTAGAAACTGTACACACTGTATTAGCTACTGTGTACACCGGCTGCACTGTATTAGAAACTGTACAATGGCTGCACTGTATATATATATACTGTGTACACCACCAGAAGTGTAGTAGACACTGTACACACTGTATTAGATAATGTGTACACCGCCTGAATTGTATTAAAAACAGTACACTATGGAATGCACTGTAGATATAGACTACACTGGATGCAGAGTATATATTTACACACAAGACTGTATATAAAAATTAATACGCTGCCTGCACTGACTGAAAAAAGAGTAAACACTGAATATATAGCCTATGCTGAATGCAGAGTATATATATATATATATATATATATATATATATATATATATACACACACTAGACTGACTGTATATATATATATACACTAGACTGACTGTATATGTATATATATATATGTATATATATATATATATATATATATATATATATATATATATATATATATATATATATATATATCAAATACACTGCCACTACCTGAATAACCTGCCTGCTTAATCTAAATCAAGCTCTCTCTCTGTCCACGCCAAAAACACTATACACAGCCGCTGTGTAAGCAGCCTTATATAGTGTGGGGTGTGGACTTTGTCCCCCTGAGCCATGATTGGCCAAACGCACCCTGCCTTTGGCCAATTATAGCTCTCTTAGCAGAGGGCACTGTGATTGGCCAAAGCATGCAGGTCAGGTGCCTGCTTTGGCCAATCATCATACAGCAATGCACTGCGATCTCGCAGTGCATTATGGGGCATTCCGATTCATTTGAATTTTCTGCGAACGCCCCATAATGTTCACTCTTTGGCGAACGGGCGGACACCCGATGTTCAAGTCAAACTCATGTTCAACCCGAACATCAAGCTCATCCCTAATCACCAGTACCTATATAAATATGCAAGTCATAATACGCTTTATCCATTCATATGGTAATATTTCCACTCATCATGGGCTTCAATATCTCCAATAGGTAATGGTTAGGCAGGTCCCCTTTAAATCACTGGCAGGTACCCTTTTAATCATAGGCATCCTTCCACTCATCTCTATATAATGTTTACCCACTTCAATACCAGGCACTTTCCCCCCTTCCTGTCCAGGACAATTTTCAGCTCCCAGCGCTATCGCAATTTAAATGGCAATTGTGCGTTCAAGCAACACTGTACCCAAACTAAATTTTTATAATTTTCTAAATAGAGCTTTCTTTTGGTGGTATTTGATCACCTCTGGGGTTTTTATGTTTTGCTAAACAAACTAAAAAAGACCAAAATGTTTGAAAAAAAAAAGGATTTCTTTGTTTCTGTTCTAAAATTTTGTTTTCTCCTTCACTGACAGGCACTGATGAGGCAGCACTAATGGGCACTGATGGGCACTGATGAGGCGGCACTGATGGGGGCACTGATGAGTTGGCACTGATAATGTGGCACTGATGAGCACTGATGAGAAGGCACTAATATGTAGAATTGATGGACACTGATAGGCGGCACTGATATGTAGCACTGATGGGCACCGATAGGTGGCACTGATATGCAGCACTGGTGGGCAATGATAGGCAGCACTAATGGGGACTGACAGGCGGCATTGATGGGCACTGACAGGCAGCATTTATGGGCACTGACAAGCGGCACTGATGGGCACTGACAGGCAGCACTGATGGGCACTGATAGGTGGCACTGATTGGCACTGACAGGTGACATTGATGGACACTAATAGATGACACTGATGGGCAGCACTGATTGGGCAGGTACTGACAGGTGTTAATGCTGGGCACTGATTGGCACTATGGTGGGCACTGATTTGCACTATGGTGGGTACTTATTGCCACTTTATTAGGCACTGACAGGAGTTAATGATGGGGCACTGAATGGCAGCTGCTGGGCACTGGTGTGCTGATTATGAGCACAGACCCCTCCTCTGACAGGGAGAGCGGCCGATCATCTCTCCCTGTCAGCGCGAACCGAGGAATGGCATTTTCTGGCACTTCCTGTTTCACGCAGTGATCAGCTGTGATTGGACACAGCCGATCACATGGTAAGGAGCCTCTTACCATGATCGGAGATGTGGCGTATCAGACTGAAAGGCCACACTCGCGATCGCCGTGTGCGTGCCCCCGTGGGTGCGCGCTGGCATGTTGTCCTGCTGGCTGCCCAGTCAGGATAACAGAAACACTACCTGGCCATCATTCTGCTATAGGCCGGGGCAGGAAGTAGTTAAAGAGTAAAGAAGAGGCCTCTGATAGTACAGTACTTTTTATTATTATTATAAAATAAAAAAAAACACAATATAGCTCACTCACATATGACATATGAGTCCATTGCAAGAATACAAGCCAGGTTTGCTCAGACTTGGATTTTTTTCCCAATGCTTTCAAGCAGGTTCCTGCTTGTGAGACGTTCTACCAGAGTATCAATTTGTTTGGTCTCAAATATAATTTTTTCATAAACTTTCAATAAAGCAGTGCCGATTGAACATGCCCAATTAAAATGCTATTCCTTGCAGATACCTGGGGACCATCAATGACAAAATGGGAACAGGATTTAAAAGGTAACGTTTTCCTCCACTGAAAAAAGCTAAAATTTGATTTTTTGCTCACAAAGACTCACTGGCAAACACTTATCAAGAAAATGGTTATAAAATACTGACCAGGTGGTATTAATGCCACAAGTTTTACATAAGATCAACTCTCAAATATCCCCCTTATGCTGGTGTTGCCAAAAGGCAGAAGGCTTCCTTTTACACATCTTCTGGTCCTGCCCAATGATTAACACTTTTCAGTCAGAAGTTAAATCTTTTATTAAAAATCTTACTGGATGGTCCCTTGCAGACTTGCCAGCCACATATCTTTTACATGATACGCATTTATCTATCAAACGTTATACAAATTCACATTTAAAACATCTTCTTAATGCTGCAAAAGTGTGTATACTGGCCCTGTGGAAACAAAGTACTCCACCCACATTTGAAAATTGGTGTAATAGGGTATCTGCCATCCAACTTAACCACTTTAAAGCCCCATACACACGGTCGGACAATCCGCGGACCAGGTCGGTCGGATCCTGTCCGTCATACTTTGTCTGATGTTGGTTTTGCGTACACACGGTCGGACAAAGTTGTCGGAAAATCCGATCATTCTGAACGTGGTGACGTTTGTTGCCTACGACGGGACTACGTAGAGGCTAGTAGCCAATAGCTTTGGTCTTGTAATGTGATCTGAGCATGCGTAGCACTTTGTCCGGACAACCGTACACACGATCGGATTTGGTGTGATCGGACCGTGTTGTCGGCAAATCTTTCCAGCAGGAGATAAGACTTTGTCCGTCGGACAATCCGACGTACACTGTCCGATGGTGCATACACACGGTCTGATTTTTCAACAACATTGTCCGATCGGACAGAATCCATGAAAAAGTCCGACCGTGTGTATGGGGCTTAAGACCAGGCCTTTTTTGGAACTTTTTGCTTATAAGTTAAAATTAGTATTGTTTGCTCGAAAATTACTTAGAACCCCCAAACACATATATATATATATATATATATATATATATATATATATATATATATATATATATATATATATATATTAGCAGAGGCCCTAGAGAATAAAATGGCTATTGTTGCAATATTTTATGTCATATTTGTGCAGCGGAAGATATACACTTTTTTGAATAAAAAAAACAAAAACAGTAAAGTTAGCCCAATTGTTTTGTATAATTTAAAAGATGATGTTACGCTGAGTAAATAGATACCTAAAATTGCGAACACTAGTGGAATAGCAACATACTACGGTACTTAAAGATCTCCATCTCCATTTTTACAGGTTATCTTTTTAGAGTTACAGAGGACATCTAGTGCTAGAATTATTGTTCTCGCTCTAACGATCACGGCGATACCTCACATGTGTGGTTTGCACATTGTTTACATATGTGGGTGAGACTTAAGTATGCATTCGCTTCTGCGCGTGAGCTTGGAGGGACAGGGCACTGTAACTTTTTTTTCTTACTTGTTTTACTTTTTATTTTTACACTGTGCCCCCCCTTTTTTTTTTGATCACTTTTATTCCTATTACAAGGAATTTAAACACCCTTGTAATAGAAATAAGGCATGGCAGGGCCTCTTTATTGTGAGATCTGGGGTCAAAAAGACCTCAGATCTCACATTTACACTTAAACGCAAAAAAACCCCATAAATGTACTGTGGGCAGTCTTAAAGTAGAGTTAACTGGGCTCATTAAGAATCAGTTTGAGAAATATTGTGAGATTTGGATGTCCTGGCAGTTATATTTGAACTCTCAATGAGTAGGCCTCAAAAGCACATTACAATTAATGGGCTATATTTTAGCTCAGTAAAAAAAAAAGAGCTTTTTCAAGCTGCAGTGTGCAAGAGACCTATATTTATTTGGTTTACAATTACGGTGAGGGTAATTGTCTAGTGACCTAAGGAGAGCTGGACTTAATGTCTGATCACCATAACATGTATTATTTACCGTGTATCTGTTCAGATTAAATAAAAAAATAAAAAGAAATGTGACAAATTATTGAAAACACATTTACACTGACCTCACTTATTTAAGTTTATGAAATTATATCATATATAAAACCATGGTACCAATCTACTTTTTTCATTATGTTAACATATTTTTTCTGTGTGCCCTTCAGGGCATTTAATAACATTTTGTATTCTCGATTGTGTCTAGAACCAATGAAAAATATTGTCCTTAGGGTATTATAATGCTTCAGCAGCACCTTGGTTCGAATTTGTAGTCTTTTTTAGTATTTGAAAACAAATATTAACCACTTCAATACAGGGCATTTTCACTCCCTTCCTGCTCAGGCCAATTTTCAGCGCTGCCGCATTTTGAATGACAATTGTGCGGTCATGCAACACTCTACCCAAATTAAATTTTAATAATTTTTTTCCTACAAATAGAGCTTTCTTTTGGTGGTATTTGATCACCTCCGTGGTTTTTATTTCTTGCGCTTTAAACAAAAAAAGAGTGACAAGTTTGAAAGAAACTAAATATTTTTTACTTTTTGCTATAATAAATATCCCATTTAAAAAAAAAAACAAAAAAAATGTTTTCCTCAGTTTAGGCCGATATGTATTCTCCTACATATTTTTGGTCAAAAAATCGCAAGCGTATATTAATTGGTTTGCGCAAAAGTTATAGCATCTACAAAATAGGGGATAGAATTATGACATTTTTATAATTTTTATTTTTATTTTACTAGTAATGGCAGCGATCTGCAATTTTTATTGTGACTGTGACATTGCGGCGGACACATCGGACACTTTTGATACTATTTTGGGACCATTCACATTTATACAGCGATCAGTGCTCTAAAAATGCATTGGTTACTGTATAAATGTCACTGGCAGGAAAGGGGTTAACACAAGGGGGAAATCAAGGGGTTAAATGTGTTACCTAGGGAGTGATTCTAACTGTAGGGGGAGGGGACTGATCAGCATTCCTCTGTACTGGGAACACACGATCGGTCTCATCTCCCCTGACAGGACGTGGATCTGTGTGTTTACACACACAGATTTATGTCCTGGCTCTGTTACCAGCAATCGCGGGTGCCCGGTGGACATTGCGGCCGCGCCCCCTAAGAGGGAAGCCCTGGACGTCATATGACACCCGCCCAGGATGGGAGATCCCTCCTGCGGACGTCATTTGACAATAGCCGGTATGTGAAGTGGTTAAACTACAGTTGGTTTCAAATATAATGTAAAACATGAAGGGTTTTTTATGTTTGTTTTACAAATACAGTAAAAAAAAATAAGTACTGAATTATTATAAAGCACTTTTTAAATTCACTATTATTACTACTTATAGCACAATGATGACTAAATATTTAAGATTAAAAACTGTATATTTGCTACAATAGTCATATTTAAAGTGTTGCTAAACCCACAACATTAAAATCAGTCTGTATATGCAGTAAAGCATGATTGTTAAACTTACTGTGGAACTTAAGGGGTTAATCTTCCGCATTGCATGAAAACGCAGTTTGATCCTGTCTTCTCTGATCCTCCTCTTCTTTTACTGTGCCCAATCCATCTGCTCATAGTACAGAGCCTTGGAGGCACTCTGCACATGCTCAGTTTGGTGTGTATTGCTAGATAGTTTTTTTTTTGGGAGGGTGCATGTGATCAGCACAGGCCAATCAGCATTGTCCAGACAGAGGGTCAGGGGTCATGCAGTCTCATAGGACATTCAGAGGAGATTGAAAAATACTCCTACAAGCTTTAACCAGACATTGGTAGAAGTCACAAGACTGCTATATACTGCTGATGAGAATAGGTACTTATCAGTTTATATTTGCTAAAATAATTTCATGCCCATGTTCTGTGTATTGTGGGAGACCAGATATAGTGAATGCAGGGAGAAAACCAGATAAAAGAAACCGCAGGGGAAGACGGTAAATTGAACTGTGCTCTTCCACAGCAGGTGTGTGTTGATTAATCAATTAACCATGTGTCTCACTGCGAGGAAAATAGGTTGATAGCTGAATTGCTTTGAAACTCGTCCCTGTTACCAGGGGAGCATTGCGGTGTATGACAGGTGATTTTTTGGATGGTTGCTGGACCCCTGCGGCTCCTGTCATCTTTTCCTGCAGCATCGGTATCTCCAGCAGCAGCCAGCTTGTGACCAATGGGGGGAGTCAGACGTCCCTTGCATGGATTTAACATCAGCTCCAGTATCCTGCTTTCTCATTGCTTGTGAGTGTAATATTTTATTGGTTTTCATTATTAAATCTATCTCACGGTACTGCACTATGAGATGTGCATTCACTTTTTTCTTGTTCAACATAGTGAATGCAGGGTCCTGGGTAGGGATGAGCTTCGTGTTCGAGTCAAACCCATGTTCGTTTCGAACATCGTCCGTTCGTCCGTTAGGCGAATTCCAAACATTATGGTCCATTTGCGTCAAATTCAAGTGGCGCGTCACGGCCCATAATTCACTGCGGCATCGCAGTGCATTGCTGGCTGATGATTGACCAAGCATGCAATATGACCCGCATGCTTTGGCCAATCACAGCGCGGAAAAAATGGAGAGCCGTAATTGGCCAAAGCCAGGGTGGCTTTGGTAAATTATGGCTCAGGGGGTTTAGTACACGCCCACACTATATAAGGCCGCCTGCGCGGCGGTATTGTGTAGTGTGTTGCGGTGGCGGAGGGAGATACACAGAGAGACAGTGTGATTTCATTTCATTTGAAGCTGTTGCAAATACAGTGGGTGTATTGTGCCATATGCACAGTGTACACCTTAAGCTACCCCAATTGCTGGTGTTCTGCTCATCCTATCCGCAGGCAGCTGTAGCAATTACAGTGGGTGCATTGTGCCATCTGCACAGTGTACGCCTGAAGCTACACCAATTGCTGTTGTTCTGTAGATCCTATCCACAGGCAGCTGTAGCAATTACAGTCAATGTATAGTGTCATCTGCACAGTGTACGCCTGAAGCTACCCCAATTGCTTGTGTTCTGCTGATCCTATCCGCAGGCAGCTGTAGCAATTACAGTGGGTGTACTTTGTACTCTGCATAGTGTACGCCTGAAGCTATCCCAATTTCTGGTGTTCTGCTAATCCTATCCGCAGGCAGCTGCAGTAATTAGAGTTGGTGTACTGTGTACTCTGCACAGTGTACGCCTGAAGCTACCCCAATTTCTGGTGTTCTGCTGATCCTATCTGCAGGCAGCTGTAGCAATTACAGTGGGTGTACTGTGTACTCTGCACAGTGTACGCCTGAAGCTACCCTAATTGCTGGTGTTCTGTCATCCTATCCGCAGGCAGCTGCAGTAATTACAGTTGGTGTACTGTGTACTCTGCACAGTGTACGCCTGAAGCTACCCTAATTGCTGGTGTTCTGCTGATCCTATCCACAGGCAGCTGTATCAATTACAGTGGGTGTATTGTGCTGTCTGCACAGTGTACGCCTGAAGCTACCCAATTGCTGTTGTTCTGCTCATCCTATCTGCAGGCAGCTGTAGCAATTACAGTGGGTTAATTGTGCCATCTGTACAGTGTACGCCTAAAGCTACCCCAATTGCTGGTGTGCTGCAAATCCTATCCGCAGGCAGCTGTAGCAATTACAGTCGGCGTATTGCGCCATCTGCACAGTGTATGCCTAAAGCTACCCCAATTGCTGGTGTTCTGCTCATCCTATCCTCAGGCAGCTACAGTAATTAAGGAGACAACAGGAAGTGAGATGAAATCTACCCCTAGGAAGGGAAATTCTCTCCTGTAAGAGTTGATATGGGAAAAACGTGTCTCCTCTCCACTGATGCTTTATCCAAATCCTTGTTTTACTAAAAAAAAAACATTTTCAAAAAACATTTGTCATTGGGACAGAAAGTCAGGTGAAATCTTCTGTAGAGGTGCACAGACAGCAAAAAAAAATGTTACAGGAGTGATAACTAGGGATGAGCCGAACACCCCCCCGTTCGGCTCGCACCAGAACCCGCGAACGGACCTAAAGTCCGTGCGAGCTTTAGAACCCTATTAGTTATAATGGATGCGAACGTTCGAAATTAAAAGTGCTCATTTTAAAGGCTAATATGCATGTTAATGTCATAAAAAGTGTTTGGGGACCTGGGTCCTGCCCCAGGGGACATGTATCAATGCAAAATTTTTTTTTTAAAACGGCCGTTTTTTTCAGGAGCAGTGATTTTAATAATGCTTAAATTGAAACAATAAAAGTGTAATATTCCTTTAAATTTCGTACCTGGGGGGTGTCTATAGTATGCCTGTGAAGGGGCGCATGTTTCCCGTGTTTAGAACTGTCTCTGCGCAAAGTGTCATTTTTGAAAGTAAAAAAGCTATTTAAAATCACTCGCGGCTAATGTTAATTCACGGCTCCCGTAACACAGAGAACAGTGATTCATTGAAACTCATTCATAAAAAAAAGTCATTGATAAAAAATTAAAAATGTTTTAAAAAAAAAGCGTAGGGGTCCCCCCAAATTCAATAACCAGGCCCTTCAGGTCTGGGATGGATATTAAGGGGAACCCCAGCCAAAAAAAAAATGGCGTAGGGTCCCCCTCAAAATCCATACCAGACCCTTGAGGTCTGGTATGGATTTTAAGGTGAACCCTAGCCAAAAAAAATGGCGTGGGGTCCCCCTCAAAATCCATACCAGACCCTTATCCGAGCACGCAACCTGGCAGGCCGCAGGAAAAGAGGGGGGGGCGAGAGCGGCCCCCCCTCCCACCTGAACCGTACCAGGCCACATGCCCTCAACATTGGGAGGATGCTTTGGGGGTCTAAGACCCCCAAAGCACCTTGTCCCCATGTTGATGAGGACAAGGGCCTCTTCCCCACAACCATGCCCGGTGGTTGTGGGGGTCTGCGGGCGGGGGGCTTATCGGAATCTGGAAGCCCCCTTTAACAAGGGGACCCCCAGATCCCGGCCCCCCTCTGTGTGAAATGGTAAGGGGGTACAAAAGTACCCCTACCATTTCACCAAAAAAGTGGCAAAAATGGTAAAAATGACAGGAGACAGTCTTTGACAATTCCTTTATTAAAATCTTCTTTCTTCTTTCTTCATCCTTCGGTTTCTTCATCTTCTCCTTCCTTCATCTACTTCCATCTTCTTCTTCCATTTTCTTCTTCCTCCGATCCGCTTCTTTTTGCGCTGGTCTTCTCGTCCTTCTCGTCCGGCATCTTCTTCCGTCGGGGTCGGTGTCGGTGTCTCTGTCTCTTCTTGGGCCGCTCCGCGCAATAGGAGGCTCCCGCTGTGTGAGGCTCCGCTCCGTCTGACAGGTCTTTTAAAACGGAGGGCACCTGGTGACCCCGCCCCCCTCTGACGTCATGGGGAAAGCCATCATGGAATTCCCCATGACGTCCCTGTGCGTCAGAGGGGGCGGGGTCACCAGGTGCCCTCCATTATAAAAGACCTTTTAGACGGAGAGGAGCCTCACACAGCGGGAGCCTCCCATTGTGCGGAGCGGCCCAAGAAGAGACAGAGACACCGACACCGACGCCGACGCCGATGGAAGAAGATGCCGGACGAGAAGGACGAGAAGACCAGCGCAAGAAGAAGCGGATCGGAGGAAGAAGAAAATGGAAGAAGAAGATGGAAGAAGATGAAGGAAGGAGAAGATGAAGAAACCGAAGGATGAAGAAAGAAGAAAGAAGATTTTAATAAAGGAATTGTCAAAGACCGTCTCCTGTCATTTGTACAATTTTTGCCACTTTTTTGGTGAAATGGTAGGGGTACTTTTGTACCCCCTTACCATTTCACACAGGGGGGGGGGATCTGGGGGTCCCCTTGTTAAAGGGGGCTTCCAGATTCCGATAAGCCCCCCGCCCGCAGACCCCCACAACCACCGGGCACGGTTGTGGGGAAGAGGCCCTTGTCCTCATCAACATGGGGACAAGGTGCTTTGGGGGTCTTAGACCCCCAAAGCATCCTCCCAATGTTGAGGGCATGTGGCCTGGTACGGTTCAGGCGGGAGGGGGGCCGCTCTCGTCCCCCCCCTCTTTTCCTGCGGCCTGCCAGGTTGCGTGCTCGGATAAGGGTCTGGTATGGATTTTGAGGGGGACCCCACGCCATTTTTTTTGGCTAGGGTTCCCCTTAAAATCCATACCAGACCTCAAGGGTCTGGTATGGATTTTGAGGGGGACCCTACGCCATTTTTTTTTTTGGCTGGGGTTCCCCTTAATATCCATCCCAGACCTGAAGGGCCTGTTTATTGAATTTGGGGGGACCCCTACGCTTTTTTTTTTTGTTTTTTATTAATGAATGACAGTTCTCTGTGTTACAGGAGCCATCAATTCATTAGCCGCGAGTGATTTTAAATAGTTTTTTTCCTGCAAAAATGACACTTTTTTGCAGGGAAAGTTCTAAGCACAGGAAACCTGCCCCCCTTCACAGGCCACCTATAGACACCCCCCAGATGTGATACTGCAATGCTGTACTAACAGCACGCACACACATATCCCCAGAAATAGAGCACATATTGTCAGCAGCACACTGACACTCTGACACTGACTGAAACATAATATGCAAGGCCGCCGGCGCGGCAGCCTCTTATACCGTGGGGCGTGTACTAAAGCCCCTGAGCTATAATTGGCTACAGGCATCCTGCCTGTAGCCAATTATGGCTCTCCTCGCTGCCGGCGCTGTGATTGGCCAAGCATGCGGGGTCACAGTGCATGCTTGGCCAATCATCAGCCAGCATTGCACTGCGCGGGCCGCAATGCATTGCGGGGCCGCTCACATCACACGAATTTGATGCGAGCGGCCCCAATAGTTCTGGGCTCGCCGAGCGAGCGAACGCCCGGTGCTCGATTCGAACATGGGTTCGAATCGAACACCGGGCTCATCCTTAGTGATAACCCTTCCCTATGTTTTCCAAAAAGCTTAAAAATAGATTTTTGGACTGGAGCTACACTTAAAAAATGTACCAGTTAAAAATTACAAACAGATTCTACTTAACAACAAACCTACACAGTGACAGTCCCTGTCTTGTTTGCACCGCCTGTGTACTGCTGTTCAGAGTATATAGGGCCTGGGGGCCCCACGCCTTTCCTTTTTTTAATTTGGGTATGGGGTTCCCCTTAATATCCATACAAGACCCAAAGGGGCTGGTAATGGGCAGGGGGGTACCCATGCCATTTTTCTCAATGATTTTAATCCATATTGCCGGGACCAGACATTACATTAAAACCGCAAGCAGTTTTAAATGACTTTTTTTCCATTAGAAATGTCATTTTATGCAGGGACTGATGTGCCACTTCACAGGCATACTATAGACACCCCCCAGGCACAATATTTAAAGGAATATTTCCCTTTTTTTTCACTTTAAGCGTCATTAAAATCAGTGCTCCTGAAAAAACTGTAGTTTTTAAAACTTTTTTTTGCATTGATACATGTCCCCTGGGGCAGGACCCGGGTCCCCAAACCCTTTTTAGGACAATAACTTGCATATTAGCCTTTAAAATTAGCACTTTTTATTTTGAACGTTCGAGTCCCATAGACTTGAATGGGGTTCTAAAGTTTGCGCAAATTTTCAGTCCGTTCACAGGTTCTAGTGCAAACCGAATCAGGGTGTTCGGCTCATTCCTAGTCCTGGGTTTAGTAATACTTCAAGAGACTAAATTACACGTTTAAAATTTCCTATTTAGTATTATGACTTTTCACATTTCCTTCCTTCTACTTACAGTTAAAGAAACCCTGCCATTATATATCACTATTCAAAATAGTCATACCTCTAAAGTGAATACTTTTTATTTGCTTTTATTGCATATGTCACCAAAACTTGACTCAATTCTCTTTTCATGAGAAGTTACAGGATGAAGTCCGAAGGCAAACTGACACTTTTGGGATTGTTGATCTCCTGGCTCCCCCTCAGTGTTTATTGTTTCCTTTAGACATGTGCAATTTTTTTAATTTTTTTACCAAATGTTGACAAATTAGTTAATTCAGAAACATCCAAATTAACGAAAACACGTTTAACAAATTTTGTCCAAATATTCATAAATTTGAAAATTAGTAAATTCTTAAATTCGTAAATTAAAAAATTTGTAAATTCACATGGTGACCCCTCATGAACATGGGGACAAGGTGCTTTGGGGAAGGGGGGGCGCAGGGCCCCCCTTCCCCAAAGCACCTCCCCATGTTGAGGGCACGTGGCCTGGTACGGTTCAGGAGGGGGGGGTGCTCGCTCGTCCCCACCCCCTTTCCTGACCGGCCAGGCTGCATGCTCGGATAAGGGTCTGCTATGGACTTTGGGGGGACCCCCACTCCATTTTTTCGCTGTATGGGTTCCCCTTTAAATCCATACCAGGCGACGGGGCTCGCAAGGTGTTAATCTCGCCGATGGAGGTGGTGACATTCACTTCCTTCGCTAGTCCCGTAACTCTGCTTATTTTAACTGAGCTACTTACATCACTGGTCATAAGATATCAACACCCCCTGGAAGTGCCGATCTCCCTTCTGACTTTAGTCAGTATGGCTGTTTTAAATTATGATATATAATGGTAGGGTCACTTCAACCCAATAAATCTGCTTACTTCAAACACATATTTATGTACTAGTTAAAAAAAAGAATCTTACCTCCCCTGCACACACCTAGAAGTAGACATAGTCTGAGTTTAGAATGAAACAAAAATATTAAATTCTCCTGGAAGTCATCAACTTAGTAACAATAAAATACATCATTGGTATAATAGTATCATGCTTTCAGGCTTAATCAATGAAAAGTTTAAGAAGTTGAAGGCTTAAGTCTGTATTGCAGTAATTGGAACAAACAATATTTAAATTACTGTGGATCTTGTAGAATGAACCTAGTTCTTTTCTCCTTGTACCCTTTTATTTATTAATAAAATGAATCAAATGTTCATCTGTATCATGCAGCACTGGTTCTAGTTCTGAATATTCTTCCAAGCTCTGTGTATATCTCCAAGGACCAAATATTCATGAAAAAAGAGACAATTAGAAGCAAAAACAGAGAACACTGGACAGGGCAAATAAAAACATGTTCATAATCATTAAATAAAAAAATTAAATTGCACTTACGTAAAAAAAAACTTAATCAGTGCACATCACCAGAAACATCATATCCAGGGGAATACCATGTCCTGCCAACAGATGCAAATTTACACTCACTGAGAAACCGGAAGTTGGAGAGAGTAATCAGGATGGATGATCTGAGGTTGATACTGTAATCATAAAGGATATAAACTACAGAAAAAAACAAGGTATTGAATCTGAATGCTATAAACAAACAATATTCAGCATTGTGGCTCTTTTTTCAGCTTCCCTGCTCAGGCCTACTGCCTTGGTCCTCCAGACAGTCAAACACACAGTCCCAGTACTCATGCACAAAATACTGTACATTTTGTCAGCTTGACTGTTTCTCCTGCAGCTCCCAGCTGCTACATTATCACAGGCTCTGGCCTGACCTGAACAGTATGGTGTGATATGCACTTCACAGCTCCATTCACATACTGACCCAATCAGGATGGTAGGGCCCCTGACCTCTAACTCTAACATAAACCCAGCACAGACCTGCATCATTATTGAGCCTTGTTTCCTGCAAAATCTGGCCTAGACTGCCATTTTATAGAGTGGCATAAGCTCGACCTCCCACATCTCGCCCTTGTTTCATACCAGAGGGAGAAACACACCCACTCTCCACACTGGCACCTCAGTGACTGCTACCACCCCCAAACCTGTCTGACCTTTCTAGAAGGGTACTCTACCCACATCTTTTTCTTAGTGTGCTTCCACAAGCACTTCTTCCTGACCCTTGGGGTCCCGCTGATCTCTCTACCATCCCCTGGACTACTCTCCTAGAACTGTAGGGGCCTACTCATATCACATCTGTCAGGGAACCACCCCCTCACTACCTGTATCAACCTTAACCAGCACTATCTGTTTTTAAGGTTCACTAAATGTGGTTACTCTTGGCAAAACATTTCTTAGAAATCCACAACTCATTATTGTCAATATCATCAGGAACTCTTGTCTAGAGTCCAGAACATGCAAACAGGCAAAAGATTCTGGCACAGCAGCAATAGTGTCCACCTTATTTTACACCACCTTCGTTCAGTAAGGCAAGTACTTCCTTGCTCCACACATCCCAGTCTGTTTTAGGATCACATTGCATTAACTCATCTTAAGATAACATTGGTTTCAATACCACCGTTTCACCACCATGCACTGGCAGTGCTTCATATACATTTGTATTTTAAACTGGTTGTATTAACTCACTATTTACCAGTGGGGGGCGCAGACAAACTGAAAAATTCTGAAAGAAAAAAAACATAAATTGCAGCCTCACTGTGCCCATCAAACGCAGCCACTGTGCCATCAAACGCAGCCGCTGTGCCCATCGATTGCCGCCACTGTGCCCATCAAACGCAACCACTGTGCCCATCAATTGTCGCCACTGTGCCCATCAAACGCAGCTACTGTGCCCAACAAAGGCTGCCAATGTGCCCCTCAAACACTGCCACTGTGCCCATCAATCGCTGCCACTGTGCCATGCAATGCATGAATCTATCTATTGGTGATAGAGGGGGTGGCTGGAGAGAGGGGGTGGCGCCCGTGTACCTTTATGGACAAACCGTCACTGCTATTTACCTGAACATTTTTAGCCTCATCAGTAAGCAACACATTATATTCAGTTTTACCCCATGTTTTCCCACTATACAGGGTACTACACAGCAGCAAGTTGTTCTTGGAAGTGGATCTCCTCACCAGACTTGCCACCACTTCATCAGTACAAAACTCAAAAACAGTCTCTTTTCACATTTTGATCAGGAACAGTCTTACCACTTCATTTGGCCTTTCTCTGGGTGTATCTCCCCACGCAGCCATCGGATGAAACCACAGACACTCTGCTAGGTGTCACAGGCTTTCGGAAATCCCAGCCCTCTTTGTGGGAATGATGAGTCACCTCTTCACTGCAGTTCCACCAATTGTGATAAGTTGGGGAATTTGTAGCTCATTGGTAGTGCCAAAAAGTGAGTTTACTTCATGCCAGAAGTACGTTTCAGAGCTTTTTTGGCACACTTTTGTTTAAAACAAAGCTAAAAGAAACACAAGCATTTACATGGATATCGTCCCATGCAGGGGGTTCTCACCATCAATGCTATAGACAAACAATATTCAGCCTTTTTTGCATCTGCACTGTTTAGGCCTTCTGCCTTGGTCCTCCAGACCATCAAACACACAGTCCCAGTGCTTGTGCACAAAATGCTGTTCCTTTTTTCAACTTGACTGTATCTCCTGTGGCTCCCAGCTGCTACATCCTCACAGGCCTTTGTCCTGATGTGGACAGTACAGTGCCATGTGCACCTCACAGCTCCCTTTACATACTGACCCCATGGCTTCCTTCAAAACCTGGCCTAGACTACCATTTTAACCGTTTTCCGACCATAACGTGTCGTTATGTGGTGGCAGGTCAGCTCTCCTGCGCAAATCACCGTAGCTGTATGGCGGCTGGTGCAGGCTGCATGCTGCGGAAGCGTGCCTGTGGGTCGGGCGGACTCGATGTCCACTGGCAACCCATGATCGCCTAATACAGAGATAGAATGGGTATCTGCCTTTGTAAACAAGGGAGATCCCCATTCTGACAGGAGACATGACAGAGATCTACTGTTCCCAGTGAAGAGTGATCTCTGTCAAGTCCCTGCCAGCCCATACCCCTACAGTTAGAACACACCTAGGGAACACACTTAACCCCTTGAGCACCCCCTAGTGTTAACCCCTTCCCTGCCAGTATAATTTTTACATTGATCAGTGCATTTTTATAGCACTGATCAATGTAATAATGTCACTGGGGTCAGATATGTCTGGTCTGCCGCAAAGTTGCAGTCCCGCAGATCGCTGCCATTACTAGTAAAACCAATAAAAAAAAGTTCTTGAATGTATCCCATAGTTTGTAAACGTGATAAGTTTTGCTCAAACCAATCAATATATGCCGATTGCGATTTTTTTTTTCAAAAAATATGTAGAATAATATATATATCGACCTAAACTAATGAATACTTTTTTTTAATATATAATATTTATTTAGGCTATGTATTATAGCAAAAAGTACATTTTTTTTTCTTCAAAATTTTCGCTCTTTGTTTATAGCACAAAAAAAATAAACAAAACACAGAGGTGATCAAAAGGACTGGTGGGAGGACTCCCATAGAATTTTAAAGGGTGTTCCGCGGCTTTCAAATTTGCTGCGAAGTGACATCACTTCCCCTCGGCACAGGAAGGGCTCCTTCCCTCCTGTCAGTCATCTGGGACACATGACAGGTCCCAGATGACTGCGTGGCCAATCATGGCGTGCTGCACTGCTCGCGCATGTGCAGTCGGTGCCCGGCTGTGAAGCCACAGCCGGGTGCCCACAGTAAGAATGCCGGCGCCGCCGAGTGGAGCGGGGAACGAGCGGGGGCTTCGTCCCCCCGCATCGCTGGACCCTGGGACAGGTAAGTATCCGATTATTAAAAGTCAGCAGCTACAGTATTTTTTTTTTTCAGGAGTACTCCTCTTTAAAGTGCAATAATTTTAAAACAAGGGTGGTAGAAACCCCTCTACAGATAATTGCAATACAAATGAACTTCAATAGCAACAACTTTAGTTGGGAGGTTCACACCATTATAGCACTTTGGCATTTTTTATTTTTTATTTTTACACTTCATTTTACATATTTTAGTTAATATTATAATAATCTCGTAATTTGATCTGAGCATGCGTGGCACTTTGTCGGAATTCCCTACACGCGGTCGAAAAAAGTCAGATCGAATTTTGTTGTCGGAAAATTTGAGAGCAGGATCTCAAATTTTTTACGACGGAAAAAGTCCGATGGAGCCCACACGCGGTCAGATTTTCCGTCAACATGGTCCGATCGGAATTTCCGACCGTGTGTACGGGGCATAAAGGCAGGTGTCCCAATCATTTTGGTAATTTAGTGTAAATATATATATATATATATATATATATACATACACTAGCATGTGTGTTTATTGCATTAGGGTGTGCACCCCAAAGCTCAGACTGCGCACGCCTATGGGTTAATATAAACGGTATAAACAGGGGATGCAGGAAAACAGAGGTTTTAAATTGGCTTGTGTTAATAATTTTTTATCGTGCTACGGTGTTGACCTCAAAAGTCAGATTCCCGACTTTAAAAAAGTTGCTGTGGAGAGAGGGTGCTTAGAGTGAGGGGAGGTGATGCCGTCCCAGGCAGACGTGTGCTGAGCGAGCTCAGCTCCTTTCCCTCCCCAATCAATCAGCTGTAGGTCCTGATGACCTGATGAGCATGGATATCGAACGCTGATGATCCCCAGCAGGAACCTCACACACACTTATCCAGCAGCGTAGGTGAAGAGAGAGCTCACGGAAGTCCCCCTGTAGCCGAAGCCGAAGCCGCATTCAGCTGAGCCCATCATCAGCTCAGACGGACCGTATGCTATCGTACGCCACTGCTGGATCGGACCCGAGGCTATATACCTAGAGGAGACGCAGGGATTGCTGGGCTGTCGTACGGATCCCCGTTGCAGCCACAAGCGGGTCCCTGCACAGAACAGTCTGCGGTCTGCGGTCTGAAACATCAGAGGGAGATGCCGACTTGAGACGCAGGCATTCGCCGACTCCAATTACTCACCCCGAACGCTACTAGAGGCTCTTCAGTATTGCATACAGGAAGATAAGACCGAGACAACGTTGAGGGAGGTAAGCTCCACTATACACTCATACAAGCACCCCGGGATTGCCGGAGATACGGGGACAGGAGGACTGTATAATATAAAAACTTTCCCAGCATACAAATATTCCATGCTTTCCCCTACCTGATGAGCTCTCCCTAATATGCAAATGTCTCGGTCTTTCTCCTTCCCCCCACATAATACCCTCAAATACAACTTGTAGATGAGTATATCTATTATTGAGGCTATCTGACAACACAAGAAATACCCAGCTAAAAAAAGAACTGGCTCATAAGGGTCAAACACACCTAATTTCTGGATAAGCCCTTGACAAATACCCTCTAGGAGGGAGGAGGTGAAAGAGAGGAAAACTCACGCCAAGGCCCAGACATACCACATAAACCCCCCCCCTTTTTTTTTTTTTTTTGGAAAGAAATCAGGGACTCTCAGAGGTGGCTAATTCAGAACTCCCCCGAATAACTAGACACTCTTGTATATTCCTATATACACTTTCGGGTAAAATCATTGGGACATATCCCCCTCTGGGCTGTCTGAAACTCCCCCGAAATGCCACCCAAGAGCACCCACACGCAAAAAGCGAAAGGAGGGTCAGCTGCGGGAACTGCAAAAAATACATCATTTACAGCAAAATCTAGCCCTACCCCAAAAACAGACATAACGGGATTTTTCAAAAACCCCAACCCACAAATACTGCTGGAAAACTCCATGATGTCCGAACAGGATTCTGGGGCCTCACAACAACAACCAGAAGGAATACTAATCAATAGTCCCGAAAATGACACATTACATAATGTACTACACATGGAGGGAGTGGCTGGAGGACAAAAATGGGATATACAATCTTACATTAAGTCACTACCTACAAGAGAAGACATGGACAGATATGTTTATAGATTGGAAACATCCTATAAAACTGAAATACAATCAATAAAAACATCACTAATAGATACCCAAAACAGAGTGGAAACCATTGGTTCAAATATTGGGAGCATAAAACAAAGAATTCTAGATTTAGAGGAAAAAAAATCAAGAATCTGACAGGCACCTGATTCAGCTGATGAACATAAATGATGAAATGGAAAATAGAACCAGGCGTAATAATATCAGGGTCAGAGGAATTCCAGAAACAATAACGCCAACAGAATTGAAAAATAAGTTACAAGAAATTTTCAACACAATACTAAATCGACCGTTAACAACCCCCATCGAAATAGATAGAGCCCATAGAACACAGGGTTTTAAGGATAAGGATCCAACAAAAACTAGAGACGTAATTTGTAGAATACACTTCTTCCAGGTTAAGGATAATATTATGGTAGAGGCCAAAAAACAGAGAAACTTCGAGTTCGAGGGCACCCCATTGATATTTTTACAAGACCTATCCATATATACCTTGATTAAGAGAAAGGCAATGAAACCATTGTTGGATGTATTGAGAGGAAAGCATATCCTATATAAGTGGGGCTCCCCATTCCAGATAATAGTTCATCAAAATGGTCGCAAAAACGTACTTCGTGACTTGGAAGATCTCCCAGACTTTTTGAAAAATCTCGATCTACCCCCAATGGATTTACCAGAATGGGCACAATCATATTCAGAAATTTCTAGGGGATTATACAGAAGACTTTAGACAGACTGGGTGGGCTGGGGGGTTGGGGGAGGAGGGAGGGGAGAACAATTAACTGGTTGTTTTTTTTATTTTTTTCCTTTTTTTTTTTTTATTCTTTTTTTTCCCATTAGCCATAAAAAGGAAATTCTCCTTTTTTTTTTCTCTCCCTTTTTTTTTTCTTCTGCCCCGCTTTGTTGGTTTTTGATATATGGATACTTTTTGTATCTCAAAGCACAGATCACGATGTTCGGTGGAGGGAGTTTTTTTTTTTTCCCATTGTATATTGATATTTATTTTATCACAGGTCACAATATGCACTCAAATTATATTAATTTCAACACTTGTAATTTCTATATGCTTAATATTTATGAAGGCACACTATAATGATGGTGTAATCACGTAAAGATAATAGTTTAAAAATATCCCCCTTTTTTTTTTTTCTCTCATTATATATTGGTATTTATTTTACCACAGGTCACAACATGCACTCAATTTATAATAATTTTTAACACTTGAAACCTGTACTTGTTTAATATTTATGAAGTCACACTATAACCATGGTGCAATCACGTAAAGATAACTGTCTATAAAAAAAAATATTCCCCCCCCCCTTTTTTTTTTTTTTTCTCTCTCTCCTGGAATATACGCATATTTGTTGTCACAGGACAATATACCACAATATGCACTGAATATGTATATGTTTAATATTTATCAATGGACAATATAGTCTATGGAGTAATTACAAAAAAGATAATGTTGTAAGATTTTGTAACAAATGCTGGAGTAAGATGATGAGTTATTGTGGTGTTTTTTTTTTTTTTCCTTACTACATATTGGTATTCATTTTATCACAGGTTACAATAGGCACTAATTTTTAATAATTTTAACACTTGAATTTTGTAGTTGTTTAATATGTACGAAGGCACATTATAACCATGGTGTAATCACGGAAAGATAAATAAGGGGGAGAAAGGGGAGAAAAAGGAAAAAAATACTCCCCCCTTTTTTTTTTTTTTTTCCCTTCCTCTCTCTCTCTCCTCATCCCCCCCCCCCCCCCTTAGCTCATTTCTCTAAAACTAAACTCATCAGAGAAGGAATAAATTATAACTGCAAAGATAAGTAACTAAAAGATTGGGGAGGGCACCGTCATGCTGGGGAAGGCTCCACGTACCCCAAATAGGGACCTTATAAGTAAGGGTAGACTTAATTAAGTCATAGGTTTAGACAATTGTCGCAGGTTGTAGGAATGGTATGAATGCGAATGAGTGTGGGATTATTAACCCTCCATTTCAAGGGGGCTTAATTTTCCTGTTTTTTTTTTCTCTTTTTCCTCCCCTCTCTTTCCCCCTCCATCTCCCGGTCCCTCCCTATCCCTCCCTCTGAACTCTCACGATGATAAAAATATGCTCATACAATGTTAGAGGACTAAACGTACCCTCCAAAAGATCTCAGATCCTATACTCCCTCCATAGACAGAATGTGGGTGTTATTATGTTTCAGGAAACACACTATCGTTCAAATCACATACCCAATACCCAACGGGACATTATCCAACATGGTACCATGACTCTTTCCCATACTCAAAATCTAGGGGAGTCTCTATTGCAATACATAAGTCAATACCACACCAGGTTCTAGAGTGTTATAGAAATAAAGATGGAAGAGGAATATTATTGAAGGTCTGCATCTATGGTAAGAAATACACTTTCATAAATATATACCTACCAAATCAGGACCAGATTGAGTTTGGTACACAATTAATTTCAAAATTGATGGAAAGGGCAGAAGGAACCATAGTAATTGGTGGAGATTTCAATTTCGTCTTTGACATAGAACTAGATACGACAGCCCCCTCAATTAAAGGAAAGAAAAATTTAAGGAAAAAATTTACAGAAATGATGAATAGACACCAATTAATTGATATATGGAGAATAGGCCACCCCCTTGAAAGGGACTATACTTTTCTTTCGAAAGTTCATGGAACCTATCACCGACTCGATTACTTCCTGATAAACCAATCAGGAATGGCCGAGATAACCTCATCGGAAATAGGAAGCACAGTTTGGTCAGACCATACACCAATTTATATAACACTAATAATAGACAATATAAGAAAGACTAGAGGAAATTGGATATTAAACGATAATTTATTATTTGATGAAATATGTATAGCAGAAATCAGGTCAGCAATATCCAACTTCATAATAGACCATACGGGGGATAATACATCTCTTCCTAATAAATGGGAAACATTAAAATGTATCCTACGCGGTTTATTTATAAAACATGGGGCGAGATTAAAAAAGCTAAAGGGAAATCGGGCAGCACAACTAACAAATGACATTAAAAAAATAGAAATGCAACATAAACTAAATCCCCTACAAGAAACATTAAAGCAATTAAATAAACAGAAAACGGAACTGAAAATACTCTTAGATGAACAAACTCTACAAATGAGAGACAAAATGAGATCGCTGTATTATCACCATGGTAAAAAGCCTGGTAAAGTATTGGCAAATACACTACGCCAATGCACAAACCTTAAACCTATTACTAAAATTAAAAATGAACAGGGCACCTATGCCCAAGATCCAAAGGGTATCGTAGAGACTTTTCGGAGCTTTTACGCCAAGTTATATAGTATCCCGAACGAACCGGCCCAAAAAAACCCTGAGATCTTTAGACATAAAGTACAGGAATATATAAATGAGACCCGCTACGGACCCTAACAGATATAGACAAAACACAACTGGAGGATGCGTTTACCGAACAGGAAATTAAAGTGGTAATAGACGGACTAGCAATAGGGAAAAGCCAAGGACCAGATGGTTTCACCCCCCGATTTTATAAACAGTTTAAAGAAATATTAATCCCTATTATGACACATCTATTTAATGGTGTATCAAGGGAACAACCTTTTGTTCCACAAGGGATGCAGGCATTCATTTCCCTCATACCCAAACCTGAAAAGGATCATACTCTATGTGGAAATTACCGCCCCATTTCGTTAACAAATGTTGATCTTAGAATATACTCAAAGGTTATATCAAATAGACTTACTCCCATACTTCCAAAATATATCCATTTAGATCAAACAGGATTTGTAAAGGGGAGGGAGGCTAGAGATAATACTATAAAGACGGTAACACTGATAGAATACGCGCAGAGACACACCATCCCATCCTGTCTCTTGGCGGTGGACGCCGAGAAAGCGTTTGACAGGGTGGGATGGTGTTTTCTTGAGGAGACACTTAAACAATGGGGAGTAGGCCCAGTTTTATTAGAAAAAATTATGGTGTTGTATCGGAAACCCAGAGAATAAGCGAGAATAAGAATGGGGGAGAGATATCTGAGCCAATTAACATAGCCAATGGAATCAGGCAGGGGTGCCCTCTGTCTCCCCTACTGTACGTATTGGTCATGGAACATCTGGCAACGGCCATTCGGAATAACCCTAACATACAAGGATTGAAAATACATCAAACTGAATATAAAATCTCTATCTACGCGGACGACCTAATGGTCTATATCACCAATTCTATGATAACGCTTCCCAACCTGATACACGAGTTTGAGAGGTTTGCAGGAGTAAGTTATTTTAAAGTAAATTATAATAAATCCGAAATGATGGACATCTCACTTCCCATAGGAAAAATATAATTAATTAAGATCAATTTCCCCTTTAAATGGCAATCAGTTGCAATCAAATACTTAGGAATATATATCCCCAAGGAATTAGATAAATTATACGAGCTTAATTATCTCCTAATCATTGCCAAAATAACGAAAACACTCCAGCAATATACAAAGGGGATTCATACGTGGATGGTAAGAATAAACATATATAATATTTTAGGTAATATGTCAATTTTTACTATATTTCAAGCTATCCCACTTTTCCCGGCAAAGAATATGGTAAATCAATTAAGAAAAGTGATTGGAAGCTTTGTTTGGGCAGGGAAACCCGCAAGAATAAGCAGGTCAACACTAACCCGTATTAAAGAAGAGGGGGGGCTAGCACTACCAGATTTTATGATATACTTAAAAGCGGCTCTAATGACAAGAATTGTAGACTGGTTCCAAAATAAGGACTCTAAACAATGGGTCAGCTTAGAGGAAGATATCACGGCCATTAGATTGAAATCATTACCATGGGTTAAGAAAGAAGACCGCCCCCTGGATAGTGAAATCCCATTCTTTGTAGCTCGGACTATGAAGGTGTGGGACGGACTGGTAAGAAAGGGACAGGAATTCTCATATATAGGCCCAATGACCCCTATATTTGACAATCCGGGATTCCCACCAGCAATGGAAACAGGAACCTTTTTGAAATGGAATAAAAAACAAGATACTAGAGTTTGGGAGATAACTGAATACAACAAACTAATATCCTTAGAAGCTATGGGAATTTATTACAAAAATAACTGGATACAATATTGGCAATTACATAAATATATATCTTTCATAGCAAAAGAACACATACTTAATAGACCCCTGACAAGCTTTGAAGAAATCTTGATAGAGAAAGAGAAACCAACACATAACCTGTCGAATATATATAAATATTTAATGAAGAACAATAACATGCTAGAGGTAATATATACAAAAAAATGGGAAGAAGAACTAGGAATAAATATTCCCCAACATAAATGGAAGGAAGCATTTCGAATAATACACAAACTTTCAAAATCTAGTAGACATCAGGAAAGAAATTATAAGCTCCTGGCTAGATGGTACAAATGCCCAATAGACATGCATAAAATAAGTTCAGAAAATAAGGAAATATGTTGGAGATGCCAAAAAGATATCGGAACAATGTCACATATCTGGTTCTACTGTCCCGGAGTACAGACCCTCTGGGAACAAGTATACAAAACATACACAGCAATGACAGGAATAGAAATCCAACCAGAGATCTTAATGTCATTATTATCTATGAATATGGGATCGGTAAAAAAGGTCAGGAAAAGTATCCTTAAATGTTGTATCACTGCAGCACGCACTATAATAGCTAGAAAGTGGAAAAATAATGTAAGCCCAGAAATAAAAGAATGGGAGATGGAAATGAACGATATGTGTGCAATGGAAACAAGATGGGGAATGGAAAAGGAGTTCAAAAAAGAACAAAGCAATGTATGGCAGACATGGACTGAATTTAATATCCAACAGCCCAGATGGAGAGAGCAACTATAAATATAATGATATAGTGGGGAGTCGAGAGACCGGTCGGAGGGTGGGAGTGAGAGGGTCGAGGCACGTGACCCTCTCCTCTTTTTCCTCTACATATATTTCCCCCCCTCCCCTTTCCCCCCCTTTTCTCCCCCCCCCTTTTCTTTTCTTATTTTTTTTTTCTTCTTCTTTTTGAATGAATTGGTTGTAGGGAGTGAGAGAATGTGGTAGAATTAATCTTAAAATACAATTAATATGAAGGAGCACATAAGGTTATATTTATGTTGAAATATGGTAATTATATATGCTGAGATACGCAGTAAATGTAGCTCTCTATATATCTGTGTGTAAGTGTAATGTAAATTTGTTTGTAACAGAAAATTTTGATAAATAAAGATATATAAAAAAAAAGTCAGATTCCCACATCACTGTAAAGATAAAGACCACACCCCTTTGTGTGAGAGCAGTAACCTCTTTCCTGTTGCCTAACATGCCACCTTCAGAGTCACAACAACTGCTCTTTACTCACAAGGAGGTTAAGCATTGCTGATTATAGAGTAGTAATTGTTACTGTGCAGGGCAGTGGAGCTTAGATTTACCCTACATTCACACCTATGCATTTTTTTGTGCAGTTTGCAGAAACGCACTACAGTCCATTTAACATGGTTTTCTATTGTACACGTTCACATCTATGCATTTTGCAGCCGATGCAAGGGGCGGGTTCTCCGGGTGACATCACCGGATGGATATGCCTCATGGCTATATAAGAACTGTCAGACAGCGGAGCTGACACAATGGAGGGAGCCAGCATCTGAGGAGGTACAGATCGGAGAGAGAAGACAGTGGAGGGAGAAGAAACCACCAGAGGGAGAAGACAGCAGAGGAAGAAGACCAGAGGAAGAAGACATCGGTGGCAGTACTGGAGAAAGAAAACACACGGGAGCTACAATGGGGGGACATTCTTCATTATTAATAAAGGAATTGTCAAAAAACATCTACTGTTTCTCTTTAATTTTGACACTTTTTTTGGTGAATGAGTAGGGGTCTAATGTACCTCATACTCATTCACATGGGGGGGTGGCTTCCAGACACTGATAAACCCCCTGCCCACAGATCCCCACAACCATCGCCCAGGCACAAGGTGCTTTGTGGTTGGGGGGCAGAGCCCCCCGCCTCAAATCTCCCCCCCATGTTGAGGGCATGTGGCCTGGTATTGTTCAGGAGGGAGGGTGCTCGCTTGTCCCCTCCCTTTCCTGACCTGCCGGGCTGCGAGCACCGAATAAGGGTCTGGTATAAATTTTGGGGGGGAGGCAAAAGTTTTTGGGGCCTGGTATGGACTTGGTATGGACCCCATGCCGTTTTTCTTACTTTTTTTTTTTTGCCGGCAATTCTTTGTTTTAATTCAGCTAAGGATTCATTGGATGTGAAGGACATGGCAGCCGACTTTCCAGCCCACTCCTTAGCAACCAGCTATATATCGTATGTTTACAGTGTGTTTAACCACTCCAGATTTTACCCCCTTCCTAACCAGAGCACTTTTTACAATTTGGCACTGCATCGCTTTAACTGACAATTGTGCGGTCAGGCAACGCTGTACCCAAACGATATTTGTGTCCTTTTCTTCCCACAAATAGAGCTTTCTTTTGGTGGTATTTAATCCTATAAACCGTTTTTATTTTTTGCACTAAAAACAAAAAAAGACCAACAATTTACTTTCTGCTATAATAAATATCATCCAATATTCTAAAGTACGCTGCGCTTTCAAACTTAAAATCCAAATAGTGAAACGAAAAATGTGCTATATAACAACAGCAATAAAGTGATAACGTGCTAAAATACATACAATATTCCAAATAAAGTGCTTTCATGCAGGATATGATAAAACGTCCATATGGTGAGAAAAAAGCAATCAATAAAATCCTTAAACCAATATAATGGTGAACCAAACTATAAAAATCCTTATAAAAAATATATATAAAAATAAATATATATATATATATATATATATATATATATATATAAATATATATATATATATATATATATATATATATATATATATATATATATATATATATATATATATATATATATATATGTGTGTGAGAAAAAAGTGCTACAATGTGCTGTGCAATCAAAAAAAGTTCAAAAGTGCTCCAATGCAATCCATGCGATTCATGCGATTCAGTGGTTGCTGGGATATCAATCTAATATTAACCACTACAATACAGGGCACTTTCGCCCCCTTCCTTCCCAGACCAATTTTCAGCTTTCAGCGCTCTCGCACTTTCAATGACAATTGCGCGGTCTTGCAATGCTGTGCCCAAATGACATTTTTATCATTTTGTTTGCACAAATAGAGCTTTAGTTTGGTGGTATTTATTCACGACTCCGTTTTTTATTTTTTGCGATATAAGCGAAAAATTTGCGGAAATTTTGAAAAAAAACAATATTTTCTCCTTTCTTTTTTAAAATAAATCCAATAAAATAAAATTTTGTCATAAATTTAAGCCAAAATATATTCTGCTACATGTTTTTTTAGTAAAAAAAATTCCGTTAAGTGTATAATAATTGGTTTGCGTGATCACGGACATATGTACGCAAATGATCATGTACAGATGTGTGCAGGTGATCACGGACATATGTGTGCAGATAATCATTGGCACATGTTATTTTACTGGGACATATGTGGGGGACATGTGTCTTTATTATTTGGGGACATGTGTTTTTATTTGGGGACATGTGTTTTTATTATTTGGGGACATGTATGTTTTGGGGACATGTGTGGGGACATGTGTGGGGACATGTGTGTTTACTGTGTTAGTGACACTACACTGGTGATCAGTGAGTAAAAAGCTGTAAAAAAACAGCTAATACTCACTGATCACCAGCCGGATGCAGCGATCCGCTCTCCTCTCCTCAGCGACGTCTTCCATGTGAGGAGAGGAGAGCCGATTGCCTAGCAATCGGCTGTTTGCTTACATCACATGACGGCTGTGATTGGACACGGCCATCATGTGATCAGGAGGGCCAATCACAGAGCCCTCCTGCCGATCCGAGATGTGCCGTGTCCGGGTGACACAAGCGAATCGGGATTGCGCCGCTGGGCGGGCACACGCACGTGATCCCCCTACTTCTGAAGGACGTTCAGGAACGTCCTATCAGATGTAGACGGCTCCCACCCAGATCTTTATATACAGTGTCCGGGTGGGAAGTAGTTAAGGTGCTGCATGTGCACTCAGGTGTTCCCCCCAGGTAATGGCCGCTCACCTTAGAGCGTGTGACCTTGCTGATTAGGCTTGGTCAATACACGCATTGGAACCTGTAAATGGTTCAGTGTTGATTCCCGGATTCCTGTGGTGGCCTCACTCTGTGCTTCAATATGGTAATGGAGTCCCTTTTGTGCCTCAGTAATACCAATAGAAAAAGGAGGACTTCATAGTGTAGTATATTAAAACTTTTATTCTCAACACAGTAATTACCCCCTGAGGAAGATATGAATTAACCCCTTGTATCGACACGCGTAGGGGAAGGGGACAGGACGGAACGCTAGTCAGTGCACCCACTAAGGATGATCAGCATACCACCCTGATATCAGCTGCTACAGCTTGTTTTTATGCTATTTTAGAGTGGCGCTCTGATGCGCCATGCAAATGTGAGTACCCTGCAAGGGATTTTTTACTGTGTTGAGAGTAAAAGTTTTAATATACTACACTATGAACTCCTCCTTTTTCTATTGGTATTACTGAGGCACAAAAGGGACTCCATTACCATATTGAAGCACAGAGTGAGGCCACCACAGGAATCCAGGAATCAACACTGAACCATTTACAGGTTCCAATGCGTGTATTGACCAAGCCTAATCAGCAAGGTCACACGCTCTAAGGTGAACGGCCATTACCTGGGGGGAACACCTGAGTGCACATGCAGCACCTTAATATTGGATTGATATTCTTCCATTTTTCCCTTCACTATTTGGATTTTAAGTTTAAAAGCGCAGCGTACTTTAGAATATTGGATGGTCTTTGCATGATTTGTGAGACATGTGCAACGCTAGCTGCTGATTCAAAAATAAAGTGGCATTTGGGAGACCCTATTTTGGGCTTATAGCAAGTGGTGGCTCGCAGGACATTACATTGATTGTTTACTATAATAAATATCCCCCAAAAATATAAAAAAAACTAATTTCTTCCTCAGTTTAGGCCGATATGTATTCTTCTACATATTTTTGGTAAATTTGGTATATTGATTGGTTTGCACAAAAGTTATAGTGTCTACAAAATAGGGGATAGATTTATGGCATTTTTATTATAAATTTTTTCTATTAGTAATGGCAGTGATCTACAATTTTTATGGGGACTGCAACATTGTGGCGGAGAGATCTGACACTTTTGACACTATTTTGGTACCATTGACATTTATACAGCAATCAGAGCTAAAAATAGCCACTGATAACTGTATAAGTGTCACTAGCAGGGAAGGGGTTAAACACTAGGGGGTGATTAAGGGGTTAAGTGTGTTCCCTCAGCGTGTTATAACTGTAGGGGGGGATGGGCTACCACTGACATGATAGAGATCGATGTTCCCGATGACAGGGAACAGAAGATCTCTGTCATGTTACTAGGCAGAACAGGAAATACATTGTTTACATAGGCAGTTCCCCGTTCTGCCTCTCCTCGCCATTATTGCAGTCCGCCAGTGGACATCGAGTCCGCGGGACCCGCGGGCACACTTCGCCCACTATCCTGCTTTTGCGGACTTTAATCTGTAGATTACATTACTGTATCAAATCATTTCACCTCAGTTTTGTCCCTAGTGCTTTGTCCGGTGCCCTACCTGCACTTTTACCTTTCTTTCTGCCTGGAAACTTGAGAATGTCCATGGCATCCAAAAAGCGTCCTTCAACATTAAAAGCGGTTTAAGACCAGCTAGAAAACAGTGATAGTGAATTTGAACACTTGCAGAATTGAGCGATAGTGATTTGTGGGGAAATTCGTCATCAGACATTGAAAGTGACGACAGCGACAATTCTGCGACCGAGCTCAGTGATGTGGGAACTTGGTGCTCTATTGACTGTGGTGTGGATCACGCAGCACTGAGCTCAGTTGCAGAATTGTCGCTGTCGTCACTTTCAGTGTCCGAAGATGAATTTCCCCACAAATCACTTTGTTCAATTCTGCAAGTGATTCTAATTCATTATGACTGTTTTCTAGCTGGTCTAAAACCACTTTTGACATAGAGAGGTGATTTGTCCTGATTGTGACGTTGGACTTTGTGCAGTCCCATGTTTCAAAAAGTTTCATACCCGGGATATTTACTAAACCAATATGCAGTGTCTAGTATTACAGTGACTAATATTGCACCCTTGTTTGGGCAAATTTCTGTGTTTTTGATTGGATTACATTATTGAATACAATTTATTATTGTTTTTTATAATTATTTGTAGTTATTTACTATATTATAATTTCTGATTTCGTGTTTCAAACTTTATCATACCCCGGATGTCTACTAGACTCTTGTTTGGACAGATTTAAGTGAGTTATTCCTAAGAATTACAGGCCTACAATATAAAATGCCAAATTTCCATGCAAAACAATGTACCACGTTGACATTGAAAAATCAGACATAATCATACCACCAGGGAGGTTAATCACCACTGGGTTTTTTATTTTTTGCTAAATAAACAAAAAAAATTGAAATTTTGGGAAAAAAATACTTTTTTCTTTGTCTTTTTTTTGTGTCCCAATTGTCTTGGGACGGTTCATTGAAATAGACAGCTGTCAGCGGCCCGTAGAACCCAATAACATTAAATTGGGTGGTTTCTGCGATGCCTCTGCAGCCCACCGCCCCATAGAAGCACCGACACTGGTCGGGACTTCTATCTAATTTGGTCGCCCGGGTCCACGGATTGTTCCATAGACACACAATTACTAAGTCTCAAAAGGATTACAGTCACTGGTCATGTATAACTATTGTACAAAATGCATAAATTCATCACTGACACTGCCAGTAGCCAATGAGAAAGGTTTTGCTAAAAACCCTTTGAAAGAAGATATAGCCGTTAGCACACTATGCAGGCTATCAACCCGATTGAACAACATTGGATATACAAAATAAAAATAAAAACAAAAATAAATACAAAAATGATTAATTAAACATATAGACACACCATTTAGAGTGCACGATTGTCTATTCACTTTTTTTCTTCACATTTTATATATTTTGTCATTTATCTTTTTTTATTTTTTTATCTTTTAATTTCATTTCATTTTTGAACATGCCTATCCACACAATATACAAGTGAAGTCTTGGATACTAAAATTCACATCAGGAATCACGTTTAAATTAATTTAAAATAACTTAAAATAACTTAAGACACACAATGTAACCGTTAAGTATTAGTATCACCAGTATAGTATTTAAATATAACTTCAACTCACCAGGTGGTTTTCGGCAAGTGTTGTTCAACAAACCTTATCATAGCGATTTGGTTAGCGATTTCATCACAGCGATTTGGCTAGCGGATATATATAATACCAATAAATGGTTATATACATACCTCACTATCTATTCACCCCCTCACCCATTCGCTATCACAAATATATAGACTTTATTTTTGGAGAGTTTATATACATTCCACATTTTTTGAACATTATGTATATATTTTTTTTATTTAAATGTATCTTAATAGTTCCTTCACACACGTAAAAAAGATTTTTTTCACTATCACATTCATTGAAATCGCAATTGGGTTGGGCTATTCTATTGAATGGGCCCTTTAAGTGTGTACACATAACACTGCGTGCACACTTGATAGTTTTATGCATTTTTATGCGATTTCCTTATCAGGTCTTATAACTTTTTCACCTAAGTTTGTCTTTAAACAACATCAGGCTTCTTTTAAAGTGGTCACTCTCACTCTGCAGAATTAGCCTAGCAGCACATGTTGATATCCAATTAAGCCTAGTTTTCAGCTGCTGGTAACAGCCTTTTTCCATCAAACAATCATGTGATGCACATCCTGTAAGCATATATATTTGATATTCATTTGTGAGTTCATCAGCTATGAGTAAGCACTAGTTGTGGTGCGAAACGCGTCAGCTCTGTACCCCCCTTTTTTGCCGTGTATGGATTGCAGTGTTTTTTGCTTTTAAATAAACTTTTTGGATTTTATTTTCTCGGTGTGCGGCTGTCCGGAGTTCTTCCTTTTTTGATTTCTAATCATTGTGCTATTAGCCAGCACCTGGGGCTCCCACACAGGAGCAGGAGCATTCGCTTGGGAAGGAGAGTCTTGGAGCGGTGGTTGTTTGTTTCTCATCTTTTTTTTGTGCAAATAGATAATCTTTCTTCATAAATTAAGTACAAACTGTATTCTGCTACACTTTTTGGTGAAAATAACCCAAATTAGTGTTTATTATTTAGCCTGTAGGAAAGTTAAAGAGTCCACAAACTATACAGTATATAGTTAAAAATGAATCAATCCTCATTTCCCAAAAATACCAAGACAGTACAAATATTCCATGATGAGTTTTTTGAAGTTGTAATTTTTTTGTCACACATTTTTGGAAAATAAAAAAAATAAAACATTTTTATTTTCACTATTTTTACATACTGATACCAGTGCAGTACAGTGTCATGCTGACATGTAAAAAAAACACAAAAATATTTTTTATTAATTTTTTTTTCTTTTTGTTATGATCACACACTGACCAGAGCAATAAAATGTTAATATAACACTGTACTACTCTGGGGAAATGATCAGGATTATTTTTTTTTTACACATCATGATTGCTTATAACAGTGAATTTTGCTGGTGTTAGCAACCATTTTTACTGAATGAAACTGATTCATTGTATTGTTGTGATCAGCTGTGATTGGCAACAGCTAATCACATGGTACAAATGGGCTGTGATTGACCCTGTCTGTACCATTTGATCACTGTGACCATGCACAGCTAGCAACATTATTGTACAAAACGAATTGCATGAAGGGAAGCCATCCATTGTTTACAATTGTCATGTGATCTGCTGTAATTGGTAACAGCGATCACACGGTACTGACAGTGGGCCGGTACACTGATCAGTCATCGGCTGCATCTGGTGGACACAGCTGGTGACAGATCACACCACAGAGCCGCCTGTGGGGTGCATGTGAGGTATGTTCCAGGAGGAGGTCATATGGAACAATGAATGTCCTGCCCAGCTGTCGTTTATTTATATATTTTATTCTTTATTTATTCAATTTTCCACAATACAAAAAAATATCAACAATCTTTTACAAAATCTTCTATTTATGATTCACTCACATCCTATTAAAATTTCCAAATAACTTTCCCTCCCCCAACCGACCGTCCCCAAACCTTCCCCCTCCCCCTCCCAAGGCACCTAATTCGGTTCCTATCGCTATTCCTTATCGCTTAAATCCGTCCTTACCCCCTGCTATTGGGTCATTACTTCAGCATATTTCCATGTCTTTTTAAACGCCCTCCAACTGTCCCATTTACCCTTCCGATCTCTCCCTCTTTCTTCTTCCCTCCCTAGGTCTAATCTGTCTAGGTTATAACTATTATTTATCCCCAGTATCCAGTCTTGCATTTTTGGGCTTTCCATTTCCTGCCATTTTTTTTGGTATAAGACTTTTTGCTACATTGATCATGATGGAGACAACAGACTCTCTGTATTGCTTTACCGAGCTCTCTACTCCGTGAAACAGGCATATCCAGGGGTCTTCCGGTATTTCTTTATTAGTGATTTCCTTTATTAATTTTAGGACCTCTTTGCAGTATTGCTTGATTACAGGGCATTCCCACCATAAGTGGGTCATTGCACCTACTACATTACAACCTCTGCAACAGTTCGGGGAATTCCCTGGTTGAAATTGAATTATTTTTTTGGGGGTAGCATACCACCTCTGCCCAGCTGTCATTTGACAGTAGCCTGGGTGGAAAGTGGATAAACATTAAAAAAAAGTGGCATACTGAAAACAGTTCTTATTTGTTTCTGTACTTCCTGGTAGTGCTGAAGCTTGCCCATTGCCCCCTGCCTCTCACACATCCCTACCTCCCATACTGCAAGTCACTTCACTATATCAGGCTACGAGGAATCTGTTCTGTTGACTGTGTGTGAGTAGAGTTAAATTGCTGTATTCCGTGTAAACATGAATAATGCATATTTTTGTCCTATGGTAATGTATTATGTCATTTCCATGAACAATAAAAATAAAATGAAACTGGTTTCAATAAATGTTTTTATTCAAATCTGTCACCCCTTTTGCTTGAATAACTGGGACTAATATGATTACCTACACAGTTACAGGCAGTTCTGCCAAATGAAACAGATGTCAAGGTCAAACTGAAGACTCGGAGGACATATTGTAAAATGAAAACCTCATTTATGAGAAATGACAAAAGGATCAGCTCACAGTCACATAAAATTAAATACTTATTTGAATTATGATTTACTTTAGCTTATTTGAACTGAAAGGCTGTATAATGCAGTGTTCATACTGTACATACATCAATATATATATATATATATATATATATATATATATATATCTTATTATTTAGCTCTTTCTTAACATATCACTGGCTTTAACTACCTGCAGAATGAAAAATGTCCTTAAAAACATTAAAAGACTAGTAAACCTAATTTACAAAATGATGAGGATAGATGTATAGACACTTTTAAGCATTATGTGGTTGCTACTGTATATAACTACTATAAAAAAATCATGCCCGATGTACTTTGTGCCATTGTTATTTAAGTGATTCTGGTCTCAGAAGTCTTTACACTACTTTTAATTCCTTTATATATTTTCCCAGCGGTCAGAGGGAGTCAGTTTCTTATGACAAAGCGGTATTTATTCAACATTACAGTTAATGTTTGTCAAATAACCATCTTGGTGTCTTTGGGGTTGATTTACTAAAGGCATATAGACTTTGCATAGTGCAGTTGCACTCTGCAAGTGCAGTTACTCCAGTGCTTAGTAAATGAGCTAAAGAAAAGCCAAAGAATAGCCAACCACATGCAAGGAAAGTAAAACCAGAGCTTCTGCTCATTTACTAAGCTCTGGGGAAACTGCACTTGCTCAATGCAACTGCACTATGCAAAGTGCACAGTCTATTTGCCTTTAGTAAATCAACCCCTCCGTCTTCAGGTCCAAGGAAGGGATGAAGTTCAGGTCTGCCGGTACCATTTTACACCAAAGTCCACATGTTCAAGATTTGTGGACCTGGCAAAATAATGCAGGAGTTTACCATTGCAACCATAATGTACTACAGTAAGTCAAACCATCAAATCTGTTCATTAGATCATATATAAATCTGTGAAAAAAATATGCAAATAAATAATCATAAAAAAATAGTACAAAAAAGTGCAATTCCAGTATCCAAAAGTCCAATACAGCAATTTTGTAGAGATATCAAGTTTTTAACAAAGTGCATCAATTTGAATCAACGATTCTTCTTTTCAAAAAAACACCTCTGTTCCAACATCACCAGATCTCCCTAATCGGATTGAATTTATAAAATGTCACTGACCAACTAACCACTTTTTTAATCCCCTTCATGACCAGGCATTTTTTTGCGATACGGCACTGCGTTATTTTAACTGACAATTGCGTGGTTATGCAACGCTGTACCTGAATAAAATGTACTGTATGCCCTTTTTTTCTCACAAATAGAGCTTTCTTTTGGTGGTATTTGATGACCACTGCAATTTTTTTATTTTTTTGGCGCTATAAACAAAAAAAGACTGACCATTTTGAAAGAAAAACAATATTTGTTACTTTCTGCTATAAAACATATCCAATAAAAAAAATTTAAATTTAATTTCTTCATAGATTTAGGCCAATATGTATTCTGCTACATATTTTTTGTAGAAAAAATGGCAATAGGCATATATTGATTTGTTTGCGCAAAAGTTATAGCGTCTACAAAACTATAGTGTATATATACTGCGATTTTTGTTTATATATTTTTTAATATACTAGTAATGGCGAGATCAGCAACTACGGGACTGTGATATGATGGCGGACAGTCGGATACTAACTGACACTTTTGACACTTTGTGGGAACCAGTGACATTCATTTAGTGATCAGTGCTAAAAATACATGACACTGGCTGGGAAGGGATTAAAAATCTAGGGCAATCAAATGGTTAACTGTGTCACCCCCCCCCCCCCCCCCCATCAGAATGAAGCTCTGCCTTGTTTACATAGACAACCGGCAGACATCCAGTCCCCGCACCTGCATATTGGCTTCTGCTGTTAGTGCCCCCTAGGCAGAGATATACTACTTCCTGCACAGAATCACATATATTTACGGAAGCAGTTAAATATAAAAAACATGTTCTTCATAGACCAGTTTATTTATTAATGTCCAGTCTGGTCTCCATACTCTACAAGTAATAGTTTGTGTATTCTTGATGAACATATGAGGCAGAAAAAGTGATGATAATGCAGCATAACTTATTAATCATAAAGCCATAAGGTTTAAAAACACTTACACGAAACAAGTGATTTCTCATCATTAGGATATAATAACACAGTTAGTATAACATAGAAAAAGTACATCTCAATGCTCAGTTTCCACTGACCTAGGAGACGTGTACCAAAGGAAAAAATAAAAGTTATTGTTCAACAGGGAGAGGCCGTCTTGCAGTGGCCTGAAGGTCAACATAATAAATATGCAATTCATTTAAATAATGAGCTCGGGGATGCCTTAAAGATGTACATGGAATCAACGAACTTTATGACTCCAGGTGAAACCATATTCTAGTATCACATAAATTGGAATTTTATTCATTTGTTTTACTTTTTCATAATTGTTTGGCTTTCATACTGCATAGCAGCTGCAGCCCAATATGATTGATTCTACCCCAAAAGAAACTTGTAAAAGGTAGTTTTTGCTCAAAAATGATTATTGTGTAGTAATATTTCAGTATTGGAAGCACCTTAAAACAAAAAATTAAAGCTATCAACATCATATACAGTAAATTGTCAAACAGTGTTGTCATTTCCTATTCAGTAACACACTGGGGTATATTTACTAAAACTAGTGCACTCAGAATCTGGAGCAGCTGTGTATGGTAGCCAATCCGTTTTCTAATTTCAGGTTGTTTAATTAAGCTTTGGCAATAAAACCTGGATGCTGATTGGTTTCTATGCAGAGTTGTACCAGATTTTGCACGCTCTAGTTTTAGTGAATAACCCCCACTGTATTGCATACTAACCAAACCACAATTCACAAACCCACGTTGCAGAGGTGAGGCAGTGTGTTAAGCCGAACAATCACAGGACTATATTTTAGAGTGTACAAGTCAAGTAGGCCTCACTCAGACTTATGCTTAAGAAACTCCATCTCATATCAGTTATTAGGGATGAGCTCGATGTTCGAGTCAATAGCAAACAATTTGGGTGTTCGCGGAAAATTTCGAAAGCCGCGGAACACTTTAAAAGTCTATGGGAGAAACCAAAAGTGCTAATTGTAAAGGCTTATATGCTTGGTATTGTCATAAAAAGTGTTTGGGGACCTGGGTCCAGCCCATGGGGACATGTATCAATGCAAAAAAAAGTTTTCAAAACGGTTGTTTTTTCGGGAGCAGTGATTTTAATAATGCTTAAAGTGAAACAATAAAAGTGAAATATTCCTATAAATTTCGTACCTGGGGGGTGTCTATAGTATGCTTGTAAAGTGGCACATTTTTCCCGTGTTTAGAACAGTCCCTGCACAAAATTAAATTTCTAAAGAAAAAAAGGTAATTTAAAAACTACTCACGGCTATAATGAATTGTCTATAGGAGAAATCAAAAGTGCTAATTTTAAAGGCTTATATGCATGGTCTTGTCATAAAAAGTGTTTGGGGACCTGAGTCATGCCCCAGGGGACATGTATCAATGCAAAAAAAAGTTTTAAAAATGGCAGTTTTTTCGGGAGCAGTGATTTTAATAATGCTTAAAGTGGAAAAATAAAACATTTAAAACTACTCGCGGCTATAATAAATTGTCGGGTCTTGGCAATACAGATAAAAGTCATTGAAAAAAAAACGACATGGGGGTCCCCCAAAAATCCAAACCAGGCCCTTTGGGTCTGGTATGAATATTAAGGGGAACCCCAAACCAAAATGTAAAAGAAAAATTTCGTGGGGTTCCCCCCAAATTTCATAAAAGGCCCTTCAGGTCTGGTATGGATTTTAAGGGGAACCCCGCACCAAAATGAAAAAAATGGCGTAGGGGTCCCCCCAAAAATCCATACCAGACCCTTATCCAAGCACGCAACCTGGCAGGCCACAGAAAAAGAGGGGGGACCTGAGAGAACCCCCGTGAACCATGCCAGGCCACATGCCCTTAACATGGGTAGCCCCCAAAGCACCTTGTCCCCATGTTGATGGGAAAGGGGCCTCATCCCCACAACTTTTGCCCAACTCTTGTGGGGGTCTGCGGATGGGGGGCTTATCAGAATCTGGAAGCCCCTTTTAATAAGGGGACCCCCGGATCCCCATTTGTTGAAATGGTAACAGGTACATTGTACTCCTAACATTTTTTACTTACCCGGGTGACCCCTCCCTCCTCTGACGCCACGGGGAAGCCATTGGAAAGTCCCTGTGCATCAGAGGGGGGCAGAGTCACCTGGGTACATCACCGTGTGGCCCTGCCCTCAGTTATAAAAGAACTATCACCTGAGAGGATGGTCATTATGGTGGGTGCCTCCCATGGGGGCTGATCGGTGGCGGTGTGCAGGTTTTTTTTTTCAGTCCATCGGCGGAGCGAGAGAAGAAGATGAATGGACTTGGTGGAATAAATTTTTATTTTTTATAAAGGACTTGTCCCAAGATGTGTCTTGTGTTTTTTTTAACATTTTGACACTTTTTTGTGAAATGGTAGGAGTAAAATGTACCCGTTACAATTTCAAACAGGGGGGGCAGGATCTGGGGGTCCCCTTGTTAAAGGGGGCTTACAGATTCCGATAAGCCCCTCCACCCGCAGACCCCCACAACCACTGGGCAAGGGCTGTGGGGATGAGGCCCTTGTCCCCATCAACATGGGGACAAGATTCTTTGGGGGGCTACCCCAAAGCACCCTCCCCATGTTGAGGGCATGTGGCCAGGTACGGTTCAGGAGGGCACTCTCTCATCCCCCCATCTTTTCCTGCGGCCTGCCAGGTTGTGTGTTCGGCTAAGGGTCTGGTACGGATTTTGAGGGGACCCCTATGCCATTTAAAAAAAATTGGAGCAGGGTTCCCCTTAATATCCATACCAGACCTGAAGGGCCTGATATGGAATTTAGGGGTACCCCCACGCAATTTTTTTAGTTTTGGGGTTCCCCTTAATATTCATACCAGACCCAAAGGGCCTGGTATGTATTTTTGGGGGGACCCCATGCCATTTTTTTCAATGACTTTTATCTGTATTAGATTATTATGAGTAGTTTTAAATTACTTTTTTTACTTTAGAAATGTCATTTTGTACAGGGACTGTTCCAAACACAGGAAAAATGTGCCACTTTACAGGCATACTATAGACACCCCCCAGGTATGAAATTTAAAGGAAAATTTCACTTTTATTGTTTAACTTTAAGCATTTTTAAAATCACTGCTCCCGAAAAAACGGCCGTTTTTAAACATGTCAGACTTATAGGGGGTAAATAAATCTTATAAAAAATTTTTTGGTAAAAAAAACATTATATTAAAATATATGCCAATAATTTAGTAACATTAACCCCAAAGGGAGGCAAAATCAAATAACGAACGGACCTATTTTGCAAAAAAAAAAAACAGAATTTAAAAATTTTTAAAAAAAAAATTTTTAAATTTAACCGGGTTGGAATGCTTCTTTTAAAAATGTAAAAAAATAAAAAAATAAAAAAAAATAAAAAAAACCCCCTTGTGGGTATAAGGGGTTGGGTCTGGCTGGGGGCTCCCTGCTGGCCTTTGCTCACCTGCCTTGTTTCAGCTTGCTCTACTGCTCCTTTGTAGGGGCTAGGGGTTTTTTGGCGTGAACGATGGAGGGAGCAGAGGAGTGAGAAAAGGAAGCCGAGAAGAAAGAAAGAAGGAAGATAAAAAAAAAAAGGAAAAAGAAACGGACGGAGATAACAGGAGGAGAAAGAGAAAAAAGAAGTAGAGAATAAGAAAGAGATTCTAGTCACAGGAGGGTAAAAGGAGGAAGAGAGAGCACTGCTGCTCTTTGCTCTTGCGCTGCTCATGAAAGGGGGGGGAATTTGTCCTCGACCCGCTATGCCGCCGTGCCGCCTCGCCCCTGAATTCCACATTCTCGTTCCTCTCTTTCCCCTTCCTGCGTGCTTCACCTTCTTCCTTAACTCACTATTGTTTTATTTTATTTTTTTTATTTAAACTATTGTTTAATATTCATTTATCTATGTAGTGATTATTATTTTCTTTCCTCTTTGTTTTAAGAAATTTCGCTCTTTTTTCGTAGATTTTTATTTTTTATTTTTTTGTATTTTTTTCTTTTTTTAGCATGCACTGAACTCCTTTATATACCTGCTCTCCGACTTAATCTCCCCGCACTACCTTCTCCTCGATTTTCCGTCCGTCTGTCCCTCCCTCTCCTGCACCCCACCCCCGTTTTTAAAACTTTTTTTTGCATTGATATATGTCCCCAGGGGCAGGGGGGGGGACCCAGGTCCCCAAACACTTTTTCGGATGAAAATAAAACTTTTTTAAAACTTTTTTTTGCATTGATATATGTCCCCAGGGGCAGGGCCCAGGTCCCCAAACACTTTTTATGAAAATAACTTGCATATTAACCCTTAAAATTAGCACTTTTGATTTTTCACGTTCGTGTTCCATAGACTTTAACGGTGTTCGCGCATTCGAACACATTTTTTGGCTGTTCGCGTGTTCTGCTGCATACCGAACCGGAGGGGGGGGGGGGGGTTCGGCTCATCCCTACCAGTTATATATGTAGAGTCCTTTTTTAAAGTATTCTTTACACAGATGTTTTCTCACAGGAATAAAAAGACAGTTTCAAAAGCTGGGTGCATGTGGTCGGAATATCAGCCAGTTCAATAGGAACCGGCCGACATTTGGACTCTGTGTACAGCTGTCCTTCTGACAGAAGCTGGTCTAAGGATGGGATGTGATGGAAAGCCATCATCCCATCAACGTTTGCACCTAATGGCTGCGAGCGCTGATTAGTGTGTTCTGGCGGGGGGCAGTCCCCTGTCCGGACACACAAGCACAGTGGGAGAGATTGCTGCACTAACATTAGTTTAGCATATTTAGTACAGTGATCCGTCAGTTTTTTTTTCATTCAGCCTGCTGGGTTGACAGTGCACAATAGAGATCATAATATAAACAACAAAAACTCTGTGCTTAGGAATGCTAACAGAGGTATGCAGCCTCTCCTGTTTAGACCCCCTTGAGGGCTAATAATGAATAAAGTAATAAGTGGGGAGAGTGGTGCTCCCTAGTGGTCAAACTAATTAGACGTGACTAGTGTATGAAAAAGGGGATAATGAAATATAAGTGGAATAATATATGGCCTGCTAGGTAATCAGGAATAAGTACCTGGCAACTTGCATGTACAACCTGACATCACCTAGTGGGCTAATATAAATCTGTGATAACAAATTACCCGTGTGTCAAAGTGCAAACTATTAGATGAATTAAGAACTCATATATGAACCAACTAATTTAGTGGAACAATTAATCCCAAAAGGGAGAGTGCTAAATCAAATAACAGACAGCAGGTACCTATATGTCTGCTAAAAAAACAAAACAGTATGACATCAAACAATGTATATGTATATAAAAATAATAATATATATAACCAGTCCAGTGTGCTAAGTGATCTTAGCCAAAAAATAATAATAAGTGAAAATAGATGAAAAAAATGCTATAAAAAGTCCAAAAACACCTCTGTCGGGTGTATACAGGAGGTGATGAAACTGGAAAATTTCAATAAAAGGTGACTTTGGTGCTCGTTCAATCAGGGGACTTGGTTCTTCCCCTTAAGGTCCCCCACTCACCAGACTTCACTAGCCCTGCAGGGGTGATCAGCATAAACAGGTATCTGTAGGTAGTCCGTCTGTAGTTGTACGCTGCGGGCCCCTCTATCTGCCTTGTTCGGCTACTGTATCCTGCTCAGGGTATTCACGCTGATTGACCTGGTACTGCGTCCTCCTTCGTTGTCACCGCTGGCATAGCATGTGGAATTTTCGTTTAGGTGATATCTCAGGATATAAATCCTCACAGGGAAGAGATAAAGGATCTCATGTAGTAGTTAAAAAAAGGTTTTATTTAAAATGAAAAAAATAAAAAGAACTAAAAAGCAGGCCTTCCCTGCAATGGGTACGGCCCTGCCAGGCTACACTAGTTGTACAATGTGAAGTCGGTTTGCAGCGTGCGCTCCAACTGCGGTCCAAGCTTCTACTTCCATACCAGAAATGACGTAAGTGCGACTTACGCGTTTCGTCATAGGACATTTTCAAAGACGACGCCATCTTACTACACCTCACAGTATTTGAAGCAAGCGGTCATGCGTGACCCTCCCATTATTCCACTGAGCTGGTCAGACAGCCTTCATAGCCACACCCAGGGGCGTGAGTTCACACACCCAGAGCTCGCCCTCTACACAATAGGAGATGAGCGGGGCGTCAATAAATGGCACGATAGGCGGGGAGCATCCGCAATCATCACACATGGGTGACAGATGTACCCATGTGGCTTAATTTTACGGTCTTGCATCTCCGTTTACCTCTTACAATATAAAGGAGGACACACATTACATGAATTACTGAAACTATACATAAGCGCATATATTAATAATCCAGACATTGCAATGTTAAACATAAACAGAAGGTGAAGGTGTAATCCATCTCTATCCATTATTGTATGTCAATGCTCGTGAGATGAACTTAGTGGTAGGGATGGGAATTACATCTAGAGTTCAAGAGTGTATTTTAAAGACCCTGACATAATGAATATACCACACTTAACCCTTGTGGTATCCTCTGGCCACCCAATATTGACAAACTTGGGACATCAGGGACGGGATTCATATATATGTCACCTTTACCTATATTCAGGATTACTTAATAAATACTCCTTCAAGGGTGGGAGTGCTCCCAAATTGAGGGTGTGAATTCACCCCCCCCCCTTTTACTCTTTCTAATTGTGCCAGTAGGGGTTGATATATCCCCTCCCCTTTTCTTAGCTTTACATGGTAAAAGCTGGGGTTGGCATATTCATTATGTTTGTTTTTTTAGAACACACTTTTGACTTTAGTTGTAATTCCCATCTCTACCACTAATCTCATTCTATGAGCATTGACATATAATAATGGATAGAGATGGATCATATCTTCACCTTTTGTTTATGTTTAATATTTGTATCATCTGGATTATTAATATATGCGCCAATGTATAGTTTTAGTAATTCATTAACCCTTATGGTATCCCCTGGCCACCTAATGCTGACAAACCTGGGACATCAGGGACGGGATTCATATATATGTCAACATTACCTATATCTAGGATTACTTATAAATACTCCTCCTATATACTAAGGATGGGAGTGTTCCTAAACTGAGGCTGTGAATGCCCCCCTTTTTCTTCTTTCTAAGGTACTAGTAGGGTTGATATATTCCCTCCCTCCTCCTTAGTTTCACAGGGTAATAGCTGGGTTAGGTATATTCATTATGTCAGGGTCTTCAGAATACACTCTTGATCTCTAGATGTAATTCCCATCCCTACCACTAAGTTCATCTCACGAGCATTGACATACAATAATGGATAGAGATGGATTACACCTCGCCTTTAAAAATGTCCTATGACGAAACGCCTAATGCCTCGTACACACGAAGGGACTTTCCCGCGGGATTGTCCGCTGGACTCGAGTCCGCCAGACTAGGTTTTAAGTTTTGTTTTAAAATCATCCGCTGGACTTGGCAGTCCGGCGGACAATCCCGCCGTTAGTATGCTAGTCCGCCGGACTTTTGGAAATGAACGGACTTGCCCATCATCGGAAAGTCCGTTCATTTAGCACGTGACTTCAGGTAGACGGAGCTAGCAAAGGCAGTGAATGCCGCCGCGCTAGCCCCATCACCTGGCATGGATTTAAAGGGAATCCCCACGCCGAAAAAATGGCGTGGGGGTCCCCCCCAAATCCATCTCAGACCCTTATCCGAGCACGCAGCCTGGCAGGCCAGGAAATGGGTGGGGACTAGTGAGCGCCCCCCCCTCCTGAGCCATACCAGGCCACATGCCCTCAACATGGGGGGTGCCCTGGGGAAAGGGGGGCCGTGCACCCCCCCACCCCAAAGCACCTTGTCCCCATGTTGATCAGGACAAGGGCCTCTTCCCGACAACCCTGGCCGTTGGTTGTCGGGGTCTGCGGGCGGGGGCTTATCGGAATCCGGGAGCCCCCTTTAATAAGGGGGCCCCCAGATCCCGGCCCCCCACCCTATGTGAATGAGTATGGGGTACGATGTACCCCTACCCATTCCCCTAAGGTGTAAAGTGTAAAGAAAAAAAACACACAATTTTTAAAAAATATTTTATTGCACTGCTCCGGGGGTCTTCTTCCGTCTTGGGGGGTCTTCTCGCCAGACTCCACCGCTATTTACCTAGCTCTTTTACCGAGCAGAGGAGGCCGGCTACCTTCTTCGTCGTCGACGCCGTCGTCTGGGGGTCTCGATCCGCCTTCGGGGGTCTTCCGGGGTCTCTTCTGTTCTTGCCTTCTTCTTCTTCTTCTTCTTCCTCTTCCGATGTTGACCCGTCGCTCTCTCTGGCCGGAATGCCAGAGCCACGCTGTGCTGGGACTTATATAGGGACAAGGGGACAGGGTCACATGCTCATGTCACATGGTGACCCCGCCCCCCTGTGATGTCACAGTCCCGGAGGATGCTGGGACTGTGACATCACAGGGGGGCGGGGTCACCATGTGACATGAGCATGTGACCCTGTCCCCTTGTCCCTATATAAGTCCCAGCACAGCGCGGCTCTGGCATTCCGGCCAGAGAGAGCAACGGGTCAACATCGGAAGAGGAAGAAGAAGAAGAAGGCGGCGACAGCGGCAAGAACAGAAGAGACCCCGGAAAACCCCGGAAGACCCCCGAAGGCGGATCGAGACCCCCAGACGACGGCGTCGATGACGAAGAAGGTAGCCGGCCTCCTCTGCTCGGTAAAAGAGCTAGGTAAATAGCGGAGGAGTCCGGCGAGAAGACCCCCCAAGACGGAAGAAGACCCCCGGAGCAGTGCAATAAAATATTTTTTAAAAATTGTGTGTTTTTTTTTCTTTACACTTTACACCTTAGGTGAATGGGTAGGGGTACATCGTACCCCATACTCATTCACATAGGGTGGGGGGCCGGGATCTGGGGGCCCCCTTATTAAAGGGGGCTCCCGGATTCCGATAAGCCCCCGCCCGCAGACCCCGACAACCAACAGCCAGGGTTGTCAGGAAGAGGCCCTTGTCCTCTTCAACATGGGGACAAGGTGCTTTGGGGTGGGGGGGGGCGCACGGCCCCCCTTTCCCCAGGGCACCCCCCATGTTGAGGGCACGTGGCCTGGTATGGCTCAGGAGGGGGGGCTCAGTCGTCCCCACCCCTTTTCTGGCCTGCCGGGCTGCGTGCTCGGATAAGGGTCTGAAATGGATTTGGGGGGACCCCCACGCCGTTTTTTCGGCGTGGGGATTCCCTTTAAATCCATACCAGGTGACGGGGCTAGCGCGGCGGCATTCACTGCCTTCGCTAGCCCCGTCTACCTGCAGTTACGTTCTAAATGAACGGACTGCTCCGTGTGTGGGCAATTCCGTTCATTTTCAAAAGTCCCACTGACTTTTTCCCGCGGATTGTCCGCCGGAGAAGTCCGGGCGTGTGTGGGCAAGTCACCCCCTCGGAAAGTCCGGCGGTTTGTCCGCTGGACTAGGTCCGGCGGACAAAGTCCGAACGTGTGTACGCGGCATTAGGCGCACTTACGTCATTTCTGGTATGGAAGTAGAAGCTTGGAACGCAGTTGGAGCGCACGCTGCAAAGTGGCTTTACATTGTACAACTAGTGTAGCCTAGCAGGGCCATACCCATTGTTTTAAATAAAAACTTTTTTTAACTACTACACTATGAGATCCTTTATCTCTTCCCTGTGAGGATTTATATCCTAAGATATCCCATAAACAGAAATTCCACATGCTATGCCAGCGGTGACAACGAAGGAGGACGCAGTACCAGGTCAATCAGCGTGAATACCCTGAGCAGGATACAGTAGCCGAACAAGGCAGATAGAGGGGCCCCCAGTGTACAACTGCAGATGGACTACCTACAGATACCTGTTTATGCTGATCACCCCTTCAGGGGTAGTGAAGTCTGGTGAGTGGGGGACCTTAAGGGGAAGCACTAAGTCACCTGATTGAACGATCACCAAAGTCACCGTTTATTGAAATTTTTCAGTTTCATCACCTCCTGTATACACCCGACAGAGGTGTTTTTGGACTTTTTATAGCATTTTTTGGGTCTATTTTCACTTATTATTTTTTGGCTAAGATCACTTAGCACACTGGACTGGTTATATATATATTATTTTTATATACATATATATTGTTTAATGTCATACTGTTTTGTTTTTTCAGCAGACATATTGGTACCTGCTGTCTGTTATACTGTTTTGTTTTTTCAGCAGACATATTGTTATCACAGATTTATATTAGCCCACTAGGTTATGTCAGGTTGTACATGCAAGTTCTGACTCTATGCCAGGTACTTATTCCTGATTACCTAGCAGTAAGGATGAGCCCGGTGTTCGATTCGAACCCATGTTCGAATCGAGCACCGGGTGTTCGCTCGCTCGGCGAGCCCAGAACTATTGGGGCCGCTCGCATCAAATTCGTGTTTTGCGCGCGGCCCCGCAATGCATTGCGGCCCGCGCAGTGCAATGCTGGCTGATGATTGGCCAAGCATGCACTGTGACCCCGCATGCTTGGCCAATCACAGCGCCGGCAGCGAGGAGAGCCATAATTGGCTACAGGCAGGATGCCTGTAGCCAATTATAGCTCAGGGGCTTTAATACACGCCCCACGGTATAAGAGGCCGCCGCGGCGGCGGGCTCGCATATTATGTTTCACTCACAGTGTCAGCGTGTCAGTGTGCTGCTGACTGCTGACAACAATATGTGCTTTTTTTCTGGGGATATGTGTGTGCATGCTGTTAGAACAGCATTGCAGTATCACATCTGGGGGGTGTCTATAGGTAGCCTGTGAAGGAGGCAGGTTTCCTGTGCTTAGAACTTTCCCTGCAAAAAAGTGTCATTTTTGCAGGAAGAAAGCTATTTAACCACTTGCCGACCGCCCCCTGTATATATACGTCGGCAGAATGGCACGTACAGGCAGAATCACGTACCTGTACATGACATTCTTCCGGCGGTTGGGGGGTCCGATCGGACCCCCCTCCGCCGGCGGGGACGGTCGGGATCGCTTCAGGAGCGATCCGGGACGAGGGGACGGCCAGTGGTTTCTGGCCACCCCCTCGCGATCGCTCCTGGCCAATGAGAAACTTCCCCTTCCTGTCTATTGTATAGACAGGAAGGCGGAAGTGATGTCACGCTCGGTGCGCCGGTCTATGTGACCGGAGACGCCGAGCGGCGAACATGTTAAGGTTAGTGCACAACACTACACTGACACCAGTACAGTTAGGCACATATTCCACCCCCCTGTCACCCCCTGATCACCCCCCAGATCACCCCCTCCCCCCCCAGTCACAGTGTCACTAATTGCAGTGATCATTTTTTTACTGATCACTGCATTTAGTGTCAGTGTGACTGTAATAACTGTCAGGGCAGTTAGTTTTAGGTCCAAGGTAGCCCCCTACCCCCCCCTAATAAAGGTTTAACCCCGTGATTGCCCCCAGGTAACCCTTTCACCCCCTTTTGCCAGTGTCACTAAGCGATCGTTTTTCTGATCGCTGTATTAGTGTCACTGCTGTCGCTAGGTAACCATTTTTTTTTTTTAGGTAACCGCCATGTTTATATAGGTTCATAAATAGTTTTATAGGTCAGGTACCCCCATATTACAACCTAAATAAAGGTTTTAACCCCTTGATTGCCCCTAGAGTTAACCCTTTCACCAGTGATCACTGTATAACTGTCACTGGTGACGCTGGTTAGCCAGTTAGTTATTTCGTTATTTAGGTTCCCCGTCAGGTTTTTATATAGCGTCAGGTACCCCCATATATTACCTAATAAAGGTTTTAACCCCCTGATTGCCCCTAGTTAACCCTTTCACCCCCTTTTGCCAGTGTCACTAAGCGATCGTTTTTCTGATCGCTGCATTAGTGTCGCTAGGTAACCATTTTTTTTTTTTAGGTAACCGCCATGTTTATATAGGTTCATAAATAGGTTTATAGGTCAGGTACCCCCATATTACAACCTAAATAAAGGTTTTAAACCCCTGATTGCCCCTAGAGTTAACCCTTTCACCAGTGATCACTGTATAACTGTCACTGGTGACGCTGGTTAGCCAGTTAGTTATTTCGTTATTTAGGTTCCCCGTCAGGTTTTTATATAGCGTCAGGTACCCCCATATATTACCTAATAAAGGTTTAACCCCCTGATTGCCCCTAGTTAACCCTTTCACCCCCTTTTGCCAGTATCACTAAGCGATCGTTTTTCTGATCGCTGCATTAGTGTCGATAGGTAACCAGTTTTTTTTTTGTATTACTGTTACGGGTGACGCTGGTTAGTTAGCTTGTTTTTTATACTGTCAGGGCACCCGCCATTTATTACCCAATAACGGTTTAAACCCCCTGATCGCCCGGCGGGTGATATCAATTAGGTTTTAGGGTCAAATAAGGTCTGCGTCGCCCCAGGTTAGTGCCAGTACCGCAAACACCCACGCACAAAGCATACACCTCCCTTAGTGGCACAGTATCTGAACAGATCAATATCTGATCTGATCAGATCTATACTAGCGTCCCAGCAGTTTAGGGTTCCAAAAAAAAAACGCATTGTTAGCGGGATCAGCCCAGATACCTGCTAGCACCTGCGTTTTCCCCCTCCGCCCAGCCCAGCCCACCCAAGTGCAGTATCGATCGATCACTGTCACTTACAAAACACTAAGCACACATAACTGCAGCGTTCGCAGAGTCAGGCCTGATCCCTGCGATCGCTAACAGTTTTTTTTGTGGTAGCGTTTTGATTCAGTCGCTTCAGTCAGGAGCTTTTTTACCTGTGAATCTCAAAAAAATAAAAAAAATAAAAATAGTTGTCGTTTTATTGTTCTCTCTCTCTCACTCTATTCTCTCTCTATTGTTGCTCTTTTTTTACTCCATTCTATTCTGCAATGTTTTATTATAGGTATCATCTTGGTTATATTTCAGCCAGTATATATTTAGCCTCTAGACTGCTTTTACAAGCAGTTTTTGCTTTGAGGGCAGAGGAAAGATCTAGGGTCTATGCATGTGAGGTATCACCGCGAAGGTCAGATCGAGGGCAGTAATTTTAGCAGTAGACCTCCTCCGTGAATCTAATGTGGTATCATGTAAAGGCTTTTAAAGGCTTTTAAAAATGTATGTAGTTTATCTCCACTGCGTGTTTGTGCGCAATTTTAAAGCATGTCGTGTTTGGTATCCATGTACTCGGCCTAAGATGATATTTTTTATTTCATCAAAAATTTGAGCAATATAGTGTGTTTTAGTGCATTAAAATAAAAAAAAGTGTATTTTTTCCACAAAAAATGCGTTTGAAAAATCGCTGCGCAAATACTGTGTGGAAAAAAAAATGCAACACCCACCATTTTAATCTGTAGGGCCTTTGCTTTAACATTATATATAGTGTTTGGGGGTTCAACGTAATTTTCTTGCAAAAAAAAAATATGTTTTCATGTAAACAAAAAGTGTCAGAAAGGGCTTTGTCTACAAGTGGTTAGAAGAGTGGGTGACGTGTGACATAGGCTTCTAAATGTTGTGCATAAAATGCCAGGACAGTTCAAACCCCCCCCAAATGACCCCATTTTGGAAAGTAGACACCCCAAGCTATTTGATGAGAGCAATGTTGAGCCCATTAAATATTTTTTTTTTTTTGTCCCAAGAGATTGAATAATGAAAAAAAAAAAATATATATATTTTTTTTTACAAAAAGTTGTCACTAAATGATATATTGCTCAAACATGTCATGGGCATATGTGGAAATACACCCCAAAATACATTCTGTTGCTTCTCCTGAGTACGGGGATACCACATGTGTGGGACTTTTTGGGAGCCTAGCTGCGTACGGAACCCCAAAAACCAATCAATCACCGCCTTCAGGCTTTCTAAGGGTGTAATTTTTTTATTTCACTTCTCACTGCCAATCACAGTTTCGGAGGCCATGGAATGCCCAGATGGCATAAAAACCCCCCCAAAATGACCCCATTTTGGAAAGTAGACACCCCAAGCTATTTGCTGAGAGGTATTGTGAGTATTTTGCATATATATATTATTTTTATATACATATATATTGTTTAATGTCATACTGTTTTGTTTTTTCAGCAGACATATTGGTACCTGCTGTCTGTTAATTGATTTAGCTCTCTCCCATTTGAGATTAATTGTTCCACTAAATTAGTTGGTTCATATATGAGTTCTTAATTCATCTAATAGTTTGCACTTTGACACACAGGTAATTTGTTTTTTTTTTTTTTTTTTGGCTGGGATCCCCCTTAATATCATCCCAGACCAGAAGGGCCTTTATCACAGATTTATATTAGCCCACTAGGTTATGTCAGGTTGTACATGCAAGTTCTGACTCTATGCCAGGTACTTATTCCTGATTACCTAGCAGTAGCGATGGGCCCGGTGTTCGATTCGAACCCATGTTCGAATCGAACATCGGTCGTTCGCCCGCTTGGCTAACCCAGAACTATTTGGGCCGCTCGCATCAAATTCGTGTGATGCGAGCGGCCCGCAATGCACTGCGCCAGTTGCAGTGCATTGCTGGCTGATGATTGGCCCAGCATGCACTGTGACCCGCATGCTTGGCCAATCAAAGAGCCAGCGGCGAGGAGAGCAATAATTGGCCACAGGCAGGATGTCTGTAGCCAATTATACCACAGAGGGTTTAGTACACGACCCACAGTATAAAAGGCTGCTGATAAAAAAAAAAAAAAGCGTGGGGGTCCCCCCAAATTCAATAACCAGGCCCTTCAGGTCTGCTATGTATATTAAGGGGAACCCCAGCCAGAAAAAAATAAAAAAAGGGCGTGGGGTCCCCCTCAAATCCATACCAGACCCTTGAGGTCTGGGATGGATTTTAAGGGGAACCCCGGCCAAAAAAAAAAAAATGGCGTGGGGTCCCCCTCAAAATCCATACCAGACCCTTATCGGAGCATGCAACCTGGCAGGCCGCAGGAAAAGAGGGGGGACGAGAGCGCCCCCCCCTCCCTCCTGAACCGTACCAGGCCACATGCCCTCAACATTGGGAGGGTGCTTTGGGGTCCCCCCCAAAGCACCTTGTCCCCATGTTGATGAGGACAAGGGCCTCTTCCCCACAACCCTGGCCATTGGTTGTGGGGGTCTGCGGGCGGGGGGCTTATCAGAATCTGGAAGCCCCCTTTAACAAGGGGACCCCCAGATCCCGCCCCCCTGTGTGAAATGGTAAGGGGGTACAACTATACCCCTACCATTTCACCAAAAAAGTGTCAAAAATTGTAAAAATTACAGGAGACGGTCTTTGACAATTCCTTTATTAAAATCTTCTTTCTTCTGGTCTTCCTTCTTCCTTTCTTCATCCTTCGGTTTCTTCATCTTCTCCTTCCGGCATCTTCTTCCATCTTCTTCTTCCATCATCTTCTTCCTCCGATCCGCTTCTTCTTGCTCTGGTCTTCTCGTCTGGCATCTTCTTCCATGTCGTCGGCGTCTCTTCTGGGCCGCTCCGTGCAATGGGAGGCTCCCGCTGGAATTCCCTATGGCTTTCCCCATGACGTCCCTGTGCGTCAGAGGGGGGCGGGTCACCAGGTGGCCCCACCCTCCGTTATAAAAGACCTGTCAGACGCAGCGAAGCCTCACACAGCGGGAGCCTCCCATTGCGCGGAGCGGCCCAGAAGAGACGCCGACGACATGGAAGAAGATGCCAGACGAGAAGACCAGAGCAAGAAGAAGCGGATCAGAGGAAGAAGATGATGGAAGAAGATGCCGGAAGGAGAAGGAAAGGAAGACCAGAAGAAAGAAGAGTTTAATAAAGGAATTGTCAAAGACCGTCTCCTGTCATTTTTACAATTTTTTACACTTTTTTGGTGAAATGGTAGGGGTACTTTTGTACCCCCTTACCATTTCACACAGGGGGGGCGGGATCTGGGGGTCCCCTTGTTAAAGGGGGCTTCCAGATTCTGATAAGCCCCCGCCCGCAGACCCCCACAACCAATGGCCAGGGTTGTGGGGACGACACCCTTGTCCTCATCAACACAGGGACAAGGTGCTTTGGGGGGGACCCCAAAGCACCCTCCCAATGTTGAGGGCATGTGGCCTGGTACGGTTCAGACGGGAGACGGGGGCGCTCTCATCCCCCCCTCTTTTCCTGCGGCCTGCCAGGTTGCATGCTCGGATAAGGGTCTGGTATGGATTTTGAGGGGGACCCCACGCCATTTTTTTTTTTTTTTGGCTGGGGTTCCCCTTAAAATCCATCCCAGACCTCAAGGGTCTGGTATGGATTTTGAGGGGGACCCCACCCCATTTTTTTTTTGGCTGGGGTTTCCCTTAATATCCATAGCAGACCTGAAGGGCCTGGTTATTGAATTTGGGGGGACCCCCACGCTTTTTTTTTATTTTTATCAATGACTTTTTTTTTTATCAATGAATGACAGTTATCTGTGTTACGGGAGCCGTCAATTCATTAGCCGCAAGTGATTTTAAATAGCTTTTTTTCCTGCAAAAATGACACTTTGTGCAGGGACAGTTCTAAGCACAGGAAACATGCGCCCCTTCACAGGCATACTATAGACACCCCCCTGGTACAAAATTTAAAGGAATATTACACTTTTATTGTTTCACTTTAAGCATTATTAAAATCACTGCCGTTCTTAAAAAAAAAATTTGCATTGATACATGTCCCCTGGGGCAGGACCCAGGTCCCCAAACACTTTTTATGACAATAACATGCATATTAGCCTTTAAAATTAGCACTTTTGATTTCGAACGTTCGCATCCATTGTAAATAATAGGGTTCTTATGTTCGCACGGACTTTAGGTCCGTTCGTGGGTTCTGGTGCGAACCGAACCCGGGGGTGTTCGGCTCATCCCTACCTAGCAGGCCATATATTATTTCACTTATATTTCATTATCCCCTTTTTTATACACTAGTTACATCTAATTACTTTGACCACTAGGGAGCACCATTCTCCCCACGTATTACAATAGAGATCATGCAAGCAGTTTAATTAGGGCCCAAGGCAGCACTGTAAGTGAGAGATGAGTCAATTAGGGTATGATATTACAAACACAGCATTGTAGAAACTCACTTCCCATTAAGCAAGTATATTTCCTTGGCCACCATGTCAGGGGAAGAGATAAGGCATGTTTTATTATGATAAAAAAATACTAAATTTATTTTGTCAACTTCAAGAACCAGAAATATTGTATGGACATGCAGCACACTAGCAATGCTAACCAAATAAAAAAATTGATGGAAACTATACAAAGGCACAAATTTGCCATGAGTAAGAAGCAAAAGAAACTCCAGAAGTTATATTAAGAGCAGACTCTTTGGATACAACCCGAACAACATAAATCAACACAACATCTACACTAAGACCCCATACACACTATTAGATTATCTGCAGACTTTTGTCTTCAGATTTACCAAAACCATATAATATGAGGTCAAACCTTAAGATTTTCAATTTGTATGCAATCAGGCAGGCCCTTGCACTACATGGTTTTGGTAAATCTGAAGACAAAAGTCTGCAGATAATCTGATAGTGTGTATGGGGCTTTACTTCTATCAGTGACCTAGAATCCAATCCAGAATCCCAAGGCATCCCTTGTAAACATGTTGACCTGACCAAGCATGTGGATATATCAGAGATACTGGGAATCATCAATCTGTCAGATCACAAACTTTCTAAACCAGAAATCTTCTCCAAATGCCTTATGTTCTACCCAACCACCAACTTGCATAATTTACAGGTATTCTCAGATGTGGAGGAATTCTTCAGTAAACTAAGGCCCAAAAAACATCAAACCAGCAGATAAAGGGGGAGCGGTTGCTGTTATAGATACAAACAAATACATATAAGAGGACCAGAGGCAATTGGCAAATGCTACTCACTATAAAATACAATTATATATATCATTATTATATTATATAGAATTATGATCCGACCCAGTCTCATTAACACACTACCAACCCACCTACATTTAGAACTTATCAGTGCAATTCCAGATAATCCAGAAATTGGGTCCTTCTACATGCTGCCCAAGATCCACAAGCCATGATACCCAGGCAGACACATTATACCAGGTATGAACACACTTACTGAACAAATCTCAGGCCTTGAACAAAAAGTGTTAAAACCATTAGTCAAAAATACTGCTAGTTTCCTGCTCAAGCTCAAATGGATATGCAACTTAGATGCCACTAGACCCCCAGGTTTAAATGAAGCTTTCAATTTAAAGCCATTCTTACCAGGCTTCTCCACGGGTGGCTTTGATAGGGATCTCTAACAAACTCCCCCTTCTGTATTTGAAACCCCCCCCTTTTGTGTGCATATGAATTTCTCCTTTCTGATCATTTATCTATTATATGCTCTCTAATGTATTTCTCAAATTGGATTCTGTATTTAGCTCCTGTAATTATTTACATTTTATTTTTACTTAAACAAGAACAAAATTAGTTTGTACATGTAGATGTCATTTCAGTCTATGCAAAATTTCAATTTTCATGTTCAATCTTATCACTTATCAGGTATTATTATTATTGTTTGTGACATGATCTCATTCTCTCCCCCTTAATTGTGGCCTTTTGGAGCACCCCGGCACTGGGGGGGCATCCCCCATCTGAGTCACACTGGTTTGGGTGAGGCCACATCCCCATTGTGGGAAGGCACTTGAGCGCACACTATCTGGAAATGTCCAGCCTCCGGTCTCTGCGCACTGGCTTCCGCCAGCAGTTGCATTGCCCTATCACGTGTCGGTGGCTCTGTTTGCACCTGACGTCACCGGTCTTACGTCCGGTGATGCCTGGCGCTACTTAAGCCGAGGGCCCGCCCAAATGTTGGAAGGTTCCAACTAGGCTGATTTAGGTTATAGGTGTTCGGGGCGGACCGTTCCATTTCAATGCCGCCCGAATCATCAATACCAGCCACCTCAAACACCTGTCTCCATTTAGCATTAACAATTTAATATGCTAATCCCTGTCATCACTCCCACATCCAAGCCCTATATGAACCTGGCTAGTTGCTGGCATTCCTTGTGCTGCACAGCCAGGATTCAGGCTTCCCCATTGTGAGCTCAAGTTGACTGTTATACTTTTAAGGTAAGATTCTACTTAGATTAGGGGCCTTATACTTTGTATCTATGGATGATGCTTGGTTTTCATGCATCTCCCATTTTTTGGACTGTTGGTATATGTTTCTTTCAGTCCACTTTCAATTATCAACCACAGATGATTAATTGGAATTTTTGCTCTCCCTATTTCCTAGTTTATATTTAGTCTTTGCTCTCTATTTTTGACAGGTATCAGCTTTTGGTTTTTCTAGCTATTTGGCAGTCCTTGTATGCACTGACAGGCTGCTTCTCTGTGGGAGAGGTTTTTTCTGCCCAAACTTTATATTTGACCCTTATGGGCCATTATACTGAATCGCTGACATGTGCAATGTCATAGCATTTACTGCCTTGATGAATGGTATACTTCAGCAAGTATCTGAAGCCTGAGAGATCATCTATCCATACTGTGTCATATAACACTTTGACGCATGCTTTGTAAGTACTGCATTTGACTAGTAATTATTTATTTATTCATACTGTCATTTATTATTCATTTAGTATTCATACTATAAATGCTTTTGTTTATGCTGTTACATTGTTCCTGTATATTATACTCATACATATATATATATATATATTTTATATATATATATATTCCTTAATAGAATCATACCAACATGCCACTGCTTAAGAAGGATATGGATACATCAATTTGGCCTTGTTGGCTTCTTTTCTGAAACATGTCGGGCTTTGTTGTTATTAGCACCCCCATCTGACCTTGTGGTCTGATTTACAGTGTATTTCAACAATTTTTGGCAGTTGGTATATCATGCGTTTTTTATTTGTTTCTATTTTCATAGATGTGTATATTATTATTTTTTTGGAATAAAACTTTTTGATATTTTCATATATACTTTGTGAACAAAATCATTGCTTTTCTATCCTGTCATCTCATTCTGCCCACACTATCCCTTGGGGCTACCCATCGCAGTTTCCTGCAAGATACAACTAATCCAACCTGGGATCCCGGCAGAGTGCTGCATTAACCTCGGATGATCTAGACTGCATTGCCTTGATTCCTGACGTTTTGCTTGATCCACTGAGTCTACGACTACAGCCGCAAGGTCTGCAATCAACTTCTGCAGACACTTGTGTTCCTTCTCTCCCTTGGCACCTTCTGTTCCACTCTCAGTGGGGCCTGGGCTGGAGATACAAGAGAGGCTGACTTCATCAATTCAGGCTCCTACAAGGTACGTGACGCACAGGGTCATACAGCTGTATTTTCAATATTGTTGTGTACCTTATCCATTGCAAAAAATGCAACAAAGGATTTTATGTGGGTACAACCGGACAGAAATTAAAAACAAGGATGAATTTACACAGACACACCATTAAAGAGCATAAGCAAAATGATTTCTGCACACCTGTGGAACATCATTTTTCACAACCAGACCACGCTATAGAGGACGTGAATGTTTTAGTTCTTAAAGGAAACTTCAAAACAACTCAGGAAAGGAAAAATTTTGAACTAAGAATTGATAATTTTATATGACACAAAACATAATGGACTAAATGTGGATCTCAGGTTTCCTAAATCAAATCACAATCCCAACAGCTTTATGACAATCCTTCCCTCTGTGACTTTACCCAGCCTGCCAATTTTCTGAAGCAGTCCTCCATAGAAACTCCAGAACCTGAGGTGAACCAGCTCCTGAAAATGCTCCAGCTGAAACCAAAACAGAGCATCTGCAATTCCATTTTCAACTCTAGCTAAATGCACAGCCTGAAACTGAATATTGTTATGTAAACAATGTTATACAAAATAAGAATTACACTCACTACTGGGGGAGAGTGTGACATGAGCCTACTCACATCTGAAACTACAACCATGTTGTCAGAATGAAAAGGCACACATTTGTTAGCCAAACAGGGGGCCCCAGACTACAACAGCTACCACACAGGAAGGAATTCCTGAAATGCCAAGTTCTTGCTGCCCACTCCACAAGCCAGTGACCTTGGCACCACTGTTATTGAAAATATGTCCAAAACCCATGCCCCTAGATGAATATGTGAAAGGTTGCAGATCAGAGGTTTACTGGTCTGAAGACTGTCACACAGATTCCCTAGGAATATGTATAACATGGTGAGGCCTGTTGACTCCCAAGGACAACCACCTGCACAACATTCTGCCCATAATTCTGCAAGCAAAATTCAAGTTTACTAAAGGCAAAAAAACATTTTTAGGTTTAGTAAAATTGTAATGACTGAAGTCATTATTTTGTCTCGCAACACTATCACCAATTCTTCAGACAAGCATATAAGTTTTACAGCTGCCAGTCTGCATTACATGCGAGTCAACTTCAATGGCAAAAAATAATTTTATACCCATTTTTTGACCTACTTTTTATGGGCAAGAGGGACACCAAACTGATCAAAAGCTGAGCACAGTGTTTGTAGAAGGTGGAGGCAAGAATCTGATCCACTGGGTACCACGGATCGAAAACTGTCCAGACAGTGCACCAGCCCACATGAACCAGACTCCCTCCTCCAATCCACACAGAAAAGGACTGAAAGCCTCAAAGGAAGCACATAAAATTGCCCAACCCATGGATAAACACTGATCCAAAAACATCCTCCTGCAAATTCACCACCTAAAAGGTGCAAGCTGTCTAGATGCACCAGTAAAAGGCAGAAAGCGTACTCAATGTCCACCTTTGCCATTAGTGCCACTGGTCCATGCTCCTTATCAAGTGAATGGCTTAATAAAAAGATGTATAATATACAGTAGATAACTCAGAAGAGATATCATAATTAAAGTGGTTATAAAGGCAGAAGGTTTTTTATCTTAATGCATTCATTCTATGCATTAAGATAAAAAACCTTCTCTGTGCAGCAGCCCCCCTCAGCCCCCCTAATACTTACCTGAGCCCCATCTAGATTCAGCGATATTTCATGGGAGACTCAGCTGCCTGAAACTCCCCTCCTCATTGGCTGAGAGAGAATTGTGGCACCATTGGCTCCCGCTACTGTCAAAGTCAGTGAGTCAATGAGAAGAAAAAAGGGGATGGGGTGATTCTCCGTGTCTGAATGGACACAGGGAGATGCGGCTTGGCTCGGGTGCTCCTATAGCAAACTGCTTGCTGTGGGGACACTCAACAGGAGAGAGGGGCCAGGAGCACAAAAGAGGGACCCAAGAAGAGTAGGATATGGCCTGCTCTGTGCAAACCACTGCACAGAGCAGGTAAGTATAACATGTTTGTTATTTTTAACAAAAAAAATGAGACTTTAATATCATTTTACCTCATGAGGCTCTAGAATATACAAATGATGAATCATTCAGAACTTACCCAGCTCTCTCTTGGGCACAACACCTAAAGGAGAAACCCTAAGATTACTGAAAGGAGAAACATATAAAAGAGCCTGCTATTCTGCCCAGCGAAACTCCTGCATCTTCTCCCAGAGAATATCGGGGCATTCAAATGTTGTCGGCAAATTAGAACAGGCATACTCCGTACCCATCGACTAACCTGGGATATGAAATCCTTCAGAAAAAACATGGAGCAGCTAGGCCGTTACCCAATCATGATACTCATTTAACCAGGGTAGCATCATGGTGAAGCTCACTGGACTCCTCCCCTTTTCTAGTCGCATCGCTACTTCTCTGTCCACTTCCAGCCTGTGTGTGCTTGAACCCATGAAAAAGGGGGTGATTACCTCCCCCAGTGGGAGACATTCATGCCTGGAAAGGTAGTTTGCACCCCACTTACAGGCTCCCTCATTGAAGTGCCAGTAAATTCCTTTTCTGTGTAAGCCGACGATCCAGACCCTGAACCGCCGGTCATTGACCAAAAAAAGGGGAGGAAAACCCCATAGCTGTCGAGCCACTACCAGCTACTCCTTGAGTAGTTTCTGGAGCTGCCCTTAATCGTATTCATAAGGTGATGTCTTTATGATCCTAACTAAGGAATGGATGTACAGACTTCTGCTGACAAAACTATTCGTCATAGCAAAGCCAGGCGTTGCCTTCCCATGTTCAATATGCTGCAAGTATTGAGTCTAAAAAAACACCAATAATGTTCCCCAGGATTGCAATAGCCTGAAGCCAATTACAAAATGTGAGCAGTATTAGACGATATCTATGTCTGTCCTCATTCTTCTCCTCCCTATGCTCTTTACCCTTTTCCTATTTTTCTGTGGTGTTTCTTGGAAAATTTGGTGGTAGGGGGAGGGAAGGGATTTATTCTTATATGTGTACAACGTTATTTAAACCCAAAAATCCTTCTAAAAACAATATTTGTCCACAACCACTGATTTATAGCTAGCTCTTCAATTGCCAACACCTTATCTTTTTCTTTTTATAAATTAACGTCTTTCCCCCTTTTTTTTACTTTTAGGTAGAAGTGAATAGAGTACATCAGTATATCAGTTGTTTACAACTGATGCATCTCTGCCATCTCTTTTTGCTGCATCTCTGCCAGGTGAACACTGTCCTAGTATGACCAGTAAAGTTACGACAAGCCCTTCTGGCTTGACAATGAACCTCCTGGAAGCCAAGATATTTCACAATGGGCTCAACCATCTCTCTGCCTGGGACTGGAGAGCTGCCAGAAACTCTGGCCCACTTTGGCTCCTGTCTCTCAAAGGCATGTGTGCTACAACATAGCATGACAGCTTTTATCCTGGGACTTTAAATATGCTCTGGGTGTTTGGGGTGACTGCTGGTTCCAAATAATCAGAATATAAGCTTAGTGAGAAGAAGGTGTTATGCACTGTTGGGAAAAAGCACATGGAGGTACCTCTGGCTGTAGTCCTATCTACCTTCCTGCTGTATGTTCAGTGCAGCGACAAAGACACTTTACATTGCACATGCTGGTGGAGAGCAGAGATCACTTTCTCAACAAAATAACAGTGCCTGGGTACTTGCTGGTAACATATATACCTGCTGATACCATATGACTAGTAGGCATAGATCATTTTATATTAATTTTAATGAAAAAACAAAATGTACAAATGAAAGCAAGGCATCATTTTTAACTTCCAAACACAAACAAATTAAAAGGCTTGTGATATTGTGTTTTCAAAATACATAAAAACGTCATGTGTTTTCATGACACAAAGGGCTCAGTCTATTAAAAGAGGACCTAAAATGTGAAAGCTGTTCCCAAAAGCAGTGAAAAAAATAGTCACCGTTTTTGCTTTCCCTGCAGTTGATTTTTTTCCCTATTCCTGGCTAGCAATGCCTTGTTCTACACTGCGTCTCTGTGTGAACAAGATCATCTTGGTAGGTAGGTAGGTAGGTAGGACTTTATTTCTTCATTTTAGGGCCTTCCCCTGAAGACTGGTGGCTACTGTTTGGGTAATGATCAATAGGCTTAAGGAGAGTTGCAGAATGTACATATCCACATAATGGATGAAGCAGGGGAAGCCTTGCACTGTAGGTTCTCAGGTACAGACTTATTGCCAGCAAGTAGCCCAGTAGCAATACCACCAAATTTGCTCTTTGGTAGAGAAGAAGTGCTCCCTCATGAGCACATCTCTGGGAACTTCTTTGGGCAGAAAAGAGGGTTTAGGTATAGGGTGTGTATGATCTATCGTGAGCTCTAAAGGGGTACATTCTGGCACAAGAGAGTGAAAGAACTCTTTGGCATATTGCGTGAGGACTAAGGCGGGCACATTTTCAGGGATCCCCCTTAATGTTAAGATGTTTCGCCTTGATCGATCTTTGAGATCAGCATATTTTGCACGCATCCAGTGCCTTTCTTCTTCACCTTCCTCATTTGCATTAATCATGTCATTAACTGTTGTGGTAATGTTTGTAATTTCATGTTCTACCTGGTTAACTCTGTCACCCATCAATTCTTTTGAGAATTTGAGAATTTATATGTGATGTTGGTGAAATCAGCATGCAGAGAGCGGTGCAATGAGAGAAGCATCTCTTCAAGCTGAGTGTCCAATACAGGCTGATTAAAGGTGGGCAAGCTGGCTATGGGGGATTGGAGCTCTGTGTGCTCTATGGCTGGGGATAGCTCATGACTCACCCCTGTGTCTGCAGCTGCTGAGTCCAGTCTCATCCTGACTTTAGCTGGGCTTGAGCAGGGAGGGCTGTGAAGAGGAGAAGAGCTTCTGGAAGAGGATCTCCCAGCACCTCCATCGGCATCTGGGAGGTCAGAATAGTGATTGATGCGTGGTGTGGAGAATGGGGCCAAAACGCCGGTGCCATCTTGAACCTTCAGGCCAGTGGAAGTAAGCTGTCAGCTTCTTAGGCTTACAGTCCCCCTGCAGCTTCCTTGACATTTTCAGGAGGTAGCGGGCATCGCCGGGAATCTGTGCCGGCCTCAGGTGAGTTTGAGCGGTACTTTACGTCTCCATCAGTCGCTGGTGTCTCTGTCAGGGCTCCAGAGCTCCGTTCTTAGGCAGCCATTAGCCATGCACGCTAGCCACGCCCCCCGATACCACCAAATTAAACTCCACACCTCCAGAGACTAGCAGAAAGTCAGAAGCAACAGTGCCTTAAATGATCTCAGACTGTAGCTATACAGCTTTTTTTCAGGAGGAACAAAATGCACTTTTTTAAAGATACTACAAAATTTGTTCTGTCTGCTCCATATAACATAGAAAAAGTTCAGTTCCACTTTAAGCTACTGTTGTCGGCATTACCTCTTATGAGCTGCAGCAGCCGCTTGCTGACATGGAAAGCTGGAGCTTAGAGATCACTTGAATGCACTGAATGAAAAAAAGACATTTTACAAACATTGGGCAGCATGGGTATCAGACAGGGGGAAATAAACTTTTTAAACTTTAGGTATATTAACTTTTATTTTCACTTTAATTTTCATCATGTATACTAAATGATCAGTTAAAATAAAATCTTCACTGTAGGACTGTTTTATTGTATTTACATTTGACTTTCAGAATATTTTTTGGTTATCTGTAATCTACCCTATCGGGCTGATATGATGCTGTCTACTTTATGCACCATTTGGATTTCTGTCAGTAAGGAAGCTTATATATTTAAAAGATATCTTCCTTTGGAATTAGTGCAAGCAGAGGTAAGAGGATTGGATCAGACTATCTTGACAGGCAAATGGGAACTGTAGCTCTTGAGTAGAAAAGTACAGTCATAAAATGTAACATATTGGCAAAACTAATATAATGATTAAAGTGGACCAATACTCAAAATTCAACTCAATGTTTCAAAAGCGATTTTTCATAGTGAGTCTGGGCAATTCAGCCAGAACATTGTGCTGATGTCAGTGCCCCGACATTTTAACATATTGAAAGATCTTCTATCCAATCCCAGGAAATGGGTCACATAAAAAGCGCCAAAGAGCTACAAAAACATGATGTGTGATGTGTGCTGTGTGGTTGATTTTTCAATACCGACTTCTGATTTAATGGACAATGGTATGTTCAATAAAAACTGCTCTAATTCTCCTTCCCTAGCCTTTCTGAACTAAGTTGCATTTAAACCCCCACAGCTTGCACAACTGCAACTTTGGCTTTAAAAAGACCATAATTTGAGAGTTGTGATCTTTATTGTATGACCCTACCAAGACTACAATAATTTTATCTTGACTATATTGGACACTCTCAAATATAAAAGTTAGGACTGCACTTTACAGAGGAGTCAAGGCCAGGCAGTGCAGCTTCCACATATACGGTATTTACAATTGTGTGCAACCAAAACCTCTGTTTTTCCTTGTTAAAAGTATTTTATTTGAGTACGAAGAATATGTACAATTATCATAAAGTGATTACAACACATTCGATGTAAGGAAGCTTGTTTGCTAACATTCAAATACAAAATCATTTGTAGTAAAATAGAACAAGACAATTTATGGTGAATGATAAAAGAGACGATAGAGAGTGAAAAAAAAGGAACTTTGAATACAATTTCCATTTGGAAGTAAAGGAATTAGATATGTTGCAAATTCTACAAAGACAATTGCCTCTTTTTTTTTTTAGGCAAGCAAAAAGATTATTGTTTAAATAAAAATTAGAGCTTCAAAATCATAAAAGAAGGTAGTACACAGAAAAAAGGAATGAAGAGTGATAAAGAAAAATAGTATGAAAAAAGAGGGAGAGAAAGAGAAAGAAGAGAAGTCCACAAGGCCAGGCCGAGAGTCACCGCCACAACCAGAGCTAACATAGTTTAACGTCTATTACTTATCGTTTGAGCTACCATGGCAGCAGCACATTATTGTCAAGGGTTGGCGTGGTATACGTAATCCAAGGTTGCCAAATCGTTTCAAATCTGGGGATCGTGTCCATTTCAATAGCTATCATCTTGGCGTGGGTCATAAAGTAATTCATTTTGGCTTTTGCTTCATTTAGAACTAATGTCGGTGTTCTCCAAGCCTTTGCTAAAGTTTGTTTACCTTCTGTGAAAAGATGCACTAACAATTTAAATTGGGTATAAGTTATAAATTCAGGCTTCAAGTTGAGTAATGCTGTTGCTGGATCAACAGGAACTGTTTAACCAAGAAGTTTAGTTGCTATTTTAAATAATATGAGGTTTGGGCCTGGCACTTGTGGAGAGGAAAGAAATAGGAGGATATTGTCTGCAAATAGACAAAGTTTGTGTTGGTATCCTCCTATTTCGATTCCAGTTATGGTGGGGTCTGATCTAATTGATTGTGCAAGTGGCTCTATTAGAAGGGCGAATAATAAAGGAGAGAGTGGACAGCCTTGTCTTGTGCCTCTTTCTATGTTGAAAAAGTCTGATTTGTATCAAGCATATTTGACGTAAGCTCTTGGTTTGTTGTATAGTGCCATAATCCAATTTGTAAAGTTTGAGCCGAACCCCCATTTCTGTAGTGTGTAATTCAAATAGGGCCATGAGATGGAGTCAAAAGCTTTCTTTATGTCAAGTGAGAGAAAGCAGGCGGGAATATGGCGTTTTTTAGCTATATGCGCCAGAAGGGTCGCTCTACGTACATTATTACCTGCCTGTCAGGAGGGTATGAAGCCCTCTTGGTCACGATGTATGAGGGTACCGATGATCTTATTTAGACGGGATGCTTTTTGCTAGTATCTTAATGTCTATGTTTAACACGGAAATGGGGTAGTAATTTGAACTTAAGGTATCATCTGGTTGTGGTTTAGGTATCATGCAGATGATAGCTAATAGTGATTCTTGTCTAAAAGGTTTATTATTTAATAAGTCATTGAATGCTTCTGCAAGCAAGGGGGAGATACTATCCGAAAAAGTACGATAATAGAGAGCTGAGAAACCATCCGGACCTGGCCTTTTATTTATTTTTAGTGTTTTAATAGCTGTTGCTACCTCATCTCCAGTGATGGGTTTTTGCTAGTGACATTATTTGCGGATCAGTCATTTGGGGAAGATTGATATTTGAGAAGAAGGAGTCAGCTGTAACAGCGTTAAATGTATTAGACTCTGTATATAGGGTTTTCAAATGAGCGCTGAATTTCTGTACGATTTTAAGGGGATTGCTGGTGTATATATTGTCTGCTGTTTTAAGTCTAATGGGTTTAAAGGATTTATTAATAGATTTTACTGCCCTTGCTAAATAAGTACTTGGTTTGTTAGAATTCTTATAGAATGCGTGTTTGGTTCTACGCAGTGATTTGTCAGCTGATTCGGTTAGAAAAAGGTTGTATTCTAAGCGTGCTTTTTCTAACCGAATTTTAACCTTAGGGGTAGGATTATTTTGAAAAGCTAAAAACGATGTGTTAAACTCTGTCTCTAATTGTCATGCGAGCATTATGCGTTTCCGCTTAAGTACTCCTGATTGGCGTTGTGTTGTGTTCTAAATAATCTTTTAGGGCCTGTTGGATTGTAAGGCAGTGGGAAGGGTGTTTAAGTAGTACGTCTGGAAGATACCATGTAGGATCATGCCCCTTAGGTACAATAGAAGCCACCGAGGTATAGACAGCATTATGGTCAGACCAAGGTATGGGGATAATGTTGGATGCGATTACTTCAGGTACCATCCCTACAGTTATAAATATGTGGTCTATGCGACTAAACGCTTGGTGAGGGTTAGAAAATTATGTGTAGTTTCTTTTTGTTGGGTTAGATTCTCTCCAAGAGTCGATCAAATTGTGTCTAGAAAGGAGTTGGGATAAAGATCTTTTATCTTGAGAACGTGGAGAGGTGTAAGGGGAAATGGGAAGATGACCTGGTTGGAGTCTCCTATTCCAAGTTATTAATACCCATAAAATGGTATAAATTTTTGTATGCGATGTGATAAAAAGGGTAAGGGTTGATAATTTGGTGCATAGTAAGAGACCACAGTTACTGCTGTGTCCATAACATATCCCGTTAGGATTAGGTAACGACCTTCCAGGTCTTTGATTTCTGAGTGTTTTGTGAATGATATGATGGAACGCAATGAGAGTACCACGTTTCTTGGTGAGGGCTGAGGCTGTGTATACTTGTGGGTATAAAGTATTAAAAAATGTAGGAGTTACGCTACTAGGCGTATAATAAACATCATTCACCACACCAACAATCAGAAAGTGCCTTCTCTGCTTCTAGCACTAGATGCAGAGAAGGCATTTGATAGAATTCACTGGTCATATCTCCAGCAGACCCTTCAAAAATTTGGTTTTCAAGGTCATATCCTCTCTGCTATAATGGCTCTGTACTCCAAACCCTCAGCCCAAGTTTATTGCTCAGCAATGCTCTCCTCCACTTTCCCTATAACAAACGGAACTCGCCAAGGCTGCCCCCTTTCCCCGTTGATATTCAACCTCCTTATGGAACCTTTAGCCCACAAGATCCGTTCCCAACCCAATATAGTAGGAATAAAAATTGGCACTGACGAACACAAACTTAACCTTTTTGCGGATGACGTAATTCTTATGCTATCAGACCCACAAACTTCTCTAGATGCTGTGTGTTCTGTTCTACAAGAGTTTAGCTCTATCTCCTATTATAAAATTAACGAATCCAAATCCCACATCCTAGGACTTAATATACCTATATCAACTCAGGCGTTCCTAGCTGACCGTTTCCCATTTCTCTGGGCAGAAAAATCTATAAAATACCTCGGTATACAACTTACGGCTAATCCTAAATCCTTGTTTCAAGAAAACTTCATTCCCTACCTCCAATCCCTGCAATCTGAATTAACACAGCTTGCTAAAGTAACACTATCATGGATGGGCAGATTGGCGTCTTTCAAGATGCTTAAGCTCCCACAGCTGTTATATCTCTTCCGCACCCTACCCATCCCAATACCTACTTCATACTTCCATAAACTACAAATGGTGTTAAACAACATTATATGGCAGGGAAAGAAAGCAAGATGCTCCCACGCTACACTCATCAAACATAAATCGGCTGGTGGTATGGGACTCCCCGATCTCAGGGATTATTACATAGCCGCACTGTTAGCACAATTAAAAGCATGGTTCAAACCTCACCCACAGAACCTGTGGAGAAATCTAGAAAACTCACAAGTCCCAGGCGAAAACCTACACAGCTGGATTCTCAGCTCACTTCACAAACGCCAAAAAGATACACACCTATCCCCTACTATATTAGCATCTAGGTCAGCCTTCCACCATTTGATCTTTAAGACACCACACAGGGGCTCCTTAACACCAATTCCCATCCCAATTACCGTGATCCCCCTTCTAACACATGATATCAATGTTTCAACTTGGACAAAGCGAGGCATCACACTCAGACCTTTATGCAGATGGAGCATTGAAATCCTTCCCATCACTTCAACAGGAGTTCAATTTCCCAAATAAGGAGTACTACCAATACCTTAGAATCACACACTGTCTAATTCATTCACATACGATCTTCCAAAAGATTCCTATCCACCTGTCAAATTTCTGGTTCAAGGACCAACCACACGTTAAAGGTATATCACTTTTCTACCAAACGTTAAAAAATAAAACATCCTTCACCAAAGCCCAACCTCAGATCAAATGGGAGACAGAATTACGCACACAATTCTCAGATGAGCAATGGACAGAGGCCTTAAACGCACCATACAAAGCAACTAAATCAACCAATTTATGGGAATTATCTCATAAGATTGCCTTCAGATGGTACCGAACCCCACATATCCTACACATAATAGATCCCTCCAATTCACCTTTATGTTGGAGAGAGTGTGGATCCCACGGCTCACTCCTACACACCCTGTGGTCATGTAGATTTCTCACTCAATATTGGTCCGATGTTTTCAACCTAATTCAACAGGTGACTCATATTCAGATTAATCCCTCTCCGGAACTCGCTATATTAAATATAGGAATTGAACAATTCCCCTATCCAATCAGAGGCACAATCATACATATATTACTAGCAGCTAAATTAACTATTACACGCAACTGGCGTTCTAAATTGAGTCCGTCTTGTTCAGAAGTCATATCTACTACCCAGCTACATAGCAGCTATGAATGTTTATTTGCGTCAAGCAAAGGCTGTCTTGGCTCCAAACAAGCAGAGTGGTATCTATGGTCCATCTGGTATGAAAAAGTAATTGACAAAGCTCAGAAATAATGATGCAGTATATTATATGATCGCTTCTGTTGCTCTGACCACTTGTACCTGGCGCATTCACTGTTCCATAGTGAGTATAAAATAGTTGGTGTGGGGGGCCTGGAATTCTCCGGAGGATCGACAACATCGGTTTCCTACATCTACATCTCTTGTCTCTTTTCGGTAAGAATAGCACAGACAGGGGATAATAGACACCTAGACCTCAATTGGTATTCTACTCACTTACTTACATCTGGGGCTTGAACACCAGAGACTAGAGACCTGTTTCTCCCCCCCCCCCCCGGTCACAGCTTGCACCCAGATGGGGTGACCGAGGGTCAGAGGAACAGTTCTCATATCTAGCCTTGTTCTGTTCTGTTCATTGACTCTCCTTTTGAACGATATTTAACACAACACGGATTTTCAGTACTTTGAAAACGTCATATTGCACAGTGTATGACACATTAGTTTTGTTTTGTTATATGTTATGTTTTGTTATACGTTTAATTTGAAACATCAACAAACTATCGAAAGTTATCCTTTATACCTGTCTCACATAAGGTTGATGACCTATGCTTTGTTCGCATAGTAAAAACTTTGACATATGTCATCTTTCTGATTTATACCCTACTATACCCCTGCGCGGGTGATACTTTGTCTTATTGTTACTCTTTATTCACTAATAAAGCTCTTTTGAAAGTAAAAAATGTAGGAGTTGAAGTCGGGGTAAAATTTGTTTCTTGGAGACAACACAATGTGTGCTTTTTTAGTTTGAAATGATCGAAAGGCTTTTACACGTTTCTGTGGCACATTGAGACCTTGTACATTTAAGGATAAAATATTTAAAGGAGCCATGGCAGCTGAAACAACAAGCTTCACTTACCAGTTGTCAAGGTGCAGTGACTGCTCGGCCCAGTCCCCACTGACGTGAAAAAGAGAAAAGGGTATCCAGAATTAGAGTGGAATAACTTAAAAAGGGAATGAAAGACAATAGAAGTTATAAAGCATTTAAATATATGTATATGTAAGATGTTTCGAGAAGTACCCATGTCGGGGTTATAAACCCCCCAACATGGGACAGAAGACCTTCGTCCGATCCCCATAAGTTATCATGGGGATCCAAGGAAAGCCAGGGGAGACACATGCAAATTCCATGTGTGGGGCATCTGCCTTAAAAAGAAAAAAAATAAGTTAATCTCAAGGATATAAGTTGTGACATTGTAAAATGATTGGAAAATGAGTCCACGCTCAATAAATTTGTTAGGGACTAATATAAATTTTGTAGGACATACATCCTTAGGGAATAAAAAGGGAGGGAGAAAGGATAAAGGAGTATAGGAGCATAGGGAATTTGCTGGTAAGATCATTTGTATTAAAAAAATAAATACATTAAAGATAAGAAAACCAGTCGACCCTTATTGGGGTGATAACAAAAAAAATAAACTAAATTGTGGAGTAAACATTGTCCAAAAATCATATGTTTAAGTTTTAAAAGATTGCAATAAAGTATCAGTTTTAGGAAAATTTCCTAACAATAGTGGTTGTTTAACATTTGTAGCTGAAAAAGCTAAGTAATCAGAGTAATCAGCCCATCAGCTATTAAAAAACATTTAGGTTATAAGGAAGTGGAAGAAGAGAAAGAAAAAAAAACGAAAAGTGAAGATGTTAACTTAACAGTAACTTAACCATTTTACTAAGAGGTAACTAGAGATGAGATATAAAATTCAAAATAATAAGTTTGTCCTTTAAGATTGGACATATACCAATAAGGTATGATGTAATAATTTAGAAATTTTAGTTCTTCCTGCATTTATATTTGCTTACTGATAAGCTAGAAGAGTCATTACGTTTTATTTTATAGAATAAATTCAGTAATTCAAATTCATTACTGTTTTCCCATAAGGTGCTGTCTGAAACAGGATCAGCTAGGTGCATTTCCTAGGGATATTTTGTCAGTCCATGGCGTCCTCTTTTGTGTGTATGGTGATTACCATTTCTTGTCTCAGAATGGGGTGTGTTTCGGAGGAAGGAGGCAGAAGCTGATCTCCTTCTTGAAGTGGAGGCTGTAGGTGTCCCATGAGTCAGGTTGAGATCTTGAAGTGCTTGTTGAAGTTCTTCAGGGGTTCTACAAGAGAATCTGGTCCCTTGATGGGTGAATCGTGAGGAGAATGGGAAGCCCCATTGATATTTGATGGTATGGCGTTGGAGTTCCTATAATTGGGGTTTTCTTGCACGTCTTAGATATTGTTAACTGGGAGAGATCTGAAAATAGCTGAAAATTGTGTCCCTGAAAGGTTAAGTTGTTCTTTTCTCTAGCTGCATCTAGAAGTTGCTCTTTCGTTCGGTAAAAGTGAAATTTTGCTATAATGCCTCTTGGGGGGCCATCTGCTTTTTTGGGTGTAAGAGCTCTATGTATTCTGTCCATCTCCAGCATTTCCACTGGTATGCCTGGTTGAAGCTCCTGGCAGAGCGCTGTTATAGTTGATTGTAGATCTGTGATTAATTTGGGTAATCCTCCGAAGTGCAGATTAGACCCTCTGGCACGATTCTCAAAATCTTCTAGTTTGTTCTTAAATGTAATGTTTTCCTCTTTCATGATTTCGATTTCAGATAAAACATCCTGTGTAGAATTTTCAATGTCCTCAATTTTCAGCTCCAGTGTTTCAGTGTGTCGCCCCAGTTCTCTAATTTCCTTAGTAAGATTACTAGTAATTTGCTCTGAGGTTTGTTGTAATGCTTTATGAAGCATTTTTTTTTTAAATTGCTTCAAAATGCTGAATGGGATAGCAGAGTCCTGTTGTGAGGTATTTGGCATGTTTAAATCAGGTTCAGTCCGAGTCCCCAGAAGAGATAACTTTTGGCAGCTTTGGTTTAGTTCTCTTGTCTGAGGTAAAAGTACCTGAGGAAACCGGCGCCTTTTTTAGTGTATGTTTCGCCTGAGTGCCGCCATTAGGGCTAATTTTAGTTTTGTTTTGGGCACCTCCTAACACCATTTTGTTTCAGAAATGTCCCCCTCACCTCTCAGGTGGATAATAGTGCGGTGTGTAATGTCTCCGTGTTCGTGAGTCGTTATATTGTGGTTTCTTCCCCTCACAGAGCGGAGCTCTAGCCCAACATTACCGCCTTGCTAGCCTCCATGCATGTGCCTCCAAAACCTCTGTTTTTTTTTTTTTGATCAATCGTTTTTATTGAGTTTTCAAAGTTTATAGAACAAAACATAAATAATAAGATATAAAGAATAAAACCGTATACATAGTGAATTATTTCCAGTTTCTAAGCAACAGTTTCTAAGTACACATAGTATATGCAAGTAAATCTCATGGTATCAGTAGGATATCAGTAGTATATCAGTTAGCCATTTTTATTCCACATAGTAATACGTTTCCCTCATAGCGTTTTAAATCTATTGTTCCATATTCTCCAATCATCATCAAATTGTCGGCAGTGTAGTGAATTAATAGCTAGTAACCTTTCGAAAGAGTGATTCCTATTGCCTAGAGTGATTACTTCCGATATATTAATGGCTGTTGTGCGCTTCCAGTTACGAAGTATAAGATTTTGGGTTGCTAGCAGTATATGAGTTACCACAGCTCTATCCCTCGTGGAAATAATTCCATGCCAATGTGTAATAATGCTAGAGTATGGTTTGGGGGTGTTAGTATGCCCGTGAGATCTGAGATCATTTGGAATGTTTTGTTCCATAGGCTGGTTAGGCTCGGGCAATCCCAAAACTTGGCCACATTTTCTCCAGCATAGAGGAGATGATGCCGGAAAAAAAGATGGATAGTCTATATGGAGTGTAATGCCATTGATTGGTAATTTTCAAAGTCATTTCCCAGTGGTTCACACAGTGGGAAGCTCTCTGAATAGTTTTGAAAGCGTGCAGCCATTGTTCATCAGAGAAGGTGGCAGATAAGTCCATTTCCCACTTACTAACGGCTAAAGACTTGGAAAAAGTTTGTTTGTCCTTCAAAAGATTGTAGAACAGCGATATACCTTTAGTAGGGTTTGACGTATTGGAATAGAATCCCCAGGCTTTGGAGGGTATATGCATGGTAGGTAAAGGGGGCATCCTTAGAAAGTGGGAAATGCGCATGCAGGAAAACCACATGTCGTTTGGAAGGTTATATTCAGTCATAATTCGTTCTGTTGTTTTAGGTATTAGGTCAGTAAACAAGTCTTGTATGTGACATATATTTTTTGCATTGAGACGTGTAGTTTTGAGAAACGGGATTTTAGTTTCAAGAAGCTCTATTGGGAGGTTGTATAGGTTTCTTGGTGTTCCCTACATTCATGTTTAATGAGAAATCTCCACGTCTGTAAGGACATTTGCAATGTAGGAGACATATGTCACTCATTAGGTAGGTAGTGAGGTTATCTGTTGGGAGTAGCGCCGTTTCTAGTTCAATCCATAACGGGCAGTCTGTGTGAGGAAACCAGTGTTTGAGTTGGTCAAGTCTAGTAGCCCATAGGTAATCCTGTAAGTCCACATATCCTGCTCCCCCTATAGATTTGTGAGGTGAAAGGCTACTGTGTGGACATCTGGCTTTTTTACCCCCCCATGTGAATTTCCATGCTGCTTTGGCAAGTGTTTTGAATTGGTAGTGAGCAGAAGATATAGAGTATTTGTGACAATATGGACATCTTAAAAGCCGCAATTCTACCAAGCCAAGATAGTTCTCTATTACCTCTTTCCGAGAGTTGTCTATCAATTTTGACCAAGAGTGGTTTGAGATTGACGTATGCTAGGGTGGATGTGGTATTGGTTAACGTTATACCCAAGTAAGTAATGCCCTTGTTGGTCCAGGAGTATGGTAGGGTATTTTGTAACTTATGCTTTGCATGTTGGTGTACTCCCAAGTCCAAGATCAGTGATTTGTTGAAGTTGACTTTGTAATATGAAACTTCTCTGAAGTCTGATAGTGTTTTGTGGGCCTGTGGTAGTGATGTCAGTGGGTCTGTCAATAAAAGTATAACATCAATCGCGAACAGGTTTATCACATGTTTGGTCTTTCCTAACGTGAAGCCCTTAATGTTATTATTCGTACGTATAGATTCTGCTAATGGTTCGATCATCAAATTGGATATGGTTGGGGAAAGGGGGCAACCCTGGCGAGTGCCATTGGATATATTGAAAGGTTTGGAGAGGAGACCTGACGTATAGACCTGTGCTGAAGGCAAGAATAAAGAGCCATTATTGCGGTAAGTATGGAACCCTTGAAACCAAATTTTGCTAGTACTGCTTCCATATATTTATAGTGAACTCTATCAAACGCCTTCTCTGCGTCAATAGAAAGAAGCAGAGAAGGCGTTTTTGTAGACGTTGCATGATATATGACATTGATAATGCACCTCGTGGTGTCTGAGGTCTGCCTCCCCCTCACAAATCCCATCTGGTCTCTTGGTATGATGCAGGGGATTATATTAGTCAGTCTTTTTGCCAGTAATTTTGCGTAAATTTTTACATCAGAATTTAGTAGAGAAATTGGTCTGAAATTGGCTGTGGTGGTGGGATCTTTGCCCAGTTTTGGAAGGGTTATGATGTGGGCTCTCAGCATCTCGGGGGGGGGGATGCTTCTGCTGTGTTTAAAACTTCAAGAATGTACGGGGAAAGTGTTTCTTTGAAGACCTTATAGTATTCGTTCCCAAAACCATCAGGTCCTGGAGATTTGCCATTGGGCATCGTGATCCTTTCTATTTCCTGAATCGTGATTGGGGCATTTAGCAGTGTTAGTTGTTCCTCTGTCAGGGATGGGATATTTACATTCTGCAGGAATGCTTGAATACTATCTGCTGTTGGTTGTGGGGTTGTCGCTTCTGTATGTAAGTTATACAGAGCTCCATAGTAATCAGCAAATTGATTCGCAATTTCTTGAGGGTTTGTGAGCTTGTGATGTGTGGTGGGGTGAAGTAAGTAGGCAATTTTGGATTTGGTGCGTGCGGCTTTTATTCTATTTGCTAGGTATTTCCCTGCCCTATTTGCATTGGCATATGAGTTAAGTTGTAACCTACAAAGGTGTTTGTCAAATTGTTGCGTGAGGAGTTCCCTCAGCTTGTCCCTAAGGTTGGAGAGTGTAGTAGCTATGGCTGGCGTGGGGAACGATTTGTTTTTTGTTACCAGCGAATAGATTTCATTCAGTATGTTATTGAGTGTGGTATTATATAGTTTCTTTTCTATGGCACCAAGTTGTATAAGTATGCCTCTCATAAATGCTTTGTGAGCGTTCCAGGGAAAGAACGGGTTTGTGTCAGGAGTAGCATTGGAGTGGAAGAAATCTTTAAGGTGCTGAGAGATCACTGGGAATAATTTAGGTTCTTGAAGGAGTCTTACATTACAGCGCCAGATAGGTGGTGAGGGGGAAACACCCTGTTTGTTAACAGTTAAGGTAATCGCAGCGTGGTCAGACCACGTGATATTGTGTATCATGGTGGTCTGAACACGCTGCAGAAGCCACTTGTCGGTTATAAACATATCTATTCGTGAGTAGGAACAGTGTCTTGTGGAGAAAAAAGTATAGTTTCTTTCACTGGCATGGAGACATCTCCAGGCATCGAAAAGTTCATGTGTATGAAGAAGATTGAGCAGATTTGCCGGTCTTTGCGGGTTAACAGTAGTAGTATCTAGCTTGGAATCTGCTATGAGGTTAAAGTCCCCTCCTATGATGAGATGTCCGTAGAGCATGGATTTGACTTTCTTAAGCACTTGTTTAACGAATCTCAGTTGGTGAGTATTCGGTGCATAAAGTGTCACTATGGTGAATGGTTTAGAGTTGAAGTCTCCTGTGAGGATTATGTATCTTCCGCTATCAGCAATGAAAGACACTTTGAGTTGGAAGGATATGGTATTCTTTATGGCCAACATCACCCCGCCCTTTTTACTATCAGGAGTGCACGCTAAGAATACGTGCGGGTAATCTTTGTTGGTGCAGGTTGGGGTCTTTTGCTTTTAAAAGTGGGTCTCCTGTATGAGGAGTATATCTGCCTTGTGCTTGCGGGCCTCCTTCCACATTAAAAATCTTTTAGCGGGATAGTTTAAACCTCTAACGTTTAGTGATAAAAATGTGATAGTAATTTTTGGTGTTTGAGAATGTTCTGAGTAATATCATGCGTTGGGTACTCACTGTGGTCAAATCTTTCCGGTTGTCGAGTCTTCACTGGCGATCGTGTAACAGTGGGCATCACTGAATCGTTGGGTGATATGTCCATGAGGAAGTATTCACTGCGAATAACATAAGAATAAAGGAGAAAAAAGGAGAAACAAAAAATAACAAGGTACAACTGCGAAATTGTAAAAATGGATCTTAAAACTGATCCGCGTGCAGACATGACTGCTGAACTCGGTAACGGGATGATAGGAAGCTAACTTTAGACAACTTCATCCAGAGAGGTTTGATATAAACTGTGCCGAGTAATTATGAGCTACCCCCAGCTTGTTTCCTGTTGTTGCGCTTGTGTGAGACCTCCTGTCATTCTTCATAGAGCTGTTGTGGATGTGGCAAGGAAGTGGAATAGGCTGTTTGATCTGGGAGGATTCCCCAGTGTTGTAGGGTTGCAATACCTTCTTCCAGTGTAGTAATGGATTTTGTAACCCCATTGTGCGTTATGATAAGCGTAGCAGGGTACTTCCACTTGTGTGGGATTCTATGGTTCCCCAGGGCCTTTGTTATAGTTGCCAGGTTTCGCCTTCTCTGCGACCTTGTCCTTTAGCCATGCAATATCCTCCCCTTGTGCCGCATGAGCGTCCACCATTACATTATATGTGGCAGTGTATTCTTCCATCCTATGTTCAACCCGGTCCACCCTGACCCCTATAGCCTGCCCCTCCTTGTGGCATTGATTTATTCCTTTCACCATATCAGTGTGGAGAGCTGATCTGAGTGAAATCAGCATTTCTTTCAGCATTGTGTCTGATATGGGCCTGTCTGCTGTAGGAAAGTCTGCTATGGGGTCAGGAGCGTGTGGTGATTATGCGGCCTTGTTCCCCTGCTGTGCGCTTACCTCCATGTCCTGAGCGTCCTGATTCCTGTCAGGGGAGGTCAGCCTGGGCTTAGATTTTGCTGGGCTCCTTGTAGAAGGACTGGAGTTACCCGAGGACATGCACATGTGTGGGCTAATGTGCCCCTGTGCTGCGTGTAGGCCTCCGCCTCCGTTCCTGTGCTGAGTGGCCTGGTCTGCATATAGTTGTGAAAGCGGGCCGCCGCCATTTTGCGGGAGCCCGCGGGATTTTGTAGCGAAGAAGTTTGCCATCATCTGAGGCTGTGGAGCGTTCTTCCTCCGCCTCGACATCCCCTCGATGTGCCGCCGGTCACCCGGTGTGATTGTGGCCGCTTGCGTGGCTGGTGTGCTAGGATGCTGGGCGATCTCTCTGGCTGGCGAGTGGAGCTCCTGGCTTAAGCGTCCATCTTAGGGCTCGGTCGCCACGCCCCCTCCAAAACCTCTGTTTTTAACGTAAATTGTTAGACAGTGTCAATCTTTTTTTTTTTGCAGGCTAGCTGGTAAGTGTGTTGGGCAATCGTCTGTTTGTTTGGACTATGCAATGTTCTTTTTTGTGCACCTTATTTCAAAAGCTAGTTATAAATTGGGGTGGCTGCCAATTCTTGTATAGCTTGTTCATTGAATTTGGATGTTGGAACACATTGGATTAATGTTTACCTGCACATTTAAGGAGGAATGGCCTCCCTCCAGGCATACCAGACCCTAATTTATTCACTGCTATTCTATATATGCTCTAACTTGGACACTCTCAAATATAAGAAAACTGTAAAAGAGGAGCCTTGGAGAGGCACTTTGGCTTTTAAATACATTTTCAAATGTGCGCAAATAAAATCTTTGTTATATACAAGGATTACCACATAATAAACATTGTACTAAATAAATAAGATGGTGTGAGAGTTTTATGTTTTCTTGCTTCTTCTCCTCACAACCCTCTCCCCAACCTCCTACAGTTAGGGTTGAGCCGAACACCCCCGGGTTCGGTTCGCACCAGAACCCGCGAACTGACCTAAAGTTCGTGCGAACATTAGAACCCTATTAATTACAATGGACGCGAACGTTCGAAATCAAAAGTGCTCATTTTAAAGGCTAATATGCATGTTATTGTCATAAAAAGTGTTTGGGGACCTGGGTCCTGCCCCAGGCGAAAATGTATCAATACAAATTTTTTTTTTTAAAACGGCCGTTTTTTCAGGAGCAGTGATTTTAATAATGCTTAATGTGAAACAATAAAAGTGTAATATTCCTTTAAATTTCGTACCTGGGGGGTGTCTATAGTAGGCCTGTGAAGGGGCGCATGTTTCCCGTGCTTAGAACTGTCCCTGCACAAAGTGTCATTTTTGCAGGAAAAAAAGCTATTTAAAATCACTTGCGGCTAATGAATTGTCGGCTCCCGTAACACAGAGAACAATCATTCATTGAAAGTCATTGATTAAAAAAAAGTCATTGATAAAAAAAAAAAAAAAAGCGTGGGGTTCCCCCCAAATTCAATTACCAGGCCCTTCAGGTCTGCTATGGATATTAAGGGGAACCCCAGCCAACAAAAAAAAAATAAATGGCGTGGGGTCCCCCTCAAAATCCATCCCAGACCCTTGAGGTCTGGGATGGATTTTAAGGGGAACCCCGGCCAAAAAATAAATAAAAAAATGGTGTGGGGTCCCCCTCAAAATCCATATCAGACCCTTATCTGAGCACGCAACCTGGCAGGCCGCAGGAAAAGAGCAAAAGAGGGGGGACGAGAGCGGGCCCCCTCCCTCCTGAACCGTACCAGGTCACATGCCCTCAACATTGGGAGGGTGCTTTGGGGGTCTGTGACCCCTCAAAGCACCTTGTCCCCATGTTGATGAGGACAAGGGCCTCTTCCCCACAACCCTGGCCATTGGTTGTGGGGGTCTGAGGGCGGGGAGCTTATCGGAATCTGGAAGCCCCTACCCCTACCATTTCACCAAAAAAGTGACAAAAATGGTAAAAATGACAGGAGACGGTCTTTGACAATTCCTTTATTAAAATCTTCTTTCATCTTCTTTCTTCTGGTCTTCTTCCTTCTTCCTTTCTTCATCCTTTGGTTTCTTCATCTTCTCCTTTCGGCATCTTCTTCCATCTTCTTCTTCCATCTTCTTCTTCCTCCGATCCGCTTCTTCTTGCTCTGGTCTTCTCGTCCGGCATCTTCTTCCATGGCGTCGGCGTCTCTTCTTGAGCCGCTCCGCTCAATGGGAGGCTCCCGCTGTGTGAGGCTTTGCTGCGTCTGACATGCGGGGTCACAGTGCATGCTTGGCCAATCATCAGCCAGCAATGCACTGCAACTGGCGCAGTACATTGTGGGCCGTTCGCATCACACGACTTTGATGCGAACGGCCCAAATAGTTCTGGGCTCGACGAGCGGTCGAAAGCAGTATTATATTTGAAGGAGAATAATGGGTCTAGTCTTGTTGCTTGCATAAGTTAACACAACCCACCCATTCACCCCAAGTTTTTTTTAAATTTAATATGACACCCACAATAATTCTATTGATAGGAAATATTTATTCACCAGTTGTTTCCCTGCTTTACCTGAAGGACCTCTTCAGATGTCAAATTAAGGACTATTATTTTCCTGGCATAAACATTTTTTAATTATATTATATATATATATATCTCAAGTTCAAGGCCAATTCTCCAAGGATACCAAAAAGACACCACTTAGGACTGCACACATTAGGGATGAAGAATTTTGCAAAATAAATTCAGTAACCCATGACCAAAAAGATCTAACTTTATGACATCCCCAAATCATATGCAGAATCCTTTCCTCTGTCATTTGACAGATAAAGGTATGTATTATAAATAATATGTAGGGGTGAAATATGCTCTCTGAAAATATTTCAGTTGGGTAAGCCTAACTCTAGATCTAGAAAATTCCTTTGAGTCCTGCTCAGTCAGGTCGGGATACCTACAATGCATTATTCTTATACATGGGATAGTTTGGAGGATCTTAACTGAGAAAGTGTATTATAAATCTTGGAAATTAGCAAGTTGCGCTGCTCTTAAGCCTTCCACACATGATCAGATTTTCCAACGGGAATTGTGTGATGGCAGGCTGTTGGTGGATAATCTGACTGTTTGTACGCTCCATCGGACAATTTTTGATGGATTTTTCGCGGACAAATGTTGGATGGCAGGCTTTTAAATTTTCCACGGACAAATGTCTGTAGTCGGATTTTCGAGCATGTGTACACAAGTCCTTGGGACAAAAGGACAAACATGCATGCTCGGGAGCATTCGTGGCCCGGCAAATTATGAAATGTCAAAATGCAGCAGAAAATATGCCAAATCAAATCATTATTCAACCAAAAAATAAAATAAAAGCCTCATGCATTTGTCCTGATTCTTAACTATTTCCCACCCGGCCACTGCACATATACGGCCGGGTGGGAGCCTTCTACTTCTGATAGGACGTTCCTGAACGTCCTTCAGGAGTAGGGGGATTGCGCGTGCGCATGCCCGCACAGCGGCAAGATCCCAATGCGCTCCTGTCACCCGGACATGCCGCATCTCGGATCGGCAGGAGGGCTCTGTGATTGGCCCTCCTGATCACATGACGTCATGTGATGTAAGCAAACAGCCGGTTGCTAGGCAATCGGCTCTCCTCTCCTCACACGGAAGTCGTCGCTGAGGAGAGGAGAGCGGATCGCTGCAGCCGGCTGGTGATCAGTGAGTATTAGCTGTTTTTTTACAGCTTTTTACGTAAAACACAGTAAACACACATGTCCCCAAACATGTTCCCAAAACATACATGTCCCCAAAACACACATGTCCCCAAATAATAAAAACACATGTCCCCACATAGTAATGATCCCCAAAACACATGTCCCCCACATATGTCCCACTAAAATCACATGTCCCAATGATTATCTGCACACATATGTCCGTGATCACACAAACCAATTATTATACACTTAACTGAATTTTTTTACTTAAAATATGTAGCAGAATAAATTTTGGCTTAAATTTATGACAAAATTAGATTTTATTGTACTTCTTTTAAAATAGAAAGAAGAAAATATTGTTTTTTTTTCAAATTTCCGCAATTTTTTCGCTTATATCGCAAAAAATAAAAAACGGAGTCGTGAATAAATACCACCAAAATAAAGCTCTATTTGTGCAAACAAAATGATAAAAATTTAATTTGGGTACAGTGTAGCATGACCGCGCAATTGTCATTGAAAGTGCGAGAGCGCTGAAAGCTGGAAATTGGGCTGGCAAGGAAGGGGGCGAAAGTGCCCAGTATTGTACTGGTTAATATAGGGGGTTAACAATGCCAAGAGTTGGTGAAAGCAGGGGTCCGTCATCCAGAGATAATTCTGAAAAAGGCAAAGGCATATGACATAATTGGTCATAAATAAAATTAAAGCAACCAATTTTTGGTCCAAGAAATCCTCCTCCTCCTGTTCCTGGACTGGACTTGGGTCAAAGCAATAACTCCAAGGCCAATAATAAATAGCACGTTATTGCCTGCGATTTCCCAACATGGCTGGTTAATGAACGTGCGTTCAGAAACAAACTGAAAAGCGCGAAATGAAAAGCACAAAATGAAAAGCGCGTACTTAAAAGCGCAAAATGAAAAGCGTTTTTCAGTTCACTCTTTGCAGTTCGCACTTTTAAACACTCACCAAACTTCTACGAACGCAGAATTAGCAGAAGGAGCCCAAAGGGTAGCGCTAAAGAACTGAAAAACCACGTAGTACGTCACTACGTTCATGTTTGTTGGCCAACAATTGTGTGCCGTTTGTATGCAAGACAAGTTTGGGGCCAACGCCCTTCGGACAAAAGTCTGAGGTTTTGTCTTCGGAAAATTTAATCGCGTGTACGAGGCTTAACTCTTACCAAAGTAATTGTCATCCATCATTGTTTATCCCACATTTATTTAAAATCAGACATTCTTTTGGATTTTTAATTCAACAGAATATTTCAAATAATAAAACAAATGAAAATGTCATAGAAAAAAACATCAAATACAAAATATTCAAAAATATACAAACATAAACAAATATACAAATAAGCAAAAACAAATATAAAACATTATAAGAGTGATGGAAGAGAAAGACCAAGTGGTTAATTGAGTCTGCATTTATCCCAAGCACATTGTAATTCACTTACTGTTGACTGACTCTATACCTCTGCTGGAAGCCTATTTTTCAGTATACTTTCGAAGGTTAGTTTTAAACTTCCCTTCTGATAGTATGAGGTCATGTCTCCGTCTTATTGATTTTGGCTTCCTATTGGAAATACTGCCCTCCTGAACCTTATTCAAGCATTTCAATCATGACTCCCCTTTCCCTTATTTCCTCAAGACTGTACATATTAAAGTGGAACCTGATTATCTCAATCAACATCGACTATTTTTAATCATTTTGCTGCTAGCATTAGTAAATAGATAGGAAAGTATATCATATTTACTTGATTTGATGTTACATGTTACACTCGTGTTTGGGGTGTGACATGTAACATGTTCCATTATATGCAGTGATGACCCCCTGTTTCCCCCTATTCCTATGACAGCAGCCCCCGTGACTGGTACCTGCTGTCACGTTTTAAAATCGGCACGGCTATGCGGCACCTGTACAGCCACATCTTTCATTCATAGGAATCTGTGAATCAGAAAACTACAAGTCTCATATGCCAAGGTAGCAGATGGCTTGTAGTTTTAAATGGACTATGAGATTGCTGATGAGTGCCCATGTAGTCCATGCATTCTTCCTACAGCTCTGAAACTGACAGCCTATAGAGTAATATGGGATCACAGCTGTGTACTTTATACCATATTTTTTGGCAATGTAATCCAACAGTAATCCAAATACTCAATATAGGATCGTAGATACTTCTCTCCCACTAGACGCCTTTATTTGCCTACTAGGGTTGCCATTCCCAGGCATCCCAAAATCTTCTAAGAATCTAGCTATTCATATTTTAATTGTGGACAGAAGACTTATAAATATTCATTGGAGAACGACTATAACTCGGTCCCAGATGTAACTCCTTACTGCTATAGCAAAGGTAAGGAGCATGGAACACCTTACTGCAAAAGTAGAGGACAAGATAGACTCTTGCTGCAGACTACAGGCATACCCCACTTTTAAGTACGCAATGGGGTTTATTTACTAAAGCTGAAAAGTGCAAAATCAGGCTCACTTCTGCATAGAAACCAATGAGCTTCCATGTTTTATTACAAAAGCTTAATTGAACAAGCTGGGGTTAGAAGCTCATTGGATTCTATGCAGAAGTGAGATGGATTTTGCACTTTTCAGCTTTAGTAAATAAACCCCATTGTGTACTTAAAAGTGGGGTATGCCTGTAAGCTGTAGCCTTATTGTAAATGCTGAATTTTATTCTGTTAAAATATCAAGCATGTTATACGTACCTGCTCTGTGTAATGTTTTTGCATGTATATTGCCCTTCACCTCCATGTGATTTGGTTGTTACTGTATGTTGCAATACAGTTACTTTTAGGTAACTTTTTACAGTTTTTATTTTTTTCTATTGTTTGAGTTTTTCCATATTGTCTGTGATTAGATTTTTGCTTGCTTTATGCGATTTGTAACCTAATTTTCTACTGATTTTATAACCTGTTTGTCATATTACTCTGTACAATGTTTTGTGCCTACCAGATTTGCCATTCTTGTGTTGCTCTTTGTGCAATTTTTTATAAAAATGTAACAAAAAATACAATAAAATCTGAAATGATATCTGAAAAAGAAGCAATTTCTGTAGCTTTCGATGAGACTGCTGATTCTGCCAAAAGATAATATGGCACATTCCTTTTGAGCAAACAGCTGTCTCGGGTTTAAAGGATACCTTCTTCAAACTGCTTGTTTCAACTCTTTCCATAGATCTTTGATGTGTGATCTTTGAAAGAGTGTGATTGCCGGTCACATGATCGGAAAGTTCCCGATCGCAAGCAGGGTGTGCGCTCTTGGCAGAGCTGTTTTTGCAATATCGCACGCAAATATGCGGCCGCTCTGCGCCAATGCCCTCCCGCTGAGAGGCCACTTATTTGCACGCTGTCTGTTAAAATAAAATACATTTTAAAAATGTAAAAGAACCCTGTCACCCCTTACACACACAGATTGCACGCAAATATGCGGCTGCTCAGTGCCAAGGCCCACCCGCTAAGACACCGCTAATTTGCATGCTGTCTGTTAAAATAAAAGACATTTTTAAAAATTTAAAAGAACCCCGTCACCCCTCACATACACAAAGACAAATGTGCACATAAGGAGTGCATGTTTATCTAAAAAACAATTGTGCAACATGTCTTGGGTATCGTCATGCATGCAAGAGTGAAAGAAAAAATTCTAGGTCCCTCATTTACAGTTAACTTTAAATTATTGATCTGGAATCGTGTGTGCACACAGTTTTGAGGCTTGGCATATTTAATATCTAGTTACCAGACAGATTAAATAGTATTTATGTGAAATGAAGCTCAAGTGTATTTTTTCCTGAAAATATAGATTTCATAAACAGTTGTGCAAATATCAGACAATATTATTCCATGGGGCCTCTGATTTTAGAAAAAATATAATTTAAGGCTTTTAAATAATTTTCTATGCAAAAATGCAGATTTAAAAAATGCGTGTGAAAAAAAAAAAAAATTGCTTTGGAGGCCAAGTGGCTAAAGTATATTTTTTATAAAATCTATTTCCTCTTTATGGAAATCTGTAAAGGCAGAATATAGAGATATCTATCTATATTAGATATCTAAAAAATGTTAATTCCCTGGCTGTTACTCTCATCCAATGGCTTTACTACTTTTCAAAGGTACATATCTAGAACAGGTTTACAGAGACGGATATCTTTTTTTGTTTTTTGTTCAGCCAGTGGGCTGAATGAAAAAAAAAAAAAAACAGATTCTTTCATCCACACAAGCAAGGTGGATGGTGGAATGTCAGAATACATTGATCAGCTGATGCAGCTGATTGACAATTTTTTTTTTTAGCATGTCCCTTAAATAGAAGTCAAACAATTAAAGGCTTCTTCTTTGTGTCAACTACTGAAGTAACAATCCAAAACCTATCCCCAAATTTTGCTAATAGATTAAGTCACTGAGTAGATTCTTATAAAAAACATTTTAAATAAAATCAGAAGTGTCATCTGTACAATTATTTGGCCTTTAATTGTACAGATGACACTTCTGATTTTATTTTGACTTAGCTATTGACTTTTAACAGAAAGTCAGACATCATATATCAGAAGTACTTTGTCATTGACTTTGGCTGTTTGTTTTGTAGCAAAACGAACTGCAATTGAAGCAGCCGATGGCATTTATTATGATGATACCCCTATTATACATGCTTAAGGTTAAGGTTAATTTTAAAGCTTGTTCTGGGTCTTATTAAGGTATTTTGAGAAATATAGTATATATATATATATATATATATATATATATATATATATATATGTATATATACAGTATATTAGATGTTTATAAATTATGCAGAATGATACAGAACACATTTATTGTTGAGCTTGTACTCTCTGTGGTGGCTTATACAGATTTTCAGTGGAAACTATGCGATACATTTTAACACCTGGAATAAGTCCAAAGCAAAATTCAGATGAGAAAAGAGAGAGAACATTTTCTGTGATTAATGGAGGTATGGGCAAGCTTTAGCACTGAACTGTAACAACAGGAGCAGCAGGAAGAAATTCACACACAGATGGACATAAATATCGAAGTAGTGTAAGAATGGTCAACTTCATGGAACACTTGGAGTTTATTGATTTTGCAGGCAGCTGCTAGAGACAAGGTCTTTTCTAATCATCGGCTCTCCAAGCATGTTTCTATCCTAAAGCAGAGTTCCACCAAAAAATGGAACTTCCGCTCAATGGATTCCCCCCTCCGGTGTCACATTTGGCACCTTTCAGGGGGGAGGGGGGAGCAGATACCTATCTATCTATTTGCTACCACTTCAGTCTCTGCGGTGATCTACGCCATGTCCGGCCCCTGCTGCATCCCCCCTGCTGTCTTCTGGGAGGCACACCGGTCCCAGAAGACAGCAGGTACCAGTGAGGACGCACAGCATGACTCGCGCATGAGCAATAGGGAACCAGACTGTAAAGCCGCAAGGCTTCAGTACCTGATTAAAAATTAAAGGAAAAATACTGCGCCAAACTTAAAAAGTGTTTTAGCTGCTGACACGACAATCCGACACAATTGTACAAAACATAAAAAACATAACGTGCAGCGCTAGAAGTAAGTGAAATGAATCAATGTCCCTGTTTTACATAAAGCAACACAAGAAATAACAACCCTGTGAGCCACAAGGAAAACAGGTCTAGTTATAATGGAAAACCATTCGTGTAACGTGAATGGAAACACACAGACTAGCAACTTATATCAATGAGACTGCCCAACAGTTAGATGGCTCATATTCTCATAAGTGCAGATCTAAGTGCAGTATAGTAAAATGAATCATGAAAAGTGATATGAGTATTCAGTGTGTGATCTCCTATTAAAGGTCTACACTGTAACCAAGTGTTATAATAAAGTCTCATGTGCAATCAGAGAAATCATGCAATTTCTATATTAAAATGTGTAAACCATAATGTAATAAACAAATATGAACTGAAGAAAAAAAATGGCTATGAAGACAGTCTATTGAACCATCTAAATCAACCAGTACAAATAAATCAATATTTGTGTAAAGGTGAAAGAAGTGATATTGACACCAACTCAACCAAACTGCACAAAATAGTAGCAATTCTCAAATAGAACTAAGAAAAGTACTGCAACCATCTGTTATAAAGAATAACAGATATATCCCTAGGGGTATAATATCTGAAGCGGACAATGCGACTTAAAAAAATCGCATAAATAAAATACTTGTAATCTGTAGAAAACAAAATCATAAAAAACAGTACATAATCGCAGAGATTTATCTACTGCACTCCAGTGGGGAGTGCAGTATATAAATGTAACTAGACCAGAATGTGCGATTTGTACAGTCGCATCAAAATTGCAGGACTACCAATAATACAAATCAATGTAAGTCAAAGAAATGACAATTGGGCAAATAGGGCACTGCACCCTGGAGAGAGAACTTCTATATCTAGGACCAACCAAATATATTGGATATGGTGGCCTGCAGATATAGTCCTCAAGGCCGTAGTAGCACCAAAAAGAGGTAATCAACCAATAGTATTGCGATAGTCCACTGGATTGCACGGTGAGTATTTAATAGCAGTCCACAATATATCACATTATAGGACTAGTGTAAAATCATAAAGGATTTCAAAAAAGTTAGTAAAGCAAACAAAGCTGCAATAAAGCGATCCTCCAGACAATATCAAATGGTAAATACTCTTTCTGGCTTCAAGCTGGTTCAATCTTCTCTAAAGCATTTAGATGTAAAAGCAAGAGATGACCAAAGTAGCCTTACCAGATACGGTGGACTCACAGACCTCTCGGTGGTGAGTCAAACGAGCATGTACCGGATCCACCGGATATATTGGGGTTGTGAGGTAGTCAGCCGTATCCTCTGGAAGGTTTCTTTTTCAGGTAACAGGTACCCCTGATACTCACCCCCCGTGGGTTGTCCAATCCCAAGATGGGAAGAAAGGGGCTCAGGTTGCACTCTCTGCCGTGGATAACTCAAAAGGAGAAATAGAAAAAAGGAGGCAACTCCTCATAGCATAACTCCAAAAAAGAAGTTGTTTATTAAGATTAAAATCATAAAAAAGCTTTTTTAAAAAAAGGCACAAGTAGAATCTTTAGGTGGCTCAGGCAAGCATATAACCCAACATGTTTCGCCTGCATAGGCTTCAACTGGGGTGCATGCCTGCCAGCCACTCTGGTGCCTTATATATACTGTATTAAATATCATAAATGATTTCATCTGTCGGCGCGCCGTTTCCCCACTTCCGGTATTCCCGGCTTGCGACCAATTATGTCTATTAAGGTTCCTGGTTATTCATAGCCAGGCCTCTGTTTCAATACCCTGTGACCTATCAGGCCTCAAATTCCAATGGCTCGCGTCATGCGTCAGCCAGAGCGACGCTTCCGCAATGGGCAGGGACTCCAGTGGGCGGCGACCATAAACCAGGACGACGTAGGTTACGTCACCGTATGTCCACCCTCCCAGTGGTTACGTACTCACAGCGCCGTCATACAGGTCGTCCCGGCAACCATGACGCTTCGCGTTTACAGGCATCGCTACAGGGAGGGATCAGAATAACTCACATAACCACGCCTCAACATGCGTGGTCTATGCATCCGGGCGATAACGCCGTCATGGTTACCATAGCGACTAGACGCCGAACAAACGGCTACAGGGGGAAGGGTCAAAACATTACCCAGCTTCCATTTGATTAATTCTAAGCGGAAGTAATAATGTTAGAAACATCCTATTAGTTTGTTCTAAATGGGGGAGAATGCAAAAAGCGCTCTAAACCGAAAACGGCACTATATTGGACCTAAACTATATTTAAAGCAGCCCATATGCAGTGCCTTACTCGGAAGGAGCTCAAGATTGATAGAAAAATGATCTGTATTATTCTATAAATAATTCTGATCCCTATGGACAAAGGCCGGTAAAACAGACCTTGGTGGAAGAGCAAAAAGGTAAAATAATCAAATCAAAAAAGTGTACATAATGGGACAATTTATACTAAAAAAAGGGCAATGCCAGTGTCCAGCTATATGACACCATGTGTGTGCAAAAAAAAATACTGAAGTATTAGACAGCAAACTGAACGGTGTGCTGGTTCCTAATAGTATTGGGAATATCCAAACATCTAAGATATTTTAAGACATTCCCCATATTTTTAGTTGCTTATAAATACCGGAAGTAGAGAATCAACCTGCCGAGGAAGAACTACAACATTATATATTTGCATCCTCTGATGTTTTATTCCAATCTTCTTTACAAAGAGAACATATAATAACACCATATAACTGTATCTAACCCTTTAATCTTATATGGTGACCACCATGGGTCAGAATACTGTATACGGGATAACCATCCCACTCCATACAGAGCCCACAAACCGATGCAGCAGATGATATGCAAGGAGTGGAAGTATCTATAACTGGATGAAAATGATATAATAACTGACATGTGTAAATAGGACGAAGGGGACGGATGGAAAGTGAAATGAACATTAGTTGGTATAATACCTAAGATCTGTTGATAAATGCATTAATATCCCAATCTATATTAAGACCATGGGGCGTGTAACTCTTCAATTGGTGAATCCAAAAAGTTTCCAATTTGGACACACCCCTAATATTAGATTCTCCCCTCCAGTTTGGTACAAATTTATTAATGACCTGAAATTTTGTTCCTTTCAGATCTCTGTTATGATGGAGGAGAAAATGTTTGGGAACATTGTGATCAATGCGGCCTTTTTTTATGCCTGCAATATGTTCATTACATCTCACCGAGAAGGTGCGAATTGTCCTACCTATATATTGCTTCCCGCAAGGGCAGGTTATAAGGTACCGTGAAGAAGTGGTGTTTTAAGCTTTCCGCCCTCCTATGCTCAACACCTCTCTGCGCTACTTGGGTGTGTGTGCTTACAATCTCTGGGGTGATAAGTGGTGTAGACCCCGGATGGTGATGTAGTGGGCATGTTATAGGTTATAAGGTAGACAACGAATCTAGTTTGGCAAGTCAAAAAATGTTTCATCTTGTATTCTCTGCCCGTAGAACTGGAAATAAAAGTTTAGTCTAGTGTCTCCCTGCGAAAAAAATATATAATGTTTGGGAGTTCTAAGTAATTTTATAGCAAAAAATACTGATTTTAACTTAAGTGGTTAAAATACTAGGAAAGTACAAATACCCCCCAAATGACATTTTTTGGGAAGTAGAGTCTGAGGTATTTAATAAGAGGCATGGCAAGTTTTTTGAATTTGTAATTTTTTTGTAAAATGAAGAAATTAAAAAAAATTGGTATTTTTAAAATATTTTTACATATTGTCACCAGTGCAGTACAGCATCATCATATGACTGGTGTGGAGGTGATCAAGGATGAAAACACTATTAATAATTTTGTTACATTTTTATATTTTATTTTTTAAAACATGTATTTTTTTTTCCTGTTTTTTTTTAGTACTTCATAGAGTAGCTCAGTGTCACCATAGGGACATTGAACTACTCTGGGGGGTGATCAGGTTTATTTTATTTTTTTACACTTTGATTGCTGGAACAATGATGATCATTGTAACAGCAATATTTTGAACTGTCATGAATGGGTTACATTCATAACAGCTGTGGCTTACTACTGTGTGCTGTGATCGGCCCACAGCTATCACATGGTGCAGGGTGCTGTGATTGACCCAGTTACCATGTGATAGCTGTGGGCCATCACAACGTCACTATCTAAGATGCATTCATAACAGCTTTGTTGATATTGAGATCATGTGAGCGCATAGTTATCACTTGATCCACCAGCAGCTCAAAGCGACCAGGTACTGGGAGCCGCAACCCGCTGTGTCCAAGGAGCTGCATCCCCTTTGGCTGTATGATGTACATGTACATGATCCAGCCTGCCAGTGTTGCCCTGCTGCAATAAATGTACTGTGTCTGGACAGCAACCAGTTAAAGAACCAGGCCTTGCCTTTTATTTTTAACCCATCTTTTGGCTAAGCTAAGCAAAGCTAAGCACATCTAAAAGAAGAAAATGTTGTAGTGTGTGGTTTCCTGGCAGTCCAAATATATGCTGTTAGGTTAATTGGCTCCTGTCTACTCTTGTCTAAATTGGCCCTAGTATGTGTATGTATGAATGTTAGCGAGGGACTTTAGATTGTAAGCTCCTTGAGGGCAGAGACTGATGAGAATGTACAATATATACTTAAAGAACGGCGTAAATTGTCTGTGTTTTATAAGTACCTGTAATAATATTTATTGCAACAGCTTTTACCGTGGAGTATGTGAAAAAAAAATTCAAGCACAGTAAACCTACTTTTTCTCAATAGGCTTTAAAAGTATTTTGTTAGGTAAGGTAGTCAGGTAAGGTTGTCACTTTTGTATTTTTAACATATGAAGACACCTGTACACTTTTTTTTTTTACATCTGAAAGTGTTTCTGCAATTTTACATATTGTTACACATATTGCCTACTACAAAAAAATATTCTAATGCCATGTACACACGATCGGAAATTCCGCCGGGAAAAGTCTGATGAGAGCTTTTGTTCGGAAAATGCGACCGTGTGTATACTCCATCGGCAGTGGTGTCTCCAGCTTTCATATTTTTTTTTTTTTCCATAAAGATTTTTATTAAGGATTTTTCAACATAACAAAATAAAATAACAAAAACAGCACAGCAGTATGCGAAATATGTGTACATGTATCACTTGTCATGTCGCGAAATAAACGATAGGGTCACAGTAACATCGACCAACATAAGCTGACAGTACAAAAACATTACATCACATGGTTATGCACCTACAGTCCCTGAGTGGATCTGCTATTCGGCCCCTCCTGGCAGTGTAGCTTGGCGGGGGACAAATCCTCTTCTAGTTGCACCTCCCTGTATCAGGGGGATGATATGGTTCAGAGGTACAGGGCGCCAGGGAGGCACGCTTTCGTAGTGGCCGCCGTGAAGGTGGCATCTGGGCCTAAATATAGATGATGAATGCGAGGGACAAACCTGTTTAATGACCTGTGTCGCTTCCACACGTGGCGTTCAGAATTTTTATTTTTTTTTTAAAACAGGGAAGCGACTAGGATTATGGTCGACACTCTTTACTGGAGCGTTTAGTGTTCATCATGGCTAATACCGAAGGTACAGAAGGAGATTAGATATAGAATAGAGAAGAATGGTAAGGGAGGACAGGGGTAAAAAAGGGGGGAGGTAAGAAAGGGTAATGGAAAAGGGGGAAGAGAGGGAGAGGGAGAGAAGGGGAGGATTGGGGGAGGCACCGTTTCAGTATCGACAGAGGAGGGGGTGGGGTCACCAACCAACTACCCTCCTCAGGGTGTTCCAAGTCATTGTCAATCAATCTTGCCCTATGGGGGGGTTACTGTGAATCAGGTCTTGACAGCCTTGCATCTGGCGATAATCAAGCCAGGGTGTCCAGATTGCAGAATACGTATCAATCCTATCATGGGCTGTGCTAATTAGCTCCTCCATTGTTGCTATCTGGTTCATCCTGGCTACCCATTCTTTTAAGGACGGGCAGCTTTCATATTTAGGGGGGGGGGGGCACATGGGGGGAGAGGGACAAAAGTAGGGAGGCCAACTATAAAAATGTATATATATATACACACACATACAGTGCCTTGAAAAAGTATTCACACCCCTTGAAATTTTCCACATTTTGTCATGTTACAACCAAAAATGTAAATGTATTTTATTGGGTGTTTATGTGATAGACCAACACAAAGTGGCACATAATTGTGAAGTAGAAGGAAAATTATAAATGTTTGTGGCGGGTGGGAGGGGAAAAGGGAGGGGCTGCAGCATTGACAAAGCATTGCAGCCTCACCATGCCCATCATTGTCGCCTTACTGTGTCCATCATGTCTGCCTTACTGTGCCCTCATTGCAGCCTCACTCTGTCCATCTCATTGCCACCTTACTGTGCCATCATTGCAGCCTCACCATGCCCATCTCATTGCCACCTTACTGGGCCCTCATTGCAGCCTTATGCCCCATACACACGGTCGGATTTTCCGATGGAAAATGTCCTATCGGACAATGTTGTCGGTAATTCCGACCGTGTTTAGGCTCCATCGGACTTTTTCCGTCGGATTTTCCGACGGACAAAGTTTTATCTCCTGCTCTCAAATTTTCCGACAACAAAGTCCTATCGGACTTTTTCCGATCGTGTGTAGCGAATTCCGACGGACAAAGTGCCACGCATGATCGGATCACATTACAAGACCAAAGCTATTGGCTACCAGCCTCTACGTAGTCCCGTCGTACGCAACGAACGTCACCACGTTCAGGATGATCGGATTTTCGGACAACTTTGACCGTCTTTATGCAACACTAGTGTCGGACAAAATCCGTTGGAAAAAAATCCAACAGATTTTGTGGTCGGAATTTCCGTCCGTGTGTACGGGGCATTACTGTGCCCTCATTGCAGCCTCACTATGCTCTCATTGCAGCCTCACTGTGCCCATCATTGCTGCCTTATTGTGCCCATCATTGGCACCTTACTGTGCCCATCATTGCAGCCTCACCGTGCCTATCATTGCAGTCTCACCATGCCCATCATTGCCGCCTTACTGTGCCCTCATTGCAGCCTCACCGTGCCCTCATTGCAGCCTTACTGTGCCCATCATTTCAGCCTCACCGCGACCATAATTGCAGCCTCACCGTGCCTATCATTGCCGCCTTACTGTGCCCATCATTGCCGCCTTACTGTGCCCATCATTGCAGCCTCACCATGCCCTCATTGCAGCCTCACCGTGCCCTCATTGCAGCCTTACTGTGCCCATCATTGCTGCCTTACGGTGCCCATCATTGCCGCCTTACTGTGCCCATCATTGCCACCTTACTGTGCCCATCATTGCCATCTTACTGTGCCCATCATTGCAGTCTCACCGTGCCAATCATTGCCGACTTACTATGCCCTCATTGCAGCCTCACCGTGCCCTCATTGCAGCCTTACTGTGCCCATCATTGCCACCTTACCGTGCCCTCATTGCAGCCTCACCATCGCTGCAGCCTTACTGTGCCCATCATTGCCGCCTTACTGTGCCCTCAGTGCCGCCTTAATGTGCCCTCATTGCAGCCTCACATGCCCTCATTGCAGCCTTAATGTGCCCTCATTGCAGCCTTACCATGCCCTCATTGCAGTCTCACCATGCCCATCTCATTGCAGCCTTACCGTGCCCTCATTGCAGTCTCACCGTGCCCATCTCATTGCAGCCTTACTGTGCCCATCATTTCAGCCTCACCGTGCCCATAATTGCAGCCTCACCGTGCCTATCATTGCCGCCTTACTGTGCCCATCATTGCCGCCTTACTGTGCCCATCATTGCAGCCTCACCATGCCCTCATTGCAGCCTCACCGTGCCCTCATTGCAGCCTTACTGTGCCCATCATTGCTGCCTTACGGTGCCCATCATTGCCGCCTTACTGTGCCCATCATTGCCACCTTACTATGCCCATCATTGCCATCTTACTGTGCCCATCATTGCAGTCTCACCGTGCCAATCATTGCCGACTTACTATGCCCTCATTGCAGCCTCACCGTGCCCTCATTGCAGCCTTACTGTGCCCATCATTGCCACCTTACCGTGCCCTCATTGCAGCCTCACCATCGCTGCAGCCTTACTGTGCCCATCATTGCCGCCTTACTGTGCCCTCAGTGCCGCCTTAATGTGCCCTCATTGCAGCCTCACATGCCCTCATTGCAGCCTTAATGTGCCCTCATTGCAGCCTTACCATGCCCTCATTGCAGTCTCACCATGCCCATCTCATTGCAGCCTTACCGTGCCCTCATTGCAGTCTCACCGTGCCCATCTCATTGCAGCCTTACTGTGCCCTCATTGCAGTCTCACCAATGCCATCTCATTGCAGCCTTACTTACTGTGTCCTCATTGCAGCCTTTTTCTAAGCGGATGTTCATAGGTAGAGCGTTCCATAGCCATGGTCCTTGGACTGCAAATCTTCGTTCTCCCCTTGATTTGTACCAGGACTTAGGGACGAGGAGGAGGTTTTGGTTGTTGAATGAATGAATGAATGATTTGTATAGCGCTGCAACTGCGAACTGAATCGCCTCGAGGCGCTTAATCCGACCTGTGTTGATTCTTTCTTAGCAGAGGTGGGTCTTAAGTTTTTTCCTGAAGGCCCGATGGTTTTCTTTCAAGCGGATGTTCGTAGGTAAAGCGTTCCATAGCCGTGGTCCTTGGACTGCAAATCTTCGTTCTCCCTTTGATTTGTACCGGGATTTTAGGGATGAGGAGGAGGTTTTGGTTGGTTGATCGGAGGTTGCGATTGGGAGTGTAGTGTTTTATTTTTTCGCATACGTATTGAGGAGCGTTTCCTTGTGTGCATTTGTGGGTCAGGCAGAGTGTCTTGAATGTAATCCGATCCTTTACGGTTAGCCAGTGTAGGTTCCTCAGGGAGGGGAGATGGATTCCCGTGGTTTTTTCCCCGTGACTAGTCTTGCTGCAGTGTTTTGAACGACTTGTAGGCGTGCAATTTGGAATTTAGGTAGTCCTATGTAGAGGGAGTTTCCGTAGTCGAGTCGAGAGTTGATGATTGTTTCTACCACTATTGCTTTTTCCTTTTCTGGAATGAAGGGGATGAGTCTACGTAGCAGGTGTAGAAGATGGTAGGATCTGCTGACTACTGATCCTATTTGTGCGCCCATTGACATCTCTGAGTCGAAGATGACTCCGAGACTTTTGGCTTTTGTGCTTAGGGGGATGGTCTGTCCAAGGATGGTGGGTGGAGTCCATGGGGTCGTAGATTTAAACTTTTGGTTTGCATTTAGGAGAAGGAGTTCTGTTTTGGATCCATTAAGTTTGAGGGAGCTTCTGGACATCCAGTCATCTATCGATGTGAGGCATTTTTCTAATTCCTGATATTAGTCTTTTTGTCCGGGGATCCGAAGGTAGAGTTGAGTATCATCCGCGTATGAGTGGAAGCATAGGTCTGATTTGCTGATGATTTTGAGGAGTGGACGGATGTAAATGTTTATGAGCACGGGTGATAAAGGTGATCCTTGGGGGACTCCATAGGAGACTGCGCGAGATTCAGAGGTGTATGTTCCGAGTTTCACTGTCTGTGACCGATTTCCTAAAAAGGAAGTGAACCATAGTAAGTCTGAATCTGTGACTCCTGCTACTTCTTTGAGGCGGATGAGTAGAGTGTTGTGATCCAGTGTGTTGAACGCTGCACTAAGGTCCAGGAGCACCAGGAGACATGATTCTCCATCATCTGCTGCTTCCAAGGCATTGTCCCATATTTTGAGGAGTGCTGTTTCTGTGCCATGGCCCGGGCGGAAGCCTGATTGCAGATGGTCCAGGAGATTGTGTGTGTCCAGATGGAGTTGTAGCTGTTGTACCACTGCTTTCTCCATAATCTTGGAGATGGTGTTCAGGCTAGTTATCGGTCTTCGTGGTTAGGGTCTTTGGGGTCCAGGTTGGGTTTCTTTAGGAGGGGTTTGACTATGCCTTGCTTGAGGGAGTTCGGAACAATTCCTTCGTTGAAAGATTAATTTATGAGTAGTGTTATAGTAGATGCCAGGATATCGGAACATTTTTTTAGAAGTTTTGTCGGGATGATATCATTGGGTGATGTGCTGTCTCTGAGGCTTCTGATGATGTTTTTGGTGGTGTCTGTGTCGATTGGGGTCAGCGAAAAATTTGGTGGTTGAGTGACGTTTGAATCGGTTTCCTCTTTTTGGATAAGGTTGATTATTTTTTTTTGTTGATAAAAAAATCCGATTGAATTTTTTTTTTTTTCCGTTTGTAATTTTCCCGAATGTTGTTGATTTTGTTTTGATAAAAAAAAAAAAATCCGATAGCTCGTTGCAAAATTCTTGAGTTTCGTTTGTTGGGGGCTCTAGGCAGGTAGGGTTCATAGTCTGGGCGACTAGTTTGAATAGTTCACAAGGGCGGTTTAGGGCTTTTGTGATGGTGTTTGAGATGTGTTCTTTTTTTATTTTGAAGATAGCTTTGTGATATTTCATTGTGAGTGCATTGTAGTTTGTGTGGTTTTCCTTAGTAGAGTTTCTTCTCCAGGCTCTTTCAGCTCTTCTACGTTCCTGCTTCAGTAGGGTAAGAGTGCCATTAAACCATCCAGAATTTTTGTTGCGGATGAGTGTTCTACGTTTCGGCGCGACTGCGTCTGCTGTTTGTAGCAATGCTTTGTTTAAAGAGCGTGTGAGAGAGTGTTTTTTCCATCAAGTGGTTTTAATTTAGGCTTGCTATTTTGTTTGATAATGTGGTTATGAAGAGTTCTGAGTTTCTTCTGGGATCTGGTCCAGTGTGTTGTTGTTGAGTGGTTCAGTTTCTGGAGGGTGGTGTTGGTGGTGATTTTAAATTTGATAGCGTGATGGTCTGTCCATGGTAGCGGTAAGTTGTTGAGTATGTTGATGTCAATATTTTGTTTGAAGATGAGGTCCAGAGTGTGCCCTGAACCATGCGTAGGAGCATTTATCAGTTGTTGAAGACCTAATTCTTCCAGTTGGTTTATGCAGGCAGAGGCGATAGGGTCTTCGGTGTTGTTTGCCCAGAGATTAAAGTCTCCAAGTACCAGAAAGTTTTTGGTTTTCAGGGTGTGAATTGAAATTAATTCGGTGAAGGGTATCAGGAGATTTGTCTTTGGTCCTGGTGGTCTGTAGCATAGCAGTATATGAATGGTGTCTTGGGGTGTTGTTTGCAGCTGTAGAGAAAGTGTCTCCATAAAAGGTACTGGGTTCTGTAGCGTAGGTTTCCCGAGCACAAGGTGCGATTTGAAGATCACTGCTATGCCTCCTCCTTTTTTTCCTATTCTATGCTCCGTTAGAATCCTGTATTTTTCAGGGACCAATTCAGTTAAGATAGTGTTGCAGTCGGGTGCTAGCCAGCTTTCCGTGATGAAGAGACAATCTATGTTGTTTTGGGTGATGAAGTCGTGGACTTCTTGTCTGTGCTTGACTGCTGATCTGGTGTTAATCAGGGCGCATGTTAAGTGTTGTGGTTGATTTGGGGTCTTCCTTTGATTGGTGGTTGATTGTGGGTTGATCCTTAGTAATTGCTCTTTCCGTAGTATTTTTTGAATGGGCGTTGGCAATGTTGAGGTGATGTATCTTAGCCTGTGAAGGGTTTCCGCTAAGTATTTTAAGATGCACATGCTGAGAGAAAAAAAAAATCTGATGGGGGTGATATCCATGTGGCGACGATGTGATTGCTGAGGAGATGATGGTCCTGCAAGATGTGGCTGACGAAGGTCTTGTGAGATGTGGCTGTCGATGTGGCGACAATGTGGTTGCTGAGGAGATGATGGTCCTGCGAGATGTGGCGATGTTGTGGTTGCTGAGCAGATGATGGTCCTGCGAGGTGTGGCTGATGAAGGTCCTCCGAGATGTGGCTGTCGATGTGGCGACGATGTGGTTGCTGAGGAGAAGATGGTCCTGCGAGATGTGGCTGTCGATGCGGCGATGTTGTGGTTGCTGGGGAGATGATGGTCCTGCGAGATGTGGCTGATGAAGGTTCTGCGAGATGTGGCTGTCGACATAGCGATGATGTGGTTGCTGAGGAGATCCTGGTCCTGCGATATGTGGCTGACGAAGGTCCTGCGAGAAGTGGCAACGGTGTGGTCCTGCGAGATGTGGCTGTCAATGTGGCGACAAAGTGGTTGCTGAGGAGATGGTGGTCCTGCGAGATGTGGCTGACAATGGTCCTGCGAGATATGGCGACGATGTGTTTGCTGAGGAAAATGATGGTCCTGCAAGATGTGGCTGGCAAAGGTCCTGCGAGATGTGGCTGTTGATGTGGCGATGATATAGTTGCTGTGGAGATGATGATCCTGCATGATGTGGCAGTTGATGAGGCGACAATGTGGTTGCTGGGGAGATGGTGGTCCTGCGAGATGTGGCTGACGACGGTCCTGCGAGATTTAGCTGTTGATGTGGCGACAATGTGTTTGCTAAGGAATTTATGGTCCTGTGAGATGTGGCTGGCGAAGGTCCTGCGAGATGTGGCTGGCGAAGGTCCTGAGAGATGTGGCTGGCGAAGGTCCTGCGAGATGTGGCTGGCGAAGGTCCTGCGAGATGTGGCTGATGAAGGTCCTGCGAGATGTGGCTGGCGAGGGTCCTGCGAGATGTGGCTGATGAGGGTCCTGCGAGGAGTGGCTGGCGAGGGTCCTGCGAGGTGTGGCTGGCGAAGGTCCTGCGAGATGTGGCTGGCGAAGGTCCTGGCGAAGGTCCTGCGAGATGTGGCTGGCGAAGGTCCTGCGAGATGTGGCTGGCGAAGGTCCTGTGAGATGTGGCTGGCGAAGGTCCTGTGAGATGTGGCTGGCGAAGGTCCTGTGAGATGTGGCTGGCGAAGGTCCTGCGAGATGTGGCTGGCGAAGGTCCTGCGAGATGTGGCTGGCGAAGGTGCTGCGAGATGTGGCGACGATATAGTTGCTGAGGAGATGATGGTCCTGCGAGATGTGGCTGACGACAGTCCTGCGAGAAATGGCTGTTGATGTGGCAACGATGCGGTTGCTGAGGAGATGATGGTCCTGCGAGATGTGGCTGAGTGGCTGTGCTGATGATCCTGATGCAGGTACAATGGTTCAGGTGGTGGAGAAGAAGGCAAACCCTGCTGATCTGCCCTCCCTCCCCGTTGATCCAGAGAAAGGCAAAAAACCCTGGCTGAGCTGGCCAATTGCTGCAGCTGAGGGAAAAAATTTCTTCCTGACCCCGGAGGTGATCGGCGGACCCTGGATCAACTGCTAGTGTGTGGTGCCCTGAGGCTCTTACCTGTGTTTAACCTGTCCGTGAGGTGTACTTAATTGTCCGGGGTGGTCCAGGTATGAGGAGAAGGTGGATCGAGAAGGGCGTCAGGGGTAGGCCTGCGCTGTTGTTTAGAGGCACCGGGAGAATCTAGCGCTCCCAGCTAACGGAGTGGTCCAGTACCGAATGTGGAGGAGTGCTCTGGGAATGTGAAGGCCTGCTGGCCTGGAGTACCAGAGAGCTGAGGGGGCTGGTCGGCGTGGGGTTTGAGCTAGGCCGCAGCCAATTCTATGTGGTGAGTGTGCTGGGGAGAAGTGAGCCCAGTCGGCTGCTGTGGATGTTGCCCTGTTGAGCTGCAGGCTGAGTGGGGGCCAGGAGGGGTCAGGGATCAATGGTTCTGTTGTGCTGGTGGGTGCTGTGGTCACACCTGGGTGTACCAAGATGGCCGACAGTTGGCCTGAAAGCTGTCTGTGTGTGGGTGTACCAAGATGGCTGACAGCTAGGCCCAATCCCCGGGCTATTCAGACGCTCGGATGGCTCTAAATGCGGCTGTGGATGATGTCGTTTGGTCGGGGTAAGAGGGGGGGCACTGGCCGATGCCGAGCTATGGATGGAGGGGTGTGGATGGGCGGTTGGTCAGCTTGGCCGGAACTAGGCCTGAGCAACGGTCTGTCCTAGCGGCTGACGCCCGGAAGGCAGCTGCAGCCGGTGCGGTGGAGAGCTGGGGCTGATTATGCAGATTAAAGCTGAGTGGGGGCCGCAGTGGGGTCCGGAGGGTCCCGTTCTCAATCCCGATTCCCGTTTCCTCTGCTAGGGGTCCGGGGATGCGTCCTCCATCGGAGTTGTTAGATCGGAGGTTTGCGATTGGGAGTGTAGTGTTGTATTTTTTCGCCTAAGTATTGAGGAGCATCTCCTTGTGTGCACTTGGGGGTCAGGCAGAGGGTCTTGAATATGATACAATCCTTTATGGTGATAGACGCAGTGTTCTGCCTATCACACAAGCTGGTCTAGGAGGAGGTCGGGACTTTTGTCATAGCGTGCAGAACAACATTTCAAAGCTCCGCGACACAGTGGTCTCCCGCTGTGCCTGTGAGTGAGAAGTAGGGAGGGGAGCACTGCAGCCATGCACGGCCGAGCCACAGGGCAGGCAGCCCCGGTAGGCCAGTCCAGCCCTGTTGGGGGGGCACATGGGGGCCCAGTATGATGTTGGGGGGGGTCAGTGCCCCCTGTGGCCCCAGGCTGGTGACGCCAATGTCATCAGACTTTTGCTGGCGGAATTCCAGATTGAAAGCAGGTTCTCAATTTTTTGGTCAGAAAAAGTTTCCATCAGAGATTCCGATCGTCTGTACCGAATTCCGACACGCAAAATTCCTACGCATGCTCGGAAACAATTCGAAGCATGCTCGGAAGCATTTTTCGGCTCGTCGTAGTGTTGTACATCACCGTGTTCTTGACGGTCGAAAGTTCAGCAAACTTTTGTGTGACCTTGTGTATGCAAGCCAAGCTTGAGCGGAATTCCGTTCAAGATCCAAGATTTTTCCGACAGAAAATCCGCTCGTGTGTAGGCGGCATTAGTTTGAAGAGTTGTTAACTTCTGCCTCTAAACCAGCCACCAGTTAAGAACAGAGTCTTTAAGGGTACTGTGTACAGACAATTATCTTTTTTTAGAGACAGCATAGAGACCAGCTACTTGGGTTGCACCCTGAAGTTATGTCATTAGACCTTCACCTGGAAGGTCATATGTTCTCCACTTGAATTTCCTCCTGAATTAATTTTTCAGTGCATCAGTCATCACATTTCTCAATAAAGCACATTGCAACCACTGTCACTAATTCTTGTCACTTTCTGCTTAGGGATAGATTACACTTAAGGTTGAGGGCTATAAAAACAGCTGTTATTCCAGCTGAGTGGCCATAAAATTTGCAGGCTTGTCAGACACATTGAGGACTACAACATTCACACACTGCCACAGCATTTAGGGAGCTCCTCTTACTAAAATATGGCTTCAGCTTGGTGTCCTAACAGTGGGACTACCCCCTCTGACATGTTTCCTCTAGTAGGTCAGGGCCTTTACAATTAAGCCCCTACCATGCAAAACATGTTAGAGTTTTTTCTCCCATGGGTAGGAAGCCAAGTTTAAACAATTTTGTACTAAGAGGAGCTCACTTTATTCTGAGGCAGTGTGCGGATGAGTTGTAATCCTGAGAATTTCAATATAGAGTCTCAGGACATGGCACTCCCAAAAAATGGTGGGACACTGTGAAACCCAAATTGTATTTGAGCATATGGCTACAATATCTCTATCATGACAAATGTCATTTTTTCTTTAGTCATTTTGGAGAATGGGATCTGTCAATAACTCTTTGTTAAAGAGGGGATAAGGGATGAATATTGTGTCCCGGGAAAAGCCCCCCCCCCAGTAAAATCAGCACAAACAGTACACATAAACACTGGCTAGACACCCAGTTAACCCTTTGGTTGCCATAGATGTTTAACCCCCTTCACAGACAGTGTCATTAGTACAGTGACAGTGCATATTTTTAGCACTGTTTACTGTATTAGTGTCACTGGTTCCAGCAAATTGTCAAAAGTGTCAATTAGTGTCCAATTGTCTGCCACAATATTGCAGTCCCTTTATAAGTTGCTGATTGCCGCCATTTCTAGTATAAATGCATTAAGATGCATTAAGATAAAACACCTTCTGCCTTTAGAACTCCTTTAAACCTATTGTGCAGACTTCAATTGCTCCCTGATTATGGACATCCTATCTGGTATTTGGTCCTGCATAGTGTTCCACTATGCTCCAGTATAGCATAGCCTCTTGTTCCCATGTCTACATCTAGTAGTCCACAAGGGTGTCTCCCACAAACCTGCTCATAGGGCGAGAACCACTTGAATGCCTGGGGTACCTTTTGTATGTAAACAATTGAGATCACGACTGTCTTTTTTAGCCACTTTCTTGGGCATCCCCCTTAGAGTTTTGTGGACGCATTTATTACAGAGCTCCTTTTTAACTTTAGACTTAACCACTTCACCTCCAGAAGGTTTACCCCCCTTCCTGACCAGGCCCTTTTTTGCTATATGGCACTGTGTTATTTTAACTGACATTTGCACGGCCATGTGACACTGTACCCAAATAAAATGTATGTCCTTTTTTTCCCAAAAATAGAGCATTCTTTTGGTGGTATTTGATCACCTGTGCAATTTTTCTTATTTGCGCTAGAAGCGAAGAATGACTGGCAATTTTGAAAAGAAAAAAAAAAAAACATATAAACACATCCAATAAAAGGAAATAAAAAATCAAATTTCTTCATCAATTTAGGCCAATATGTTTTCTGCTACATATTTTTGGTAAAAATAAAACCAAGTGTATATTTATTGGTTTGCGCAACACTTAAGGCTCATACACATTAAAGGAAAATAGGGCGAACCTTTTCGTCCAAAGTATTTTCATACGATTTTCGTATAGTGTGTGCACAACTTTCAAAAGCCGATTCCGAATTTTCGTACTAAAATTCCCGAAGAGACAAACTCCAAAATTTTTCACGTATGGGAACAGAATGAACGATTTTTGTTTAATGTGTACCTTTTGGTACGATTTTCGTACAAGAAAAATCAGAAAAGAAAGACTGCGCATGATCAGAAACAATAAACAACAAAAAAAAGCCTTTGTCGTATGAGAATTTTCATGAGCATTTTTGTTCATCGGTTCCAATTTGCTGTGAGACATCAAGAAAAATCAGACAAATGTTCGCACAATTTTCTTATAGTGTGTACCCCACTTTATAGTGTGTACAAACTATGGGATATTTTTATTTATTTATTTATTTTACCAGTAATGGTGGTGATCAGTGACTTATAGCATGACTGCGATATTGCTGCAGACAAATCGGACACCTAACTGACACTTTTTTGGGGACCAGTAATTTATTACAGTGATCAGTGCTAAAAATATGCACTGTCAATGTACTAATGCTCGCTCGACAGTGCTCGCTCCCACAACCTGGATGTGCAGAATCATGTATATATACGTGATTCTGCACAGCGTGGATGCCCTGTAGCAGCAAATCTGCTATGGGGCAGTCGGCAAGTGGTTAAACAGGGAGCCTTTTCAGGATCCCAGATGGTAGCCCTGTTCTTTTGAACATTGAACATATGAAACATCTTCCATGCGATAACCTCAGGTGTGGAATTTCTTAACCTTTGGAAGACTGGACTGTTTCACCTACTTCCTACCAACCATTTTTCAGATTTCAGCACTGTCACATTTTTTATGAAAATTACTCAGTCATGCAACAGTGAATGCTATTTATATTTTTGAGACAGATAAAGACCAAATATTTTGAAAAAACATTTTTCTTAGTTTCTTTTATAAAGCTTTGCAAATAAATAATCTTACTTCATAAATTTAGACCAAAATGTATTTTGCTACAATTCTTTGGTGGAAAAAGGCAAATAGGTGTACTGTATATTTTTTAGTCTGTGTGGAAGTTATAGAATCTTCAAACTATAAAATATATATTTGAATATTGATCAGCCCTGCTTTTCTTACTGTCTAGTTAATTTCAAATGCCAGGACAGTACAAATAACCCCCAAATGACCCCCCCCCCTTTTTGGAAAGTAGACAGTCCAAGGTATTTAGTGAGAGTCATGGTAAGTTTTTTAAGTAATTTTTTGTCACAATTCTTTGGAAAATTATTAAGAAAGTTATTTCTCACACAGCATTAAAATACTTACAATTACACCCCAAAAAGCATTCTACTACTCCTCCTGAGTATGGTGATACCACATGTGTGAGACTTTTTTTACAGCCTAGATGCATAAAGGGGCCCAAAATCCAAGGAGCACCTTCATGATTTCTGGTGCCATGAACTGCATATCTAAGTTCCTGACTAGCTATTACATGTCTGGAGGTCCTGGAGCATCAGAACAGTAGAAACACCCACAAAATGACCATATTTTGGAAAGCAAACATCCCAAGGTATATGCCACAAGTTTTTGGAAAATGTGGAAAGGAAATTAAAATGTATTTGTTTGTTTTTTGTATTCAATAATTTTTTATTCGTTTTTAAAGAAAAAATATATTGTTACAGACACCACACATCCAAAATCTCAATCTTATCATTTCCAACCCATAAAAAAAAAAGAAAAAAAAGGCCCTCCTCCCCTCTAGGCTCCTCCTCATCTTCTTTTATTCTTTCATAGCTAGTCAGTCCTCTGCATGCTCACAATACCGATATTCCGATGTATGCTCAGTCTAATGTATCACACTTTCCAAGTACTTCCCAGAGTTCTTGAAATCTAGCCATTTTTCCCAGGTTTCATTATATCTTTCTATTCGATCTTCCCCTTCATGTATAGTCCTTTCAATGAAACAAATCTTGTCAATCTTTAGTATCCATTCCCTCACACTTGGGGTTTTCGGTGTTCGCCAGTATCTAGGTATCAAGCCCTTAGATGCATTTAACAGGTGTGGTACCAAGGTTCTCCTGTATTGTGCTATAGGCTTTACAGTTTTATGGAATAAACATCCTCAGGGTTCAGCATGCATATATTCCCCTGGTATTTCCTGAATAGCCTCACTGATCTCCCTCCAGAAGGCCTGTATCTTAGTACATTCCCCCCATAGGTGTGCAAAAGTCCCCAGCGAACCGCACTCCCTCCAACATAGAGGGGATGTGTCCTCCCCAAAGCTCTGAGCTCTGATCGGGGTCACATACCATATAGCCATGAATTTAAAACTAATTTCTGTCATCTTAACATCCCTTGAGATACAACATACCAATTTTAATATTTTCCTCTTCTGGTGCTCATTTAGTCTTACCCCCAGTTCTTGCTCCCACTTCCCAAGATAGGGTGGAAATTCAGGTTCTATTTCTTTCATTAGTACCTTATATATTTTTGAAATGCTATGCTAAACACTAGACCGGGAACTAAACAATGCTTCTATTGGTTTAAGTCTATCTTTTCTATGTAGTGGCTGTGGTATCATTTGTGTGAAATGTTGTATTTGTGCATATCTCCATTTATCTATTGGCATACAACCCCATTTTTGCTTTGGTTCAATAAATTTGCAAATCCTATCTCCTGTCATCACATCTTGTAACTGTACAGTCTCCTTTTTTAACCCATCTGACAAAATAAAGGTAATATTTTCCAGGTGTAAAATAATTTGTATCTAATAGTGAAATCAGAGGTGAATTGTGCTCTCAATGACAATACTTACATAAATTATCCCATATTCTGAAAACATTCCCTGTCAGTGGATTTGTGCTTTTTGCTAAATCTTGGTATGACCGTGGAATCCATACCATCTTATCTAAATCTACTTTACTTAGTGCAAACTCTATCTCAACCCAACTTTTATTTTTATTATTGTGAATTCAAACTGTTAATTGTGAAATGGTAACCGCCTGATAGTATTTTTTATGATCTGGCAGTGCCAGCCCACCTGCTTTCTTCTCCTTAATCAGTACAGCATATGAGATTCTAGGATGTCTATGTGCCCATATATATTTTAATATTAAAGTTATAAGTTTCTTAAAGTATTCTAGTGGAAGGGAAATTGGGAGCATTTGAATTTTGTACAACACTTTGGGCATGATGCTCATTTTAAATGTATTTATTCTGCTCAACCACGAGATGGGTCTATATTTAAGGGAGTTTACATATTATTTAATTACATTAGGTAAGGGAATGTAATTAGCCTTGTACAGTCCCCATCAGTGATGTTGTCAATATGATTCCAAGATATCCCAGTTCTTCCTTGCGCCATACAAAGGGAAACATGGGCTGAATTGCCAACTTCTCTCTCAGCGGGACTGTGATATTCAGAATCTCTGAATTAGATGTATTCATTTTAAAATGTGATAGTATTCCCATATTTCCTTATTGCCTCCAATAAATTTGGTAGTGTCAGCCTGGGGTTTGAGATGCAAAAAAGAATATCGTCTGCATATGCAGTCACTTTGTGTTCCCTCGCCCCGATCCCCACTCCCCTGATGTCTCCGCACTGCCGGATTGTCATCAGAAGGGGCTCCAGGGTAAGTTCAAACAGGATCAGCAAGAGGGGACACCCTTGCCTAGTTCCAATGAATAATTCCAGGGGTGAGGATCTGTCTCCAAAGTGGAACCCTACTGACTCCTGGGCAGACACCTCTTTTGTCTGCCAGGGTGGAGCCCTAAAAATAAGCAAGTCTTTAATAAAAGCGATGTACACACCTGCACAAATAGTGCTCTGGTTGCCTGCAAAACCCCAACAGTCGGTTGGTCACCTGGTCACAACACTTACCCTTCTCCTCACATCTCCTCCCTCCTCCTCCCAATGGCCAGCATAGCTTCTCCTCAAGCTTCCCTCTGAGTGACAGACGGGCTGCCGGCTAGCTTCCCCGGCGTCTCCTCTCCTTGCGTCTCCTCCCTCCTCCCCCCGGCTGCCAGTGTAGATTTTTCTTTTGGCCAATCAGGAAACGGGTCTCAGGACCCCCTTTTTTGATTGACCAGGAGGAGAATTAGTGTGACAATAGAGAATATTCATTCGCTAGTATCACACAACTGGGTGGGTTTCGGGCGTAAAGCACTGCGCCCCAAACCCACCCTATTTCAAGCATATTAGAGCCTCTGGCTCTAATCCCGTGCTTAAAAAAAGACACCCCCATTGTAATCCATACATCCAACGCCCTGCATGTAGATTAGGGGTTGGATGCATGAATGGGGGGCGGCACCCGTGCGCCACTTATGGATGGGCCGCCACTGGTCCCAAACCAGTTTTACTTCTGTGTGAGAAAATCCAGTGTCCTCTGTGTGAGACATGCACCCTGGAGCCAATCAAAGTGTCTGGATGAGAACCCTGGGTGATACAAACCCTTTTCACACTGTGGCAGGGCATAATGCTGTCACAACACCACTGCACATCGCTAATGTGTTTAATGTTGTATCCCAAAAACTATACTAAACTTCAGCTTTAGATGCTCAAAGAAACCTACCTATGAACTTCCACACCCTGAAGAGTTACTATTTCAAATTTTCCTCACCTACACTGTTGATTGGCAAAAAAAGTCTCCCTCACACAACAATCACCTTTCACGCATATACATTGGTCAGGAGCAAGTCACAACATGTCTCCAGGATCTTGCAAAGCTGACACAAACTGAGCCCTCTCTATCTCCTGTGCCCAATTACACTAATATTTTATACTGATAATTTTGTTTAAAATCAAAGACCATGAAAAAGTTTTGCACATACTACTATCAATTTCTCTGTAATTACATTATACCCTTTTTATTAATAGTGGTGTTAAATAGCTGAATAAATATGCAGAGTTTACTGATTCAGCTTCTGTTTAAATTTCCTTTACACCTTCAGTTCTAGTTTATCAAGTTTCACTCACAAAAGAACTTATGTTATGTTCAATTCATTTTATTGAGAGAATTCTATACTTTTTTTCAAATCAGTCTAATAGACTGAAAAGAAGATATATGACCTTGTAAATCACAGTCTGACTATACTGTCTGAAATATGACGGAGTAGTAAAAGTAGACCTTTTTATGCAACTGTTAAGCCCCATACACACGCTCGGATTATCCTAGGACCAGGTCCGTCGGATCATGTCCGTCGTACTTTGTCCGATGTTGGTGCTGCGTACACACGGTCGGACTTTGTTGTCGAAAAATCCGATCATTCTGAACGTGGTGACGTTTGTTGCGTACGACGGGACTACGTAGAGGCTAGTAGCCAATAGCTTTGGTCTTGTAATGTGATCTGTGCATGCGTGGCACTTTGTCTGTCGGAATTCGATACACACGATCGGAATTGGTGTGATCGGACTTTGTTGTCGAAAAATCTATCCAGCAGGAGATAGAACTTTGTCCGATGGAAACTGTCCGATGGTGCCTACACACGGTCGGAATTTCCGACAACATTGTCCGATAGGACAGAATCCATCGGAAAATCTGACCGTGTGTATGGGGCTTAACACTGACATCTTTTAATGGTGTGATAACATTTTGTTTGCACTTATCCAACAAATGCTACTTGGATAAAGTTATATAACTATACTTAAGGGTAGGGATGGGTGAACGGTTCGGCCTGAACTTATGCTCAGGCCGAACCGTTCGCCTTTCATTGTTTGGACATTCGGCGAACATACGAGCAAACAGGTCGTTCGACCATTTGTTTGCCCCCCCTGAACCGACCACAATGCATTGCGGCACTGAACAGTGCATTGCAAGCCCTGATTGGCTGAAGCAGTGAAAGCTTCAGCCAATCAGGGTACAGAGCACTGTCAGAGTCATGATTGGACACTGTCATCATGACTTTATCCAATCATGGCTCATCCCCCCACAGTATAACAGTATTCTTTCAATGGCAGCCCTTTTAAGTGTGATTTTGGCGTGGAGAGAGATAGAAAAGGGCTCTGTTCAGTGCTATTAGTTAGTATGCTATACTATACTATTTTGCTTCAATTGTCAGAGTAGAATATTAGTTTAGTGTCAGTCTAGGGATAGCGTGAGTGTAGGGAGAAGGATCATCATTCAGCTTTGCATAGTGTGCAGCTAGAGTAGGGACAGCTCAGATAGTTTCAGTGTAGTGTAGTGAGACCGTGTTAGTAATCTTGACATAAGTGTATAGCAAGAGTAGGGACAGTCCAGATAGCGTCAGTGTAGTGACGGTTGAACACTGTCTATTTGATTGCGTTACTGCCAGTTTAACTCCATTTGCTTCTGTGCGCGTTACTGACAATTTAACACCATATAGTTCTGTGTGCGTTACTGCCAGTTTAACGCCATATAGTTTTGTGTGCGTTACTGCCAGTTTAAAGCAATATAGTTCTGGGTGAGTTACTGCCAGTTTAACGCCATATAGTTCTGTGTGCGTTACTGCCAGTTTAACACCTTATAGTTTTGTTCAGTACTGCAAGTTTAACGCCACATTCTTATATGTGTGCGTTAAGCCACTTAAATACTATATAGTTTTGTGTGCGTTACTGACAGTTTAACGACATATAGTTCTGTGTGTGTTACTGCCACTTTAACGCCATATAGGTCTGTGTGCATTACTGTCAGTTTAACACCATATAGTTTTTGTGCGTTACTGCCATATAGTTCTGATGCCCAGCCTTAACTGGATTCAGATGTTGGTTCTAAGGTTGAGGATGACAGGAACATGAGCCTAGAGAGGGGAGACCACTGGTAGGCAAATTGGCATTCATGTCCCCTCAGCCACAGCGTATTGCCAAGTTGTCTCCTGTGGTAATGATGATGATGGAGGAGATGGAGATGATGATGATGATGATGAGGTCACTGATGCGACTTGGGTGCCAGATAGAGCATATAAGGAAACTGAAGGTCAGGCGGCACAACCCCAAGGAGGCCGACATCAAGAAAGAGTAGAGAGCAGCCACCTTATTCCATTACATTCTGCAGCTGTTATCTCCCGGCCCACTCCCCAAAGCTCAGCTGTCTAGGCCGTTTTCAGCACATCTGCAGCAGATCGCACTATTGCTATCTGTAAACTGTGTCTCAGGCACATCAAACGTGGTAAAAACACCAGCTATTTGGGTACCACATGCTTAACAAGCCATTTAATGTCCATCCACTCAGCCCGTTGGAAAGAGCACCTAAAAGCCACAGAAAAGGGTCACAAATCTGTCCTTACTCCTCCTCACCCACTTCAGTCTGCTCCTGCTATACCGAGTCATTACCTCTCAGCAGCCTCCACTGACAGGGATGATGTTATAGCACAGGGTGTCCCAGGTCCTAGCAGCACATCTGCCAGCAGCACACCACCAGCTGTAGACTGTAGCCGGCAAATTTCTCTACCCCATCTGCTGCAGCGGAAAAAAAAACACAGTCCCTGCCACCCACATGCCCATCGTCTAAATGCAAGCTTGTCAAAGCTGTTGGCTCTCCAACTTCTGCCTTTCAGCCTGGTGGATTCTGCCCCCTTCCGTGAATTTGAAAAATGTGCTGTACCACAATGGCAGGTTCCCATTCGCTACTATTTTTCACTTAAGACCGTTCAATCTTTCTACCATCACATGGAAGGGAATGTTCTGACATCATTGGGCAAGGCAGTCAGCCATAAAATCCACCTTACTGCTGACATGTGGTCCAGCAAGCATGGGCAGGGACAATATATTTTGTTCACAGCACACTGGGTAATGCTGCTTGCAACTCAAAATGATGCAGAACAGGGTTTGGTGCTGCAGCTTGTTGTGCCCCCACATCTCCATACAGCTGGTGGTGATGATGCCAGACCTGTTAGCTCTACCTCTCTTCCTCCTCTGCCACCTCCATGCCCTCCTCTGCAGAATTTTCCTATGAACATCAGATAACCCCTAAGTGTTCAAAGGGCTATTTCATGAGTCAGGCTAAAAGGTGCCATGCAGTGCTTCAGCTGGTGTGTTTAGGGGACAGGGACCACACCAGAGCAGAGATTATTGCAGCTTTGCAGGGACAGGCCCAGAGGTGGTTCACACCATGCTAGCTGGAGCCAGAAATGGTGGCGTGCGATAATGTCTCAAACCTCCTGTCCACCCTTAGACAGAGAAAGTTGACACATGTGCCATGCCTAGCACTTGTCCTTAATTTGGTGGTACAGCGTTTCCTAAATGCGTACCAAGATGCAAGATGTGCTAAAGCTGGCCAGAAGAGTCTGTAGCCATTTCCGGCGGTCATACACAGACAGTGGTCAGTTTGCTGAAATTCAGCGGGAATTCCACCCGCCCGTATACCGCCTGATTTGTGACATGCCCACCAGGTGGAACTCGACTTTGGCAATGCTGCAGCGGCTATACATGCAGCAGAGGGCCATCGATGAGTACCTGTGCAAATACGGCATGATGACAGGCTCAGACCACCTCCACTTTTTTTTCCCACGCCAATGGCTGATCATTAAGGATGCATGCACTGTATTGTCGCCATTTGAGGAGGCCACATGGATGGTGAGCCGTGACAGTGCATGAATCAGTGACACCATCCCTGTTGTGTTCCTGCTGGAGCAGACTCTGCGTGGCATTATAAGAGGATATATCAAAAAGACACAGGTGCTCAGTATGCAAGTGAGAATCATATAAATATAATCAGGTAAATAAGACAAAACAAAAGGGACTTATAATGGGAGTAGCAACAAATTTTCAAAAGAATAATGTCCAAATTCACTTTAAAAGGAAAATTGAATTAAAAGTGCAGGAACCAGATATTGAGTCCAATCAATGTTGTTTTGCTAGATGAATAATCAGATGAGGATATACACTTATTGCTGAAGGCTGCTTTTCTCAAGAGTGAAGCCGACTCAGTCATAGAGGAAAGAAAACAAAATAGAAAAGCACCACTCAGCAAAGAGTTCTTTGATACCAATTAAAATGGCATAGTATCACTTACACTGAAGGCTGTGCATACAAAGCAGTAGCAGATGTTGTCACTTATGCATCGCAGAGTCACTGTAAGATCCGTTGTGTTGGTCGAAAGAAGCCGGGGGAGAACCCAGCTGTGTCCGGCACCTCAGAGGAATACGAGGCGGCTCGTGGAGGCAGCGTGTGACGTAAGACAAGCAGGGGACACAATGCGTTTCTGAGCATGCGCGAGGTCTGTACGGCACCTGCGCGCTCCTTTGTCAAGTGTAGAGATAGGGGAACAGCAAGAGAGACGATTCTTATATACTCAACCTCAAAAGGAAATGAGGGAGTATGCAAATTAGCCTTTAGTAGTGCGAGCAAACTAACAGTGCTAATATCCTTAACAATACTAGTATAATAGGGGTGACATAACAGAATATCAGAACTAGGGGAAGACTATAAAAGATATATATAACAAATATACAGCAAATCAACTGATTTTCACTGAAGAAAAGAACTAGAGGCATATGTTATAAAAACATATATACCATATAGATACATTGCAGATTATACTAAAAATTGTGGGATAAGAACTAAACAGCAATAATATTTACATATTTCTTGGAAGTGATATTAAAATTATGTGATACTTAGCTGTACACAAAGAACATACATGTGGACAATTATGTACACATACATGTGAGATGTATACGTTATTACACATATAAAATAAACGTATGCTAAAATTGTAGATATAATATTATTAAAAAGATTAAAAATATATTTATGCTAAAAGATTTAGATATCAATAAAAAAGGTTTCTTGTTGGGTAGCCTAAAAGAGCATCTATATATATAAATGAATATTAGTGGTGCACTCAGATACATAAAGAACAGTATTATACAAGTTGTTGTGTGTAATGTGTATTTCATAGGATTGTGTGTATTTCAATTTCTTCATTGAGGCCACCAGGGGCAAGAGTGTCATGAGTGACACTCGAAACGTTCTGGATCTTCACTCTTGACACTCTTGCCCCTGGTGGCCTCAACGAAGAAATTGAAATACACACAATCCTATGAAATACACATTACACACAACAACCTGTATAATACTGTTCTTTATGTATTGTTATATATATCTTTTATAGTCTTCCCCTAGTTCTGATATTCTGTTATGTCACCCCTATTATACTAGTATTGTTAAGGATATTAGCGCTGTTAGTTTGCTCGCACTACTGAAGGCTAATTTGCATACTCCCTCATTTCCTTTGAGTGGTGCTTTTCTATTTTCTTTTCTTTCTAAGTGGCTTTATGGACAGGGCACTGGAGGCAAAGCAGCAGGATGAAGAGGACTTCCTTTCCCCTAAAGGCCCACTTTATCCAGACACCATGATTCCTATGTCACAGAACACACAGGAGGAGAGAGGGGAGGAGTATTCTGCCACTTTCATAGGCTTCAAAGAAGAGGAAGACATGCGTTAATCTGTAAGCGATGGCTTTCCAACCCCAGGACCCTTGGGAATAGTACATGCCTGGGAGGAGGAAGTTCCAGATGCTGTCATCCTGAGTGACCCCAAGGAGTCTGCTTCTCAAGCCTCTGAAAATTTGAGGTGCATGCGCAACCTCATGCTTCAAAGCCTGCGAAAGGTAGAATGTGGAAGCTGACAGCCCTGGGCTGCGAGGACTAAAAAAAATCCAAAATGCCTCACTTAGGTGGACGCCTTCTCCAATGCTCCTCTCATGACCAACAGAAGACTCAAAACTACATTTTCCACGACACTGTAATCTACTGGAGTCAGGAAAAATGTTCAATAAAATCCTCTTTAACGTGCCCTCAAGAGATTTTAGCTTCTTCTTTAGCTTTAGCTTTGGCAGCATCTGCATCACATGGTGGACAATTACTTCTGGGCCAAAACAGAGATTGAGAGCTTTCCAGTTGATGATCCACTGACTTACTGGGTCATGAGAATGGACCACTAGCCAAAACGTGCCCAGTATGCTATTGAGTTGTTGGGCTGCCCTGCTTCCAGTCTGCTTTCAGAACGGGCATTCAGTGCTTCAGGAGGTTTCGTTACTGTTCATAGAATGCATCTGTACACAGACTCTGTGGACCGTTTGACTTTTATAAAAATAAATCAGTCCTGGAGTACTAGCTATGAAGCCCCTGATGCCGATGTCACTGATTAAGTCTTTTTGGTAAGTGGAATCTCTGCAGGACTTCGAGGCTGCCTAGCTTTGAGGGTGTTCAATCATTTCATCTGGAAGAATGTTTTTGGTATAGGTTTCATGGGCACAATTAACACCCAAAGACCAATTTTTCAGCACCTATTTGACAGGTGTATATCATTGCAATTTTTTTTTGTCTTCACCAAGAGCACCTCTATAGGGTTACAGTGGGAAGGCACCCCCAACACCCAAAGAGTAATTTTTTTGCACTTGTTTCACAGGTGCATATTATTGCAATTTTTTACAGCAAGGCCAGTTCTTGCTTTCATCAAGAGTACCTCTATAGGGTTACGGTGAAAAGGCGCCACCGACACACAAAGACCAATTTTTACACACTCGTTACTTCTATCCAAAGTCAAAGTGACACAAGAATGTATCCAAAAAAATCTGTAATCTTGTTTCCAGTGCACTACATTCTGGCCTCATCATACACACTGGTTCCCTCAGCTGTTGCTGAGCAAAATAAAGGGAACATTTTTGTTGGGCTTTATAAATGCAATTATTGTTGCAGCAGATTCTAGACATGGTACAGATCTGCCACGTTACAGGTAGACTAAGGGGTCCCCCCAGGCACTATATTGGAAGGATTTTTTTTTTTTTATGCTTTCAGTTTAAAAATCTAAAAAATCACTGCTTATTTAAAAATGAAGTTTTTTACAAATTTTTATTTTATTGATACATGTCCCCCAGGGCAGGACCCAGTCCCCTATAAACATTGTATTGGCAAAATGGGCACTTTGTATTTTTGACGTTCGGGTCCTATTGACTTTAACGGGGTTCGTTATTCGTGTCCGAACTTTTGCGGTGTTCGAAAGTTCTGGTGCGAACCGAACAGGGGTCCGTTTGGCCCATCCCTACTTAAGGGTATTTTCGCCAGCTACCTAACTGGTTATTAGAACTGTCTTCATGAATAATCCTCATATGTAAATTGCCTGTACATATAAAAACATACCATGCATCATTACACATTTCAGCTGCGTACCAAACAGTGTCGAGTAGACGTAATTCTCTTCCATTATCTGTTTCACTTGTTTGAATATAACATAGAAAAAATAAAGACTTCACTGGACTGATGCAGTGCACATTAATATTCACCTAAGAGCTGCCTAACTGACAAGCCTAGCTAATCACATCACATAGTATGCATATTTTTTATTATCTGTATTACTAGGTATTCTGCACCATGAGAATAAAAAAAAAAAATCTTTCAACATTAGTTAAAACCTCAGCTTTGCAGAACTACTGTAGCTGAGTTATGAAAACTGGAACAAATGAAAAAAGACCGAATGCTTATACCTAGTAAAATATATTTTTTTCTACTCATATAAGAAAACTATAATGATGATTATGGTACATTTTTCTGATAACTGATGTTTTAAATTTTTCTATAAACTTTCTATTGTACAAATAATAATTTTATATCAATGCCTGTCTCGTTCTCAAAGACATCAAAGGTCTCATTACATGGGGGGCTATTGGTCTATTATGTGATAGCAATAAAGTTAAGTGAGAAAAAGTGTAAAAATGAAAGGTACACCCAAGCACTTACACCCCCCCCCCCAAAAAAAAATCTATACTCTTCAACACCATTTACAATTACATACATGTTCCAATTTATTATGCATGCCAGAGTAAGGGCGTGATTCTAGGGTCATTATTCATTGTTAACTCTAAACCGATGACCTAGAAAAGACTTTAAAATAGGCGCTATGGAATATTTTGAGTACCAAAGTTTGCCACCATTTCACGGCAATGCAACATTTTTAGGATTGACACGTTGAGTATCTATTTACTTAGCACAACCATCTTTTATGTTTTATCAAATAATTGGGCAATTTATTGTAATTGTGTTTACTGAAATTAATGTGTTTGTAAACCCTCACATATACCCAGTGAAGCGAACAGCCTCAGATGATACACAGAGATTAAACAAATCCTCCTACATAAGTTTTACATGTACAGTAAATCTGCTGTCTTCAGTTTTATATACTGTTTAGAAAGTGCACGTCCTGTTAGAATTTTCTGTTCCTGATTCACCTGTGGGTGTGGATACTCACAATACACTGTAAGATAGCTGATTGGAGTAAAGGCACACACACCCTCTCCGCAGAAAAAGGAAGAAACAATGCAGAACTGTTCTGCGAAAAGGCCAGCTCTCTGCTAATCTATTTATAGCACCCACCCTGACACAAATTTCAGGCTGGTTTTATCACAGTTGGTGAAGAACTTGTCAGAAGTTATTATGATCATAACAGAAGAATAGAGCTGGAGAAAGCCATGGGACTTAGGGCTTTGAAGAGAGATAAGAAAACACTGCAGATATATGTGCCTAGGTCAAATTTCATAATTTGGGTTTACATCCACTGTATTTTTTGCTGAAAGTTTGCTGTTAGCTGATAAACTGTTGTGCTAATATTGTGTGATATAAAAAGTTGGAATTGCTACCATTTTATTTTGCAGGATTTTTACTTTTAGAAAACATATAGTGTTTGGGGGTTTTAATTCACCTTCAGGTCTAAAATTAGTATTTGGCAAGGAAAAGGTTAAATAACTTTTTTGGGTGTTAGTGATTTATTTACTTTTAAGTCTTTTTTTGGGAATAAGTAAGGGGTACTAATGTACTCCTGTACTCATTCTCATGGGAAAGAACCAAAATGAGTGCACCCCCTTATTATAAAGGGACTTCCAGATTCCTTGATCTGTACCTCTTCTACATACTTGTTTTGGTGAAAGGATGTGGCCCTCAACATTTGGACAAAGGGGCCTAGGAAAGGGGAACCCCAACTGTTGAGAAGCATGTCACCTTGTATGGTACAGGAAGGGGGGGGTGCATGTTCACTGCCTTACTGCCTTCCTTTCCTGGACACCCAGGCTGCCTGGGGGGGGGGGGGATGTAGGAAGAAACACCAAACATGGTATTTAAATGATTTCTGGTTTACATGTTTAGGGATAAATTCACCTTTTCTAAAAAAAATAATAGATGCACATTTTTTTGCAGGCAAAAAAGTGCATTTATTATTTTCTTACACAGGAGCCAGTGGATCACAGGTGCAATGTCAGGCTCCTGTAAACACTTCCTACAGCTCTCTGCCCATATTGCTATATGGACTGTGAGTTACTGAGCTGAAGGAAATATGAATGGACTATGTGGGCGCTGATTAGTGCAATCAGGGAATTGTAGTTTATTGATTCACAGACCCTTGTGAAAGACAATTTTATAAGTGACGGTGGCTGCAGAGAGAGGAACCCCTGCTTGCTGTCATGGGGGTCTCTCAGGGGGGTGTGGGAATGGCTGTTGCATTGCAACATATATTATGTTACACCTTAAATACGGGTGTAATGTGTAACATGTTGCTAGAGGTTAATCTATCCTTTAAGCTGCATGACAAGCATGAAATGATCTCTCCCTGCTGAATGCCTTTTTTTTGTCTTTTGCTATCTATTCAACAATAGCTTGTCTATTATCCTTAATAAAGACCAGAAAATAATAGCCATTTAGCCTCCAATAGATTTTAATAGGTTTCAGTGCTTAGATCTGCTTTCATTGACTTCCCGCTTGATTCACAAAACCCTGCTTGAACTATTTTGAACTCATCTCTATAAATTTTAGCTTGTGCCATTGACCTCTATAAACAACAAGATTTTTTTAGTAGAGCCCCTAAGGTCAGCATGTAAACATATGAAAAAGAACATATAGCTCTGCCTAATGGTTGAAATTGTAAATAAAAAAATATATATTTTTTACAAATTTACAATTTAAGTCCTAAGCATAATATAATATATACTGACATTATACATCCCTTTAACTTAAAAAAGAAGACAATCACATTCCATTGTTTGTTTTTAAGTAACTATCTTATTTTATATTCTTAAATTTTCTTATTAGCTGGCAGCTGTTACCTTTTAAGCCAATACACATTTTGCATTTTTTTTTCTGAGGAGAATGAAACGGTTAACTTTTCTAAATGATCTTTCACCCTCTTGAAATGCTTACATAACACATGATTTAAATTAGGACTTGAAGGGGCTATAAACTATAATAGAGTTTTATAGATGTAAATGAATGTCTTACATGATTGATAAGTAGGACACTTTACACAAACCCCCCCCCCCCCCTCAGCATTTTCTATGACTTCTTTGAATGCCTTGTGGGCTAAATGTTGAAGCACCAGTTTGCTAGTTCTCCAAATCTGTTTGATGATGTATTTATTTTATTTAGTCAGCTTCCAGGAGCAGTGCACTAATCTCTTAGGCAGATTATTACAACCAGAAACATTTATTTGATGTGCTAAATCACCATGACCTTTTAAATTGGACTACATTTTATCAAAGCGGTTTGTTTCCTAAGTATATTAATTAAATATGGCATGAACGGTCTAGAAAAGTCATAAAGAATATTAGTAAATGTGGTATTATGTGGTATAATGATTATATCTGGAATTGCCTTAAACATATATGTGATTATGAATGTTATTAGCATAGTGTATTGTTATCATTTAACGTGATTGTGATTTAGGATACATGCATATAGTTGTAAATGCATTAAGTGTTGTCGCCTAAGCAAAAAGGACAAAGGATAGCACAAAGTCTATATAGAATTTGTTCTTCTTGTGAGTGGGTATGAAATTAATTGCACAATACCACAACACTGGCTCCACTGCATGAAGAAAATGTTCCAAACAGGTAGCTCAAATGAGGACAGGTAGTAGGACCATAAAATAAACGCTCCCAGTAGCAACAATGTCAAAGAGACTTTTGAGGATTTCTCATTAACAGAGCATTTTTACATGACAGTTCAAGCTATTTCTTTTAATAATACAGTAGCAATGGCAGCATTTAACATTTTATCAAAGATAAAGGGACTACAAAATTTCCTAAAGTATTTAGTTAAAATTAGGTAAGGAAGTAGGGCCTTGATTAATTTGACTATTTAAATTCAAAGACAATTTATTGGGTAATTCAATAAGTGATATTAGGCAACAGGAGTGGTTATCCATTTATGTACAAAATACCATCTGTAGTTTCATGACTCCAAGAGTATTTTTTATTGAAAAACACATCAACAACTTGAAACAGTGATGGTGGTGGTGGTGGTGGGGGGGTACAAATGTTACTACTAATGCTACTCACTTTACAATGTGCATAGTAATCAATCAGCTTACAGATTTTATTGTCAAAGCTTTATTGAACAAGCTGAAGTCAGAAGCTGATTATCTACTATGCACACCTGCTTCAGGTTCTGTGTGCTCCAAGTAAATCTCCCTAATATGTTAAGAGAAACAGATACACATCAAAATCATGATTTAGCCCGTGTGATAATGATGTAATCAACTTGTGTATCCATAATACCTCTTACCATTTTTGGGCAGTGATAAAAATCCCAATGATAGGATGCCCTGAATGCCACATTGGGAAAGATGAAAATCTGTTTTAATTTGTTATGAATGCACCCACAGGCCAGGGCAACATTGAATCCCATTGTCATGCACCTCCTTTGTACAAAAAAAATACACCTTTAAGGAAAGAGTACATATTTCACAACACAAAGCTCAAATGTTGAAGCAAAAATCAATAAATCAATCTCTGGCATTGAGTATTGTCAAAATTGCCCATAGTACTGCCTCTGAGGTACAGAAAAATTGCTAAAAAATAAATAAAGCTTTTATCAAACCATAAAATCCATCTTTACAAACATACAAACAATTTAAAAAAAGCAGACAATTGAATTATGATTATAATTTTGCAATGTGAGATTAGTTCATAATTCTAATCATATTTGTTAATATTTATAATATAATTCTCCAAAGTCACAGTCGAATACAAAAATGGGGCACATCACAAATCTCAGCATGTTTTGTGAATTTCTATTCACTTCAACAGGGTATCTACAGGAAAAAAAGACCACAGTTTTGAATTTTAAAGATAATAATAGTATCAGAATCACAACTATATCCTTAAAATCTACCCCCCCCCCCCCATGGTCAAACATAAGACCAAATACTTACATATCAGCTTAAGAAAAACGTAAAAGGTTTTGACACTTCCAAATGGAAACCACCAAGGATGTCTGCCCTGGGAGCTGTGAGAATAAGGCCCACGAGGCCCAGCAGGACGAACAGTGGGTTAGACCAGTTGCCACTGGAGATTACAGATACACATAACAATTGTAGTTTTAGTGGTCATCCCTCCTATCCTTTACACTGCACTGTTTGCTCAGCTTCTTCTGCTCACAAAGTACCCACCATCTTTGCAAATTATAGTAATACTATCATTAAAAAAAAACGTTTATCTCACAGTATTAGTCTGTAGTATGCTTATCTCTGCTTCCCTGAATCTGTGTCTCTCCTTTCAGTGGGACTCTCAATTCCTTCCAGGTTGTTTCTCCGTGAAGGCAAATACAGTGTTTCCTGTTCAAATGCTTTTCCTGTCTACTTGGGGTTCTTAACATTCCTCCAAGCTCTCTCTGTAAGTTCAGAAGAAAATAAAAGAAATAGCTTCCCCTTGAGTAATATATATATATATATATATATATATATGGTATATAAAAAACATGAAACTTTGTTTTCTTCTACAGATCACTTTTCTGTCTGTTTATATATATCCAGGACCCCAACACTCCTCTAGGTTCTCTCTATAATATCAGTAGACAAGAAAAAGTACACTTATCCTTGTGTAATACATAACAACCAAATCAATCTTTATTTAAAAATACACTCACAGGTTCTTTTTTCTTTCATTCACATATCAACTTGTCACACTGGGTGCAGACTTTATCCATTAAGATGCACTGCAGCCAGCTATGGAAATGCCACCTTGGACTCTGCATTTATTGCCTGAAGATTTTACACAGTAATGTGGTATTAAAAGCCCATCCTGAGCATTCAATAAAACACACAGAAAAATTTCATAAAAGTAGCTGAAATCAAGCTGGAAAAAAGGGTCACCCTAGCGTAGATCATAAAAGGCATACATAAAGCCAACAAAAAGGTAAACAATCAGTATATAATAAAGATAAATATATAATACATCCAAAGATTGCACAAGAGGCAAGCTAGTGAAGATGGTAACCAAATGTAGTTGCAATACAAATATGATCAAATGGTGCACAAGAAACCCCAGTACTTAAGAATATAATCTACAGTATATGATAAACCAGATTTGGTAATCATATATATATATATATATATATATATATATATATATATATATGATGCACGAAGAGCAAATAAATAAATACAGTAATGGTGTAAAAGAACCACTAACCACCAAAGAGCATTAAGGAATTTAAACAATCTAAACATAGTTTAGAAAATTATGCCCAAAACTCAGCTACATGCATATAAACACATAAACGGACAAAATCTTACATGTAAAGTGCTTTGGGATCCTGTATGGTGCAAGCCAGGTGTAACAAAGAAGGAGACCACCTCTTAACAGACCTCTCATTTTATCCCCTTCCAACGTTATGTAAATGCTATCCAAATAGTGGAATGCTCACAAGCCATACATGTCCTTAACCATGTGGACAAGATGTAGCATGGCATGCAGAAAAAATCTTGTGTTGTAGAATGATGATATCATGCACACCTGCATAATGATATAGCACGTACAGAAGTGGTGTAAAATGGATACATCCCACAAAGACTCCACAGGAAACCAAAACTGGACAGAACAAAAACAAAAATGAAAAACAAAAAACACAAATAGGAAGAAGAAGAGGGGCAGGTCACCTCAATGCATCACAGCTCCCGGGAAGGAATTGCCAAACCCCAACCATAGGTTCCTCCAAGGGAGCACTGTAAGGAAAAACCATGTTAATATAATACATTGCAATTGTAATATAAACCAACACATAAAAACATATGATTTCAAAGAAAATATACAGAGAGGATATACAAAATCATAATTCAAAACATTATTAAATTAACATAAAAATGGTTGGAAAGAGGTTGATTTATTCAATTCAGGGAGATGGGTGGCTTCCAGAGAATAAATCAACCTTATCTCCCTTTTTAAAATTTTCTTGTTTTTGGGATTTTGCTAAATTCTGTCCAAGGCTAAAAAAAAACAAATAGAAAAGGGATAATATTTCAATATTGATCAATGATCAACTCTTGGATGTACAGTACTTTGGGAAAGATTTAGCTCCATTGGATATGATAATATTCCTATCTGTATTTATATGTTTGCAATAAGAATAATTACCACATTTATAAGTCACTTTAGGACATCCATCCCCTCTGCTGTATTGAGCTCTTTATAAATGACCATGGACCAATTTGTCTTCGATGGATGACGCTCTTTGAAAGACAATAACTGGAGCTGGTTTTAAAAATGTAGAGATTACAGGATTAATAGTTAAAGATGCCAATTATTTTGAAGTGCAGCTCTGATTTCATGGTGCTGTCTTGTGTATTTGGTAATGAATTTTACAGTATTGTCAGTTTTCCTACTTTTTTGTAAAAAAAAAAAAGAGAATAATGCACTCCATAGATTACCACCCGTGCCTTTCCATACTAATTCATCCAAAAAAGCCACTTCCTTTTGATGTCATAGTAAATTGCAAATAAAGTGAGTTAGTTTTCAAACATTTCATAAACTCACCCAACAAATGCCTCTTTCCATTCCAGATGGTAAAGGTGTCTTCAATGTACTTGTGCCATGATAAACATGAAAAAAAAGTGAAACTGTACAGAGTATAGAAGCTGCTGCAGAAATAATTGCATTTATAAAACCAAAAAAATACATTTTCCCTGCAAGCTTTATTTATTTTGTAAGCAACGGCTTGCGGAACCAGTCTGTATTATGAGGCTAATGTAGTGCACTGGGAACAAGAATATTTTTGGATAAGTTCTGGTGTCAAACAGACTTTGGATAGAAGTAACAGGTGTTGAAAAATTGGTCTTTGTTTGGTGGTGGTGGTGGTGCTTTAACACGGTAAACTTATAGAGGTACTCTTGATGAAAGAAAGAATTGGCCTTGCTGTCAAAAAATGCAATGATATGCACTTGTCAAACAGGTGCAGAAAAATTGGTCTTTGGGTGTCAGTGGCGCCTTCACACCGTAACCCCATTGAGGTGCTCTTGATGAAAGCAAGAATTACCCTTGCTGTCAAAAATTGCAATAATATGCACCTATCAAACAGGTGTGGAAAAATTGGTCGTTTGGGCCTTTACACTGTAACCCTATAGAGATGCTCTTGATGAAAGCAAGAATTGGCCTTGCTGTCAAAAATTAAAATGATAGGCAACTGTCAAACAGGTGTGGAAAAATTGGTCTTTCTTTGGGTGTTAATTGTTCCCATGAAACCTACACCAAAAAAAATCTTCCAGATGAAATCAACACCCACAATGCTAGGCAGCCTAGAAGTCCTGCAGAGATTCCTCATCCAGGGATTCCAGGGATTCCACATCCCGAAAACACTTAATCAGCGACATCGCCATCAGGGGCTTCATAGCTGCTGGTAATCCAGGACTGATTCATTTTGAAAAATGTCAGACGGTCCACTGAGTGGACAGATGCGTTCTATTAGACATGTGCACTGCCGAAAAATTTGTTTGTTTTGGTTTTTGTTTCATTCGGGGGTTTGTTTTTAGTTTTTTGGGACATTCGTTATTTTGAATAAATTTGTAACTTCGGAAAATTTTGAATTTGTTATGTTTCATACGTTTAAATTTGGAAATTCAAAAATTCGTGACATAGTAAATAAAAAAAATTAGAAAATTAGAAAATTTGGAAATTCGTAAATATGAAAATACGAATATACGAAAATCCGAAAATCTAAAATAATAACAAACTAACTAATAATAACTAACTATTAACCACTCCAATACCAGGCACTTCCCCCCTTCCTGCCCAAGCCAATTTTCAGCTTTCTGCACAGTCGCTGTTTAACCGCTTCCCGACCGCCTAACGCAGATATACTGCGGCAAAATGGCACGGGCAGGCAGAATCACGTACCTGTACGTGATCGTGCATGTGCCTGCCTGTGACCCCGGCCGCGGACCCGATCGCCGCTGGTGTCCCGCGATCGGGTTACGGAGCTGAAGAACGGGGAGAGGTTTGTGTAAACAAACCTCTCCCTGCGCTTCCTACACTGACTGTCAGTGATCGGCGGTTCCCTGTCATCGGGAACGCCGATTAATGACGTCAGACGTACAGCCACGCCCCCCTACTGTAAAAAAACACACACACGTCACACTGACTCCTCCCCGCCCCCTAGTGGTTAACCCCTTCACTACAACTGTCATTTACATAGGAATCAGTGCTATTTAAATAGCACTGATTTCTGTATAAATGACAAATGTCCCAAAAATGTGTCAAAAATGGCCGATGTGTCCGCCATAATGTCGCAGTCACAATAAAAATCGCTGATCGCCGCCATTACTAGTAAAAAAAAAAATATTAATAAAAATGCTATAAAACTATCCCCTATTTTGTAAACGCTATAACTTTTGCGCAAACCAATCAATAATCGCTAATTGCGATTTTTTTTACCAAAAATATGTAGAAGAATACGTATCGGCCGAAACTGAGGAAAAAATATGTTTTTTTATATATTTTTTGGGGATATTTATTATAGCAAAAAGTAAAAAATATTGCATTTTTTTCTAAATTGTCGCTCTATTTTTGGTTATAGCGCAAAAAAAAAAACCGCAGGGGCGATCAAATACCACCAAAAGAAAGCTCTATTTGTGGGAAAAAAAGGACGCCAATTTTGTTTGGGAGCCACGTCGCACGACCGCGCAATTGTCAGTAAAAGCGACGCAGTGCCGAATCGCAAAAAGGGGCCTGGTCCTTTGGCTGCCAATTGGTCCGGGGCTAAAGTGGTTAAATGACAATTGTGCAGTCATTCTACACTGTACCCAAACAGAATTTTTATCATTTTGTTCTCACAAATAGAGCTTTCTTTTGATGGTATTTGATCACCTCTGCGGTTTTTATTTTTTGCTAAACAAATAAAAAAAGACCGAAAATTTTGAAGAAAATAAAAGTTTTGCTTTTGTTTCTGTTATAACATTTTGTAAATAAGTGCGTTTTCTCCTTCACTGATGGGCACTGATAAGGGAGCACTGATAAGGCGGCACCGATGAGGTGGCACCAATGAGCGGGCACTGACAGGCTCTGATGGGCTGCGATGATGGGCACTGATATGCGGCACCGATGGGCACTGGTAGGCGGCACTGATGGGTGACACTGATATGCAACAATTATGGGCATTGATAGGCAGCACTGATGGGCACTCATGGGTGGCACTGGTGGGCACTGATGGGCACTGATAGGCGATACTGATGGGCATTGAAAGGCTGCAAAGATGGTTACTTATGGGTGGCACTGATAGGCGGCACGGCTGGGCACTGATAGGTGGCACTGCTGGGCACTGATGGGCATTGGTACATGGAAATGATGGGCACTGATGGGCACTGATATGCGGCACTGATATGCAGAACTGATAGGCATTCCTGGTGGCATTGGCAGTGGTAGGCATTGTGAGTGGGCACTGATTAACAGCTGCCTGGGCATTTATTGGCAGCTGCCTTGGCACAGATTTGCATTTCCCTGGTGGTCTAGGGGGGCATACCTGGTGGTCCAGTGTGGATGGCCATCCTGGTGGTCCTGGGCGGCATGATGGTGGTCCTGGGTGGTACCTGAAGGGGGGTTGCGCTAATAAACAATCAGCACAGACCACCCCTGTCAGGAGAGCAGCCAATCAGCTCTCCTCTACTTGTGTCTGTCAGACGTGAGTGAGCAAAAGCCGATCAACGGCTGTTCCTGTTTAAATTGTGATCAGCCATGATTAGACACGGCTGGTCACGTAGTAAAGAGCCTCCATCGGCTAACAGCAGCTTTTATCCTGCTGGACGTCATATGACGCCCAGTAAGGATAACTGAACCACCGCCTGGCCGTCATTCTGCTATAGGCCGGGTGGGAAGTGGTTAAATTATAGGTATGGGCATTTCCTTTCAAATTTTGCTGTTTATGAACGCAACGATTACGAATTTATCCAAAGTTACGAATTATCCGAAATAACGAATCCCGCAAAAAGTTTTTATTATTATTATTATTCATTTAGATGCGGCATTGGTTATTTTGGATAATTCGTAACTTTGGATAAATTCGTAATCATTGCGTTCACTAACAGCCAAATTTGAAAGGAAATGCCAATACCTTTAATTTAATAGTTAGTAATAGGTATTACTTCGGATTTTTGGATTGTCTTATTTTTGGATTGTCGTTCTTTAGAATTTTTGGATTTTCATTACTATTTTTAGATTTTCGAATTTTCGGAATTTAGAATTTTCTAAATTACAAATTTTCAAATTTACTAATTTTTCAGAAAAATTTGTTAAACGGGTTTTCGTTAATTAGAATATTTCAGAATTAACAAATTTGTCGAATTCCGCCTAAAAACTAATTCGTAACAAAACAAATTGCTCGTGTCTATGTTCTATTATCAGTATCAAAACCTCCAGGAGCACTGAATGCCCATTCGGAAAGCATGCTGGATGCAGGGTAGCCCAGCAGCTCAATTGCATACTGGGCAAGTTCTGACCAGTGGTCTATTCTCATGACCCAGTAAGCCAGTGGATGGTCAACTGGAAAGCTCTCCATCTCTGTTTTGGCCCCTAGATAATCATCCACCATGTAATGCAGATGCTGACGATGGGATGTTGAAGCTGACAGCCCTGGGTGGCGAGGATTAAAAAAACTGTGAAATGCATCTTGTCCAACAGAAGCCTCAAAACTATGTTTTCCACAACACTGTAACCTACAAGAGTCAGGAAATGTATTAGATAAACTCCTCTTTAACCACTTCCCACCCGGCCACTGCATATAAACGGCCGGGTGGGAGCTGTCTACTTCTGACTGGACATTCCGGAACGTCCATCAGAAGTAGCGGGATCGCGCAGCCGCGCAATCCCGATGCGTGCGTGTCCCCCGCACACGCCGCTTCTCGGCACGGCAGGTGGGCAAGGTAATTTGCCCTCCTGATCCATACGATGGCTGTGTCTAATCACAGCCATTGCACTGTCAACAGAAGGGGATGGGTGGCAGATGACAGGAGATCACGCTGATGCGTGCCCGCGCATCAGCGCAATCCCGATCTGCCTGTGCCCCCCAGAGACAGGAGAGCGGTATAAGACAGGAGGGCCATGTGATTGGCCCTCCTGATCACATGACGACTGTGTCCAATCACAGTCGTCAAGTAATGTAAATAGAGAGCAGTTGTAACTGCTCTCATCTCTTCCTCTCCTCACACAGAGCCTGTCAGTGAGGAGAGGAAGAGAGATCTGTGCTGCAGCCAGGAGATCAGTGAGTTGAATAGCTGTTTGTCTGCTGTTAACCCACTGATCACCTAGCTAGTGTCCCCAAAACACAGTGTCCCAAAACACAGTGTCATACCGTAACATCTGTCCGCCATCATCAGGCACATCTGCCCGCCATCACCCGGCACATCTGCCCGCCATCATCCGGCACATCTGCCCGCCATCATCCGGCACATCTGCCCGCCATCATCCGACACATCTGCCGGCCATCATCAGGCTCCGCTGCCCGCCATCATCCGGCAGATCTGCCCGCCATCATCAGGCACATATGCCCGCCATCATCCAGCACATCTGCCCGCCATCATCAGGCACATCAGCCCGCCATCATCTGGCACATCTGTCCACCATCATCCGGCACATCTGCCCGCCATCATCCGACACATCTGACAGCCTTTATCAGGCTCAGCCGGCCACCATCATCAGGCACATCTGCCCGCCATCATCCGGCACATCTGCCTGCCATTATCAGGCACATCAGCCCGCCACCATCAGGCACATCTGCCCGCTACCATCAGGCACATCTGCTGCCCACCATCAGGCACATCTAATGCCCTCCATCAGGCACATCTGACGCCCGCCATCAGGCACATTTGCCACCCGCCATCAGGCACATTTGCCGCCCACCATCAGGCACATTTGCCGCCCACCATTTGACATCTGCTGCCCGCCATCTGACATCTGCTGCCCGCCATCTGACACATCTGCCCGCCATCTGACACATCTGCCCGTCAACATGACTAAAAGATCATACAGCACAGAGGAGGCTTTCCAGATACTCCAGAGTATGTCGGACGAGAGTAGCGGGGAACTCTCTCCATCAGATTTGGATAGCGACTATGAGCCAGTGGAAAGCAGTGGCTCCAAGATGGAAACCGAGGAAGATAGAATCCTAACAAGGAGAAGCGGGAGGAATGAGCAGGCGCAGACATACACCAGCAGCGCAGCACTCCAGGATGATATGCAGGCATCCACCAGCAGCGCAGCACTCTGGGATAGGCAGGCATCCACCAGCAGTTCTGCAACCTTCCTAGAAGATAGGCCAGATGCTAGCAACGGAGCATCCCACCAACGAGGCAGTGCCCATACTAGCCTTCCAGATGTTCTACTGTATCCAACATGGCTGCCCAATATGTCAGTAGAACCTGTAATTCTCCTTTTTACAGCCCAGCCAGGCCCTCAGATACAGACGGAAAATGTAACCCCACTTTATTATTTTCACTTATTTTTTACCAATGATCTCCTAACCTACATTGTGGAGCAATGTAATCTATATGCCAGCCAACATATAGCCAACAATACAAGTTCTTCCTATGTCCGTCCTTTTGTTTGGAAACCCCTCACCTTGCTAGAATTTAACATTTTCCTTGGCCTAACCCTCAACATGGGGCTGACAAAAAAAATGAAGTCCATTCCCACTGGTCTACCCAACCTATCCACCACATGCCGGTCTATTCATCAATGATACCCAGAACACGTTATGAAATGATTATGAGATTTTTACATTTCAATAACAACGCCCAATGCCGCCCTCGAAATCATCCCAGTTACGATAAATTATTCAAAATTTGGCCCCTAATCAATTTTTTTGTGCCAGCTTCAAGCAGATGGTTACCCCTGATATAAATATTTGTGTAGATGAATTCCTATTACACTTTACTGGAAGACTTGGAATACAGCAATACATCCCCAGTAAAAGAGACAGATGTGGGGTAACATTTTATAAGGCGTGTGACAGGGCCACGGGTTACACATAGGACTTTATCATTTATGAGGGAAAAGACAGAAAGCTAAACCCCCCTGGATGCCCTACCTTCATGGGAACAAGTGGCAAAATTGTCTGGCAGCTGATCCAACCATTGCTTGGGAAAGGTTATCACCCATATGTAGACTAATTCTACACAAGTCTCCCACTTTTCCGCCATCTGTACCTAAAGCAGAGTGTGGCCTGTGGGACAGCACGGACCAACCGCAAAGGCTTCCCACAGACATTGGTTGCCAAGAAATTGAAGCAGGGTAAAAGGGCCAGTATAATATCGGGAGGAGCTTGAGCATGGTCGGGTGAGGAAGCGCTGGTGAAGACATCAAAACGGTAAGATCTGAAATAAATAATCTAGCAGGAAAAGCTAAGGAGGGGGAGGAAAGGATGGCACAAGCAGATACACGCGCAGACACCTTTGAGAAAGCTTTGATTATCCAAGAAGCCAGGACAGTAGACCTCCAGTTACATACAGAGGAACTTGAAGACAGGAGTCGCAGGAATAACCTGCGACTCCGAGGACTGCCAGAAACTCAGGGGGGGGAAGATTTGGAAGCGGTGGTAAAAGTTTTTTTTCAGCTCGTCCTGAAAAACCCTGAGAAGATTATTGAGGTGGACAGGGTCCATAGAGCCGCAGGAATAAAATCAAGGGACATAAAGAGACCTAGAGACGTGATATGTCGGGTACACCACTACACAGAGAAAGAGTTGATTCTAAGGGCAGCGTGGGATATAGGGGAGTTGGACTTTGAGGGAGCCCCTATTAAGATCCTACCGGATTTATGTCGTGCGACTCTACAGCGAAGAGCTCTTTTACGGCCCATCCTGCAAATGGCAAAAGAGCAGGGATGTACATATAGGTGGGGGTACCCACTTACCGTCAGATTCCGCAGAAATGCACACTCATATATAGTGTGTACACCAGAGGATCTGCCGGGTTTATTCTCCTTTTTGGACATTGCCCCCATCCAGATTGAAAACTGGCTTATGTACATTCCATATATAGGAGGACGGATGGATATTAGAGGGAAGCAATGGGCCAATCCCATAAGAAGATAAGGATAGCGCAGCTTGGACCGCTGTGAGCGAATGAACTTTGGATAGGTCTAGGGGATGGACGAAGGGGGGGGGGAGAACCGGAGAGACTCATTTTTTTTTTTTTTGGAAGGACTGTGATTCAAATCAAATCGCAAATAGTACCTCCCCTTGTTGTTTTGTTGTTTTTTTGTTTTTTGGTTTTATTTTTTTTTTTCCCTCCTCTTCTTTCCGGGGGAAAATACCAGTATACACTTTATATACTATACACAAAACTGGGTAACGTTTGTCTGAATGATTATTGATTTATTCTCTGGAGAAGTGGCCTGGCCAGGTCTAGCTACAGAGGGGGGGAAATATCCAAGACGAGGGATTAGGTTAAAATGTGAGAGAGAGCGCATTCCCTTTTCTTTTTTTTTTTTTTTTTTTGGGTGGTTTTGGAGGGGGTTCAGGGGGGGAGGCGGGGGGATTGGGCGGGAGGGGGGGGGGTGAGGAGGATGTGGAGCTCCGGAGGGGGGAGGGGGGAAGGGAGGGAGGGAAGGAATGAGCACTGGATTAGGGGAAGGAACAACCCCTTTTTCCCTATATTACTATTATTATTTCTTTTGGGTGTACCGGAAATAAGTGAGGGGTTAATATTTAATCAAAATGGGGGAGTGGGAGAATATTTAGGAATATTTATTTTTTTTTATTCCTTTTTTTTTTTTTTCATTTATTTATTTATTTACTTATTTTTTTGAGATACTGTGTGTACGCACTGACTGAGAATCACGTAAGAATCACATTGAAATCACTAAGATGGGAGTTTTTTTTTTTTTTTTACTGTTCTTTTTCTTTTTTTCTTTTTTTTTTTTTTATAGGAAATACACTTGTTAATAGAAGATGTGTTAGTGATAATTTGGTTGTTGTTTTTCTTTTTTTTTTTTTTTTTTTTTTTTTTTATTGTTTTTATTACCTTTGTATGGGTATTGGTATTTGTACACATAATTAAACACTAGAAGAGTAGGAGATTAAGAGAGCACACAATGAGGGGGACACAGTTAGCTCCATAGCCCCCTCCTCCCCCCTCTCTCCCCTGTTGCCTCTTCTCCCCCGCGCCCCTCCCGCCCCTCTGCTCTCTGCCCCACCTATCTCTCACTTAGAATATATAGGGTCTAACCCTCCCCAAAAAAGGAAAGAAAAAAGGGTCTTTTTTATTTATTTATTTTTTTTTTTTTCACATTCTTTTTTTTTTTTTTTTTTTTTTTCCCATATCTTCTCTTTGATCTCTCCCCGGGCGCCATGTAACCAACCCCCCTGCCCCCCCCCCACCGACCCCCCTCCAAGGAATATGTTTTCCCTCCCCCTTTTTGCGGTACGCACTTCCTGCAACGAAATGAATTAGCAAACACAGGCGGAGGGCGGGGAAGAGGAGAAAAGAGGAAGAAGGGAGGATAGAGAAAAATAAAGAAAAGTAAAGGACGGCAAAGAGAAAACGAAAGGGAAAAAAAAGGAGGAACCAGGAGCTCCGTACCCGACCACTCCGGCTTAATACCCCAAACAAAAGGGAAAGCTCAGATACCGTGCTAGACGGTGAGCACCCTAGTAGCACAGAATAGTGCTCAAATTTTTATTTTATTTTTGATTTTCTTTTTTGGGGTTTTTTTTTTATTTATTTTTTTTTTTTTTTTCTTTTTCGGTCCCCTTTTTATTTTTTTTTTTTTTTTTTTTTTTTTTAAATAATTTGTTCATTTTTTATTTTTCCCTTTTTTTTTTTTTTTTTTTCCCTCCCCTCCGTCCCTCTCCTTTTCCTTTTTTTTGGTTTTGGAGGGGATTAGAGTACCCCGGGTCAGCCCATGGAGATAATTAACATTATATCATTAAATGTAAAGGGATTAAACATACCCGAGAAGAGACGTATGTTAATACATGAACTACAACGCTACAGATCGGATATAGCACTCATCCAGGAGACTCACTTTAGAGATGATAAATTACCAAACTTAAAAAGCAAGTCTTTTCCGACTGTCTATCACTCTACAAATCAGGAGGCAAAATCAAAAGGGGTGTCAATTTTACTTGCGAGCAGAGTACCATGGGTTCTAATAGACCAAGTTAAAGATCCATTAGGACGATTTCTATTTGTAAAAGGAAAAATAGGAGAAGCTTTAATTACATTAGCAACAATATATACACCAAACGCCCACCAAGAAAAGTTTCTGAATAAAGTGCTGGGTCGCTTGACGGAGTTTACGGAAGGACATCTGATTCTCGGGGGTGATTTAAATGTTCCACTGAACCCAGCGGAGGATACTTCCTCGGGAGTGTCGTCTCTGCCTGCAGGAACGCGTAGCCGGATAGCTAAAACATTACATAAGAACCAATTGATCGATATTTGGCGGCTGTTCTTTCCTGCGGACAGAGATTATACTTTCTTTTCAACCCCCCATAGGTCATACTCACGTATAGACTATTTCCTAGTACCACACTCCCAATTAGAGGCTGTGCAGGAAACTAGCATAGGGTCTATAACCTGGAGCGACCACGCACCCATTTTTATGAAATACGCTCTACAGAATACCAGGAACAATAGACTCAGGCAATGGAGATTAAATGAAAGCCTACTGCAGGATAAAGAGATCTTGGAAGACGTAATTAAAGAATTGGACTTTTTTTTTATCATAAATGATAATTCCGAATGTGACCCCGGAAATATATGGGAAGCACATAAAACGGTCATAAGGGGGATCCTGATTAAACATGGGGCTAGAATTAACCGCCAACGTAGAGAAAGACTGAAACTATTATTAGAAGAACTAGCAATCTTAGAAGGACAACATAAACAAACACTATCTGAGCTACTAGAAAAAGACTTAAAGGCCAAAAGAACACAAATTTCTGATTTACTACTATACAAAGCCAAAGCAGCGTTACAGATAAGCAAAAAATTCACATACGAATCGGGAGATAAATGCGGAAGATATCTAGCTAGATCCTTAAGAGAACAGAGACAAAGAAATTATATTCCACACCTAATATCCTCTAAAAAATTGAAGATTACAAAACCTAAAGATATAGTCAAAGAATTTCAAGAGTTCTACAAATCACTGTATAACTTACAGACCAAACCCCCCACACAAGAACAAATAGATAACTACCTGATCCAATCACAAATGCCACAGATTGGAGAATCAGATAGAGAGGAAATGGAAAAACCGATAACAATAGAAGAACTTCAAGGAGCCATAAAGAACACTAAACTAGGGAAAGCCCCAGGCCCAGATGGCCTATCGGCTCAATATTATAAAAGCCTGTTTCCCTCCCTGATTTCATTTATGGTTAAATTCTTTAATTCTCTTAGCAGGACTGCAAGATTCGCTAAAGAGACCACATTAGCTCAAATTTCAGTGATCCCCAAAGAGGGGAAAGATCCATCTTCCTGTGGAAGTTACCGCCCCATCTCTTTACTTAATTTAGACCTAAAGATTTTTTCCAAAATTATAGCAAATAGGATACAACAACACATCACTAGGCTGATCCACTTAGACCAAGTGGGATTTGTCCCTACACGGGAAGCAAGAGACAACACTACTAAAGTACTCAATCTTCTTCATGTAGCAGATAAATCTAAGATACGAAGCGTATTCATAAATACAGACGCAGAGAAAGCCTTCGACAGGGTAAATTGGAACTTCATGATCTCAGTATTACGATTTGGAGGCTTCGGAAACAGAATGGTAAAATGGATTACATCTATATACTCAAATCCCACAGCTAGAGTACAAGTTAATGGTGTTATCTCGGAAACCTTCCAAGTCTCAAATGGGACAAGACAAGGATGCCCACTATCCCCACTCCTCTTTGCCCTGTCGCTGGAACCACTTCTCTGTATAATACGCCAAAACCAGGATATCACAGGAATTAAAATAAGGGAAGCCCAATATAAGATATCAGCATATGCTGACGATATGATGTTCTCGCTGACAAACCCCTTGATTTCAATACCGAACCTGATGAAAGAGTTTAAAAGATATAAATTGCTTTCCAACCTACAGATTAACTACACGAAATCTGAGGCAATGGGGGTAAATTGCCCACAAGGAGTAATAAACCAAATGAAGGAAAATTTCAGATTTAAATGGACAGATACAGCTCTTACGTATTTAGGAACACGATTGACGTATAATATGGATAAAATATTTGGGTTAAACTTCCCCCCATTGCTACAAGAGGTGAAAATGTTGTTAAACAAATGGAAAATAGGCCTTCATTCCTGGATAGGGCGCTGTAATATAATTAAAATGAACATTTTACCTAAATTTTTGTATCTCTTACAGGCACTACCAATACGGATCCCGGTAAAATATCTTAAACAAGGCCAAAAAATAGTCTTTGATTTTATATGGGCCTACAAACAGCCTAGGATACGCCGTACCCAATTAACACGTACTAAAGAACAGGGAGGATTGGCAGTCCCAGACCTACGTAGATACCACCAGGCTATACATCTCAGCAGGGTAATAGACTGGAACAGACATAAGGAGACAAAATTATGGGTACAGATGGAGGACGCACAGTCGCCTGTAGAACTGAGAAGAGCGCCCTGGTGCTCAACATCTTCCCTTAAAGATATACTCAAGCACCCTCTGATAGGGACAACCCTCAGGAACTGTAAGTCAATATTCCCATTGATAGGGATAACCCCAGAAATATCGCCATTATATCCAATATTGGGGAACCCGGAATTCCCCCCGGGAATAGACGATAGTCTGTTCAAATATTTACGAAATAAGGGAGATTTCAATGCCCTTAATTATCTGAAAGAAGGGAGGTGGTGGACAATTAAAGAACTTATGGACGAAGGCAGATTAAGATTCTGGAGTGCATTACAGACGACACATTTCCTGAAGACATTAGCCAATCCGAGATGTTTTGACAGACCCCTCAATAACTTCGAAAAAATGTGCTTGGAAAAGGGGATAAAATCCCATACGTTAACATTTAACTATACAATACTATCAAAGGTAAAAGAGAATGATAAACTGCCCTGTGTACTAGAATGGGAACGGGAATTAGGGACAAATTTTAGTAATAAACAAATCGATCAAATTTTGAGGTTCACACACGAATTATCAATTTGTGTAAAAACCCAGGAAACAAATTTCAAAATTTTTTCCAGGTGGTATAAGACACCAGAGAAATTGAAGAGATTCCTCCCTGACGCATCAGACCTCTGCTGGAGATGTCAGGCAAACATAGGCACAATGCTGCACATTTTCTGGGACTGCCCCAAATTAAAGAACTACTGGATGGAGATTGGCCGCATCCTCCAGAGGTTAACAGAATATAGAATACCAGATGACCCATGTTTCTTCCTATTTCACATATCACAGATACCGGAAAAAAAATACAGAGAGCTGGTGATAGGACATCTGGTGGATGCGGCCAAGGCTTGTATCCCAATGGTATGGAAATCAACAACACCTCCTACAGTAGGGAAATGGATACAGAAGGTAGAAGAAATAAACAAATTGGAAAACTTGGTCCTCTCTTCGCGACACCAACAAGATAGATATATAGAAATCTGGTCTCCGTGGAATATCTTCTTGAGATCAGAAGAGGGTAAGACTCTATTGGGGAGAAACCTGGATGAGTGAAATACTGATCTAGAGAAGATATAAAGAGCTGTTTAGGGAAAGGTAGAGGTAGAAGAGACTGTCTTCCATGGGCTGACCCGGGCCTGGGGGGGGTTTTTTTTTTTTTTTTTTTTTTTTTTTTTTCCTGTTGTTCCTGTTTTTTTTTTTTTTTTTTTTTTTTTTTTTTTTATTATTTATTTATTTATTTATTTTTTTTTTTTTTTTTTTAAATTAAAAAAAAAAAAGGGCCAGTATGCGGACTGAACAGGTACTAGCGCTGAAGTGGAGAGATGTCTACATCCTTTCCACAATACACAATGACACCTTGGTGGAACTGCAGAGAAGAAAAGGCCCCATCCAGAAGCCAAAATGTATCCATGAGTATAACCTATACATGGGGGGTGGTAGAGTGGATATGAACGACCAGATGATGCAGCCCTACTTGGCCACCAGGAGATCACTGTTTTGGTACAAAAAAGTTGCCATTTATTTGATGCAACTAGCCATGTTCAATTCCTATATTATTTGTGTGCACCCAAAGTTCCCTGCCACCTGAACTGGCCATGCCTTTGTCTGCCACCATAACTGGCCATGCCTATGCCTGTTACCTGAACTGGCCATACCTATGCCTGCTAAACCTTGGACTGTACTAAACCATTTTTTTTCTCTCAGCATGTGTATCTACAAATACTCAGCGGAAACCCTTCAGAGACTAAGAAACATCACCTCAACGTTGCCAACGCCCATTCAAAAAATACTACAAAAAGAGCAACTACTAAGGATCAACCCACAACCAACCACCAATCAAAGGAAGACCCCAAATCAGCCGCAACACTTAACATGCGCCCTGATTAACACCAGATCGGCAGTCAAGCACAGACAAGAAGTCCACGACTTCATCACCCAAAACAACTTAGATTGTCTCTTCATCACAGAAAGCTGGCTAACACCCGACTGCAACACCATTCTAACCGAATTGGTCCCTGAAAAATACAGGATCCTAACGGAGCATAGAATAGGAAAAAAAGGAGGAGGCCTAGCAGTGATCTTCAAATCTCACCTTACGCTCAGCAAACCTACGCTACAGAACGCAGTGCCTTTTATGGAAACACTTTCTCTACAGCTGCAAACAACACCCCAAGACAACATTCATATACTGCTATGCTACAGACCACCAGGACCAAAGACAAATCTCCTGATACCCTTCACCGAATTTATCTCAATGCACACCCTGAAAACTAAAAACGTTCTGGTACTTGGAGATTTCAATCTCTGGGCAAACAACAACGAAGACCCCATCGCCTCTGCCTGCATAAACCAACTGGAAGAACTAGGTCTTCAACAACTGATAAATGCTCCAACGCATGGTTCAGGACACACTCTGGACCTCATCTTTAAACAAAACATCGACATTAACATACTCAACAACTCGCCGCTACCATGGACGGACCATCACGCCATCAAATTCAAAATCACCACCAACAACACCGTCCAGAAACAGAACCACTCAACAACATACTGGACCAGATCTCAGAAGAAACTACACTCGGAACTCTTCAAAACCACACTATCCAACAAAGTAACAAATCTAAATTTAAACCACTCGACGGAAAAAACACTCAGCTCCTTAAACAAAGCGTTACTACAAACAGCAGACGCAGACGCTCCGAAACGCAGAACACTCATCCGCAAGAGAAATTCTGGATGGTTTAATGGAACTCTTACTCTACTGAAGCAGGAACGCAGAAGAGCTGAAAGAACCTGGAGAAGAAACTCTTCAAAGGAAAACCACACAAACTACAATACTCTCACAATGAAATATCACAAAGCTATCTTCAAAGGTAAAAAAGAACACTTCTCAAACACCATCACAAAAGCCCTAAACCGCCCTCGTGAACTATTCAAGCTAGTCGCCCAGACTATGAACCCTACCTGCTTAGAGCCCCCCACTAACGAAACTCAAGAATTTTGCAACGAGTTATCGGATTTTTTTATCAACAAAATCGACAGCATTCAGGAAAAAATCCAACAGAAAAATGCAATCGACCACATCCAAAAAGAGGAAACCGATTCAAACAACATTCAACATTCAAAACCACCAAACTTTTCGCTGACCCCGATCGCCATAGACACCACAAAAATTATCATCAGAAGCCTCCGGGACAGCACATCACCCAATGATATCATCCCCACAAAACTTCTGAAAGAATGCTCTGACATCTTGGCACCTACTATAACGCTACTCATTAATCAGTCATTCAAAGAAGGAATTGTTCCTAACTCCCTCAAACAAGGCATAGTCAAACCCCTCCTAAAGAAACCCAACTTGGACCCAAGAAACCCTAACCACCGAAGACCGATAACTAGCCTGAGCACCATCTCCAAGATTATGGAGAAATTAGTGGTACAACAGCTACAACCCCATCTGGACACACACAATCTCCTGGACCCTCTGCAATCAGGCTTCCGGCCGGGCCATGGCACAGAAACAGCACTCCTCAAAATATGGGATGATGCCTTGGAAGCAGCAGATGACAGAGAATCGTGTCTCCTGGTACTCCTGGACCTTAGTGCAGCATTTGACACACTGGATCACAGCACTTTACTCACCCGCCTCAAAGAAGTAGCAGGAGTCACAGACTCAGACTTACTATGGTTCACTTCCTTCTTAAGAAATCGGTCACAGACAGTGAAACTTGGAGCCTTCACCAGTGAATCTCGCGCAGTCTCCTATGGAGTCCCTCAAGGATCACCTTTATCACCCGTGCTCTTTAACATTTACATCCGTCCACTTCTTAAAATCATCAGAAAATCAGACCTATGCTTCCACTCATACGCAGATGATACTCAACTCTACCTTCGGATCCCCGGACAAAAAGACCAATATCAGGAATTGGAAAAATGCCTCGCATCATTAGAAGACTGGATGTCCACTAACTCCCTCAAACTTAACGGAACCAAAACGGAACTCCTTCTCCTAAATGCAAACCGGAAAACTAAATCTACGACACCATGGACTCCGCCCACCATCCTTGGACAGACCATCCCTCTAAGCTTAAAAGCCAAAAGTCTCGGAGCCACTTTCGATTCAGAAATGTCAATGGATGCACAAATAGGATCAGTAGTCAGCGGATCCTACCACCTTCTACGCCTGCTGCGTAGACTCATCCCCTTCATCCCAGAAAAGGACAAAGCCATAGTGGTAGGAACAACTAGTAAGAAAGGCGCATAGTCACAGTACCTCGTTATTATGCAGAGGTTCCCAATAGTCCAGAAAAAAAAAGGGGGGGCAGGGGGGGGTGAGAAAAAAGGGGGTTAAATGTAGCGGCTGGATCTCTGGTGTGGGAACGAGGCTTGCACCGCAAACAGTGCTAGGAGAGGGGCGCCTCTGAGTATGTATCATATAAACATTTATTAATAACAACAATATCCACTCACATCTAGGCAAGGCGTGTTGCATTCAGGGGAATTTTACCCAGAGGCTGTCGTCCTTCTCAAGTCCTGGAGAAAGGCAGATGGATGCAAAGTGGGGTGGTAGCGTCAATCCAGAGGGGAGAGTCAGAGAAAAGAGAGAAGAAAAAAGAAAAAAAATTCATTAAAAGTCTCTATGGCAATTAGAGTAAATGCAGAAGGGAGAGAGGGGAAAAGGAAAAGAAAATTTGTGCCCTGTAGCCTGCTGTATGGTTTGTGCAGCCCAGTTCTTAGACAGGATGGTGTTTCAGGCACGGCCGTGTCTCTGGTGTGGGAACGAGGCTTGCACCGCAAACAGTGCTAGGCGCCGGGGCGTGACGTCATATCTCTGCGACGTGTTTAACGTTAATGGGGAATTAGGCAAGAACGTAACCGGGGACTATTAATAGAATAAAGTTGGGACAGGGGATATGGTATTGCTGCGCAAAGGAGCAACGGGGGCGGGGGGGAAAAGAAAAGGGGGGAACGCACAGGGCAAAAGTGTGTGTATGGAGAGCTGATGTACATAGAAGGATGTGTAACAGTGAATATGACACTGCAAATTGTAAGGCAGGGTGGCAAATAGGTGCTATGTTGACGGTATATAGCTGATTAAGTAGTATTGTAAATTAAGGGGCCAGGACTGTATGATAAAGCTGATGTGGAAGGGGATAGGTAAATTAGATGGAGGTGACATGAAATGGACTCAGGTACGCCACCATCTAATGCTCATAGTATTTTAAAATGGTAAACGGTGATAAAATTATGGCAATAGAGATATCATAGTATGGTGGCGACCTCGATCCCTTCGTTCAGGCCACAAGGGAGTATATCCAGACGGCGGGGGTGAATGTCTTCGAAATTTGTTCTATGATCCAGCAAAATGTCTGGGACACTATGTTGGTCTAATGCTTGGGCATGTTAGGCCGTATACGACAAAGTCTGAAGAACAGTTGAAAAATTGGTCTAGCGTGTATGTTTTACCTTTGGAAAAAAACGAAAGTACGAAGCCAAAACTGTCTCTGGGCAATCGGAGTATTGGAAATTGAACGTGGTGATAAATCTGGTAGAATGGTCAATATTACCTTTCTCCTTTTTAGGAGGTTTGCCATTTGCGAAGAGTGTATACTCTGCAAATTTCTTCTTCGATTCAGAAATTATATTGGTGGTAGGAACAATCATCAACTCTCCAGACTCGACTACGCAAATAAAAACTCCCTCTACATAGGACTACGCAAACTCCCTCTACATAGGACTACCTAAATTCCAGATTGCACGCCTACAAGTCGTTCAAAGCATGGCAGCAAGACTAGTCACAGGAAAAAAACCATGGGAATCCATCTCCCCATCCCTGAGGACCCTCCATTGGCTAACCGTAAAGGATAGGATCACATTCAAGACCCTCTGCCTGACCCACAAATGCACACAAGGAGATGCTCCTCAATAATTATGCGAAAAAATACAACACTACACTCCCAATCGCAACCTCCGATCTAACGACCAAAATCTCCTCCTCGTCCCCAAGTCCCGGTACAAATCAAGGGGAGAACTAAGATTTGCAGTCCAAGGACCACGGCTATGGAACGCTCTACCTACGAACATCCGCTTAGAAAAAGACCATCGGACCTTCAGGAAAAAACTTAAGACCTACCTCTTCTAAGAAGGAATCAACCCAGTTCGGATCAAGCGCCTCGAGGCGATTCAGTTCGCAGTTGCAGCGCTATACAAATCTTTCATTCATTCATTCATTCATTCATTTTCATACTTTTCCATATCTGTCTGCTGCCTGGACAATTCCTGGACATTTCCTTTGGCTGTCTAGACAAATGCTTGGACTGCTCTGGAACGGTATTCCTGCCTGCTAAACCACAGGTGAGCCTTTTTTTTACCCTTTGCTCAGCATAATGTATTTTGGGGTGTAATTCTTGGTGTGTACATGCTATGTGTTAGAAGCCTGAAGGTGCTACTTGCATGTTGGGCCTCTGTATGTGGCCAGGTAGTGGAAAAGTCTCACACATGGGGTATCGCCATACTCAGGACGAGTAGCAAAATGTATTTTGGAGTGTCATTTTGGCTATGTGCATGCTATGTGTTAGAAAGATCTTCTAAATTGACTAACTTTGTGAGAAAAAAATTGGTTTTAATTTTCTTTCCACATTTTCCAAAAACTTGTGGAAAGAAATTACATGTTCAAAAGACTCATTATGCCTCATAGAATATACATTGGGTTGTTTTCTTTCTAAAATGGGGTCACTTTGTGGGTAATTCCATTTTCCTGGTGCTCCAGGGCCTTCAAAAATGTGATAGGAACTCAGGAAATGAAATGTGTAATTAATGCCTTTAGAACACCTGATGGGGCTACATAGATGTTGGGCCTCTGTATGTGGCCAGGCTGTGGAAAAGTCTGACACATGGGGTATCGCCATTAGACATGTGCAATTCGTTTCGTCTTTTTTTGTTTTTCATTTTTTTTCGTTATTTTCGTTCATTCGTTTTCGTACGAATGAACGAACGATTCGCTAAAAATTTTAACGAATAACGAATCGTTCGAATCGAAACGAATCCGAAAACAACGAAAATCCGAAAAAAAAAAATTAGAAACAACGAATGTACGAAAGAAGAAAATCCGAAAAACGAAAACAGGAACAACGAAAATCAAAATGAACTAAAAAATTCGTACATTCGTAACTCTTTTTTTTGTTGAATTGGTAATTTTCCGTGTCCCTTACAATGGTGCTGCTTAACGTGCCTCGAATAGATTGAACGAAAAAATTCGTACATTCGTAACTTTTTTTTTTTTTTCGATTCGTAATTTTCCGTGTCTCTTACAATGGCGCTGCTTAACGTGCTTCGAATGGATTGAATGAAAAAATGTGTACATTCGGAACTTTTTTTTTTTTTCGATTTGTAATTTTACGTGTCTCTTACAATGGCGTTGCTTAACGTGCTTCGAATGGATTGAACGAAAAAATTCGTACATTCGTAACTTTTTTTTTCGATTCGTAATTTTCCGTGTCTCTTAAAATGTAATAATAGCATACACATTACATAACATTATGAATTATGCTCCGATTACAAATCTACGAATGTACGAATAAATACGAATGCGTCCGAATTTCGAATAAACAAATAAACGAAAATTAAACTAACGGAAATACGAAACAACGAAAAAATAACTCTTGTGAAAATACAAATCATTACGAATATGAAGACCGACGACTTACGAATGTACGAATCGTTACAAATACGAACACCGATGACTTATGAATTTAGGAATCGTTACGAATCAACAGAAACGAAAAAAACGAAACAAAAATAAAAATTTTTTTGTTGTGCACATGTCTAATTGCCATACTCGGGACGAGTAGCAGAATGTATTTTGGGGTGTAATTTTGGCTATGTACATGCTCACTAACTTTTTTTCCTAAGGGCACATCGCTGCTTGCACTCCTGTCCTGTCCCCTCCTTCCCTTTCCTCAGTTCCCAATACCCCTTTTCCTTTTTCGTTTCCCTCTCTCCCTCCTCCCCCCGTCCCCTTCTTCCCCTTTTGTCCCTTCTTCTCCCTAATTGCCCTACCTTCCTTCCCCTTACCTTTCCCCATCATGTTTCCCTCCCCTTTCCCATGTACTTATCCCACCTCACGCATCCCCTCCCCCTTCCCTATCCTTTCCATGCCCCCTTCTTTTTTTATCTTTTCTATTCTTCACCCCCTTTCCCATTTCCTCTACTTTTCACACTTTTTTATCCCCTCTATATCTGTCTCTTCCCATCCTCTCCCTGTTTTCCCCTGTCCCTTTTTTCCTGCTGTTGTTCCATTCCCCCACTTCCTTTCCCCTTCTCTCGCTTTCTCCACTCCCTTTTTTTGCCTTTTTCAATCTCCCCCCCCCCCCCCCTCCACCCCCCGGCCCTCTCCCCTGTCTTCCCTTCCCTATTCATATTCTTAATCTGCTTCTTTCATTCTTCTCCTTTCCCTTCCCTGGTGTTATACCCCATGTTTCTTGTCCATTCCCATGCTCTCCTTTTTGATGTAATACATTGAATTACATCAACACTGGTTAGATATGATAATACATTCTTATTTGCCCCTTGTTATTATTATCATTTCTAGTCTATTTCACACGTACTGCCTCCCATGTCCGCCCCGGGTGGGACACCCATTAACTGGGTGCCCCAAGGTTCTGATTCCTTTCTGGGATTTACTTGGTGAGTTGAGACTTTCTAAAATCAAAATCTACTCCAGCTATTAACTACTGTTATCATTTCACTGTCTTTATGTATGTAATTATGAGATTATACTTTGTTTTAGATGCTTTGATACCTCCTGAAGAAGCAACTCTGTTGCGAAACTAGTAGAGGATACCGTTTTTGCATCTGTACCTATCCTTGCACCCTCAACAATGGGAGTGTAGACCTTTGTTAATCCATTTATGTGTGTATTTGTACTACAGCAATACCGTGAACGGTTTGCTTAATTTTTATGTATTTCTTTCAATAAATTATACCTAATTTTACTATATACGTTTATAATTTCTGGGTATCGAGATAGTCCACTTACTACAACAGGTGTTGCATGGTAATATATTCGGAGTAATCCATGCCTATCCAACCTTTCCTTCATTTATTCAATAGGATGATGATACCCACCCCTACTATTTCTCTACAAATCTGAGGCCTTCCAAAACGCGTTTACATGCTATGTGTTAGAAAGATCTTCTAAATTGACAACTTTGTGAGAAAAAAATTGGTTTTCATTTTCTTTCCACATTTTCCAAAAACTTGTGGAAAGAAATGGCATGTTCAAAAGACTCATTATGCCTCATAGAATATACATTGGGGTGTTTTCTTTCCAAAATGGGGTCACTTTGTGGGTAATTCCATTGTCCTGGTGCTTCAGGGCCTTCAAAAAGGTGATAGGTATTGGTGCTACATGGATGTTGGGCCTCTGTATGTGGTCAGGCTGTGGAAAAGTCTCACACATGGGGTATCTCCATACTCAGGACAAATAACAGAATGTATTTTTGGGTGTAATTGCAATTATGCCTGCACCATGTGTGAGAAATAACTTGTAAATATGACAATTTAGTGAAGAAAAAAAAAATATATATATATTTCTTAATTTTCCAAAGCATTGTGGGGGAAAAATTTCAACTTCAAAAAATTCACTATGCCTCTTACTAAGTACCTCTGACTGTCTTCTTTTCAAAAAGGGGTAATTTGGGGGGTTATTGTACTGTCCTGACATTTTAGGACCTCAAGAAATGAGATAGGCCATCAGTGCATTAGGATTGATACATTTTCAATAATGCGTTGCATGGCTTGTAGGCTCTATAACTGTCACACAAACCAATGATCATACACTTTTTTTTTTTTACCAAAGACATGTAGTAGAATACATTTTGGCCTAAATTTTTGCCAAAATTAGATTTTTTTGGTTTCTTTTAAAAGAGAAAGTAGAAAATGTTTTTTTTTCCCAAAATATTGGCTCTTTTTTCGCTTATATCACAAAAAATAATGAAGTGGTGAATAAATACCACCAAAAGAAAGCTTTATTAATGTAAACAAAATGATAAAATTTTCATTTGGGTACAGTGCAGCATGACTGAGTAATTGTCATTCAAAGTGAGAGAGCACTGAAAGCTGAATATTGGTCTGGGAAGGAAGAGGGTTTAAGTGCCCTGTATTGAGGTGGTTAAGGTGTCCTCAAGAGATTTAATTTTCTGCACACTTTGTGGGGACAGGATGAGTTCTGAGATGTCCCCCTTGTAATGGTGGTCAAGAAGGGTTGCCAACCAATAGTGATCCTTCTCCTTTATGGCACATATTCTTGGGTCCTTTCACAGGCTTTGAAGCATGAGGGAGTCCATGCACCACAAATTTGTGAAGGCATGAGAAGCAGACTCCTTGGGGTCACTGAGGATTATAGTATCTGGGACTGCCTCCTCCCAGCCACCTACTATTCCCAAGGGTTCTGTGGATGGAAAACCATCTTTTACTGTTTTAAGTATGTCTTCCTCTGCTTCAAAGACTCCAAAACTGACAGAATCCTCCTCCTCCTCCCTCTCTTCTTGTGTGTTCTGTAGCATGGTAACAATGGTGTCTGCATAATGTGGGCCTTGTCCATTATTCCACGCAGAGTCTGCTCCAGCAGGAACACAACAGGGATTGTGTCAATGATGCATGCATTGTCACGGCTCACCATTCTTGTGGCCTTCTCAAATGGTAATAGTACAGTGCATACATCCTTTATGAGCAGCCATTGGTGTGGGAAAAAAAAGCATAGCCGCCTGAGCCTGACGTTGTGCCATACTCGCACAGGTACTCGTTGACGGCCCTCTGCTGAATGTGCTGCATGTGCAGCCGCTGCAGCATTGCCAAAATTGAGTTCCACCTGGTAGGCATGTCACAAATCAGGCGTTTTACGGGCAGGACTGGCTGTGTATGACCACCTGAAATGGCTACAGACTCTTCTGGCCTGCTTTAGCAAATCTTCCAACCAAATTGGGGACACGTGCCACGCAGTGTCAACTTTCCTTGTCTAAGGGGGACGGGAGATTTGTGCCATAATCACACACCACCATTCCTGGCTCCAGCTGGCATGGCGTGAGCCACCTTTGGGTGTGTCCCTGAAGAGCTACAAGAATTTTTGCTCCGGTGTGGTTCCAGTCCCCTAGACACACCAGCTGAAGCCCTGCATGGCACCTATTAGCCTGACTCATTGAATATCCCCTTGACCGCTTAGAGGGTACTTGTGGTTCATAGGACAATTCTGCAGAGTAGGGCATGGAGGCAGAGGGGGAGGGGGTAGAGCTGACAAATCTGGCATCTTTACCACTAGCTGTATGGATACGTGGGCAGATAACAAGCTGCAGCACTGAGCCCTATCCTGCATCCTTCCAAGTTGCAAGCAGAGTTACCCAAGGTGCTGTGAACAAAATATATCATCCCTGACCATGCTTGCTGGACTACGTGTCAGCAGTATCATGGACTTTGTGGCTGACTGCCTTGCCCAACGGTGCCACAACATTGCCTTCCACGTGATGGTACAGAGCTGGAATGGCCTTACCTGAAAAGAACTAGCGAATGGGAACCTGCTATTGGAGTAAAGCACATTCTGAAAATTAACGGAAGGGGGCAGAATCCACCAGATAGAAAGGCAGAAGTTGTAGAGCCAGCAGCTTTGACAAGCTTGCATTTAGACACTGGGCTACAGATATGGATGGCAGTGACTGTATTTTTTTTTTCGCTGCAGCAGATGAGGCAGAGAAATTTGCCAGCTATAGTCTACAGCTGGTGGTGTGCTGCTAGCAGATGAGCTGCAAGGACCTGGGACACCCTGTGCTTTACCATCATCCCTGTCAGTGGAGGTTGCCAAGAGATAATGACTCGGTATAGCAGGGGCAGACTGAAGTGAGTAAGGAGGAGGAGGGACAGATTTGTACCCCTTTTGTGTGGCTATTAGGTGATCTTGACAAGGGGCTGAGTGGTTGGGCGTTAAGTGCCTTGTTAAGCATGTGATACCCAAATGGCTGATGTTTTTGCCATGTTTGATGTGTCTGAGACACAGTTTGCATATAGCAACAGTGTGATCTGCTGCAGATGTACTGAAATCGGCCCAGACAGCTGAGCTTTGGGGAGTGGGCCAGGAGATAACAGCTGCAGAATGTGATGGAATAGGGTGGCTGCTCTCTACTCTTTCTTGATATCGGCCTCCTTGGGGTTGTGACCCCTCACATTCAGTTTCCTCTTCTGCTCTACCTGGCACCCAAGTCGCATCATTGACCTCATCATCGTCATCATCTCCATCTCCATCTCCTCCATCATCATCATTACCACTGGAGACAACTTGGCTTGAGGAACATGAATGCCAATTTGTCTACCAGTGTTCTCCCCTCTCTCTAGGCTCATGTTCCTGTCACCCTCCACCTAAGAACCAACATCTGAATCCAGTAATGGCTGGGCATGTTCAAGAGTAAGTGGCTGATGCTGTGGTCAAATAACTCAGCTGACTCCTCCATGGCTGATGTTGGGGCTATGGCAGGAATAGATGTGGCCAAGGAGGCAGGTTTATCCACTCTAGAAAACTGCAGGGGACTGCACACTAGTCTCTGCTTGTGGGACAGAGGATGAGGAGGATGAGGAAGGTTTAGTAAGCCAGTTTACCACCTCCTCTGCATGCTGTGGCTGGATAGCATGGGCACTAGACATGTGCGATTAGTTTCGTACGAATTCGTAATTCGTACGAATTTTTCTAAATTCGTACGAATTTACGAATCCGTAGTACAAATTTTTTCGAATACGAATTTGGTACGGAATATGAAATTCCGTTTACGAATTTCGTCGCCAAATTATTTGAATCCGACTACCAAATATCGAATTTCAACTAATATGAAAGAAATTATTATAGCGGATATAACGAATGATTCGAATGAATTCGAATGGATTCGAATGATTCGAATGACAAAGTTTTTGCAGGAAAAATTCCGTTTACGAATTTCAGCTCCAAATTATTCGAATCCAACTACCAATATCGAATTTCAACTAATTCGAAAGAAATTATTATAGCGGATATAATGAATGATTCGAATGAATTCGAATGACAAAGTGTAATTTTTGCAGGAAAAAAAGCTATTTAAAATTACTCGCGGCTATTGCCGGCAAATTAATTGTCGGCTCCGTAACACAGAGAACAGTCATTCATTGATATAAAAAAAAAAGCGTAGGGGTCCCCCCAAATTCAATAACCAGGTCCTTCAGGTCTGCTATGGAAAAAAAAAATGGCGTGTGGTCCCCCTTAAATATCCATACCAGACCCTTCAGGTCTGGGATGGATTTTAAGGGGAACCCCGGCCAAACAAAAAAAAAAATGGCGTGGGGGTCCCCCTCAAAATCCATACCAGACCCTTTATCCGAGCACGCAACCTGGCAGGCCACAAGAAAACAGGGGGGACGAGAGTGCCCCCCCTCCCTCCTGAACCGTACCAGGCCACATGCCCTCAACATTGGGAGGGTGCTTTGGGGTCCCCCCAAAGCACCTTGTCCCCATGTTGATGAGGACAAGGGCCTCATCCCCACAACCCTGGCCGGTGGTTGTGGGGGTCTGCGGGCGGGGTGCTTATCGGAATCTGGAAGCCCTCTTTAAAAAAGGCACCCCCAGATCCCGCCTCCCCCCCTGTGTAAAATGGTAAGGGGTACGAAAACGTGTCAAAAATTGTAAAAATGACAGGAGACGGTCTTTGACAATTCCTTTATTAAAATCTTCTTTCTTCTTTCTTCTTTCTTCTGCTCTTCCTTTCTTCATCCTTCGGTTTCTTCATCTTCTCCTTCCGGCATCTTCTTCCATCTTCTTCTTCCTCCGATCCGCTTCTTCTTCCTCCGGTCTTCTCGTCCTTCTCGTCCGGCATCTTCTTCCATGGCGTCGGCGTCTCTTCTTGGGCCGCTCCTCGCAATGGGAGGCTCCCGCTGTGTGAGGCTTCGCTCCGGCTGACAGGTCTTTTATAACGGAGGGCACCTGGTGACCCCGCCCCCCTCTGACGCACGGGGGCATCATGGGGACTTCCCTATGGCTTTCCCCATGACGTCAGGGGGGGGGGGGGGCGGGGTCACCAGGTGCCCTACGTTATAAAAGACCTGTCAGTCGGAGCGAAGCCTCACACAGCGGGAGCCTCCCATTGCGAGGAGCGGCCCAAGAAGAGACGCCAACGCCATGGAAGAAGATGCCGGACGAGAAGGACGAGAAGACCGGAGCAAGAAGAAGTGGATCAGAGGAAGAAGAAGGTGGAAGAAGATGCCGGAAGGAGAAGATGAAGAAACCAAAAGATGAAGAAAGGAAGAAGGAAGACCAGAAGAAAGAAGATTTTAATAAAGGAATTGTCAAAGACCGTCTCCTGTCATTTTTACCACTTTTGACACTTTTTTGGTGAAATGGTAGGGGTACAAAACCCTTACCATTTCACACAGGGGAGGGCGGGGATCTGGGGGTCCCCTTGTTAAAGGGGGCTTCTAGATTCTGATAAGCCCCCCACCCGCAGACCCCCACAACCACCGGCCAGGGTTGTGGGGATGAGGCCCTTGTCCTCATCAACATGGGGACAAGGTGCTTTGGGGGTCTCAGACCCCCAAAGCATCCTCCCAATGTTGAGGGCATGTGGCCTGGTACGGCCTGGCCGCAGGAAAAGAGGGGGGGACGAGAGCAGCCCCCCTCCCTCCTGAACCGTATCAGGCCACATGCCCTTAACATTGGGAGGGTGCTTTGGGGGTCTAAGACCCCTAAAGCACCTTGTCCCCATGTTGATGAGGACAAGGGCCTCTTCCCCACAACCGTCCCCGGTGGTTGTGGGGGTCTGCGGGCGGGGGGCTTATCGGAATCTGGAAGCCCCCTTTAACAAGGGGACCCCCAGATCCCGGCCCCCCCCTGTGTGAAATGGTAAGGGGGAACCCTACCATTTCACCAAAAAAGTGACAAGAATTGTAAAAATGACAGGAGACGGTCTTTGACAATTCCTTTATTAAAATCTTCTTTCTTCTGGTCTTCCTTCTTCCTTTCTTCATCCTTCGTTTTCTTCATCTTCTTCTTCCATCTTCTTTCATCTTCTTCTTCCTCCGATCCGCTTCTTCTTCCTCCGGTCTTCTCGTCCTTCTCGTCCGGCATCTTCTTCCATGGCGTCGGCGTCTCTTCTTGGGCCGCTCCTCGCAATGGGAGGCTCCCTCTGTGTGGAGCTTTGCTCCGTCTGACAGGTCTTTTATAACGGAGGGCACCTGGTGACCCCCCCTTCTGACGTCATGGGGAAAGCCATAGGGAAGTCCCCATGACGTCTCCGTGCGTCAAAGGGGGGCAGGGTAACCAGGTGCCCTCCGTTATAAAAGACCTGTCAGCCGGAGCGAAGCCTCACACAGCGGGAGCCTCCCATTGCGAGGAGCGGCCCGACAGAAGAACAGACGCCATGGAAGAAGATGCCGGACGAGAAGGACGAGAAGACCGGAGGAAGAAGAAGCGGATCGGAAGAAGAAGAAGATGGAAGAAGATGGAAGAAGAAGATGGAAAAAGATGCCGGAAGGAGAAGATGAAGAAACCGAAGGATGAAGAAAGGAAGACCAGAAGAAAGAAGAAAGAAGATTTTAATAAAGGAATTGTCAAAGACCGTCTCCTGTCATTTTTACAATTTTTGTCACTTTTTTAGTGAAATAGTAGGGGTACTTTTGTACCCCCTTACCATTTCACACAGGGGGGCCGGGATCTGGGGGTCCAATTGTTAAAGGGGGCTTCCAGATTCCGATAAGCCCCCCACCCGCAGACCCCCACAACCAATGGCCAGGGTTGTGGGGATGAGGCCCTTGTCCCCATCAACATCGGGACAAGGTGCTTTGGGGGGGACCCCAAAGCACCCTCCCAATGTTGAGGGCATGTGGCCTGGTACGGTTCAGGAGGGGGGGGAGCTCTCGTCCCCCCTCTTTTCCTGCGGCCTGCCAGGTTGCGTGCTCGGATAAGGGTCTGGTATGGATTTTGAGGGGGACCCCACGCCATTTTTTTTTTTTTGGCCGGGGTTCCCCTTAAAATCCATCCCAGACCTGAAGGGTCTGGTATGGATATTTAGGGGGGACCCCACGCCATTATTATTTTTTGCCTGGCGTTCCCCTTTATATCCATACCAGACCTGAAGGGCCTGGTTTTTGAATTTGGGGGGACCCCTACGCTTTTTTTTTTTTATCAATGAATGACTGTTCTCTGTGTTACAGAGCCGACAATTCATTAGCCGCGTTAACGATTCGTAATGATTCGTAATGATTCGTAACGATTCGTAACTTGAAATTGAAATTCGATATTTGTAGTTGGATTCGAATTGTTCTCTGTGTTACGGGAACCGACAATTCATTAGCTGCGTTAACAATTCGTAACGATTCGTAACGATTCGTAACTTAACTAACGATTCGAAAACAAAATTACGAATCGTACGAAATTCGTATTTCATACGAATTCGAATTGAATTTCGTACAAGAATTACGATTTTTTTTATATACGGAACGAAACGAAACAAATTTTTTGACAGTTCCCATGTCTAATGGGCAAACTCACTAAACAGAGGAAATGATGCCCTGACCACTACGTCCATCTTTACCTGTGGACAAATTTGTTGCTGGCCCCTTACAGTGCCAAGGGAATGTCTGCCTCTCCTTGTTGTCCTCCCAGACCTTATTGGGAGGGATGGGGCTGTGCTTATAAGCAAATGTAAAGAAGAAGTGGAAATCTGTACATAGATGCACTTTAATCAATGTAAATTAGTGTTTGGTGCACTTTCATTTGAGTACTCACACTACACATACACACTCCAGAGATACACTATAATATACTGCAATATAATGCCGTAAACGTACAGTGACGCACAGAACTATATGGTGTTAAACTAGCAGTAATGCACACAGAACTATATGGCGTTAAACTAGCAGTAATGCACACAGAACTATTTGACTTTAAACTGGCAGTAACGCACACAAAACTATATGGCGTTAAACTGGCAGTAACATACACAAAACTATATGGCGTTAAACTGGCAGTAACGCACACAGATCTATATAGCGTTAAACTGGCAGTAACAGAACTAGACATATGCACAACAAAAAAATTTGTTTATTTTCGTTTCGTTTTTTTCGTTTCCGTTGATTCGTAACGTTTCGTAAATTCGTAAGTCGTCGGTGTTCGTATTCATAATGATTCGTACATTCGTAAGTCGTCGGTGTTCGTATTCGTAACGATTCGTATTTTTGTAAGAGTTATTTTTTCGTTGATTCGTATTTCCGTTACTTTAATTTTCGTTTATTCATTTATTCGAAATTCGGACACATTCGTATTTATTCGTACATTCGAAACATTCGTAGATTCGTAATCGGAGCATAATTCATAATGTTATGTAATGTGTATGCTATTATTAAATTTTAAGAGACACGGAAAATTACGAATCGAAAAAAAAAGTTACGAATGTACAAATTTTTTTGTTCAATCAATTCGAAGCACGTTAAGCAGCACCATTGTAAGAGACACGGAAAATTACGAATCGAAAAAAAAAAAAAAAGTAACGAATGTACAAATTTTTTTGTTCAATCCATTCGAGGCACGTTAAGCAGCACCATTGTAAGGGACACGGAAAATTACCAATTCAACAAAAAAAAAAAGTTACAAATGTACACATTTTTTTGGTTCATTTTGATTTTCGTTGTTCCTGTTTTCGTTTTTCGGATTTTCTTCTTTCGTACATTGGTTGTTTCTAATTTGTTTTTTTCGGATTTTCGTTGTTTTCGGATTTGTTCGATTCGAACGATTCGTTATTCGTTAAAATTTTTTGCGAATCGTTCGTTCATTCGTACGAAAACGAATGAACAAAAATAAGGAAAAAAAATTTGAGTACTCACACTACACATACACACTCCAGAGATACACTATAGTATACTGCAATATAATGTGCCAAACGTACAGTGACGCACAGAACTATATGATGTTAAACTGGCAGTAACGCACACAGAACTATATGGCATTAAACTGGCAGTAACGCACACAAAACTATATAGCGTTAAACTGGCAGTAATGCACACAAAACTATATAGTTTTAAACTGGCTATAACGCACACAGAAGTAAATGGCGTTAAACTGGCAGTAACGCAATCAAATAGACAGTGTTCAACCGTCACTACACTGTCGCTATATCTGAACTGTCCCTACTTTAGCTTTACACTAATATCAAGATTACTGACACGGTCTCACTACACTACACTGAAACTATCTGAGCTGTCCCTACTCTACACTATTGTATGTATGAATGACATGGTCTCACTACACTACAGTGAAACTATCTGAGCTGTCCCTACACTAGTTGCACACTATGCCAACCTGAATGATGGTTCTCCTCACTACACTCACATTATTCCTAGACTGACACTAAACTAATATTCTACACTGACAATTGAAGCAAAATACAGTATAGCACACTAACTAACTAATATAAGTGAACAGAGCCTTGTTCGATCTCTCTCCACGCTGAAATCACACTAATAAATGGCTGCCATTTAAAGAATACTTTTATACTGTGGGGCAGGAATGAGACATGATTGAATAAAGTCATGATGACAGTGTCCAATCATGACTCTGACAGTGCTCTGTGCCCTGATTGGCTGAAGCTTTCACTTCTTCAGCCAATCAGGGCTTACAATGCACTGTTCAGCGCCGCAATGCATTGTGGTCAGTTTGGGGGGCCGAACAAATGGTCGAATGACCCGTTTGTTTGGTTATTTGTCGACCGTCCGAACAATGAAAATTTGGCCCAAACATATGCTCGGGCCGAACCGTTCACCCATCCCTAGTGAGGAGTACAAAGACAAGTGTGTCTTGCCTATAGTCAAGCATGGTGGTGGGAGTGTCATGGTCTGGGGCTGCATGAGTGCTGCCGCAACTAGGGAGCTACAGTTCATTGAGGGAACCATGAATACCTACATGTACTGTGACATTCTGAAGCAGAGCATGATCCCCTCCCTTCAGAGACTTGGCCGCAGGGCAGTATTCCAACATGATAACAAACACCTCCAAGATGACCACTGTCTTACTAAAGAAGCTGAGGGTAAAGGTGATGGACTGGCTAAGCATGTCTGCAGGCCTAAATCCTATTGAGCATCTGTGGGGCATCCTCAAACGGAAGGTGGAGGAGTGCAAGGTCTCTAACATCCACCAGCTCTGTGATGTCATCATGGAGGAGTGGAAGAGGACTCCAGTGACAACCTGTGAAGCTCTGGTGAACTCCATGCCCAAGAGGGTTAAGGCAGTGCTTAATATTGACACTTTGGACCCAATTTGGACATTTTCACTTAGGGGTGTACTCACTTTTGTTGCCGGCAGTTTAGACATTAATAGCTGTGTGTTGAGTTATTTTGAGGGGAAAGCAAATTTACACTTTTATACAAGCTGTACACTCACTACTTAACATTGTAGCAAAGTGTCAATTCTTCAGTGTTGTCACATGAAAAGATATAATAATATATTTAAAAAAAATCGGAGGGGTGTACTCACAGTATGTGACATACTGTATGTATGGATATTGTAAAGATGGCTTTCAGAGAAATTTAAAACTCTGAAAGTTAACCCTCTCTTACCTTCTCTTTCCCTTCTGAATGGCTGATGTCATTTGTATCCTGCTATGCTGAGAATAAATATGTCTACTGAAGCTTTGCCAGCCTAGAAGTCTCAAGTTTGTATGGCAGACTACTTTGACTGAGGCTAATAACTGGCGGAGAATGCGGGGATGAACTTGGCTTGAAACAGCCAGATTGATTGATTTCATAAAAAAATATTTGCTTCTAACATTTAAACACCTCAAGGGTAAGAGGCTATCTATCACATCCTTCAACAGCCTACAGTACTATGAGACACTAGAGGTCTTAGTTTTAAAGAGCAAAGAGATGTTCAGCAGTAAAAAAAATAGAAAGTGGTGATTTCATGTAAAATACTGATTCCATATGTTCTCTCAGAGGAGGTTATATGATGGAGGAGGAGATTATATGATGGTATATGTATTCCTTTTACATTTCTGTCCAGAAAATGCAGTGTATAAGCCTTTAAAGTGTAAACAGATACACCCCTAGTGTGCTGACCTCCACCCGAGACTGGTAGAAATGCCTTGCAGGAGAAGAAGGAAAATCCATATGACTATATCCTCTGTGTGCCAAGAAAGGGAAAATTGGGAGCCGGCAGATGGAATACAAAGGGCAACTCACCCCTTCAACTTTTAGAAGTACACAGATTACAAATTGAAAATTGAAAAGCAGACAGAAAACATAACAAGGGTTAGGAGATAAGATGCAGAAGTGTAAACGTGGTCCATGCATGTAAAATGCTATTTTTTCATGAGATTTTGGCTCCTGAAAAAAATCTAAAGAATGCATCTGTTGTATTAAGCACTCAAACCAAAGATAAGAAACTACAGGAAGCAATCAAAGCTTTCAGCAAAGCAGAAACACTAAGTTAAAATTGTGCAAAAAGGTTTACAGCAGGTATACTAGAACAGAAACTGACAAAAATTAGATACTTTTTGAAAAATTTACAAGGTGAATAAAGCAATTGATAAGGATTCCGTTGTTGCCTCTTTTGCTGCTTACGCTCTAAGCTATAAAATAATAAATCCTCCTAGTGGAATTCTTACTAGATAAAAATTAGATAAACATTTTCCACCAAGAAAAGAAGGGTATTTTTCAAAATATTTTGTCTAAAGCACAAATCCATGATGTAGCAGACATAAAACAGTATTTTCTTTCTTATCTGCCCTTATATTATAATGTTAAAATTCAGAATCATATCCAAGAGTCTTACAGAAACTAGAATCAGGGGATGTGATTGATTTAATGGATTTGGTGAAAGGTATTGGATTAATTTTACATTTCTAAGTAAGATAATTTATTAGCGGAAGCCTATAAATGGAAAGGAGTTTGGTATATACAAAAAAATACTTCAGCTGAAACTATACAAGATCATCAGTAAATGATCAGTAAATGATTGAACAGTTTCTGCAGAAAGTTGGTAATGTAGAACTATTAAGCTTAACATATCTGAGGCTGTAGAATAAATTATGAAACACAAACATTTTGCAGAACCTGAAGTTTCTAACAACCAACTGGTAAATTTTTGTACAATTGGATTTTTTGTGTGTGGCAGAAGTAGGGGATGTGGTCAAGGAAGGGATTTTTCATGGGGGAATTGCCAGCTGCAGTTTACAGACAGGAAGCATTCTGTGGATTCCCCTAGTAACTCAAAAAACTCAGGACCATTCCATTTGCTTATACTGTATTCAGGAAGGACATGTGAGAAGGATTTGTTCTCATTATCTAAAAGATAAACTGAAATCTGATAGAACTGAAACATTTGATAAACCAGCTAGATATAGACAATATCATGATTTTCAAAGAATATCTGTTGTGTATGACGTTAATCGATTTCTTCTGGATAAGTTTCACAGATAATGGCATCCAAGGAATGTATTGCTAACCCACATAGACAGGCTCAGATGTTGCAGATGTTAGTAAATCATCCTGTTAAAACCCTCATCTGTGCAGTAGGACAGAGAAGGGAAGTCTTTCCTCCATTTAGAAATGTTTAGTTACCCAGAGTCTAATAAACAAGAATGAGGAAGTGCCCCCTAATCTTCTAGCTTTTCTAGTATCTCTTTATCTAGGTAGGAATGGAATGGAAGGCTGTATGCAAAAGAGAAAGTGAAGGAGAAAGAATGGGAAAATATTTAATTGACACAAGTGCTTTTTGTATAAATCATACACTAAAACTAAAAAACTAAAAAGAAAATCAGGTTAAAGCGGTTCTGCACACATTTTGATAAGTTTGGCTCAGTCGTTTTAAATGCAGCAAAGAGTGCACAATGGACGTTGTTTATTTATTTTTTTAATCGTACCTGTTCAGGTTTAAAATGTCAGTTTTCAGTCCCTGTGGTTGTGGGCGGTGTTTCTGCGGGTATCCGCATTATATCCGGTGATCGCCGCACTGTCTCCTGGGATCTCGTGTAATTCATCCCAGCAGTCAGTGCGGAGGTCGGATGTGAAATCTCGCGTGATTTCAACGGCGTGATGGCAGAACTTACTAAGACGCCACCCGTTGTGATGGCAACATTGATGATTATGCCGCTCGGAGTAGTTTCCACTGCACATGCGTGGGAACTAGCAAGGAATGCTGGTACTTCAAATGCGATGGAACAAGGGCATCATCACTACAAGTGAGTCTGACTTTAGCAAGACATGATTTTTAAACATAAAAAAACGTCAGTGCAGAACCACTTTATCTGGATTTATTGGGGGAAGGTACAGCTGCTTATCAAAGTTGTTTTATAAATGTTACGTTTAAAAGCAAAGCAGAAGTCCCAGGTGAAGAAATCTTGGGTTCCTTTTATGTACTAGTGGGCTTGAGGAAACACATTTAGGCAGTAGGGATGGGCCCGGTGCTCGATGCAAACCCACGTTCGCATCGAGCACCGGGCGTTCGCTCGCTCGGCGAACCCAGAACTATTGGGCCGTTCACATCACATTCGTGTGATGCGAGCGGCCCCGCAATGCATTGCGCCGGCGCGGCCGGCGCGGCCGGCGCAGTGCATTGCTGGCTGATGATTGGCCAAGCATGCACTGTGACCCCACATGCTTGGCCAATAACAGCGCCGGAAACTCGGAGAGCAATAATTGGCTACAGGCAGGACGCCTGTAGCCAATTAAAGCTCAGGGGCTTTAGTACACCCCCCACCATTTAAAAGGCCGCCACGCCGTCGGCGCCGGTCACATGAGTTCCGGCTTTAGGAGAGATCAGGCTGATTCTGTGTCTTTGCTTGATTCATTGCTACAGAAAGATTTGCTCTTCTTTGCTAAACCATAGGCTATTTATTTGCTAAACCATTGCTACCTGTAATTGGTCGTCCATTGCTGCTGGTTATTGTGTTATTAGCTGCTGCTGGGGATTAGTCTGGTGCGTGTTTAACTGTTAGTACAGTATTTCAGTAGTACCAACCGCAGTGCTGTTAGCACAGCATTGCACCCCAAAAGCACCCATAGGACTTCTAGTGTGTTAGTGGCAGCAAACAGAGCTCCTATATTTTCTTCCCAGAAGCACCCATAGGACTTCTAGTGTGTTAGTGGCATCACACAGAGCTCCCATATTTTCTTCCCAGAAGCACCCATAGGACTTCTAGTGTGTTAGTGGCATCACACAGAGCTCCCATATTTTCTTCCCAGAAGCACCCATAGGACTTCTAGTGTGTTAGTGTCATCACACAGAGCTCCCATATTTTTTCCCAGAAGCACCCATAGGACTTCTAGTGTGTTAGTGGCATCACACAGAGCTCCCATATTTTCTTCCCAGAAGCACCCATAGGACTTCTAGTGTGTTAGTGGCATCACACAGAGCTCCCATATTTTCTTCCCAGAAGCACCCATAGGACTTCTAGTGTGTTAGTGGCATCACACAGAGCTCCCATATTTTCTTCCCAGAAGCACCCACAGAACTTCTAATGTGTTAGTGGCATCACACAGAGCTCCCATATTTTCTTCCCAGAAGCACCCATAGGACTTCTAGTGTGTTAGTGGCATCACACAGAGCTCCCATATTTTCTTCCCAGAAGCACCCATAGGACTTCTAGTGTGTTAGTGTCATCACACAGAGCTCCCATATTTTCTTCCCAGAAGCACCCATAGGACTTCTAGTGTGTTAGTGGCATCACACAGAGCTCCCATATTTTCTTCCCAGAAGCACCCATAGGACTTCTAGTGTGTTAGTGGCATCACACAGAGCTCCCATATTTTCTTCCCAGAAGCACCCATAGGACTTCTAGTGTGTTAGTGGCATCACAAAGAGCTCCTATATTTTCTTCCCAGAAGCACCCATAGGACGTCAATTGTGTGTTAGTGGCATCACACAGAGCTCCCATATTTTCTTCCCAGAAGCACCCATAGGACTTCTAGTGTGTTAGTGGCATCACACAGAGCTCCCATATTTTCTTCCCAGAAGCACCCATAGGATGTCAATTGTGTGTTAGTGGCATCACACAGAGCTCCTATATTTTCTTCCCAGAAGCACCCATAGGACTTCTAGTGTGTTAGTGGCATCACACAGAGCTCCCATATTTTCTTCCCAGAAGCACCCACAGGACTTCTAGTGTGTTAGTAGCATCACACAGAGCTCCTATATTTTCTTTGCAGAAGCACCCACAGGACTTCTAGTGTGTTAGTGGCATCACACAGAGCTCCTATATTTTCTTCCCAGAAGCACCCATAGGACTTCTAGTGTGTTAGTGGCATCACACAGAGCTCCCATATTTTCTTCCCAGAAGCACCCACAGGACTTCTAGTGTGTTAGTGGCATCACACAGAGCTCCCATATTTTCTTCCAGAAGCACCCACAGGACTTCTAGTGTGTTAGTGGCATCACCCAGAGCTCCTATATTTTCTTCTCAGCAGCACCCATAGGACTTCTAGTGTGTTAGTGGCAGCAAACAGAGCTCCTATATTTTCTTGTCAGCAGCACACATAGTACCTATAGTGTGTTAGTGTCAGCACCCATAGGACCTACAGTGTGTTGTGAGCACACATAGGAGCTCTATTTTTTATACTATATACACTACCGACTACAATGGCTGGAAGACTGCCAAGGAGAGGCAGAGCGTGCAGAGGCAAGAACACAGGGCAGGCAGGCTCTGTTTCTAGAGACAACAGTGCTGGACGTGGACGTGGTCGTGCATCGTCATCAGCACGTGGCCATGGGACACGCTTGTCTTTGTTTTCGGCAGCTGGACATGTGGAGCCGCATCATGCTGAAGGCTTGGTAGAATGGATGACCAAGCCCTCCTCATCCTCCTCATCCTCTCTCACCCAGGCTCAGGGTACTGGCAGAGCAGCTGCCAACGCGTACTCAATGGCATCATCAGCCACCCCTTCCCTAGACCCACCATGTCCTCCTGAGGAGTCCCCCGAACTCTTTGAGCACAGTGTTGGGTACATGCTCCAGGAGGATGCCCAACGATTCGAAGGCTCAGATGATGATACCCAGCTTGAGGAAGTCAGTAGTGTGCGCGCAGAGAGAGGGGATGCTGAAGGACAGCAATCTGGCAGTACTGTTCCACCAGCTGCAGCTTACTGCCAGGTTTGCTCTAGTGGTGAAGAGGGAGGGGATGATGAGGTCACTGACTCCACGTGGGTGCCTGAAGGGAGAGAGGATGAGGAGGAGGACGAGGAGGAGGATGCGGCGTCACATGTCCAACGAGGCAGGATGCCCCCTGGAGGCCAGCTAGAGGCCAGCACAGCAACTGTACCACACCGCAGAGCTCCGCCTGTGCAGGGCGCTGCCTCTGCACGTTACCAGAAAAGTTCTTTGGTGTGGGCCTTTTTTGAGACAAGTGCATCAGATCGCACCACTGCTATTTGCAATATTTGTCTCAAGCGTATCTCGCGTGGCCAAAACATCAGCCGCTTGGGCATCACAAGCATGAGCAGACATATGTCGACCTGCCATGCAGCTCGTTGGCAAGCACCAGTGTTGGTCATATTACTTTAAAAAAGTAATTAGTTAAGTTACAAATTACTTCTCCCAAAAAGTAATTGCGTTAGTAACTCAGTTACTACATTGGAAAAGTAATTAGTTACGCAGCAAAGTAACTGACTTATTCTTTTTAAATATTCTATACGTGTAACTAAGGGGCGGGTCTAGTATTACTGTAACCAAGGGGCGCATTTATTATCATTGTTATATATCGTGTAACCAAGGGGCTGCTCTATTATTACTCTAACCAAGGGGCAGATCTGTTATAGCGTGTAAGAAAGTGGTGGGTCTATTATTATTATATCGTGTAAGGGGCGGATGGCTACAGAAAAGGGCGAATGTTAAATTAATGGGCAGAGCTCGATATATAATAATAAATGCGCCCCTTGGTTACAGTAATACTAGACCCGCCCCTTAGTTACACAAGAGACGCCCCTTGCAGAGTAGCACGAGCATCGGGAGCGTGCGGCATCGCCTCGTACAATTACATGTTAACTGCACCTGCGCGGTGTAGAGTTCACTCAGAGCTGTTTAGGTTCGGCAATTTTCGGAAGCTCCGTAGTCCTTCGTACTGCGCAAGCCCTGCTCCTGCGCAGTACAGGGGGTCCTTATCCGGCGGGGGAACTTTTTCGGCAGGACACCGGAATTACACTACTGCCATCTAATGGCGGTAGATGTAATTGGGGTAACTAAGCCAAAGTAATGGGAACTGAGTTACCATGAGGGGAAAAGCAATCAGTTAGATTACTTGTTACCCTCTAAAGTAACTGCGTTAGGTAACTCAGTTTATTTTAACTCAGTTACTTACATCACTGGCAAGCACACATAAAAGACCCACACCAAAGAACAAAGCGGACCTCTCCTTGCTCCTCATCAGCTGGGATCTCCATCCCCACTACATCTTCAGTCCTCTCTGAAAGCTGCTCTGAGAGGACTGAAGGTGTAGAATTAGGTGTGTCACAACCAAGTACTTGCAGTACACCGACGTCCGATTGTAGCAGGCAAATTTCCCTGCCCCAGCTGCTGGACCGTCGAAAGAAGTACACTCCCAGCCATCCACATGCCCAGCGGTTGAATGCTAGCTTGGCTAAATTGCTAGCACTTCAACTGCTGTCTTTTCAGTTGGTAGACTCTGCCCCCTTCCGTGAGTTTGTTCAATGTGCGGTTCCTCAGTGGCAGGTTCCCAAACGCCACTTTTTCTCACGGAAGGCGATTCCGTCTCTCTACCGGCATGTGGAAGGCAATGTCCATGCCTCGCTGGACAGGGCGGTCAGCGGTAAGGTGCATATTACCGCTGACTCATGGTCCAGCAGGCATGGACAGGGACGTTATCTTTCTTTCACGGCCCATTGGGTCACTCTATTGGCAGCTGGGAGGGATGCAGGACAAGGTGCAGTAGTGTTGGAGGTTGTTCCGCCACCACGCCTCCAAAATGCTACTCCTGCTACTGGTTGTGACACACCTCTCTCCTCCACCCCCTCCTCTTCTTCTTCCTCCAGTGCTCTGTCCTCGGAACCAGCGGTGCTCTGTAGGCGTACAAGGGGCTACGCAAGTACGCAGGCAAAAAGATGCCATGCCATCCTTGCGCTGGTGTGTTTGGGGGACAGGAGCCACACTGGGCCAGAGGTTCTGGCAGCTCTGCAGGGGCAGGCCGAGAGGTGGTTGACGCCACGCCAGCTTAAGCCAGGAATGGTCGTTTCTGACAATGGCACCAACCTCCTCTCCGCCCTGCGACAGGGGCAGCTCACCCATGTGCCCTGTATGGCTCACGTCCTCAACCTGGTGGTGCAGCGGTTCTTGGGCAGGTTCCCAGGCTTACAGGATGTCCTGAGGCAGGCCAGGAAAGTCTGTGTGCACCAGCTACCAGGCACCTGAAGCGGATATAACGGAATAATTTATAATGTCACATCCCTTCAAGACTGCCTATGCTGATGCTGAGTGACTGTCCTGTTATGTTCACTGACTATCCTCTTCCTCCTCCTCAATGATCCATGCCACCACACCAGTGCCTAAGGCACAATTTTTCAGCCCCTGTATAACAGGGGCGTGTACTTACAATTTTTTAAAAAAATGCTTCGCAAAAGGTGTGACTGCTGTGCTCCAAGTACAGTATCTGTGAGGGGTTGCAGTGTTGTGGCACCAGCACCAGTGCCTAAGGCACAATTTTTCAGCCCCTGTATAACAGGGGCGTGTAATTACAATTTTTTTAAAAAGATGCTTCGCAACAGGTGTGACTGCTGTGCTCCAAGTACAGTATCTGTGAGGGGTTGCAGTGTTTGTGGCACCAGCACCAGTGCCTAAGGCACAATTTTTCAGCCCCTGTTGGGGTGTGTAATTACAATTTTTAGGCAATGCTTTGCAACAGGTCTCATTGCTGTGCTAAGAGTACAGTATCTGTGAGGGGTTGCAGTGTTGTGGCACCAGCACCAATGCCTAAGGCCCAATTTTTCAGCCCCTGTTTAACAGGGGCGTGTAATTACAAATCTTGATCTAATAGTTCACAGCAGGGCCCATTCCTGCGCCCACCAAGAGTAACTATGAGGGCCTACAGTCTTGTGGCAACACCGTCCACCACCACCGCCAAAGGCCCAATTTTTTTGCCCTGTTCAACAGGTGCATGCAATTACAAATCTTGATCTAATAACTCAAAGCAGGGCCCATTCCTGCACCCACCAAGAGTAACTGTGAGGGCTTACAGTCTTGTGGCAACACCGTCCACCACCACCACCACCACCAAATGCCCAATTTTTCTACCCTGTTAAACAGGTGCATGCAATTACAAATCTTGATCTAATAACTCACAGCAGGGCCCATTCCTGCGCCCACCAAGAGTAACTGTGAGGGCTTACAGTCTTGTGGCAACACCGTCCACCACCACCACCACCACCACCAAAGGCCCAATTTTTCTGCCCTGTTCAACAGGTGCATGCAATTACAAATCTTGATCTAATAACTCACAGCAGGGCCCATTCCTGTGCCCACCAAAAGTAACTGTGAGGGCTTACAGTCTTGTGGCTACACCAACATCTAATGGGGAAAATTTCTGCAGAGTATATACGGCAGGCCCCTACTTTCAAACATCCAACTTACAAACGACTCCTACTTGCAAACGGAAAGAGAAAACAGGAAGTGAGAGGAAATCTACCCCTAGGAAGGGAAATTCGATCCTGTTAGATTTAATTTGGGAAAAAGGTATCTCCTCTCTACTGATACTTTATCACCAATCCTTGTTTCAATTAAAACACCACTTTTCCAAAAACATTTGTCATTGGGACGGAAAGTGAGGTGAAATGTTCTGAACAGATGTGCAAAGACAGCAAATGTTACAGGGGTGATAACCCCTCCCTATGTTCTCCAAAAAGCTTAAAAATAGATTTTTTGGGGATGGAGCTACACTTCATAATGTACCTGTTCAGATTCTACTTAAGAAAAAATCTACAGTCCCTCTCTTGTTTGCACCGCCTATATACTGCTGTTCAGAGTATATAGGGTTGTAGGTATAGGGTTTTATTTTGGGTGCGGGGTCCCCGCACCCAAAATATCCATACAAGACCCAAAGGGGCTGGGGGGGGGGGGGGGGGGTGATGGGGTAACCATGCCATTTTTCTCAAGGATTTTCAGCCATATGGCCAGGACAAGACATGACATTAAAGCCGCAAGTGGTTTTAAATGGCTTCTTTTTTTCCTTTACAAATGTAATTTTGTGCAAGGACAGTTCTAAACACGGAAAACACATGCCACTTCACAGGCATACTTTAGACACCCCCCAGGTACCATATTTAAAGGAAAATTTCACTTTTTTTTTTTTCACTTTATGCATCATTAAAATGACTGCTCCCGAAAAAACGTTAGTTTTTAGTTCTTTTTGCATTGATATATGTCCCCTGGGGCAGGACCCGGGTCCCCAAACCTGTTTTATGACATTAACATGCATATTGGCCGTTGTAATTAGCAATTTTGATTTCGAACGTTCGCGTCCATTATAACGAATAGGGTTCGAAAATTTGCGTGAACTTTCGGTCCGTTCGAAGGTTCTGGTGCGAACTGAACCCGGGGGTGTTCGGCTCATCCCTATTAGGCAGGATGTGCTGGGTCCCCTTTATTGCTTTGATGATTTGATCAGTTTAGTTTTGTTGAGGGATACAAATGAAAGCTATAACACCAAAATGTCAGAAAAAATAAAAAAATTCAAAAACATAGTCACTGAGTTGGAAAAAGGATCACCCCTTTTGTCAGCATTTTGTTGAACCATCTTTTGCATTAATTACAGCCTTTAGTCTGTTGGGATATGTCTCTACTAACTTTGGTCATCTAGACTCTACAATTAGTGATGGACGAACATCTAACGGGACGGTTCGCGATTGCGCGAACGCGCACAAATGTTCACGAACCGCAGGTTCGCGGCGGGCCCCATTCATTTTAATGGCAGGCGAACATTAAAAACCTCCAGGTCATATTTTCAGCCACAAAATACTTACTAGCTGTGCACACATAGTCCCACAACATGGACACTGACATACCAGAAGTATTAAGCGAATCTGGGATCGACAACGACAAGCATTCTTTTTTTATCTGTGAAATTTTGTCAATTCAGGAGCGCATGAAGGCCATGGAGGAGAGGCAAGGCCAGGCCAGGCTATGAAGGGGGTGCAGGAGATGATCCTGCTTTAGGAAAAGTTGCCATCATTTTTTTTTTTTTATAAGTTATTGTAGCGGGTATCCCAAATTTAGGGGTGACCTGAGCAATAGTTGGTTCTGGTCTTCTAATTGTTTAGACTCTGCTTTGCTGCTGTTTCACCTGGCGTGCAGTTGCCCTTAGGTGTATAGATGGTGCTGACACTTGTACCCGGGGTTGAACCACAGGTGATGGAGTGGCTATTGGGTGTCCTCTCTCGGCAGCCATACAGTGGGTGTGGTCTACCCACTGTGCATGCCGTATGAGGGTACAAAAGGGGCAGACGCCATTGTTCTGGGCGCGAATACCCGGGGACCTGTACCCGGAGGAGTGTATCCCCTCGTGGGGGGATACGAGCATTGACAGTGGGGTCTCGGGCCCCTTCAGTCTGAGGCTACAGAGTTCCAGGTAGGCCCAGTACCTTTAACTGGGTCTACAAAGCCAGAAAGGAAACCCATGGAGCCCAGGTGAGGGCGACCTCTCTGACTAAGAGGAAGCCAGGGGAGGATCGGTCCCATAACAGAAGGCAAGTGATAAAGATTGCTGTCTCGGGAGAGGCCTGGTGACCTGTCGGAGGGAAGGATTCCTTGCTCCGCAGACTGCCTTTGCGGAGTGCTGCTAGCCTGCTACCTAAGGAGGGATCTCCTTGACTTTGTCCTTGGAGGGGACTACGTCACTGTTCGAGCTAAATGCCGGCTGCTAGTGCCATTGGGTGACTATCCGGGTGAGCTGTACCCACTCGGGACCGAGTGGCGATGAAGCCAAGTGTGTGCCTGAATCAGTTCTATCTGCTAACCCCTTTCTCTTTTCAACTCTCCGGTTACTGAAGCATAAAAGGAAAATAAACTTGTGTTGGAGTTAAAGCGTGGTGTGGACATTGGCCTTCTTTGGGAAAGGTAAAGACGTGCCTCTAAACTCTAGATGGGAGAACCAGAGGCGGCTCTCTAATTAGGCAAATTATTCACCACACCTAGGGTTTGCTCCATTTCTCCCTCGTTTTTAACCAAATTTGAATGCCTCATGAGATATCAAGACACAGGATAGGGTCAGTATTCACACCATTCAATCCTCACAGAACTCGTACCTACCAACTGTTTATTGATCATGATTTTCAATGCACATGTACTTGTTATGTGTTTCTCATACTGTTTTTTCTTTCTAGATTTATTTATATATATGTGCTGATCCCTATGTCCCTGAAGAAGAGCTAAAACTCGAAACGCATGGGATAAATCGCATATAATTGTATCTGTATCTGTGTCTTATGCCTATGCTTATGTTTTGTGCATCCTACTCATTTCTTTTTTATGTACACTTGTTTTTTGCATACCCACGTGGATTTGTTCTCCACACAACCCCTTTTTTCCTTCAAATAAAAACCTTTTGAATAACATATCTTTATACTCAAGCAGTTGGTTCTTCCCTTTTAAAGTCCCCCAAGAGGAATATACCCTGTATATACAGGCGATCGTCTAAGGCCTCGCACTCACAGGGGCCTTGCGGCAGCCTAATTTAAGAGCCACCTCTGCTCACAACAATGCTGCTGCATCAGCGCTGTGCTTCGGCCAGCAGAGGGTTAATGCTGCCTGTGAGCTCCATGGCCAGGCAGTGGAGAGAGGATGGGGCCATGGCTGTGTCTTGGGGAGGAGGTGGGGCTGGCCAGCACTGTGTTGTCTGGGGGAGGAGACTCATTCCAGCAGCCGGAGCAAAATTAAACTATTCCCGCTGCTCCAGAGAAGTAGATTGCCCCCCGTCACCCACAACTGGAGTGCTCTGCTAAGCGATCCCTGCACACCTGGAGTAGTCGTCTGACTGGTAAGCAGAGCTGCATAGGGGAAGAGGAGGGTCCCACCGGGGAGGAAGCCTCATCAGCACGGTATATGGAGCTGATGGAAGGGGGAGGGAGGAGAGAAATGATGTCTGGCCGCCCCTCTCTGGGGCTGTCAATCAGGGTGGGGGGATCTAGACTCCAGCTGCAGGGAGAGGCACAGCAACCATGCCACAACCCCTTCTGCAGCCAGCTACCACCAGAATGAGCTAGAGAGGCAACCCTGCTACTTCAGCATCCTTCAGCCACTGGCCTTTAAATACACCCACTGCCCCATCACCTCCACTACCTTCCTCCTGGTTATCAGTGCCATAGTCAGGGCAGTGCAGTCTTGTGCCAGTGTCCCAGTGTGTCAACCTGTGCTTGAGACCCTGACCCCTCCCTCTGTCCGGCCCTTACCCCCACCTATGCAGGGCTCCACTGCGGGGGTCCGGAGGTGCCAGTCCAGTGCTAATCCTCAGCCATGGTGCTGGCACTGCCTGCTTATTGGCTTCTCCGCTGCTATCTCCCTCACTGACACCAGCACTGAGATAGAACACTGACACCAGAATCGAATTAGAACACTGACGCCAGCACCGAGACAGAACTCTGACACCAGCACCGAGACAGAACTCTGACACCAGCACCGAGACAGAACACTGACACCAGCACCGAGATAGAACACTGACACCAGCACTGCGCTAGAGAGCACTGACACCAGCACTGAGATAGAAAGCACTGACACCAACACCAAGATAGAGAGCACTGACACCAGCACCAAGATAGAGAGCACTGGCACCAGCACTGAGATAGAGAGCACTGACACCAACACTGACACTAGCAACTGGCTGCGGGACCCAAAAATATGACACCGCTCAACCTCTTCAAACAGGAGGGTATGGGCATATAGAATATTGTGTTTTTTTTCTACAAGTGAGCCAATGGTAGAAAGAAGGTCCGTGTGCTAGATTATATACAGTGGTGTGAAAAAGTGTTTGCCCCCTTCCTCATTTCCTGTTCCTTTGCATGCTTGTCACACTTAAGTGTTTCGGAACATCAAACCAATTTAAACAATAGTCAAGGACAACACAAGTAAACACAAAATGCAATTTGTAAATGAAGGTGTTTATTATTAAAGGTGAAAAAAAATCCAAACCATCATGGCCCTGTGTGAAAAAGTGATTGCCCCCCTTGTTAAAACATACTATAACTGTGGTTGTCCACACCTGAGTTCAATTTCTCTAGCCACACCCAGGCCTGATTATTGCCACACCTGTTCACAATCAAGGCATCACTTAAATAGGAGCTGCTTGACACAGTAAGGTCCACCAGAAGATCCTTAAAAGCTACACATCATGCCGAGACCCAAAGAAATTCAGGAACAATTGAGAAAGAAAGTAATTGAGATCTATCAGTCTGGAAAGGGTTATAAAGCCATTTCCAAAGCTTTGGGAATCCAGCGAACCACAGTGAGAGCCATTATCCACAAATGGCGAAGACATGGAACAGTGGTGAACCTTCCCAGGAGTGGCCGGCCGCCCAAAACTACCCCAAGAGCGCAGCGACGACTCATCCAAGAGGTCACAAAAGACCCCACAACAACGTCCAAGGAACTGCAGGCCTCACTTGCCTCAGTTAAGGTCAGCGTTCATGCCTCCACCATCAGGAAAAGACTGGGCAAAAATGGCCTGCATGGCAGAGTTCCAAGGAGAAAACCACTGCTGAGCAAAAAGAACATCAAAGCTTGTCTCAATTTCTCCACAACACATCTTGATGATCCCCAAGACTTTTGGGACAACATTCTGTGGACCGATGAGACAAAAGTGGAACTCTTTGGAAGGTGTGTGTCCAAGTATATCTGGCGTAGAAGGAACACTGCATTTCAGAAAAAGAACATTATACCAACAGTAAAATATGGTGGTGGTAGTGTGATGGTCTGGGGCTGTTTTGCTGCTTCAGGACCTGGAAGACTTGCCGTGATAAAAGGAACTATGAATTCTGCTGTCTACCAAGAGATCCTGAAGGAGAATGTCCGACCATCTGTTCGTGTACTCAAGCTGAAACGAACTTGGGTTCTGCAGCAGGACAATGATCCTAAACACACCAGCAAGTCCACCACCGAATGGCTGAAGAAAAACAAAATGAAGACTTTGGAGTGGCCTAGCCAAAGTCCTGACCTGAATCCTATTGAGATGTTGTGGTATGACCTTAAAAAGGCCGTTCATGCTCTAAAACCCTCTAATGTAACTGAATTAGGACAATTCTGCAAAGATGATTGGGCCAAAATTCCTCCAGGACGCTGTAAAAGCCTCATTGCACGTTATCGCAAACGCTTGGTTGCAGTTGTTGCTGCTAAGGGTGGCCCAACCAGTTATTAGGTTTAGGGGGCAATCACTTTTTCACACAGGGCCATGATGGTTTGGATTTTTTTTCACCTTTAATAATAAACACCTTCATTTACAAATTGCATTTTGTGTTTACTTGTGTTGTCCTTGACTATTGTTTAAATTGGTTTGATGTTCCGAAACACTTAAGTGTGACAAACATGCAAAGGAACAGGAAATGAGGAAGGGGGCAAACACTTTTTCACACCACTGTAAATCATTTATACAGTTATGCATATACATGGTCTACTGGTCACATGTGTTGAATTCCTCCGAGATCCATGCCTCATTAATTTTTATAAATGTGAGGTAGTCAACACTGTCGTGAGCTAGGCAAGTGCGCTTATCGGTCACGTTCCTCCCTGCTGCGCTGAACGTCCTTTCGGACAGGACACTGGACGAGGGGCAAGCCAACAGTTCCATTGCAAATTGTGCAAGCTCTGGCCAGAGGTCAAGCCTGCCCACCCAGTAGTCCAGGGGTTCATCACTTCTCAGAGCGTCCACATCGGCCATTAACCCGATGTAGTCGGACACCTGTCAATCTAGGCGTTCCCTGATGCAGGATTCGGATGACACCTGTCGATGGGTCGGCTGAAAGAATGATCTCATATCAGAAGTGACCAACATATCTTCAAACCGCCCTCTTCTTGCAGGAGCTGTTGGATTAGTACCCGCAACTGTTTCCCTGGGAGTGGAAATTCCTCTGCCAGCACACGCAAAAGCAGAATGCAGCATTTCTCTAAGCAAGGCCTGGAAGTGCTCCATTCTGACAGCCCTCTGTGATGGTTGTAACGTTTCTGCCAATTTTTGTTTGTACCGGGGGTCTAAGTACATTGCCACCCAGTACTGGTCCTTGCCCTTTATACTTTTTATATGGGGGTCCCTCTTAAAACACTGGAGCATGAAGGCCCCCATTTGCACTTGCAGCAAAATTAAACTATTCCCGCTGCTCCAGAGAAGTAGATTGCCCCCGTCACCCACAACTGGAGTGCTCTGCTAAGCGATCCCTGCACACCTGGAGGAGTCGTCTGACTGGTAAGCAGAGCTGCAGAGGGGAAGAGGAGGGTCCCACCGGGGAGGAAGCCTCATCAGCACGGTATATGGAGCTGATGGAAGGGGGAGGGAGGAGAGAAATGGTGTCTGGCCGCCCCTCTCTGGGGCTGTCAATCAGGGTGGGGGGAATCTGACTCCTTTTCAGACTCCTGTTGTTGACTTGTCTCAGATAGAGTAGCCCCCTCCAGCATTGCGACTTCCTCATCTTCCTGCTCCTGCTCCACGGCTTGATCAATGACACAACGCAATGCACGCTCCATAAAGAATGTGTAAGGTACGATGTCACTGATGGCACCATGACTGCGACTGACCAGTATGGTGATCTCATAAAATGGCCACAGAAGTCTGCATGCGTCGCGCATGAGCAGCCACTGGCGCGGTGAAAAAAAAACAAGCTCCCCAGAACCTGTTCTGCCGCAGAGTTCGTACAGGTAGTCGTTAACTGCACGTTTCTGCTGGAGCAGCCTATCAAGCATATACAAGTTTGAGTTCCATTGCGTCGGGCAGTCACAAATAAGACGTCTGACGGGCAGATTGTGTCACCACTGAATGTCAGAAAGGCGAGCCATGGCCGTGTAAGATCTTCTGAAATGGGAAGAGGTTTTCCTTGCCGGCCGCAAGACGTCCTGGACCCCAGGGTATTTGACAATGAATCGCTGCACGACCAAGTTTAAGATGTGTGCCATGCATGGCACATGTGTAATTTTGCCCTGTTTCAACGCACTCAGCAGATTGGCACCGTTGTCGCACACCACTTTACCAACTGTCAAATTGAGCGGTGTTAGCCACTGATCTGCCTGTGAACGCAAAGCTGAAAGGAGTGCAGGGCCAGTGTGGCTCTTGGCTTCCAGGCACAACAGACGCAGCACAGCATGGCAACGTCTCACCTGGCATGTCGAATAGGTTCTGGGGAGCCAGCCGAGGAGGAGAGGGAGGATGGAGTAGGAGGAGGAGAAGAAGAGGCAGGTCTGCATGCAATCTGTGGTGGTAAAACCAAATCTACAAGGGTGTCACGGGTTACATGCTTGACGGCCGTCAGAAGGTTCACCCGGTGGGCAGTAAAAGTTATATACCTTCCCTGCCCGTGTTTGCTAGACCACGTGTCTGTGGTCAGATGTATCTTGACACCGACACTGTGTGCCAGAGATACATTCACTTGCCGCTGAACATGGCCATATAGCTCTGGGATGCCCTTCTGTGAGAAATATTTCCATTGTGGTATTCCAATGGCCAAAAATTTTCGAAAGGCCTCCGAGTCCACCAGTTCATATGGCAGTAGTTGGTGGGCTGTCAGTTCTGACAAGCCAGTGGTCAACCGTTGGGCAAGAGGGTTATCCGGTGTCATCATTTTTTTACGCTCAAACATTTGGCCCACGGAAGCCTGCCTTTTTCCAGAAAAACGTGAGGACGGCATGATGGAAGGTGGAGTGGAGGATAATTGTGAGGAGAGAGGAGAAGGAGAAGTAGAAGAGGCAGGACGGTGAGAGCCTGAAGTGTGGCTTTGTGGGTTCTGACGGCGTTGCTCCCACTGGGCTCGGTGATGGGAGTTCATGTGCCTTCTTAAGACGGTCGTGAGTGTTGGGCTTACCGCGACTTATGCGTTGACTGCAAAGGCTGCAGATGGCAACACTATTGTCAGCAGCAGACACGTTAAAAAAAGCCCATACTGTGGAGCCATGTGCCGGCACCAGATGTGACCATACATGGTTGATGGCTCGCTCCTGATACATTAGCAGTCTGGTTTGTCCCTCCTGTGCAATGTAAGTTCCGCCTGCTTCTCCTCCCTATCTGCTGGTCCATCGCTCCCTCTGAACTCCCCTCCTCTTCCTCTCTTGTGGGCACCCACGTGACATCCCTAGACACATCATCAACATCATCATCAATGTCACCTTCCCCACCACTATAATTAGAGATCTCTGCGTAGGCAGCAACAGCGGGGACCAACCTCCTTAGGCTGATCTGGGTACTGTTGTCAGACTGCTGAGTGGCGGTTGTGCTACCTCCTCTTCCTGATCCAATGCCAAGAATAGCTGCGCATCGTAAATGTCTTGTGATGGATCGGAAAATAATTCCTGTGACTCAAGCGGAGGGTATATGGTGGTGTTGGTGGTAGTGTCTTTGGGGGTGCACACAGCAGAGAGTGAAGAGGGTGCAGATAAAGAGGATGAGGAGGGTGCAGAAGAGTAAGGCTGAGTGAGCCATTCAACCAAGTCTGGTGCGTCCTATGGCCCTCTTCCTCTGCCTGCCATTTTGTAAATGACCCTGTGACAAAAGTCTCTAGAGAAGTGCAGTATATGTGGAAGAAGGTATATAACACCCAGCTTCAATCTGTCGTTTTGGGGGGCCACTGGTCTATCACACCAGTTATAATACTTTTTTCTAATTGCGTTTGTCACTCTTTGTAGTATCGCTGCAGAACCGCTCAGCAGTCACAATGCTGCACAGTAGAAATGCACTATACTATGCTTTCTATGCTTGAAAGTATTTTATATGTGTATTACACCCCTATATACTGCACACCAAATAGTACACCTATACCAGTCCTTAAAAGGACTTTTGTGGACCTATATTCGTTAGCAATTTGTGTCGCTACAGTCTGTCCCTGTGACACACAGCAACCTCTCCCTACACTGACAAAAGAGCTGCAGGACCGATCAGCAGTCACAATGCTGCACAGTAGAAATGCACTATACTATGCTTTCTATATTAGAAAGTATTTTATATGTGTATTACACCCCTATATACTGCACACCAAATAGTACACCTATACCAGTCCTTAAAGGGATTTTTGTGGACCTATATTCGTTTGAGATTTGTGTCGCTACCATCTGTCCCTGCGACACACAGCAACCTCTCCCTACAATGACAAAAGAGCTGCAGAACCGCTCAGCAGTCACAATGCTGCACAGTAGAAATGCACTATAATATGCTTTCTATATTTGAAAGTATATTATAAGTGTATTACACCCCTATATACTGCACACCAAACAATAGTACACCTATACCAGTCCTTAAAAGGACTTTTGTGGACCTAATAGCTAGTGATTACTGACTGTCCCTGCTCCACAAAGCAAACTCTCCCTACACTGACAAAAGACAGAATGTAAAATGGCAGCCAGATCAGGTCTATTTATAAGGTAGGGGGTATGTCCATGTGCTGAAATGTCTCAATTGGCTGTCCTGTACCACATGATGGATGTGTCATGTGTCAAAGTTCTTCACAATGTAAAAGAATATGGGGGCCGCGAACAGCGCCATATGTCCGCCGGTTTGGAAAATAGTGAACGAGCAAAGTTCGCCACGAACCGCAAGGCCATCTCTATCTACAATATTTGCCCACTCTTCTTTGCAGAACTGCTCAAGTTCAGTTAACTTTGATGGTGACTGGGTGTGGACTGCAGTCTTCAAGTCATTCCACAGATTTCCAATGGGGTTTTGGTCTGGGTTCTGACTAGGTAATGCAAGGACATTCACTTTTCCTCCTTCAACCACTGTGTGCTCATTTCTAATGTGTGCTTTGGGTCATTGTCATGTTGGAAGGTAATTTTATCCTAATTTTATCCTAACAACTGCTCCAGTCCTTGCTGCAGAGAAACACCCCCATAAAAGGATATTGCCACCTCCATACTTTGCTGTAGGAATGGTGTTATTTAGATGGTGGGCTGTATTAGATTTTTGCCAGACATATTGTTAGTGTTGGGGCCAAATAATTCAATCTTAAGCCCCATACACACGGTCGGAAAATCCGACCACCAAATGCATCGGATTTGGTCCGACGGATTTAGTCCGACACTGGTGTTGCATACACACGGTCGGACAATGTTGTCGGAAAATCCGATCATTATGAACGTGGTGACGTTTGTTGCCTACGACGGGACTATGTAGCTTTTTACTAGCTTTGGTCTTGTAATGTGATCTGAGCATGCGTGGCACTTTGTCCGTCGGAATTCGCTACACACGATCGGAATTGGTGTGATCGGACTTTGTTGTCGGAAAATCTTTAGAGCAGGAGATACAACTTTGTCCGTCGGACAATCTGATGGAAAATGTCCGATGGTACCTACACACGGTCGGAATTTCCGACAACATTGTCCGATAGGACAGAATCCATCGGAAAATCCGACCGTGTGTATGGGGCTTAAGTCTCACCTGACCATAACACCTTTTTTCCATGTGGCCTCAGAATCTTCAAGGTGCGTTTTGGCAAAGCTCAGTCATGACTGTTTGTGGCCTTTCTTGAGGAGTGGCTTTTTTCTTGCAGCCCTCCCATACAAGCCACATTTGTGGAGAATTTGTGATATTGTTGTCACATACACACAACAACCACTCTTTGTCATAAATTCCTGCAACTGCTTCAGAGCTGCTGTAGGCCTCTTGGTAGCCCCTCTGACCAGTTTCCTCCTGGCCCTTTCATCCAGTTTGGAGCAACATCCTAATCCAGGGAGGGTCTGTGTTGTACCAAATAATTTCCACTTCTTGATAACAGACTTCAGTGTTCTTCAAGGCATTGATAAAGCCTTTGTTTTTTTTTGTATTCATCTCCTGACTTGTGCCTGTCCACAATTTTATCCCAGAAATCTTTTGACAGTGCATTGCTACCCATAGTTGATTGTTTGCTTCCGTTACACTACCAGGGACTGAAACCCTTCAGGTAAGCTCTTTTCATGCTGAGCTAATCAAAATGACCACAGCTGATCACAGTTGAAAGTCAAATGACTTTGTGTGCCATTGAGAAGGTGATTAGCTACACAGGATTGAGTTTGCAAGTCATTTTTAGGAGGGGGTTGATCCTTTTTTTAATTTTACATTTTTTTCTTATCTTATCTTTCACTTGCATGTTATAAGTTGCACTGAGTAAATACAGGTAATAAAACAAAAAATGTGTCTGTCTTCATTTCAGGGTGCAAAGCAACAGAATTTGATAATTTTTATTTTGAAAATGGGTGATTCTTTTCTTTACCCACTGTATACATTTATATTTATAGGGCTATTACCTACACTGCACCTAATCAAGAGAATATGTCATAAATTGTTCACCATCCTTGGCTATCTTACTAGTTCTACCGATAACTCTGTTGTCCCAAAAATGTAAGCATATTTATTTCCACAAAACAATCAATTTAATTGATACTACAACTTACAGTCCTTAAATGTGGTGGCTGTGTTAATTAGAATTTTTCAGTCTACAAACTATTTTAGGAAGTACAGAAAATACCTGTTGAGCTCTTCAGAAATGTAGTATCTATATCACCTCCCCTGAGCATAAAGGAACGCACAAACAACCTTGTGATAAATCCACAATGAGATGAACAAGGCAGACATGTTTGAAGACCGGTCAGTGTAACAACCAATAGATACAGTAGAGAAAAAAGCATAGACATGAAAGTACAGGAACTGTTTTATTTTCAGGAAAAACAATAGAAAATAAAGGAAAATGGATGATTATTAGAAAACAAATTCAGCCACCTTTTCTAAGGACTGGTAAGCTGCAATATTATCATTTTCTGCTTTTGGGTTTAGATACGCTTTAATATCCTCAATTCCATAATCAAAGTACACTAATGCAAAGCTTGGCCATTCTGATAGAAAAAATAGCACTAACACTATAAAGTATGAAACCCCTGTAAACATAGCGCCTATTATAGCTTTTTATCTAAATGTTAGTGTTTTTTAGTTTAGAGTATAAATGTATGTACACATGATAATACACAATAACTCTCTTTATCTAAAATGCCCTGTGCCAGTAACAACTGTGTAAACCATCTTGCTATTAATATATACTTAAAGTGCTCTACATATATATATATAATCGATCCCATAAGTAAATAATTATGCAGTTTAACTTGTTCCCACATGCGCTATAAACAAAAAGCGGATACAGTTCTGGGAGGGCGTTCATGTACATCCTCCCACATGCACGCCACCCACACGCCCCCTGGGGCACACATTGGACACAATCTGTGACTGCTGTGTCCTTTGGCCCTTTAATCTGATCAGCTATGTCCAATCACAGCAGCCCTTTACCATGTGATCAGCTGTGTCCAATCACAGCTGGTCACATGTAAACAGACTTGCCCATTATTGGCATTCCTTTCCTCACACACTGTCTTTGTGTGATGAAAGTAGAGCCGACAACCAGCAAGTCTGAAGGCACAGTGAGTAAATTCTTAACACTGATAATCAGGGCACTGATAATTAGTGCGCTGATTATCAGTGCAGTCCCATCAGTGCCACCTATCAGTGTCCATTAGTGCCGCTTCATCAATGCAGCCTCATAAGTGTCTCCTCATCAGTGCCCATGAGTGCCCATCAGTGCAGCTGATCAGTGCCAATCAGTGCCACCTCATCAGTGCCCATCAGTGGAGCCTCATCAATGCCCATCAGTGCACATTAGTGCAGCCTCATCAGTGCCCATCAGTACAGTCTCATCAGTGCACATCAGTGCAGCTTCATGAGCGCACATCAGTGAAGAAGAAAAATTAATTATTTGCAACATTTTATAACAGAAACTAAAAAAAATATTTTTTTAAGATTTTGGTCTTTTACACTTTGTTGAGCAAAGCATAAACAACCCAGTGGTGATTAAATACCACCAAAAGAAAGCTCTATCTGTCTCCAAAAATTATAAAAATTATAAAAATTTCACATGGGTACAGTGTTGCATGACTGGGACATTGGCATTTAAAGTGCAGCAGCACTGAAAGCTACACAATTGGCCTGAGCAGGAAGGGGGTGAAAGTACCAAGTATTAAAGATGTTAAACAGTCCATCAATGTGTCGTCAATCTCTTTAACTTATAAGACAGTTTTGCTTTTCTTTTATGTAATCACACCATTATAGAAGTCTACAATCACCTTCTGTGCTCCATATCATTCAGAATGCGTCCTCACCTTCTTGGTTGGACCTCATAAAGTAAAAAAAGGTCCGAAAGCGCCTTTACCACTTTAAAGGTTAAATCTCCAAAAATTTAGAGTTTAGTCATTCATATTCATAAACATAATAGAATTCCAAAAGGGCTCGCCATATACAGTATATATATATATAGGAGACATTATTAAAATGCTAAATAAAACCTATATTTATTAATTTTTTTACTTTTTTTTTTCGAAAATAATTTTTATTAAGTTTTCAAGAGCAAGAGATAAAAACATTCTCAGAGGTGACACGGTTCAAGCAACCGCCATTAACAAACAGTCTAACATCACTACATTTGTTAATTGTAACACAAGGTATCTGGTCTACATTGTAACATGCCAATCATGTCATATATAATACATTGGGCGCACTACACGCAGATTTTGTGATCGCTTGTACGATCATTTGTATGACATTCAGAAAGCCCATAATACTAATGTAGCCAATCGTTGGAATTTGGTACACCAGAAAAATACTTCAAGTTTAGTGATCCAGGTTGTTGAGAAGATATCTTTGCCAGTCAGAGGAGGGGACAAATTTAGAATATTATGTAAAAGAGAGGTACCGTATTTATCGGCGTATAACACGCACTTTTTCCCCCTAAAAATCGGGGGAAAGTCGTGGGTGCGTGTTATACGCCGATACCCCAAAAAAAAAATTCTAAAATGGCAAAAATAGCAAGCGCCGCCAAAAAATAGCGAGCGCCGCCGAAAAAGACCGAGGCGCGGCCGAAAAAACCCGAAGCCGCGCCGCAATAGACCGAGCAGACTGTTCGGCTCTACTCGGAGTCCCGCCTCCCTGCGCTCGTTCCGGAAACAGCAGGGAGGCGGGACCGCGATCGGAGCTGAACAGTCGGCTCGGCCTTTTCCGGGGCCGCTTCGGTCTTTTTCGGCCGCGCCTCGGACTTTTTCGGCGGCGCACGCGACAGAGTCTCGGCGGCGGGAAATTTAAACCCGGACCGGACTTCTAATGTCGCTGGGCATGGCTGCAATGACGCTGGCAAGGTACAACGTCCCTGGGCAAGGCTGCAATGACCCTGGGCAAGGCTGCAATGACGCTGGGCATGGCTGCAATGACGCTGGGCATGGCTGCAATGACGCTGGGCATGGCTGCAATGACGCTGGGCATGGCTGCAATGACGCTGGGCAAGGCTGCAATGACGCTGGGCAAGGCTGCACTGACGCTGGGCAAGGCTGCACTGACGCTGGGCAAGGCTGCACTGACGCTGGGCAAGGCTGCAATGACGCTGGGCAAGGCTGCAATGACGCTGGGCAAGCTGCAAATGACGCTTAAATGTAAGTTTTTTTTTTTTCCCTAAACTTCCCTCCTAAAACGTTTTTTCCTTAAAATGCCCTCCTAAACTTGGGGTGCGTGTTATACGCCGATACGGTATACTGGATTTTCTTTTTTAACACCAGAAAACCGGGGGGAATGAATCATGAATGGGACATTTACCATTTTTATGAGTTGTAACGGGTATACTTTCTAGACTTTAATGCCATTGTACTCAAATGTGAATATGGAGGCTTTTAATTATCTATAATAGCCTTCTGTTGGAGAGTAGTATGCTGTCAGCCAATGACATCTGACTGAAAGACATCTAAACAGTCGGCACAAGGTTATATAGAATGTCTATCAAGCAACCCTGTCACATTCATTTTGGATGAGACAGACAGATAAATGGTCTCTAAAAGATTAGATAGAATGTTTCTATATACATATGTCTTTGACAGCTTCTTCCTGACATGATCATGTCTATCCGCTTCCTTGTATGTATTCATTCTTTCTAGAGTGTATGTTGCAATATGTATGTTTGATGAGTGATTTTGATGTCTACAGGAGGTATATTGCATACATGTACCTAACTGATTGAATCATAACCATGAACATGTTGTTTGTGGCTGAAAGTTTGGTCTGCATGCAGTTATCTGGCCTTGTTATCATGGGGTTAATAGCAGTGTTTTCATGCTGTGCTGTGTGATGGGAATCCTGTTTGCATGCAGGTCTTTCTGACAGAATTTGGATTTATCTACTTGTGCATGCGCAAGAGCATCATTTATATATTTTTCTTCTTATACATTTATATATTTATATGAGAATTCTAATGCTAGGCATGCACAGGTGCCTCTGCCGGAAAACTCTGCAGGCATTTTTATCAAAGTACATATACATATATATGAATAAGGGAAAATTATAGCGCTAAACTCAAAATAAGAAAAAAAGGAAGGGCTGAAAAAAGCAGCTACACTAGAATGTGACAAGAATTCAATAAACAATGTGGGTGAAAGTGTAGCGCTAAAATAAGTGAATAGGTGTGAAACCCACGAGGAATCAAAACCATAAAACCATGGGATGTGCTCCCTGGGATAAAACAATTATATATGATAAAAAGACAATGGGATGTGCTCCCTGGGATAAATCAATCATATACACTATAAAACAATAAAGTGTGCTCCCTAAAATGAACAAATCATAAGAAAATGTCCAGTGTACAAATAAGGTATAAACCATAAATATATATAAATGTCCCAAGTGATAAAACAATGACGGTGCCAAAACGGGGCTGTCTTGAACTAGATCCTCTGGTGTAACACTTTGAATAAAATATGGAATAGATGTGCGCTTACCGGAACAGGTGGACCCCCTGTCAGCAACAGGGAGTCAAACGGGCATAAAGAGGCTCAAAGAACCGGCAGAGGGGACATCTCAAGGCAATCTTGATAGGCTCTGTGGAACCGATACCGACTTCACAAGCAAGATGCAGATGGTTGAACTAAAGATGACTTGGACCAGCGACCATGAAGCAGGAACTACAGGTTCAGGATGACGAATCCAGAGATAAAGGAAGCCGGAGCTGATGTCAGATCACCACAACCAATGTGGCGAAAGCTTCCATAGGATATTCCCGAATATTTCAAACCATATAACAGGAGAGAAAAGAAGAAAAAAGGGGGGGGGGGACTCCAATGGTGTAGATCAGCAAGGAAGGTTTTTATTGACAAAAACCAAAGTAACAAAAAATGTATTGAATAAAAGTGATCACTAATTAAAGGCAGTGTGGGAATGAGTATGACCTCGTCCGACGCGTTTCATCTATAGTAGACATCAACTGGGGCATATTATTTTTGGCTACAATACCCAGTAGGGGTACAAAGTTAATGTCGGATTGTGATAAGACATAAGAATATTATTTTTATTTGCGTTTTTTTGCACACCTTGATGAGAAGTTTGTTGCAGCACTGGCACTTTGAGTACAAACTCAGTAGATAATTTATTATTACTATTCACATTATTCAATATCTACCTTGAGAGATCAGGCACATAAAATATTATTGTTTGCAATTCTTTATGTAGTTTATATATTCATTTAGTTTTTGAAGCATAGCGCCACTTCATATTTGTAAACAATTGTAGATGTGAGGACACATTGTTAAGCTGTTAGCAGCTGCTTATAGTAAGTGGAAGCACATAGGATCCTATACCTACATGGTTTCTATAACTTTCACATAATGTACACCCATTTTTTTTTTCAGTAAATGTAGCAGAATACATTCTGGCCTACGTTTATGAAGAAAGATTATTTATTTGCAAAGTTTTATAACAGAAACAAATAAAAAAAAATGTTTTCAACATTTTCAGTCTTTGTTTCTTTATATAGTAAAAAGAAAAAAAAAACTGTGATGATTAAAAATCACCAAAAGAAAGCTCTATCTGAGAACCGGTAAGTGGCAATCTATTCAATTTTGTTTTTTTGGTTTAGGTTACACTTTAAATGACAATGTCCTTGTTTTTTTATCACATTTATATTTGAAAAAAATCAGCTTCTTTCTGACAGAAGAAAAAACTTTTAGTCATCACACAAACAGTGATATTTCCAGCAATGTCAAAGTGACCCAATCAGCTGTATTAAGATGGCACAGTGCTTCTGTGAAATTACTTTTGGTGTAATTTTTCTTTTAACAGTTTCTATTCAAAACTTGACTTACTCATGCTGAAGGTAAAGACATCTCAGTTTTTTTCTGCAGAATTGCTTCATTGTGACCTTACAGAGACTTTCAGCTTATAATTGTAAATGATCTCACCAGAACTATACAGTCAAATCTTGTCTCTACATTGCATTGATGGAAAAAGTCTTCGCTACTGAGATTGTTATTGTTAGAAATGTACCTTAGCAATAATGGGCGATTTTTACTCTATAAAATCAAAGGCTAATGGCACAAATTACTAGAAGGCAGTCAGGACATTGAATACAAGAAAAAGTTTACTGTGTGTAAAGCCAGTAAACTCACAATATTTATTTGAGAAATAAAATGTGGCAAGATTGCTCACATTTGCCAACTACAATCATAGCCTTTTTTTTCACAGTATTGCCCGGACAGTTTTTAAACTAGAACACATTTGGACAGCAGATATAAGAAAGGGTCTTGACATGTTTGAAGGTTTTAAGAATATAGATTTTTATAAAAGAATAATGGGCTTTTGTTTTCTGGGTTCAAATCCAATAGTAAGAATTAAATACCAGATTCTCTATAGTAAATAACGTTATAATATACTGTAAACTAAAAAATGTAGCGCTAAAATAAACACACTGTGTAAAGGTGAATATTATATAAACAAAAATTTAAGGCGTGTCAATAAGGAATGTAACATATGCAAAATGAGCAATAAGTGCCAAATGAAAACACCAAAAGAAACAATGCAATACGGAGTCCGTGTCAATTGAAACACTGATAACAACGAATCCTTCAGAGTGACTCAGGAACAGGAGAAGACAGGATGAAAATGACTGTAAAACAGCTTGACTGATGATATAGAAAGTTTGGGTACTCTTACCGCAAGTGTTTGGATACAGCTACCATACGGTATTTGTATCAAGCAGGCTTAAGCGCTGGACCTCTTGCGCCAATGGGTACCGAATCAGGCAGGCGGGAACCGAAGGTAGACACCTCGACAGGCAGGAACCAAACAGCATACACCGCAACCGATAGACCTCTTATCGACAAGTTGTAAAGTCACCAACCAGTCCACTCAATGCGATCCCACAAACCATTGTGAAAAAAAGAAAAATGGAAGTGACTCCAATGGTGCAGGTCAAAAAATATTTAAAATGTATTCACATTGGCATGTGACAAATAAAATCTAGAGAATGTAAAAAAGGAATAGGTCAGCAATGTGAGAAGTATGAGACAGCTGGCCTGACGCATTTCGACACAAATCGAGATATGCCCCAGTAGAAGACCGATTTGTGTCAAAACGCGTGTCATGTCAAACCTTTTCTCTCTATGTCGAATAATCTTGGACTAATAGAGTTACCAGGTTAGACACATTCAACCTTTTTTGCTATTGTCTCTATAATTTGAATCTTTTCTCTCAATGTAGAATAATCTTGGACTAATAGAGCTAAGGTTAGGCACTTTCGACCACAGGTTCGATGGACACAGATCGCAATTGTCAGTGTCATGTCAAATCTCCTATCTATATCGAACTGTTGTCACAACAAAACGAAAATAAAGCATTTTGTTTATGTCGGATCTCTCAGCTTTCGGATTCTGCACGTTCGTTATCATTTGTTATAATGATAATGAAAATACCCGAAATTCGGACAAAAATGCATTCGGACGAAAACAAATGCACATGTCTATTAGTTACATTCGGACATATAAGGTCTGAATGTAGAGTCTTGATGTGTAGAGTCTTGGGTGTGAAAACAGTGTCAGCAAGAAGATATAGTGATGCACATTATAGCTAATAATATTATAACTGTTGTAGCTGATAATGAAACAAATATTCTCATTGGTTGCTAGGACCATCAAGAAAAAAATAGATTGATGCACTTTTCAAATATATGTCTGTTAGTGGTTAATATAGTGCTCCTATAGACAACTAAGATCTCTTCTGTGCAGTAAAATGGTTTAGGTTCCCTTTTATTGCATATTGTGCTTTTCTACACATGCACACACTACCATGCAACAGTATTCACTTTCATCTTTTCAATGCGTGCATTTTCTGGGAGCTTTCTAGGGAACATATTTTGTACTTACAGTTTTTTCCAAGGAACAGTCACTTTTTCTCCATGAGATATACAGGTGTATGTCATTTACTGCATAGTCACTGAGAGTACTGGCCAAATTACTTATTTTTCAGGGTCCACTAAACATCTGATTCCTCCTGATACCTGGTATCTACAAAAAGGGACCTAGGCTTATATTTACTTATTAAATGTGGTGCTGGCAGAAGGTATATGAATATTTTTACATGCCACAGCCAAAACAAATACGATTGCATTTAATTACAATCCACATAGAAGAATAATGTGCCTTTTTGTATAATTGTTTATATGTACCGTTCCAAGCACTGCTTTATGCATTGACATACCACCTTACATCCGGCCAGTATAGTCACCTGCTGAATGAGCACCCCCAACAGACAGCTTAACTCTCTATTTGGACACTGTAGCTTAATGTAACATTGTTTTACTTGGTAAAATGCAGTACACGGGATGTGAGCTAGTCATTCAAAATGTAAAGAGACAAAAATCTTCCAAGCCTTAAAGAGGTTTTAAAGTCAGAAGGTTTTATCTTAATGCATTCTATGCATTAAGATAAAAAGCCTTCTGTGTGCAGCAGACCCCCTCATACTTACCTGAGCCCATCTCGATTAAGCAATATTGCAGGAGTGTCTTGGCTGCCCGAGACTCCAACTCCTCATTGGCTGAGAAGGCAGGGTGGCGCCATTGGCTTTCACTGCTGTCAATCAAATTCAGTGAGCCAATGAGGAGAAAGAGGTGGCAGGGCCAGGCCGCGGCTCTGTTTCTGAATGGTATTGTTTGTTAACAAACTGCTTATAGCTGGCTGTTAAGGAGCTGTGTGGGAACCCTAACAACCGATGAGTCATCAGCTGTCAGCAGGACAGCCCGCTGACAGCTGAATGTAAAAATAAGAGTTGCTGGCAATAAAAAAATGTGGGGAAAAAACGCTGTGAGGTTCCCCCCAATCAATACCAGGCACTTTGAGTCTGGTATGGATTTTGAGGGGAACCCCATGGCAATTTTTTTTTTATAAATGGCGTGGGGTCCCCTCAAAATCCATACCAGACACTTATCATAGCAAGCAGCCCGGAAGGTCAGGAAAATGAGGGGACATTCCTAGGGGGGTGCTTTGGGGCAGGGAGGGCTCTGCCCCCCCGAGGGCTATCAGGGCATCTATATCATGGCTGCAGACTAATTTTCAGCAGTTGTCTCTGGTCCAGATGTTCTCAGTTTAATCTAGTGTTTTTCCACTGTTATACATCTCTTTTTATCTTAGCCTGGTCCATATATGTATCCTGTAGTCACACGGTGTCCTCACTCCAGTTTTCCAATACTGGTGGACTTTAATTATTAGTGGTCTTCAAGTCCCATGAGGAAGCCAATTTTGGCGAAACATGTCAGGAACAGCTACCACAACACTAGCATTTACCCAAGATATCAGTAGGACATGTAGATTTTAAACTTATGTTTTTTTTTTCTAAACTGATCATGTTTTAACTATGTATCAATAAAAGTCTGTACATTTTAAATTTTGCTCAATATTGTTATTGGCACAGTTATAATTCCAGTACTCTCCTATTGTTCTCCATATCAATTTTGAGGATGAGGTGCTTTAGTATATTGTGGCCCAGCCATTATAAAAGTAATACCTTGTCTGTATGTTGATGGAGACAAGGGCCTCTTCCCCACAACCCTGGCCGGTGGTTGTGGGGTTGTGCAGGTGGGGGGCTTATCGGAATCTGGAAGCCCCCTATAACAAGGGGACCCCTGGTTCTGCTCCCCCAAAGTGAATGAGTATGGGGTACATAGTACACCTACTTATTCACCCAAAAAAAGTGTAGTGTAAAAAAATGACAGTAGGCAGTTTTTGACAAGTCCTTTATTTAAAAAACAAAAATAAAAATCAATGTCCCCCGGCTGTAGATCAATCACACCACCCCCACCATCGCCGACCCAAAAAATGCTGTGACTGACGATGGATCTACATCAGGGGACATTGTTTTTCATTTTTGTTTTTTAAATAACGGACTTGTCTGAAACTGCCTACTGTTATTTTTTACACTACACTTTTTTTTTACTATGTGCCCCATACTCATTCACATGAGGGGGGTGGGATCTGAGAGCTTCCTTGTTAAAATGGGCTTACAGATTCTGGTAAGCCCCCCACCCGTAGACCCCCATAACAACCCCCGGGGTTGTGGGGAAGAGGTCCTTGTCCCCATCAACATGGGGAGAAGATTCTTTGGGGGGACAGAGAAGGAAAGTACCCCCCATGTTGAGGGCATGTGGCCTGGTATGGTTCAGGAGGGGGGGGGCGCTCGCTCATCCCCTCCCTTTCCTGACCTGTTGGGCAGCATGCTCAGAGAAGGGTCTGGTATGGATTTTGTGGGCCCCACACCATTTTTTCTAAATTTTGGCATGGGGTTCCCCTCAAAATTCATACCAGACATGAAGGGCCTAGTATGGATTGGGGGACACCACCCCATTGTTTTCATGTGTTTTGGAATCTATATTATTTATATTGGCACCCTAAAAGTTCCATTGACAATTTTGTATTATCTTCTTTTTGGAATAGTATGTGGGCTGTTGGTGCATGATTGTGAAATTTCAGCTTTATTAGTAGTTCTTGATGAATATTTGAGACTGATTATGTAGTGAGGGGTTGTGTGAAGGTAAGTAGTTCAGTAATCCTTAAATAGGTAAGGGTAAAGGATTTTCTTCTTAATATTTTTTTATATTAGGGTTATTCCTATTATAGTGGCAAAGGGATTGATGTAGATTGCAAAAATCAGAGGGGATGGGGAAATCCCTGAAGAGTACCTTTTTATATCTGGAACCTTATGCAGGTTGCATGAGGCATTTAACTGATGCAGACGGAGTGGAGCAGAGGGCCGAGATGGCTCAAAAGAAAGGATTTCTTAGGCCTATGTGCTTGAGAGTAGACATGACATAGGGTCAATTCAGCAATCAAAGGCCTTCTCAGCATCAAGAATCAAAATAATAGAATATGTTTAACTTATTTATTGTATTAATTAGGTCTATGTTGTGCGTGGTGTTAAAACTCGCCTGACAATATGGTATAAATCCCACTTGATCTTCACTAATTCAGGTTAGTTATTATTCTGGTAAATATCTTTATGTTTAATCTTTTTATAGAAAATACAAATGTGCTATGCAAATACAAGTTATGACTGAACAGATGCATCTGGGTTCGTACATGCCCACGGTAAATATATTTAGACCAGAATTTAAGAGAGCATTAGGGATGTAGTTAGTAAATTCTAAGATGTAAAATTGTAAACTGTCGAAAACCATTGAAAAGAGAAACTAGATGTGATTCAACAGTAGGTAGGTGTAATTTATAGTAAAAATATGGGAGGGGGTCAGGCTAGGAGCCTTATTGTGAGGGAGCTCTGTAAGGATGCGACTGGCTTGTTCCTGGGACATAGTGAAAGGAGCTGATGTTGTTCCTCCCACTGTGCGACGTCAGAAACTGGAAAGTGACAAGGATTGAGTCACTTTCGGTTTTCGGTCTCATGTAAACAAGCCATTACCAGCTTGAACAAGCATCTTATCAAACTGATCTTGGTTTTATCAGATGCTATGGAGGCCAAAGAAGAAATATGGGGACTAATAGACACCGGATCCCTCTTTAAAGGGGACCTGTCATGGTCCTTGCTATCACAAATGCGAACACGCACATAGGTCTCTCACCCATGTGATAAATTGCCGCAAACGCCAGTGCGAGGGAAATAATTTTAGCATCAGGCCTTCTCTGTAACTCTAAACTGGCAATCTGTAAAGGCTTTTAAAGTTTCACCTATGGGAATTTTTTTTAGGTGCCATCGTTTGGTAGAAATCTATTTATTTAGCCTAACATCATCTTTTATATATTAGACCAAATAATTGGGTATTATATTGTGTTTTTGTGCATAAAATATTTTTTTCCCCAAAAATTGCGTTTAAAAAAATCACTTTGTAAATATCGTTTGGCATAAAAATATGTATTAGTCATTTCTAGAAAAAAAAAAAATAAAATTTTTTACATGTAAGAGAAGAATGTCAGAATTGGCCTGGACTGGAAGTAAATAGTGGATGTAAATATTGTAATGTTTGGAGGTTGCTTAGCTTTAGTGTAGAGCTCACCAGTGATACCACGGCAGTTGTACTGTTTAAGGGCTTGTTGGCCCTCTTTTATTGCAGAGAAAAAAAAAAAGGTCCATACAATCTAGGTTTCCCATGCAGGGGGTTTCACCATCAACATAGTATAATGTGCAATTCAGCCTCCTGGCTCTCTTTAGTAGCAGCACCTCTGCTCAGGCTTTGTGCCTCGGTTCCTCTGACCCTTTAGCATAGCGTCCCTGTGTTCACGTACAAATGCTTGTACCTCTGTTAACTATTTTCCTTGCAGCTTTACTGCTGCTCTGGCCCCTAGGCTTGGGCCTTCTTTTTGTTCTATCATACTGCATCTGTCATCATGTGGCTGCTCCTTTGAACCCACGTGTACTCCTCAGGGGGGTGGAGCCCAGAACCTTGGTGCTGACTCTACAAAAATCCCAGAACCCACCTGCACAATGAGTGTGGTGGTTATTCCTAAAACATGATCCCATATAGGATTATATGCAGACGATATTATGCTATATATGGGAGATGCGCAAGCATCTTTGACGGAAGCAATGAGAATAATAGAAATATACGGAAGGTTCTCAGGGCTAAAAATAAATTGGCAAAAATCTGCATTGATGCTCCTAGGAACAGGTAATGAAAGGAGAGTTCAGACCCCATTAAAAATAGTTAATGTTTTTTAATATCTAGGAGTAAATATTACATTAAAACCTGAAGAAGAGATGGAAGCTAATATACTCCCATTAGTAGAGCAAGTTAAGAGAAAATTGGAAATATAGATAAAGCTACCAATATCGATGGCAGGTAGAATTCAGTTGATAAAATCTGTTATACTACCCAAGTGTTTATATGTATTTACACATTCCCCGGTAAAAATACCAAAACAGATATTTAAAAAATTAAACTCGCAGATGACTCGGTTTATCTGGGCATATGGAAGGTGCAAACTAAAATTTAATAAACTACAAAGACAGAAGCTGGGTTGGCCCTCCCGGATTTATATTTATATTACTTGGCAGGGCAACTGAAACATTTAAGATCATGGGTAGGACAGGAAAAAATAACAAGGATAGAGGAATATTTTCTTAGCAAAATGCAAATAGATGACTTAATGATGGGATTAGAATTAAAAGATCTGAGAAGAGTGGGAGTAAAAATTCCCCTACTGAAAGTGGCAAGGACAGAAATTAACGGGATTTGATGGTATACCAACAGAAACTGCGCTCTGCAACAACCCAAAATTTGAACAACTGGAAACATTTGAGGACAGTTAATTTTGGAAGCAGAATAAGATAATGACTTTTGACCAGCTTTATGATAAAAATGTTATAGTAACCTATGAAAACCTGTGTAAACAATATAATTTACTGAGTAAACAGTTCTATAGATACCTTCAGCTGAGGCATGTGCTACAGGTACAGTTTAGAACGGAGGAAATAAAAATATCTAAATATCCCCTTATAGGCATTTTGAGATCGCAGGGACCTAAGGGATTGATAGCCAAAATTTATACACATTTGCTGCAGAAGAAAATAGAAGGTGAACCCCTGAAAATAAGGGATAAGTGGCAGGCGGCTATCCCAGACATGAGCGATCATGAATGGGATGAAGCCTGCACTTCCCATTTGAAGGTATCCCCCGCAATGAATAACAGGATAATACAGATGAATATAATACATCAGACGTACTTGGCTCCAAATAGACTGTATAAAATGGGGAGGATGGCTGAACCAAGATGTACTAGATGTGGGCAGGGGGGAGCAGACTTTCTCCATATAATGTGGTACTGTGGTAAAATAGGAAAATATTGGCAACAGGTAGCTAGGAAAATAGGAAAAGTTTTGAATAAATCTTTTACGGCTACGATGGAATTATGTTTATTGGGGATATTGAGGGAAGAGAGAGATAATAGAGACAACAATACCTTCTTAAGGGAGGTATTGTTTCTGGCAAGAAAACAAATAATAGAAAAATGGATTCAGCCAAATCCCCCGACAGTAACCCAATGGGTGAGAGCAGTAAATCAGGTCCTACCCTACGAAAAAATAATGTATGAACAAAGGGGAAACGGGCGAAGATATGAAAATATATGGGCAAAATGGAATAGAACATGGTTAACAGTGGATATAGGAATACCCGAAAATATAGTATAAGGTGACCATAGAGGACGAGAGAGAATGGAATGAATGAGAGGAGAAAATGTAATTATAATTTGTATTATATAAAGAAATGTAAAAGTATATAAAAATGTACAATGTAAATTATTATGTAATGAAAAATTATGTAATAAAAAGTGTTGAAAAAAAAAAAAAAACATGGTCCCAGGATTGGAGATTTCCTCCCACCCAGATCACTATGAACTCTCCAGGCTCCAGGTCCCAAACTGGATTTTACCAACCACAGAGGAAACTGAAAAAAATGTTTTCTCTAAATAAAACAGGCATCCTGGAGCCTCTCAACCCGCCTAGTTGAGAATCCTGGGCAACATACACTATGACAGGGAACTGTGCTGTCACAATATATATACAGTATATACCCATGTACGCTGCTGTGCTGAACCCCTCTCCTCTACCCAACTGACCCATGTATTCTGCCCTAATAATTCCTGCTCTCCACCCAGCTGACCCGTCATCTACTCTGTTGACCCCTGTCCCCTGCCCTGCTGACTTTTACCCTCTGCCCTACTGACCCCCTATACACTGCCCTAACTGACTCTTGTACACTCTCCTGCTGCTCTCTCATACTCTGCCCTGCTGACCCACTGCACACTGCCTTACTGACTTCCTGTTCTCTTCCCTGCTGACCCCCTGTCCTCTGCCCTGCTAACTCCTGTACACTGCCATACACACGAATGGCCTCTGTACACTGCCCTACAAACTGCTGACCCTATCCTCTGCCCTGCTGACCCCCTGTAAACTGCCCTACAGCCTCCTATACACTGCCCTGCTGACCTCACATCTTCGCCCCCCCCCTGACATTTTTTTACTGCACCCTCACATTAGGCAGGCTAGATCTGGCTCTGGATGCAGACACTCCTGATAGCAGGTTCTCACTCACTGGCTTCAGCATGAACCAGCCAAGATTAAAACCCTTACTGGGCAGGCTGAATGTACTGAGTTGATTGATCGATCACCTTGGGTATGACCAGGCTGCCAGATTGTCTTACGATTATTGCTAGCTGCTGCTATATAATGATACAGAGGGCAGCACATACACTGATAATCACTGTATGTGCAGCCCTCTGTCTCCTGTGCAGTGGTAGAAGCAATAGAGAACAGGCACAGGAGCTAAGCCTGCTCCAACAACACCGCCACGGGGAGAGGGGGTAGGGGGGACTACCCGACATGTCAAGATCTTGAATACCCACTCTGTAAAGCAGCAGCGGGTAGGTCAAGCAGGGTGGAATGAATCTGCACACCCGGTGCGGTGAGTGGCTTGGCTACACTAATGCACACGGGGTGATTGCGCATGCTTGTGCAAAAATTATAATCATTTACACATTTGATTTTACTTTTCAAACACCAGTCAATACAACATTTTTAGAATAAACCTGGAATAAAATGTTTCTAAAGTAATAAACTACATGCAAGCACCTGTGTTAGCCTCTAAGTCAATCTGTTAAAGTGATTCTAAAGACTGAAGGTTTTTTTTACCTTAATGCATTCTCTAGTACCTTTAGTATGCAGCTCCCCAGCCCCTCCTTATACTTACCTGAGCCTGATATTGATCCAGCGAGGTGCATAAAAGGGAGCTGGGGTGGAGCTGAGCTGGGCTCTGTGTGTCGATGGAAGCAAAGAGTTGGCTTGGGAGTCAGCTTGTATGAGTGTCCCCATAGCAAGCTAGAGGTGCCAGGAGTGCTGGCAGGGGACCCGAGAGGAGGAAAATCAGGGCTGCTTTGTGCAAAATCATAGCACAGAGCAGGTAAGAATGACTATTTTAAACATGAGTTTACAATCACTTTAAGCCCCATTGGGCCCTAGTCTATTGCAGTACATTCATATTTACTTCTGCCTAAGTTAGGTTGAGCCCCACTGCTTCCTGGCCCTAAGCCTTGCTCCCACTATTCAACCCTCAAATGTCAGGAATTTAATGGTCACTTAGTGCCAAGAAGGGTGGAGCTTAAATCATAGCTAAATTGGTTGGTTTATTTATTTCCCAAAACAGTTACATTCAAGGCATGCCTTTGGTGATAGCTGCCACATTTGTTAGTGTGACGGAACTGTCAAGCCATCAAATTGCTGGTGTTATAGCTGATCACATGTGCAGCACCATGGCAACTGCAAACAGAGCCTAAGATGGAAGCATCCATGGATGTATAGCATAGGAGGGCTTCATTTTGCTTGAATGCTAAGGCAGAAGTTTAATCTCAATGTACAACCAGAGTCTTGGATCCAGGGAGGTTTCTTAGAGACACAGGACTGGATTTGAAGATTAACACAGGTACAGTACTAACATGCCCCATTTTTTACATTTCAGAAATGTTGCTACCTTAGAAAAAAATAAGTAAAGCTTAATTTAGCATTACTTTTTAGAGATTTGCTTTTCAAACATAAACACCATTTCAATAAATAAATATTTTTTTCTTAGACGTTTTAAACAGAAAAAATTAATTGGAACAATGCTACAGTCATAAATTGATGGAATACAAGGTGAAATTGTAGTGCCCATTTCAACCTATAATTAATGTTTACTGAAAATAAAGATTTATTAAAATTGTGTTATGTTGTTTTTCTTTATATTGCATTACTACTTCATCTAACAGAAATAAAAATTGTGTTACGACCCAAACTGACATTAATTCCTTATTGTGAAATCTGCACATGCTTATATAAAGCTGACTGAAAATTAAATTAGTCCCTTAATTTTCTAAATTCTCTCTAGTCCTATTATTCAGAATGTAGTAGTACATCAATTGACAGAGGTAAATGAATCACAGCTGGAATTAATGTTTTTTTAATAAGGCACACACTGCCTCATAATGATATGACAAAATGTTTGACACACGATATGGTGATTAAGACTGATTAAAAAAAAAACTGGACTGACTACCATATTTTCTGAGATCAAAGGTAAATGTCTTAAAGGGGGACATAAAATGGCATTGATTACTTTAATTTTTTACTTTTCTTCTCTTTAAATTATACACTTTAAACAAAAAATTGCTGTTTTATATATTGCATTTTTTCACTATGTATAAACAGTATGTGTAATGTACAAACAATCGTGAGTACACCCCTCACATTTTTGTAAATATTTTTATTTTATCTTTTCATGTGACAACACTGAAGAAATGACACTTTGCCACAATGTAAAGTAGTGAGTGTACAGCTTGAATAACAGTGTAAATTTGATCTCCCCTCAAAATAACTCAACACACAGCCATTAATGTCTAAACTACTGGCAACAAAAGTGAGCACACGCGTGAAAATGTCCAATTTGGGCCCAAAGTGTCAATATTTTGTGTGGCCACCATTATTTTCCAGCACTGCCTTAACCCTCTTGGGCATGGAGTTCACCAGAGCTTCACAGGTTGCCACTGGAGTCCTCTTCCACTCCTCCATGACGACATCACGGAACTGGTGGATGTTAGAGACCTTGCGCTCCTCCACCTTGAGGATGAGGATGCCCCACAGATGATCAATAGGGTTTAGGTCTGGAGACATGCTTGGCCAGTCCATCACCTTTACCCTCAGCTTATTTAGCAAAGCTAGGGTCCTCTTGGAGGTCTGTTTGGGGTCGTTATCATGTTGAAATACTGCCCTGGGGCCCAGTCTCCAAAGGGAGGGGATCATGCTCTGCTTCAGTATGTCACAGTACATGTAGGCATTCTTGGTTCCCTCAATGAACTGTAGCTCCCCAGTGTTGGCAGCACTCATTCAGCCCAAGACCATGACACTCCCCCCACCATGCTTGACTGTAGGCAAGACGCACTTGTCTTTGTACTCCTCACCTGGTTGCCACCACACACGCTTGAAACCATAAGAACCAATTAAGATTATCTTGGTCTCATCAGACCACAGGACATAGTTCAAGTAACAAGTAATCCATGTCCTTAGTCTGCTTGTCTTCAGCGAACTGTTTGCAGGCTTTCTTGTGCATCATCTTTAGAAGAGGCTCCCTTCTGGGACGACAGCCATGCAGATCAATTTGATGCAGTGTGCAGCATATGGTCTGAGCACTGACATGCTGACCCCCCACCCCTTCAACCTCTGCAGAAATGCTGGCAGCACTCATACGTCTATTTCCCAAAGACAACCTCTGGATATGACGCTGAGCACATGCACGCAACTTCTTTGGTCGACCATGGCAAGGGCTGTTCTGAGTGGAACTTGTCCTGTTAAACCGCCGTATGGTCTTGGGCACTGTGCTGCAGCTCAGTTTCAGGGCCTTGGCAATCTTCTTATAGCCTAGGCCATCTTTATGTAGAGCAACAATTCTTTTTTTCAGATCCTCAGAGAGTTCTTTGCCATGAGGTGGCATGTTGAACTTCCAGTGACCAGTATGAGAGAGTGAGAGCGATAACACCAAATTTAACACACCTTCTCCCCATTCACATCTGAGACCTTGTAACACTAATGAGTCATATGACACTGGGGAGGGAGAATGGCTAATTGGGCCCAATTTAGACATTTTCACTTAGGGGTGTACTCACTTTTGAGGGGAGAGCAAATTTATACTGTAAGCCTGGGTTCAGACTAGTGCGGTGCGAATTCAAGGCCCTGCGTGACTGCGCAGTGAAACGCCGGCTGTTCTGCGGATTGTACGCGTTTTCTGTGCGAATCAGCTGCAAATTCATTAGTAACCCTTCCTGCCTAATTTGAGTTGCTAATTTTGTGCTGACCAAGCTTTTTGGCTGATTGGCTGGCTGCTTATAAAACCTGGTAGGTCTGTGTACACTTCCTGGTTGTCCAGCAGTCTGTACCTGTGTTTTGTGTGTTTCTTTGCAAGATGTGTGCTGCTCTGCCAATGATCATGCCAACTGTTGTTGCTGCAACAGCAGCAATCTTGCTGGAAGAAGAAAATCGTGGAAGGATGCGTAGAAGAAGAAGATACTGGGTTCATCCCATCATTGCAAATCGTGAAGAAAGAGGCCAGTTCATGATATTGTATGGGCACCTCCGTGGGCATGAAGGGAAATTTTTCTATTTCACCTGCATGTCAATTAGTAGGTGAGTACTGTTTCTGCCAAACCATACTTAATTTGTAGCCATAGATGTATAGTGTGTTTTATATTTGCAAGACAAAAGTCCATCCAGTCTAACCTATGTGTGGTTATGTTATTTTAAGATTATTGTAACTAATAAGCCTTGTCCCCCCCCCCCCCCAAAAATACTGACTGTACATTATTTCAGCATGCAACCTTAAGCGCACAAAATGATCATCACCTTGCACCCCCCTCCTGGTGTAAGCCAGGTCATATTCCATTTTTTTGTGTGGATGTTTTACCCCCCAAATACCTTGGCCCAAAATTGCTAGTGACAAGTTGCTTTGTGGGTGTTGGTGTTGCCACGCAGCTTTGTTTAGCATTTTTGGCTTAGACAATTGTTACTGTTAATTTAAAAGGCCAGTGGTTTCTTCTTTTTTGAAATGAGGACACATATGCCTTTTTTTTTGTTCCTGTCACTTATTTAGCTATAATTAGATTGGAACTAAGTATGCCTGCCTTGTTACCCTAAATAATGTCCTTAATAGGGATGAGCCAAACACCCCCGGGTTCGGTTCGCACCAGAACCTTCGAACGAACCGAAAGTTTGCGCAAATTTTCGAACCCTATTCGTTACAATGGACGCGAACGTTCGAAATCAAAAGTGCTAATTATAACGGCCAATATGCATGACAGGTTCAGGGGAGCTTGGCTTTTTTTCCCCACGCCAGTGGAGCATGATCAGGGATGCATGCACTGTCCTCTCACCATTTGAGGAGGCCATGAGGATGGTGAGCAGTGACAGTGCATGCATCAGTGACACTGTACCTCTTGTCCACCTGTTGGAGCATACGCTGCGTGGGATAATGGACAGGGCACTTGAGGCAGAACAAAGGCAGGAAGAGGAGGACTTCCTTGCCTCTCAAGGCCCCCTTTATCCAGACAGTGTTCATTCTGTCCCAACCATCACACAGGAAGAGGATGAGGAGGAGGAGGAGGAGGAGGAGGAGGAGGATTGTGTGAGCATGGAGGTGGAGCCTGGCACTCAGCATCAGCAGCAGCAGTCTTTTAGGGATGATGTACAGTCCCAACAAACCAGTGGACTTGTACGTGGCTGGGAGGAGGTGGCTGGCGATCATGTCGTCCTCAGTGACCCAGAAGACTCCAGACCGAATGCCTCAGCTAACCTACGTTGCATGGCCTCCCTGATCCTGCAAAGCCTGCGGAAGGATCCTCGTATTCTTCGGATCAAGGAGAGGGACCATTACTGGCTGGCCACTCTCCTTGATCCACGGTACAAGGGTAAGGTTGCGGACCTTATCTTGCCGTCGCAGGGGGAGCAGAGGATGAGACATCTCAGGGAGGCCTTGCAGAAGGGTCTGTGCAACGCGTTCCCAGAAACTGGGAGGTTACAAACTCCTGGTCCTGGACGACGAGTTGCTGAGGCTTCGGTCTGTAGCAGAAGGAGCGGTGGGGAAGGTGGATGTCTGACCGATGCATTCAGACAATTTTTTAGTCCGCAGCCCCAAGGTATGATCGGTTCCAGCAACCATCGCCAGCGTCTGATATACATGGTGCAGGAATACCTAGGGGCAAGGTCAAACTTGGACACCTTTCCCACCGAAAATCCTCTGGCTTACTGGGTCTTGAGGATGGATCACTGGCCAGAGCTTGCACAGTATGCAATTGAGCTACTGGCCTGTCCTGCATCCAGCGTTCTTTCCGAACGAGTGCTGCTGGAGGATTTGCCACCGATCACAGGGTGCGCCTGTCCACCGACTCGGTTGATCGACTGACCTTCATAAAAATGAATCAGTCTTGGATCACCACCAGCTATCAGGCACCTGAAGCGGATATAACTGAATCATTTATAATGTCACATCCCTTCAATACTGCCTATGCTGATGCTGAGTGCCTGTCCTGTTATGTTCACTGACTATCCTCTTCCTCCTCCTCAATGATCCATTCCTTGATAGCTTGGAAGAACATTTTTGTTTCTGGGTGCCACCACACCAGTGCCTAAGGCACAATTTTTCAGCCCCTATATAACAGGGGCGTGTAATTACAATTTTTAAAAAAAATGCTTCGCAACAGGTCTGACTGCTGTGCTCCAAGTACAGTATCTGTGAGGGGTTGCAGTGTTGTGGCACCAGCACCAGTGCCTAAGGCCCAATTTTTCAGCCCCTGTTTAACAGGAGCGTGTAATTACAATTTTTTAAGCAATGCTTCGCAACAGGTCTGACTGCTGTGCTCCAAGTACAGTATCTGTGAGGGGTTGCAGTGTTGTGGCACCAGCACCAGTGCCTAAGGCACAATTTTTCAGCCCCTGTTGGGGCGTGTAATTACAATTTTTAGGCAATGCTTTGCAACAGGTCTCATTGCTGTGCTCAGAGTACAGTATCTGTGATGGTTTGCAGTGTTGTGGCACCAGCACCAGTGCCTAAGGCCCAATTTTTCAGTCCCTGTTTAACAGGGGCGTGTAATTACAAATCTTGATCTAATAGTTCACAGCAGGGCCAATTCCTGCGCCCACCAAGAGTAACTGTGAGGGCTTACAGTCTTGTGGCAACACCGTCCTCCACCACCACCAAAGGTCCAATTTTTCTGCCCTGTTCAACAGGTGCATGCAATTACAAATCTTGATCTAATAACTCACAGCAGGGCCAATTCCTGCGCCCACCAAGAGTAACTGTGAGGGCTTACAGTCTTGTGGCAACACCGTCCTCCACCACCACCAAAGGTCCAATTTTTCTGCCCTGTTCAACAGGTGCATGCAATTACAAATCTTGATCTAATAACTCACAGCAGGGCCCATTCCTGCGCCCACCAAGAATAACTGTGAGGGCTTACAGTCTTGTGGCAACACCGTCCACCACCACCACCAAAGGCCCAATTTTTATGCCCTATTCAACAGGTGCATGCAATTACAAACCTTGATCTAATAACTCACAGCAGGGCCCATTCCTGCGCCCACCAAGAGTAACTGTGAGGGCTTACAGTCTTGTGGCAACACCGTCCACCACCACCACCACCAAAGGCCCAATTTTTCTGCCCTGTTCAACAGGTGCATGCAATTACAAATCTTGATCTAATAACTCACAGCAGGGCCCATTCCGGCACCCACCAAGAGTAACTGTGAGGGCTTACAGTCTTGTGCAACACCGTCCACCACCACCACCACCACCAAAGGCCCAATTTTTCTGCCCTGTTCAACAGGTGCATGCAATTACAAATCTTGATCTAATAACTCACAGCAAGGCCCATTCCTGTGCCCACCAAGAGTAACTGTGAGGGCTTACAGTGTTGTGGCTACACCAACATCTAATGGGGCAAATTTCTGCAGAGTATATACGGAAGGCCCCTACTTTCAAACATCCAACTTACAAACGACTCCTACTTGCAAACGGAAGGAGAAAACAGGAAGTGAGAGGAAATCTACCCCTAGGAAGGGAAATTCGATCCTGTTAGATTTAATTTGGGAAAAAGGTATCTCCTCTCTACTGATCCTTGTTTCAATTAAAACCCCACTTTTCCAAAAACATTTGTCATTGGGACGGAAAGTGAGGTGAAATGTTCTGAACAGATGTGCAAAGACAGCAAATGTTACAGGGGTGATAACCCCTCCCTATGTTCTCCAAAAAGCTTAAAAATAGATTTTTTGGGGATGGAGCTACACTTCATAATGTACCTGTTCAGATTCTACTTAAGAACAAACCTACAGTCCCTGTCTTGTTTGCACCGCCTGTATACTGCTGTTCAGAGTATATAGGGTTGTAGGTATAGGGTTTTATTTTGGGTGCGGGGTCCCCCTTAATATCCATACAAGACCCAAAGGGGCTGGGGTGGGGGGGGATGATGGGGTAGCCATGCCATTTTTCTCAAGGATTTTCAGCCATATGGCCAGGACAAGACATGACATTAAAGCCGCAAGTGGTTTTAAATGGCTTCTTTTTTTCCTTTACAAATGTCATTTTGTGCAGGGACAGTTCTAAACACGGGAAACACATGCCACTTCACAGGCATACTTTAGACACCCCCCAGGTACCATATTTAAAGGAATATTTCACTTTTTTTTTTCACTTTATGCATCATTAAAATGACTGCTCCCGAAAAAACGTTAGTTTTTAAAAGTTATTTTTGCATTGATATATGTCCCCTGGGGCAGGACCCGGGTCCCCAAACCTGTTTTATGACATTAACATGCATATTGGCCTTTGTAATTAGCACTTTTGATTTTGAACGTTCGCGTCCATTGTAACGAATAGGGTTCGAAAATTCGAGCAAACTTTCGGTTCGTTCGAAGGTTCTGGTGCGAACCAAACCCGGGGGTGTTCGGCTCATCCCTATTAGTGAAGGCAAATATGCATGAAGGAAAAAAAGGAGCATTAAAAGCTTCCAGCATGCATGAGGACAAAGAGGACATTCACATAATTCATTAAAGAATGATGAAACAAATACAATACATTAGCAAACATTAAATACATAGAATGTGATGTTAAAGGATAAAACTTACCTTAACCCCTTCAATACCGCGTCATAGTCATATGACGCCCACAAGGTGGATCTACCATCCTGGGTGGGCGTCATATGACGTCCTCGCAGTCCCGGCCGCCTGGGGGGCGCGCACGCGCGCCCGCGGCATCGCTCGGGACCCGGTGCGAGTGCCCGGCGGCCGCGATGTCCGCCGGGCACCCGCGATTGCCCGTTAAAACAACGGGACCGGGCGTGACCGTGGAGCTGTGTGTGTAAACACACAGCTCCACGTCCTGTCAGCGGCGAGGAGACCGATCATGTGATCCCAGTACGGAGGAACACATGATCGGTCTTCTCCCCTTGAGTCCCCTCCCCCCACAGTTAGAATCACTCCTATTAGGGAACACATTAACCCCTGCAGCGCCCTCTAGTGTTAACCCCTTCCCTGCCAGTCACATTTACACAGTAATCATTGCAATTTTATAGCAACGATCGCTGTGTAAATGTGAATGGTCCCAAAAATGTGTCAAAAGTGTCCGAAGTGTCCGCCGCAATGTCGCAGTCACGAAAAAAAAAAATCGCAGATCGCCGCCATTACTATTAAAAAAAAAAAGAAATTCAATAAATCTATCCCCTATTTTGTAGACGCTATAACTTTTGCGCAAACCGATCAATATACGCTTATTGCGATTTTTTTTTTACCAAAAATATGTACAAGAATACGTATCGGAAGAATTCAGACTTCAGATAATGAGAAATGTGCCCAGAGGGATGGACGTGCTGACGTAGCGTCCGCACGGAGGGAGGAGTTTGAGCCCGAGGGCCGAGGAGAGCAGGCGATCAGCCAGGGAGGACGCGGGACCGCTCCGTGTGAGAGACGCCGCGGACGCCCGCACGACTCCCCGGGACAAGGACATCAGGATGCAGGGGACCTCCCGCTCCGGGAAAGCAACTCGACCGGTAAAGCGGCGGCCCTGATCGGGACCTCAAGTACCAGCTCCCCTACCTCACCCGACCTCCTCCAACCCACTACCTCCTACATAGCGTAACGGGACCACATGAAGCTCCAGAGAAGGCACAGCGAACAAGCCTGAGAAAACGCCGACCGTGAGTATGCTATATAACCACCCCGAAGCCCTCATCACTCGGAGGTAAGACCAAAGCAACTTTAGATTCGCTGCGAAGTGTGTTTTCCTGTTGATGAACATTGTGCTAGGAGGCCATTACCCTCCAATATCGGATTAACAGACTACGGTGCGAGATAAAGAGCCCCTGGGCGTGAGTGACCAGCATGCAGTGCCTTGTTTCCTTATTTTCCGGAATGCCTAAAGATATATATGTGCCCTCTCTAGTAATGTTTCAGGTGGTTACCAGTTCGGGGCTAGGTTCTGAGGTGAACAAAGAGGGAGCGGTGCAATCAATTTTCTGAGTTCAAATAAAACCATGCTAAAACATATAGCTCACTGGTAAACCCCTATAAAGGGAAACCCCCCAATGTTCTGCTAATGTTTGCGAATGTGTAGCCCTCCACCAGGAATCGCCCAGGTGGAAATTAGTACGGACACGGGCTTAGTGGAAAGTAAATAGAGAATTAAGTGGTCAAGCGGTCAAGCTCCCGCGACTAGAGCCTTGTTTGGTGGCTGTGATTGCGACACCTCGGGATTGCACGGCTGCCCTCCCCCCCCCCCCTCCCGATCAGAGCGATACACACAACACCACCGTTTGGGCAGAGGGGCTTAGCAAGGACATGTAGCCCATGGCTGGAAGGGCCCCGCACATAGAAAACTCCCCCCCCCTTCAGCCTTAAAGCGGATAACCCGCTCTATTTTGTCCCCCAGACGGATCTCCTAGGCCCCGGGGCCGAGCAGGGCACAATAGTAAAAATACTTCAAAGGCCTTGAAAGGGACTAGAGAAACGACTAAGGCTGGCCAACATTAGGGACGCAGAAACTTAAGGAGCAACCCCGCACAAACCAGCATAATTCAGCTAAATCAGCAAAAAGCAAAACACAGGAGGGAGCAGACAAATCTAAAAATTATAAGGAGACAAACTCTGCGGACAGGTACAGAAGAGGGCTTAACTGGGGATAGACCCCTCAAGGGCACGAGGGAGCGTATGACTACTCTGTAGGGGTAACCGGAAAGCCAGAATTCAAGGACTGAGTTAACCCGATCACTTTGAAGCGAGTACCCCCTAAATAAGCCTCCTAGAGCCCTGAGAGCCCATAAGTTAATATCCGAGGGGAGTACAGCAGGAGGAAAGGACTTTTTTTTTTTTTTTTTTCCTTTTCTTTATCCTTCCTTGGATTTGCCTTTTTTGTTCCCCTTGCTGCAGTACCTGGGTTTTTTTTCTGTTCCTTTTTTTTTTTTTTTGCTTTGTCTGCTGAGGGGGGTCTCTTGTTCCCCTCCCCCACCCTCCCTGAAACTCTTTTTTTGTCCCCTAAGGCCCCCTTTTTGAGTGGGGGAAAAAAAAAGGGGAAAGGACCTATAACAAGAACAATTAAAAAGGGGACAGTAAGATAGTGCTACCCCTCTGTTTACACTCGTGCCACCCCTCTGTTTACTCGCATAGAGGAGATACTAAACACCCCGGGGGCATCAGAGAATAGGAACGGTAAACCAGGGAGAGAGGAGCGGGAAGGGTATAGCACGAAAGACCCAGACGGCTATAGCATTGATCTCGACCCTATAAGGCTACAAATCACCAAGGGCTAAGCTCATCCCCAAAGTAAGGGTCATATAAAAACCAGGTCTGAGGAAAAAGGGCCAAGGAGGCCCAGATTCACAACAAGACTGGGGAAAAGAATAAGACCCATCAAGAAGGTCATCATGAGTAAAGATTCAGCTAAACAGACAAAGAAAGCAACCACCAAAGGCATTAAAGGGGAGACAAGCACAATCAAGCACTACCTACGACAGGGTGCAAGCCCAAAAACATCGGGAAATGACTCCCAGGCTGGAGTAAGCTCAGAGAGAAGGGGGGGGGGCTGAAGGGGAAATCAATAATTCTAGAGTGGACTGTACTATGGAAAGTGAGACCGACTTGAGTCGGGTTGAGGACCAACAGGCAGGAGCCCATATCCCCAACAAATTCGAAATGGAGGCGATGCTACTACGCCTCGAAAATGCAATTAAATCAGAAATTAACTCCCTCCGTGAGGACATGGGCCACCTGTTGTCGAGAGTTGAAGCGGTTGAAGGGAGAGCAGATACCTTAGACCAGGAAATTACGTTTTTAAAATCTCAATTGAAAAAAGCATCCCTCACTCAGAGAGACACCCTCTACAAGATTGAGGATCAAGAGAATAGGGACAGGAGGCAAAACCTGAGGTTACGTGCTGTACCGGAACAAAGAGGGGAAGATTTAGAAAAGAAAATTTGGGTAATCCTGGGCCTGATAAGTGGCAAGGACCTAGACCATCTCCCTGGAATAGAAAGGATACATCGAGTGGGAAGAATAGAAAGGCCTGATTCGGAGAGGGCGCGGGATATAATTGTCAGATTCAGCCACTTTAAAGAAAAAGAGGACCTTTGGACAAAAATAAGAAATAAGTCACCCCTGATGTTTGAGGGCTCTGAAATTCAAGTCTATGCAGACTTATCGGCCCGTACTTTGGAAAGAAGAAGACACCAAAAACCCCTGCTGGAAATTCTCAGAAAGGAAAACATAAAATATAACTGGGGCTTTCCATCATGTTTAATAGGGACAAAAGAGGGGCGCACGGCCAGGCTGAAGTGCCCGGAAGAGCTGCAGGGTTTCTGTGCGAAACTGGGGATACCAGTCCCGGATCTACAGGGCTGGAACGAAATGGAGGGCTTGGGAGATCTCACGCTGAGGAGTGGGGGAGGAGAGGGGGGAGGGGAGAGGCCCCATCCGATATAGTAAAACAAGCTTGGTCGACTCGACCCCGTCTCCGCCCTCATGGTCTGGGGCTCCGGGCCGTGGGACAGGAGAGGAGGGCAGAACAAACTCCACCTCTCCAGGATTCTAGTGTCTGAGGGAAGCCACGAAGGATGGCCCCCAAGGACTTAGAGACCCAAGATGGGGTCAGAGAGGGGGGGGGGGGGAAGGGAAGGGGGGGGGTGGGGGGAGAGGGAGGGGGGGGGGGGGGGGAGAGGGGGGGGGGAGGGGAGGGGTAGGGAGAGGGAGGGTAGGGGGTATAGGGGAGCACACGGGAGGGGGAACCCCACCGCTGCTAGGCTGACAACAACATTAAAACCTCAAAGAAAAAAAAGGGAACAAAAAAGAAAAAAAAAAGTGAAAGCATAAACCCGCACACAAAAATCCAAAAGAGTGATGGATACTGAAATCAAATTTTTATCATACAATGTAAAAGGTTTAAATTCTCCCAGCAAGCACTTTAAGGTGCTAGAGGAAATCAAGAGATATAGGGCTGGAATAGTTTTTCTACAAGAGACCCACCTGTCGCATACCTCCAACATTAGATTATTCTCACCAGTAGGGATGAGCCGAACACCCCCCTGTTCGGCTCGCACCAGAACCCGCGAACGGACCTAAAGTCCGTGCGAGCTTTAGAACCCTATTAGTTATAATGGATGCGAACGTTCGAAATTAAAAGTGCTCATTTTAAAGGCTAATATGCATGTTAATGTCATAAAAAGTGTTTGGGGACCTGGGTCCTGCCCCAGGGGACATGTATCAATGCAAAATTTTTTTTTAAAAACTGCCGTTTTTTCAGGAGCAGTGATTTTAATAATGCTTAAATTGAAACAATAAAAGTGTAATATTCCTTTAAATTTCGTACCTGGGGGGTGTCTATAGTATGCCTGTGAAGGGGCGCATGTTTCCCGTGTTTAGAACTGTCTCTGCGCAAAGTGTCATTTTTGAAAGTAAAAAAGCTATTTAAAATCACTCGCGGCTAATGTTAATTCACGGCTCCCGTAACACAGAGAACAGTGATTCATTGAAACTCATTCATAAAAAAAAGTCATTGATAAAAAAATAAAAAAAATGAAAAAAAAAAAGCGTAGGGGTCCCCCCAAATTCAATAACCAGGCCCTTCAGGTCTGGGATGGATATTAAGGGGGATCCCAGCCAAAAAAAAAAAAAAATGGCGTAGGGTCCCCCTCAAAATCCATACCAGACCCTTGAGGTCTGGTATGGATTTTAAGGGGAACCCTAGCCAAAAAAAATGGCGTGGGGTCCCCCTCAAAATCCATACCAGACCCTTATCCGAGCACGCAACCTGGCAGGCCGCAGGAAAAGAGGGGGGGACGAGAGCGGCCCCCCCTCTCGCCTGAACCGTACCAGGCCACATGCCCTCAACATTGGGAGGATGCTTTGGGGGTCTAAGACCCCTAAAGCACCTTGTCCCCATGTTGATGAGACAAGGGCCTCTTCCCCACAACCCTGGCCAGTGGTTGTGGGGGTCTGCAGGCGGGGGGCTTATCGGAATCTGGAAGCCCCCTTTAACAAGGGGACCCCCAGATCCCGCCCCCCCCCCCCTGTGTGAAATGGTAAGGGGGTACAAAAGTACCCCTACCATTTCACCAAAAAAGTGGCAAAAATTGTAAAAATGACAGGAGACGTTCTTTGACAATTCCTTTATTAAAATCTTCTTTCTTCTTTCTTCATCCTTCGGTTTCTTCATCTTCTCCTTCCTTCATCTTCTTCCATCTTCTTCTTCCATTTTCTTCTTCCTCCGATCCGCTTCTTCTTGCGCTGGTCTTCTCGTCCTTCTCGTCCGGCATCTTCTTCCGTCGGCGTCGGCTACGGTGTCGGTGTCTTCTTGGGCCGCTCCGCGCAATGGGAGGCTCCCGCTGTGTGAGGCTCCGCTCCATCTGACAGGTCTTTTAAAACGGAGGGCACCTGGTGACCCCGCCCCCCTCTGACATCATGGGGAAAGCCATCATGGAATTCCCCATGACGTCTCTGTGCGTCAGAGGGGGCGGGGTCACCAGGTGCCCTCCATTATAAAAGACCTGTCAGATGGAGCTGAGCCTCACACAGCGGGAGCCTCCCATTGCGCGGAGCGGCCCAAGAAGACACCGACACCGACGCCGACGCCGACGGAAGAAGATGCCGGACGAGAAGGACGAGAAGACCAGCGCAAGAAGAAGCGGATCGGAGGAAGAAGAAAATGGAAGAAGAAGATGGAAGAAGATGAAAGAAGGAGAAGATGAAGAAACCGAAGGATGAAGAAAGAAGAAAGAAGATTTTAATAAAGGAATTGTCAAAGACTGTCTCCTGTCATTTTTACCATTTTTTCCACTTTTTTGGTGAAATGGTAGGGGTACTTTTGTACCCCCTTACCATTTCACACAGGGGGGGGCGGGATCTGGGGGTCCCCTTGTTAAAGGGGGCTTCCAGATTCCGATAAGCCCCCCGCCCGCAGACCCCCACAACCACCGGGCACGGTTGTGGGGAAGAGGCCCTTGTCCTCATCAACATGGGGACAAGGTGCTTTAGGGGTCTTAGACCCCCAAAGCATCCTCCCAATGTTGAGGGCATGTGGCCTGGTACGGTTCAGGCGAGAGGGGGGGCGCTCTCGTCCCCCCCTCTTTTCCTGCGGCCTGCCAGGTTGCGTGCTCGGATAAGGGTCTGGTATGGATTTTGAGGGGGACCCCACGCCATTTTTTTTGGCTAGGGTTCCCCTTAAAATCCATACCAGACCTCAAGGGTCTGGTATGGATTTTGAGGGGGACCCTACGCCATTTTTTTTTTTTTGGCTGGGGTTCCCCTTAATATCCATCCCAGACCTGAAGGGCCTGGTTAATGAATTTGGGGGGACCCCTACGCTTTTTTTTTGTTTTTTATTAATGAATGACAGTTCTCTGTGTTACAGGAGCCATCAATTCATTAGCCGCAAGTGATTTTAAATAGCTTTTTTCCTGCAAAAATGACACTTTTTTGCAGGGAAAGTTCTAAGCACAGGAAACCTGCCCCCTTCACAGGCCACCTATAGACACCCCCAGATGTGATACTGCAATGCTGTTCTAACAGCATGCACACACATATACCCAGAAATAGAGCACATATTGTTGTCAGCAGTCAGCAGCACACTGACACGCTGACACTGACTGAAACATAATATGCAAGGCCACCGGCGCGGCGGCCTCTTATACCGTGGGGCGTGTACTAAAGCCCCTGAGCTATAATTGGCTACAGGCATCCTGCCTGTAGCCAATTATGGCTCTCCTCGCTGCCGGCGCTGTGATTGGCCAAGCATGCGGGGTCACAGTGCATGCTTGGCCAATCATCAGCCAGCATTGCACTGCGCGGGCCGCAATGCATTGTGGGGCCGCTCGCATCACACGAATTTGATGCGAGCGGCCCCAATAGTTCTGGGCTCGCCGAGCGAGCGAACACCCGGTGCTCGATTCGAACATGGGTTCGAATCGAACACCGGGCTCATCCTTACTCACCAGCTTTCCCAACATGGTTCTATGGAGATACCATATCAAGCAGGGCAAGAGGAGTGGCCATTGGGATCGCGAGAGACATAAATTTTGTTGTGGAGGAGAGAAAGACGGACCCGGAGGGGAGATTCCTGTTCCTCAGGGGATCCCTCATGGGGGTAGAACTCACCCTGGCTAATATTTATGCCCCTAACACAAAATCTATCCCATATCTAGAATCGATCCTGCTCAAACTGAGGGCTTTCAAAAAAGGGTTTCTGATCCTGATGGGGGACCTCAATTTTGTAATGGACCCCGCCTTAGATAGTACGTCTGGTGCGCCAGGGATGGGGAACGTACAGCTAAAACGGATAAAAAAAAAACTCTTGGAGGATCAACTGCTGGATGTCTGGAGGATCCAGCATCCGCAGACAAGAGACTATACGTTCTTCTCCTCCGCCCACCAGACGTATTCCCGTTTGGACCACATTATGGTAGAACATGGCATACTTGAAAGGATCAGTAAGTCAGACATAGGAATAACCTCCCTTTCAGACCATGCCCCGGCTCCATGTGGCTAAGGTTCCCCGAACACAAACAACCCTCGAGTGGTTGGAAACTAAACTCAGAACTATTACACGATAAAGAGACTCGGGACCATATCAGAAAGGAACTGGAATGGTTCTTCCAAATCAACGATAATGGGGAGGTATCAGAAGCCCAAATATGGGACGCCCACAAAGCGTTTGTAAGGGGGCTCTTGATAGCAAAAGCATCCTGGAAAAAAAAGGAGAGGATGAGAAAAACGCAGGCACTGATGGCTGAGATCAATACACTCGAGCAAAGGCATAAGACCGGGGGGGCACTCGCTCAGGGATTATACACAGAGCTGACTGACAAGAGGGAGGAACCAAAAGAACTAGCCGAGCAGGAAGTAAGACAGGCTTACAATAAGATGGCCAAGGAACAGTACGTTTGGGGCAATAAGCCAGGGAAATATCTAGCCAGGAAACTGCAAAAAAAGAAATCTAGAAATTTTATTGAAAAAATCCAAACAGGAAACGGAGGGATGAAGTTTATCTCTAGAGAAATAGCATCCACATTCAGAGAATACTATAAAGAACTATACGACGTGAAAACCAGGGGAAGTAATGACAGGGACGAAAACAGTCGGAAAATTAACGACTTCCTGGGGAGGGCAAAGTTAACCGCTTTGGGCCGGGAAGAGAGTGAGGAGTTAGAGAGACCAATCTCAGAGGAGGAGATCCTTACAGCTCTAAATAATTCACCAACAGGGAAGAGCCCGGGTCCGGACGGGTTCACGGCCTCATACTACAAAACATTTAAAGAAATCCTTATACCGAGACTCCAGCGCTACATGAATGGATTGGGGATAGACTATAATATGAGCGAGGAGGCCTTAAAGGCAACGATCACTCTCTTGAGGAAGGATGGGAAGGATGGATCAGTGTGCTCGAATTACAGACCCATTTCTTTGTTAAATTTTGACACAAAATTATATGCCAAGATTTTGGCTGAACGAATAAAGGGGCATTTGGGCACACTGATCCATCCGGACCAAGTGGGTTTTGTTCCGGGCAGAGAGGGGAGGGATAATGGGATCCGGACACTGCTGGCCATACAGAGGATGAGGGATTCGCGAGCCCCCAGTCTACTCCTCTCAATAGATGCTGAAAAAGCTTTTGACAGGGTGGACTGGGGGTTCATGTTTAAAACATTGCAAAGGATGGGATTTGGACCAAGGATTATCCAAAAAATTAAAACCCTATATGCCCACCCGAAAGCAAACATTAAGGTAAACGGAATAGTCTCCTCCGAGTTTGAAATGTTTAACGGGACTAGGCAGGGGTGTCCACTATCCCCCCTCCTTTTTATTTTGTCCCTGGAACCGTTGTTGGCCACAATCCGAGGAAACCCAGAGGTCGAGGGCTGCAGAGTCGGGAGCGATGAGCACAAGCTCGCGGCCTTCGCAGACGATGTCCTCTTCTATGTTAGATCCCCCCAGAAGTCAGTACCTAACCTCCTAAAAATCTTAGCCGATTACGGCGAACTAACAAATTTTAGAATCAACTCCACAAAAACATTTATCCTCAATATTAATCTCAACAAAGTAGAGAAACAGAACCTTCAGAAAACAGTCAGTTTTGTCTGGAAGAAACGGATAAAATATTTGGGAATAGATCTGGCCAATAACCCCAGGAAAATGTATAAAATAAACTACATCCCATTATTAGAGGAAATAAAAAAAAAATGCCAAGAGCAAAGGCTCGTTGATTCCCCATCTGCTCAATGCGGCTAAAAGGGTGATCCCGAGGAGGTGGAAGGACTAGGAAAGCCCCCCCCTATGGGAATGGGTAGACGCGGTAGAGACTACATACATAATGGAATGTGTACTAAACTACAGGGAGGAAGATAGGGAGGCCACGAAAGCAAAATGGGAGGGCTGGAAAAAATTCAAGAAAACCTGGAGTTATAGGGAGGCCCTGCGATTTCAGCCCTGACAATCTCGGGGGAAAGAGGCCCCTTGGAGTTCCAGCTTTGGGTTAACTGACCCTACGGGTATTTAATAAATCATTATAAAAAATAAAAAAAAAGAGGTCGTGCCTAAGCAGCGGAGGGGGGGGTTCAGGGTAGTTCAGGGAAAATATTAAAGACATACAGGGGGGGAAGATTGAACTGAGACGGAAGGGAGCCCATGATGAGAATCAAATTGGGATGATGAGCATTTGCCGGGCCCCTGTTCTTTGTTATTTGCTCTGTAACCTTCTTTTGTCTAGTTTTGAATACCTTCCAACTTAATTAAAAAAAAGAGGGGAAAAGGATATAAATAGCCCCAGAGGCCAAAAATGAAGTATAAAACAATCCACAAATGATGTTAAGACAAAAAGGGGGAAGGAGATGCGGGCACAGCTGACACTCCCTCATGATGCTCTTTCTGAAGTGGAAAAAAAAAAAAAAGAAAAAAAAAAAAGAATACGTATCGGCCTAAACTGAGTAAAAAAATTGTTTTTTTAAAAAAAAAAAATGGGATATTTATTATAGCAAAAAGTAAGAAATATTGTGTTTTTTTTTTTCAAAATTGTCGCTCTTCTTTTGTTTATAGCGCAAAAAATAAAAACCGCAGAGGTGATCAAATACCACCAAAAGAAAGCTCTATTTGTGGGAAAAAAAGGACGTCAATTTTGTTTGGGTGTAACGCCGCACGACCGCGCAATTGTTAGTTAAAGCGACGCAGTGCCGAATCGCAAAAAGTGCTCTGGTAAGGAAGGGTGTTTAAAAGCCCTGTATTGAAGTGGTTAATATAGTCCTTTTGCAGGACCTGTATGATGGCAGAACAGGTCTCTGGAATAATGATTCCCAGAGCGTGGGGGGAGATTCCAGTCGTAAACTTGATATCCTGGAGACTTCTCCCTGTCGCCAAGTACCACAAGGTGGCGACGAGCCTCTGCTCGGGAGCGATGGCTTGCCACATGCAGGTGTCCTGCTTCGTCATATAAGGGGACAGCAAAGCCAACAGATGGTGAAAAACGGGGTCCATCATCCAGAGATAATTCCTGAAATCATCAGGATTATTCTCCTGGATCTTAATTGGTCACGCTGGAGCAACCAACTCTTTGTCCATGAACTCCTCCTCGCCCTGTTCATGGACTGGACTTGGGTCAAAACAAGAACTTCAACACCAAGCCCAAGCAGAGCACGATCTCTACGACGAGTACATATCCACAACATAGCTTTAAAATGGTCATCTGGTCAGAACGAACTAACAGAACACAGTGAACATCAGAAAGAACCTGAGAAGAATGAGCTAAAAGTCAGAAACAAGCAGATAAGAATGCACTGAAGAAAAGAAGCAAACTATTAAATAGAACGCATTGAAAGACAGTAACGAACTGACAACACGCACTGAAGAATAGATACGAACCCACAAGCACAAACTGAAAAGCAGAAACGAACTGAAAAGCATGAGGCTGAAAAGCGCAAATCGTCTCTCACCAAACTTCTACTAACACAAGATAAACACAAGATTAGCAGAAAAAGCCCAAAGGGTGGCGCACTGGCTATTGAACTTCCTTTTTATAGTTTTTATAACGTCACCGCGTTCTTGACGTTCGGAATTTCCGACAACATTTGTGTGACCGTGTGTATATAAGACAAGTTTGAGCCAACATCCTTTGGAAAAAAATCCACGGTTTTGTTGTTGGAAAATCCGATCGTGTGTACGCGCCATTAGTGTTCCTGGCCCACTTCTTTCAGTGAAAAATAGAACGATTAAAAAAAATCATTAGCATGTTGATAAAGTAATGGAGGAAGGGGTGAGGAACCAAGGAAAAAAAATAAAAAATGTGCTTACATCATTGAAGCCTTCTAAAATAACTCAATGTATATAGTCATACATTATATACTTCTGCCAACAATGAAGAATTATCATGAAGCTTTTAAAGTGGAAGTAAACCCCCTATCGTTTTCAGCCAAGGAAGCTGCCATCTTTGCCTCTGTTTAATCTTCAACTGCCACAGTGCTTCACATGTGATCCGTTATGACACCAGCCATTGGATGGTTTGACTGTTTGGTTGAGAGCACAGCCAATGTGCAGTTAGCATTCACGGCATGCCAAGAGTATAAGGGAAAAACCCTGTCTTGGATAGGAAGGATCAACACGGTAAAAATGATGATTCTACCAGTCATTACATACAAATTCCAGATGCTTCCTCTCCCTCTCTCAAAACATTACCTAGGAAAACTAAGAGCTATTATAATGAACTTTATATGGAAATATAAAAAACATAGAATCTCTCTCCAAATTTTAAAACAAGATAAAAATCAGGGTGGCCTAGCGGTCCCAGACATAGAGAGCTACTACCACGCCATAGCATTATTGAGAGTTGCAGAATGGGGCAAAACACTTAATATTAAAAGATGGGTCAGCTTAGAAGAAGCACTTTGCGAAGTTAAATTGGGGAGGATCGTGTGGAACCCCCCGAAATTTCGAACACTGGGTGAGAAAACGCACATAATCACACTCACTACTTTGAAAATATGGGACAAGGTCTACAAATTATTTAATAAAACATACAATTCACCATTAATAGCACTAAAAGACAACCCCCTCTTCCCGCCAGGGATAAAAGAGATAGGGGGCGAATGGATTAGAAAGGAGAGCACGAGTTTAGGGGAAGTTATTAGTAAGGGGAAAGTTTTGGCACTGCACGAGTTACAGAATAACGAGGCGTTCTCCATTGATGGTTGGCGGTACCGGCAGCTAACTCACTTCGTGGGCTCTCTCCCTGGCCCAATAAGGGAGGCAGAGGACCTAACGAAGTTAGAGAAAATTTTTACGGCAGAAAGCTCTAAGAAAAGAATATCAAAATTTATAAATTATTATTGGAAAAAGATAGACCGGAGATACCGCCATACCTTATCAAATGGGAGAGCGAACTAGGAACACATTTAGAAGTAGGCACAAGTAAGAGAATTTTAAAATTAGCTCACGGCTCCGCCATCGATTCTAAGATGGCGGAAACGAATTTTAAGTGCATGGCCAGGTGGTATAGGACCCCCGATAAGGTAAGCAAATTTCAGGCGGATACATCGGCAAATTGCTGGAGGGGGTGCGACCAAAAGGGCACAATGTGTCACCTTTGGTGGGAGTGTCACAAAATCAAAAAATTCTGGGAGACCATCCGAAAATATATAAAAGAAATAACAGCTATTGAGGTGAAAAACGACCCTTGGGTCGTACTGATGCACGCAACCACGAGTGGAATCAGGCAATACAAAGGCTCGTTGATTCCCCATCTGCTCAATGCGGCTAAAAGGGTGATCCCGAGGAGGTGGAAGGACCAGGAAAGCCCCCCCCTATGGGAATGGGTATACGCGGTAGAGACTACATACATAATGGAATGTGTACTAAACTACAGGGAGGAAGATAGGGAGGCCACGAAAGAAAAATGGGAGGGCTGGAAAAAATTCAAGAAAACCTGGAGTTATAGGGAGGCCCTGCGATTTCAGCCCTGACAATCTCGGGGGAAAGAGGCCCCTTGGAGTTCCAGCTTTGGGTTAACTGACCCTACGGGTATTTAATAAATCATTATAAAAAAAAAAAAAAAAAAGAGGTCGTGCCTAAGCAGCGGAGGGGGGGGGGGGGGGGGTTCAGGGTAGTTTAGGGAAAATATTAAAGACACACAGGGGGGGAAGATTGAACTGAGACGGAAGGGAGCCCATGATGAGAATCAAATTGGGATGATGAGCATTTGCCGGGCCCCTGTTCTTTGTTATTTGCTCTGTAACCTTTTTTTGTCTATTTTTGAATACCTTCCAACTTAATTAAAAAAAAAAAAAAAAAAAGAGGGGAAAAGGATATAAATAGCCCCAGAGGCCAAAAATGAAGTATAAAACAATCCACAAATGATGTTAAGACAAAAAGGGGGAAGGAGATGCGGGCACAGCTGACACTCCCTCATGATGCTCTTTCTGAAGTGGAAAAAAAAAAAAAAAGAAAAAAAAAAAAGAATACGTATCGGCCTAAACTGAGTAAAAAAATTGTTTTTTAAAAAAAAAATGGGATATTTATTATAGCAAAAATAAAAAAATATTGTGTTTTTTTTCAAAATTGTCGCTCTTCTTTTGTTTATAGCGCAAAGAATAAAAACCGCAGAGGTGATCAAATACCACCAAAAGAAAGCTCTATTTGTGGGGAAAAAAGGACGTCAATTTTGTTTGGGTGTAACGTCGCACGACCGCGCAATTGTTAGTTAAAGCGACGCAGTGCCGAATCGCAAAAAGTGCTCTGGTAAGGAAGGGTGTTTAAAAGCCCTGTATTGAAGTGGTTAATATAGTCCTTTTGCAGGACCTGTATGATGGCAGAACAGGTCTCTGGAATAATGATTCCCAGAGCGTGGGGGGAGATTCCAGTCGTAAACTTGATATCCTGGAGACTTCTCCCTGTCGCCAAGTACCACAAGGTGGCGACGAGCCTCTGCTCGGGAGCGATGGCTTGCCACATGCAGGTGTCCTGCTTCGTCATATAAGGGACAAGCAAAGCCAACAGATGGTGAAAAACGGGGTCCATCATCCAGAGATAATTCCTGAAATCATCAGGATTATTCTCCTGGATCTTAATTGGTCACGCTGGAGCAACCAACTCTTTGTCCATGAACTCCTCCTCGCCCTGTTCATGGACTGGACTTGGGTCAAAACAAGAACTTCAACACCAAGCCCAAGCAGAGCACGATCTCTACGACGAGTACATATCCACAACATAGCTTTAAAATGGTCATCTGGTCAGAACGAACTAACAGAACACAGGGAACATCAGAAAGAACCTGAGAAGAATGAGCTAAAAGTCAGAAACAAGCAGATAAGAATGCACTGAAGAAAAGAAGCTATTAAATAGAACGCATTGAAAGACAGTAACGAACTGACAACACGCACTGAAGAATAGATACGAACCCACAAGCACAAACTGAAAAGCAGAAACGAACTGAAAAGCATGAGGCTGAAAAGCGCAAATCGTCTCTCACCAAACTTCTACTAACACAAGATAAACACGAGATTAGCAGAAAAAGCCCAAAGGGTGGCGCACTGGCTATTGAACTTCCTTTTTATAGTTTTTATAACGTCACGCGTTCTTGACGTTCGGAATTTCCGACAACATTTGTGTGACCGTGTGTATATAAGACAAGTTTGAGCCAACATCCTTTGGAAAAAAATCCACGGTTTTGTTGTTGGAAAATCCGATCGTGTGTACGCGCCATTAGTGTTCCTGGCCCACTTCTTTCAGTGAAAAATAGAACGATTAAAAAAAATCATTAGCATGTTGATAAAGTAATGGAGGAAGGGGTGAGGAACCAAGGAAAAAAAATAAAAAATGTGCTTACATCATTGAAGCCTTCTAAAATAACTCAATGTATATAGTCATACATTATATACTTCTGCCAACAATGAAGAATTATCATGAAGCTTTTAAAGTGGAAGTAAACCCCCTATAGTTTTCAGCCAAGGAAGCTGCCATCTTTGCCTCTGTTTAATCTTCAGCTGCCACAGTGCTGCACATGTGATCCGTTATGACACCAACACCATAGGATGGTTTGACTGTTTGGTTGAGAGCACAGCCAATGTGCAGTTAGCATTCACGGCATGCCTTTTTTTTTTTAGACTGTTAAATCGATGGGTTTACTTCCGCTTTAAACAAGCTTTTGACCTTTTTTTTGACAACACTGAAGTCACTTCTGAGGCTAGATCTCAGTGAAAGATTTACCTTTGCGTTGCCCTTCCACTATTTTAAGATTTAAAACCAGCAACACAATCAGTATACATTTGGACTGAGAGCCTCAAGCATATGGTTAGGACAAAGGGAAAAGTCTGCTATTCTAGTATGCTCAGTCAGCATGTTTGCTACAGCAGTAGTGGTAGCATATATAGAAGTAAGAAATAAATATTGAATACAATAAAGGCCATGACTTTTGGGAAGCTCATATAAAATAGTATTTTAATATGAATAAACAGATTTTTGCTGATATTTGCAAAACAAAACATTTTTTAACAACTTTCTGAAATACATGTTCGTAAGATCTTTATTTGAATTTTTTTTTTATAGTATGACCTTTTCTAAATAAATCAGTTTGCAACATTTTATTGTATGGAAAATACAACTTCAAATTATTAAATTACACATAAAAACCTAAAATTGTTATTATTATTATTTTTTAACCTTCTGTGTTTGCTGTATAATTTTTGAAAGCTGATATCATCAAATGCTAAATACATTAAAAAGCAAAACTAACTTAGTTTGACAAACAAGTTGAAGCAAATCAGTTAGTAGACATCAAACCCTCACAGGTTTTCTTTCTTTTCTCATCTCAGTCCTACAATTTTCTATTTAAACATTGAATTTAGGGTTACCCAAACACATTTACTCTGAGCTGTTGGGTAGCCTGTTTCTTTTTTTTTTTTTTGCTGAGCATCTGACAACACAACTTATTTACAGATACCAGAGATCTACAGACAGTTGGGCTACTTGGATATTATTTGTAGATGATGACAAATATAGACTCTTGACTTTAGCCTTTGACCTACTATATACTGCAAAACATTACTATGTTATTGCATCTGTCTTTCTCTGCCACTAACCTTCTGATCCCTTTTCATTTGCTTCTGGTGTAACTGCTCTTTCTATGTCTTTCCAACTCAGCACTACCTTCTCTATCTCATTTGGAGCATTTTTATTTTGTGTTGCAATTTTAAACACAACTGTCCTTATCATGAACTTGAACAAGAAAGTCTTCTGTATTCTGTGGTACGCTGCTTATTGCACCCCACAATTCCACTCAGTAAAGATTAGGGATTAGCTGCCAGATCCATCTGAACCCAGATTTGGATCCAATTTTGCTTATTTGGAGATCTGAATGGCTGTTCAACCAGATTGCCATAAGCCACCCACCCACATACCCCCCACAACCACTGAACCAGGGTTGTGGGGAAGAATTCCTTTTCCTCATCAACATGGGGACAAGGGATCTCCCTTAGCAAAGTACCCTCTCAATGCTGAGGGAAATGTGGTCCAGAATGGTTTTGGGAGGTACACACTTGCATCATCATTCCTTGCCTATCAGACTGCATGTTCGGATAAGGGTCTAGTATGGATTTTGGGGGGAGACCCCAGGCATATTTTTCATGTTTTTCTGCATAAGGTTTACCCTTTAAACCCACACCAGACCTGAAGGATCTGGTAAAGAATTCAGGGTGGTATAGATAAAAGGAATCCTTAACTGCTTTACATATGAGCAGAACAAAGCAGCCAGGACTCAGGTCATTTTTTTGGCAATTTAAACTGCATTATTTTCTTTATAACTGTCAGATTTGTTGCAGTAGTATGTATGCATTGTACAAGTGTGTAAAAATCCAAACACCAGCACTAAAATATAATACATTTACACTTCTCTTATTGTGAAATAAGTACCATATTTATCGGCGTATAACACGCACTTTTTCCCCCTTAAAATCGGGGGAAAGTCGTGGGTGCGTATTATACGCTGATCCCCACTGTCTGTCTGTGACCCAAAAAATATCAAGCGGTGCCTAAAAATAGCGAGCGGCACCGAGCCGAGTGCACAGTACAGTCGGCTCGGTCTTTTTCGGCAGGACTCGCTCCAGAAACAGCAGTCAGCTCAGTCTTTTTCGTCAACGCTCTGTCTTTTTCGGCGGCGCTCTGTCTTTTTCGGCGGCGCTTGCTCGGTCTGTCTTGGCGGCGGGAAATTTAAACGTGGGCAAGGCTGCAAACGGTGCTGGGCAAGCTGCAAATGACACTGGCAAGCTGCAAATGACACTGGGCAAGGCTGCAAACGGTGCTGGGCAAGCTGCAAATGACACTGGGCAAGCTGCAAATGACGCTGGGCAAGCTGCAAATGACACTGACCATTCTGCAATGATGGACAAGGCTGCAGATGCACACTGATAAGGCTGCATTGATGGGCATTTAAATGTAAGTTTTTTTTCCTTAAACTTCCCTCCTAAAACTGTTTTTCCTTAAAATGCCCTCCTAAACTTGGGGTGCGTGTTATACGCCTGTGTGTGTTATACGCTGGTGGGTGTTATACGCCGATAAATACGGTAAGTGAAATACAAATACCATGGGTTGCAGGAAATAAAATCACTTGATAACCCCATCAACACAGTCAGTCAGTTGATGGGGGAATGCCTCCATTGGAGTTATTGTGTTCTCCTGGCGGGGGTGCGGGGGCAGCCATACCTGCGGGGAGAACACACAGTGATTATTGCTAGCGGCTATAGCCACTGGCAAAAATCACATGAAAAATCTAACATGCTAGTTGTACTCAAGTTGATCGATCAGCCTACCTATACATGGTTTGAATCTCCTCTGGTTCAGCAGTTGAAACGCCTATGGCCGGCTTGAGGTGAAATGTCAATAGGATATAGATAAGCTGATAACCGTACAGGCTACAGTAGAGAATCACAATTACTGGATAAAGGTATCCACATATTAGACAAACCTCTGGACAGTTCCCTAAGGGGCCTAAATGTCTTTAAACAAACAGAGAGGAGAAAAGAATAAGGGTAGAGTAGGGGGTGTTGGAGGGCAAATGGGGTGTGTTCCTGGGGATTAATGGAGTAGCTGCGTAGAAGAAATGATTTAGTCTTAAGGGGCCAAGAGTCATCAGTCATCAGGGAGCAAGCGTGAAGCATGAAAGCGAGGGGGGAGATATTGGTTCACAAAAGGCTGCCAAACGTTAGTGTATTTTGCGCAGGGCAGCCAATTTTTGGGCCCCTTACACAGCTTTAGGCTTGCCCTCCCCCCGAGCCTGACTACCAACATTTCCCAGGGCTTGCCCATGGGCCATCGTACCGAATCCACACACCGGCCACCCCACCTGTACACACTCAGCCCCCCTCAATCCTGTATATATCCCAGCCCCCCCACACACACCTGTATATATGCCAGTCCCCCACACACCTGTATATATGTCAGCCCCCCACACACCTGTATATATGCTAGCCCCCCACACACACCTGTATATATGTCAGCCCCCCTCCCACCTGTATATATGTAAGCCCCCCACACACCTGTATATATGTCAGCCCTCCACACACCTGTATATATGCTAGCCCCCCACACACACCTGTATATATGTCAATACCAACGTTTTTATTGATGAGAAGGTGGTAAGACGGATACATAGGATCATATACAATCAGTTTTGCAATAACAACATCTGAAGCTTATCATATTGCTGCATAACATCCTATATCACATACGGAGAACTGACAAGGATATAGAAAATGCTCCAGAAAGGTATGTGACTATTAAGCTGGGGTACTCTGTCATCCGAGTGTTCAAAAGGGATAGGAATTCTCATCTAGGTTTTTGTCTTAAAAACTGTCATTATTAAACAACATACACAACTATAACCTTGAACAAAAAAAAAATATAACAGATTCTACCAAGATATCATGATGTGAAAGGGACTATATGTCTATTCGGGTGGACTGTGGAATAAGCATCCGCGTTACCTGAAAGTTTTGTGCTCTCGGTTATTGCGGAGGTGGGTGGGCATCTGGTATATGTAGCAATTGATCTAATAGCCAATCCGACCATTTGTTGTCATATATGTGCATGGTATCCATTATAGTGTGGTATAATCTGTCCATAAGACGGATGGCTTCCATTCTTTGCATGACTTGGGCCCATTGGACCGACTGAGATTTCCAATTGAGTGCCACAGTCCACTGGATTGCACAAAACAATGTGTTAATCAGATTAAGGGTGGGAGGGGGGGTGCCGGGGATAGGGGCGAATAAAAGGCAGATCGGTGCCGTCAATTCAATGTTAGTGCCTGAGATGGCTGCAACTTTGACAGAAGCTTGGTTCCATAAATGTTGGAGGTGAGGGCAGCTCCAGAAGGTGTGCAACAATGTGCCCACCTCCTGGCAACCCCGAAAACAGTTCTCAGGAACAGTGGGGTAGCATTTGTGTATCCTGTCAGGGGTGAGGTACCATCGGGTGTGAACCTTGAGGATTGTTTCCTTAATGGAAATGGATTTAGAACATTTGTGTAAGTTAGTCAGCATGTCTGACCAGTCCTCACTCGTAAGATTGATGCCTAGGTCCGACTCCCAACGGACCATGGCAGTGGACTTCTCTGGAAGGTCTAAGTCTAAAAGGTATTTATATACTAAGGATATGGTTCCATTATCTCTTGATTGTGTCAGACAGAGTTGTTCAAAGAAACTAGGGGAAGTGGCAGAGTCGCGTTTGAAATAGGTCTTAAAGAAGTGTCGGATTTGTAGAAATTTATAGAATTCTTCCCTGGGGATCTGGAAGTGGGTTTGAAGGTCAGTGAAAGGGAGAAAGCCTAGGCGATTTGTGAGGGATTTCAGGGTATTTAAAGATTGTTGTATCCACCAGGTGAATGTTCTGGGGGAGTTAAAGGCTAAGGGGAAACTCTTGTCCCCTAGAAACGAGGCCTGGGGGGGAGTAGGGGATCTTAGTTTAAATTTTGCTTGGTACAATGACCAAATTTGTAGGGATTGTCCTACTATGTTGTTCAGGGAACTTAACTCTCTGGGTTTCAGGTTAATTTGCCATAAAAGGCCTGGTAAGTAAAAGGGGCGGATGGCTTGTGTTTCAAACTGTAACCAGGGAATGCCGCCTGAGGGGGCATGCCACTGGGCTGTTTGGGCCAGCCTGGCTGAAATGTAGTAGAGCCAGATATCTGGTAGGCCCAGACCGCCCCGTGACATAGGCCTGTACGCCAAAGACCTACCAAATCTGTGCCGTTTATTGCGCCAGATAAAGGCGTTGATATCTTTTTGAAGAGATAGTATCGTCTGATGTGAAACGTAAATGGGCAGGGCTCTGAAGAAATATAAAAGCTTTGGTAGTATTGACATCTTAATGGCTATCACTCTACCCAGTAATGAAATATGGAAAGTAGACCACAATCTGAGCCATCGTCTCATCATAGCAAATGCCTTTAGATAATTGGCATTGTAGATCTCCTTAAGGGAGGGGGCCAGGTGAATTCCTAGGTAAGATAAGGTTGAACTGGATAAAGAGAGGCCGAATGTTTGTCTAAAGCCCCATACACACGGTCGGATTTTCCGATGGATTCTGTCCTATCGGACAATGTTGTCGGAAATTCCGACCGTGTGTAGGCACCATCGGACAGTTTCCATCGGATTGTCCGACGGACAAAGTTGTATCTCCTGCTCCAAAGATTTTCCGACAACAAAGTCCGATCACACCAATTCCGATGGTGTGTAGCGAATTCCGACGGACAAAGTGCCACGCATGCTCAGATCACATTACAAGACCAAAGCTATTGGCTACTAGCCTCTACGTAGTCCCGTCGTAGGCAACAAACGTCACCACGTTCAGAATGATCGGATTTTCCGACAACATTGTCCGACCGTGTGTATGCAATACCAGTGTCAGACTAAATCCGTCGGACCAAATCCGATGGATTTGGTGGTCGGATTTTCCGACCGTGTGTATGGGGCTTTAGTGTGGTGTTGACTTGCTGTGAAATGTTTATAGGGAGTGCTGCGCATTTGGATAGATTAAGGCCCCTTTCACACTGGGGCGTTTTTCAGGCGGTACAGCGCTAAAAATAGCGCCTGTACACCGCCTGAAAAAATCCGGCACCATTCACTCCAGTGTGAAAGCCGGCGGTGCGCTAGCAGGACGGTCAAAAAAGTCCTGCTAGCAGCATCTTTGGTGCGGTATATGAGCGGTGTATTCACCGCTCCTATACCACTCCTACCTATTGATTTCAATGGGACACCGCGGTAATACCGCAGCAATACCGCCGCAAATTTGCGGGGGATTTAAACCCTTTTTCGGCCGCTAGCAGGGGTTAAAACCGCACCGCTAGCGCCCGAATCCCGCAGCTAAAACGATGGTAAAGCAGCGCTAAATATAGCACTGCTTTACCATCGCCGCGGCTCCCGCCCCAGTGTGAAAGGGGCCTAACTCCCAGACCAGAGTAGCCTTACACACCTGTATATATGTCAGCCCCCCACACACCTGTATATATGTCAGTCCCCCACACACACCTGTATATATGTCTGCCCCCCTCACCCCTGTATAAATGTCAGCCCCCCCACACACCTCTATAAATACCTGCCCCTCCCCCCCCTACACACACACCTGTGTACAATTTTTAAGGGGGGCACAAACAAACTGAAAAATTCTGAAAAAAACATCAATTGCAGCCACTGTGCCATCAAACGCTGCCACGGTGCCAATCAAATGCAGCCACAGTGCCCCATCAAACACAGCCACTGTGCCCATCAAACGCAGCCAATGTGCCATCAAACGCAGCCACTGTGCCATCAAACGCAGCCACTGTGCCCATCAAACGCAGCCACTGTGCCCATCAAACGCAGCCACTGTGCCCATCAAATGCTGCCACTGTGCCATCAAATGCTGTCAATGTGCCCATAAAATCCTACCACTGTGCCATTAATTGCTGCCACTGTGCCCATCAATTGCTGCTACTGTGCCCATCAAATGCTGCCACTGTGCCCATCAAATGCTGGCACTGTGCCCATTTAAAAGTTAACACTGTGACCCCCGCCCACTCGCTGTCTGCCCGGAACTTACTCTCAGTGGGGCAGCAGGTGACGGCAGCGAGCTGTATCCTCCATGCGTTTCCTCCTCCTGATCCAATCACAGCATCCAATCACAGTGCCTGTCGTTTTAGCCAATCAGGTGACGGGTAACACACCGGCGCTTCTTGATTGGCAGAGAGGCGGTTCAGTGTTGGAAAGCAAATATTTATTTGCTGTTCTAACGCACCTTTTTTGAAGCCTATTAGAGCCTATGGCTCTAATCAGGTGCTTCAAAAATACACCCCTGCCGCTGTTAATCAGGCGCTCGCCATCCGAAAAGGGTCCGGACGCCTGAATAGGGGGTGTCTACAGCGGCCATAGATAGATTCATGCAATGCAATGCATGAATCTATCCATGATACATAGAAGTGGGTGGCTAGAGAGAGGGGGCGGCGACCGTGTGCCCTTTAGGCCCCTTTCACACTGGGGCAGTAGGTGCGTCAGCAGTAAAGTTCTGCTAAAAATAGCGGCGCTATACCACTGACGCACCTACCACCCCAGTGTGAAACGATTTACCGTAAATTTTTCGGTGCTGTTTGGCCGCTAGCGGATCGCTTTTATGCTGCAGCAGGGCTATGCTGGCGGTATAGCTGCGCTGCCCCATTGATTTCAATGGGCAGGATTGGTTTAGGAGCAGTGTATACACCGCTCCTTCACTGCTCCAAAGATGCTGCTAGCAGGACTTTTTTTAGTGTCCTGCCAGCGCACCGCTCCAGTGTGAAAGCCCTCGAGGCTTTCACATTGGAGAGACAGCAGCAGCAGCTCTTTCATCATCTTTTCATTTCAAAGATGGAAAATTAAAAAAAAAAAATTAAAAATCATGTTTAATAGTTTGTTATAAAACTTTGCAAACAGGTAATTTTTCTCCTTCATTGATATGCGCTGATGAGGCGGCACTGGTAGACAAAGTTAAGGCGGCACTTATAGGCACAGATAAGGCAGCACTGATGGGGACAGATAAGGCAGTACTGATGGGCACAGATAAGGTGGCATTGATGGGCCCTGATGGTTGGCACAGATGGGCACTGATAGGTGGCACTGATAGGTGGCACTGATGGGTGGCACTGATAGGGGGCACTGATGGGCACTGGTAGGTGGCACTGATGTGCAGCACTGTTGTTGAGGCATTGATTGTGGGCACTGATAGGTGGCACTGTGGGCACTGATGGGTGGCTCTGGTGGGCACTGATAGGCAGCACTGTTGCCTATTGCTAGGTGGCACTGGCAGGGGGCACAGGTGGGCACTGAGGATCTGGCGGCAGCTTGCCATGATTGGGACTGATGCCACCCCTTTTTTAAACCAGTGTACAATGAGTCTAAAGGAAAAGCAGCATACCGATGAACTCATCTCTCTATGCTCTTCTCTTTTCAGCACACCTTTCACTGCAAAACATCTGTTTTTTGTGCTGCTTCTCCTTTTTTCTCTGCTATACTGCATGGACTGCAAGAGGCTAGCACTAAGTCAAATTTGTTTACTTATTACTCGCATTGAAAAAAAAAATTTAATGATGTATTCATGTGTGCCTTTTATTTTTTATTGTTCATTACAGTAGGAGGACAGATATAGAAACAGATGTGGTCCAAAAAATGTATCCCTTTCGGTTAAGTATTTTCAAAGGGTTGCTGCAATCATTTACCTTAGCCACCTTATGCCGCGTACACACGAAGGGACAATCCCGCGGGATTATCCGCTGGACTGAAGTCCAGCGGATAATCCCCTCGTGTGTGGGCGCCGGCGGACTTTTTTTGGCCAAAGTACGGCGGACTAAAGTTTTAAGTTTTGTTTTAAAATTATCCGCTGGACTGCATAATCCGGTCGTGTGTAGTATGGTCCGGCGTACCAAAAAGGACGCATGCTCAGTAGCTAGTATGTCACGGACTCGCTCGGTCTGGTAAAACTAGCCTTCGTTTTGAAGCTCGCACAATCGTCACGCTGCTGATCTTTTGTTTTTTTTTCTGACAGCGGGATTTGTATGTTATCGTACTTGAAGAATGATTTTGCCTTGCTGCTTGTATATTCACGCAGAGTACTCCCGAACGTTTTTTCTTCAGCATTCTTTAGTGAAGTTATATATTTGTATATATATATATATATATATATATATATATATATAGATATAGATATCCAAATCGCCAAATTTAAAAGATATCTATATTTCTCAATAAACCCAAAAAAAGATCTATCTATATATACATATATATATATATATATATTTATATATATAGATATATAGATATATACGTGTATATATATATATATATATATATATCTATATATATATATATATATATAGATCTATATATATATATATATATATATATATATATATATATATAGATCTCTATATATATATATATATATATATATATATATATATATATATATATATATATATATATATCTATATCTATATATATATATATATATTATATATGTACATATATCTCTATTTAGATATATTTTAGTATTTGTTGGTTATCAAAAGGATTTGTTATTACACATGATACAATTGTGGAGTCAGCAGAGCTTGCCCTTCATTCAGATCTTAACCCTCACCTTTCCAGCGACTGCACTTGCAGTTCCATTGAAGTTGCACTTTACACTTGTATTGTCAAATGAATGTTTAGACATGTACCTGCCTACTCCTAAAGAAACTATGTTTTTCAATAACAAGCACGTATATCATTTGTTGATGAAAAAATAAATACCATTTATTCTGGTTTAAACAAACAAGGCAAAACAAAATAGGAAGGCAACACTGGAGCCACTTTGCGATTTTGCAAAGACTTTTTGCCCCAACGGCAGACATCAAGTTTGTGAAGCCAAAAATTAAGCTTGGACAGATTTCATCCAATATAGGGAGCACAAGAAGATTGACCAGGAATCAGACAGACCAGGAACAGCAGCAGATGACATCTATGTCCCCAAGCTGTGGCACTACAACAGCCTGTGTCTTCTGTGAGACCAGACTGAAGCCAGGCAATCACTTCCGACTCTTCCCACCACGCTGCCCTGCACTCTTCCCTGCAGTCTTCCCTGCACGCTTCCTTGGAGGCTGACTTGTGGTAGGAGGAGGAGGAGGAGGAGGAGGAGGAGAAGAAGGAAGAGGAGGAGGAGGAGGAGGAGAAGGAGGAGAAGTTGCTGTCGGGCCTTCATGTGTCAGGCGGGTGGATTCTCTTAATTGACCCCTCAAACCCCCCTTAATAGCCTCAAAAATGAGGCCCTCGCACAGGTGCCGTTGGCCCTTTTCCATTTCCAGCAACCTGCTGGCCAAGTAGGTGCCATAGGCCTCTTCTGGAATGGGGGGTCTTTCGAGAATCGCACTCGCCTTCCGAATAAGTTGGAGTGATTCCTCCTCAACAATGGTCATCCTCCTGGGCCTTCTTGGGGGTAAGGGCAGGGGTGGAGGTAGACTTCTTAATCCAGTCTGGCTCGTGCTGGGCCCAGCCACCTCCTGGCTCTCGCTGGTCATGTCCTCCTCCTCCATACCACTTGTCCCGGCATCATCCTGGGTCAGCTCATCCTGTGTGCAAATAAAAACAAAAATCAAACACCTGGTTTTTGGTTTATGGCCTCCTCAATCATCCAATTGTAAACTTATGAAGGAGCAGATACATTTTTAAAAACATCCAAAAGGCTATCATTTGGACCCCTGCATTTTCCCAGCAGATCACCAATGTTGTATAAGGCATTTTTTCCCACTACTGGATGTATGTATACACTATATATGTATCGATATGTTGCACCCACACTTTTTCGAAGTTTGCGCAATTTTTGGCAGCTTTTTTCACAATTCTGAGTTCAGGGTGTTAATTGTTTCACATTTTAACGTTTACAGCATTAATATTCACACAATCACAATTTGGGATACTAAATATATACCTGGCTCCAGCTGGGCGCATCAGCCTGCTCCAAGGTGGAGGGGTCTTCTCCTTCCGTGGAAGCCTCAGCTGGGGTGGAGGGAAGAGTGGAGGGAAGAGTGGAGGGAAGGGTGGAGGGAAGAGTGGACAGTGATTGCCTGGGTTCCATCTGGTCACCTATAAAAGCCAGTTGGTTGTAGTACCACAGCTTCGGTACATAAACATTCTCTGCTGCTGCTCCTGATCTGACTGATTCCTCAATCTTCTTGCGCTTCCGCTTGTACATGTGCCTTAAACTTGCAATTCTGGCTTCAACAAACTTGGTGTCTGCGTTGGGGACTTGAGTCTTCACAAAATCCACAAGTGGCCCCAGTGTTGCCTTCCGGACATCCCTATTGCCATATAAAGGGTTCTTGAGCTGCCACAGGTTGGTATTTTTTCTGTAGAGCGCAATGAATTCGGACATGAACTGCTGGTCCTTGAATGGATTCCACTGGGCTGCTGCCATGTTTGTTTCTGTTTTGTTAGTAATGGCAATACAAAAGACCAAAAACACAAATGTTACTAAAAACGCACATCCAGTTTTTCAAACCAAACATTACACAACACACCCACACACAGGCAGCAACACACCCACACAGGCAGCAACACATCCACACAGGCAGCAACACACCCACACAGGCAGCAACACATCCACACAGGCAGCAACACACCCACACAGGCAGCAACACACCCACACAGGCAGCAACCCCTACACACAGGCAGCAACACACCCACACAGGCAGCAACCCCTACACACAGGCAGCAACACCTACACACAGGCAGCAACCCCTACACACAGGCAGCAACACACACATATCCTTAAAAAATGCAGGCCCAAAACCCAATAAACCACAGTAATGCATCCTAGAAAACACTTACCTTCGTACAGAGCGCTCGCTACTTCCGTTCGGGAACACGTGGGGCCCTCAAACAGCCTTATATACACTGCGCACGCGTCGAAGTCCGCCTGCGTCCTCCGCGTCGCCCGCCCATGACGTTCCTCCTGACGAGTATTCCCCGCCCCGCTTCCCCTCGTTGCATTGTGGGTGAATAAATTCATGAAGATGGCGGACACATTCTCAACCAGTAGCGCGGAGGAAAGCCAAGAAGCGAACACATCTGCATCCAGCAGCAGATATAAGGCCACCAATATGGCCTTTGAAGAGATGGTGGAGATGGTGGACATCCTCCAAAGGGAAGATTACGACGGGGAAAATGGCCCCTACCCTCGACCCAACTTGCGCAAGGACAAGATTCTCACTACAATCGTCAGCACCCTGGAGCAGAAATTCGGCGTACGAAGGGGCAAGGATCAACTGCGCAAGCGATGGTCCGACATCAAATCCAGGGAGCACGATCAGTACAGGAGAATTCGAAAAGCCATCAAAAAAAGTAAGTCAAGCACGTGCGCTACTATGGTTATACTTGATATGTCTAATCTTGCGCAGATGTTATTACCATTCGTACGTGAAACTTGCGCAGATGTTATTACCATTCGTACGTGAAACTTGCGCAGATGTTATTACCATTCGTACGTGAAACTTGCGCAGATGTTATTACCATTCGTACGTGAAACTTGCGCAGATGTTATTACCATTCGTACGTGAAACTTGCGCAGATGTTATTACCATTCGTACGTGAAACTTGCGCAGATGTTATTACCATTCGTACGTGAAACTTGCGCAGATGTTATTACCATTCGTACGTGAAACTTGCGCAGATGTTATTACCATTCGTACGTGAAACTTGCGCAGATGTTATTAGCACTCGTACGTGAAACTTGCGCAGATTTGATGAAAGTTCAGTTTGTCTTCATAACGTTTAGTCAGTTTACCTGGCTTTGGGTTGTTGGAGTTGTAAGGTTGTTTATTATTGTCACTATCTATACAATTACTGCTGTAGTAAGGGTTTTAGGGGTAACTTACACAGGGACTCCAGAAGCTGTTTTGGGGGGGGGATAAATATGTTAAGCAGGGTGTCAAGCTCACAATTCAGGAAAAATGCTCATCATCTACAAATACTGTAGGTGGTGACTTTTCGAAGAAGTACACTCACCTGTCCCTTGGATGGTGCAGCTACAATCTCTGATCTTGCAATCATGAAATTAATCTTTGCGGCTTCACTTCCCGGGTCACTATTGGGCATGTGCCAGTTGCGCAATGCAATAGGACTGGTCCGCGCTGTGTGTCCCAGCAGACAGCACGGTGGGACGGGATGTGGCGTATACTTCTGTGGGAGTCTAGGGCCGGATGTGTGTGCAAATACCTGCCTTACACAGGTATCTGCAACCCCTCCCCCCTAAAAGGTTCCAAATAAGACACCACAGGGGTGCAGGGATACAATGAGCGGAAGTTCAAATTTAGGGTTGAAGGGGCGTTTAAGTATTGGAGTTTCATTAGATAGACATTTCAATTCTGTCTTCAAGTAGGATCTTCTAACAAACTGCTAATAATTGGACAACACTTTTAAACAATGTTTAATAATCCTATTTTGGCACTCAAATATCAGTGTGATTAAAAGTGTACCTTTTTGTGTTCCATTACCATAGGGGGCAAAAGACTCAGACGTCAGTCCGAACCTACGAGGACCCCCCGGCCTCACCAGACTAATTGGGCAGTTAGCCCAAGCCCACGCGTGGATGTGGCGGAACAGGTGGTTGAAGTGGATCAAATCTGCACCCCACCAAGTGAGTGTCTCAGAACACAGATTGAGCTAATAAATTAAGGTCTGCATGTTTTTGACACTTTTTTTCTTGTGTTTTATCTACCCAACTTTTAGGTGATGCTGATCTGTTTGTGGAAGGACAAGCTGCGGAGCCATTTTCCACAGACAGTGCCCACAGGCTTATTGGCCAGATCATGGCCTGGAATCTGCAGCTGGAAAATATGCAGAAGGAGATGGCCACCATGCAGCAGGGAATGAAGGACATGATTGATGTTTTGGGGAGAATCTAAACACCCTTTTCCATTTCTTAACATCAATCATGTCCTTCATTCCCCTTTTGATGCGCTATTTGTTACAAATTTTAGAGGCCCAATTTTTAATATGCACACGGTGTGTCAACATGTGCTATGTGCCATCAAGGGATCTCAATGGACGCATTTGGTGTTTGCAACCCCTAATGCTAGTAGGTGAGAGGGAAGGGGTTTCACACACCAAACACGTCCATTGATTCCCCATGATGGGACATAGCACATGTTGACATTACCCATTTTCCTGCAAAATTAGTGTGCATATTATAAATTTGGCTTATACTGTTCATGGGTTACCTGTTGAACTTTGTAAGTTCTCGACTTTTACATATTGTAAATATTTGCAAATGCTAAGCCAAAATTGTATACCATTTTAAAACATGTTTTTATGTTTGTTTATAAAAATAAATAAAAATTTAAAAAAAATAATATGTTGTGAGAAAAAGACCAAAAAATTTTAAAAAATATAACCAAAAAAATCTAAAATATGTTGGTAAAAAATAAAAAACAAAAAAACAAAAAATATTTACCAAAAATACCAAAAAAAAAACAAAAAAAAAAAAAAAACAAAAAAAAAAAGGTTTGGATGTGCACTAGAAGAAATAAAAAAATGTTTGCACAAATTAAACAATGTGTGGCTTCTTCTTTTTAAATACTACCAGTTTGACCAAAACATGTTGTGGTTCATTGACAAAGGGGCTTATTTACTAAACGCAAACCAAGTTTGCCACTATTAAGAAGTGCACTAGGACAACATATAAAACAGGCAAAATTAAAAGAAAAACAATACCAAAATACCAATCTTTCAAACATAAATAACTGTATTTATTCTTTCTCAAACAAAAAGATGGTTTAAGGGTCTGCTGCCATTGCAATGGCCCCCTACCATTAAAATAATTTAAATAACGGTCCCGCACTTGCTGGGCTGATTGTGGGGCCAAACCAAGACGGCGAGTATCCAGCCCTGTCAGGTCGCCTTCCACTCCGGCCTCAGGCCCGATTGGTAATGAGTATGTTCCCGAATGTTTGCGTAAATACTTGTGCATGACACAGCATGCAAGAATAATAGTATTCAGTTTGTACTCTGCCAGATGTATGGATGTAAGGAGCAATCTGAAACGGTTGGCCATAATACCAAAGGCATTTTCCACAACCCTTCTTGCTCTGGCCAACCGATAATTAAAAATCCTCCTCTCAGGGGTGAGGGATCGTTGGGGAAATGGCCTCATCAGGTGGTCACCCAGACCGAACGCCTCGTCGGCTATGAAAACGAACGGGAGTCCCTCCACATTATCTTCATCTGGTGGCAGCTCCAGGCCACCAGTCTGGAGACGATGACCGAACTCCGTGTGGTTGAAGACTCCTCCGTCCGACATCCGGCCGTTTTTCCCCACATCCACATACAGAAAGTCATATTGTGCCGACACCACCGCCATCAACACGATACTATGGAACCCCTTATAATTCCAATAGTATGACCCCGAATGGGGTGGGGGCACAATTCGCACATGTTTGCCGTCAATCGCCCCTCCGCAGTTGGGAAAGTCCCAACGGGCAGCAAACTGGGAAGCCACAGTCTGCCATTCCTGTGGCGTGGAGGGACACTGTGAAGTCAAACAGAAAGATACAATTCAAATTAACAACCAGGCAAAACACCAAACTAAATGCAACAAAATAACAAACAATTTGGAAGAACATATGTATTTATTTTGTAAGTCCTTGAAATAAAGCCAAAAGATTAAGGATAAAAGGGACAAATCTCTGATTGATGACCCCTCTGATGGCCCAGAGAAGATAATAATGGGGATGTGGGTGGGGAGTAATTAATTGTAAGTTCACACAATACACATGCAATCAATTAAAGGTGTGTGTGTGGGGGTGGGGGGTTAATTACAAGCTGACCCAAACCACATGCAATCAATTAAAGGTGTGTGTGGGGGTGGGGGGTTAATTACAAGCTGACCCAAACCACATGCAATCAATTAAAGGTGTGTGTGGGGGTGGGGGGTTAATTACAAGCTGACCCAAACCACATGCAATCAATTAAAGGTGTGTGTGGGGGTGGGGGGTTAATTACAAGATGACCCAAACCACATGCAATCAATTAAAGGTGTGTGTGGGGGTGGGGGGTTAATTACAAGCTGACCCAAACCACATGCAATCAATTAAAGGTGTGTGTGGGGGTGGGGGTTAATTACAAGCTGACCCAAACCACATGCAATCAATTAAAGGTGTGTGTGGGGGGTGGGGGGTTAATTACAAGCTGACCCAAACCACATGCAATCAATTTAAAAATGAGGGTCAAGGGGGGTAAAAGGGGTGAGGGTCAAGGGGGGTGAAAGGGGTGAGGGGCAAGGGGGGTGAAAGGGGGGGTGAGTAAAGCAGTACAATGGAGCTGGTAATATACATTTTTAACCAAAGAAAGTGACTAGGCTAGGGGTGTTTAGGGGGCCAAGATTCCATGCTGGGGAGGTTGGTGCAAGGAAAGATGCATGTGACCCACTAAATAATACATTGTTCAAGCTATTTCGATAAGTCAACCATAAAATACTAGACAAAAAAAATAAAAATAAAAAAAAAATAAGGAATAGGGGACATTCATAGAATAGTCCTATCATGGGAATTAGCTAATGATGACATTGATGCACTACATTAGCAAACATACAAGACATAGGTAATTTTAAAAGAGAAGACTTACCTTAATGTATTCCTCCTGCAGGACGTGGATAATGGCAGAACAGGTCTCTGGAATAATGAGCCCCAGAGCCTGGGGGGAGATGCCTGTCGTGAACTTGAGGTCCTGCAAGCTTCTCCCCGTCGCCAAGTAACGCAACGTGGCGACTAGCCTCTGCTCCGCACTGATGGCTTGCCGCATGCAGGTATTCTGCCTGGTAATATAAGGGGACAGCGAAGCCAACAGACGGTGAAAAATGGGGTCCGTCATCCGGAGATAATTCCTGAAATCATCAGGATTATTCTCACGGATCTTACGGAGCAAAGGCATATGCGAGAATTGGTCACGCTGGCGCAACCAATTCTTGGTCCATGAACTCCTCCTCACCCTGTTCATGGACTGGGCTCGTGCCAAGGTGTTAACCGCAACACCGAGCCCCTGCACAGCACGAACTCGTTCCCGAGTACGTCCACACTCCATGGCTTCAAAACGGTCGGCTGATCAAACAAACAACTTAACAGAACGCACTGAAGAACAGCAAGGCCTAAGAAGAACGACCTGAAAAACAGGAACGAGCGGACCAGAACGGCCTGAGAACAGGTAGGAACTGATCCACACGCACTGAAAGCCAGATACAAACCTCACAAGCACAAACTGAACGGCAGAAGCAAACGAATTAAGCAGAAGTCTGAGAAGCGCGAATCGTCTCTAACCAAACGTCAACACGCGATACACACGAGATCAGCTGACGGTGCCCAAAGGGTGTCGTTTGGGATCTCGAGCTTCCTTTTTCTAGTCCCGTCGTACGTGCTGTACGTCATCGCGTGAACCGCCGGACTTTTTGCGTGATCGTGTGTGGTCAAGTCCGTTCGCTTTTTAGTCCAGCGTACCTAGCTGGAAAGTCCAGCGGATTGTCCGCTGGACTTAGGTCCGCCGGCAAAAGTCCGTACGTGTGTACGAGGCATTAGCTTTACCTTTTTGGCTAGAAAAATCAACAAAAAAGTTAATTTTAACACACAGGTAAGTTTTAGGCCTGAAAATTATTTAAAACCAAAAAAACATACTGGGTATTCCCTGAAATAAAAGATGTTGTCTTTGTTTTTCTGTAATAATACACTAAAACTAATGTTTGCATATAAAAACATGATCATTTATTTTTTGGACAAATTTAAAAGAGGAGACTGAATTGCGTAAATAGATACAAAAGATTTCAAGCCTTAAAACTGAATGCAAGCAGTGGAAAATTACAAGACTCTAAAACTTCCAAAGGTGATGCTTTAAAATGTTTAATTTAAAATGATTGTAAAGTCTGTTTTTTTAACCAAAAAAAAGAAACATGTTATACTTACCTGCCCTCCGCAGTGGATTTGCACAGAGCAGCCTGGATCCTCCTCTTCTGGGGTCCCTCTTCTGTGCTCCTGGCCCCTCCCTCCTGTTGAGTGCCCCCACAGCAAGCAGCTTGCTATAGGGGCACCCTAGCTGAGCCTCAGCTCCCTGTGTCCATTCCGACATGGGGCCGCGGCCCAGCCCCCATATCTCTCCTCACTAACTTTGATTGACAGCAGCAGGAGCCAATGGCACTGTGCTGCTGTCTCAGCCAATGAGAAGGGGAGTTTGGGCAGCCGAGACAATCCTACCACATCGCTGGATCTAGATGGGGCTCAGGTAAGTATTAGGTGGGGCTGAGGGAGGCTGTTGCACACAGACGGCTTTTTAGCCTAATGTATAGAATGCATTAAGATTAAAAACCTTTTGACTTTACAACCACTTTAAAGCTTTACAGTTTAGCGCTAGCCATATTATTGGCCCTAGAATTTTTTTTATCTCAGTATGTAGCACAGAAAGCTGCACTATTTTTTCCTCAAGTAAAAAACAAAAAAAACAAAAACAAGAACAGAATATTGAATGTTATGCTGTTCATAGACTGATTGCAATTTGTCCAGTTCAGCAGGGACTGAATCTTAATCAGTGTGTGGACGTCTCTGCCTGACAGAAGATATTCATTTGATTGACTTCTGATGAAGGAGAATGTTGGACTTTTTTTGTTGATTAATGGCTGCAGCCACTGGAGGGGGGGGCGGGGTTCCTCATTTCCTAATTTTTTTTTTACTTCAAGGCTCAGCAAAAAAAAACAAACAAAAAAACTATCAGTCTATGGCCAGCTTTATTGTTCACAGAGGGGTGACAGATTCTGGAGACACCAGCCCTGTAACTGAATGGGGAGGCTGTATGATACCCAATATGTGTTACTCAATTACCTTCAATATATTTACATTTTGCTTTGATGTTTTTTTGTATTTTATTCAACTTTATTGCAACTTTTTTTTATTTATTTACTCTTCATTTTTTTTACTATCACTATTACTAAGGGAGCTGCCAAACCCCCTATATAATAGTATTGTGTTGTGACAGGTTCAGATTACTGATTGGAAAAAAGAGAAAGAAAACCGCGGTATCTAAACAGGAATAAATTCAGCGGCCTGCACAACAATTGTATGTTAAATAGAAAAATGTGGATATATATACAGTGCAGCGCTCAAAGTGTTCAATAATGATTATTAAACGTATGAAATGAAATAATATATAATAATGAAAAATATATAACACAATTAAAAATGTAAGTATAGATGACCAATGATAGAGGTATAGGTTCTATATATGGCATCTAGCAACCAACATCCACATCACTGTGTGTTTTATTTTCATGCAATGCACTAGCTGAGTGAAAAAAACTGTCAGTGTATACCCAGCTTTTCACAAAAACTATCCGACCACAGCGTCAACTAGGCTATATTGTTCTGCTTGCGCTGTTGAAAAGTAATTCATCAGCAACCTATAGTGTCTGAAAAGAGTCTTTAGGTTGGGTGAACTAACTAAATAGAATTACAAATTTTTTGGTAGGTAATAGTGTCCTTTTAAGAAAATACTGGGCTACTTGCATACAGTTACACTTTAATTTCAATTTTATTTTTATTTAGAACCTCACTGTACCATAGATAGCGTCATGAAAGTAGAAACGCATGTTAAAATAGGCAGCATTATTTTTATACAGTAGGTGACAAGAAATATTTTTCAAAAACTTTTTCACATTGACACATACGTTAAAATCCAGGAAGAGTCACCGAGCATGAAAAATATAACAATTTATCTCAGGCAATTTTTGCATTGCTCTTTATAATCTGCATTAGGTAATTTTCAAACATATATTGACTTGACTAACCTAAGAAGTACCTGAACCCGTAAAAGTATTTAAAGCTAATATTGCACTTATATCATTTAATTTGACAATAGTAATAATAGAAGTCACTGGATAGAACTAAATAGAGCATTAACAGCTCCACATTCTAAATGGTTATTGAAATAATAGTGGTAATTACATAGGGCTAAAAAAAAAGCTGTAACATTTCTAACATTAAATGTGTTTTAAACATTTAAAACTTTGCAACAAGTGAAGCGGGCTAAGCTGAGTCTAAGCCTACAATAGTCAGTTAAAAAAAAATTGTAAGTGCTTTGATGAAACATATAATCTACTCTATAAATTGACATTGCAAACTAGTGAATTGGGTGTACTTACCCATGAAATTGAGAATCTTATATACAATGGTGCCTGATTTATTCTTAGATTGCATTAGTTATTTTAAGGGCCTCCGTTATTTTATCTTATGATCATTTTCTTGTCAAAATGTTCACAAACAAATACTGTCTGGGTATTGAATTGATGAACTTACATTGACATTTTTTTATTTAACACAAATCACATTTTAATATCATTAATCATTGCTCTATTTGGCCCTGAAATATGCAATTTTTAGCTTCGCTCAATCAATCAACATCATAATTATTATCAGTCAGAAGGTAGTGGAAAGTAGTCAAAAGAACACAAACCTTTATAATTCTTTGCACAGCAAAGTTTAGCAAAAATAATGATAGCCCCATTGTAATGATTTGCAGTATGTGGTTTTGTGTGATTGCACTGTTTAACAGTATTTAGTTATCGTTATCGTCCGAATGCATTTTAGCCCAAATTTCTGGGACTTTAGTTTTAACAAAACGATAACAAACACGCAGAATTCAAAATCCGAAAGATCCGAAATAAAAAAATGCTTTATTTTGGTATCCATTATATTTTTGTATTGTTGTGACAACAATTCGTTATAGCTAGATAGAAGGTTCGACATACCAGTGACAATAGCAATCTGTGTGTATCGAACTTCCGGTAATACCGTTCGACGTGAAGATTCGATGAAGCATCTAAAAACATACGATCGATGCGAACGGACATTTATGGTCAAATGCTCTGCCCATAGGCTATAGAAGAATTCTAATGTTGTTTGACTAGTAATAATTATAATTATTAATTATTATTGCTAGTCAAACAACATTAGAATTCTACTATAGCTTGTGGGTGGAGCATTCAACCGCAAATGTACAATCGCGGTGTCGTACAGTTTAGCTGCTTCGTCAAATCTTAGAGCATCGACAGACACCATAAGCCTTCAATTGACAGATTTTTCCTAAATTAATTTGGATTTTCATACAAATGCATTTTTTAACAAAACAAAATAAATAAAAATAGATTTCGGAAGTAACTAAATAAATGTATTTTTCGAACGAAACCAAAAATTCAAAAACAAACAACGCATGTCTAGTGAACACCTACCCTTCCAAGATGATACAGATGATCTATATATGTAAAAGTACCCAGATTTGGAGCTTCATCTTATTTTTCAGGACAGCTCTGTTTACTCAAAAAGTACCTAATTACTACTTGTTTAGATGCTGCCAGTGCTATATTTATTGGATCATCATGAAGGCTAAGAGCAAAGCTTGTAAAAATATTCAGGGCACCACAATATAGATTATCCAGTTGATTATTTTTAAACTTTTTTCTTTTAAAATGAAGCTGCTGGGAACTTAGTTCTTAATGATGTTTCCATATACTCTAGAACTGCATCTCCCTTTTTCCCACCCATAGTATTCGGGCAGGCTCTTAGGAGTCAAGGCAGCAACATGAATATGCGATCTTCATTCTGTATGGCTAGAACACCAACATTTGCTAAACAATGACTTCCTAAACCTTGATGACCCAATAAAGTTGGTCATTATTGACTGCAAAATGGGACCACCTCTCATTTAAAAAACCTCTCTCTGAAAAAGCGCCCAGAGGCGATTCAGTTCGCATAGGTAGCGCTATACAAGTCATTCATTCATTCATTTATCCTGGCTCCTGGGGAACTTAATTTATAAACACAGCTTGTTCTTTTGCCTTGATCAGAGTAGGTTTTTTCATCTGGGCCATGCCAATATCCCCCTTGGACACATCCAGATTACTGCTGCCATTTTTCCCAGGTATCGTCTAGATCCTATATACCGCCAGGGTCAAGCCATAAAAATGTATTACACATATCAAATGCATATTAAAACAAATTAAAACACACTGGATGGATACATCTCCCCCAGCATAAAAAATGCTATATATTTATATGCAAGTAGATTTATTAAATCAATATTGGGAGGGAATATTGGCATCGATTAACACAGAGCAGAAATGGGAATTCTTCAAAAAGACTGTATGTGAACACACTGCAAAATATATTCCCATGGGCAATACGTTCAAAAGGCTAAAAATAAAACGTGGCTCATGGCCGAAGTTAGAAAAGCTATAAATAATAAGAGAGCTTTTAAAAAAGATAAAAATGAAGGAACACTATCATTGTTTAAATGCTACAAAATATAACAGAACATGCAAATATGAAATTAAGGCTGCAAAAATTCTAAATGAAGGACAGATTGAAAATGATAGTAGGACAAACCTCCAAAATTCTTCAAATATAGTAATAGTAAAAATGTCAGGTCTGAGCATGTAGGCCCTTTACAAAATAATCTAGAGTGGGTGACTGGGGACAAAGAGAATGCAAATTTATTAAAATAACTTCTTCAGCTCTGTGTATACAAAGGAGCATGGGGGAGCTCATGTCCACAATTGGGATGTATTAACACAATGGCTCAAAATGTATATGGTCCAGAAATATTTAGACGGCATAAAGGTAAATAAAGCACCTGGACCAGATGGCATACACCAATGGATCCTTAAAGAATTGAGCTCTGTAATTTCAAAGCCATTGTTTCTATTTTTTCAGGACTCTAATGACTGGGGTAGTATCACTGGATTGGCGTAAGACCAATGTGGTGCCTATATTTAAAAAGGGATCAAAGTCTTTATCAAGTAACTATAGACCTGTTAGTTTAACTTCTATAGTTAGGAAGATACTGGAAAGTTTAATAAAATAACACATGTGAGTTCTTGCTGTAAAAAAATATTTTAAGCAACAGAAAGCATGGATTCATGAAAGACAGGAGTTGTCAGACAAATCTGATTACTTTTTATAAGGAGTTATGTTAAACCTTAGACAACGGAATGGCTGTGGATGTAGTATACCACACATGGCTAATGTGTAAGTCTACAGGTCTGGAAAAATCAGCTTGTAAATGGATAGAAAACTGGGTAAAATACCTTATTCAGAGAGTAGTGGTTAATGATTCATACTCTCAATGATCTAGGCTTGTTAGTGGTGTACCCAACGGTTCAGTGTTAGGACCTTTATTTTTTAATATATTTTTAAATAATATAGGGTCTGGGATTAAAAGTACCATTTCAGTCTTTGAAGATGACACCAAGCTATGCAGTAGAATAACGTCCTTACAGGATGTCTCCAATTTACAAGCCAACCTCAATGCACTGTTTAATTGGGCAACTATGTGGCAAATGAGGTTTACTGCTGATAAATGTAAACTTATGCACTTGGGGGCTAAGAATATGCATGTATTATACATACTGGGGGAGTACAACTGGGGGAATCAATGATGGAGAAGGATCTGGGTTTTCTGGGAGATCATAAGTTAATAATGGTGCGTAATGCCAAGCAGCTGTTTCCAAAGTGAGCAAAATCCTTTCTTGCACTAACTACTTCCCAACCGGGTCATAGCCGAATAACAGCTACAGTGCGGTCGGCTAATTCAGGGAGGGCGTACAATGATGTCCTCTCAGAATCGCACTTCCCATGCGCCCCCTGGGGCACGCACCCAGAAATGTCCACGCCTGTCAGATCCTCTGGACCCGGCGCATCACTGAACCGGGTAAAGGGCCAATGACATCGGCCCTTTATTACGTGATCGCTCTGTCCAATGACGAGGCGATCACTTGTCAACAAACCGGAGCATGTCTGGTTCAGCTCCTCCCCTCTCCTCACACCGATCAATACAGTGGGTGAGTAGAGGATTGAGCCAGTGCAGCAGTGCTTGTGGGCTGGATCTAAAGTGCCCACAACACTGATCTGTGCCCATCCATGCTCATCCATGCCCATCCATGGCTCATTCATGCACATCCATGGCTCATTCATGCTCATCCATAGTTCATTCATGCCCATCCATGGCTCATTCTTGGCTTATTCCTGCTCATCCATGGCTCATTCATGCTCATCCATGGCTCATTCATGCTCATCTATGCCTCATCCGTTCCCACCAATGCCTCATTCATGCTCATTCATGCCACCTCAGTGCTCATCCATGGCCATCCATGCTACATCAGTGCCCATCCATGCCACATTTGTGCTCATCCATGCCACATCAGTGCTCATATGTGCCACATCACTGATCATCAGTGCCACATCCATGCCACCTCAGTGCTCATCCATGTCACATTCATGCCACATCAGTGCTCATCTGTGCCACACTCATGCCACATCAGTGTTCATCTGTGCCACATGAGTTCTTATCTGTGCTACATCCATGCCAAATTAGTGCTCATCCATGCCACATCAGTTTTCATCCATGCCACATCCATGCCATATCAGTATTCATCCGTGACACATCAGTGCTCATCCATGCCACATCAGTACTCATCCCTGCTCCATCCATGCCACATACATGCCACATCAGTGCTCATCCATGCCACATCAGTTCTCATCTGTGCCACATCCATGCCACATCAGTGCCTCACAAAAGTGTAATAGGTAGTCAAATTAGATTTGAAATGTAACACCTGATGGTGCTCCCTGCATGTTGGGCCTCTGTATGTGGCCATGCTGTAGAAAGTCTCACACATGTGGTATCGCCATACTCAGGAGGAGTAAAAAAATATATTTTGGGGTGTAATCTTTTACAGTGGCGTCACTAGGGTTGGTGTCACCCGATGCGGTAAAACATGGTGTCACCCCCCATACCCCCCTATTTTCGAGGTGGCAGCCCAGCGTTGGAGATCGATGGTGCACGTTGGATCGGTCAGAAAGGCCTACAGGCAGTATTAGGGCTACAGGATAGCAGGTTAGGCAGTTCCTAATTGCTCATTCCCTGGGATCAGTAATGGATAATGGCCGACAGGCCCACTTACCAGACCCAGCGAAACAGCGCAGTGATCCCTCCGGCTGAACAATTGCTCACTCTGGGTTGCCCAGGGCGAATCTGGTCAGAAGTGTAGCACGTCTGTACCTTGGCACTGGCTTAGTTATTCTCTCTCTGGTGGCACTGGGCAGTGTGGTTCTCTCTCTGGTGGCGCTGGGCAGCGTGATTCTCTTTGTGGTGGTGCTGGGCAGCGTGGTTCTCTTTCTGGTGCTCCTGGGCAGCGTGGTTCTCTTTCTGGTGGCGCTGGGCAGTGTGGTGCTCTTTCTGGTGGCGCTGGGCAGTGTGGTGCTCTCTCTGGTGGCGCTGGGCAGTGTGATGCTCTCTCTGGTGGCGCTGGGCAGTGTGGCTCTCTCTAGTGGTGCTGGGTAGTGTGGCTCTTTTTCTGGTGGCGCTTGGCAGTGTGGTTTTCTTTCTGGTGGCGCTGGGCTCAGCTACCTTGTTACTGTGGACACAACACCCCCCCCCCCCCCCATGAGACCAGCTTGCTCAGGGTGGGTGGATAGGTGGATGTGTCACTCAGCTACTGTGCCTATTATATCTAATATAATATATCTGTGACCAGCAGCACCCCCTTCCCCCCTCCCCCCCATCATCATCATCAGACCAGCTCAGGGTGGGGGTGGCTCAGTCAGCTAATATATAGTGAGTGTTGTCTGTCTGATAAGGGGGGGGGTGCTGCTGGACACAGATATATTGTATTAGCTATAATAGGCACAGTAGCTGAGTGAGCTGGTCTGGTGGGGGGATGGGGGCGGCTGGACCAGATTTCTCTCTCTCTCTCTCAGGTCAGTCAGGGTGCCAGACACTGAGAGTCCTCCCACACCAGCTCTTTTTGGTACTGTTAGTACCATGGCAAGCCCCCCCCCACCCTGGGCTCGGGCCGGCGGTGGGCACCAGGACCCCCCCCTCACCTGTTCCGAATCTGGACGGCAGCTTGAGTCTCTAGAGGAGAGGAGGGCAGCTTCACAGCGTGCAGCCGCTGCGCCGCCTGGGCGGAGATACTGTGTGGTGACGTCATCATCATGTCTGCAGCGAGAGATGTGACAGGAATGAAGTTCGCTGGCTCGGTAGGGAGGAGGAGGAAGAAGGAGGAGGACACACTCACACACCAGGGGCGGCGTGGCGCTGGAGGTGTGTTGTTCCAGCCCAGTGGGGTGAACGGGTCAGATGAAAAAAAAAAAAACCAGGGCTTTCCTCACTGTCGGGAGGGTGTCACCCCTCTAGCGGGTGTCACCCGGGTGCGGACCGCACCCCCCGCACCCCCCTTGCAACGCCTCTGATCTTTTATATGTCTATGCTATGTGTTAATATTTTATACATGGACACATTTGTGTAAAAAAGAATAATATACACTGATTTTGGTTATTTTTACCAAAGATAGGTAGCAGTATAAATATTGGCCAAAAACTAGTAATATTCATTAACAGGAAATACATACATGGATGCAGGGCAAAAAAATTATTGCTAGGGAAAAGACGTACAACTAGTGTGCTCACCTTGAATAATTGTCACCCAAAGATCAAATAAACTACAAAAATAACGCATCTCATGCGTTGCTTTACATCAAATTCAATAATAAACCCCTCGGGGGTTAAAACTTGTGTTTCAAAAATCCATTTAGATTCTCTCTGACTTAATAACCAAATAAAATTTCCACTCCTTCGGTGCCTTCTTGCTTTTTCTATACCCCAGAAGCAAAGTCCTCTAGAGTTGTGTTCATGGTGCATTCTAAAATGATTTGAAAGACTATGTTTTTTATACCCTCTTTTCCTCTCAAGTAAACACTAAAGCCCCATACACACGCTCGGACAATCCGCGGACCAGGTCGGTCGGATTCTGTCCGACGTACTTTGTCCGATGTTGGTGTTGCGTACACACGGTCGGACTACGTTGTCGGAATATCCGGTCCGGAAGAACGTCGTGACGTAAGTCGTCGTCCACGAGATTACAAAAGGGAAGTTCAGCACCACGTCAGGCACCCGTTGGGCTCCTTCTGCTGATCCCGTGTTTATCGAGAGTTAGTGGAAGTTTGGTGACTTAAGATTCGCGCTTCTCAGTTTTCTGACTCAGATCGTTACTGCTCTTCAGTTTGTGCTTGTCGTGCGTATCTGTTTATTAGTGCGTGTAGTCAGTTCGCATTTGTTGGTCATTGCGCCTATATCTTGATATAGGACGCTTTGATTTGCACTGCTTATTGTCTGCTCGTTGCTGGTATTCAGTTCGTTCTTTCAGGCCTTGCTGTTTATCGGTGCTTTCTGTTTGTCCGTTCTGACCAGCCGACCTTTTGTGACCTTCTGAGCGATGTTTCCCGTGCGTACTCGTCGCCGAGTTCGTGCTGTACGCGGAATTGGTGTCGGGCTTTTAGCTTTGACCCAAGACCTGTCCATGAACAGAGTGACGAGGAGTATGTGGACCAAGAATTGGTTGCTTCAGCGTGACCAGTTCTCGCACATGCCTTTGCTTCGTGAGATCCGGGAGAATAATCCTGATGATTTCAGGAACTTTCTCAGGATGACGGACCCCGATTTTCACCGTCTTTTGGCTTTGCTGACCCCCTTTATCAGCCGGCAGGATACCTGCATGAGACAAGCCATTACTCCGGAGCAGAGGCTTGTTGCCACGTTGAGGTACTTGTCGACAGGGAGAAGTCTTCAGGATTTGAAGTTCTCTTCAGGTATCTCTCCCCAGGCCCTGGGACTCATTATTCCAGAGACCTGTTCTGCCATCATTCAGGTCCTGCAGGAGGACTATATTAAGGTAACATTTCTACTTGACTATTCCCTTCTATGTATGCTCTGTTTGCTAATGTCTTGTATTTTTGACCTCCTTCCCTAATTACCATGATTGCAATATGTTCTAATATGCTGTGCCCCTTTTCTCCTTCATGCATTTTTCCCTTCACTTACCTCACCAGCATGCTCTTCTGCCCCAATAGACACCTATGGCCTAGTCACTTAATCAATGTCTTTTGTCTGCTGCATAGTATTGTTTGCCCCCAAACACCCCCTAAAATATGCACAAATGTTTGCTGTGTGGTTTACTTCATGTAGAGCCCCTTTAGAAATTTTTTTTTTTTGGTGGGGGGGGGGGTGGCAAACTCATTAGGAACCCCCTCCCCCAACTGCTCTGTCAGATGGTACCAATCCTTTATCTGCTGGCTTTCCCAAGGGCCATACACACTATATACCTACCTCTTTATAGTGGGCATCTTTAGGGATGAATTCAGCAAAGCATGTAGTGCAAGGGGCTGCCTCCATACATTCCATTTCCTAATTTTTGGTCTTCTTTCCCTCCTATTAGCTTTCTTGGTAATTTCAGAATGTCACAATGTGCCTGCCTTTTTTTGGGGTGGGGGGGGGGTTGAAATGTTATTTTATCTTTCCTGGGGGCTGCCAATAGTGTTAAGTACAGAGGGTCTGCCCAAACTAGCACACATTATTGAGCCATTTGCCAATCAATGAAGTGCAGAGGGTTACCTGTCCCCCCCCCCCCAAAACCCTAGTTATTGCCAATGGCCCATCAGAAGTGTGGGGATTGATGGGGGGTGAGTCATCTGTGAAGGGGAGCCTCTACTTTTCTGTGCAAATACTTTCCAGCCTCCAATTTTATACAATGCTCTTGTTCCAAGATGTTGATTGTCTAATCTGCTTGCAATGTTTAGGTGCAAAGTGACTAATTATTTTTTCTTGTTTCACTCCACAGTTCCCTTCCACGCCACAGGAATGGCAGACTGTGGCCTCCCACTTTGCCAGCCGTTGGGACTTTCCTAACTGCGGAGGGGCAATTGATGGGAAACACGTCCGCATCGTCCCACCGCCCAACTCGGGGTCCTACTATTATAATTATAAAGGGTTTAATAGTGTAGTGATGTTGGCGGTGGTGTCGGCAACATACGAGTTTATGTATGTGGACGTGGGGATGAACGGCCGGATATCGGATGGTGGTGCCATTACGCACACGGAGTTCTACTGGCGTCTCCAAAGTGGCAGTCTGTGCTTGCCACCTCCAGAGGAGAATGCCGAAGGACTCCCCTTCGTCTTTGTCGCAGATGAAGCGTTTGCGTTGACTCCCCATGTGATGAGGCCGTTCCCGATGAGGACCCTCACCCCGGACCAGAGGGTCTTCAACTACAGGCTGTCCAGAGCCAGAAGAGTGGTGGAGAACACTTTTGGCATCCTGGCCAGCCGCTTCCGCCTGTTCCTGACGGCATTTAACTTGGCGGAATACAAACTGAACCACATAGTTCTTGCCTGTTGCATATTGCACAACTTCCTCAAAAGACATAACAGGAACTATGTGGTGCCCGTTGGCCCAGATGTGGAGGGCCCTCCAAATGCGGACCTCACAGCCCTTCGAGTGGCACGTCCAGGCTTGCCCCCTCTAAATGCCCGTGTGGTCCGCGACCAATATATGGAGTACTTTGTGGGTAGGGGGGCCATTGCTCTGCCTGACGATGTGTGAGAGGCATTTTTTAATAAATCTGATATTTGAACCAACCTATGATTTCTTGTCATTTCAGTCTTGTTTTTAGCTTATTTTACCTTGACATTTTTTCCCTTTGCCTTCGACAGTGGGAATGCACTTTCTGGGCAAAAGGAGGTAACAGTCTCTTCTTCCCAAAAAGATTCTTCTCATGTTGTGTGTTTGCTACCTAATCTTTGGTCTAGAGAAGGTTTGTCCTGCATAACTGACACCCAAAATACTCCTTTTCAGCACCAGGTCTGACATGTGTGTATTCTGAAAAATGCTGGGCTCCGTGTTTTCGTACAAAGCACTGTGGGTGTCATTTACATAAGTCAAATCCGCTATGCTCTACAAGTGCATTGAAAAAGTTCCCTGGGAAAGAAAATTGCAGTGCAAAGTGGATTTGCCCTTAGTAAATAACACCCATTGCCCCCCATATCCTTTACATTTTACATACATAATGCATTGTGTTTTTTTAAATAAGGAAGCCACACATTTAGAAAAATAAAAAAGTTTACTAGGAAAACCTTCACAAGTGCGTTTACAATCTTCACGCCAAAACTGACAACATCTTGGTTATTTACAACATTGCTTACAAACATTCCGCAATTGGTAAAACCAGGCATGGAGCAAAACAGAACCTATGAACTAGGAAAGTTCAACTTTGTAAAGTGAAGACAAGATCAGACATGACTATATGTTCAAAGTGTGTTTGATCTTGCCTTCATCACATGGGGGGGTCACCCCCGAAAGTGGAAATTTAGAACATGCACACAATTTGGGTCTGAAAATGGTCATTAGATGGTAAAACACATGCCTAGAAGCTTCAAAAGTGCCATTTTCCATCATGGGGATGAATGGACGTTTTTGGGGGTGCAACCCCTTCACCACAGCCACTTTCGTAGTTCGTAAAGTGTTTGCACCCCCAAAAAAACGTTGGCATTCATCCACCATGATGGGAGCTAGCACATGTGGACACAATGTGTGCATGTTCCAAATTTCACACAGTTTTTAAGTTGCAAATGTGTTCAGAAGCTGGCACAAATGTGTGTTAATTACTTGGTGCGTTTTCATATTTTTCCTAAAACATCAATGATGTTCTTCAATTTTTGTTGAACATCATTGATGTTTTGCTTTATGTAATCTAGATCTCTATTGCAGACCATTATCTCTCCGATGAGTACGTGGGCACTCTCTGTGGTAAAGTGCGATTTTTCTTCCACAACATCCACGTCACCTAAAAACCACAAACAAACAAAAATGGGGTGTTGGAAATGAGGCAGCCATACATGGATTAGCTTACCAGTAGCTGTGTTCTCCAACACTCACCTGTTGTGGTGACAATTTCTCCAAGTTCGATGATCTCTCCTTCCTCCTCCTCTGCTTCTGCTCTTTCCCCTTTTTTGGGAGGTGTTGGTTTGGGGGTTTCCTCAGACGGCCCAAGTTTTCGCTCCCCTATGAGAATGTACAAAAGGAAGATTTAGCAACACAATCTATTGAGGGCAGAAATAGGAAATGACAAACATTGCTTGAAAGTGACGGACACTATTTTAGTTTGGCCAGTTACAAATGTCAACTACATGAATGTAGTCACTTTGTAAAGGTGCTAAACTGACTAGCTTTTTGGTAGAAGTTTGTGTGATGGAGACCCCCCTCTAGTATCCACTGGAGCACATGTGTGGAAAAGCCTAATAAAAAGGGGGTTTGGGTGTCCCAGCACTAGTGCTCTAGAGTCCAGATGGGTAAACAGCTACTGGGTGACCTCTCCTTTACATTGAATAAATTGGCTTTACATTCTTGATGACATTTCTAGTGAGAACAAACTTCCTTTCCCCAAAAAAACACCAAACATCGTATTATAAGTGGCCGAACGATCGAGGTTGCGTACGATCGAATGGACACACACACGACCATGACAGTGGCAGAAAGATTGAGGCTGAGTACGATCGAATGCACAGACGAACCTGAAAGTGGCCATTTTGGAATGTACAACTTTGTAAAAATCAAACCACAATGGAGCAGTATGCAAGCAAGAAATCAAACACAAAACACAACTACTTACTTTTTAGAAGAATTCGCTTGATCTTTCTGTACTGATCGGCCTCCCTCAGTTTCAGATCTGACCAGCGTTTCCTCAGTTGCTCCTTGGATCGTTGTACCCCAAACTGATTGTACAGCCTTCTCACAACTTTAGACATGATCTTGGCCTTGCGGACATTGGGGTTGAGGTAAGGCCCATACTTCCCATCATAGTCGCTCCTCTTTAATATGTCCACCATCTCCAACATTTCTCCAAATGACATATTGGAGGCCTTGAATTTCAGGCTCCGGGATCGGGACGTTTCTGCCTCCGGACTTTCCTCGTCCTCCTCCTCGTTGGTGGGATATTTGTGGCGCACCTGCTGTGTCCCCGCCATGTGCTCTCCCCACTGCGCCGTAAAGAGAAGGGGTGGGGAATAGACGAGAAAGATCGTCAGGGGCGGGCGGAGTTTGACGCATGCGCACTGTATATAAAACGTCACACGCCTGTGTCGTAGCCACGATCTGGGAGACAAGGGGAGAGAAAACTCACACGAGACGATCGCTACAAACGAAGGTACAATTTGACATTGGTACATAACTAGCCTAGACTGATTTGAACTTGAGGCTTCTTTATGGAGAAGATTAGGAGAGTTTAGACTGACATAATTGAGAGGGTTTTGTGTGGTGTTGTGTCTTGCAGAGATTATGCAGGGATTCAACGACATGAGTTTTCTCCCCCTCTTCATTGCCAAATTCAGGGAATTTCCCGTTTTATGGCAGGGTAAACACCCACATTACACCAACAAACCAAAGAGGCACGCAGCCCTGGAGGAACTTGTGGAATTTGTCAAGCCAAGGTTCCCCACGGCAACTGTTGATGATCTAAGAAAGAAAATTGGCAGCCTGAGGAGTGCGTATATCAGGGAGCGGAAGAAGGTCGTGAAGTCTGAGGAAACTGCAACTTCAGCAGATGAGGTCTATGTGCCCAAGCTCTGGTACTATCAGAGTCTCCATTTTCTGAAAGACCAGACTGATGTCACAGAGCCAACCTCGACTCCTCCTTCCACGCTTCCTTGCGCGCAGGCCACCCCTGATGAGGCTTCCGAGGAGCAACCTGGGCCTTCCAGTATGGAAGAGGTGGAGGAGCCCAGCTTGTTCCAGGTATAGTAGTTTTGTTACCATTTATGGGAATAATGAATGATGTTCACTTAATTCAGGATCCCCAATTGCTTAGTTCCTAACGTGTTTGACATATCAACTGACAGTAGTGTTGGAGACATTTGGGGCCAGAATCTAAACTGCTGGGCTGCGAATTGTATGGTTTTCTATTTGTAAACATTTTGCAACAGTCACTAGATGAGAATTGTGTGTGTTTGATGAACAAATAACTGAAACTATGTCCCTTTTTCATACACAGGAAGACCTCAGCCAGGAGGTGGCTGTGGAAGGTGGCAGTCAGGAGGAGGCAGGGGTTAGTGGCAGCCACCAGCTGGGTAGTGGCAGCCAAGAGGGGGCTAGGCCGCGGAGCCTGACTGACACCCAAACCCCTCCCCTCCGCCTTCCGTACAAAAGGGCGAGAAGGGGGGGTTATGCGGCACAGTCAGCGCTCCGCATGATCAGAGAGGCTTCAGACTCCCTACATGCCACACCCGCCGACGAGGAGACCTTTGGCTCGGTGGTTGTCACAAAAATGATGGGTATGGAGGTGAGGCAACGCAACATGTGTGAGGGGCTCATCCTCCATGTCCTAAATAAGGGTAGGGCTGGGGAGATGACCCCAGTCACACATGTTTGCCATAGCTACCATGCTCCGCCTCCTCCTCCTCCTCCTCCTCCTTCTGCCACCCCACCAGCACGACAGCCACAGCGTGCAAGGAAGCGTGGAAGGAAGACCTGAGAGTGACGACCTGGAATCAGTCTGGTCTGAGAGAAGATGGAGCCTCTTGTAGTACCAGAGCCTGGGGACCTAGATGGCATCTGCTGCAGTTCCGGATACTTTGGACTTCACGACCAGATTGCACTCCCCTTAATATACGTACTCCTCAGGCCCCCAATTTTCTACGCTTGAACAATGATGGTTGCCGTGGGGGGCCAAGACTTTGCAAATTCCCCAAGTTTCACCATGGCTGCGTTCCTCTTTGGTTTGTTGGTGTGACCTAAATAAAGGTTTTTTTGGATTTGAAATAATCATTGACTATTGTGTTTTACTTTGCTACAATGACAGTTTTTCTTTGAGTAAGCAGGTACATTTCACTAATCCTAAAGTAGAATTAACAAGGGGCACCAACAACAAACAACCTCCTAGTAAATTTAAGCAAGAAATACAAATGTTAATAATGTGTTTTTGGTAATTTGAGACACACAACCCCCCTCCAAAAAAAAAAAAAAAAAAACATTCAAATATGTATTCCCCAAAAAAATAAAAAAAAAGACAAATCATGGTAAAAAAATAACAAAGATTCTTTTCCGTTCAGAGTCAAAATAAACATGTAGTGTATAAATGCTGCAAAGTAATAAAGAAGTAAGTTTGTGAGAAGTGCGGGTGAATAGGAGCAGCTAAAAGATGTCATTCTTGTTGTATTGTAAAGAAAAAGAGAATGCGCTGCATTAACCACTTGCCTACTGTGCACTTAAACACCCTTCCTGCCCAGACCAATTTTCAGCTTTCAGCGCTCGCGCACTTTCAGTGACAATTGCGCGGTCATGCAATGCTGTAACCAAATGAATTTTTTATCATTTTGTTCGCACAAATAGAGCTTTAGTTTGGTGGTATTTATTCGCGACTCCGTTTTTTATTTTTTGCGATATAAGCGAAAACATAGCGGAAATTTTGAAAAAAAACAATATTTTCTCCTTTCTTTTTTAAAAGAAATCCAATAAAATCAAATTTTGTCATAAATTTAAGCCAAAATGTATTCTGCTACATGTTTTTTGTAAAAAAAAATTCCGTTAAGTGTATAATAATTGGTTCGTGTGATCACAGACATATGTACGCAAATGATCATGTAAAAGGGGTGTGCAGGTGATCACGGACATATGTGTGCAGATAATCATTGGCACAGGTGATTTTAGTGGGACATATGTGAGGGACATGTGTTTTTATTATTTAGGGACATGTGTGTTTTGGGGACATGTGTGTTTTGGGGACATGTGTGTTTTACTGTGGGGACATGTGTGTCTTACTGTGGGGACATGTGTGTCTTACTGTGGGGACGTGTGTTTTACTATGGGGGACCCTAGACTGGTGATCAGTGAGTAAAAAAACATCTCATACTCACTGATCACCAGCCGGCTGCAGCGATCCGCTCTCCTCTCCTCACCGACGACTTCCGTGTGAGGAGAGGAGGGCCGATTGCCTAGCAACCGGCTGTTTGTTTACATCACATGACAGCCGTGATTCGTCACGGCCGTCATGTGATCAGGAGGGCCAATCACCGTGCCCTCCTGCCGATTCGAGATGCGCCGTGTCCGGGTGACACGGCCGCATCGGGATCGCGCCGCTGCGCGGGCACGCGCGCGCGCGATCCCTCTACTTCTGAAGGACGTTCCTGAACGTCCTATCAGAAGTAGATGGCTCCCACCCGGCCGTATATCTACATTGGCCGGGTGGGAAGTGGTTAAAGACATTTTAACATTGCAGCGTGACGAATGTGCTGTGTCGATTAGGAAAGGTAGTTTTACCTGACCGAGCGCTTCCGTCACAGAATTTCTTCTGAGCATGCATAGCACTTTGTCCGTCGGACAAGCGTACACACGCTCGGATTTGGTGTGATCGGACCGTGTTGACGGCAAAGATTTCCAGCAGGAGATAAGACTTTGTCCGTCGGACAAACCGACGAACACTGTCCGATGGTGCATACACACGGTCTGATTTTTCAACAACCTTGTCCGATCGGACAGAATCCATGAAAAAGTCCGACCGTGTGTATGGGGCTTTAGGGTTCAGGAGGTAAGACACTCATACTGGAGACCATATAGGCACTCTAGCATGCCATAGACCCGCTCGGATCAACAAACAATTTGGTAACCATTTTGTGGAACATTACTTGGGTGGATTCAAATAGTGCAAGCAAGCTCTTTACATGGGTAAGCTATATGGGCAGTTTTCGCCCCTCTAATTCTTAATAGGAATACCTTTCCAATAATGGATTAACCGCTTCAGCCCCAGAAGATTATACCCCCTTCCTGACCAGAGCACTTTTTGCGATTCGGCACTGCGTTGCTTTAACTGACAATTGAGTGGTCGTGCAACGTTGCACCTAAACAAAATTTACATCCTTTTTTTCCCACAAATAGAGCTTTCTTTTGGTGGTATTTGATCACCTCTGCGTTTTTTTTTTTTTTTATGCTATAAACAAAAAAATGCAACAATTTTGAAAAAGATATATATATTTTTTACTTTTTGCTATAATAAATATCCCCCAAAAATATATAAAAAAAAATATTTTTTTCCTCAGTTTAGGCCGATATGTATTCTTCTACACATTTTTTGTAAAAAAATTGCAATAAGCATATATTGATTGGTTTGCGCAAAAGTTATAGCGTCTACAAAATAGGGGATTATCTTTTTGGCATTTTTATTATAATTTTTTTTCATTAGTAATGGTGGCAATCTGTGATTTTTATCAGGAGTGTGACATTATGGCGGACACATCGGACACTTTTGACACTATTTTGGGACCATGCTATAAAAACGCACTGATTACTGTGTAAATGACACTGGCAGTGAAGGGGTTAACCACTAGGGGGCGATGAAAGGGTTAAGTGTGTCCTAGGGAGTGATTCTAACGGTGCGGGGTGGGCTTCCAGTCACATGACAGCGATCACTGCTCCCAATGACAGGGATCAGTGATCTTTGTCATGACACTAGGCATAACGGGGAAATGCCTTGTTTACAGAGGCCCCATTCTGCAGCTCCGTGACATGTTCGCCAGGAGACCGGCGTACATAGAGTCCACCGACCCCGTGGCCACGGTCACGCTGTATGCAGTTGGCACACTCGTGCACCTGCTATTCCTGCCTCTTAAAGGGGATGTACAGGTATGCCCACTGCTGCCATTGTGCCGACATATATCGGCGGCGTGCAGCAGTCGGCAAGTGGTTAAACTTCTTTTTTTTCTTATTTTATTGAAGGTTTTGGTTTAAATAGGGAAGAAATCCATTAATCGATTGAGCCACGTATGCATGTGATTTGGTCTGTTTGTTTTTTTTTTTTTTTATGCATTTTGGGGGTATCACCCTCTCTCTACATGGAAGGTATTGAACGTATTTCTTCCTTTGATTTGAAATGTATTTGTTTCTACTAGGATCTTATTTGTTGTATTTATTTTAGTCTCCCATAAAAATCCATATGTATTCCTATATTGGAAATTTAGCTTGACATGTCATTTTGGATCCTATTTAGTAGTAAGATTTATGTAGTATATGCTAGCCTATCTTGTTTAACTGATTAATACAAATTATTATCTATGACCTTCTGAGCAGGACAATCCTGTGGGGAGTTTTAGCACTCATTTGACACAAGACGACATTCAGCTCTATCATATTGTGGACTCTACGTATATGCTGTAAGTAGCATACATTGTCATGACAGCCATTGTTTTTTAATTCTTGCATGAGGATGTTACTATATTTTTGTGGGGGAACACAAGGGAATGCCAAACTAAAGGCAGTATTAAAATCACCTTAGTTTATTAAAAGCAAAAAAATAAAACAAGAAAAAAATCACCTTAGTTTATTAAAAACAACAATAAGCAACTCACATTTGAGTAGAAACAAACAAGCATATCTGACAGTTCATGGCAGATTGTGAAAGGTCTCCCTTGGAATCCCTGCTAGATGCCACACTTATGCTACACACTGCTGCATAAAAAGATATTACATCTAGTTATATATGGTTCTACATATGGGATGTGGCACTTAACAGGATCAGACTCATAGGATTATAGACTCCTCTGATTAATTTGTGATACCCTCTGCACGTCTTTAGATGCGATCTCTGGATCATAAAAACAAACAAGCATATCTGACAGTTCATGGCAGATTGTGAAAGGTCTCCCTTGGAATCCCTGCTAGATGCCACACTTATGCTACACACTGCTGCATAAAAATATATTACATCTAGTTATATATGGTTCTACATATGGGATGTGGCACTTAACAGGATCAGACTCATAGGACTATAGACTCCTCTGATTAATTTGTGATACCCTCTGCACATCTTTAGATGCGATCTCTGGATCATAAACTTTTTTCACAAATCTATCCCCCAATACCTTTGCAATCAAAGTCTTTTTTGACCTTTGGCAACCTACCTTTGACAACCTATTTGACAACCAGGAGCTATGATGGCACCTGTCCCTGGATATATATCCATTTCTGTCAGATATTTTAAAAAAAGTGTTAGTAGAGACATTTCCATCTACTATTTGGACGCACAGATCAAGAAATTCTATATTCCTAGCATTGCCATCCACAATAAAACTATATTTTTATCATTAAGGTTCATTCTGTTGATAGATTTGCTTGTGTACAACCAGCCTGCCCATATATGGATTGAAATTTGGCTGGCCAGCTTTATGTGATGAATTTCTGTACATAATCAATAACCCAGCATATACATTACAGCCTACCTAGAAGATGCTCCTTTAAAAAAACTTTGTCTCAGGGTTGTATTAATGAGAAATCTTATGTATAGGCCGTAATGCTTACACAGACAACTACCGGTAATTACAAAGAGAGAAGATAAAATGAAGATATGAAATGAAGGCTTAATCAATGAATGGACTTGTTGACAAAAATAAGCCGTTCCCTGGTGAAAATCCAAAACGTAAACAATAGCTCTTTGGTGGCTTGACAAAAGTTTCATGCTTAGTAATTGATATTGTCTTAAAGTAAAAGGGAATGCCTTGACTTATCTAATTGATATTAACAGTGTACAGTAAGGGCAAGTGAGATTTAAAAAAAATGTTTATTTGATTTTTTTGGAATTGAAATTGCTTGCGTTTTTCTTTGGAATTTTGTCTTTTAGTTCCGCAAGGTGAAATTGTATATTGAATTTATAGAAATTTATGTTTGGTGAAATTGTACACTCATCTCTAAGCAGCAGTTTTCCCTGTCATTACTTTCTAATTATTACTTATTTACCATACGGTGTTCAGCAGTATCTGCTAACCATTGAGTCACTAAGCATTTTGTGTTATTATACACTTATACACCCATGCTTGACAGGGTAAGGTGGCATTATCACAGCAAAACATCTGTATATTTGTTATTCCACAAATGGATATACTTTTGTTAGTCTTAATACAAGTAAAACCTATATTTATGTATATGTCTCTCTGGACACAGTTTTTAATTTTAAAGGGTTTACAGTTGGACTTTTGCTCATCCATGCATAATATTTAGCATATGCCTGCAGGAAAAGACTTTTGTCAGTTTTAATACAAATAATAAAATACATTTTTATTTCTTTTTATCTATTTTTACAGTTGGATTTGTGTTCATCCAGGCATACCATAAAACATGCAAATTATAAAGAGATACAGCATACAGTATGCCTGTAGGAAAAATACTTTGTTCTAATGAGTGAAGACTATTCTGAGATGATTCGCTGTAACGTTAATTTAATTTCCTATTTGCCTTGTCACAGGTCATTATCCAATCATCTGGCTATTAAATATGCAGTTTCAGTACACAGACAACAGAATTGTTGCAAGGATAAAAAAAAGACAAACTATGAATACTATTACAGATCAATAATACAATAATCAGTCCCTCCCCTCATGCCAAGGTACTAGGTGTAATCCTAGACTCTGACCTGTTCTTTTAGCCCCAAATCCAATCACTATCCAAATCGCCCAGATGTCAACTCCGAAACATCTCCAAAATACACCCCTTCCTAACCGTTGACACCACTAAGCAACCTAGTCACTCCCGTGTTATCTCTCGCCTTGACTATTGTAACTCCCTCCTTATAGGTCTACCCTCCGCAAGCTATCCCCTCTTCAGTCTATCATGAATGCCACTGCCAGACTCATCTACCTTACCAACCATTCAGTGTCCATCACTCCTCTCTGCCAATCCCTCCACTGACTTCACATTGCCCAACTAATAGAATTCAAAACACTAACAATAAAATATAAAGCCATTCACAATTTTGCCCCGAGCTACATCCCTGGGCTTATCTCCAAAAATCATCCAAACTCTCCTCTCCACTCCCAAGATCTTGTCTCCTCCCATGCTCGTCTCCAGGACTTCTCCAGAGCCTCTCCTATCCTCTGGAACTCACTAACCCAATATGTCCGGTTATCTTGTACTCTGCCCACTTTTAGGCGATCCCTGAAAACTCATCTCTTCAGGGAGGCCTATTCTGCCTCCAGCTAACAACCAAATCTTCTACTCCTCTTACAGTTCCTACCTTTTGTTTCACCAGCCCCTCCCTCTTAGATTGTAAGCTCACAGGAACAGGGCTCCTCTAACCATCTTGTTTTGAATTGTACTGTTGGTGTAGTGTCTCCCTTTACATTGTAGAGCACTGTGCAAGCTGTAGGTGCTATATAAATCGTGTATACTAATAATAATAATAATAAAAACAACAAGGTTGGACTTGATGGACTTGTGTCTTTTTCCAACCTCACATACTATGTAACAATAATAATTACAGCAGATTATATATAGTTTTTTGTTAATGTATTGCTTATTGCCAGCCCCAACAGTTACAAATACCTTAATTTAGCTCCTCCATCACTCTGTTAGACCTCATGTATGTAATAAACATGTTAGTTGGGTGCCCATTAAAAATGAAAAGGTGTTTACTCCAAAGTGCACACATGAAGTGTTGGTGCATAGGTTACATAGTTACATAGTTACATGCATAGTAGATGAGGTTGAAAAAAGACACAAGTCCATCAAGTTCAACCTATGTGTGTGATTATATGTCAGTATTACATTGTATATCCCTGTATGTTGCGTTTGTTCAGGTTCTTATCTAATATTTTTTTTAAACTATCGATGCCCCCCGCTGAGACCACCGCTTGTGGAAGGTACTTCCTTGTCCTTGCCGCTCTTATGCTGTGTACACACGATCGGATTTTCCGACAACAAATGTTCGATGTGAGCTTGTTGTTGGAAATTCCGACCATGTGTAGGCTCCATCGGACATTTTTGTCGGAAATTCCGACAACAAAAATTTGAGAGCTGGATCTCAAATTTTTCGACAACAAAATCCGTTAAATTTGGAAATTCCGAGCGTGTGTAAACAATTCCAATGCACACAATTCCACGCATGCTCTGAATCAAGTATGAGACGGAAGCACTCGGTCTGGTAAAACTAGCATTCGTAATGGAGATAGCACATTCGTCACGCTGCAAATTTTGAAATCTTTCAATGCACACTAGAATGCTAGAATAATGAAGTTGTTTTGCAGCTGATATTCACACAGAGTTCTGACAAACTGATTTATTTATTATTTCTTGTGATCTCATGAATACAATTTTTTATTTTTTCGCCAGATCTCCAGAATGTTTTTCATTTTTATTTATAGTAATCTCCTTTTTCTTTGGAAATCAAGATCTCCTGTTTTTTGTGTGTCAAATTGCTACAACACCATTATTATCTTGTATTTTTTAACCTCAAGGAGATTGGTTGGTGTTGGTGTCCCTTGTTAATTTGACATTGTATTTTTGAAATGTAACTGCCTACTCAGAAACAAACTGTCCTTTTTTAATTATAACACATAGCCAATAATTTAAGAAAAAAATATACATTTATTAGGGGTCATAACAAAATAAAGAGCAAGGCAATGCTGGAGAAACTGGTGAAATTAGCGAAGACTTTGTACCCCAGGGCACACATCAACTATTTTACAGGCAAAGTTGGGAGACTGGGGGGGGGGGGGTTGTGAGGGCCACAGAAGCCTGCTGAATTAACCCAAGTGCTGACTCCTCCACGCTCCTCCCCTTCCTGGGCCTTTTTGTGGAAGGCGGAGGGGAGGGACCTGGGATTTGGTCAGGCTACTGGGCCTGGCCACCTCCTGGCTGCCACTTACCCCCATCACCTCCTGGCTGCCACTTACCCCCATCACCTCCTGACTGCCACGTTTCCCTGCCACCTCCTGGCTGCCACTTTCTACAGCCTCCTCCTGGCTAAGGATTTCCTGTGTATGAAAAAGGGACATAGTTTTAGTTTATTGATCATCAATCACACACAATTTTGAGAAATATGTTGAACAATGCTATACCTGACACAAACTGGCCTCCTCCACATCTTCTTCCTGGGTGGAAGGCTCAGGTTGGACGTTGGAAGCCTCAGCTGGGGGTGAAGGAAGAGTGGAAGGAAGGGTTGAGAGTGATGGCCTGATTTCAGTCTTGTCTGAAAGAAATCGCAGTTTGCCATAGTTCCACAGCCTGGGTACATAAATGTCATCTGCTGCTGCTCCTGATCTCTGGGAATCCTGAACCTTCATGCGCTTCCTATTATATGTGCTCCTCATGCCCCCAATTTTGCACTTCAAATAGCCCTGGGGATCTTCAGAAATTCCAGCAATGTATCCAGTGCTGCCTTCCTCTTTAGTCGATTTGTATAAAAGGGGTATTTTGTTTGCCACAGACAGGGCAGCTCTCTGTACAAATCAATGAATTGGGGGAGGAAATTATGATTGTTGAATCGATCCACTTTCTCTGCAAGACACAACACAAGACAAACCCTAATGTCAGGCTAAACTCGCATAATTTTGTCCCAATATAGGCCTCAATCTCTAAGCAGTATAGGCCACTGATGCCCCAAGTTAAAATTGTACCTTCATTAGAACGATCGGCGCTTCCACTACTCCGTCCTCCACTCACAGATCGTACGTACGATGCACGCGTGTTACGCTTTATATACACTGCGCATGCATGAAATTCCGCCCGCCCCTGGCCTTCTATCTAGTATATTCCCCACCCCTTGTCTTTCGGTGCAGTGGGAGAGCACATGGCGGAGAGAAAACAGGTTCCAAACCCAAATGTCAGAAAGGCCAAGATCATGGCTAAAGTTGTGAAAAAAGTCTGCAGAAGAATTTGGGGTATAGCGATCCAAGGATCAACTGAGGAAACAGCGGTCAAACCTCAAATTGAGGGAGCAGGATCAGTACAGAAGAATCAAGAAAGTGCTGCAAAAAAGTAAGTTTTTTGTCGTGTGTTCCTATTCTTATTACGTTCGCGCTGCTCCATGTGCTTTTTCTTTACTGTTGTACAGTTAAAACTGGCAAGTTTCAGGTTTGTGGGCACAGTAATCATTCATAGTAAACACCGTTCGTTTGCCCACTAGTACAATGTTTTTGCCAGGTGCAGGCTAACTACATTTGTTCAGGCCTATTTGAATTAAAAGAAGTTTAGTACATTGTTATCATCTAGATGGGTTTGTAACTAGAACTAAATGCAAACTTGATTCAGTGTAAAGAGAGGACACTCCGCAGCTGTTTACACACCTGGATGCAGGAGCACTAGTGTGGCACACCAGAACAAACTTTTTAGGGTGTCCAACAAAGGTGCTCCAGTGGATACTAGGGGTCTCTACATGTGTGATACTATACCCAAAAAGGTAAGTATTAAGCTTTAATAAAGGGAAAAAATCATGTCTTCAGCTTGGAACTCTTCCAAGCAATGTTTCATATTCCTATTTCTGGCCTCAAATGTTTGTGTGATAAGTATACCTTTTTTTTATTCACATAAGGGAGAAAATAATCGGAACGTCAGAGGACACCAGGGACCCACAACCTCCTAAAGATGGGAAAATCCCAAAACCACAACCTGAGGATGTGGAGGAAGGAGAGGTTTATGAAGTGGGCGAAATAGTGACCACAAAAGGTGAGTGTCTGAGACCACAGCTTCAGGTAATAGATGTATGCCTGCATATTTATAATACATGGTGTGTTTTTTTTATTTTAGGTGATGTGGATGTTGTGGAAGAAGAATCTAATTTCACAAGTGCACATGTCCTCTTCAGGGAGATCATGGTTTTGCAATCGGGATTTACAGAATATCAATATTATAATTTTTTGATTTTTAGTAGAACTTTTGAAGATGCATGTTAATTTTGAATGTATACGCGTTTTGTGGGTGCAACCCCTTTCTTGCAACTCAAGTAGCCTGAGAGGAAGGGGTTGTACCCCTCAAACACGTCCATTGATCCCCCATGATGGGAGCTAGCACATGTTGACCTTGGGAAATCCCCATTTTAAATCTCAATTTGTGTGCATCTTCAAAATTTGGCTTTCACAGGGGTGACATCACCCCATCTGTTGAAGGCAATGTCAACACAGTTTGGACGTACTAATGTCTGATATTGCCTTCAATTTATCAAAGTTGAACTTTGTAAATTCCTGAGTTGTGTATTGTTTTATGTTTTGAAAAACATGCCTGTTTACCACAAAAAAGGATATTTCTACTGTCTCAAAAAAAAAATTCCAAAAAAATATGTTGGTTTGTTCAAAAAAACTTTTCTAAACGCACATGTGAATGTGTACAGAGTAAAACATATTCTACTCAACAATGTGTGGCTTCTTCTTTCAATGCTCAATAGCAGTTTTTTGCTTAGGTTGGTGTTTACAGTGACATTGGGGGTTATTTCCTAAAGGCAAATCCACTTTTGCACTACAAGTGCACTTTCAGTGCAGTTTCAGTGCACTTTTGCAGTGCACTTGTAGCGCAAAGTGGATTTTCCTTTAGTAAATAACACCCACAATGCTTTATAATTTGCATAAATCAGGCCATTGTCGTCACTACAAAAAATCAATTCAGGGTGCTGAAAATGATGAATATTAGAGTTGAGCGGACACCTGGATGTTCGGGTTCGGCGGGTTCGGCCGAACTTCGGAAAAAAGTCCGGGTTCGGGACCGAACTTGACCCGAACTTGACCCCGAACTCCGAACCCCATTGAAGTCAATGGGGACCCGGACTTTTGAACACTAAAATGGCTGTAAAAAAGTCATGGAAAGGGCTAGAGGGCTGCAAATGGCAACACAATGTTGTTAAGAGCATGGCAAGGGATCTGCAAACAAATGTGGATAGGGAAATAACTTAAAAAAACATAAAAAAATTAAAAATTCAAATAAAATGCTGGAGGCCCCCTTCTCAGCAGAAGAGGTACAGGAAGTCTTTAAGAACCTCAGAAACTCAACGGCACGATGCCGCACATATGGTGGGAATACCCCAGAATACGCACTTTCTGGAAAAAATTATTCAATTTAATGGATAAGATAGTGGGAAAATAAAATACTTGGAAATTAAAAAAAATGAAAAAATTATAATCTTGACCTAGGAGGATGAAATTCAAATGGAGCAGGAGGTTGAGGTGGCGGTGGAGGAGGACAAGGTAGCCAACACTGGTTCAAAAATACAACAATGGCTGGGTAAGGCTAGTGGTGAATGATGTGTCGAATTCTGTCCCCTGTCGCATAGTGTCCGCCCTGTACTGCGCTTGCTCAGTACGTAGGACAAGGGGATTTCGAAACTCTCCGAAGACGATGCGCGGTGACTCCAGGTTCAAGCCACATTATCCGAGGTTAAAGCCTAGCCAAGCGAGCCCGTGAGGGGCCCTGTTACTATGTGCTACCGTATGTCCACTTGGATGGTCGGGCTTGAACCTGCACTCACTGCGCAGGCGACGTTCATCTTTGGAGATTTTGTGAATCTCCTTGTCCTCCGTACTGCGCAAGCACTGCACCTGCGCAGTAAGTGGCCAGACACTATCCGATAGCAAGACAGTTTTCGTCAAAACACCGGTATAAGTGTCTATTCTGCACAAGGTACGGCCAAGTCCTGTGGGATCCATGCCTGGTTCATTTTAATGAACGTGAGCTTGTCCACATTGGCTCTGGACAGGCGGCTGCGCTTGTCTGTGATAACGCCCCCTGCCGTGCTAAATACACGTTCAGATAATACACTGGCGGCAGGGCAGGCCAGCACCTCCAAGGCGTAAAGGGCAAGCTCAGGCTATGTGCCCAATTTGGAGACCCATTATTTGAAGGGGGCAGACCCGTCATGCAGTACGTGTAGGCGTGTGCACACATACTGCTCCACCATGTTGGTGAAATGCTGCCTCCTGCTAAGACGTTCCATCTCAGCTGGTGGTGCTGGTTGTTGTGGCGTGCTGACAAAGCTTTTCCACATTCCGGCCATGCTAACCCTGCCTTGCGAGGTGCTGGCGGTGCCCCGGCTGCGTTGGCGACGTCTTCCTCCTCCTCTGCCTTCGCCTTGTGCTTCCACCGTACCCCCGCTTCCAAGTGGGAATGCCACCAGCAGCGCGTCTACCAGCGTGCGCTTGTACTCGCGCATCTTACGATCACGCTCCAGTGAGGTAATTAAGGATGGCATGTTGTCCTTGTAACGGGGATCCAGCAGGGTGGCCACCCAATAATCAGCACCAGTTAAAATGTGGGCAACTCGGCGGTCGTTGCGGAGACACTGCAGCATGTAATCGCTCATGTGTGCCAGGCTGCCCAGAGGCAAGGAAAAGCTGTCCTCTGTGGGAGGTGTATCGTCTGTGTCCTCTGTATCCCCCCAGCCACGCACCAGTAATGGACATGAGCTGGTCTGGGTGCCACCCTGCTGTGAACATGGTTCCTCCTCCTCCATCTCCTCCTCATCCTCCACCTCGTCATCCTCCAGAACTGTGCCCTTGCTGCCAGACAATTGTGTACCTGGCGCTTGTTGGTACAGGAACCCACCCTCGTAGCCACTTGTAAATGACTGCCCTGAAAGCCTTGGAAATGAACCCTCTTCCTCCTCCTCCTCCTCCTCATCCTGTGCCACATCCTCTTCCATCATCGCCTGAAGAGTTTTTTCAAGGAGGCATAGAACTGGGATAGTAACGCTGAGAACGGCGTCATCGGCACTGGCCATGTTGGTGAAGTACTCGAAACAGCGCAACAAGGCACACAGGTCTCGCATGGAGGCCCAGTTATTGGCGGTGAAGTGGTGCTGTTCCGCAGAGCGACTCACGCGTGTGTGCTGCAGCTGAAACTCCACTATCGCCTGCTGCTGCTCGCACAGTCTGGCAAGCATGTTCAAGGTGGAGTTCCACCTTGTGGGCACGTCACATATGAGACGGTGAGCGGGAAGGCCGAAGTTACGCTGCAGCGCTGACAGGCGAGCAGCAGCAGGGTGAGAACGCTGAAAGTGCGCACAGACGGCCCGCACTTTCTACAGCAGCTCTGGCATATCGGGGTAATTCTTAAGGAACCTCTGGACCACCAAGTTCAGCACATGCGCCAGGCAAGGGATGTGCGTCAAACCGGCAAGGCCCAGAGCTGCTATGAGATTTCGCCCATTATCGCACACCACCAGGCCGGGCTTGAGGCTCACTGCCCCCAACCACTCATCGGTCTGTTGTTCCATGTCCCTCCACAACTCCTGCGCAGTGTGGGGTTTTTCCCCCAAACAGGAAAGTTTTAAAACTGCCTGCTGTCGTTTAGCCCTGGCTGTGCTGAAGTTGGTGGTGAAGGTGTTACGCTGACCGGATGAGGAGGCGGTAGAGGATGAGGAGGCGGAGTAGGAGGAGTTAGCAACAGGAGGCAAACTGAAGTGCCCTGCAATCCTCGGTGGTGGAAGGACATGCGCCAAACTGCTATCCGCCTCAGGCCCAGCCGCCACTACATTTACCCAGTGTGCTGTTAGGGAGATATAACGTCCCTGACCGTGCTTACTGGTCCACGCATCCGTAGTTAGGTGGACCTTGCCACAGATAGCGTTGCGCAGTGCACACCTGATTTTGTCCCCCACTTGGTTGTGCAGGGAAGGGATAGCTCGTCTGGAAAAGTAGTGGCGGCTGGGCACGACGTACTGTGGGACAGCCAATGACATCAGCCTTTTAAAACTCTGCGTCTCCACCAGACGGAATGACAGCATTTCAAAGGCGAGGAATTTTGAAATGCTGGCATTCAGGGCCAGGGATCGTGGGTGGCTAGGGGGGTACTTCCTCTTCCGCTCCAGTGTTTGGGAAATAGAGAGCTGAACGCTTCCATGGGACATTGTGGAGATGGTTGGTGACCCAGGTGGTAGTGTTGCTGACAGATCCTCTGTTTGCGGGTTGGCAGGTGTCACTGTCACTACAGAGGTGGATGAAGAGGCCGAGACTGCAGCAGAAGAGGAAGCAGGAGGAGCCAGAGACCTTTCTTGGTTTTTGCGGTGTCTACTCCACTGCATCTCGTGCTTTGCACTTAGATGCCTGGTCATGCAGGTTGTGCTCAGGTTGAGAACGTTTATGCCTCGCTTCAAGTTCTGATTGCACAGCGTGCAAACCACTCGTGTCTTGTCATCAGCACATTGTCTGAAGAACTGCCACGCTAGGGAACTCCTTGGACCTGGCTTTGGTGTGCTTGGTCCCTTGCTGCGTTGGGCAGTAGCAGACGTACTGTCTAGGGGACGGACGCTCCGCTTTTGCACCCTGCTCCCTCTTCTGCTGTGCTGGTGGCTCTGTGCGACCACCACCTCTTCCTCTGAACTACACTGGTCACCTGCATGACGTTGATTCCATGTGGGGTCAAGGACCTCATCGTCCTCCACATCATCTTCCACCCAAAATTCACCCCTGCCCTCCTTGTCGGTCTGCACAATGGCGAAAGCAGCAGCAGTTGGCACCTGTGTTTCGTCATCATCCGAGACGTGCTGCGATGGTCCTCCCATGTACTCATCATGAAACATAAGTGGTTGGGCATCGGTGCACACAATCTCTTCCACTTCTGGGGCAGGGCTAGGTGGATGGCCCTGGGAGACCCTGCTAACAGAGTCATCAAAAAGCAGAAGAGACTGCTGCATGATTTGGGGCTCAGACTGATTGGCTGATTTGCAAGGGGGTGAGGTGAAAGACTGATGGACATCAGCTGCAGGTGCCAACTCTGAACTTTCATCAGGAGACTGGGTGGGAGACAATGTGAAGGAACCGGAGGCACTGTCAGCAACCCAATCTACTATCGCCTGTACTTGTCCTGGCCTCAACATTCGTACAGCCTCATTAGGCGCGCCGAAATACCGCTGCAGGCTCTGTCGCCTACTCGCACCTGAGGAAGGTGTTTCACTAGTGCGTGTAGCTGGCACAGATCGACCACGTCCTCTCCCTGCAACAGGAGCGCCACCAGCAGCACCACGACCCGGGCCACGTCCCCTTTTTGATGATCTCCTCATATTTTCAAAATTTATGATCTCGCCCTAAATGGGTGTTTTTGTTAATAGCTGAATACACGTACAGTGTCTAAAGCATTTATGAAAACGCAGAAAATGCTATTGGGAAGAAAAAAAAACACTGCAAAATTAAATTTTTTCGCAATGTTTTTCCAATATCAGAATACACGGATAGTGTCTAAAGCGTTTATGAAAACGCAGAAAATCCTATTGGGAAGAAAAAAAACACCGCAAAATTAATTTTTTTTGCAATGTTTTTCCATTTTAAGAATACACGGATAGTGTCTAAAGCATTTATGAAAACGCAGAAAATGCTATTGGGAAGAAAAAAAAAACACACTGCAAAATTCAATTTTTTTGCAATGTTTTTCCAATATCAGAATACACGGATAGTGTCTAAAGCGTTTATGAAAACGCAGAAAATGCTATTGGGAAGAAAAAAAACACTGCAAAATTATTTTTTTTTGCAATGTTTTTCCAATATCAGAATACACGGATAGTGTCTAAAGCGTTTATGAAAACGCAGAAAATGCTATTGGGAAGAAAAAAAACACTGCAAAATTAAATTTTTTCGCAATGTTTTTCCAATATCAGAATACACGGATAGTGTCTAAAGCATTTATGAACACGCAGAAAATGCTATTGGGAAAAAAAAAAACACTGCAAAATTAAATTTTTTTGCAATGGTTTTCCAATATTAGAATACACGGATAGTGTCTAAAGCGTTTATGAAAACGCAGAAAATGCTATTGGGGAAAAAAAAAAAAATTGCAAAATTTAATTTTTTTGCAATGTTTTTCCAATATCAGAATACACGGATAGTGTCTAAAGCGTTTATGAAAACGCAGAAAATGCTATTGGGAAGAAAAAAAACACTGCAAAATTAAATTTTTTCGCAATGTTTTTCCAATATCAGAATACACGGATAGTGTCTAAAGCATTTATGAACACGCAGAAAATGCTATTGGGAAAAAAAAACACTGCAAAATTAAATTTTTTTGCAATGGTTTTCCAATATTAGAATACACGGATAGTGTCTAAAGCGTTTATGAAAACGCAGAAAATGCTATTGGGGAAAAAAAAAACATTGCAAAATTTAAATTTTTTTGCAATGTTTTTCCAATATCAGAATACACGGATAGTGTCTAAAGCGTTTATGAAAACGCAGAAAATGCTATTGGGAAGAAAAAAAAACACTGCAAAATTAAATTTTTTTGCAATGTTTTTCCAATATCAGAATACATGGATAGTGTCTAAAGCGTTTATGAACACGCAGAAAATGCTATTGGGAAAAAAAAACACTGCAAAATTAAATTTTTTTGCAATGGTTTTCCAATATTAGAATACACGGATAGTGTCTAAAGCGTTTATGAAAACGCAGAAAATGCTATTGGGGAAAAAAAAAACATTGCAAAATTAAATTTTTTTGCAATGTTTTTCCAATATCAGAATACACGGATAGTGTCTAAAGCGTTTAGGAAAACGCAGAAAATGCTATTGGGGAAAAAAAAAACATTGCAAAATTACATTTTTTTGCAATGTTTTTCCAATATCAGAATACACGGACAGTATCTAAAGCGTGTATGAACACGCAGAAAATGCTATTGGGGAAAAAAAAAACATTGCAAAATTAAATTTTTTTGCAATGTTTTTCCAATATCAGAATACACGGATAGTGTCTAAAGCGTTTATGAAAACGCAGAAAATGCTATTGGGGAAAAAAAAAACATTGCAAAATTACAATGTTTTTCCAATATCAGAATACACGGATAGTGTCTAAAGCGTTTATGAAAACGCAGAAAATGCTATTGGGAAGAAAAAAAAACACTGCAAAATTAAATTTTTTTCGCAATGTTTTTCCAATATCAGAATACACGGATAGTGTCTAAAGCATTTATGAACACGCAGAAAATGCTATTGGGAAAAAAAAACACCGCAAAATTAAATTTTTTTGCAATGGTTTTCCAATATTAGAATACACGGATAGTGTCTAAAGCGTTTATGAAAACGCAGAAAATGCTATTGGGGAAAAAGAAAACATTGCAAAATTAAATTTTTTTGCAATGTTTTTCCAATATCAGAATACACGGATAGTGTCTAAAGCGTTTATGAAAACGCAGAAAATGCTATTGGGAAGAAAAAAAACACTGCAAAATTATTTTTTTTTTGCAATGTTTTTCCAATATCAGAATACACGGATAGTGTCTAAAGCGTTTATGAAAACGCAGAAAATGCTATTGGGAAGAAAAAAAACACTGCAAAATTAAATTTTTTTGCAATGTTTTTCCAATATCAGAATACACGGATAGTGTCTAAAGCGTTTATGAAAACGCAGAAAATGCTATTGGGAAGAAAAAAAACACTGCAAAATTAAAATTTTTTGCAATGTTTTTCCAATATCAGAATACACGGATAGTGTCTAAAGCGTTTATGAAAACGCAGAAAATGCTATTGGGAAAAAAAAAAAAACACTGCAAAATTAAATTTTTTTTTTGCAATGTTTTTCCAATATCAGAATACACGGATAGTGTCTAAAGCGTTTATGAAAACGCAGAAACGCAGAAAATGCTATTGGGAAGAAAAAAACACCTGCAAAATTAATTTTTTTGCAATGTTTTTCCAATATTAGAATACACGGATAGTGTCTAAAGCGTTTATGAAAACGCAGAAAATGCTATTGGGGAAAAAAAAAAAACATTGCAAAATTAAATTTTTTTGCAATGTTTTTCCAATATCAGAATACACGGATAGTGTCTAAAGCGTTTAGGAAAACGCAGAAAATGCTATTGGGGAAAAAAAAAAACATTGCAAAATTACATTTTTTTGCAATGTTTTTCCAATATCAGAATACACGGACAGTATCTAAAGCGTGTATGAACACGCAGAAAATGCTATTGGGGAAAAAAAAAACATTGCAAAATTAAATTTTTTTGCAATGTTTTTCCAATATCAGAATACACGGATAGTGTCTAAAGCGTTTATGAAAACGCAGAAAATGCTATTGGGGAAAAAAAAACATTGCAAAATTACATTATTTGCAATGTTTTTCCAATATCAGAATACACGGACAGTATCTAAAGCGTGTATGAACACGCAGAAAATGCTATTGGGGAAAAAAAAACATTGCAAAATTTAATTTTTTTGCAATGTTTTTCCAATATCAGAATACACGGATAGTGTCTAAAGCGTTTATGAAAACGCAGAAAATGCTATTGGGGAAAAAAAAACATTGCAAAATTACATTTTTTGCAATGTTTTTCCAATATCAGAATACACGGACAGTATCTAAAGCGTGTATGAACAAGCAGAAAAAACACAGCAAAATTCAATTTTTTTGCAATGTTTTTCCAATAGCAGATTACCCACAGACTATGATGTACTATATGCAGTGCAGTAATGGTGCACTGAGCTTGCAGGTAAAACTTTTATATTTTGTCTGGCACTGGCCTCATGGCACTGTTAAAAGACTGTGCACTGCACCCCAGCCAGGGTACAATTGATTTAGGAATCTCTTCAATAATTCTCTCTGCCTCTTTCTTTTCCTTAATAAAGAAACTCCCTACTCTACTCTAGCTATCTAGATCGCTCACTGATCTAACTAATTTGAAGAAAATTAAAGGAATGTGGACTGACTGACTGACTGACTGACTTTATCACACTAACTCCTAAAATCCTCTCTCTTAGCAGCACAGGAACCTGTCTATAGCAAAATGACGCTGTGTGCTGTGTGTCTGGACTATATATAGAGGCAGGGTCACATGCTGCACTGCCCAATCACAGCCATGCCATTAGTAGGCATGGCTGTGATAGCTTCTAAGGGCACACTAGTGAAACTAGCGTCGATTGGCTGCCCTGCAGCTCTTAAAAAGGCGCCAATACATCGCCGAACACCGGACCCGAACCCGAACTTACAGCCAATAGTTCGGGTCCGGGTCCGGGCCCCGGACACCCAAAAGTCCGGTACGGACCCGAACTTTATAGTTCGGGTTCGCTCAACCCTAATGAATATTATTATCATTAATGCATTACATACTTTTAAAACAAAAAGAAGGTGTGTGTGTAGCAGACCCACAACAGAAATAATAGTTAGCTGATACATGAGGTGACAATCTCTTCTTCAAAGAAATTACGTTGGAACTATTGAAGAAAATGGCCAAAAAAAAAGCCCATTGGAGAACCTAGAAGACAGCTAAAAGAAACACAAACAGTAAATCAAAGGAAATATTTTTTATTTTAAAATACAAATTCATTTTAAAAATACATTTATTTAAATACATATAATGTGATTTTAAAGGATAAAACTTACCCTAATATAGTGCTTCTGCAGGACCTGAATGATGGCAGAACAGGTCTCAGGAATAATGATTCACAGAGCCTGGGGGGGAGATGCCTGTCAAGAACTTGATGTCCTGCAGACTTCTCCCGATCACCAAGTACCGCAATGTGGTGACGAGCCTCTGCTCGGGAGTAATGGCTTGCCGCATGCAGATGTCCTGCTTCGTAATAAAGGGACAGCAAAGCCAACAGACGGTAAAAAATGGGGTCTGTCATCTGGAGATAATTCCTGAAATCATCAGGATTATTCTCACAGATCTCCCGCAACAAAGGCATGTGTGAGAACTGGTCATGCTGGAGCAACCAATTCTTCGTCCATGAACTCCTCCTTGCCCTGTTCATGGACTTGGGTCAAAGTAAGAACCCCAACACCAAGCCCCTGCACAGCACGAACTGTACGATGAGTACGTACCTGCAACATGGCTTCAAAACGGTCGGCTGGTCAGAACGATCTAACAGAATGCACTGAAAATCAGAAACAAGCAGACAAGAACGCACTGAAAATCAAATACGTACTATAAATAGCACGCACTGAAAACCAGATGCAAACTGACCACACGCACTGAAAACCAGATACAAACACACAAGCACAAACTGAAGAGCAATAACGATCTGAAAAGCACCAGGCTGAAAAGCGTGAATTGTCTCTCACCAAACTTCTACTAAAATGAGATTAGCAGAAGGAGCCCAAAGGGTGGCGCACTGGCTATTGAACTTCCTCTTTATAGTGCCATTGTATGTGTTGACAACATTTGTGCAACTGTGTGTATGCATGTCAGTGACTGTTTAAACCTCTTAAAAAATTCTTGGGATACAAGCACGGATTGCTAACCCAACCTGGATATGATTAAGTTTTCCTTGGAACATGATGTAATGAAAGTAATGATTGAAATTACAGCATCACAAAATATTGGAATTTTTGATACAATACTTGTGCACATACGTGACTGTCTGTTTTTTCAAATCTCCTTTCAGTGTGGAAAACATTAATGTTTTGCAGATTTATGGACTTCCCTAGCATTTCAGTACTCTATCTTTAATATATACGAAGAATAATGGGGTTCAAGTGTGCTTGACTTTGGCAATAGTTCCCAATAAGCCTGCCTCCCCTCCCCCGCATCAGCCCATTGCCAGTCACTAGTGGTTTATTTAAACCCCATGCTATCAAGTATGATTTGAATATTGACTGAACACAGTCCGGACGCATTGAGCTATTCAAAAGTCAGTGTTGTTCAGTATTGTTATATGTTTGTCTTATCCGTGGGACTGTTTTATGGTAATTAATTCACTGTCTTATTGGATTAATTTTGTTTTTAAAAAATACTGCACTAATTCTAATTGAATCATTTGATACCTTCATTAAATATCTTTATATGGAATAAATGAAATCATTTTGATTAAGAATTCCAGTTTGATCTAATCTTTGCTGCTAAAAGTGACCTCTTCCCCCTTTTTTCATATATGCTATATGGTTACAGCGACAACACCTTACTAGGTGGACGATCTTATAGGTCATTTAATGTATTTGACCGGCTACTAGTGGATAGCATGCTTCCCTTCCCCTTTCCACATTTCCCTTTTCCCTTTCCTTCAGTTTACAAAAGTTTGAGCCAAGTTTGGATTTCATTGTCGGAATGACTGATCGTGTGTATGCAGCATTACAGTAAAGAACCCTCTAGCTCGTAGTTTAAGGTTAACCCTCTTTGCTTCTAATTTTAATGAGTGGCCATGTGTCTTGTTAAACTCCCTTCCGCAAAAAAGTTGTATCCCTATTGTGTGGTCACAAGTATGGTATTTGTAAATTAAAATCATATCCCCCCCCCCCAAGCGTCTCTTCTCCAGAGAGAATAAGTTCAGTGCTCACAACCTTTCTTCATAACTAATGTCCTTCAGACCCTTTATTAGCTTTGTTGCCCTTCTTTGTATTCGCTCCATTTCCAGTACATCCTACCTGAGGACCGATGCTCAGAACTCAGGTTGGACTTAAATTGCGGTGACAGGAAGTGTTCCTCATGCCCCGCAAGGATACTGAGTTGTCACCAATATTTTTATCTTGAGGCTGCAATTTGTTAACCAATTTTTTTTGTACCATGTATCACCCTATGGTTGGGTGCGGTGTTCCTCCAATAAATACCTTAAGGGTTTTACACCATCTGGAGCTCTCTGCTTATTTTTTGAGTACTGCTGGGTGCTTGGACGGGTTACTTCAAAGTGTGGGATGGACTGTTTAGTACAGTTTGGACATTTTTGTTATTTTGAGAGTTTCAGCGCAAACATTTTTTTGTTTAACTCTGATATTAAAGCAGAGTTTGACCCAAAAGAGGGCCTCTTTCCTGCTCCTTTTTAAGGAATGGAGCTTTTTTTGGGGCTGGAGTGGGTACCTGGTTTTGACAGGTACCCACTCTAACTTCCGCTTGGATCGCCTAGGTGATCTACCACTGTTCGGTCTGTTGTAACACTGTCACTAATGATAGGGATTATGGACTTTTGACCTGATCATTTGGCTCTGACAATTTTATTGGCATATCTGGCAGACCTGACTTTATGGGATAACCCTTGTCTTCTGTGTTTGAGCAGCCAAGGTCAAATCATAAAGTTCTATGGTCATCTTGCAATTGACAGGATTAGGATTTAAGTCCAGTGCATCATGCTAATTTTTGTTAGGGCCATACATATGACCCACCCTGTAAGAAAATGTATGACAGCCTCAGCCCAGGCTCCAACCAGGCCATGCCCCCAACACGTTACATTCCACCCATGGAGCATAGTCATGGGGAAAAATAGAATATTGATTTAAAATGTATTATAAATATGTTTATATCTAGACCTAGACACCTTTACCATGTACCCCGGGTATCCTGCTCAGTACTCCAGGTCCCACAATAACTCTCTACTCTATAGGCACCACTGGACACAGTGATATACTTAACATCCAGCACAAAGTCATTCACCAAAATCTATGGGTCTGGAGGTAGCAGTGCAGTACCCGCACAGCTTCTTTCAGAGATACCACCGGACACCATCCTACTAACACCAGTGATTGGGATTCTATTTAATCTCATGCCTTTAAGCCATTCACATTCATTTGGCATCATCTGCCCCAGTTTTATTCACAATCCCAGTAACACCTCGGGGGGGGGGGGGGGGGTCATTAGAAATAAATATTCCCCATTACTATTTTCATCATCTTTATTATGCCCTCCCCCCTTTAAAAGTTTCTCAAGTCTATAAAGGGTGAAGAATGTTTGGAAATGCAAATCCTGTGGGTCACAAGATTGCACTTAGTTCTGAACTCTTGTGACCTATATCCAGCCGACAGGGGCTAAAATCTGTTGTTGGCTGACATCACTCAGCTACTCCAAATTCTGGAGGGATTCTGACTTTAATGTAGGGATCCACCCAGGTTCCTGACTGGCAGCTGGCTCAGTCTTTGAGAGCCTGTGCCAGCTGCTCCCATCCCCGCCACATCTGGAAGCTGACAGTCACCAGCTTCGGGTCAATGCTGCATCCACCTATGTGAGTATGGCTGTTTCTTTTTTTTAATCCTGAATTTTATGTCTAATCTCACTTAAAATGCAAGAATCTGATTCACTTTGCTCCACTCTATATTCATATTGTTAGCATTCTCTAGTCATTTCTAACTGTCTGCTGATGATTTATTGACTAAAAGCTTTTTGCATAAAACATTGTATTTACCAGGGAGTACCAGTTTGGATTGATCTTCCATAATTATCTTAAAAAACCCAGAGACTATTGATGGTAAGAAACATGTTTTATATTTTATGCAGTTATTCAGTCATCAGAACCCAGGGCATTTCAAGGTAAAGGGTTCAAGACCTTGGATTGTCCATAGAAATTAGGAATAGCCTGTAATGTGCATGTGAAATTGAAAATAGACCTCCATTTGTATTGTCCTCCCTTACATTACCCATCCAAAAGAGAACACTGAAAGCCAAAGTTATTGTTGGTGTATGTTAATTGATATACTGTTTAATCCAGATAGTATATGCGGAGTGTGTTATAACAGTAAATTTATATACAATAGCTGACTAGAAGAATTTCATTAGCAATGTATTTTACTGCCATGACAAGGATTTTAAGCTTACTGTTTGTTGACAAAAAATGACAGGTATAACACAGTTATAACACACACTGTAATGCAAGCCCAATTTATATCCAGCCTGCCATCCTGAAAGACATCAGAGCAGTCGCCCAGTGTGTCTTATGAAGAATAACATAACACAGATAATATTCATGCTCTGGAAGGTTTCTGTAAAAGGCCATGAACATTCACTCACTCCAACAAAACGCTTGTGAGCAGGGATTTCTTGTGTATGCATAAATGTCAAATTTGAACTTATAATGCCTAAAACAATAATCAGTCAGATTTATCTGTATTTTCCAAAATAATGCCTGCAGACCAAACCTACTCAGTATGCATTGTCACTTTATATTTTTCTCAAATGCTCTTGAATTCTGTATCTAAGGTCTTTTGAATGTACTTCAGCATACTGCAGTGTGTGTTAAGGGGCAATTCAAAACATCATTCTGCTCTACTGGTTTTGCTTTTTTAGGGTATTTTATGACTGTTACCATGCATTGAAAGAGTTGTTTCATTTTAGCTTAGAAAAATAATCATATAAATGTCAAATAAAGGTCTTATATTTGGGTTGCTGCAGAATTCCTATATATAAAATATGATTAGCTGAAATAACAATATTTCTGAACAGATATTAATGTATGGACTGCAGTATGGTAACTCCCACATCTGCCAGGGGCATGTTTTTTTGTGCGCATTATTAGCTCTATTACGGCTAGGTTTTCATGTTAAATGTTGATGTGTTTCCTACTCCTTTCAATATCCAAAGACAGCCCCCTGCACTGTAATTTAAAATGGATCGTTATTAAACAATGTATGAAATGATGACCTACAATACTATCTGTGAGGGGGTCCAATCCTAAAATTAAACATTCCCTTGTACCTATTCGTGTCACTCCACATATTCCACATGTGCAAGAGGAACATCTATTCTTGTGGCCAGGGGTATCTCCATCCCTGCTAAACTGATCAAAACGAATCCTCTTGGTTGTTATATCATACTTATTTTTGAATTTTTGGTAAGTCATATACACTGGTAATCTATATTTCCCTTACATTTTTTGAAATATACACTTGAGCTCCTCATGGGAATAGTTCTGGAGATTTTGGAAGGAATCTTATTATTGGCAGATGAATTTAACACAGTCCTAGGTAGTTCTGTGGATAGTTTGGGGCTTGGTTCGCATTAACTAAAACCTCTGTGTTCATGTTTAAACAACTCTGATCTCATAGATTTTTGGAGATGTAAATTTGCTGAAGACTGTACATTTTATTGTCAGTCTGATTCTTACCATATCCTGCCAAGAATGGATAGGTGTTTAGCCCATCATAAGGTTCTCCAATGCCTAACTGAGGTGAAATAACTTCTGAAGGTAATCTCAGACCCTTCTCCTTTGCTAGTAATTCTCAAACTAGGTGTATTCTGTAATTTTAGTCTATGGCATATGGGCCTTCTGTGGCCTAATATTCCTTAAGTAGCAGACCACTGTCTTAGTGAAATACAGTCATACTGGAGGGGGAATGAGGAAAATTTAAAAAGTTTTTATTAGATGTGACATCTTCAAACAAACTATGCATATCAGAGGCTATTGATTGCAGTGGCCATGTTGTTATGCCCATAGATTAGATAAAATAGGAAGGTCGGCAATGTGCTCACTTAGATATAATGCCACATTCAGGAATTCGAACAATAAAAAAAAATGGGTACCCCTAAGTGGAATTTAAAGACATTAATATCTAAACAACAAAAAGAGATTAGAAGATGTACTACAGATGTTGCAAAAAATATATATTTATTATACAAAACACATCATTAAAAATATGGTCGCCAAGGACCAAATAGTAGATTGGAATGTATACAAATCTGAATGAGAAAACACCAAAAATAACAGCGCACAACCAGATGTGATCTGTCTCCCGACACGTTTCAATTCAATTCTTTCCTCAAGGGTGTTTCTTCAAGAACTCACAATTGTGCATCTATAGTGTTGTTAAAAATATATAATATGAGTAAACATGAAATACATATGAATCCATAGCGAATATCAAATTTATATATAATGGATGCACTTACATGTGCTGATATGTAGTGTTTATGTAGTTTGTATAGGCATTATATTTAGGCATTCTAAGACAAATTCATTATGCAAGAATATAGATTGGGGATTCAAGTCTATTCTACACCTCAAAAGGGTGTCCAGGTGTCATCTCTTAATCTAATCAGTAGTCGCACATATCAAAGGCAATGTTAAAGAATGCAGATTAGGGCAGACTACAGCTGTTCACAGCTTGGGGTGATCTACTGTCACTCTGAAAGACAGGGGCAGATCAAAGCAAATTGCTCAGCCATTCAGTGTGTCATATAAGATGGCGTTCAGTCTAAGAAAATATCTCAGAGGAGGGTGTGTGTTCTTATGAAGGCACCCAAGAGTCACATGGTTCCATGGGGCTCTAAATATTTACTAGCAATCTTTTTTTCCTAGGTTGACTAGGTAGTGTCCAAGGTTTTTTTTACACTTTGGACACTAGAGGGAACTATTTCCCTATAAGTTCACAGCTTCTCATAATTCACTAGGTGAATAGACATACAGACACAGAACACACAACACCAGGGACGGCAGTGGTACTACTGTCCCCACCATCAATCGTAGAAACACTTATCTCCTGTGTCAATACCGATACCTTCCCTACATCCCCCCTTCCCCCTCTTTCCTCCCCTACAACCTGACTTCCCACCCCACCTCCCTTACCTATTTTTCGAACACAGTTCAACAAGAACTACATATTCTTGCCACGAGCGTACCAGAGCATAAAGAACACACATTAACCTACCTACACTACGGAGACCATGACAGCTCCCTTAGGCATCAAGATATCCTCTCTCAACTGTAGAGGATTCAATACCCCCGAAAAGCGAAGACAGATTCTCCACCACTTTCATAAAGCCAAAACTCACATTCTACTACTTCAAGAAACCCACTTTAAGACTGACAAGATACCACCTCTCCCCGATAAACACTTTACCACATGGTTCCATAGCACCAACCCCTTAGCTAAAACGAAAGGGGTGTCTATAGCATTCCACAACACCTTCACCCCAGTGGTCTTAGACACTTACATTGATCCATGTGGCAGATATTTGTTCCTAAAACTGCAATACTCACAAACTGTATTAACCTTAGCTAATGTCTATCTTCCCAATCAGAACCAACAAAGATTCCTGTCCTCCGTGACTACCCGCCTACAAAACTTCGGGACAACCAACCTGATCCTGGCAGGGGACCTGAACGCTCCACTTGTGCCGAGGATGGACTCTTCCACTGGTAAGTCACACATACCACCATCCGCGCTAAACACCATACGTACCACCTTGAAAGATATGTCCTTAGTGGATATCTGGCGATTTACCCATCCTACTGAGAGAGATTACACATACTACTCCCCAGCCCACAAGTCATACAGCAGAATTGACTACTTCCTTCTAACACAAACACTCCTTGACTTTGACCCTACCTGCGAGATTGGCCTGAAACTATGGTCGGATCATGCCCCAGTACACATGACATTAGGGAAATTACCATACACCAACCGTCGCTCCTCATGGAGACTCAACGACAACTTACTTAACGATACAGTATGCCATGCTGATGTGACTAAAACAATTGCAGATTTCATACAAACACATGTACACGACGAGACTTCCAACCTGAACAAATGGGAAACCCTTAAATGCGTCTTACGTGGAGTTTTTATAAAACACGGGTCCAGATTAAAAAAAGCACGCACCGACGATATAAAACGCCTATTCTCCCAAATAACCTCTCTTGAAGCCCAGCATAAACGCACGTTAGACACAAAAACCTTGACGGAACTATCCAATGCCCGTAGAGACCTGCTACAGATCTTCTCAGACAGAGCACTAATCGCCTTTACCAAAGGCCGACACACCCACTATGCACAGGCGAACAAATGTGGGAAACACCTTGCACGGGTCCTACACCCAAGACATAAGAGACAGAATATAAACCATATCATATCCCCGGCACATCAGAAAAAATCAAAAAACTCCGAAATCATTGCGGAATTCAAGGAATACTATTCCTCCCTCTACAATCTCCCATCCTCTGCTGACTCTTCCTCCACTACCACACGGACCCTACATCAATACGTTCAAGAGACAGCCTTACCAGTGATACCACAACCAGAAGTGGAAGCTTTAGAATTACCTATAACTACATCTGAATTCATAACAGTAATCAAAGGCCTTAAAAATGGCAAGAGCCCTGGCCCCGACGGGTATACCCCCCAATTTTACAAGACATTTGCCCAACAACTAGCCCCAATTTTGATGAAAGCCTTCGATGAAATAGACGAGACACATCCCCTTTCCCCACAACTTCTACAGGCCCAAATAGTGGTGATCCCAAAACCAGGAAAAGACCCCTCTTTATGCAGTAACTACCGCCCCATCTCCTTACTGAACATTGACCTGAAACTCTACTGAAAAATTTTAGCCACTCGCCTAGCCCCCCTGCTACCCGACTTGATCCACAGTGATCAGGTTGGTTTCATACCGGGACGCGAAGCCAGGGACAACACCACGAAAACGCTTCATCTCATAGCATACGCGAAAACACATAACATCCCGACCTGCTTACTGGCGTGTGACGCCGAAAAAGCGTTCGATAGGGTCAGCTGGCCATTCTTACACGCGTCACTACAGCAGATAGGCATAGGACCAAAGATGATCTCCAAAATTATGTCCCTGTATTCGAGCCCATCGGCAAAAGTATCGGCAAATGGGGAGTCCTCGGAAGCATTCAATATTGCTAACGGCACGCGACAGGGATGCCCCCTGTCACCATTATTATTCGCCATCACAATAGAACACCTGGCGCAAGCCATTCGCAAAAACGGAAACATACAAGGGATCCCTACCCCATCCGCCACACGCAAACTGTCGCTATATGCCGATGACCTGTTACTGTATGTCACCCAACCCCGAAGCAGTATACCAGCCATCTTATCCGAACTCGATAGGTTTGGGGCACACAGTAACTTTAAACTGAACATCACTAAAACAGAGGCACTGAATATATCCCTGACACCCTCAGAGCTACAGACCCTCAAAACACGATTTCCCTTTCGTTGGCAAGCAAAATCAGTTAAATACCTAGGCACCGAGATCCCTACTGACATACAAGACATCTACTCCCTGAACTACAGCCCGCTCTTAACTACAATCAGACGCTCCTTAGAATCCTGGCACAATCTCAAACTGACCTGGTGGGGGAGAATGAACGTTATAAAAATGGATATCTTACCTAAAACACTCTACTTATTTCAAACATTGCCAATCCTCCTACCAAAAGCGTTCTTTCTCTCCCTCCGCACCATAGTGACCAAATTCGTATGGCAGCACCACCCACCCAGACTCAAACATAAAATACTATGCGCCCCTAAAGACAAAGGGGGCATGGGACTACCGGACTTCCAAACCTTCCACAACGCCACGTTATTCTCCAGACTCCTTGAATGGTTCCCAAGACCCCTGCTTAAACCATCGATCTCTGTCGAACAGGACATGGCGCAAATCGATCTAAGGGCCCTATTGTGGGGTTATAACACCAAATTTCGCTCGCACCCAGGGTTATCCCCATTGACAACTGCAGCACTGACCATATGGTATGATAAGGCCAGTAAACTCGCACTCACCACAGACCCAGGCCCTCTCTCCCCTTTGTTTGACAGCGCGGACCTTTCCACCTCCCTATCCAGGGAAAACTTAGGGACATATAACCGAGAGCAATGGCCAACGGCCAATCGATTCGTCCACCCCTCCACAGGTCAATTCCGACCCACGTCAGAGCCATCTACAGACACAGCAGCGGATTGGCTATCAACTCTCTCCCTGAATCACCTCAGCAGATCCCTACACCTCTCGGGCCAAATCCACAGACAACTCACCGACTTCGAAACTATGTGTAGTCTCTCTCAGGTTCCTAGACACACCGTATCTCTTTTATATAAAGACATACAATCTCATCAATGCAAAACTCTTCCTGCGTACACCCACAAATGGGCCCGTGATCTGGAGGTAGATATATCCCCCTCTCAATGGAGAACGTCTTTTATCCACACACACCAAGCCTCCAGATCGGGGTTCACACAGGAAAAGAACTTTAAATTGCTATCACGGTGGTACAGGGTCCCAACCTCGGTACACAGGATGTTCCCCGACACCACAGACACCTGCTGGAGATGTCACGGAGGACAGGGATCATACGTTCATGTCTGGTGGGACTGCATTAAGGTACGCCCCTTCTGGGACAATATATTTACGATCTACAATGATATGTACCAAACCACATTAACCCCTTCCCCCCTGATCGCCCTCCTGTCTATTATTCCAGGGCCCATCAAATCGCAAAAACAATGCCTATTAAGGTTTATCCTCTCAGCAGCGAGACATAACATAACTCTATATTGGAAGAAAGACATCACCCCCCCCCTATCAGGATGGGTGAATATCCTTAATGATACTATGCTAATGGAAGAAATGCAAGCAAAAATAGATGATAAATACGATCATTTCAACACTTTATGGTCAATATGGCGCCACCACTCCACTTCAGTTGGACTACTAAACGCTATATAGAGTTAGAATGAACACTAGAAACGGGTTATAACTATAGAACACCCCAAATCTGCTCGTCTAGAAGAAAAGGGTACTAAACCAACACCCTCACCCCCCTCCCCCCTCCCTTGTTCCCCCCCCCCGGCTTTTAGCCACTCCTTTCCCCCACCATAAACAATACTTACCAGTAAGGTTTGTGAAAAACTGTAATATATGGACCCTGGACGGTGTCCAATGATAGATGACACCGCACAGGGACAACCAGGCCTCTTACCAGACGAGCCTCGCTCATAGACAACAGGGTAGACTAGCGCAACACCAAGTTGCATAGGCACCTCCGCGAGAGCAACCTATAACCGATTCCTACCCAGGATACCAATACCACTCACCCTTCCCTACCCTCCCAAGCTCTCCCCTCACCCCCCATCATATGTTATACTGTTTATGTTGTGTAAACTATGTTAAATAGACAGAATTTACTGAATTTATTGAATTTGTACATGTGTATATTGTTAATAAAATATATATTCAACCTTAAATATTTACTAGCACTGTCGTGATTATGCCCTGTTGGATTGTCATCTACTACAAGACTGATTTTTTATCATCTGTAAGACTGTTCTGTTTTAGAAGTCAATAAAGTGCTTCTCTCTGGGAGAATCAGGTTTTGCTGCGGAGACAATACTTTTATTATTAACTACATACCATCTAGAAACTATATATTAGATCACTACACACCAGAGTAGCAAGATGGAGGGCAGTTGACTGGAAGGTCTGTGCGCTCCAAATAGCCGATATGGGTAAAATACCCAAGCGGCTTTGCGTGCCGGGTGACTGCAGACCCACCTGAGCGGCAAATCAAAGGGGGAGAAGAGGAAAAAAGCCTCACATGGATGACAATCCAGAATGGTGTGGGGCGGCAGGATACATAAAACAAAACCAAGTACCTCCACTCTTTATAGTGTGTCTGGCAGAAAGAACCAGCTTGTTGCATAATATAGAACTACAATAGAAAATAAGGAAAATTGACAGCTAGTATATAAAGATCAATTGTATATGGCATTACTTGAACAGAGGTATATTAAAAGGCAACAAAATAAAAATAGAAAAATAGAAAAAAATATATAAAGTAGAAACAGATCAATGAGCAATAACATTACTTTTCCTGTAGATTAGATAAGCAGTACATATGTTATTACAATGTGTGTGCAAGAGTGGTTGTTTTAATACTTAAATTGTATTTTCTCAGGTATACTTAAATAAATGGCTTTTCACATTTCTTGGTATCTCCACCAAGACTCTTGAGATGTTGAGGAGATAATGAACCATCTGTGGCATGGATGTTATATATCTTATGCATAATTAACCAAACTATAGTTGATGTACAGTTGGAGGTCATGACTGTTAGTGAGTGCAGTTCTGATTGGTGATGGATCATGCGGTGATTGATTGGCATGGATTGTATATGTAGAGGAATTTCACCATTTTCACATTTATGGGCTATTACTTTATTATATTATGTTAACACATATGAATCACCTGATGTGTTCACAGTGCTGTTTTTTTTTCGGTGTATTTTTTTTTTTTTTTCACCTACGCAATGATATACCCTATTGATTTTCTGGTTTTCAATATAACATATCACTTCCATATGAGAAAATGATACAACTGAGAATAATGAAACACTGTTATATTCTTAACATAGAATTATTGATTGAGATGGTGACAGTACAGAACAGTTGACACAGATTCATTCTATTGCATCAAAAGATATAGTCAAGATATAATATTGCCTAATCATTTGTCGACACATGTTGTTTATTTGTTTTTCTGCCTTTCTTCTTCTCTGTAAACATGTACACATGAGACAAATAAATTGGTACACATTTTCCTTTAAAATCAGTTTGCTATAGTCAGACCATTAGAATTATTATTTTAGTTTTATGTAAACGCATGCCATTTGGATGATCTTCCAGTTTCTATATTTTTTTGGACACTCTGACAGCAAGCTATATATTTTTTGAGTCTTCGGTTTTAACCACCTATCAAAATCTTATAACAGGTAGTAGAGCTACATTTATACAGACCCCTGACAAACGCCTTAAGATGCAAATGTAGCTGGATGGTGTTGGGTACTTGCTGTGATTCTTTTCTTTGGTACCACCTGCTGAACATAACCTATTCAGGTGAATGGGACTGCACCACAAATGTGTGGAATGCACATGGTTGCAGCAAAGTGGTGCAGGTTTTTAGGGTTTAAAACAGGCTATGAGGAGGTGACATAATGCACCCCAGCTTGTCAAATGCCCTCTAAAAAAGCAACTCCACACGGACCACTTTTCCAGTACCAATGTTAAGGAGTCCTATTTTTTTTAACTAATTTCACATTATGGAGTAAAATTTAATTATTCCACCAAAAAGAGTGAGACTCTGAGGCAACCTGGAGCAATGCTATTAAATACGGCAAGGATATCTTTGGTCACACAAATAATATTAAGGAAACTGAGAATGATTAAATCCACCACCATCCACCCACTAAAATACTAACTTTCATTTCAATTACCATTTACATTTTTTTTTATATTTACAGATATATTTAGCAGGTGTGTGATGGACATCTACCTCTGTATGGCTACTGTTCCTATTATGGGTGTCAGGAAGATCAGGTGGGGCTGGTATCTTTTTGTTTACAGACTTGTTGGTAGACACTATATCATTATTGATATCCGTTTCATATCGTATGGACATGGAGCATGCAGCATTGTTGAAAAGTAAATTTTTGGGGTGGTGGTGCATGGTTTGATGATGGTCTAAATTTTTTGGCACTATTGCTCCATGAAAAAAGCACAATTAAATTGATAACCTTCCACATCTCTTTAAAAGGAGAAGTTAACTTTTTTTAGAAAAAAATTATAAATGCACATTTTTTGCAGGTTGTTGTTGTAGTTTGAGGAAAAGATATATCCCACCATCTCAGCTTCAACTTTATCCTCTAGATGGCAAAGCTTTTTGTGTAAAGACTGTGTTTTTGATACCAATAAAATATTGGAGGGATTGAGTACATAATTAGGGATTAAAACAAAAACTTTATTCATTTTATACCTTTTTGGATATATCCACAGCACTTATAATTTCCATATTATACTAGTATACTGTACAACCCAAGCACCATAAAAAGAAAAAAGCTTAAAATAGGACATAGATCGGATCTCGGTTAAGCAGCACATATGATATTCAAGATAAACCACAACATTTTTTTTAATAATATGTGGCTCAAAGCTGAGTGGGATAGAGGAGAATAGGGGGGAGTTTAATAAATAATTATAATATAATTATCATATGTGCCCTAGGTGGATAGTCCAATGTAAAATAGTCACTCTGGTAGATGGCTATAGCTACTCAGAGTATTGGATGCATCCTATGTGTTCATGTACTGAAAAAGAATAATGGGACAGGGGGAGCCACCATCTAAGTGAACATTTTTAGTAAAATAAGAGTAAAAAAATGCATCAATTTGATAAAAGACATGGATCAGGCACATCAACAACCCTGTGGGAATCTGCAAAGCTTGTCAGGAGTAAAGCTTGGAAGCAGCTGTATAGGTTTACAGAGTTTGCTAAGGAGGTATTTCCAGGCAAATCAGAGTTGGATGCAGGAAGCTGCTGGGTGTGTGAACTCCAGTGGAACCATTGTGGAATGCATAGCCAAGCTGGAACCAGAAGTTGGATGATGTCAGATATATGGGCATGAAAGCAGGAGGAGCTCACAGGTAAGGGCATAACTATGAGTTTCAGGGCTTTGGAATTCCCCTTTGTCAAGCCTAAAAGGATGAAGGAATGTATATAGAGGAGGAGCCTGGGTGGATCGAATCATAAATATTCATATGGATTCAGCATATTGGCTATGACTAAAAAAAGAAAGGAAAAAAAAAGAAAACAAAATAAACTGAAAATACAAATTGTAATAATAAAAAAACAAATTAATGACTATAAATCATTATGGAATATTATATTGGACAAATCAGGAACAATACTGTTATTGTAGATGAAAGGATTATAAGACCTATTTGGGAAATTGTGAAAAAACAATATACATGAACCCTACCAAATACAGGGGCGGGGAGGGAGACCTCTAAATAACAGTATTTATCGTAATTCATTGAGCACAGAAGATTCATCCAATGCTCTAAACCAGAATAGCTTCAACCATCTACAATAATTACTGTTTTACACTGGACTATCCACTTAGTGGATGTATTATATTTATTTATTAAACTAACCCCCATTCTGACAGGAGAGTACAGTGAGATTGTCTGTTCCTAGTGATCAGGAACAGCAATCTCTCTGTACTCCCAGTCAGTCCACTCCCCCCACAGTTAGAAACACCTCCAAAGGAAACACTTAACCCCTTGAGCGCCCCCTAGTGTTAACCCCTTCCCTGCCAGTGTCATTTATACAGTGATCAGTGGATATTTTTAGCTCTGATCACTGTAATAATGTCACTGGTCCCAAAAAAGTGTCTGATATATCCGTCGCAATGTCTCAGTTCCGCTAAAAATTGCTCATCACCACCTTTACTAGTAAAAAAATTTATAAAAAAGCCATAAATCTATGCCCTATTTTGTAGACGCTATAACTTTTGTGCAAACCAATCAATATACGCTTATTGCAATTTTTTTATCAAAAATATGTAGAAGAATACATATTGGCCTAAACTGATGAATAAATTAGTTTTTTTATTGGATATGTATTATAGAAAAAAGTTAAAGATATTGTTTTTTTTTTTCCAAAATTGTCAGTCTTTTTTTGTTTATAGCGCAAAAAAAAATGCAGAGGTGATCAGTTACCACCAAAATAAAGCTCTATTTGTGGGAAAAAAAAAGGACATCAATTTTATTTCGGTACATTGCGCAATTGTCATTTAAAATAATGCAGTGCCGTATCGCAAAAAAATGGCCTGTCATTAACCTCCCTGGCGGTATGATTATTTCTGATTTTAGGTGCTGAAAGCAGTACAATTATTTTGCATGGAAATTTGGCATTTTATATTGTAGGCCTGCAATTATTAGGCCCCTTTCACACTGGGGCGGTTTGCAGACGCTATTGCGCTAAAAATAGCGCCTGCAAACCGACCCGAAACAGCTGTTGCTGTGTCTTCAGTGTGAAAGCCCGAGGGGTGCATTTGCAGGACGCTCAAAAATGTCCTGCAAGCCGCATCTTTGGTTCGCTGTAGGAGCGGTATATTTGCCGCTCCTATAGCGCTCATTCCCATTGAAAACAATGGGGGGCAGCACTCCGAACTCGCCTGCAAAACGCCGCTGCAGCGGCGGTTTGCGGGCGGTATTAACCCTTTTTCGGCCGCTCGCGGGGGATAAAACCACCCCGCTAGCGCCCGAAATGTCCGCTAAAACGACGGTAAAGCGGCGCTAAATATAGCGCCGCTTTACCGCCAGCGCCCCAACGCCCCAGTGTGAAACTAGCCTTAGGAATAACTCACTTAAATCTGTTCAAACCAGAGTCTAGTAGACATCCCGGGTATGATAAAGTTTATAATATAATAAATAACTATAAATAATTATAACAAATAATAATAAAAATTATTCAATAATATAATCAAATCAAAAACACTGAAATTTGCTCAGTTGCAGAATTGTCGCTGTCATTAGATTTAGTGTTTGATGATGAATTTCCCCACAAATCGCTATCGCTCAATTCTGAAAGTGATTCTAATTTATTATCGCTTTTTTCTAGCTGGTTTAAAATTAATTTTGACATAAAGGGACACTTTTTGGTTGCTATGGACAATCTCCAAATTCCAGGCAGAAAAAATTGTATTTATGATATAAAACTGCATGCAGGGCACTGGACAGACCACTAGGGACAAAGGGGATGTGCATTTTTTTTATACAGTACTGTAATCTGTAAGATTACAGTATACTGTATGTATTGTATGTTTTTACTTTTTTGAATTTGGCACTCAGCGGCACTCGGGCACTGTGTGAATTGAGCGGAGGAGCTCGCACACAGCGGGGAGACATCGCAGGATCCAGAGGACAAGGTAAGTAACTCTCCCTGTATCCTGCAATGCAATCCCGAGTCTGGCTCGGGGTTACGGCTAATGGTACTGAAATCTCATCCCGAGCCAGACTCGGGAATACCGCCAGGGGGGTTAAGGGGGTAAATCCTTCTGGGGCTGAAGTGGTTAAAAAATAATCCATAAAATGAACAAAGACCATACAGACAAAATTGGCTGGGGGAGGGGCTTTATGAGTGGGTAGCCTTCATAGCTAGACAAAAAAGAACTGATGACCTTGTTGAGCTGCTCAATTTGTGTTCCAACAAATACAATGAATAAGAAGTGTAGCGATGCTGGTCTGTTAATAGATGGAAGAAAAATATATATTGTGTATAATAACTACACTTTGAATGCAACAGTGTCCTAAACTTTCATGGTCAATAAAACTCACCAAAATTGGGCTATAATAGCCTTATGGCTTCACTCCGGGAACCCTACTGCTCATGCGCGAGGCTCCGCTCCTCTTTCCTACTGGCCAGGGGGAGGAGGTTGGAGCTGAGCGGTGATGTCATGGGCAGCGGCCTGGACTCCTGGAAGTGGGAGCAGGTATCCTCCAAATGTGGCACCCGAGGAGGGGAGGAGACAAATCAGCGCAAGTTCCACTTTTGGGTGGAATTTCGCTTTAAAAAGCGTGGCCCTGCCTCCTTCTCCCCTCCCACCTGCTGTCACGTCTGCCCTTTGCCTCCTCCTTTTCCTCCTTTAAATCCCACCAGCTTTGCTGGGTGCCTTCCCCACCTCCTCTTTTCTCTCTCACCAGCCACAGTGTTCTCCTAGCAGGTTTGTCACCCTGCATGGTCGGGCAGCTTCCTGGTTGTCAGCAGTGGCTGCGGGCGGCTCTCCTCATCTAGCTCCTCCTCCAGTTTTTACCCAGCTAATACATCTGCTCCCTTTCTCCCTTGCCAGGAGCTTGTTGTTGAGCCATGCATCCAGGATCCTATCCACACAGTAGCATGTGATTGGACAATCTTAATACCACTTGACAATAAGGTAAACTACTTTTATCAGCTGGAACTTCATTTAGTTTTCTCCTTTGCCCAGTGTTTCCCATGTTCGTATGATACACACAAGCTTGGCATGGTATATACAGCAGTATTTTGATATTTTATGCAGAGACTATATATTATCTCAATTCAAGATGTCTGTACATTAAGGTCTTTGCACTTCAAGGACTGGTTGTTAGATATGATTTTTGCATTAATTCATTCAATAAATAACAATCAATTTATTTATACTTTTTTTTATTTTATTTTTACGTAAGTATTATTTTAATAACACCCCTCTACCCAGTCCTCCTAGGCAATAGGTATCGGTAATTGGTATCGGCAAGTACTTTCAAAAAAGTATCAGTACTCGTACTCGTTGTTAAAAAAATGGTATTGGTACATCCCTACTACTGACCACCCATGATCAAAGTGACCCACTCGACTGTGAAATAAGTGATGATCGTCCTGTGTTGAAACACCACATGCTCCTTCCAGGCTCCAAAAACTATCATCTCTTTGAAGAAAAGAAGCCTACATCAATCAAATCCTCCAAGCCCCCAGCTCCCAGGGCTAGAAACACTCCAGCCTCTGTCTACAGATAATAATCTGTAATAATCAATGCCTCCAGGGGTTTTAGGGTGCGGTCCCTTTGAATATTCATGCGGCCATAATGCTAAGGCTGCCTTTCTCATCACCATCAGTTCAGGGAGAAGAGTTTCTGAGTTGGTGGCCTTAACCTGTAACCCCTCAGGCAGCTCATTACTGGCTGTGATCTGAGCTGTCATTAGATGGTTTAGCTCAGACATTGGGGTTGACTGGAGAGTGGAAAATCTGGTGCTAGGCTTCTAGGTTTTATTGTCAAAGCTTAATTGAATAAACTGACTTTAGAAGTGGATTGGCTACCATGCACAGCTGCACCAGATTCTGAGTGCTCCAGTTTTAGTAAATTTTCCCCACAGTACTGAGAGCTGATCTTGTCCATCTTGAGTCTGTAGTAACTGTATTAACTACTTTTTTGTTCCTTATCCTGCACACCTGCACATTAACCCTCTCATCTCAATTCTTCCACTGTATGTAACCTCTACAATAATCCTTTCACCTCTGTGCATAACCTGTACATTTAATGGTGCACTGTATCTAGTGCACCAATACCAAGCTTCATGTTTTAGCCATCTGGGTAAAAAAATGTTTCTTAATTTTCAAAAAATTGTGGCAAAAATTATCTAACTTTGGGATGTCTGCTTTCCGCAAAAGGGATTATCTTAGGTATTCATACATTCATAACATTCTAAGCACACCAAGAACTTTAAAAAACAGTTAAAAATCATCCCATTCCCCCTTGTATTATATCATCTAAATGCATCCATCCATACAAAACCCATTTTATCATTTTTTTTTTTATTTAGTTGGAAAAATGATTGTGGATTGTTTTATATTATACATAGAAGACACTGAAGGGCTGCAAGTTTGTGTTCGAGAGGAAAATGTAGCCCTAAATGTTGAAAAGATTGCTGCAGATTACATTGATAGATCTTTAAAAAAAACTTTGACTGGTGCTGCAACGTATCAAATAATTCCAACTTTAATGATTATATTCCTGTTTTCCTTCTTGGGTGGCAAGAGGGATTTTTTATACGCTAAAGGGGTAAGGCTAAATATATGGTTGGCAAGCAGTATTGAACATTGAATACTTACAATGCCAGGAATTGTGATCTAATTTGTCATGGTCCTGTTGGTTAATTTATTCCCCACTGTGCTGCTGCTTTTATTAAGAAAAGTAATAACATTGTCTCATAGGAAAAAACACATCTGAGCTGGGTCTCCCAGATGAAAAAGATCAATGTAAGTCAATCCTAACTAAATTCTGAAAGACCATTCAGTTACCTAAACACACTTCTATCCACTTTTTTGTAATTCTATTTTCTTGTGGCTACTGTCATGAAAAGGATTAATATCTTGAGCTGTGACAAACAAACTCTGCAATAAAGAGCTGCTGGGATTTGAGAACAGATTGAAAACATATTTCCTATGACAGGAATAAGTAAAATGTAGTATGTGGATCACATAAGGGAAGCACTGGAAAGCTTAAGATACAGTAAATTTTCTTTTGATGTTTCATGATACTCGGTCATTGTGATTGTAACACCGTAGTCAAAGGAAAGTTGCTGAAGGGATGAAAATAAGGTAACCAAAATATATATAAGCAATTCGGGATGAGTGATCTGCTTTACCAGCAATTTGATAGAGTGGGCAGGAAGGTTTTTTTTTTTGGTAGGTTAATATTCGCTATTTGCTTGACAAATAGTTACAGTAAACTGGACCTAATAGACCTATTACTGGTTCATTTATTAAGGCTTTGTTTCATACAGAGCAAATGTTTGTCATCCCTAAACCAAGAACCTCCAGCCCATAACCATGTGAGATCCAATTTATTTTAGTTGCAGTGAAAGCAATTGTAGGGCAGGGACATAAAAATATATATACAAAAACAATATATTCTAGAAAGCTAGAAAGAATATCTATAAACTGGTAAGCCAGACTTTATCTGCAAATCATTTGAAGATTTACTAAATATACATGGTAAAAGATACATTTAAAACTAGCTAAACAGCATTTCTACAAAGAGATTCACTAATTTACCAGGTTCCCAAAATACAAATTCTCTAACCAACAAAAAGAACCTAATACATATATTTCCAAATAATAAAGATGCATATACATGTATCAAACATTGGTGTTTGTGCTTCTTTACAAGTGTTTCTGGGTTGTGCTGTGTTTTACTGCATTCTAGTTCTTATTTTGTGTTTGCTGCACTTTCATCTATACATATTGTGCATCCATCCTAATAATTCATTGTGAATAATGGTTAGCTTGATACAGAGGCTGCCCTCATCACCGTTTTAATGTCCAGCAGTTATTATACTCTTGGGAGCACAGGAGTATGTCAATTGTGCTTTGACCCAGCACATGGTAAAAGAAGGTTTACTACTGGGAGCAGGTACACATTTATGATTTTAAAATGACAGTGGCCTATTTCAGTTCTGCGTTTTTTAGGCTATGTTTAAACTATGTTATGTGTGCTTATTTAAGTTATAATAATACATTATCCACTATAAACAAATGTTTATTTAATTGTGCACTATAAACCTGGAGCAGTAATGGTAATCAAAGCACTCAATGCAATTAATGACAAGCAATAGCTACAAAATCACATGCAACTTTGGCATGTGTGAATACAGAACATATGGGAAAGAACAGATGCAAGTATAATAACATTCCCCTCTGGGTGATCCATGTACATTGCAAGGATTTTAACAAACTTTGTTGCAGATTCCTACCTTTTGTTATTCTGAAGGAATATCCGTTTGTCTGTCTGTGTCCGTGTGCTCATTGATAATTATAAATCCACTCCCATACAGAATCAATCAGCTGCTGCACCTGCGGGGCATTAATGAGACAAGCTGCAAGGTCTGCTTTCCCTTTGAGCGTATCTCACCAAAAATAAAATTTTTGTTGCAGGGGGTGCTCAAAATCTCATTTGTATCTTAGTACAGACTTCTGGGAAAATCAGTAGGCCAATCAGAAAAGTAGGAAATTACATATCTTGGGGTCATTCTGTACACATTCAGTGTACAGTTCTCCTCCAGGTAGCCATATTGCATTGCATTCTACAGAAAATTACAGCGCTGCAGGTTGAAAAGGAAAGGTCATTTTTAATAACACACAATTACAATATGACTGGTGGCACAATTGTATACGCTATATTAATTTTTTTTTATTTGCTATTTTTTTTAAAGTTACCCTTTAACCACTTGCCCTCCAGAAGGTTTACCCCCCATCGTGACCAGGCCATTTTTTTGCAAAACGGCACTGCGATACTTTAACTGAGAATTGCGCAGTCGTGCGATGATGTACCCAAATAATTTTTTTGGACTATAAACAAAAAAGAATGACAATTAAAAAAAAACAATATTTTTTACTTTAATCTTTTACTGCTATAAAACATATCCAATAAAAAAAAATGTAAAAAAAATCGAATTTGTTCATAAATTTAGGCCACTATGTATTCTGCTACATATTTTTGATAAAAAATCCCAATAAGCGTATATTGGTTTGCACAAAAGTTAGAGCGTCTACATACTATGGGATACATTTTTTAAATTTTTATGTTTTAAAATTTTTTTTTACTAGTAATGGCAAACAGCGACTTATAGCGACATTGCGGCGGACAAATCGGACACTAAGTGACACTTTTTGGGGACCAGTTACACTAATACAGTGATCAGTGTTAAAAAATATGCACTGTCACTGTACTAATAACACTAGCAGGGAAGGGGTTAACATAAGGGGCAATCAAAGGGTTAAATGTTTTCCTAGGGAGTGCTTGCTAACTGTGTGGGGAGTGTTTGTACTGTGGGAAGGCTGAGATTGTTCCTGCTTAGCAGAAACACAGGATCACTACCTCCCCTTCTGACAGAAAGGTGATCTGCCTTGTTTACATAGGCAGGCCGCCATTCTGTCTCTCTCGAGAACAATTGGCAGGTCCCAGCTGACTGTGTCCAATCACAGCGCAAGCAAGTCGCCGGAAGCGTGTGCGCCTGCCCCAGACCTGGAAGTGCAGGATCCTGTACAGGTACGTGATTTTATGCAGAGGAGATTCTTTGCCACTGTATATGTACAGTATACTGTCGGCAGGCATTTAAGAAGAGTCTAAGGGAGTTTGTGGCTTGGAGTTTATAAGAAGCTGAACTTGAAAGACATGTTTTGTTTCTTTCTATTAAATTGTGCAATTATTTAAAAGAACATTAAAAACTGCTAAAATTAAATCCTGGTGTTCACAAGAGGCTCTGCTATTATATTGTGCCCAATGATAACCATTAATTCTGTTTCAAAGTCATTGCAATGGACATTGAGTGATAGCCCTCCTGCAGACTCTGTTTAGTGATGATCGTGGCAGCCATTTTGACCTTGTCTTTTCTTTAATATTATTAAACTGTTTTATACATATGTCTTTGGAGAAGTGGTTAAAAATAACAGTATTGGTAACTTCCATGGTTCACCTACAGCTCCAGAAATGTACTCTGTCCACCAGCAGCTAAAGCATCTTGTGTGACATTGCAGCACAGTACTATGACCTCGGAGCATTGTAAAAACTGCTGGCAATTGACACTAATAAAAAAAAAAAACGAAAAGAACAGCTTTTACTCTGTTTGCTAACAGGATACTTTAATTCCCTGGATGGTTTAGCCTGCCCGTTTAATAAAGTCTGAATTCAGAATCTGAAGAGCATATGGGAGCACAGTATAGAAAGATTCAGCAGAAAGAAAAACAAATTAGATTGTGAATGTTTCTTTTCCTGCAGATGAAAGGGGACATGTAATTTTGCCATTCTAGCTTCCTTACAAGCTTATAGAGAGAAAATAACATTGTATCTCCTTATTCTGACCATAACCAGCAGTGACATATCAGAACTGAAATATTTTTATTTTGTGCCCGAGGAAGCTCTTGGCTTTAGGAAGCACAAAGGTTATCCATACATAAATGTAATAAGATTGGAAGAGCTGGTAAACTTTGTGAATAAGTAAGGGGGAATCTCTGGGATTATTAAAAAATGACTAATATAAATACAAGAAAGAAAAATGCACAAGGACATACATTATTGTACTGTTTTTGTGTTATTGTTTTTTTTTGGTTTTTTTTATGGCAAGAAAATGTATGATTTTTAAATGAGTAGTTAGGAATTTCAATGCTAGTTAACATGTTAATGCCTTTCATACACTTCGTGACCCAAAAGAGAACACAGAGATATTCTTTGGAACGGATAGGATTGCTCTTGAAGAAGAAGAAGAAAAGAAAAGTATATGTGTAGGCAGTGTACTGTATATTATATATATATATATATATATATATATATATATATATTGTACAGGACGCCGTGGCTGGGTCCTGGAAGGACGCTATGTTTCCCATCTGTTTGGACTGTGGTCCCTTTAAGGGAACAAAAAGGGTTAACTCACCTGTCAGAGGAAGTGGGTTTAAAAACAAGACAGGAAGTTGCAGATGGGTGTGGAGGAGTGTAGAGGAGATGGTGGTTTGGGTTTGGTTTGATTTGCAGCAACCAACGTGGACAGCAGCGTTCTGCCTGGAAGCCCCCTAGCAGGTGAAGTCACCTGCAACCACCCAAGGACTGTTTGATTGCGATAGCAATGCTGGACTTTGAATGTCGGTGAGACTGAAAACCTTTTTCTTTTGTTTTTGCTGCTGTCAAGCTGGAGGAACACGGGGTCGTTTGGGTCTACAAAACGCAGGTGCTGAGTCTGCGTCCAATGAACCAATAACCCACAGGAAATTGGGGAAAAGATTGGACTATCTCGGTACTGATAATAGATAAACAAGGACTAAGGTAAGGATAATATTAGAAAAAACAAACATTTTTTAATAGAAAAGACAATTACATACATAAAAAATGTACAGTGTACAATTCAATTCAATACAAAGCAAAGTAACCCCTCCTATACAATCATCAAACACGGCAGATGAGTGCAGGACTTAGCCCGCAAGCTTGACGTTTGTTTGAACGTGAGGAGGAGGTATCTCGACCGGTTTCGCAGCCTAGGCCGCTTCTTCAGGAGAAAGATCTAGAATAGATATTGTTTTTCAATATATAGTCTATATACAGCAGTTGTATTCATGAAGTAACAAGTTAATACATCGTAATACAAAAGGGTGGATCAACTCACCAGTGCACATGGAGACAGATTCCCATCGAGTCCAAAATTGCCTTTCCCGGCGGATATGGGGGTATTGAAATATGGACTAGGCTATGACAATAAGGGAAATTACATTACTCAAGTTTAATTAATTGGTAAATCACCACCACCACGTGTGGTAAGTTATGGTATGGGTGTGAACAAGGATTCCCCAAAAAATTTGAATAAAGTTGGGAGGGGGGGGAGAGGGGGGGGGGCAGTGGGCAGGAAAGGAAGATGGGTGGGAAAGAGGGGGGGGGAAGGGGGGGGAGAAAAAGAGGATGGGGGAGGGGAGGCTAGGTATAGGGGAGAAAAAGGGAAGGAGGGGGGATGGAAAAAAGATGGGTAAGGGGGAGGAGGGGGGGAAGAGGGTGAGGTAGCCAGGAATAAGAAAGGGGGAGGAGGGGGGGAAGAGGGGAGGTAGCGAATAACAAAGTATTCCCCGCAGTGGGTTTCCGATAAAGATTGGTCCCCAAACTGCCATCTGTTTGTTTGATGATGGACAGATCCAGAAATGGGATCTGGCCATCATCAACATTGAAGGTGAAACATAAGTTGAAGGTGTTTTGGCCTAGTCTGTCTATAAATTCCGTAAGTTTCTCTTTGGTGCCTGTCCAAACCAGGAACAGGTCATCAATATATCGATACCATAATAATACTTTTAATAAGTATTCAGCATATCTTTCATCTGATTGTATTGATCAATTAATAGTTGGTCCTAGAGGATTGGAAGGAGGTAACAAACAACACTGAGGGTTGAGGCACATACCATATAGCTGAAAATCCCGGTCTTAGTTCCGCATCTGAGTCGTTCCATATGCCTACTGACGGTGTGTAAAACACTGTCATATAAGCACCCCAATCGATGACGTCAGTATCCGCCACAGGTGTGGCCCACATCGGCGCCATCGATCAGCCCATCTACGTGGTGGTGAGGAGGGGGCCGAGTAGACCCGCGGCGTGCACCACAAGCGGCCATCATTGATGGATCAGCGTGGCTCACAAGAGTGACGTGGTAGACGCGGCCCGAACCCGCACATGCACAAGGGAGGTTTGGAATGCGCATGCGTCGAGGACGGTATGCGTGGATGGTAGCTAGGTAACCATCGGGCATCTCCGTGAGCACTGTCCAGCCGACGGACATCCGAAATTGGTGCCGCTGCAAATAGTTGGACAAGTAACACACACACACATACAAGGATAGTCTATATGCGTGTGCCGCAAGGCTGGCCCAGCATGGGTACCCCACCGCGGATCAGGTGGACCCTAAAACCACCACGCTCCGAATGTAGCCTAAGTATAACTCAGGCAATTTAGGTAAGAGGGATATGGTAGTCCCTCCAAGATGGACACATATCCGCCGGGAAAGCCCTAATGAAAGGGGAATGGACTCCCATGGTCGGCCCCCAAAGTATTGCATCGGTGAGGTGATCCAACCTGTACAGCAAAGAGTTTTACATATATATATAAAAAAAATTAATTAAATTAAATGCACATACAGGCTATACAAAATACAGTTAGTATACAAATTAGGGGGACTTTTGTTAAAAAATCCATATGTATCTTTTACACATCATAGTCAGCAAATTAAGGTCATTCAGTCACAGAGGCACGGAGGATGGCCAAGGGATGGTGGGGTGCAGATGGCATGATAATCCTGTAAGGGAATACATTTTAATAGGCTGAAGTGTGCATATGCACTGGCCAGTACCCCTAGGGGATGCTTAGGGTAAAGATAGACACTAAGAAAGTATATACATTTGAAAGGTAAATGTTTATTCAAAAGAACGTGGGTAGATGCATATAAGGCATAGGGAATGTTCAGTATGTTACACAAGTATAGATAGAGAGCATACAGTTTTTTTGACCAAGTCAACAGCATGAACATACAAAAATTGTTGTGACAGAAAAAAACCTTGCTTGATACATATAAGATCAGGATGATGCCAACATGTTTCGGACTTTGGTCCTTTTTCAAGGCAACTAGATATCCTTTGATTCACATCTAAATTATATGAGAATCAGAGATTAGTACATATAGTGTCTGACAGTCAAATACAGTCTTTTCAAAAACATTGCCAGAGAAGCCAGTATAGTATATAGGTTGTAGGTATGATACTCACATGTAATGCCAGTTTCAAAAAATGCCACAAGTGTAATCCCAAATTAATTGGTATGAGAGATATGCATTGGGTGGAAGTAGTAAAAACAAAGTGGAAATAACCACAAATATGGAAGGCTTGCTGCGACAATTTCAGGTAGTTGCAAGGTCCTATACAGGGCTAGGGCTATGGCCCATAGCCTGTAACGATAGGCTAGCCAAGCAGTATATAATGCTGTAATGAGAGAGTATATAAAGTGTAAGTGTTGAGAGGTAAAATGAAGGAAGAATCGTATACAGACACTAAAATTAGGGTCTGGTTACCTGAGTGTTGTAAAGCCTGATATGGGAGGTCAGTGAGCTCCAGGAAGTCAGCAGCATGTGTCAGCCTAGTTTGGCCTATGAGTATATATCTCCTCAGATAATGGCAATCAGCTGGGCAGGGAGTGTCTGTGTGCTGCATTAAAGGCTGATTGGATGGCTGTCTAAGAGGGAAGAGCGCCATGGCGCGCTATGTATTTTCCCAAGGGGACCTCTGACGAGGCGGCGCCAGGCGTGAGCACACCCAGAAAGGAGAGGTCACGTCCGTCGTCGTGGCGTCACCGACGCGGGTACGGACCGCCGCTGCGACGTGCTGCGCTCCAGATGGAGCGCGAACAGGAAGTAGACAGGTGGGAAGGTCCTGAGAGCGGGGAAGGGGCGCATGCGCATTAAAAAATATGGCGCATGCGTGCCAGGTCTTACCCGCGCCGGGTAACTCACCCAAAATGGAGCAAGCCCATTGGTTAAATTAAGCTGTAAAAAATTATATCTGAGTGGCAATGAGTCTGGCAAACATGTGATACATATACAGTGTGACACAGCAAATCTACAATACTGTGACAATAATGTCAGAAATGTAATTCTAGCATATAGGGCATAAACACTGGAAATAAGCATGGGTACATCATAACATTCTGTGCATATTTGGAATGGTAAGTATTTTTACAGATAGGTTAATTATGTGGATGCAGACATGTGGGAAAATGGGGTCAAAGGTCAAGTTCACAGACTCCAGATTCGAAGCCTTCGAGGTAAGGTTTGAAATTAAAGGCCTCATTGAGCCCGGGGGGCAAGGTGGCATTAAGATGGAAAATCCATCGAAGTTCGCTTTGTAATAAAGCTTTGTTATAATCACCACCTCGAATAGGAGGTGGGATATGATCTAGGGCTTTAAATGAGATTTTGGGGATAGCGTCATGGTGGACAGTCATGCAGTGTCGTCCCAAGGGTAATTCAGGGTCTCGTTTATAGACACTGCAGATATGGCCATATATACGCTTCCACAAAGGTAGTTTGGTCTTGCCCACATAGAAGCATCCACATTCACATTCAAGTAAGTATACAATACCAATGGATCGACAATTCACATAATGTTGAGGGAAAAACCGTTGACCATTTGGTAAAACATTGTGTATGTTGGATTTGGAAAGATATTTGCAATAACTGCAATTGCCACATGGAAAGGTGCCTTTGAGCTGCTTATGGGACCTGTTGCTAGATTTATATTCACTAGTAATAAGTTTGTCTCGGAGGGATGGAGCACGTCGATAAGTAATCAAAGGCTGTGGCGGAACAAAGGGTGAGAGGGATTTGTCAGTGGCAATAATGTGCCAGTGTTTGGAAAGTATTTGAGTGATTTGATTGTATTGTTGACAATAATTTGTAATGATTCTAAGGGGGGATTTGTTTGATGTGGAAGTTTGTTTGGTAGCAAGTAAGATAGAACGTGATTTGGATTTAGCTTTTTTGTATGCGTCTTTTAGGACGCTGTTTTTGTAACCCCGTGCGCGTAATCTGTTCCGTAGGACGGAGGCCTCGTGTTCAAAGGAGGACTAAAAAATTGTCTGAACGCATCGGTCAGACGTCCACCTTCCCCACCGCTCCTTCTGCTACTGACCGAAGCCTCAGCAACTCGTCGTCCAGGACCAGGAGTTTGTAACCTCCCAGTTTCTGGGAACGCGTTGCACAGACCTTTCTGCAAGGCCTCCCTGAGATGTCTCATCCTCTGCTCCCTCTGCGACGGCAAGATAAGGTCCGCAACCTTACCCTTGTACCGTGGATCAAGGAGAGTGGCCAGCCAGTAATGGTCCCTCTCCTTGATCCGAAGAACACGAGGATCCTTCCGCAGGCTTTGCAGGATCAGGGAGGCCATGCAGCGTAGGTTAGCTGAGGCATTCGGTCCGGAGTCTTCTGGGTCACTGAGGATGACATGATCGCCAGCCACCTCCTCCCAGCCACGTACAAGTCCACTGGTTTGTTGGGACTGTACATCATCCCTAAAAGACTGCTGCTGCTGATGCTGAGTGCCAGGCTCCACCTCCATGCTCACACAATCCTCCTCCTCCTCCTCCTGTGTGATGGGTGGGACAGAAGGAACACTGTCCGGATAAAGGGGGCCTTGAGAGGCAAGGAAGTCCTCCTCTTCCTGCCTCCGTTCTGCCTCAAGTGCCCTGTCCATTATCCCACGCAGCGTATGCTCCAACAGGTGGACAAGAGGTACAGTGTCACTGATGCATGCACTGTCACTGCTCACCATCCTCGTGGCCTCCTCAAATGGTGAGAGGACAGTGCATGCATCCCTGATCATGCTCCACTGACGTGGGGAAAAAAGCCAAGCTCCCCTGACCCTGTCCTGGTGCCGTAGTCGCAAAGGTACTCATTGATGGCCCTCTGCTGCGTGTGCAGTCGCTGCAGCATGGCCAACGTTGAGTTCCACCTGGTGGGCATGTCACATATTAGGCGGTTCTTGGGCAGGTTCAGCTCCTTTTGCAGCTCAGTCAGCCGAGCACTGGCATTATAAGATCGGCGGAAATGCACACAGACTTTCCTGGCCTGCCTCAGGACATCCTGTAAGCCTGGGAACCTGCCCAAGAACCGCTGCACCACCAGGTTGAGGACATGAGCCATACAGGGCACATGGGTGAGCTGCCCCTGTCGCAGGGCGGAGAGGAGGTTGGTGCCATTGTCAGAAACGACCATTCCTGGCTTAAGCTGGCGTGGCGTCAACCACCTCTCGGCCTGCCCCTGCAGAGCTGCCAGAACCTCTGGCCCAGTGTGGCTCCTGTCCCCCAAACACACCAGCGCAAGCACGGCATGGCATCTTTTTGCCTGCGTACTTGCGTAGCCCCTTGTACGCCTACGGAGCACCGCTGGTTCCGAGGACAGAGCACTGGAGGAAGAAGAAGAGGAGGGGGTGGAGGAGAGAGGTGTGTCACAACCAGTAGCAGTAGTAGCATTTTGGAGGCGTGGTGGCGGAACAACCTCTAACACTACTGCACCTTGTCCTGCATCCCTCCCAGCTGCCAATAGAGTGACCCAATGGGCCGTGAAAGAAAGGTAACGTCCCTGTCCATGCCTGCTGGACCATGAGTCAGCGGTAATATGCACCTTACCGCTGACCGCCCTGTCCAGCGAGGCATGGACATTGCCTTCCACATGCCGGTAGAGAGACGGAATCGCCTTCCGTGAGAAAAAGTGGCGTTTGGGAACCTGCCACTGAGGAACCGCACATTGAACAAACTCACGGAAGGGGGCCGAGTCTACCAACTGAAAAGGCAGCAGTTGAAGTGCTAGCAATTTAGCCAAGCTAGCATTCAACCGCTGGGCATGTGGATGGCTGGGAGTGTACTTCTTTCGACGGTCCAGCAGCTGGGGCAGGGAAATTTGCCTGCTACAATCGGACGTCGGTGTACTGCAAGTACTTGGTTGTGACACACCTAATTCTACACCTTCAGTCCTCTCAGAGCAGCTTTCAGAGAGGACTGAAGATGTAGTGGGGATGGAGATCCCAGCTGATGAGGAGCAAGGAGAGGTCTGCTTAGTTCTTTGGTGTGGGTCTTTTATGTGTGCCTGGCAACGAGCTGCATGGCAGGTCGACATATGTCTGGTCATGCTTGTGGTGCCCAAGCGGCTGATGTTTTGGCCACGCGAGATACGCTTGAGACAAATATTGCAAATAGCAGTGGTGCGATCTGATGCACTCGTCTCAAAAAAGGCCCACACCAAAGAACTTTTCTGATAACGTGCAGAGGCAGCGCCCTGCACAGGCGGAGCTCTGCGGTGTGGTACAGATGCTGTGCTGGCCTCTAGCTGGCTTCCAGGGGGCATCCTGCCTCGTTGGACATGTGACGCCGCATCCTCCTCCTCGTCCTCCTCCTCATCCTCTCTCCCTTGAGGCACCCACGTGGAGTCAGTGACCTCATCATCCCCTCCCTCTTCACCACTAGAGCAAACCTGGCAGTAAGCTGCAGCTGGTGGAACAGTACTGCCAGATTGCTGTCCTTCAGCATCCCCTCTCTCTGCGCGCACACTACTGACTTCCTCAAGCTGGGTATCATCATCCGATCCTTCGAATCGTTGGGCATCCTCTTGGAGCATGTACCCAACACTGTGCTCAAAGAGTTCGGGGGACTCCTCAGGAGTACATGGTGGGTCTAGGGAAGGGGTGGATGATGATGCCATTGAGTACGCGTTGGCAGCTGCTCTGCCAGTACCCTGAGCCTGGGTGAGAGAGGATGAGGAGGATGAGGAGGGCTTGGTCATCTATTCTACCAAGCCTTCAGCATGATGCGGCTCCACATGTCCAGCTGCCGAAAACAAAGATGAGCGTGTCCCATAGCCACGTGCTGATGACGATGCACGACCACGGCCACGGCCAGCACTGTTGTCTCTAGAAACAGAGCCTGCCTGCCCTGTGTTCTTGCCTCTGCACGCTCTGCCTCCCCTTGGCAGTCTTCCAGGCATTGTAGTCGGTAGTGTATATAGTATAAAAAATAGAGCTCCTATGTGTGCTCACAACACACTGTAGGTCCTATGGGTGCTGACACTAACACACTATAGGTACTATGTGTGCTGCTGACAAGAAAATGTAAGAGCTCTGTTTGCTGCCACTAACACACTAGAAGTCCTATGGGTGCTGCTGAGAAGAAAATATAGCAGCTCTGTGTGATGCCACAAACACAGTAGAAGTCCTATGGGTGCTTCTGGGAAGAAAATATAGGAACTCTGTGTGATGCCACTAACACAGTAGAAGTCCTATGGGTGCTTCTGGGAAGAAAATATAGGAGCTCTGTGTGATGCCACTAACACACTAGAAGTCTTGTGGGTGCTGCTGAGAAGAAAAATAGGAGCTCTGTGTGATGCCACTAACACACTAGAAGTCCTATGAGTGCTTCTGCAAAGAAAATATAGGAGCTCTGTGTGATGCCACTAACACACAATTGAAGTCCTATGGGTGCTTCTGGGAAGAAAATATGGGAGCTCTGTGTGATGCCACTAACACACTAGAAGTCCTATGGGTGCTTCTGCGAAGAAAATATAGGAGCTCTGTGTGATGCCACTAACACACTAGAAGTCCTGTGGGTGCTGCTGAGAAAAAAATATAGGAGCTCTGTGTGATGCCACTAACACACTAAAAGTCCTATGGGTGCTTCTGGGAAGAAAATATAGGAGCTCTGTGTGATGCCACTAACACACAATTGAAGTCCTATGGGTGCTTCTGGGAAGAAAATATGGGAGCTCTGTGTGATGCCACTAACACACTAGAAGTCCTATGGGTGCTTCTGCGAAGAAAATATAGGAGCTCTGTGTGATGCCACTAACACACTAGAAGTCCTGTGGGTGCTGCTGAGAAGAAAATATAGGAGCTCTGTGTGATGCCACTAACACACTAGAAGTCCTATGGGTGCTTCTGGGAAGAAAATATAGGAGCTCTGTGTGATGCCACTAACACACAATTGAAGTCCTATGGGTGCTTCTGGGAAGAAAATATGGGAGCTCTGTGTGATGCCACTAACACACTAGAAGTCCTGTGGGTGCTGCTGCGAAGAAAATATAGGAGCTCTGTGTGATGCCACTAACACACTAGAAGTCCTATGGGTGCTTCTGGGAAGAAAATATAGGAGCTCTGTGTGATGCCACTAACACACAATTGAAGTCCTATGGGTGCTTCTGGGAAGAAAATATGGGAGCTCTGTGTGATGCCACTAACACACTAGAAGTCCTATGGGTGCTTCTGCAAAGAAAATATAGGAGCTCTGTGTGATGCCACTAACACACTAGAAGTCCTGTGGGTGCTGCTGAGAAGAAAATATAGGAGCTCTGTGTGATGCCACTAACACACTAGAAGTCCTATGGGTGCTTCTGGGAAGAAAATATAGGAGCTCTGTGTGATGCCACTAACACACAATTGAAGTCCTATGGGTGCTTCTGGGAAGAAAATATGGGAGCTCTGTGTGATGCCACTAACACACTAGAAGTCCTATGGGTGCTTCTGGCAAGAAAATATAGGAGCTCTGTGTGATGCCACTAACACACAATTGAAGTCCTATGGGTGCTTCTGAGAAGAAAATATGGGAGCTCTGTGTGATGCCACTAACACACTAGAAGTCCTATGGGTGCTTCTGGGAAGAAAATATGGGAGCTGTGTGTGATGCCACTAACACACTAGAAGTCCTATGGGTGCTTCTGGGAAGAAAATATGGGAGCTCTGTGTGATGCCACTAACACAGTAGAAGTCCTATGGGTGCTTCTGGGAAGAAAATATAGGAACTCTGTGTGATGCCACTAACACAGTAGAAGTCCTATGGGTGCTTCTGGGAAGAAAATATAGGAACTCTGTGTGATGCCACTAACACAGTAGAAGTCCTATGGGTGCTTCTGGGAAGAAAATATAGGAACTCTGTGTGATGCCACTAACACAGTAGAAGTCCTATGGGTGCTTCTGGGAAGAAAATATAGGAACTCTGTGTGATGCCACTAACACACTAGAAGTCCTGTGGGTGCTGCTGAGAAGAAAATATAGGAACTCTGTGTGATGCCACTAACACAGTAGAAGTCCTATGGGTGCTTCTGGGAAGAAAATATAGGAACTCTGTGTGATGCCACTAACACAGTAGAAGTCCTATGGGTGCTTCTGGGAAGAAAATATAGGAACTCTGTGTGATGCCACTAACACAGTAGAAGTCCTATGGGTGCTTCTAGGAAGAAAATATAGGAACTCTGTGTGATGCCACTAACACAGTAGAAGTCCTATGGGTGCTTCTGGGAAGAAAATATAGGAACTCTGTGTGATGCCACTAACACAGTAGAAGTCCTGTGGGTGCTTCTGAGAAGAAAATATAGGAACTCTGTGTGATGCCACTAACACAGTAGAAGTCCTATGGGTGCTTCTGGGAAGAAAATATAGGAACTCTGTGTGATGCCACTAACACAGTTGAAGTCCTATGGGTGCTTCTGGGAAGAAAATATAGGAACTCTGTGTGATGCCACTAACACAGTAGAAGTCCTATGGGTGCTTCTGGGAAGAAAATATGGGAGCTCTGTGTGATGCCACTAACACACAATTGAAGTCCTATGGGTGCTTCTGGGAAGAAAATATAGGAGCTCTGTGTGATGCCACTAACACACTAGAAGTCCTGTGGGTGCTTCTGGGAAGAAAATATGGGAGCTCTGTGTGATGCCACTAACACACTAGAAGTCCTGAGGGTGCTTCTGGGAAGAAAATATGGGAGCTCTGTGTGATGCCACTAACACACTAGAAGTCCTGTGGGTGCTTCTGGGAAGAAAATATGGGAGCTCTGTGTGATGCCACTAACACACTAGAAGTCCTGTGGGTGCTTCTGGGAAGAAAATATGGGAGCTCTGTGTGATGCCACTAACACACTAGAAGTCCTGTGGGTGCTTCTGGGAAGAATATATGGGAGCTCTGTGTGATGCCACTAACACACTAGAAGTCCTGTGGGTGCTGCTGAGAAGAAAATATAGGAGCTCTGTTTGCTGCCACTAACACACTAAAAGTCCTATGGGTGCTTTTGGGGTGCAATGCTGTGCTAACAGCACTGCGGTTGGTACTACTGAAATACTGTACTAACAGTAAAACACGCACCAGACTAATCCCCAGCAGCAGCTAATAACACACTAACCAGCAGCAACAGACGATCAATGACAGGTAGCAATGGTTTAGCAAATAAATAGCCAATGGTTTAGCAAAGTAGAGCAAATGTTTCTATATGAATGAATCTAGCAAAGACACAGAATCAGCCTGATCTCTCCTAAAGCCGGAACTCATGTGACCGTCGCCGACGGCGTGGCAGCCTTTTAAATGGTGGGGCGTGTACTAAAGCCCCTGAGCTTTAATTGGCTACAGGCGTCCTGCCTGTAGCCAATTATGGCTCTCCGAGTTTCCGGCGCTGTGATTGGCCAAACATGCGGGGTCACAGTGCATGCTTGGCCAATCATCAGCCAGCAATGCACTGCTCCGGCCGCAATGCATTGCGGGGCCGCTCGCATCACACGAATGTGATGCGAACGGCCCAAATAGTTCTGGGCTCGACGATCGAGCGAACGCCCAGGGCTCGATGCGAACGTGGGTTCGCATCGAGCACCGGGCCCATCCCTATTCCCAACCTCCCAAATACAAATTTGCGTACGCAGGGGCACATGAGGTCCCCATAGCGACTCCTTGAGTCTGCAGGAATAATTGTTCATTGAAGGTGAAATAATTTTTAGTTAAAATGAATTTCAAAAGAGTCAATATAAATTCATTAAGGGGCCAAGTTTTAGTGTCTTGTTCAAAGAGAAAGGATCCAGCCGTCAGGACCCCCTGCTCCTGGGGAATGCTCGAATACAGAGCTTCGACGTCAATCGCCAGGAGCAGGGAGTCCGGAGGGATCTGGATCCCCTCAATCTGTTGCAACAAGTCAGCGGTGTCTTGGATGTAGGATGGGAGGCTGTGAACGTGAGGCATCAGAAATGCATCCACAAATTTACTGGCATTGTCTGTCAGAGAACCTATTCCTGACACGATTGGTCTCCCAGGGGGAATACGTACGCTTTTATGGGTTTTAGGAAGTGAATAAAAGGTGGGGATGCGAGGGAATTTGGGAACAAGGAACTCGAAAGTGTCCTTGTCGATGAGGCCCAAATGAAAGGCTTCACCGCAAAGGACAGTCAGTTCCTGGGTAAACGAGGAGGCTAGGGATGCAGTGATGCAGACGATACCAGCTGCGATTGCCCAAAATTTTTTGGCACATCGCCTGGTATTGTTGATGCGTCATTATCACAATATTGCCCCCCTTATCTGACTGTTTGATGACAATATCTGAGCGACCCTGTAAGCTGCTGTCAAGCTGTTTAAAGTTTAATAAACCTCCTTTTGGGTTAAAAGCCTGTGTCCTGCGGTCTGGCTGGTCCCCCGAACTTTACAAGTGGTGCTCGAATGCGGGCAGGACAGAGTAACAGGCGTTTTTTTTGCTGTTTTTGCATTTGAATTTAAAACTGACATTTAAAAGGGACGGTACAGTGGGTTTATGTCCTGGGTTAAAGCTGCCCAAACCCTGAAAGCTGAAGCAATGGAGGAACTAATTAAACAACTGTCCCTGGCTAATATGCAAGCGCAGACCCGCCATGAAGAAAATACTCGCCTGTTGGTGGCTCAGTTGGCAGCACAGCAAGCAACCCAGCAAGGGGTTATGCAGGCTCAGGTGACTGCCTTAAAAGAAGTAGTGCAGCAGTTTTCTCAGGGTCGTGAGCTAGCGGCTGTTGCCCCAACCAAGTGACCGTGAGGGCAAGCCATTTTTTGCAGAAATTGTCCCCGAGTGATGATGTAGAGGCTTTTCTTGCTACATTTGAGAGGACGGCAGAGAGAGAAGGGTGGCCCCAGGACCAGTGGGCCGGCCTAATTGCACCTTTTCTCACCAGAGATTCTCAAAAAGCCTACTTCGACCTGCCACCAGAGGACGCTAAAGACTATCAAAAACTAAAGGCAGAAATACTGGCTCGTTTGGGGGTGACTACGGCCGTTCGGGCCCAACGAATGCACCAATGGAAGTATTGTCCAGATCGTCCACCACGGTCTCAAATGCATGACCTGGTGCAACTGGTAAAAAAATGGCTGCAGCCTGAAGTGTTGTCGGGCCCCCAAATCGTGGAGCGGGTCGTGCTGGACCGATACCTACGGTCACTGTCAGACGACCTTCAACGGTGGGTCAGCCATGGAGACCCCAAAACAGTGAACCTCCTTGTCGAGATGGTAGAGCGATATACAGTGGTGGAGGATCTGCTTGGCCCTACCAAGCGCCAAGGGCCCAGTCTGCCACGGCCTATTCGATCGACTGCCGCCCTTCGAAAGGATGTACCCCAGAGCCCTGGAATCAACACCCCGGAAGGTCAAGAGTCACTCCCAGTACCTCCTCAGCGATCTGTTCCTGTTCGGAGAGGAGGGGATGTACAATGTTGGCGATGTCATTCCTGGGGCCATACCCAGGCCCACTGCCCACTGCAAGAGGAGCCCATGGAATGCAGGGTTCTTCGGAGGGGGTCTTTTGTTGCTCATAGAGCATGTACCACACACCTTGACCGTGGAGAAATTTGAGTGTGTAGTCCAAGTGAACCACCTCCCTGCCTGGGCTTTGCTGGATTCCGGAAGCATGGTAACCCTGGTTCATCCTAGAGTAATTGGGAAGATCGGTCCGGTAAGCAAAACTTTACGGGTTGTGTGCATTCACGGGGACACTAGAGAGTACCCTCTCATCTCGGTGTCCATCTCCACAGCATATGGTACTGGTACTCAAGAGGTGGGGGTGGTAAAGAACTTGATACATGATGTTATCATAGGACGAGACTGTCCATTTTTTGAAAAACTGTGGGGACAAGGAGAACTACCTGAACGATCCCAAGACTGGGGAGAAACTAGTTCCTCTGTTCCTACGGTTGAGGGTAATAACCCTGAGATGCCAAATGTTCCTAATGTGGATCCAGTTGATACAAATGCTAATGATTGGATTAATGGTGATGAAAGTAGTGCTGATACTGTTAAGGGTGTCAAAATGTGTGGTTCGCAGACCTACCTGAACACTGAGGAGGGGGAACCTTCCCCACTTCAGGTAATGCTGGGTGAAGAGGATGAGGAAGTGGCCTCTACCCCTGCCCTGCCGGATTTGGGTGTTCCCCAGGGGACATTTGGTACTGCCCAGATGCAGGACCCCACTTTGGCCCGTGCACGGGAACAAGTTATAGTATTAAATGGGGTACCCCAAGAGCCAGGTGCGAATGAGCGGTGGCCCCACTTTGCAATATGTAATGAATTGCTTTATCGGGTTACCAAAGTGAGAGAAAATGTGGTAGAACAATTATTGGTACCCCAACAGTATAGACGCAAGGTCCTGGACCTGGCCCATGATGATGTTTTAGGGGGACACCTGGGAGTTGAAAAGACGGAGGCACGGATCACCGACCGGTTTTACTGGCCAGGTCTGAAAGCAGAGGTAAGAAGATACTGTGCCTCTTGTCCCACCTGTCAGTTGACCGCTCCGGTGACCCACTTCCGGAGCCCTTTGGTCCCTCTGCCCATAGTTGAGGTCCCATTCGAGAGGATAGCCATGGATATAGTGGGTCCTTTGGTAAAGTCAGCTCAAGGTCACTCCTACATACTGGTGATCCTTGACTATGCCACCCGATATCCTGAAGCGCTACCTCTGCGGAATACCTCCTCTAAGGCTATTGCTCGGGAATTATTCCAGTTGTTCACACGGACTGGTTTTCCCAAGGAAATACTGACGGACCAGTGCACCCCGTTTATGTCGAGGGTTATGGCTGATGTGTGCAAGCTGTTCCGGATTAAACAGCTGCGCACATCGGTCTACCATCCACAAACGGATGGGTTGGTAGAGCGCTTTAAGAAGACCCTTAAGTCTATGCTCAAGCGGGTTGTACAAAGGGATGGGAAAGACTGGGACTGCCTGTTACCCGCTCTCCTGTTTGCTATCCGGGAAGTGCCCCAGGCCTCCACTGGGTTTTCGCCCTTTGAGTTGGTATATGGGCGGAGACCTCGCGGACTACTGGATTTTGTTAAAGAGGAATGGGAAAGTGAACCTATTCAGCATAAGAGTGTTCTTGAATATGTTTCCCAAATGCAGGAGAGGATCCGAACTGTGATGCCTCTAGTCAAAGAACATTTGCAAAAAGCCCAGGAGGCTCAACGATGGGTCTATAATAGGGCTGCTAGAATAAGGAACTTCCAAGTGGGGGATCGAGTAGCGGTGTTGATCCCCACTGTGGAAAGTAAATTCTTGGCCAGGTGGCAAGGCCCCTTTGAAGTTGTAGAAAAAGTGGGAGAGGTAAATTATAGAGTCCACCAACCAGGTAAGAGGAAACCCTATCAGATATATCATGTAAACTTGTTAAAGCCCTGGACAGACAGGGAACCAGTGACCTCCCTGGCTGGTGCAAGACTTGAGCCTCGGGTTGGGGTGGAGAGTGTTCAAGTAGCAAATACCCTGTCTAGAGTCCAAAGTCAGCAGGCAAAGGAGTTCTTGCAGAGACATAAAGAGAAATTTTCAGACTTGCCAGGGCTCACTAGTGTCATAGAGCATGATATTGTCACGGAACGAGGAGTCAAAGTTTTTGTCCGGCCTTACCGCATTCCAGAGGCCCAAAGGAAGGCTGTTTCAGAGGAAGTGAAGAAGATGTTAGACCTGGAGATTATTGAGGAATCACAGAGTGAGTGGTCAAGCCCGATTGTGTTGGTACCGAAGCCCAACGGGACTCTGCGATTCTGCAATGATTTCCGGAAACTAAATGAAGGTTCACGGTTTGATGCCTACCCCATGCCCCGGGTAGATGAGCTTATTGAGAGACTAGGTCCAGCCAGGTATATCACTACATTAAACCTTACCAAGGGGTATTGGCAAATCCCGTTGACTAAGGCTGCTAGAGAGAAAACTGCTTTTTCTACCCCAGAGGGAAGTTTTCAGTACAAGAGAATGCCTTTTGGATTGCAAACTGCTCCAGCCACATTTCAGAGGGCAATGGATAGGATTTTACGTCCTCACCGGGAGTATGCCTCAGTATACTTGGATGACATAGTCATTTTTAGCAAAGACTGGGAATCACACTTGCCCAAAGTCCAGGCAGTACTGGACTCCCTTTGGAAGGAGGGGTTTACAATAAACCCGGAAAAATGTGCTTTGGGAATGGAGGAGGTGAAATATCTGGGCTATGTTGTGGGTAGAGGGGTAGTAAAACCTCAGGTCAACAAGGTAGAGGCTGTACAGAATTGGCCCCGCCCCCTCACAAAAAAACAGGTACGTGCATTCCTGGGTATGGTGGGATACTACAGGAGGTTTGTACCCAACTTTGCCATGTTGGCAGCTCCATTGACCGATCTGACTAAGGGTCGGAAATCGGTCATGGTGGAGTGGAATGCAGACGCTGAGGAGGCTTTTTTGGAGCTCAAGTCGGCACTGTGCCAACACCCTGTCCTAGTAGCACCCAATTTTTCAAAAGAGTTTGTTGTACAGACTGATGCTTCCGATGTAGGATTGGGAGCGGTGTTGTCACAGGTTATTCATGGCGAGGAGCACCCAGTAGTCTTCCTCAGTAGGAAGTTAACACCAGCGGAGAAAAACTACGCTATAATTGAACGAGAGTGTCTGGCCATTAAGTGGGCTCTGGAATCCCTCAGATATTACCTTTTGGGGAGGAAGTTTAGGCTGATTTCTGACCATGCCCCTTTGACATGGCTGAGACAAGGTAAAGGGACTAATGCCAGGGTTACTCGGTGGTTCCTGGCACTCCAGGAATTTAAATTTGTAGTGGAGCATAGGCCCGGGAGACTGCATCAAAATGCAGATGCCCTCTCCCGAGTCCATTGTTTGAGCTCCACTGTTGCCTCCACCTCCTTGGCGTTGGGGCACAGGGGGGGGATATGTACAGGACGCCATGGCTGGGTCCTGGAAGGACGCTATGTTTCCCCTCTGTTTGGACTGTGGTCCCTTTAAGGGAACAAAAAGGGTTAACTCACCTGGGTTTAAAAACAAGACAGGAAGTTGCAGATGGGTGTGGAGGAGTGTAGAGGAGATGGTGGTTTGGGTTTGGTTTGATTTGCAGCAACCAACGTGGACAGCAGCGTTCTGCCTGGAAGCCTCCTAGCAGGTGAAGTCACCTGCAACCACCCCAAGGACTGTTTGATTGCGATAGCAATGCTGGACTTTAAATGTCGGTGAGACTGAAACCTTTTTCTTTTGTTTTTGCTGCTGTCAAGCTGTTTAAGTTTAATAAACCTCCTTTTGGGTTAAAAGCCTGTGTCCTGTGGTCTGGCTGGTCCCCCGAACTTTACAATATATATATATATATATATATATATATATATATATATATATACATATATATACACATATACACACATATACACACACATACACACACACAGTATATACACACACTATATTACCAAAAGGATTGGGATGCCTGCCTTTACATGCACATGAACTTTAATGGCATGCCAGTCTTATGCCATGTACACACGATCGGACTTTCAGCCAACAAAACTGTGGATTTTTGTTCGAAAGTTGTTGGCTCAAACTTGTCTTGCATACCCACGGTCACACAAATGTTGGCCAACAATTACGAACGTGGGAACATGGTGACGTACAACACGTACGACGAGCCAATAAAAAGGAAGTTTAATAGCCAGTGCACCACCCTTTGGGCTCCTTCTAATCTCGTGTTTATCTCGTGTTAGTAGAAGTTTGGTGAGAGAAGATTTGCACTTTTCAGCCTCGTGCTTTTCAGTTCGCTTCTGCTTTTAAGTTTGTGCTTGTCGGTTCATATCTGTTCTTCAGTGCGTGTTGTCAGTGCGTTCTATTTATAGTTTGCTTCTGTTTTTCAGTGCGTTCTTGTCCGCTTGTTTCTGATTTTCAGCTCGTTCTTCTCAGGTCCTTTTTGATTTTCATTGTGTTTTGTCACTTCGTTAGAGCAGCCGACTGTTTTCTAGCCATGTTGCGGTTACGTACTCGTGGTAGAGTTTGTGCTGTTTTTGGGCTTGGTGTAGGAGTTCTTGCTTTGACCCAAGTCCAGTCCATGAACATGGGGAGGTGGAGTTCATGGACCAAGAATTGGTTACTTAATTGTGACCAATTCTCTTATATGCCTTTGCTGCGGGAGCTCCTGGAGAATAATTCTGACGGTTTCAGGAAATATCTCCGGATGACAGACCCCGTCTTTTACCGTCTGTTGGCTTTGCTGTCCCCCTATATTACCAATCAGGACACCTGCATGCGGCAAGCCATCACCCTTGAGCAAAGGCCCTCCCCCCAAATGCTAAGTCAACCAATACCAATACTCTCTCAAAAATCTGCTGACTTTGCCAAACCCATACACACTATACCAACCTCTTTTGTGTTCATATTTATGGATGAATTCACCAAAGCATGTAGTGCAAGTGCCTGCCTGAATACTTTCAAATGGTACTGTTTAAAGTTTTGTTCTCCTATTATCTTGATAGGTAATTGCAGAATGTAAAAATGTGCTTCAATTTGGACAGTTTGTATTCATATTTTTGGATTATGACATTTATTACCTGTCCAGTGGGCTGCCAATAGTGTAAGTAAGGAGGGGCTGGCCAAAGTAACACACATTATTTATGCATTCAGTTTTCAATGAAGCAGAGATGGTTACCTGTCCAAAACATCTCCCACCCCCCAACTTGGGGTCATACTACTACAACTACAAGGGGTACAGTAGTATTGTGATGTTGGCAGTGGTGTCGGCGACGTATGAGTTCCTCTATCTGGACGTGGGGAAGAATGGCTGTCTGTCTGATGGAGGAGTCATCGCCCAGAAAGACAGCTTGGGGTTGTCACCTCTAGGGTATAATGTGGCATTTGATGAGGCCGTTCCCCATGAGGACCCTGACCCTGGAGCAGAGGGTTTTTAACTACCAAGTGTATAAAGGGGGAAAAACACTGCGCTAAACCTCAGTGAAAAAAAATTATATATACAGCAGCTAGCACTCAAAGTCAAAATAGCATATGAAAAAATATGTGCAGCGCTCAAAATTGTAACCATAAAAATGGGAACATGACATATAATACTCCACTACAAATAATATCAATAATCATACAATGGTGTGAGACAAAACAATGTGAAATGTGAATAAAGAATAAAAACTCAAATTGTGCTATTGAAACACAGTGAATTATGGGACCTAGTCCATGTGTTGAATGACAAAAAAATGAAGGAAAAAGTTCTTATGGCCCCGCTTCCAAATGGATTTGACTGAAGTGTAGTCTGAGTGGGCCGATTGGTGTGCCAATAAACTTTTTTCCCCAAGGGTAAAGAAAATACGATAAGGTACTCTTACCGACTTTGGTGGACGCACATACCGTACGGCAGTGAGTCAAACAGGCTTTATACTCCTAAAGATGTCACATTGGATGCGATGGTAGGCTTACTTACTTACTTTTTTTGCAGCACTTTCTTGATCCTTCTATACTGATCCTGCTCCCTCAATTTCAGATCTGACCAGAGTTTCCTCAATTGCTCCTTGGATCGCCGTACCCCAAAAGTCCTGTGCAGACTTCCAACTACTTTAGTCATGATCTTGGCCTTTCTCACATTTGGGTTTCTGTACGGTCCATGATTCCCATCATAGTCGGTCCTCTTAAAGATGTCCATCATCTCCACCATCTCTTCAAAGGACATATTTGAGGCCTTTTATCTCCTCCTGGATCTGGAACTGCCTTGCTCCGGGCTTTCCTCATCGTTGCTGCTCTCTGCAGGCACTTGCTGTGTCTCCATGTGCTCTCCCTCTTCCCCCCAAAAAGAAGAGGCACTACACTAGAAAGAAGGACAGGGTGGAGTTTGACGCATGTGCAGTGTATATACAGCATAACACGCGTGCGACGTACGTACGATCTGTAAGTGGAGGACCGAGGATTGTAAGCGCTGATCGTTCTAACAAAAGGTACAATTGTAACTTGGGGCATCAGGGGTTAGACTGCTTAGAGATTGACGCCTATATTGGGATTGTGTTGTGTCTTGCAGCTAAAATGGTGATAAATTCACAGACCCAGACTCCCTGCCCAAATTCCTAGACATGTACACGGAGCTGCCATGTCTCTGGCAAGTCCAAAGCAGGGACTAGTCGAACAAGCAAAAAAGGAAGGCAGCGCTGGATAAACTGTTGGAATTGGTGAAGCAGGTATATCTCACAGCAGACATCAACTATTTGAAGGCCAAAATTGGTAGCCTGAGGAGCACATATAATAGGGAGTGCAAGAAGGTCCATTCCATGAGATCCAGAACAGCAGCAGATGTCCCCAGGCTGTGGTGCTACGGCAGACTGCATTTTTTGTCAGACCAAACGGAACCCAGGCCATCACTATCTACACTTCCTTCAACACTTTCTTCCACCCAGGAAGATGTGGAGGAGCACAGCTTGACCCAGGTATAGCATTGTTCATCATATTTCTTGTCAAAAATGTAATGATGTTAACTAGATGTTAGTGATTTAGCAAAGTGGTTTACATATCAATAGACAGTAGTAGCCAAAAATGATTGGGACAAGAATAAAAAAATGCTGGGGTCAGAAGGATAGTCTTTTCTATTTGGTAACATTCAATTTGCAACAGTCATGAGCTCAAAATTGTGTGTGATTGATGACCAAAAAACTAAAACTATGTACCATTTTCATACACAGGAAAGTCTCAGCCAGGAGGTGGCCATGGCAAGCAGTCTGACGGAATCCCAGGTTCCTCCCCTCTGCCCTCCAACCAAAAGGACCAGGAAGGCAAGGAATCTTGAGGAGTCTGCGTCTGTTTTCCTAAACAGGCTACTGTGCAGGCAAGTCACTTAACACGACCCCTGGTGTACACAAGGCATTTGGACTTGTCACTGCAAGCAAACTAGAAAACATGTACGAGGGCGCACAATCTGTGAAGAAATTATTTGGAAGGTCCTAAACAAGGGGATGAGGGGATAACTAACAACTCAAACCCATCTGTGTGAGTTGGACCATACTCCTCCACAACCTCCAGCAACACCATCAACACCACAGCCACCCAACCCACCACAGCAGCATGGAAGGAAGTGTGGAAGGGAGTGTTGAGAGTGATGGCCTGGGTTTGGTGTGGTCTGGCAGAAAATGCAGACTATTGTAAGACCACAGCCTCGGGACATATATGTAATCTGCTGCTGCTCCCAATCTCTCGGAGTCCTGGACTGTATTGTGCTCCCTATTAAATGGACTCTTCAGGTTACCAATTTTGACAGTCAAATAATTGATGTCTGCCCTGGGGTACAAAGGCTTCACCGATTCTAACCGTTTCTCCAGTGTTGCCTTCCTCTTTATTTCGTTCTGATTTGTGCTTTTACATTTTGTTTTTGACAAATACTTGGCTATGTGTTTTACTTCAAAAAGGACAGTTTGTTTGTGAGTAGGCAGGTACATTTCAAAAATACAAGTAGTTGTATATTTGAGGTTAATACAAGATAATAATGGTGTTGTGGCAACTTGACCCCCAAAACGAAAACAAAAAATTATGGAGATCACGAGAAAAAAACAACAAAAACAAATATTATTCAGGAGATCACTATAAAGAATAAAAAATCAGTTTGTCAGAACTCTGTGAATATCAGCAGCAAAGCAACTTCATCATTATAGCATTATAAAGAAGAAGAGAATGTGCTGCATTTCTAGATTTCATAATTTGCCGCGTGATGAATGTGATATCTCCATTACGAACGGTAGTTTTACAAGTCCGAGCACTTCCGGCTCTTACTTGATTCCGAGCATCCATGAACTTTTGTGCGCAGACTTGTGTACACACGATCGAACTTTCAGACAACAAAGTTTTGTTGGCGGAAAATTTGAGAACCTGCTAGCCAACATTTGTTGGCAGAAAGTCCGACAGCAAATGTTCGATGGAGCATACACACGGTTGGACTTTCAGCCAACAAGCTCACATCCAACATTTCCCATCGGAAAATCCGATCGTGTGTACGTGGCATTAGTCCGTAGGGTTCAGTATTGAGTTGGCCCACCCTTTGCAGCTATAACAGCTTCATCTCTTCTGGGAAAGCTGTCCACATGATTTAGGAGTGTTTCTATGGGAATGTTTGACCATTCTTCCAGAAGAACATTTGTGAGGTCAGGCACTGATGTGGACGAGAAGGCCTAGCTCGCAGTCTCTGCTCTAATTCATCCCAAAGGTGTTCTATCGGGTTGATGTCAGGACTCTGTGCAGGCCAGTCAAATTCTTCCACCCCAAACTCATTCATACATGTCTTTATGGACCTTGCTTTGTGCACTGGTGCACAGTCATGTTGGAACAGGAAAGGGTCATCCCCAAACTGTTCCCACAAAGTTGGGAGCATGAAATTGTCCAAAATGTCTTGGTATATAACACCTTAAGAGTTCCCTTCACTAAGTCGCCAAGCCTGAAAGCTCTGAAAAACAACCCCATATCATAATCCCCCCTCCAAATGTATGTACATTTATTCTATAATTTGTTGTTTGAAAATAAGTGTTTTTATGTTTTTTAATTCTGCAAAATTACTTGTTACGCTGCTTTGAAAAAGTAATAAACAAAAGGAATGACAAGGTAAAAAAATGGTAAAAGATAGAATAAAAAAAAAAAAAAAAACTAGCAGGAGAATAATAGCGAAGGGGAGAATGGAAGGAATGCGCTAATTTAGAGTGATTAGGGTTAACTAAGGGTTCATATGGGGTTAAAAAGAAATGCTTTTTATTACATTTTTAGTAACCTAAAAGGTTTCTTTAGCTGATGTCATATGCGGACCAAAGATAATACATTTGATCTACATATGATTGAAATAGTAATTACAATAATACCACAAATTGATATCTTAATATTCAGTGGCACTTGCAGATTCTCAGCAAATTTAATTTTACACAGGAGTGACTGCATTTTGACAGGCACTGACAGACACTTCTGCTGAATAATACAGGGCAATGGCAATGAGGGTGGCATGGGAATGGAAATGTAAGAGATGTGTCCTAAAAACTATGTTGAAGTATTTTAGGGATATATCACTTATGTTAAAAATCTTCAAGTGATTAATATGGTGCCTAGGTGAAAAGAAGTTGGTATATTGTCAGTGGCGGCTGGTGAAGTTTTAGGATGGGGGGCCCCCAGATCCGGCACTTCCATTTTGACCCCTCCCATTTCTCATAAGCCCCACCCCTTATATAATCCACCCACTCCGTCCCATGTATTCCACTTGTTTCCACCCATAGTGTCAGGAGTATACAGCTCAGCATCACAGGACAGAGTATACAGCCCCAGAATCACAGGACAGAATATACAGCATCACAGATCAGGGTGTATAGGTCAGCATTACAGATCAGGGTGTATAGGTCAGCATTACAGATAGGGTTTATAGGTCAGCATTACAGATAGGGTATATAGGTCAGCATTACAGATAGGGTATATGGCCCAGAATTACAGATAGGGACGGCCGCTGGGCTTGCGGCACTGATGCACCCCCCGGCACCAGGGGTGGCCACGGGGCTCAGGGTACTGTTAGCCAGCACCCCCACCCCCCCTCACTGAAGGTCCAGCACTTACTATGCGGCAGGCTGCTCTCCTGCTGTGTCCTCTTCTCCTCCTGTGTCCTCTGGGCAGTGGCAGCGGCAGTGGCGGGTGTGGCTCCAGCGCATCTCCTCTTTCAAATCGCTAGGTATCCAATAGGATAGCCAGCCACTTTGGCCAATCGGGAAACAGGACTCGCAACCTGTCTCCTGATTGGCGGGGAGAAACTGTAGTGTGAAAATAGCGAATAGTTATTTTGAAGCCTATTAGAGCCTCTTGCTCTAATCAGGTGCTTCAAAAAACACACCCCCCGCCTATCCCCGCCATAGGAATTCATGTGCCCGGCGTCCTAAAAGGGGCCAGGCACATGGATAGGGTGGGCAGCGGTGGTGTTAGGGAGGGCAGCGCCCATGCGCCCACAATCCACGGGCTGCCACTGTATATTGTGGAGACATTTCGGAAGCAATGAAACCCACATCAAACTGCCAAAATGTCACCAGTTCTCGCATTGTTTTAATAAACACAAAATAAAGTTCCTTGCAATTTTTGGCTAATATTTAAAAAGGCCACACTTGTACATGCTTCTGAAAACTTTTATGTTGTCAAGTTACTGATACAAGATGCATATTTACTTAAATTTAAAGTGATTATAAATGATCACATTGTAAACAAACCCATTCATTTTAAAATAGAAATGAAAGGTAAAACATTTATATAAACATATATATATATATATATATATATATATAATATATATATATATATATATATATATATATATATATATATAAAGAAACATAAATTATTTTTCCTTTTTTATAAGGAATCACATTCCCTCTGTTTCCTCTGTTCTCAGCTGCATAAGAGCTGGGGGAGGAGGAGAAACAGCAGAAGTATACCAATCTTCCCAATGAATGGCTATGCAAGGGGGGTGTGTCAGGACAAGTCTGATCATTGGAGGAGAACAGGCTGAGTTCCCAGCATAGCTAGAAAACTGATCATGATGCGTTCTCCTGCTTAGTGTGGTCAGTTTTTAATAGGTAAGCAGAGGGACTGGCAGGTCCACCAGGAATTCTACACAAAGGAAGCAATTCAGACAAGTTTTCAATGAATAATTACCTTTATATCTGAGGTAACCGGTGGCAGTTTGGTTGCAGCTCTCCAACACACCCATGCAGGCACAGTGCTAGCAAATAGCACCCTGGAAGGACTCAGGGTACACACTGGGGGGGGGGGGGGGGGGGGGGGGGGGGGGGGGGGGGGGGGGGGGGGGGGGGGGGGGGGGGGGGGGGGGGGGGGGGGGGGGGGGGGGGGGGGGGGGGGGGGGGGGGGGGGGGGGGGGGGGGGGGGGGGGGGGGGGGGGGGGGGGGGGGGGGGGGGGGGGGGGGGGGGGGGGGGGGGGGGGGGGGGGGGGGGTGGGGGGGGGGGGGGGGGGGGGGGGGGGGGGGGGGGGGGGGGGGGGGGGGGGGGGGGGGGGGGGGGGGGGGGGGGGGGGGGGGGGGGGGGGGGGGGGGGGGGGGGGGGGGGGGGGGGGGGGGGGGGGGGGGGGGGGGGGGGGGGGGGGGGGGGGGGGGGGGGGGGGGGGGGGGGGGGGGGGGGGGGGGGGGGGGGGGGGGGGGGGGGGGGGGGGGGGGGGGGGGGGGGGGGGGGGGGGGGGGGGGGGGGGGGGGGGGGGGGGGGGGGGGGGGGGGGGGGGGGGGGGGGGGGGGGGGGGGGGGGGGGGGGGGGGGGGGGGGGGGGGGGGGGGGGGGGGGGGGGGGGGGGGGGGGGGGGGGGGGGGGGGGGGGGGGGGGGGGGGGGGGGGGGGGGGGGGGGGGGGGGGGGGGGGGGGGGGGGGGGGGGGGGGGGGGGGGGGGGGGGGGGGGGGGGGGGGGGGGGGGGGGGGGGGGGGGGGGGGGGGGGGGGGGGGGGGGGGGGGGGGGGGGGGGGGGGGGGGGGGGGGGGGGGGGGGGGGGGGGGGGGGGGGGGGGGGGGGGGGGGGGGGGGGGGGGGGGGGGGGGGGTTGGGGGGGTGGTGGGGGGGGGGGGGGGGGGGGGGGGGGGGGGGGGGGGGGGGGGGGGGGGGGGGGGGGGGGGGGGGGGGGGGGGGGGGGGGGGGGGGGGGGGGGGGGGGGGGGGGGGGGGGGGGGGGGGGGGGGGGGGGGGGGGGGGGGGGGGGGGGGGGGGGGGGGGGGGGGGGGGGGGGGGGGGGGGGGGGGGGGGGGGGGGGGGGGGGGGGGGGGGGGGGGGGGGGGGGGGGGGGGGGGGGGGGGGGGGGGGGGGGGGGGGGGGGGGGGGGGGGGGGGGGGGGGGGGGGGGGGGGGGGGGGGGGGGGGGGGGGGGGGGGGGGGGGGGGGGGGGGGGGGGGGGGGGGGGGGGGGGGGGGGGGGGGGGGGGGGGGGGGGGGGGGGGGGGGGGGGGGGGGGGGGGGGGGGGGGGGGGGGGGGGGGGGGGGGGGGGGGGGGGGGGGGGGGGGGGGGGGGGGGGGGGGGGGGGGGGGGGGGGGGGGGGGGGGGGGGGGGGGGGGGGGGGGGGGGGGGGGGGGGGGGGGGGGGGGGGGGGGGGGGGGGGGGGGGGGGGGGGGGGGGGGGGGGGGGGGGGGGGGGGGGGGGGGGGGGGGGGGGGGGGGGGGGGGGGGGGGGGGGGGGGGGGGGGGGGGGGGGGGGGGGGGGGGGGGGGGGGGGGGGGGGGGGGGGGGGGGGGGGGGGGGGGGGGGGGGGGGGGGGGGGGGGGGGGGGGGGGGGGGGGGGGGGGGGGGGGGGGGGGGGGGGGGGGGGGGGGGGGGGGGGGGGGGGGGGGGGGGGGGGGGGGGGGGGGGGGGGGGGGGGGGGGGGGGGGGGGGGGGGGGGGGGGGGGGGGGGGGGGGGGGGGGGGGGGGGGGGGGGGGGGGGGGGGGGGGGGGGGGGGGGGGGGGGGGGGGGGGGGGGGGGGGGGGGGGGGGGGGGGGGGGGGGGGGGGGGGGGGGGGGGGGGGGGGGGGGGGGGGGGGGGGGGGGGGGGGGGGGGGGGGGGGGGGGGGGGGGGGGGGGGGGGGGGGGGGGGGGGGGGGGGGGGGGGGGGGGGGGGGGGGGGGGGGGGGGGGGGGGGGGGGGGGGGGGGGGGGGGGGGGGGGGGGGGGGGGGGGGGGGGGGGGGGGGGGGGGGGGGGGGGGGGGGGGGGGGGGGGGGGGGGGGGGGGGGGGGGGGGGGGGGGGGGGGGGGGGGGGGGGGGGGGGGGGGGGGGGGGGGGGGGGGGGGGGGGGGGGGGGGATAAAAAGTACCAAGCAAAGAATATGGCAGCAAGCTATAAAACTAGGGGAAGAATGAAAGGAACAAGCGTGAGAGGAGAGCAGGGGAAGCTGGGCAAAAGCACAGAGAGAGAGGTGGATACAGCAAGTAGGAAAGAGGGGAAGGAGGCAAAATGAAGAAACAATGATGCGGAGACAGACACCTAAGGAAATAAGAGCACAGCAAGAAAGAAAACACAGAGAACAGCGACAAGACCAAAACAAACACACAGAATACAAATGTACTGAAAGAACAGCAAATGCCACAGGAACTGGGAGGTCCGGCTTCAGCATGGAGACAGGGCAGATTGGCAGGGACCCGAGCAACTCGGACAGGGGGTAAAACCTGGCACCGGATTAATGTACACAGAACCGTGACAGGCCTTGACTGTCATAGGTGGATTGTCATTGCAGGAATGAACAAAATGTAGTGCCCTGGGGTTTAGTCAGGGAGCACCTTGCCAGATTCCTTATCCAGAGTAGCTACTGTAGTTAATTATTAGGGATTTATTGACTTTTCCCTAAGTTTGGCCTGGTTGTACTTTCCTCTTCTACCACCAGGTGGCCGGGCACTTGGAGGTATTAGATTGAGAAGGACAACTCAAGGTCAGGTTATGGGTATATGGGGTATCTCAGCCAATGGGCAGGGATTTTGTTGAATCCCTTGGCCTGCTGGGAGAGCCTATATTTTTGGATGAGGTCAGGTGATCCAGGTTCTTGTGTGCCACCCAGACCGCTGTCTGGGTGGATGGGTGTCATCTGCCGTGGGCTGCTAGGCCAGAGATTGGGCCTATCCCGGGGGGCATTAGGCTTCCAGGCTGTGTGAGGACCTATCCTGAAGTAAGAGGGCAGCGCAGGAGTGAGACTGCTTTTTGCAGTCCAACCAAAAGTGACAGTTCCTGTCGTGGTCGGAGGTAGAAGGGAAGCTGTCGCCACTAAGGGACCAATATCCTTTACCAGGGACCACTGTGAGTAACTGAATCAAGTACCAGAGAATAATTCTCACCGAACGGGCACGGTGGAGAATCTGCAAACTTCAGGCGGTGATCAAGTCAAGGACCCAACCAGCAGAGGTGATGCTTGAAGAGCAGCCTTGTGTGCCAAGCCAGGGACCGAGCTGGTCAGCAGGGGTAAAGCTTGAAGATATCCGAAGTGCCAAGCTAGGGACCCAGCAGGGAAGCGCGGGTGACGCTTGAGGGAATGAATCAGAGGGTCAAGTGAGTGACCGGGAGCTCAAGGGGCTGGAGAAGTTGTAGTACAGATGGGAGAACTGTTTCTTTGAGTTAGGAACTGTTTAAGTACTGTTACCATATGAGACAGCAATACTGCACATGCAGAAGTGGCACCTTGGTGGGGCCTTTCCCTGTACGGCTGTCCTCCTGTGAAGTTTCAGAGTCTGCCATTTGAAATTAAGGGTGTGCTGGCCCTAACCCTCTTTCCCTTACAAAATATAAAAAGGACTGTCAAAGAAATAAAACCTCTTTTACATCCAAGAAGTGTCTTGCGCCCAATGCATTTTACCACCTTTGCACCCACTATGCCTCACAACTCACCACATATTGAAGGATATCAGCTATCTTTGGCCTTGAAGGTTCTTATTAGGCTGGAAGAGGTCAGAGATCCGGCTACAAAAAGATACAGTTTTATAACCTCAAAACACACAAAATAGTACTGATATTCCAATTAATTACTTTATTTTATACTCTTATTTGTTTTGTTTTTTTTGGTGGTTGTTTTTTAGTCTATTGCCTAGGTTTATTGTCAGATATGGAAATTAGGGGATTCCTGCATGGGAAATGAAGAAGGCAGCCCCTGTCATGTAAACAGTGAAATATCCATGTGGCTGCTCATTCTAGGCAGCAGATCCAATCCCTGACAATGAAAAAAACAGTGTTAAGCCAAAGGGAAAAAAAAATCACTCTGGAGCTTGTGATGCAGCAAAACAACCAAAACAATGGCCGCTCTGTGTGTACAGAAAATGCCAGAAGTGATATCACAGGCCGGGCCGCGAACCAAAAGTGATGTTGGTGGTGATCCTGACAGCAGGAACAGAGGCTGGAGGGAGCCAGTGACCTTCTCTCACATAGATTAATGCATTTTAAAGTGAACTGCTTCTTTGCCAAACCCCCAACTCTTTACTTGTCTTACATATACTAAACTGGATTGATAGCAGCAGGAGGTTGGTGTTTTTTCCACTTGCTGAAGTGTTAGTCCCTGGCACCAGTGTTTTTGTGTTGTCATTCCCTTTAAAAAAAATGTTTTTATTTTTTTTGCTAAAACAACAGTTGAAAGAAAAAAACTGACCTGATTCCCCCATCTACACATTTTAGGTGGATGGGGGGATCACTCCTACTAAGCTATTGTATTCTAAAAGCAGATAGACTTGGTTAAATGCCATTTGATCAGTCTTCTTGAATGACAGGCCAGTTGTACAGAAGTTGATCTGTAGATCGACTTCTGTATAACCACTATCCCCATTCATGGATTTAAATTCGGCTGGTCCCTGCTGAACCGTATGGCCAACTTTAGGGTGTATCTCACCAAAAAATATAATTCCTATTGCCGAGGATACCTAAAATTTGACTTAGATCTTACTGCAGACTTCTTGGAAAATCTATTAGCTAATCAAACAAGCAGGAAATGTAATTTCTGGGGATGTTCTGCACACCTGCTCCGTAGAGAAGGTATGCAGACTGCCATATTGCTTTGAATTTTACATAAGATTACAGTGGCTGCAGCTTTAAAAAAAAAAGGTAATTATTAATGCTATTAAATTACCAAATAGTTTTTTTTTTCTATTTTTTCACAAACGTTGAGCTACCTTTTAGGGCACTTTTTTTTTACTAAATTCTTTGTGTTTAGTTATGAATTATCAGTATAAATAAATACAAAAGTACAAAAAGTATCAAAGGGTACGCATAGTACCCAAAATGAAACATTCATACAAGATGGCAGCATAGTAGGTATAATAATGAACCCCTGCGCAAATCAAATCAAAACTATAAAAGGATCTGCGAATCTTCATGCTATAAAAATCTAGATAATATATCAAATTGACAAGCCACGCTGTTGCAAATTACCCTAAATCAGTGAAAGCTTTGAAATCCTCAAAACAATGCCAATGTAAAGTGCTTATGCTGAAATCAAAATAAATACCATAAATTTATAGGTGCATAAAAAATATACAATAAAGATGAATAAAAAATATTATAATAAATACATAATAATCTACAGTCCCAAATAAAGTTCTTGGTGCTTTTCTCAAAGAAGGTCAAAGGTGCTTCAGGTAAGTGTATCCCCAAATGGATGTTAGTCTTAATCCTCCATCGATATCCTGAACAATGTGGACAATTGCAGACACATCCTGAAAAGCATTCCTATGACTTTAAGAGATCCTAAATTTATCTCATTTGCAAGAGGAAGACATTAAAGTATCTCTCATAGTGTAGTAGATCAAGTTTTTATTAAAGAACTATAAAAATTGCACTCACACCCCTTGACTACCTCCACATCACATCTATGCATGAGGAAGACATTAAAGTATCTCTCATAGTGTAGTAGATCAAGTCACATTTTATTAAAGAAGCTATACAAAATTGCACGAGATATGCGCGAGATGACCCGCGCATATATGCCATCACGGGAGGTAAATAAATTGATTGCTTGCCACAGGGGGGGGGGGGCGCGCTCAGCCACCCTATTATTAAGTCCAAGGACGACACATGTCAGGGGGCGTGCATGAGCGGCAATTGATCTATCTAACACAGTGTTAGGAATCCCTGGAGGAGATTGGTTCCATTGACTAAAGCAAAAGCGGAAGGAGGGGGTGACAACACCATACAGAGCCAGTATACACCTCGTCCCGCCGTGACTGACTGCAACCATTTACAGTGATTTGTTTGAAGTGTAGCGTGGCTGTGTTTTGTGGCTTTTTACCCATGTGCTGATCCTTGCTTTTTAAATGTGATTGTTACTATTGGAGTTAACGTTTTAAGTGATTTTACACTAAGGGAGCAATTAGTTGAGAGATCCGGACACTGATTGATTTTTGGAGTGATCAACAGACTTCTCTGGGTGGAATTTCAAAAGCTTATCAGCCTGTTCACAAAGAGCGGGCGATAGATTTGGGAGGTGTTGCGTTTCTTGAGGGGAAGTGAAGCACGGATCAACTGCGGTGTGTTGAAGAATAAGGAAGACTTTTTTTCACATTTATTACAATTGCAGCATTAATGTTCATACTGCACGACTTTTATGCATTTATGATTATCACTAAATGGCCTGTTATAGACACCATTGGGTGTGTAGTAAAGCACGGGACTTTTTAGCGATTTATGCTTTCACTAATTGTCTGTTTGCTAGAAATCAGTGTCACATTGCTCCGTGGACAATTTTATTTGTGATTATATATATTTTTCATTTCTCACACACATGTATATGTTCATTTCACTGAGCACTATTGTGATATTATTTTATTATTTAGTTAATGGTTTAGTTTTTTATCACATATACATTATGAATATTTCTAGCGCCGCTATTTAATCTCAGTCTCTAATAGAGAAAGATTCGGGTTATTAAAATATTCACTTACATTCACTCAAAGTGGCAGCTATAGGTTACTAGTTATGTAACCTAATCGCAGAGGATAAGGTTTCTGAATAAGGCGGTAATTTGGACCTCCTATACTTTGCGATTTCTACTCAAAACATGGTGGATATATCACTTCCGAACACTAACAAAAGAAATTTGATTTTTAGAAAGCCAAAGTGGGATGTTACACCACAGTGGTCTCAATGAACAAAAATACACAGCCGAATGGCTGGGCTTTTTTAACAGAATGGGAGGGAAATACAGATTTGGTATTAAAAAGGAAAACGATTAAGTTGGAGCTATTAAATGAGAAAATCAGGGTTTATAGAAGCTTTTGGAATCCGCTAAAGATTCCAGAGTTAAGAAAGAGTTTTGATAAATCGATGAAAAGAAAGCTTGAAAAGATTGATCGAGAAAACTCAGAAAAATAAGTCAAAAATACAATAGAGACTCCAATGATTTTAAAACAGGGCAATATATACATGTGGCATGAACAAATCAATGAACCTGACAAAACACACAAACATATAAAAAGTATCACATTAAAACGAGTTTCAATAGGAATCTAAAGAACAGTGGTGCTCTCTCCCAGGTGAAAACACTCCACACGTTATTTTACATCGGAGTGTCACTGTAATTTTTTGGAATTTTTATCACAGAATCATTTTTTATTTTTTTTTCACCAAAGCAAGCAATTTATGGGGTTTTATATGGATTTTCACGTATGAACTTATTTATGTGATTTGCACCAAGCACATTATTTGGGACTGTAGTTTCATATAGCAAATTCATTTAATCATAATATTTTTTATTCATCTTTATTTTATATTTTTTATGCACCAATGAATTTATAGTATTTATTTTGATTTCAGCATAAGCACTTTATATTGGGATCGTTTTGAGGATTTCAAAGCGTTTACTAATTTAGAGTAATTTGCAAGAGCTAGGCATGTCTTCCAATTTTGTATAAGATAGCAGCATAAACTGGTCACACAAAACCCCTTTGTGCAGTTGAATGCTCACCCAGTTTTTAGAAATAGGCACTTATAAGAACAAGTAACAGCACCTATACTGTATATGCATCTTAGCACCAGGAATTGCATCCACAAACCAACTAAAGCCCCATACACACGGTCAGATTTTCCGATGGATTCTGTCCTATCGGACAATGTTGTCGGAAATTCCGACCGTGTGTAGGCACCATCGGACAGTTTCCATCGGATTGTCCGACGGACAAAGTCCTATCTCCTGCTGGATAGATTTTTTGACAACAAAGTCCGATCACACCAAATCCGATCGTGTGTAGTGAATTCCGATGGACAAAGTGCTACGCATGCTCAGATCACATTACAAGACCAAAGCTATTGGCTACTAGCCTCTACGTAGTCCCGTCGTAGGCAACAAACGTCACCACGTTCAGAATGATCGGATTTTCCGACAACTTTGTCCGACCGTGTGTACGCAAAACCAACATCGGACAAAGTACGACGGACATGATCCGACGGACCTGGTCCTCGGATAATCCGAGCGTGTGTATGGGGCTTTAGAGAAGAAAGGCAACATAGTCGTCAGAGACAAGATCTAAAGTTAACCCCTATTCCTAAGCAGAACCATAAGGCACCACCAACTCTTATGACCACCTTCCCGGGAACAAACTATCCCCTCCCCTTTGAGGCTCTTTAAGCCTAAACAGTGGCAGTTAATTTCTCTTAAACAACCAGAGGTGGTTGTTGGAGACCAATAGAGCCCAAAAAAAGGGAAATCTTGTGCATCATATGTTGTAGGTGAGGAGGAATGGGATAATGAGAAGAATATTGCACAAGCGCTTTAGCATGAGAGACAGAACAGGGACGAGTGTGTGTAAACACACACTCGTCCCTGTTCTGTTCTGAGAGGAGTGGCAGATCGTGTGTTCCTATTAGCTAGGAACCACGATCCGTCACTTTCTCTAGTCAGTCCCCTCCTCCTTCAGTTAGAAACACGTACTAGGGAACACAGTTAACCCCTTGGTTTTACGGTAGGTACCCCTGCGCCTGCCTGGTGTACAGAGAGGTGGTCTAGTACTGCAGCAAAACACTGAGAGAAATGTCAAACTCCAAGTAAAATGTATAGTAAAGGTAGTGTTGCGCTGTACGAAAAAGTTGCGATCAACAATGTGTAAAGTGTTTAGTGAATAAATTATATTGACATAAGCTTCCTAAAATATATACAGATATGTGCAACCTGTGCGTAGATAAAGTGCAACCTGTGCATAAGAGGCTAAATGCTGAGAGGCATCATTCACTATAGATAGAATAATAAATCTTCATAGATAAATTCTTTAAAAGTGCCGTGGTGAATAATATAAAGAATAAAAATAATCAATAAAGTATAATTCCTTGGAGGTGAAGATAAAAAGGCATATAAAACCGCATAAAAACAAAATAATGTTTGCTATTACAAATTTTCAAGAAACGCATGGAAATGCGTTTTTTCTTCAGTAATAGAGATATATATACAGTGGTGTGAAAAAGTGTTTGCCCCCTTCCTCATTTCCTGTTCCTTTGCATGTTTGTCACACTTAAGTGTTTCGGAACATCAAACCAATTTAAACAATAGTCAAGGACAACACAAGTAAACACAAAATGCAATTTGTAAATGAAGGTGTTTATTATTAAAGGTGAAAAAAAATCCAAACCATCATGGCCCTGTGTGAAAAAGTGATTGCCCCCTAAACCTAATAACTGGTTGGGCCACTCTTAGCAGCAACAACTGCAACCAAGCGTTTGCGATAACGTGCAATGAGGCTTTTACAGCGTCCTGGAGGAATTTTGGCCCACTCATCTTTGCAGAATTGTCCTAATTCAGTTACATTAGAGGGTTTTCGAGCATGAACGGCCTTTTTAAGGTCATACCACAACATCTCAATAGGATTCAGGTCAGGACTTTGGCTAGGCCACTCCAAAGTCTTCATTTTGTTTTTCTTCAGCCATTCGGTGGTGGACTTGCTGGTGTGTTTAGGATCATTGTCCTGCTGCAGAACCCAAGTTCGTTTCAGCTTGAGTACACGAACAGATGGTCGGACATTCTCCTTCAGGATCTCTTGGTAGACAGCAGAATTCATAGTTCCTTTTATCACGGCAAGTCTTCCAGGTCCTGAAGCAGCAAAACAGCCCCAGACCATCACACCACCACCACCATATTTTACTGTTGGTATAATGTTCTTTTTCTGAAATGCAGTGTTCCTTCTACGCCAGATATACTTGGACACACACCTTCCAAAGGGTTCCACTTTTGTCTCATCGGTCCACAGAATGTTGTCCCAAAAGTCTTGGGGATCATCAAGATGTGTTGTGGAGAAATTGAGACGAGCTTTGATGTTCTTTTTGCTCAGCAGTGGTTTTCTCCTTGGAACTCTGCCATGCAGGCCATTTTTGCCCAGTCTTTTCCTGATGGTGGAGGCATGAACGCTGACCTTAACTGAGGCAAGTGAGGCCTGCAGTTCCTTGGACGTTGTTTTGGGGTCTTTTGTGACCTCTTGGATGAGTCGTCGCTGCGCTCTTGGGGTAATTTTGGGCGGCCGGCCACTCCTGGGAAGGTTCACCACTGTTCCATGTCTTCGCCATTTGTGGATAATGGCTCTCACTGTGGTTCGCTGGATTCCCAAAGCTTTGGAAATGGCTTTATAACCCTTTCCAGACTGATAGATCTCAATTACCTTCTTTCTCAATTGTTCCTGAATTTCTTTGGGTCTCGGCATGATGTGTAGCTTTTAAGGATCTTCTGGTGGACCTTACTGTGTCAAGCAGCTCCTATTTAAGTGATGCCTTGATTGTGAACAGGTGTGGCAATAATCAGGCCTGGGTGTGGCTAGAGAAATTGAACTCAGGTGTGGACAACCACAGTTATAGTATGTTTTAACAAGGGGGGCAATCACTTTTTCACACAGGGCCATGATGGTTTGGATTTTTTTTCACCTTTAATAATAAACACCTTCATTTACAAATTGCATTTTGTGTTTACTTGTGTTGTATTTGACTATTGTTTAAATTGGTTTGATGTTCCGAAACACTTAAGTGTGACAAACATGCAAAGGAACAGGAAATGAGGAAGGGGGCAAACACTTTTTCACACCACTGTATCTATATATATATATATATATATATATATATATATATATATATATATATATATATATAGATATATATATAGATATATATTAGAAGTAATTTCAATGTGGAAAAAAACAGTATGGTGAACAGCCAATAAGATGAATAAATAAGTGTTTAAAATTATAATTGATATAGATAAATAAAAAGTGGTGAGTCCGTGAAATATTCCCTATATCTATAGGGGCTAGAATGTGGGCTGTCTGTGACAAGAGTGTCAGTCCCAAACAAGCTGGTGGAATGTAAAAAGTGCTGGTGGTCACTAGTGGTCAATCTACAGGGTGCTGTGCATACGAGCAGTGGGTGACTTATGTTCTTCTGTATGGTAAAGATGTCCCCTTACCTTACTGCTGTAAGGTTACAGCCTTTGTGTATATAATTCCTGTGGGCCTCTGGATTTCCCTGGATGGTGTCCCCTAGGTGGGTTCCCTCTGGGTCCAAGGTGATGGTTGTGCGTTCTCCTAATGTGCGTCTCCTACTATGCGTCCCCTTTGAGGCCTGGTATCAGTGGTCTACCTTGCAAGTGGGGCAAAAGGGATGCTCGATAGTGCAGTATAATTTTTTAAAACAGTTTATTGTTGGGCATAGGTAAAAACATTACTCACATTTTTGATAAACATAAGGTGCATGTAAAAACGAGCTGCGGGCTCGTACTTCACTTCCGGTAACGGCTGTGTCCCGACGCGTGTTCGTCACTGTCAGGAAAATCCACAGTTTAGCGCTGCGCGCCGAGCGCCTGTGTGCATGCGCATTCGCGGCTCGGCGCTCCGACGCACGTCCCAGTGCGTGGCGGCGTCACATGACCACTCACACCGCCCATTTAAGGCAGTGCTTGAGACCAGTCCAGCGCTGGCTTGTCTTCAGCTTCCTGCCAAAGCTTTGTTCCTGCTTCCTGTTATGCCGCGTACACACGAAGGGACTTTGTCCGCCGGACCTAGTCCAGCGGACAATCCGCCGGACTTTCCAGCTGGGCTTCGGCGGACTTGAAAGCGAACGGACTTGACCACACACAATCACGCTAAAAGTCCGGCGGTTCACGCGATGACGTACAGCACGTACGACGGGACTATAAAAAGGAAGCTCAAGATCCAAAACGACACCCTTTGGGCACCGTCAGCTAATCTCGTGTGTATCTCATGTTAGTTGACGTTTGGTTAGAACCGATTCGCGCTTCTCAGACTTCTGCTTAATTCGCTCGTTTTCTGCCGTTCAGTTTGTGCTTGTGAGGTTTGTATCTGACTTTCAGTGCGTGTGGATCAGTTCGTACCTGTTCTCAGGCCGTTCTGGTCCGCTCGCTCCTGTTCTTCAGGTCGTTCTTCATAGGCCTTGCTGTTCTTCAGTGCGTTCTGTTAAGTTTTTTGTTTGACCAGCCGACCGTTTTGAAGCCATGGAGTGTGGACGTACTCGGGAACGAGTTTGTGCTGTGCAGGGGCTCGGTGTTGCGGTTAACACTTTGGCCCGAGTCCAGTCCATGAACAGGGTGAGGAGGAGTTCATGGACCAAGAATTGGCTGCGCCAGCGTGGCCAATTCTCACATATGCCTTTGCTCCGTGAGAATAATCCTGATGATTTCAGGAATTATCTCAGGATGACGGACCCCATTTTTCACCGCCTGTTGGCTTCGCTGTCCCCTTTTATCAGCAGGCAGAATACCTGCATGCGGCAAGCCATCACTGCGGAGCAGAGGCTAGTCGCCACTTTGCATTACTTGGCGACGGGGAGAAGCTTGCAGGACCTCAAGTTCACGACAGGCATCTCCCCCCAGGCTCTTGGGATCATTATTCCAGAGACCTGTTCTGCCATTATTCACGTCCTGCAGGAGGAATATATTAAGGTAAGTTTTCTCCTTTAAAATTACATAATATGTCTTGTATGTTTGCTAATGTAGTGCATTCATTTCATCATTAGCCAATTACCATGATAGGACTATTCTATGAATTTCCCCTATTCATGCATGCATTTTGAAATTTTCTTATTGTTTTTTTGGGCGGTTTACTTAGAAATTTGTTTGGAATTTCTTCTTTAGTGGCCTACATGCATATTTGCTTGCACCAACCTCCCCAGCATGCAATCTTGGGCCCATATACACCCATAGCCTAGTCCCTTTATTCTAACTAAAATGTATCTTAACAGCTCCATTGTACTGCTTTACTCACCCCCCCTTTCACCCCCTTGCCCCTCTTTTTTTAATCTGTTCATGTGTAGTGTGTGGCCTTATAATTAATCCCCCCCACCTGGTTAAATTCTGTCCATGTGTAGTGTGTGGCCTTATAATTAATTCCCCCCCCCCACCTGGTTAAATTCTGTTCATTTGTAGTGTGTGGCCTTATAATTAATTCCCCCCCCCCCACCTGGTTAAATTCTGTTCATGTGTAGTGTGTGGCCTTATAAATAATCCCCCCCCCCACCTGGTTAAATTCTGTTCATGTGTAGTGTGTGGCCTTATAATTAATTCCCCCCCCCACACCTGGTTAAATTCTGTTCATGTGTAGTGTGTGGCCTTATAATTAATCCCCCCCCCCCACCTGGTTAAATTCTGTTCATGTGTAGTGTGTGGCCTTATAATTAATTCCCCCCCCCCCCCCCCACCTGGTTAAATTCTGTTTATGTGTAGTGTGTGGCCTTTTAGAATTAATTACTCCCCACCCACATCACCATTATAATGTTCTCTGGGCCATCAGAGGGGTCATCAATCAGAGAATTGGCCCTTATCTTTCATATTTTAGATTTTTTAAACGACTACTTAAAAAAATACATATGTTGCTCAAAATTGTTTGTTAATTTTTTGGATTTAGTTTTTGGTTTTGGTTTGGATTTACTTATAACTGTATCTTTGTTGGACTCCACAGTGTCCTTCCACGCCACAGGAATGGCAGACTGTGGCTTCCCAGTTTGCTGCCCGTTGGGACTTTCCCAACTGCGGAGGGGCGATTGACGGCAAACATGTCAGAATTGTGCCCCCACCCCATTCAGGGTCTTACTATTGGAACTATAAGGGGTTCAATAGTATTGTGTTGATGGCGGTGGTGTCGGCACAATATGACTTCCTTTTTGTTGATGTGGGGAAAAATGGCCGGATGTCTGATGGAGGAGTCTTTAACCAGATGGAGTTCTGTCGTCGTCACCAGACTGGTGGCCTGGAGCTGCCACCAGATGCGGAGAATGTGGAGGGACTCCCCTTTGTGTTTATTGCAGACGAGGCATTTGGTCTGGGTGAACACCTGATGAGGCCATTTCCCCAAAGATCCCTCACCCCTGAGAGGAGGGTTTTTAATTTTCGGTTGGCCAGAGCAAGAAGGGTGGTTGAAAATGCCTTCGGCATTATGGCCAACCGTTTCCATTTGTTTTTAACTTCTCTACATCTGGCAGAATACAAACTGAACACGATTGTTCTGAGCTGCTGCGTACTGCATAATTATCTACGCAAGCATTTGGGCAGCTACATGCTACCTATTGGGCCTGAGGCCGGAGTTGACACCGAGATGACAGGGCTGGATCATGGCCGTCTTGGCCTGGCCCCCCAATCAGCACAGCAAGTACGGGACAGATATGTCACTTATTTTAATGGTAGGGGGGCCATTGCAATGGCAGCAGACCCTTAAAAATTACTTTATTTTTACAAAATAAATACATTTATTTTTACCCTAAAAATTAGATTTTCGTATTGTTTGCTTTTCTTTTTGTCTGTTTTCTATGTTCTCCTATTGTACTTCTTATAGTGAAATACTTTTGTGGGACTTTATTAAATAAGAAAAAGAAGAAGCCACACACGTTGTTTCATTAGTGCAAACATTTTTGGTTTATTATAGTGCACATCCAAACATTTTTTGGGGGGTTTTTTTCTCCTTTTTTTTTTTTTTTGGGGGTGAATCCCATTTTTTTTTAAACATTTTTTTGCGAAAAATTAGTAAAACATGGTTTAAAACAGTTTAAACAATTTTTTATAAAAACAAAATATTTACACAATATAAAAGTATGGAACTTACAAAGTTCAACTTGTTGATGTCACCCATGTACAGTAGAAGCCAAATTTGGAAGATGCACACCAATTGAACTTCAAAATGGGTAATGTCAACATGTGCTATCTTCCATCATGGGGAATCAATGGACGTGTTTTGTGTGTGAAACCCCTTCCTCTCACCTACTAGCATTATGATGAAGGGGTTGTAAACACAAAATGCGTACATTGAGATCTCCTGATGGCACATAGCACATGTTGACACACCATGTGCATCTTCCAAATTTGGCCTCTAAAATTGGGAAAAATTACCGTATCAAAAGGGGAATGAAGGACATGATTGATGATTTGAACTGGAAAAGGGGTATTATATTCTCCCCAAAACATCAATCATGTCCTTCATTCCCTGCTGCATGGTGGCCATCTCGTTCTGCATGGTTTGCAACTGGTTTTGCATCCTTTCCAGCTGCATATTCTAGGCCATGATCTGCCCAATAAGCCTGTGGGCACTGTCTGAGGAAAATGGCTCCGCAGCTTGGCCTTCCACAACCAGATCATCACCTAAAAGTTGGGTAGATAAAACCAAACCAAAAAAAAAGGTCAAAAACATGCAGACATGAATTTAGTAGCTCAATCTGTGTTCTCAGACACTCACTTGGTGGGGTGCAGATGTGCTCGACTTCAAGCACCTCTTCTTCCTCCACATCCCCGCGTGGGCTTGGGCTAATTGCCCAATTAGGCTGGTGAGGCCGGGAGGTCCTGTGATGTCCTGAGTGAGGTGTGAGTCTTTTTCCCCCTATGGAAATGGAACACAAAGGTACACTTTTAAGCAGAGTGATATTTGAGTCCCTAAATAGGAATATTAAACATTGGTTCAAAGTGGTGTTCAATTATTAGCAGTTTGTTACAAGATCCTACTTGAATACATAATAGAAACCTTCGCAAGATTCACGTACGAGTTCTAATAAAATCTTCGCAAGATTCACGTACGAGATCTAATAAAATCTTCGCAAGATTCACGTACGAGATCTGCAACAACTTTGCAAGATTCACGTACGAGTTCTAATAAAATCTTTGCAAGATTCACGTACGAGATCTACAACAACTTCGCAAGATTCACGTACGAGTTCTAATAAAATCTTCGCAAGATTCACGTACGAGATCTACAACAACTTCACAAGATTCACGTACGAGTTCTAATAAAATCTTCGCAAGATTCACGTACGAGTTCTAATAAAATCTTTGCAAGATTCACGTACGAGTTCTAATAAAATCTTTGCAAGATTCACGTACGAGTTCTAATAAAATCTTCGCAAGATTCACGTACGAGTTCTAGACGTACGAGATTCACAAAGGATATCTAATCAAAACTGCGCAATATTCGAGATATCAAATAGAAGCATAGTAGTGCACGTCAATTACTTACTTTTTTTGAGCACTTTTTTTATTCTCCTGTACTGATCGTGCTCCCTGGATTTAACGTCGGACCATCGCTTGCGCAGTTGATCCTTGCCCCTTCGTACGCCAAACTTATGCTCCAGGGTGCTGACAACTGTTGTGAGAATCTGGTCCTTCCGTAAGTTAGGGCGAGGGTAGGGGCCATTTTCCCCGTCGTAATCTTCCCTTTGGAGGATGTCCACCATCTCCACCATCTCTTCAAAGGCCAAATTGGTGGCCTTATATCTGCTGCTGGATGCAGATGTCTGGGGTTCTGGGCTTTCCTCCGCGCTACTTGCTGAGAATGTGTCCGCCATCTTCCTCTAATTATTCACCCACAGTGCAATGAGGGGAAGCGGGGCGGGGAATTCTCGTCACAAGGAACGTCATGGGCGGGCGACGAGGAGGACGCAGGCGGAGCTCGACGCGTGCGCAGTGTAGCGTGCGCAGTGTATATAAGGCTATTTTGACGGCCACGTATTTTTCGAACGGAAGTAGCGAGCGCTCTGGATGAAGGTAAGGTTTTCTAGGATACATCACTATGGTTTATTGTGTTTTGGGCCTGCATTTTTTACTCGTGTGTGGGTGTGGGTGTGTGTGTGTGTGTGTGTGTGTGGGTGTGGGTGTGTGTGTGTGTGTGTGTGGATGTGTGTGGATGTGTGTGTGGGTGTGTCTGGGTGTGTGGGTGTGTGGGTGTGTGTGGGTGTGTGGGTGTGTGTGGGTGGGTGTGTGGGTGTGTGGGTGTGTGTGTGGGTGTGTGTGGGTTTGTGGGTGTGTGTGTGGGTGTGTGTGTGTGGGGGTGTGTGTGTGTGTGTGTGTGTGGGTGTGTGTGTGTGTGTTTTTGTTTTTGTGTTGGTGTGGGTGTGTGGGTGTGTGTGGGTGTGTGTGGGTGTGTGTGTGTGTGTGGGTGTGGGTGTGTGGGTGTGTGGGTGTGGGGGTGTGGGTGTGGGTGTGTGTGAGGGTGTGTTGTGTCAATTTTTGGAATAAAAACTGAATGTGAGTTTTTAGTGACATTTGTGTTTTTTGTCTTGTGTATTGACGTTACTAACAAAAACAGAAATATGGCAACATTCAACGTAAATCCATTTAAGGAGGAGGCTTTCATGAGCCAATTTATAGCGCTCTACATGAAAAACAAAAACCTGTGGGAGTTAAAAAAACCCTTATATGGTCATAGAGATTTACGGAAGGCAACACTGGTGCCACTTTTGGATTTGGTGAAGACTGGAGTCCCCAAGGCAGACATCAAGTTTATTGAAGCCAGAATTTCAAGTTTGAGGCATATGTACAAGCGGGAGCGCAAAAAGATTGCGGACTCGCTAGCATCAGGAGCAGCAGCAGAGGAGGTTTATGTACCCAAGCTGTGGTACTGCAACCAACTGCGTTTTCTTGATGACCAGATGGAACCCAGGCAATCACTGTCCACTCTTCCCTCCACCCTTCCCTCCACCCCAGCTGAGGCTTCCTCGGAAGTAGAAGACCCTTACACCTTGGAGCTAGTTGATGCGCCCAGCTGGAGCCAGGTATATTTTTTGGGCCTAAATAGTGATTGTGTTAATATTAATGATGTAAATGTAAAGATTTGAATTGCTTACAAATGTATGTTTTAATCCTAAATTCTATTATGCGGAACCACCTCCACGGCTTACCGATTACCCGCTTCTTGTAGCTTGTCATTCATTGTCTAGGGGTTCCCCAGGTTAGTAACCATCAATTGCGGAGACCCATACTCAAAGCACCTTTAATTTGTTCAGATTTTGGATCATTATTTAACAACGTTTAAACATTACACAGTCTCTCGGTTGTCAATTGAGGGCATGGGTGATAAAGCTCACTCACTTCTGAACTGCTGGCAGCCCAAGAAAGGTTAGTAAGAAAGGCCAGAGAGTAGCCCCTCACAACTGGACACTTCACTGTTGGATATACCCTTGTCCGCAGATGTAGCAAACAACAAGTGACTTGGAACCAGCAATGTGTCCGCCACACACTATGTTGTAAGGAAAGGGTGTTTTTTTGCAACAGTTCCGATGTTACCTTTATCTTTCAGCCGTTGCAGCAAAACAGTAGGGCATGGCAATTCCCTAGTGTCCATACATCTCAGCTCCTAACAAGCAGCCAGCCCCACTGCCCTCCTCCGAAGAGCCCCCTCCCCAGTGTTTGCCGGTACGAGTCGCTATGCCTCTCCAATCCTGCGAGGACACGGGGACACTTCAGAATCCTCCTTCAATTACTGTGCCTCAAACTAGCCAGTTCTGAGGCTCGGCAAAGGATGGATCCCCACCACAGACAATGAGGGCCTCTGGGGCTGGTCAGAGTGACCAGGCTTCCAGGGCCAGCAGACACTCCTGGGCCCAGGAACACTTGTGGGGTTGTTGCGGACCAGAACCAGGAATCAAAAGTGAAGCTCAAGCCTGAACACATGACCTCAGCATCTCAAATACCGCTTCCCCAAATACACAGTGGGGCCAGACGCTCCCACTGATTGTGTCCGAGCAATTGTAACCTAATAATGTGTACAACCAGACTGTGTTGTGAGCCTGTCACAGGTGCCTCACCTCACCTAGGACCAGCCAGAACTCCAGCACAGGCCAGACAAACTGATGTCAACGTAAAAATGTCAAACAATTAACACCCTGAACTCAGAATTCTTAACAAACAAAAAATAAAAATAGCGCCCACTTCTAAAAAGTGTTGGTGCTACATATGTATACATATAACTATACAGTAGTGGGCAAAAATGCCTTAAAACAGATTGGTGAACTGCTTGTAAAATGCTGGGGTCAAAATGATAGCCTTTTTGATATATGGTCAAATTTATTTGCACGTAAGAAATGTAAAATTGATTGGAGGAGGCCATAACCAAAAAAACATGTGTTTGATTTTGTTTTTTCTTTTGACACAGGATGAGCTCACCCAGGAGGATGCCGGGACAAGTGGTATGGAGGAGGAGGCCATGACCAGCCAGAGCCAGGAGGTGGCTGTGCCCAGCACGAGCCAGACTGTAATGAGTCAAGTTCCTCCCCTGCGCATAGCCACAAGAAGGCCCAGGAGGATGACCAGGGTTGAGGAGGAATCACTAGCCCTCATTCGGGAGGCGAGTGAGGTTCTCAGAAGACCCCCCAATCCTGAAGAGGCCTATGCCACCTACTTGGCCAGCAGGTTGTTGGAAATGGAGAAGGGCCAACGGCAGCTGTGTGAGGGCCTATTTTTTGCGGCTCTTCAGGGGGGTTTGAGGGGTGAACTGACTGCATCCACCCGCCTGACAGATGCAGACCCGACAGCAACTCCTCCTCCTCCTCCTCCTCCTCCTACCACAAGTCCGCCACCAGAGGTCCAGCCTCCAAGGAAGCGTGCAGGGAAGACTGGAGGGCAGCGTGGTTGGAAGGCTGCAAAGAAGAGTCGGAAGTGATTGCCTGGCTTCAGTCTGGTCTGACAGAAGACGCAGGCTGTTGTAGTGCCACAGCTTGGGGACATAGATGTCATCTGCTGCTGTTCCTGGTCTGTGTGATTCCTGGACAATCTTGTGCTCCCTATTGTATTGAATATGCCCAATCTTCATTTTTTAGTTCACAAACTTGATGTCTGCCGTGAGGGAAAAAAGCTTTCCCAAAATCTCAAAGTGGCTCCAGTGTTGCCTTCCTATTTTGTTTCCCCTTGTTTTAACCAGAATAAATGGAAATTGAATTTAAACAAAATAATGCTATATGTGTTTGTAATTGAAAAACATAGTTTGTTTAGGAGTAGGCAGGTACATGTCTAAATAATATGGGGGTTATTTACAAAACGCACATTCATTTGACAATACAAGTGGAAAGTGCAACTTCAAGGGCAAGCTCTGCTGATTTCCCAATTTAATCACGTGGAATCCAAAATACTTTTTCAAACCGAAAACAACCAAAAAAAAAAAAAATGCCAAAAAAAATCAAAAATAAATCCAAAAAAAATAAGAAATATATAAACAATAATATATATATATATATATATATATATATATATATATATATATATATATATATATATATATATATATATATATATATATATATATATATATATAAATATATATATATATATATATATATATATATATGAGATATATCTAGATCGATATCTAGATATATCTCGCTCTATATATATATATAATTTCACAAATTAATGATGAAGAAAAACGTTCGGGAGGACTCTGCGTGAATATAAGCAGCAAGGCAACCTCATTCTTCAAGCACGATAAAATACAAATTCCGCTGTATTAAAATATCAAAGAATCAGCAGCGTGACGAATGTGCTAGCTTCAATACGAAGGCTAGTTTTACCAGACCGAGCGATTCCGTGACATACTTGCTACTGAGCATGCGTCCTTTTTGGTCCGCCGGACCATACTACAGACGGCCGTATTGTCCGCCGGACTGCCAAGTCCAGCGGATAATTTTAAAACAAAAAACGTAAAACCTAGTCTGCCAGACTTTTTGGAAAAAAAGTCAGTCAAAGGCCAACACACGAGGGGATTAGTGGATAATCAGGGGGATTAGGGGATAATCCCGCGGGATAGTCCCTTCGTGTGTACGCGGCATTACTCTGATTTCCTGTTTTTGACCCGGATTCGCCTTTGACCTTGCTGCCTTCTCCTGCCCTTGACCTTTGGACTGAATACTGGACTTACCTGCTTGCTTTCCTCTGGCCCCTGAAAACCTCTGCCTGTGACCCGGATTTGCCTCTGTCTCCTGTCCTGAGAACTCTGCCTGTAACCCGGACCTGCTTTATCTTCAGCCCTGTACCTGTGATTTGGACTTCCCAGTACCTTCCTGACCCCAGCACTTGGCTCCTTCTCAAGTCTTCATCCTCTGGTTGGGTAGCCTGTGCCTCTCTGTGCCATTCACTCCCTGTCTCACCTCCAGGGAGCGGACTGCGCTCAGTCGCAAGGGTGAACCACTCTCGGCATCTCGGCCTCGGTAAGTACTCTCCTGATAGTACAAGCCAGCCATGTCTGAGGCCGACAGAGTGCGTTCACCCCTTGAGGTTCTGTGTCAACAAGTCACAGCACTGACTGAAGCCGTGCAAAAGTTGCAAGAGGGGTACACTCAAGTGGATAGTCGCCTGCAGCAACTCTCTGGGTTATCAGCACCAACCTTAGCAGCTCCTGCCGCCACCAGGGGAATCTCCGCTCCTCCCGGATCAGCTAACCCCACCATGATCATGGCATCCCCCAAACCCAGGATTCCTACTCCTGAGCGATTCACAGGTGACCGCAAAAAGTTCCGGGCCTTTAAGAATGCCTGCTCCCTCTACCTAGCCCTCCAACCCAGGACTTTCGCTTCCGAGGTAGTAAAGGTGGGCTTCATTATCTCGCTCTTGGCCGAGGAGCCACAGGTATGGGCCCATAGCCTGATGGAGCAGAGGAGTCCAGCACTAAATGCTGTGGAAACCTTTTTTGAGAGTATGGTGCAATTGTACGATGATCCTCAACGCGGGGCTACAGCAGAAGCCACGCTACATAACCTGCTTCAGGGACGCAGACCGGTTGAGGATTATACCGTAGAATTCCGGAAGTGGTCGGCTGATACTGGTTAGAACGAACCAGCTCTCAAATACCAGTACCGCCAGGGGTTATCTGAAACTTTGAAAGATGAGTTGGCAAGATCCGAAACTCCTGACACGCTGGAGGACTTGATCCAAGCCGCCACCAAGTTGGACCGACGCATGCGGGAGAGGCGTTCCGAGAGCCTCCAGTCTCCCCGTACCAGTTGGACTTTTGCTAAACCTACCTCGTCTCCACCCACCGCCTCAGCCCCAGCAGCAGCTACCCAGGAGGCGGAACCCATGCAGTTGGGGTTGGTCCGCGCACCCCTCACTGCAGAAGAACGGCTCCGTAGGCGACGGGCCAACCTGTGCCTGTATTGTGGGGCCTCTGGCCATTTCCTCAACACCTGTCCTGTAAGACCAAGTAAGTCCTACAGACAATTTATTATGAACTACCAATCTTCCGGGTTCTCTCAGACTTATGTCGCCCTCTTTGTCTCCTTACATCTACCGGGAAAGGAAACTCGACTATCAGCCATAATTGATTCCGGAGCCTGCAGCTGTTTCCTTGATGCGGCATTAGCCACCAAGCTGCAGTTACCTCTCATCCCGAAGAAACAAAATCTACAGGTACATTTTGCTGATGGCTCTCTTCCTCGTTCAGGACTCATTACTCATGAAACCCAACCCATCCATGTTACTACCGACTCTGGCCACCAGGAACTTATTCAGTTTGACATTATCCCGTCTCCAATGTTCCCCATCATCTTGGGGCTTCCTTGGCTACAGATCCACGAACCCCAAATCAACTGGAGTAAGTAAGAGGTTTCCTTCCTGTCACCTCACTGTACTCAACATTGCTTCGTCCCGGCTGTGGCCTCCTGCTCTACTATTTCTTCTATACCGGACAACCTTCTTCACGTTCCACCAGTCTACCTGGAATTCCAAGATGTTTTCGATAAACAACTGGCAGATTGTCTACCACCCCATCGGTCCTACGACTGCCCCATCGACCTTCTTCCTTGATCAGAGATCCCTTTTGGCCGTATCTTCCCCCTGTCCGAAGTTGAACTAAAGGTCCTCAAGGCCTACATCGAAGAGAACCTGAAGAAGGGGTTCATTCGCCCTTCCTCGTCACCAGCCAGAGTTGGCATCTTTTTTGTGGGGAAGAGAGACAGCTCCCTGAGGCCTTGCATCGATTACAGGGAATTAACTACCTGAGATCCGCGCTATAGCCGAATGACAGCTACAGCGCGGATCTAATATGCCGTCAATAGACGTCGTCCCGGCCACGAGCTGCCTGCACGCCCCCTGAAGGGCGCGCGCGGCGCGCTCTGTGATCAGCGAGTCTGTGAGACTCGCTGGATCACAGATCCGAGTAAGGGGTCGATCCCGACCCCTTACCACGTGATCAGCTGTCAGCCAATGACAGCTGATCATGTGATAATAACAGAGCCGGAAATCTGCTTTTTGTCCTCCTCGCGCTGACAGCGCGAGGAGGAAAAAAAAAAAAAAGCCGATCACCGGCGGCAGTGAGAGGGACATCAGTCCCTCTCACTGCAATGTGCCCGGCAATGTGCCCAGTCCATGGTGCCCACCTTTGCCCAATTAAAGTGCCGCCTACCAGTGCCCACAGTGCCATCTGTCAGTGCCCACAGTGCCATCTGTCAGTGCCCACAGTGCCACACATCAGTGTCACCTGCCAGTGCTCATCTGTGTCACCTACCAGTGCTCATCAGTGTCCCCTACCAGTGCCCATCAGTGCCACCTATCAGTGCCTATCAGTGCCACCCAGTGCCCATCAGTGTCATCCATCAGTGCCCATCAGTACCGCCCATCGGTGCCACCCATCCGTGCCACCCATCTGTGTCCATCAGTGCCATCTTTGCTGTCGCCATCAGTACCGACTTGTCTGTCCCCACCAGTGCAGCCTATCCGTGCCCACCAGTGCAGTCTTTCAGTGCCCACCAGTGCAGCCTATCAGTGCCAACCAGTGCAGCCTATCAGTACCCACCTGTGCCGCCTCATCAGCGCATATCAATGAAGCAGAAAAATTACCTAACTATTAAACATGATTTTTTTTTTTTTTTAATTTTCCATTTTTTTTGTTTGTTTAGCAAAAAATAAAAACCCCAGCTGTGATTAAATACCACCAAAAGCTCTATTTGTGGGAAAGAAAATGATAAAAATTTCATTTGGGTACAGTGTTGTATGACCGCGCAATTGTCATTCAAAGTGCGTCAGCGCCAAAAGCTGAAAATTGGTCTGGTCACGAGGGGGATTTAAGTGCACAGTAATCAGGTGGTTAAATAAAATCACAATTAAAAACCGGTATCCACTGCCCTTGATCCCGGAGCTCTTTCAGCGCTTCAGGTCTGCCCGAATCTTTTCCAAGTTGGACCTCCGTGGGGCCTACAACCTCATCCGAATCAGGGCAGGAGATGAATGGAAAACAGCTTTTAGGTCCAGATTCGGGCATTATGAGTACTTGATGATGCCCTTTTGGCTCTGTAACGCCCCGGCAACCTTCCAGCACCTGGTGAATGATATTTTTTGCAAGCACCTCAACGACTTTCTAGTCGTTTACTTGGACGACATCCTTATCTTTTCAGCCACCCTTGAACTCCATCAAGTACACGTTAAACAAGTCCTCACCATTCTCAGAAGTCACAAACTTTACCTCAAGGCAGAGAAGTGCGAGATTCCACAGGTGGGGTCTCCATGGACCCACAGAAGGTTAAAGCCATACTGGAGTGGCCAGCCCCGGGGGAACAAGAAAGGGGTACAGCGATTCATTGGATTCGCGAACTTTTACCGAAGGTTCATTGTCGGCTTTTCCTCCATAGTGGCACCCATCACCAAGTTGACCCGTCAGGGTACCCAATTCCATTGGTCCCCGGAAGCCCAAGAAGCCTTCACCACTTTGAAAAAATAGTTTTCGTCCACTCCCATCCTGATGCATTCAGATCCAGCCCTACCATTTGTGCTGGAAGTGGATGCATCAGAGACGGCTACGGGAGCTATTCTCTCCCAAAGACTGGGCCCCAAAGCCCTCCTGCACTCTGTGGCCTTTGCGTCACGGAAGTTAAGCCCTCCAGAGAGGAACTACGACGTGGGGGATAGAGAATTATTGGCCATCAAATTTGCCTTGGAAGAGTGGAGGTACCTCAGGACTAGGGATGTTTTAGGTTTGTTCTTAAGTAGAATCTGAACAGGTACATTATGAAGTGTAGCTCCATCCCAAAAAAATCTATTTTTAAAGCTTTTTGGAGAACATAGGGAGGGGTTATCACCCCTGTAACATTTGCTGTCTTTGCACATCTGTTCAGAACATGTCACCTCACTTTCCGTCCCAATGACAAATGTTTTTGGAAAAGTGGGGTTTTAATTGAAACAAGGATTGGTGATAAAGTATCAGTAGAGAGGAGATACCTTTTTCCCAAATTAAATCTAACAGGATAGAATTTCCCTTCCTAGGGGTAGATTTCCTCTCACACTTCCTGTTTTCTCTTTCCATTTGCAAGTAGGAGTCGTTTGTAAGTTGGATGTTTGAAAGTAGGGGCCTGGCGTATATACTCTGCAGAAATTTGCCCTATTAGATGTTGGTGTAGCCACAAGACTGGTGGGCACAGGAATGGGCCCTGCTATGAGTTAATAGATCAAGATTTGTAATTGCATGCACCTGTTGAACAGGGCAGAAAAATTGGGGGTGGTGGTGGTGGTGGACGGTGTTGCCACAAGACTGTAAGCTCTCACAGTTACTGTTGGTGGGCGCAGGAATGGGCCCTGCTGTGAGTTATTAGATCAAGATTTGTAATTGCAAGCACCTGATGAACAGGGCAGAAAAATTGGGCCTTTGGCGGTGGTGGTGGACGGTGTTGCCACAAGACTGTAGGCCCTCACAGTTACTCTTGGTGGGCGCAGGAATGGGCCTGTTGTGAGTTATTAGATCAAGATTTGTAATTGCAAGCACCTGATGAACAGGGCAGAAAAATTGGGCCTTTGGCGGTGGTGGTGGACGGTGTTGCCACAAGACTGCAGGCCCTCATAGTTACTCTTGGTGGGCGCAGGAATGGGCCCTGCTGTGAACTATTAGATCAAGATTTGTAATTACCCGCCCCTGTTAAACAGGGGCTGAAAAATTGTGCCTTAGGCACTGGTGCTGGTGCCACAACACTGCAACCCGGCCCTCACAGATACTGTACTTGGAGCACAGCAGTCACACGTGTTGCGAAGCATGTTTTTAAAAAATTGTAAGTACCCGCCCCTGTTTAAAACAGGGCTTGGAGGCACAGCATCACACTGATCAATCATTTTTTAATAAATTGGAAGTACAACACACTCCCCGTTAAACCGGGGCTGAAAAATTTGCCTTAGGCACTGGTGTGGTGCATGGATCATTGAGAGAGGAAGAGGATAGTCAGGAACATAAGAGGACAGTCACATTCAGCATCACATCGGCATCTTGAAGGGATGTGACATTAAAAAATATCGGTTATATTCCGCACTCAGGGTGCCTGGTAGCTGGTGGTGATCCAAACTGATTCATTTATGAATTCAGTCATCAACCGAGGCTGTGGGACAAGGCGCACCCTATGATCGATCACAAATCCCCAGCGCACTGAAATTGCGTCGTAAGAACGCTGGAGGCAGGAAACAGCCTATTAGGCTCAATTGCATAATGTCAACTCTGGCCCAGAGAATCCATCCTCATGACCCAGTAGCCCCAAGATTTTCGGTGGGAAAGTGTCACAAGTCACACTTGCCCCAAGGTATTCCCTGCACCATGTATAATCAGAACCTGGCCGATGGTTGCTGAACCGATCATACCTTGGGGCTGCGGACTAAAAAATTGACTGAAAACGCATCGGTCAGACGTCCACCTTCCCCACCGAAAAATTGGTAGCCTTAGGCACTGGTGATCCGAAGAACACGAGGAATCCTTCCGCTGAGGCTTTGCTGGTGAACAAGTCCCCTGGCTTGATTTGGTACCACATCACATTATACAATCCCCTCCTCCACCTCCTCCTACCTCCCACCTCATCCTCTTCCTGTGGTGATGGTGGACAGAAGGACCACTGTCCGGATAAAGGTGGGCCTTGAGAGGCAAGGAAGTACCCTCTTCCTTGCAAAAAAATGGCCAATTGAGTTCCAACCTGTTGGCAATTCAGATATTTAGCGGTTCATGGGCAGGTTCAGCTCGTTTTGCAGCTCAGTTCAGCCGATCCTGGCATTATAAATCGCGGAAATGCACACAACTTTCCTGGCCTGCCTTTGCACCACCAGGTTGAGGACGTGAGCCATGCAGGCACTGGTGCCCCTGTCCGCAGCGGAGAGGAGGTGGTGCCCACCCGCGAAGCCTCATCACCGCAACCCGGCCCTCACAGATACTGTACTTGGAGCACAGCAGTCACACGTGTTGCGAAGCATGTTTTTAAAAAATTGTAAGTACCCGCCCCTGTTAAACAGGGGCTGAAAAATTGTGCCTTAGGCACTGGTGCTGGTGCCACAACACTGCAACCCGGCCCTCACAGATACTGTACTTGGAGCACAGCAGTCACACGTGTTGCGAAGCATTTTTTTAAAAAATTGTAAGTACCCGCCCCTGTTAAACAGGGGCAGAAAAATTGTGCCTTAGGCACTGGTGCTGGTGCCACAACACTGCAACCCGGCCCTCACAGATACTGTACTTGGAGCACAGCAGTCACACGTGTTTTGCGAAGCATTTTTTTAAAAATTGTAAGTACCCGCCCCTGTTAAACAGGGGCAGAAAAATTGTGCCTTAGGCACTGGTGCTGGTGCCACAACACTGCAACCCGGCCCTCACAGATACTGTACTTGGAGCACAGCAGTCACACGTGTTGCAAGCATTTTTTTAAAAAAATTGTACACGCCCCTGTTAAACAGGGGCTGAAAAATTGTGCCTTAGGCACTGGTGCTGGTGCCACAACACTGCAACCCCTCACAGAGACTGTACTTGGAGCACAGCAGTCACACGTGTTGCGAAGCATTTTTTAAAAAAATTGGAAGTACACGCCCCTGTTAAACAGGGGCTGAAAAATTGTGCCTTAGGCACTGGTGTGGTGGCATGGATCATTGAGGAGGAGGAAGAGGATAGTCAGTGAACATAAGAGGACAGTCACTCAGCATCAGCATAGGCAGTCTTGAAGGGATGTGACATTAAAAATTATTCGGTTATATCCGCCTCAGGTGCCTGGTAGCTGGTGGTGATCCAAGACTGATTCATTTTGATGAATGTCAGTCGATCAACCGAGGCGGTGGACAGGCGCACCCTATGATCAGTCACAAATCCTCCAGCAGCACTGAATGTGCGTTCGGAAAGAACGCTGGAGGCAGGACAGGCCAGTAGCTCAATTGCATACTGTGCAAGCTCTGGCCAGTGATCCATCCTCAGGACCCAGTAAGCCAGAGGATTTTCGGTGGGAAAGGTGTCCAAGTCTGACCTTGCCCCAAGGTATTCCTGCACCATGTATATCAGACGCTGGCGATGGTTGCTGGAACCGATCATACCTTGGGGCTGCGGACTAAAAAAATTGTCTGAACGCATCGGTCAGACGTCCACCTTCCCCACCGCTCCTTCTGCCACTGACCGAAGCCTCAGCAACTCGTCGCCCAGGACCAGGAGTTTGTAGCCTCCCAGTTTCTGGGAACGCGTTGCACAGACCTTTCTGCAAGGCCTCCCTGAGATGTCTCATCCTCTGCTCCCTCTGCGACGGCAAGATAAGGTCCGCAACCTTACCCTTGTACCGCGGATCAAGGAGAGTGGCCAGCCAGTAATGGTCCCTCTCCTTGATCCGAAGAACACGAGGATCCTTCCGCAGGCTTTGCAGGATCAGGGAGGCCATGCAGCGTAGGTTAGCTGAGGCATTCGGTCCGGAGTCTTCTGGGTCACTGAGGATGACATGATCGCCAGCCACCTCCTCCCAGCCACGTACAAGTCCACTGGCTTGTTGGGACTGTACATCATCCCTAAAAGACTGCTGCTGCTGATGCTGAGTGCCAGGCTCCACCTCCATGCTCACACAATCCTCCTCCTCCTCCTCCTCCTCCTCCTCATCCTCTTCCTGTGTGATGGGTGGGACAGAAGGAACACTGTCCGGATAAAGTGGGCCTTGAGAGGCAAGGAAGTCCTCCTCTTCCTGCCTCTGTTCTGCCTCAAGTGCCCTGTCCATTATCCCACGCAGCGTATGCTCCAACAGGTGGACAAGAGGGACAGTGTCACTGATGCATGCACTGTCACTGCTCACCATCCTCGTGGCCTCCTCAAATGGTGAGAGGACAGTGCATGCATCCCTGATCATGCTCCACTGACGTGGGGAAAAAAAACCAAGCTCCCCTGACCCTGTCCTGGTGCCGTAGTCGCAAAGGTACTCATTGATGGCCCTCTGCTGCGTGTGCAGTCGCTGCAGCATGGCCAACGTTGAGTTCCACCTGGTGGGCATGTCAGATATTAGGCGGTTCTTGGGCAGGTTCAGCTCCTTTTGCAGCTCAGTCAGCCGAGCACTGGCATTATAAGATCGGCGGAAATGCACACAGACTTTCCTGGCCTGCCTCAGGACATCCTGTAAGCCTGGGACCTGCCCAAGAACCGCTGCACCACCAGGTTGAGGACGTGAGCCATGCAGGGCACATGGGTGAGCTGCCCCTGTCGCAGGGCGGAGAGGAGGTTGGTGCCATTGTCAGAAACGACCATTCCTGGCTTAAGCTGACGTGGCGTCAACCACCTCTCGGCCTGCCCCTGCAGAGCTGCCAGAACCTCTGGCCCAGTGTGGCTCCTGTCCCCCAAACACACCAGCGCAAGCACGGCATGGCATCTTTTTGCCTGCGTACTTGCGTAGCCCCTTGTACGCCTACGGAGCACCGCTGGTTCCAAGGACAGAGCACTGGAGGAAGAAGAAGAGAGGGGGGTGGAGGAGAGAGGTGTGTCACAACCAGTAGCAGTAGTCGCGTTTTGGAGGCGTGGTGGCGGAACAACCTCCAACACTACTGCACCTTGTCCTGCATCCCTCCCAGCTGCCAATAGAGTGACCCAATGGGCCGTGAAAGAAAGGTACCGTCCCTGTCCATGCCTGCTGGACCATGAGTCAGCGGTAATATGCACCTTACCGCTGACCGCCCTGTCCAGCGAGGCATGGACATTGCCCTCCACATGCCGGTAGAGAGACGGAATCGCCTTCCGCGAGAAAAAGTGGCGTTTGGGAACCTGCCACTGAGGAACCGCACATTGAACAAACTCACGGAAGGGGGGCCGAGTCTACCAACTGAAAAGGCAGCAGTTGAAGTGCTAGCAATTTAGCAAGGCTAGCATTCAACCGCTGGGCATGTGGATGGCTGGGAGTGTACTTCTTTCTACGGTCCAGCAGCTGGGGCAGGGAAATTTGCCTGCTGCAATCGGACGTCGGTGTACTGCAAGTACTTGGTTGTGACACACCGAATTCTACACCTTCAGTCCTCTCAGAGCAGCTTTCAGAGAGGACTGATGGTGTAGTGGGGATGGAGATCCCAGCTGAGGAGGAGCAAGGAGAGGTCCGCTTAGTTCTTTGGTGTGGGTCTTTTATGTGTGCCTGCCAACGAGCTGCATGGCAGGTCGCCATATGTCTGGTCATGCTTGTCGTGCCCAAGCGGCTGATGTTTTGGCCACGCGAGATACGCTTGAGACAAATATTGCAAATAGCAGTGGTGCGATCTGCTGCACTCGTCTCAAAAAAGGCCCACACCAAAGAACTTTTCTGATAACGTGCAGAGGCAGCGCCCTGCACAGGCGGAGCTCTGCGGTGTTGTACAGTTGCTGTGCTGGCCTCTACCTGGCCTCCAGGGGGCATCCTGCCTCGTTGGACATGTGACGCTCCATCCTCCTCCTCCTCGTCCTCCTCCTCATCCTCTCTCCCTTGAGGCACCCACGTGGAGTCAGTGATCATCATCCCCTCCCTCTTCACCACTAGAGCAAACCTGGCAGTAAGCTGCAGCTGGTGGAACAGTACTGCCAGATTCCTCAAGCTGGGTATCGTCATCCGAGCCTAGGACAGCCAAACGCCTAAGGCCCAGGCAAGCCCGATGTGCTCTTTTCTTTTCGAGGTTTAATTTTCATATCTCTTACAGACCCGGCTCAAAAAATGGAAAGGCAGACGCCCTCTCCAGAATGTTCCACGAGACACCCCAGGAGTCTGAACCCAGCACCATCCTTTCTCCACAAAATTTTCTTTCCCTCATCTCGCAACCGGATTTGATCTCCGCCATCAAGGCGGCATCCAGGCAACCTACCAACCACGGAATCCCCTCAATGGAGGAACACGACGGGTTACTCTGGGTACGAGGGAAGGTCTTTGTCCCCATAGAAACAAGACCTTTGACACTCAGGACCCTGCATGATCACAAGCTTGTGGGACATTTTGGGGTTTTCAAGACAACTGAGTTAATCTCTCGCTCCTTTTGGTGGCCTGGGTGGAGACGAGATTGCAAGGACTATGTAACCTCCTGTATCATATGCCAACGCAACAAGGGGACAAACTCCAAAGCCTAGGGCCTGTTAAAACCCTCGTCCATCCCCGAGCGCCCATGGGCGGATATATCAATGGACTTTATCGTGGAGTTGCCCTCCTCGGAGGGATTCACCACCATCCTGGTCGTGGTCGACCGATTGTCAAAAATGGCACACTTTCTCCCAATGACTGGCACCCCTTCCGCTTCTGCTACAGCTGACATATTTTTCAAAGAGATTATCCGGCTCCACGGCTTACCTGCAAGTGTCACCTCAGATAGAGGTCCTCAGTTCACCTCCAAGTTCTGGCGAGAGTTATGTAAATCCATAGAAATTAAAATATGCCTCTCCTCGGCCTATCATCCTCAGAGCAATGGCCAGACGGAGAGGACAAATCAGTCACTGGAGCAGTATCTCAGTTGCTTCTGTTCGGATTCACAAGATGAATGGTCCAGCCTCCTACCTTATGCGGAATTCGCCTATAACAACGCGGTCCACACTGCCAACAACCAAACGCCATTTTGGGCCAACTTTGGGTTCCACCCCTCTTTCCTGCCAGGATCCCTTCCCGAAATTTCCGTCCCTGTGGTTCAAGATCGAGTAAGCTCTCTACAACAAAACTTCCGGAAAATACAGGAAGCTATGCAAAAGGCCCAGGAGGGGTATGAAAAGTACTTTAACCGAGGAAGGAAGGAAAACCCAGATTTCAAGGTGGGAGACGAGGTTTGGCTATCCTCAGTTAACCTCAAGTTGGCCATCCCCACACGTAAATTGGGGCCTAAGTTCATTGGTCCTTTTAAGATCAAACGAAAAATCAACCCTGTGGCCTTTGAACTTTCCTTACCGAATTCGTACAGGATACATCCGGCGTTCCACGCTTCCCTCCTGAAACCTGTCATACCCAGTCCCTTTCCGGGCAGATCGGAGCCACCACCTCCACCAGTACTGGTGGATGGCGAAGCAGAATTTGTGGTGGAGAAAATTTTGAGCTGCAGGAAGAAGGGGAGGCAACTTCAATATCTGGTCAAGTGGGAAGGTTACCCGTCGGAAGAGAACTCTTGGGAACCTTCAGAAAAGCCTGATCCGGGCCTTCCATACTGAACATCCGGAATTGATTTCTAGTTTGGGCGTCCGGAGGCCACCCCTCGGGGGAGGGCACTGTCAGGAAAATCCACAGTTTAGCGCTGTGCACCGAGCGCCTGTGCGCATGCGCGGCAGAACGGCACTCCGACGCATGCGCATTCGCGGCTCGGCGCTCCGACGCACGCGCATGCGCACTGGCGCATGCCTGAGCGTCCCAGTGCGTGGCGGCATCACATGACCACTCACACCGCCCATTTAAGGAAGTGCTTGAGACCAGTCCAGCGCTGGCTTGTCTTCAGCTTCCTGACAAAGCTTTGTTCCTGCTTCCTATTACTCTTATTGCCTGTTTTTGACCCAGATTCGCCTTTGACCTTGCTGCCTTCTCCTGCCCTTGACCTCTGGACTGAATACTGGACTTACCTGCTTGCTTGCCTCTGGCCCCTGAAAACCTCTGCCTGTGACCCAGATTTGCCGCTTTCTCCTGTCCTGAGAACTCTGCCTGTAACCCGGACCTGCTTTATCTTCAGCCCTGTACCTGTGATTTGGACTTCCCAGTACCTTCCTGACCCCAGCACTTGGCTCCTTCTCAAGTCTTCATCCTCTGGTTGGGTAGCCTGTGCCTCTCTGTGCCATTCACCCCCTGTCTCACCTCCAGGGGGCGGACTGCGCTCAGTTGCAAGGGTGAACCACTCTCGGCATCTCGGCCTCGGTAAGTACTCTGATAGTCACGGTCACGTGACTTCATCAGGGGATGCTAGGCGATACTGGAAGTGTCCTTTTATCTACAGTGGTGTGAAAAAGTGTTTGCCCCCTTCCTCATTTCCTGTTCCTTTGCATGTTTGTCACACTTAAGTGTTTCGGAACATCAAACCAATTTAAACAATAGTCAAGGACAACACAAGTAAACACAAAATGAAATTTGTAAATGAAGGTGTTTATTATTAAAGGTGAAAAAAAATCCAAACCATCATGGCCCTGTGTGAAAAAGGGATTGCCCCCCTTGTTAAAACATACTATAACTGTGGTTGTCCACACCTGAGTTCAATTTCTCTAGCCACACCCAGGCCTGATTATTGCCACACCTGTTCACAATCAAGGCATCACTTAAATAGGAGCTGCTTGACACAGTAAGGTCCACCAGAAGATCCTTAAAAGCTACACAGCATGCCGAGACCCAAAGAAATTCAGGAACAATTGAGAAAGAAAGTAATTGAGATCTATCAGTCTGGAAAGGGTTATAAAGCCATTTCCAAAGCTTTGGGAATCCAACGAACCACAGTGAGAGCCATTATCCACAAATGGCGAAGACATGGAACAGTGGTGAACCTTCCCAGGAGTGGCCGGCCGCCCAAAATTACCCCAAGAGCGCAGCGACGACTCATCCAAGAGGTCACAAAAGACCCCACAACAACGTCCAAGGAACTGCAGGCTTCACTTGCCTCAGTTAAGGTCAGCGTTCATGCCTCCACCATCAGGAAAAGACTGGGCAAAAATGGCCTGCATGGCAGAGTTCCAAGGAGAAAACCACTGCTGAGCAAAAAGAACATCAAAGCTCGTCTCAATTTCTCCACAACACATCTTGATGATCCCCAAGACTTTTGGGACAACATTCTGTGGACCGATGAGACAAAAGTGGAACTCTTTGGAAGGTGTGTGTCCAAGTATATCTGGCGTAGAAGGAACACTGCATTTCAGAAAAAGAACATTATACCAACAGTAAAATATGGTGGTGGTAGTGTGATGGTCTGGGGCTGTTTTGCTGCTTCAGGACCTGGAAGACTTGCCGTGATAAAAGGAACTATGAATTCTGCTGTCTACCAAGAGATCCTGAAGGAGAATGTCCGACCATCTGTTTGTGTACTCAAGCTGAAACGACCTTGGGTTCTGCAACAGGACAATGATCCTAAACACACCAGCAAGTCCACCACCGAATGGCTGAAGAAAAACAAAATGAAGACTTTGGAGTGGCCTAGCCAAAGTCCTGACCTGAATCCTATTGAGATATTGTGGTATGACCTTAAAAAGGCCGTTCATGCTCGAAAACCCTCTAATGTAACTGAATTAGGACAATTCTGCAAAGATGAGTGGGCCAAAATTCCTCCAGGACGCTGTAAAAGCCTCATTGCACGTTATCGCAAATGCTTGGTTGCAGTTGTTGCTGCTAAGGGTGGCCCAACCAGTTATTAGGTTTAGGGGGCAATCACTTTTTCACACAGGGCCATGATGGTTTGGATTTTTTTTCACCTTTAATAATAAACACCTTCATTTACAAATTGCATTTTGTGTTTACTTGTGTTGTCCTTGACTATTGTTTAAATTGGTTTGATGTTCCGAAACACTTAAGTGTGACAAACATGCAAAGGAACAGGAAATGAGGAAGGGGCAAACACTTTTTCACACCACTGTAGGTGTTGTTTGTTAATGATAGCTGCAATTTTCTTGTGGTCGCGTGCGCCGGAAGTTCTACGGCGGCCATTTTTTGTGTGATCCTGTCGCCAGAAGTGTCCCGGCGGACATCTTTTCGATAGTTTTAGGCTATCTGGATGTAAACATCCGTTCGGCGGCCAACTTCCGTTCCGTTTGGTCGCCGGAAGTGGGTTAGCGGCCATTTAAATGGACGTTTTTATAGATAGGGCGGAAACTAAAGAAGGTTAAACAGATTAAAATAATTACTATTAAAATAATTTTACAGAATTCTGGATATTAGTTTCCAGTGGGGTAATCCTATTCACAGTATCCAAAATACAATGGAATATGGTAAAATAATATATCCCGGAAGTGAGGTACTTTTGCCCATATATCAATGATATACAGACACATATACAGACCGTATGTGCTAAAATATGTAAAAATATACTGCATAAATTACAGTACACTAAAACATATTAAGACACATAAAAATTCCCAGACACATTAAAATATGATAAACATATAAAAACACTAGGTACTAGAATATATAAAAGAATACTGCCAGTATACTAAAATATATTAAAAAATCCCAGACTCATTGAATATAAATAATACCTAGAGGTGTCATACCGGTGAGTGCAGAGAGGTGCTTGGACGTAATAAAGAATGGTGTAGTAAAATTAGTTACTATTAAAAATTGGCTTAAAATGATTTGCGTTCATTAGTTAATTTTAAAAATTACTAATAAAACAATTCAAATCAAATTCTATGTTGAGTCCTCTCGGTGTGAAAGTATCAAGAGTATATATCCATTTTGATTCTAATTGGCTTAGAGTTCTGACCTTGTGTCCTCCTCGCCAATGTTTCTTGTAGGCTTCGATACCCCAGAATTTAAGTTGTGAGGGATCTCGATTATGGTGTGTCGCAAAATGCCTGGATACACTGTGTTTATTGAAGCCTTTCTGGATATTCTGCACGTGCTCTTTGATTCGGATTCTTAGTAGTCGCTTAGTGCGGCCTACATATTGAAGGCCGCAATTGCACTCTAAGGCGTAAACGGCTCCCTCTGTATTGCAACAAATAAAGTCATTGATTTAATATGAATTTCCTGTACTAGTTGCAATAAATTCTCTCTTTTTCTCATTAGGTCGTTTTGTTCTTACGCACGCATAACATCTTTTGCAGGGAAAAAAACCCTTGCCAGTGAAGAAGGATAGGCCACTTGTGTTAGGAGTAGGGATGAGCCGAACACCCCCGGGTTCGGTTCGCACCAGAACACGCGAACGGACCTAAAGTCTGTGTAAATTTAAGAACCCTATTAATTACAATGGATGCGAAGGTTCGAAATCAAAAGTGCTCATTTTAAAGGCTAATATGCATGTTATTGTCATAAAAAGTGTTTGGGGACCTGGGTCCTGCCCCAGGGGACATGTATCGATGCAAATTTTTTTTTTTTTTAAAACGGCTGTTTTTTCAGGAGCAGTGATTTTAATAATGCTTAAAGTGAAACAATAAAAGTGTGATATTCCATTAAATTTCGTACCTGGGGGGTGTCTATAGTATGCCTGTGAAGGGGCACATGTTTCCCGTGCTTAGAACTGTCCCTGCTCAAAGTGTCATTTTTGCAGAAAAAAAAAGCTATTTAAAATCACTCGCCGCTAATGAATTGACGGCTCCCGTAACACAGAGAACAGTCATTCATTGAAAGTCATTGATAAAAAAAGTCATTGATAAAAAAAAAAAAGCGTGGGGGTCCCCCCAAATTCAGTTACCAGGCCCTTCAGGTCTGCTATAGATTTTAAGGGGAACTCCCGGTCAAAAAAAAAAAAATGGGGTGGGGTCCCCCTCAAAATCCATACCAGACCCTTATCCGAGCACGCAACCTGGCAGGCCACAGGAAAAGAGGGGGGACGAGAGCGCCCCCCCTCCCTCCTGAACCGTACCAGGCCACATGCCCTCAACATTGGGAGGGTGCTTTGGGGTCCCCCCAAAGCACCTTGTCCCCATGTTCATGAGGACAAGGGCCTCGTCCCCACAACCCTGGCCATTGGTTGTGGGGGTCTGCGGGCATGGGGCTTATCAGAATCTGGAAGCCCCCTTTAATAAGGGGTCCCCCAGATCCCGCCACCCCCTGTGTGAAATGGTAAGGGGGTACAAAAGTACCCCTACCATTTCACCAAAAAAGTGACAAAAATGGTAAAAATTACAGGAGACGTTCTTTGACAATTCCTTTATTAAAATCTTCTTTCTTCTGGTCTCACTTCTTCCTTTCTTCATCCTTCGGTTTCTTCATCTTCTCCTTCCGTCATCTTCTTCCATCTTCTTCTTCCATCTTCTTCTTCCTCCGATCTGCTTCTTCTTGCTCTGGTCTTCTCGTCCGGCATCTTCTTCCACGGCGTCGGTGGGGCGTGTACTAAACGCCCTGAGCTATAATTGGCCAATTATTGCTCTCCTGGCCGCTGGCTCTATGATTGGCCAAGCATGCGGGGTCACAGTGCATGCTTGGCCAATCATCAGCCAGCAATGCACTGTGACTGGTGCAGTGCATTGCGGGCCACTCGCATCACACGAATTTGATGCGAGCGGCCCAAATAGTTCTGGGCTCACTGAACGGGCGAACGCCCAATGTTCGATTCGAACATGGGTTTGAATCGAACACCGGGCCCATCCCTAGTTAGGAGGGTCTGGGATGCTTTTTACGATTTTATCTCGAAGTGTCGGAGCTCTCCTATAAATAAACTTCAGAAGTGGGGGAAGTATTTCTTGCAGTTGCTTGTCAGCCAGAAGTATTTTCCAATTGCGTTCAATTATTTTTTCTACCTGTGTATGCTGTACGTTATAATCGAGAATAATAGGTACTGAGTCGTTAGGGATTGCACACTTCAATTTGTCTAGAGCTTTGCAATCCATGTCTGCGACTTCTGTGATTTTCTTATTAATGTATTCATTCTCATAGCATTTCTCAACAAATGTTTTTGCATTTTTAGACAAAAGACAATTAAATCTGGAGGAGGTATTTCATTTATCTACCCCCATTAAGGAGAAGAATAGTGATATAGAAAGCCTTATGAGGAAACTGGGCCATAATATGGAAAAGAAGGTTAGTGTGTGGTGGGACATAACTACCTTCGAACAATTTTTAAAAGATAGTATTGTCCCAAGATGCCTAAGATGGGACATAATACTCAACGATGGCATGACAGACCAGGAATCCATTGATGAATGGTTTAAATTTTTTAATACAAAAGGCCTAGAATTACTAGCATTTTTATTAGAAAGGAAAAAATTTAAAAATGATAGACCTACTAATAGCCGAAGTTAAGGAAGAGCTCGATGTGCACAAGGACAAAGCAGAATTTATCACCCTAACAACTCAACTGAATAAGGACCTTACCAAAAAGGACAAAGAAGTAGAACAAAGGAAAAGCAAAAAATATAGTAGAGATCTGAATGATTTCAAAACAGATCATGCCTTTAAATGGCAGAGCCAATTGGACCTCTTGGACCCAATCTCTACATACTCTACACCTGAAAAAACGGTGAGAATGCAACCACAACACACCAACATGGAAAATAACCACAACACATACTCTAGACCACAGCAACCTTACGAGAGAAACAGGAGGGAAACCCAGAGACAACAAGGGTATGAAGAGCGACAAGGATATCATAACCACCAAAATCAATATACACCCTATAGGAACGATAGAAGACCACAGCAACAAGAAAGAACCCCACAAAATGGCTGGAAGAAACCCTTCTGGAAAAATAACTATAAGAAAAATAATGGCCAAAACAATTGGCATAAACCCCCCTATGAACAGCGTGATAAAAGGACATACCAGCACAACCAGAGGGACAACAGGGGTGCCCCCAATGACAACAGGGTCGTCCATATGAAGCATATGGCCCAAGAGCAAGAACTCCAGAACGACAACACGATAGAAGAGATGGAGAATATTGAGGACCACCCCAATATCCACCCACACAAGGTTCTCACCGATCGTATGAGAGGAGTCCTATCCCTACCTACAATTACTATGCACCTTTGAATAACAGACCAGATGAGGATAGATCTGACAGACACAGACACTCAGACACCGACAATGAAAGGTCTTTTTTAGAGAAAGGCAGGGAGAATTATCCCATGAGACAGACCGAAGAACCCAGACACCCAAGGAGAACCCCAGAACGAAGAGAGGATGCAGAGGAGGCAAGAGAGCCCAAAAGAAAAAAAAGAGTATAAAAGGGGTAGGAATTTTTAATTTGAGTCAAAAAACACTCTCCCATGAGGAAATCGGAACACTCGATAAAGGATTAAAATATGCCCCTACAAAAAATTTGGACAAATTCCAAACCTATATAGGGATACAGAAGTACATACGTAAATTAAACATTAAAAAATACATCAGTAGCAATCCATGCAAGCCTAGAATGATCGATACCAACGAAATTACGCACAGCACTTTAAGGAACACCTCCATTTTTAATCCCCCAGTGAAAGACAACAAACATATTGAAGTGTTCAAAAGAGTAGTCCTGGATGAACTAAGAGGAAATATATAAAGAATGGAATACGTAAACTAACCAAAAGAAACAACCTTGTGATACGCCCAGCAGATAAAGGGGAGGCATCGTGATCCTCTCAAAGGAACAATACAACATCTGCATGAGCTCTATGCTGCAAGACGAAGAGACGTATAAATGCCTTCCCAGTAATCCAGTTTTTAAATGCAGGAAAGCACTAGAACAAACCGTCCACCTTGGCCTGAAAAGGAATATTCTTAAGAAGGAGACTAAATATCTCATCCCAGAGGCTTGCCGGACACCTATTATCTACTGTCTTCCCAAAATCCACAAAGACAGCACCAACCCACCGCCAAGGCCAATAGTGAATGGGATCGACTCACTCACTGCTAGAATGGGCCAATACATAGACCACTACCTGCAGCCTGCTGTACATTAGACCCAAGCATACCTGAGAGACACAAAGCAAATGCTACAAATATTAGATAACATCCCAGAAGGCAACCAACCCTGGTGGATGGCCACGGCCGATGTCTCCTCACTGTATACGATCATCATGCACCACCAGGCGTGCCAGGCAGTGAAATGGGGACTAAGACGATTCACAACACTTCCATGTAGCCAAAGAAAATACCTGGTGAAATGCCTTGACTTTTGTTTAAAGAATAGCTTCTTCTGGTACAATTGCAAATATTACTTTCAGAAAACAGGAGTTGCCATGGGAGCAAAATTTTGCCCCAAGTGTGGCTGGGCTTTTTATGGCCAGATGGGGAGAAGAGAAAGTATTCTCTAATACCCCAGAGAGTCTACACATCTATAGAAGATATATAGATGACATAATAGTGTGGAAAGGAGAGAAGGAAACACTCCAGACTTTCCTAGAAGATTTGAACACAAACGATAGAAACATTAGGCTCTCTTGGGAAATAAGCGAAGAAAAAAAATCACCTTCCTAAATTTGGAGATTCTGCAAGAAAACAACATACTTTTCTCCAAAACACACTTCAAGAATGTTGATAGAAATAGCTATCTGCCCATGGAAAGCTGCCACCACAAGAATTGGCTTTTTAAAATACCTAAAGGCCAATTAATGCGCCTCAGAAGAAACTGTACCCACAAAGAAACATTCGAAGACCAAGCAAGAAACATGAAACAAAGATTTGTTGAGAAAGGCTATGAGAATGAATACATTAATAAGAAAATCACAGAAGTCGCAGACATGGATCGCAAAGCTCTAATTAAGGACAAATTGAAGTGTGTAATCCCTAACGACTCAGTACCTATTATTCTCGATTATAACGTACAGCATACACAGGTAGAAAAAATAATTAAAACGCAATTGGAACATACTTCTGGCTGACAAACAACTGCAAGAAATACTTCCTCCACTTCCGAAGTTTATTTATAGGAGAGCTCCGACACTTCGAGATAAAATCGTAAAAAGCATCCCAGACCCTCCTAATACAAGTGGCCTATACTTCTTCACTGGCAAGAGGTTTTTTCCCTGCAAAAGATTATGCGTGCGTAAGAACAAAACGACCTAATGAGAAAAAGAAAGAATTTATTGCAACTAGTACAGGAAATTCATATCAAATCAATGACTTTATTTGTTGCAATACAGAGGGAGCCATTTACACCTTAGAGTGCAATTGCGGCCTTCAATATGTAGGCCGCACTAAGCGACTACTAAGACTACTCCGAATCAAAGAGCACTTGCAGAATATCCAGAAAGGCTTCGATAAACACTGGGTATCCAGGCATTTTGCGACACACCATAATCGAGATCCCTTACAACTTAAATTCTGGGGTATCGAAGCCTACAAGAAACATTGGCGAGGAGGACGCAAGGTCAGAACTCTAAGCCAATTAGAATCAAAATGGATATATACTCTTGATACTTTCACACCGAGAGGACTCAACATAGAATTTGATTTGAATTGTTTTATTTCAAATTTTTTAAATTAACTAATGAACGCAAATCATTTTAAGCCATTTTTTAATAGTAACCAATTTTACTACACCATTCTTTATCACGTCCGAGCACCTATATTGTAATACGTATATTGTAACCTATGCAGTATTCTTTTATATATTCTAGTACCTAGTGTTTTTATATGTTTATCATATTTATTTTAATGTGTCTGGGAATTTTTATGTGTCTTAATATGTTTTAGTGTACTGTAATTTATGCGGTATATTTTTACATATTTTTATATATTTTAGCACATACGGTCTGTATATGTGTCTGTATATCATTGATATATGGGAAAAAGTACCTCACTTCCGGGATATATTATTTTACCATATTCCATTGTATTTTGGATACTGTGAATAGGATTACCCCACCAATATCCAGAATTCTGAAAAATTATTTTAATCTGTTTAACCTATTTTAAAACCTTCATTTTAATAAACATATTTTGCCAGATTACTGGTTTTAATATACCACTGCAGCATCTCCAAATTGAAAAAACGAACTCATGACTGCATTATAACCACATAAGTATTATTACTGAATTGGATGAGCTAAATAAATCACTATCGTCGCACCCTGTCTTTAGTTTCCACCCTATCTATAAAAACTTAAATTTAAATGGCCGCTAACACACTTCCGGCTACCAAGCGGAACGGAAGTTGGCCGCCGAACAGATGTTTACATCCAGAAAACCTAAAACTATCGAAAAGATCGAAGTGTCCCGGCGACAGGATCACACAAAAAATGGCCGCCGTAGAACTTCCGGCCTACGCGACCACAAGAAAATGGCCTCCATCATTAACAATCCACACATAGATAAAAGAACACTTCCAGTATCGCCTAGCATCCCCTGATGAAGTCACGTGACCGTGACGAACACGCGTCGGGACACAGCCGATACCGGAAGTGAAGAAAGAGCCCGTTGCTCGTTTTTTACATGTACCTTATGTTTATCAAAAATGTGAGTAATGTTTTTACCTATGCACAACATTAAACTGTTTTAAAAAACGATACTGCACTATCGAGCATCCCTTTTGCCCCACTTGCGAGGTACACCACTGATACCAGGCCTCAAAGGGGACGCATAGTAGGAGACGCACATTAGGAGAACGCACAACCATCACCTTGGACCCAGAGGGAACCCACCTAGGGGACGGCATCCAGGGAAATCCAGAGGCCCACAGGAATTATATACACAAAGGCTGTAACCTTACAGCAGTAAGGTAAGGGGACATCTTTACCATACAGAAGAACAGAAGTCACCCACTGCTCGTATGCACAGCACCCTGGAGATTGACCACTAGTGACCACCAGCACTTTTTACATTCCACCCGCTTGTTTGGGACTGACACTCTTGTCACAGCCAGCCCACATCTCTATTACTGAAGAAAAAACGCATTTCCATGCGTTTCTGGAAAATTTGTAATAGCAAACATTATTTTGTTTTTATGCGGTTTTATATGCCTTTTTAGCTTCACCTCCAAGGAATTCTACTTTGATTCTTTTTATTCTTTATATTATTCACCACGGCACCTTTAAAGAATTTATCTATGAAGCTTTATTATTCTATCTATTATTTTATCTATCTAAAGTGATTGATGCCTCTCAGCATTTAGCCTCTTATGCACAGGTTGCACTTTATCTACGCACAGGTTGCACATACCTGTATATCTTTTAGGAAGCTTATGTCAATATAATTTATTCACTAAGCACTTTACACATTGTTGATCGCAACTTTTTCATACAGCGCAACACTACATTTACTATACAGTTAACCCCTTGATCACCCCCTAGTGTTAACCCGTTCCCCGCCAGTGACATTTTTACAGTAATCAATGCATTTTTATAGCACTGATTGCTGTATAAATGCCAATGGTCCCAAAAATGTGTCAAAAGTGTCCGATGTGTCTGCCATAATGTCTCAGTTTCGATAACAATTGCAGATCGCCACCATTACTAGTAAAAACAATAATAAAAATGCTATAAATCTATCCCATATTTTGTAGACGCTATAACTTTTGCGCACACCAATCAATCGATTTTTTTTTTTTTTACCAAAAATATGTAGAATACATATTGGCCTAAACTGAGAAAAAATTTGCTTTTTTTTTTAAAAAAAAAAAATAGGGATATTTATTATAGGAAAAAGTACTAAATATCGTGTTTTTTTCAAAATTGTCACCTTTTTTTGTTTATAGCGCAAAAAATAAAAACTGCAGAGGCGATCAAATACCACCAAAAGAAAGCTCTATTTAAGGTAAAAAAAAGGACGTCAATTTTGTTTGGGTGCAGTGTCGCACGACCGCGCAATTGTCAGTTAAAGCAACGCAGTACAGAATCGCAAAAAATGGCCCAGTCATTCAGCAGCCAAATCTTCCGGGGCTGAAGTGGTTATAAAAAAATACCCTTCATAATCACTTTAACTGCAATTACATGAACATGACATTTCTGTTTATTTCAATCTCTGCTGAATAAAGAAACTTTCTTGGCCTAGATAGAAAAAAGTATTAAGTTAATTAAAGTGGATAAAGAAATGCTTTCACAAAAAAAGATTTATGCAGCATGGCATTGCACAGTACAAAGTGATTTTCTCTCCGCAAACAATCAAGTTTTAGTTTATTGAAGTTAGATTACTAAAACATTTATTCTGGCTAACTGCTAAGGGGTACTATATTTCTCACTTATGTTTTTGAAACATAAATATCTCTGTTAAGAAAGAAAATTATCTAGCATGGTTGAGTCCCACATTTCATATCCCTATCAGGCCATGCAATCTGCTGTGGCCCACAAATGGTCAGTACCTGAAAAGATGATCTCCAGGTTAAACAGTTTGTTTGGACCAAGCAAATCCAAACAAACTATCAGCTTCATTAGCAGATGTGTCCATTGTGTGTGCTGTATAAACTGTATGCATCCTCAGCTACATACAGTATAGAGCCCTGTGTTCTGTAAGAACAAAATCAAATTGAGCTGAGCATTACTCAGCCATTGTGATAACAGTTGGATGCCAACTGGAAAAACCCTGCGACAACACAAATAAATATTTTTTAGAAATATCAAAAATATATTTTGAAGCTGCTCGTTGAGTGAATTAAGATATTTAGTTAAAACTCTCCCAAAATATGTGTACGTGTTGCAAGGGCGCTAATTAGTTAATATTTAACAATCTCTCATTGCTGAGTTTAAGGTTTCTCAGGAGAAAAAAACTAAAAACGAATATTTGAAAACACAAACGTTTGTGATATAGGGTGTACAAAAAGGTTTTAGTGATACAATACTATGCTGCAGACAAATTATATTTTATAGCACTAAAAGGCTATTCATATAAAGTGCACAAATGAAAAAAACATGCGATAGTATATTTGTGAACACAAAGTGATAAAATCCAATCACCTGTTGCTGCACACAAGAGAAATCATCTAATCAATTGGTAATGCTGCAATTGCATTGTGAAAAAAAACAACAACAATTTATATATATGTGAATACAAGCACATGTGTAAAGAAAATGATATACGGTGAAAGTTCATAAATGAATATAGACGACCGATCCCACTCATCAAGTACCACTTGATACAAATGATCCAACAGTCCAATTTTTAGCATAGATGGCAAGATAATGTAACGCTGATTTTCCAGAAAAACATTGCACACCTCCACCACTTGATTATTGCATGCGACACCCAAGAGAAGTGCTGATAAGTAATGTCTGCTTACCAGATTCCCTTGACCACCTTAATTAAAAAGTAGGTCAAAGGAGACTTGTACAGGATTGTGCCTGTTCACTTGAAGGTAATATGTACTTAGGTCGATCTCCACCACTCCAACTCACATAGGGTATATGAAAGGGCAAAAAGAATACTATATAGTGTGATATTGCTTTTATTAAAAATATGTTAAAAAACAAATCTGCCAAATGGCTCCTTACATTAGGTGGTGCTCGACCCGGCACTGGGGTTGCCCGCTTGGGATAGGAGCTATTATATTGAATTTCGCTGGCCGTTGGAATTTCCAATGCAAAGACTTCATCTGCAGAGCCGCGGCTTCAGCGTGCTTTACAGCAGGGGGATCGGAAGGACCACGGCGCCCGGATATGGCGTCACAAGTGAAACAGGAAAGTGTGACCAGGTACCGCCTCGACGTACGTTTCAGGAAGCGACGAGGCGGTACCTGGTCACACTTTCCTGTTTCACTTGTGACGCCATATCCGGGCGCCGTGGTCCTTCCGATCCCCCTGCTGGAACGCATGCTGAAGCCGCGGCTCTGCAGACGAAGTCTTTGCATTGGAAATTCCAACGGCCAGCGAAATTCAATATATAAGCTCCTATCCCAAGCGGGCAACCCCAGTGCCGGGTCGGGCACCACCTAATGTAAGGAGCCATTTGGCAGATTTGTTTTTCAACATATTTTTAATAAAAGCAATATCACACTATATAGTATTCTTTTTGCCCTTTCATATACCCTATGTGAGTTGGAGTGTTGGAGATCGACCTAAGTACATATTACCTTCAAGTGAACAGGCACAATCCTGTACAAGTCTCCTTTGACCTACTTTTTAATTAAGGTGGTCAAGGGAATCTGGTAAGCAGACATTACTTATCAGCACTTCTCTTGGGTGTCGCATGCAATAATCAAGTGGTGGAGGTGTGCAATGTTTTTCTGGAAAATCAGCGTTACATTATCTTGCCATCTATGCTAAAAATTGGACTGTTGGATCATTTGTATCAAGTGGTACTTGATAAGTGGGATCGGTCGTCTATATTCATTTATGAACTTTCACCGTATATCATTTTCTTTACACATGTGCTTGTATTCACACATATATATATATATATATATATATAAATTGTTGTTTTTTTTTTCACAATGCAATTGCAGCATTACCAATTGATTAGATGATTTCTCTTGTGTGCAGCAACAGGTGATTGGATTTTATCACTTTGTGTTCACAAATATACTATCACATGTTTTTTTCATTTGTGCACTTTATATGAATAGCCTTTTAGTGCTATAAAATATAATTTGTCTGCAGCATAGTATTGTATCACTAAAACCTTTTTGTACACCCTATATCACAAACGTTTGTGTTTTCAAATATTAGTTTTTAGGTTTTTTCTCCTGAGAAACCTTAAACTTAGCAATGAGAGATTGTTAAATATTAACTAATTAGCGCCCTTGCAACACGTACACATTACTCAGCCATTCACAGGGAGCTTTGTATTCTATGAATCAAATGGAACCTTTTTCTCAGGATTGAGAAATATGTATTGGTAATTCAAAAATATCACTTGGTTTAATAATTAATACATGTATTTATTATACTGTAATTGCAATGCTTATTTTATTATATTGTAAGGGTGCATCTAGGTGGAGGGCAGGATTCTCGTATCATTCTATGTGAATGATAAGCAGCATATGATCACACAGCAAACAGACCTCCACATTTTATTATTCTTTTATTCATTTATTTTTTAATTTTTTGATATTTTTTTCTGTTCACGGAGCATCTGTCTGGGTGCCCTTGTCTGAGACTTTCACCCATTCCTTTGCCATCAGATCCCCACACGGACGCCCAGGGGCCAAAAGGAAACACTGTCCCCATTTTTCAGTGGGGGCCATGTCGGGCTCTTGTGGAGATGAGAGCACTCTCTTTGGGACCTAGTACAGGGTGGTGCTGTTCCGATGGGGTTCGGTCTTTCCCCGTCTTGCCGCGGGCATTGCACGGGCACCTGGGTGTCAGGTAAGGCAGCGCTAGGGCGCTCGACACTCCCATGTGGGTGATTCATGGGCGAGATTTCCGCCTGCCTGGTACCCTGTGCGCGGTGTAGACTCGCGATAGGGAGGGGGGTGCTCGCTTCCCTGTTTGCATCTGTTTAGCGTCCGTCTTGCATCCGGACAGCATGATGTCACACGTTGCGCCGACCCGACGCAATAGGAAGGAGTATAACTATATACAGGTGGCACAGTGTTAGCTGCTGGAGTCCCTGGGAACCACATTGTCCATGCAGCTGCAAACAGGTATAATCTTTTTACCCAGGAACATTACCGGTGTGGAATCTTTGCTTTTCCTTGAGAGGGGCTGTGTCCCAGGTCTGGGGAGTAACATTTCTAATTTTCTCCTCTTTTTTTTATCATTGAGTCCATTTGCAGATTAAATCATTTATGTTTACGCTGCTGTCCCGCTCTGCTCAGGAGTTTTCCTTATTCGAACAACATATACAGGCAAGCAATTTTTTCTTACGAAGTTTTTGGTAAGATAGTTTAAATTCCCCCCCCCTCTATTTTGGTAACTATATTGGGAGTTTTTTTCTATATCCCTGCAGGATTGTAGGTGTGGAAATATAGCTCTGAATGTAGCTATATATTTCCAGCTGCACTTTGCTCGACACTTTAGGCTCCCAGTCGTTCATTTAACAGAACCCTTTTATGTAAGCATATTTTTTACTTTTTGTCTATTTTTGAGATGTCTATATTTAAACAAATTAAAATTTTCTAATGCCAAGTATCGCCATTGCCATGTTACACCAATATGTTTTGATTGGCTATAGGTAAATTTCACAACGGTATCTAAGCCAATGTTTTTCTGTGGGTGATTTGGCTTGGTTGGTGTCTCCTCTTGTGAGGGCCTTGGTGCCCAATTATATGCTTTGAGATCATCCTTCACAGACAGGTTTCTGAACCTCCTAAGCATTGGAGCCAGAGCCCACTGGTTGAGAATGTCCTGCTACCCCTCTTGGATGCACCTATGTATGTACTTGGTTTAATGTAAATTTTGTACTTTTTCAGGTCTGTATAACTAATATATACACATTTTTATCCACTCATTAGAGAACAATGTCCACGCATGTTCCTGAGGAAGCCGCGAGGCGAAACATGTAGAATTCATGTGTGGAAAATTGAACAATTATGTGGCTATAGTGCATAGAGAAAACAACCCCTATGTGCTTTTATCTATGTGATTGTTGTCTTTGTCCTTTTTTCATGTTTTTGTAATAAAATAATGTATTTTTTCATACTTTGTGGGTGCTTATTGCAATAAAATTGATATATCACAACAAAGTCCCATACTCCCAACATGGGTTTTTCACTGCTCTTTTTTTAAAGGGACGATGGTGCCAAATTAATATATCTGTGTTTTGATCACTCTAATCCTTCACTCTATATAGGTTTATAGTCAGCTTACATTTCACAGTACTTCATTAGATAATACAATATTACATTTTCTAAGCACAGAGCTCTTATGACTACTCTTATTTTGAACAAACGTGTTTGGCCCTTTTTAGTTATATTATGAAAAAAAAATCAGCAGGCAAATCTAGCATATTTATTTATCTCTTTACTGTAATGTTTCAGCCTGAGAGACTAATCAGTACAAAGTGAAAAGCCCATATTTCATGGTAATTATAAATAGGGATTGGTGCAGTGTAATTACTGCTACCAGGTTTCTGTCACTAACTGATCTCTTCACTACCGTAATAAAAAACAAAATGTCATTAAAGGAACCAATTTAATTCAACTACTCTAATTGGCAAATAAGCAGACTGAACTTAAGGTGGTCATGGATGACCCATTCTGGCCCGATTACAGCATCATCTATGACAATCAGGTCATGTGGGGGTAGTAAGTGATAATGAGTGCTTCTGATATTATTATCACACACAGAGATGCTACAACTTGTTTGAAAATCTCAGAACAGGTGACTACCTTATTTTTTTTTATATGTAGTAAATGGAAGAAACTGTTAAGGCTGAATTTCAGCCAATGCAGTTTTATATTTATTAAAATGTATTCAATGTATTTTAAATACAACCGTCTTTGCTATACATACCCGTACTTGCCTTGTTCTTGTGGCTGACCAAGCATTCTTCATGCACATATGCTGACCAGGAACATACTTACAGGTAGAGATAGTAGAGGGATTAACTACATTTTGTTTCTGCTCTTTTTAAGTCCAGTCACAAGCTAGAAGTTGACCTAGTTGTATTGGTAAGTAGGGATGAGCCGAACACCCCCCGGTTCGGTTCGCACCAGAACCTGTGAACGGACCGAAAATTTGCGCGAACTTTAGAACCCCATTAACCACTTCCCGTCCGGGCAGATAGCAGATTGATGGCCGGGCGATGGTTGCCTTATCCTGACTGGGCGTCATATGACGTCATTCAGGATAACATGCCGCCACGTGCCCATGGGGGTGCACATCGCAGCGATCGGTGGAGCGGTGTGTAATTCTGAGACACCGCTACACCGATCTTGGTAAAGAGCCTCCCACGTGATCAGCCGCGTCCAATCACGGCTGATCACGATGTCAACAGGAAAAGCCGTTGATTGGCTTTTCCTCACTTGTGTCTGACAGATGCGAGTAGAGGAGAGCCGATTGGCGGCTCTCCTGACGGGGGGTGTGCACTGATTGTTTATCAGCGAAGACCCCCTTGGATGCCCACACTAGACCACCAGGGAAACCCCAAACATGTGGATAGCCAGGCACATCCCCCATGGCCATCCACATGTGCCCAGTCTGTGCCCAATATGTGCCAATCAGTGCCCACAAATGGGCACTGACTGGCATCTCTAAGTAAGACATTATTTGAGTAATGCCAATCACTGCCACCCATCAGTGTCATCAGTGCCACCCATCAGTGTCCATCAGTGCCACCTATCAGTGCCCATCCATGCCCAGTGCCACCTATCAGTGCAAACCCATAAGTACCCACCAGTGCCACCCATAAATACCCATTAGTGCCGCCTATGAGTCCCCATCAGTGCCACCTATGAGTGCCCATTAGTGCCACATACCAGTGCCACCTATCAATGCCACCTATCAGTGCCCATCAGTGCCACCTCATTGGTGCCACCTCAGTGCCACCTTATCAGTGCTCATCAGTGCAGCCATATCAGTGCCCGTCATTGAAGAAGAAAACATACTTATTTACAAAAAAAATTAACAGAAACAAAGAAAAACTATTTTTTTTTCTAAATTTTCGGTCTTTTTTTATTTGTTGCGCAAAAAATAAAAATCACAGTGGTGATCAAATACCACCAAAAGAAAGCTCTATTTGTGGGTACAGTGTTGTATGACCGCGCAATTGTCATTCAAATTGCGACAGCGCTGAAAGTTGAAAATTGGCTTGGGCAGGAAGGTGTCTAAGTGCCTGGTATTGAAGTGGTTAAAGTCTATGGGACTTGAACTTTCGAAATCAAAAGTGCTAATTTTAAAGGCTAATATGCAAGTTATTGTCCTAAAAAGGGTTTGGGGACCCGGGTCCTGCCCCAGGGTACATGTATCAATGCAAAAAAAAAAAAAAAGATTTAAAAACAGCCGTTTCTTCGGCAGCACTGATTTTAATGACGCTTAAAGTAAAAAAAAAAAGTGAAATATTCCTTTAAATATCTTGCCTGGGGGTGTCTATAGTATGCCTGTGAAGTGGCACGTATTCCCCGTGTTTAGAACAGTCCCTGCATAAAAGGAAATTTCTAACGGAAAAATTGTAATTTTAATCTGCTTGTGGTTTTAATGTAATGTCTGGTCCCGGCAATATGGATGAAAATCATTGAGAAAAATGGCATGGTTACCCCCCCTGCCCATTACAAGCCCCTTTGGGTCTTGTATGGATATTAAGGGGAACCCCGTACCCAAATAAAAAAAAAAGGAAAGGCGTGGGGCCCCCAGGCCCTATATACTCTGAACAGCAGTATACAGGCAGTGCAAACAGGACAGGAACTGTGTAGGTTTGTTGTTAAGTAGAATCTGTTTGTAATTTTGAACTGGTAAATTGAACTGTAAATGTTTTTTTTTCAATTTTTAAGCTTTTTAGAAAACATAGGGAAGGGTTATCACCCCTGTAACATTTTTTTGCTGTCTGTGCACCTCTTCAGAAGATTTCACCGGACTTTCTGTCCCAATGACAAATGTTTTTAGAAAATTTGGGGGATAAAGCATCAGGGGAGACTGGAGAGGAGACATGTTTTTTTTCCCATATCAACTCTTACAGAAGAGAATTTCCCTTCCTAGGGGTAGATTTCATTTCACTTCCTGTTGTCTCCTTCCATTTACAAGTAGGAGACTGACACGTACCTTGTCTGTGAGCCTGACGTGCAGAGGGAGACCTCTCGTACAGCCCTGGTTCCTGGGACACTGGAGTTGGGGACAGTAACCGTAGGAGCACAGTGAGGTAGGAGTGCCTGCAGAGTTCTCTGGAGCTGGAGATCATGACCACTGGGGAGTGCTGAGGAATGCAGGTGCACAGGATGCTGGTCAGCAGGATGCAGGTGCGCAGGATGCAGGTCAGCAGGATGCAGGTGCGCAGGATGCAGGTCCACACGATGCAGGTCAGCAGGCTGCAGGTGCGCACGATGCAGGTCAGCAGGATGCAGGTGCGCACAGCGGGCAGGAACAAGGTCAGACAAGCCGGGTCATACACAGCGGATCAGATCAGACAGAATTGGCAGACAAGGGATGGTCAGAGTATAGGCTTAGTCGGAAACGGAAGGTCAGGTAGGCAGGTAAACAAGCAAGGTCAAATGGCAGCCAGAGATCAGGAGAGGAGAGAGCAGAGTGGTCAGGAAGCTGGGTCAGGTGTGAGATCAGATGCAGATACAGAGGCGGGTCCCAGGGAAAACTACAGATCAACCAGCAAGAGCTGAACTGTGGGAGCCCTTTTTAAAGGCCCACTGGCGCCAAAGCCGCTGGGCGCCTGCTGGCTGGGATGCGCCTCAGCCTTGCTGCAGTTCTGGAATCTGTATATTCAGCTCTTTTCTGGGGGTGCCTGCTTGGATCATTTCTTGGGCATGCACATTTTGCTTGGGTTCCCATGAATTCTCTTCTGGCCCATACCCCCTCCATTTGATTAAATATTGAATTTGGTTACCTCTCCGTCTGCAGTCTACAACAGCCTCCACCTCATATTCCTCGTCCCTGTCAACAATTATAGGTTCAGGTGGACCCGATCCTTTGTCGGGGAAGGGGTCAGGTACCGTGGGTTTAAGCAGGGATGCATGGAACACTGAGTGGACTTTGAGCGATTCAGGCAAGGAAAGTTTGTAGGAAACTTCATTCAATTTCCTCTTCATCGGGAAGGGGCCAATAAATTTGGGTGCCAGTTTTTTTGAAGGACAAGCCATCTTGAGATTGGTGGTAGATAACCACACCTGGTCTCCTGGTTGGAGACATAATTCCCCTCTTCTCTTCCTATCATACAGTCTCTTGTTAATTGCCTGTGCTTTGGCCATGTTTTCTTGCAACATCCTATTATTGCGACCTAGAAACTCGACAGTGGTTTGTACTGCTGGGACTGGAGATTCCGGGATAATTTTAGGCAGGAAGACAGGGTGGAAGCCGTAGTTCGCAAAGAATAGTGACTGTCCTGTAACTGAGTGGCAGGTGTTATTAAAAGCAGATTCTGCTAGGGGCAAAAGTTCTACCCAATCATCCTGGACAAACGAGGTAAAACAATGGATGAACTGTTCCAGAGTCTGATTCGTTCTCTCAGTTTGTCCATTGGTCTGAGGGTGGAAGGCAGAAGACATGGAGAGTTCGATTTTCAGGATCTGGCATAGTGACCTCCAGAAACAAGAGGTTAACTGGACCCCCCTGTCCGATACGATGTTTGTTGGTACCCCATGCAGCCTCACAATCTCCCGGATAAACACCCGGGCGATCTCTACAGCAGAAGGTGTGTTCTTCAGGGGTATGAAGTGGGCCATCTTGGACAGGCGGTCGACCACTACAAAAATGGCTGTATGTCCTTCAGAAGGGGGTAGCTCCACTATAAAATCCATAGCAATCTCGCTCCAAGGCCTGTCGGGAATTGGTAGTGGTTTGAGAAGACCCCAGGACTTGGTTCTAGCAGACTTATTTTGGGTACAGGTAACACAAGACTTGACATATTCCTTACAGTCCTTCTCGAGCTTCGGCCACCAGAAAATGCGCTGGGTTAATTCGAGAGTCTTGTGGACCCCAAAATGTCCGACCAGAGGGTGGTCGTGACACAGGCTCAGAACTTTGGTTTGACACCTTTTAGGCACGAAAATGTTACTGTCTTTCCAAAGCAGACCGTCCTTGGGTATCAGAGTCACTCTGGGTGGACAGGGCACCCCACAGAGGCTTGTTTTAAACCGGAGATCAGGTCCGTCTGAAGAAGTAAGAAATTGCCCTCCGATAGAATAGTGTCCGGAACTGAAGTTTCTTTGGGGTCATCATACATACGTGAAAGAGCGTCGGGCTTGATGTTCTTTTATCCTGGCCTGTAAGTTATATGAAAAGCAAATCTGGAAAAGAATAGCGCCCACTGAGCCTGGCGTGGTCTTAGACGTTTGGCCGTTCGTAAATATTCCAGATTTTTGTGATCTGTATATATGAGTATGGGATGAGCCGCTCCCTCCAGCAGGTATCGCCATTCTTCGAGCGTGGCCTTAATGGCCAAAAGTTCACAGTCACCCACTGTCAGGAACGGTGCTATTACCTGGATCGCCTGCTGGTGTCACTGTTTCCTTTGGCATCAAAGGGTGCAGTTCTGGTGGCCACCAGCAGGGGTCTCCCAGCCGATGGACATTGTCAGGAATGGTGTTATTACCTGGATCGCCTGGTGGTGTCACTACTTCCTTCAACATCAAAGGGTGCAGTTCTGGTGGCCACCAGCGGGGTCTCCCAGCAGATGGACATGCCAGGAATCAGGCTACACCTGTTGTGGATTTGCTGGGTATATAAGCCTGTCCTTCACTGAGGTTCAGTGCTTCAGTATTCCTTTCTGTAGCCCTGTCTTGCCTGTCTGAAACCTGATCCTGGACCTGAAACCTGTACCTGTACCTGTAACCTGACCCGTTATCTGCTTCCTGCCCTGTCCTGGATGTTGTCCCCCTTACCTGGTTCCTGAGACCCGTCCCCTGTCTCCTGCCTTGATGTTCCCTTGCTTCCTGTTTCCCCCTTGGTCTCTCCTCCCTGCCTTGTATATATATATATGTTCCATTTCCTTGAAGTGTATAGTTAGTTAGTTAGATTAGGGCTTGGGGGTTTGCAGTGTTATTTGTGTTCTTGCTTGTTTGTGGTTGCTGTGTTTATGTGTGTCTTTATTATTAATAAATATATCTTTATCACTACCTTTGGAGCCTGATTCCTTTAGTGCAGCCTATCGATCTGTTCACTTGTGTTGGATGCCTGTGTTTAGGCTCCATCCCTAACAGAATACTGAAGCCATACTAACAGATCGGCTGCACTTGGGAATTGGGTCTGGACACTTGCTTTTGTCAAGGAAGATGCAGCTGGAAGATATTTTGTATCTTTCACTCCTGGCATTGGAAGAAAGAGATCTTTGTTATCAGACTTTGGGTGACTATACTAGGGAGCAACTACTGGAGTGCAACCGTATAGCCCATGCTTTTGTTGATCAGGGCCATTTTCTTTTTGAGGACGTGCAGCCCCTGATCCAGATTTGTGCCGAGCTGGCCCTGCCCTGTATTCCTGAGGGCCGTGATGATTTCACTCCCCCTTTTGATATGAATCAGGTTGTATCCCTAGTATGGCTTTTTGAAGATGATCCCGACGACTTTTTTGAGCACTACTCTGGCTGTTCCCCACAGGTGATTTCTGAATGCATTGTGTCTGCGCAGTCTTTTCTTAGACAGGGAAACTTGAAGTCACAATTTGTACAACCCATACTTTCAGCATGGTCTGGCATGATGCAATTAGCCCCAGCCAAACAAACCACTTCTGCCATCAGACACCAGCCTACCCAAATGTATGTTTCCCCATCACCCATACCAAACCCAGTTGCCACCCAGTATACACTGCTCCCAACCAAATATTCATATCCGGTCTCTTCTCCCTGTACCTATCCTGCATTTAACCCCCCTGCCTCTTCTCAGCTGCCTACAAATCCACAAATGTATGTTTCCCCATCACCCATGCCAAACTCAGTTGCCACCCAGTATACATTGCTCCCAACCAAATATTCATATCCGGTCTCCTCTCCCTGTACCTATCCTGCATACAACTCCCCTACCTCTTCTCTGCCAAATCCCAACACTCCTTTCCTGTCTGCTGCACCCCCAACCTACAAAGCTTCAGCGACCAAGTCAAAGAAAAAACGAAAGTTCTTCCCGACCAAAACGATCCTGCCAGTAACCCAATCTGCCTCCACACCCACTAATCTGTCCCAGCCTGAAGCCAGAGTTCCAGCCGGAGGTGCCAGCAATCCAGCCTGAAGAGCCAGTACTAGCCTTCCAGCCTGATGTCCTGGTGCCAGCCCTCCAGCCTGATGTTCCAGCCTTCCAGCCTGATGTCCTAGCCTTCCAGCCTGATGTCCCAGCCTTCCAGTATGATGTCCTGGTGCCAGCCCTCCAGCCTGACGTCCTAGCCTTCCAGCCTGACGTCCTAGCCTTCCAGCCTGACGTCCTAGCCTTCCAGTCTGATGTCCTAGCCTTCCAGCCTGATGTCCCAGCCTTCCAGTCTGATGTTCCGATGCCAGCCTTCCAGCCTGATGTTCCAGCCTTCCAGCCTGATGTTCCAGCCCTCAAGCCTGATGTCCCAGCCTTCCAGTCTGATGTCCTGGTGCCGGCCTTCCAGCCTGATGTCTCAGCTTCCCAGTCTGATGTCCTGCTGCCAGTTTTCCAGTCTGATGACCCGCTGCCAGTTTTCCAGTCTGATGACCCGCTGCCAGTTTTCCAGTCTGATGACCCGCTGCCAGTTTTCCAGTCTGATGACCCGCTGCCAGTTTTCCAGTCTGATGACCCGCTGCCAGGTTTCCAGTCTGATGACCCGCTGCCAGTTTTCCAGTCTGATGACCCGCTGCCAGTTTTCCAGTCTGCTGACCCGCTGCCAGCCCTCCATTTTGATGTGCCCGTGCCCGCTGCCCAGCTTGATGTGCCTGTGCCCGCTGCCCAGCTTGATGTGCCCGCTGCCCAGCTTGATGTGCCCGCTGCCCAGCTTGATGTGCCCGCTGCCCAGCTTGATGTGCCCGTGCCCGCTGCCCAGCCTGATGTGCCCGTGCCTGCTGCCCAGCCTGATGTGCCCGTGCCCGCTGCCCAGCCTGATGTGCCCGTGCCCGCTGCCCAGCCTGATGTGCCCGTGCCTGCTGCCCAGCCTGATGTGCCCGTGCCTGCTGCCCAGCCTGATGTGCCCGCGCCTGCTGCCCAGCCTGATGAGCCACTGTCTGCTGCCCAGCCTGAGGTGTTCCTGTCTGCTGCCCAGCCTGATGTGCCTGTTCCTGCTGCCCAGCTTGATGTGCCTGTTCCTGCTGCCCAGCTTGATGTGCCTGTTCCTGCTGCCCAGCCTGATGTGCCTGTTCCCGCTGCCCAGCTTGATGTGCCTGTTCCCGCTGCCCAGCTTGATGTGCCTGTTCCTGCTGCCCAGCTTGATGTGCCTGTTCCTGCTGCCCAGCTTGATGTGCCTGTTCCTGCTGCCCAGCTTGATGTGCCTGTTCCTGCTGCCCAGCTTGATGTGCCTGTTCCTGCTGCCCAGCTTGATGTGCCTGTTCCTGCTGCCCAGCTTGATGTGCCTGTTCCTGCTGCCCAGCTTGATGTGCCTGTTCCTGCTGCCCAGCCTAAAGTGCCCGTGCCTACTGCCCAGCTTGATGTGCCTGTTCCTGCTTCCCAGCCTGATGTGTTCCTGTCTGCTGCCCAGCCTGAGGTGTTCCTGTCTGCTGCCCAGCCTGAGGTGTTCCTGTCTGCAGCCCAGCCTGAGGTGTTCCTGTTTGCTGCCCAGCCTGAGGTGTTCCTGTCTGCTGCCCAGCCTGAGGCGTTCCTGTCTGCTGCCCAGCCTGAGGCGTTCCTGTCTGCTGCCCAGCCTGAGGCGTTCCTGTCTGCTGCCCAGCCTGAGGCGTTCCTGTCTGCTGCCCAGCCTGATGAGTTCTTGTCTGCTGCCCAGCCTGATGAGTTCCTGTCTGCTGCCCAGCCTGATGAGTTCCTGTCTGCTGCCCAGCCTGATGAGTTCCTGTCTGCTGCCCAGCCTGATGAGTTCCTGTCTGCTGCCCAGCCTGATGAGTTCCTGTCTGCTGCCCAGCCTGATGAGTTCCTGTCTGCTGCCCAGCCTGATGAGTTCCTGTCTGCTGCCCAGCCTGATGAGTTCCTGTCTGCTGCCCAGCCTGATGAGTTCCTGTCTGCTGCCCAGCCTGATGAGTTCCTGTCTGCTGCCCAGCCTGATGAGTTCCTGTCTGCTGCCCAGCCTGATGAGTTCCTGTCTGCTGCCCAGCCTGATGAGTTCCTGTCTGCTGCCCAGCCTGATGACCTGGTGCCCGCTGCCCAGCCTGATGACCCGGAGCCTGCTGCCCCGTCTGTTTTTATTTCCAGATCTAAACTTCCAGACCCTGGTGGTGGGGTACATGTCCCATTGTCGGACTCGGGTGGCACGCTTCCTAGTAGGTTAAGAGACTCTGGCCAGAGAGCGCAAGGAAGTCTGCCGTCACAGAGAAGACTTTTTGGGACTCTTCCGCTTTTACATGCACTGCCAGATCTAGGGCAGAATGGAGTGTCCAGAGGCCACTCCTTAGGGGGGGGGGAACTGTCAGGAACGGTGCTATTACCTGGATCGCCTGCTGGTGTCACTGTTTCCTTTGGCATCAAAGGGTGCAGTTCTGGTGGCCACCAGCAGGGGTCTCCCAGCCGATGGACATTGTCAGGAATGGTGTTATTACCTGGATCGCCTGGTGGTGTCACTACTTCCTTCAACATCAAAGGGTGCAGTTCTGGTGGCCACCAGCGGGGGTCTCCCAGCAGATGGACATGCCAGGAATCAGGCTACACCTGTTGTGGATTTGCTGGGTATATAAGCCTGTCCTTCACTGAGGTTCAGTGCTTCAGTATTCCTTTCTGTAGCCCTGTCTTGCCTGTCTGAAACCTGATCCTGGACCTGAAACCTGTACCTGTACCTGTAACCTGACCCGTTATCTGCTTCCTGCCCTGTCCTGGATGTTGTCCCCCTTACCTGGTTCCTGAGACCCGTCCCCTGTCTCCTGCCTTGATGTTCCCTTGCTTCCTGTTTCCCCCTTGGTCTCTCCTCCCTGCCTTGTATGTATATATATATATATATATATATATATATATGTTCCATTTCCTTGAAGTGTATAGTTAGTTAGTTAGTTAGATTAGGGCTTGGGGGTTTGCAGTGTTATTTGTGTTCTTGCTTGTTTGTGGTTGCTGTGTTTATGTGTGTCTTTATTATTAATAAATATATCTTTATCACTACCTTTGGAGCCTGATTCCTTTAGTGCAGCCCATCGATCTGTTCACTTGTGTTGGATGCCTGTGTTTAGGCTCCATCCCTAACACCCACGTTATAATTCCTCTCGGCAGATGAGAGTTTATGGGAGAAGAAGGCTATGGGGTGCATAAGATCCTTAAGTCCTTGGCGCTGAGAGATAACTGCCCCCACAGCTGTTTGAGGCGTTGACCTCAAGCAGATAGGGGAGAGAAGGATCCAGTGGCTTAGGATGGGGGCAGAGGTAAACAGTCCCTTTAGGGTAGAGAAGGTCGGCTTGTGCCTCGGAATTCCAGTGGAATCGAACGTTCTGCTTGGTTAGCTGGGTAATCGGGGAAATGATTGCAGAAAATCCTTTAGTAAACCTTCTGTAAAAATTGCCAAAGCCAACATAACGTTGCACCCCCAGAACTGCTGTGACCTTTTGTGGGTCCATCTTGAACCCTTCGGTGGATATCACTAAGCCCAAAAACTGCATACTCTGCTGCTCAAACTCACATTTTTCTGGTTTGGCGTATAGCCCATGCTGACGGAGATGGCAGAGTACCATCTTGACGTGTTTCCGGTGTTGATCCAGGGATGTAGAAAAGATCAGGATGTCGTCTAAATAGGCTATTACGAAGATATCGAGGTCATCTCTGAGGATATCATTTATCAGGTGCTGGAAGGTAGCAGGGGCATTACACAGGCCGAAGGGCATCACTAGGTATTCGAAGTGGCCAAACCTGGTACGGAAGGCCGTTTTCCACTCGTCCCCAGAGCGAACACGGACCAAATTGTAGGCCCCTCGAAGATCTAGCTTGATGAACACAGCAGTAGTTCTTAATCTCTGGAAAAGCTCAGGCACCAAGGGTAGAGGATACCCGTTTTTAACCGTGATCATGTTCAGTTCCCGGTAGTCTACACAGGGACAAAGTGAGTGGTCCTTTTTCTCTAGCTGGAGAGGTGGTCCAGCTGGAGAGGTGGACGGCCAGATGAACCCCTTCTCCAAATTTTCGTCGACATACTTATTTAACACCTCCAACTCCCGTTCGGATAGGGGAAAAATCCGACCAAAGGGGATCTCTGCTCCGGGTAATAGCTTGATCGGGCAATCATAGGAGCGATGGGGAGGAAGGGTCTCTGCCCCTCGCTTGCTAAAGACGTCTAAGAACTCGTGGTATGGTTCAGGGACTACTGTGCGTAATTTCAAGTCAGCTTCCAAGCATAGTAAGGGGCCAGATACCCTGGGAGGTGAAGGAAGGCAGTGGTTTTGACAGTAGAGGGACTGAAACTTTATCTCTCCGGAGCCCCAGTTAATTTGCGGTTTGTGGGCCTGTAGCCACGGTAAGCCCAAGATGACTGGAAACAGAGGGGATGCAATGGCATCAAGTTTCAGCAGTTCCTTGTGGTTTGAAGCAGTACCTACAGTCAATGAAGGAGTTTCCTGGGTCACTTGGCCAGATTTTATACGGGATCCATCAGCCAGGAAGATGGAAAGTCCTTGAGCTCTGTGCTGAAGCGGGATGCGCTTTTGGTTTGCAAAGTTCAAATCAATAAAACAACTTCATGCCCAGAGTCTATTATTGCGGTAACTGACACAGTTCTTTCAGGAAACAGAAAGGTGATAGGAAGAGACAGGTGAGTAGAATTGGTGGAGGGTACCGGATGACCAGGAGAAGAGACGGATAAGTATCTACGGTGCTTGGCAGGGCATGAATGCACATAGTGGCCGGTACCCCCGCAGTACAGGCAGAGGTTGAGCAGTTGCCGACACAGGCGTTCCTCTGCGTACAATGAGGGTCTTGTCGGTCCGGCCTGCCCAGATTTAGGAGAGTCTGGTGCAGGATTAACTGGAGTCGGTCTGGAGGAGGCAAGACGAGAGGTGGTGGCCACTTGAGATAACATCCAGTTCAAATCGGGGCTGTTGGCTCACCCTCTCCATCCTGCGTTCCCGAAGACGATGGTCTATCTGTGTGGTTAGGGCGATCAAGGATTCCAGAGAATCTGGTATACCGACCCAAGCCAACTCATCCTTTAACCCTTCTGATAGACCTAAGCGGAACTGGTGCCGTAAGGCTGCATGATTCCATAGGGTGTCTGTGCTCCAGCGCCTAAAGTCAGTTATGTAGTCCTCCACCACTCTGTGGCCTTGTTTGAGCATGCTAAGGGCAGCTTCGGCAGTAGTAGTCCGTTGAGGGTCATCGTAAAGGAGTGACATAGCGCTGAAGAAGGATGACAAGGAGTTCAGAGAAGCATGGCATTCTTCCAGCAAATGGTGGGCCCAAGCTTGTGGTTGTCCTAACAGAAGTGAAACAACAAACCCCACTTTGGTGGTCTCCTGCGAAAAGGTTAAGAGAAGTAGGGAGAAGTATAACTCGCATGCATTGCGGAAAGTCCGGAACTTGTTTCGATCCCCAGAGAATTTCTCCGGAATTGGGACCCTTGGCTCGGGAGGCAACATTATTGCTGGGAGTGCGGAGGTAGCTTCTGATGACCTTCCACTGAGAGGGAAGTTTGCCTGGTACTGCATATGTCCTGTTAGGCAGTCATAACTGTCCTGGAGACACTTCACCTCGTGAGTGAGGGCTGAGAGGAGTTGGCAGACCTCCTCAGTAACGGAGGTCCCTCTTGCAGGCTCAGGCATGGCTGGTTGATACTGACACGTACCTTGTGGGTGAGCCTGATGTGCAGAGGGAGACCTCTCGTACAGCCCTGGTTTCTGGGACACTGGAGTTGGGGACAGTGACCGTAGGAGCACAGTGAGGTAGGAGTGCCTGCAGAGTTCTCTGGAGCTGGAGATGACCACTGGGGAGTGCTGAGGTACGCAGGTCGGCTGGATGCAGGTGCGCAGGCTGCAGGTCAGCAAGATGCAGGTGCACAGGATGCTGGTCAGCAGGATTCTGGTCAGCAGGATGCAGGTGCGCAGGATGCAGGTCAGCAGGATGCAGGTGCGCACAGCGGGCAGGAACAAGGTCAGACAAGCCGGGTCATACACAGCGGATCAGATCAGACAGAATCGGCAGACAAGGGATGGTCAGAGTCCAGGCTTAGTCGGCAACGGAAGGTCGGGTATGCAGGTAAACAAGCAAGGTAAATGACAGCCAGAGATCAGAAGAAGAGAGAGCAGAGTGGTCAGGAAGCCGAGTCAGGTGTGAGATCAGATGCCGATACAGGGGCGGGTCCCAGGGAAAACTACAGATCAACCAGCAAGAGCTGAAAGGTGGGAGCCCTTTTTAAAGGCCCACTGGCACCAAAGCCGCTGGGCGCTTGCTGGCCGGGATGCGCCTCAGCCTTGCTGCAGTTCTGGAATTTGTATATCCATGACAGAGACATTTGTTAGTTGGATGTTTTAAAGTAGGGGCCTTCCCTATATGCTCTGCAGAAATTTGGGCCTAAGGTGTTGGTGTTGCCACAACACTGTAAGCCCTCAAAGTGACTCTTGGTGGACGCTGGAACACCCTGCTGTGAACTATTATATCAAGAATTGTAATTACATGCCATTGTTGAACAGTAGTAGAAAAATTGGGCCTTTGGTGGTGGTGCCACAACACTAAGTCCTCACAGTTACTCTTGGTGAGCGCTGGAACGGGCCCTGCTGTGAAATATTAGATCAATAATTGTAATTACATGCACCTGTTGGCAGAAAAATTGGGCCTTAGGCACTGGTGCCAGAATTCGGCAAAACCCCCCAGAAACTCTAGTTGGAGTGCAGGAATGAGCCCTGCTGCAAAGTACTGCATCAAAAAATGTAATTACAAGCCCCTGTTAAACAGGGGCTGAAAAATTGGGCCTTAGCCACTGGTGCTGGTGCCACAACATTGCAACCCCTCACAGATACTCTAGTTGGAGCGCAGGAATGAGCCCTGCTGCAAAGTATTGCATCAAAAATTGTATTACACGCCCCTGTTAAACTGAAAAATTGGGCCTTAGCCACTGGTGGTGGCGCCCAGAACCAAAAATGTTCTTACAAGCTATCAGCATGATCATTGAGGAGGAAGAGGAGAGTCACTCAGCATAACAGGATAGTTACTCAGCATCAGCATAGGCAATCTTGAAGGGATCTGACATTTAAAAAAAAAAAATATTCTGTTACATCAGCATCAGGTGCTTGGTAGCTGGTGGTGATCCAAGACTGATTCATTTAAATGAAGGTCAGTCGATCAACCGAGTCGTTGAACAGGCGCACCCTGTGATCGGTTACAAAGCCTCCAGCAGCACTGAATGTGCATTCCGAAAGAACGCTGGATGCAGGACAGGCCAGTAGCTCAATTGCATACTGTGCAAGCTCTGGCCAGTGATCCATCCTCAAGACCCAGTAACCCAGAGGATTTTCGGTGGGAAAGGTGTCCAAGTCTGACCTTGCCCCAAGGTATTCCTGGACCATGTAAATCAGACGCTGGCGATGGTTGCTGGAACCAATCATACCTTGGGGCTGCAGACTAAAAAATTGTCTGACCGCATCGTTCAGACGGCCACCTTCTCCACCGCTCCTTCTGTGATTGACTGAAGCCTCAGCAACACGTTGTCCAGGACCAAGAATTTGTAACCTCCCAGTCTCTGTGAACGCGTTGCACAGACCTTTCTGCAAAGGCCTCCAGAAGATGTTTCATCCTCTGTGCCCTCTGTGACGGCAAGATAAGGTCCGCAACCTTACCCTTGTAACGTGGATCAAGGAGGGTTGCCAATAATGACCCCCCCCTTGATCCGACGAATATGAGGATCCTTCCGCAGGATTTGCAGGATCAGGGAGGCCATGCAGCATAGGTTAGCTGAGGCATTTGGTCCGGACTTCTCTGGGTCACTAAGGATGACATGATCCGCAGCCACCTCCTCCCAGCCACGTACAAGTGCATGGGTTTCTTGGGACTGTGAATGATCCCTAAAAGACTGCTGCTGATGCTGAGTGCCAGGCTCCACCTCCATGCTGACACAATCCTCCTCCTCCTCCTCCTCCTCTTCCTGTGTGATCGTTGGGCCAGCAGGAACACTGTCTGGATAAAGGGGGCCTTGGGAGGTAAGGAAGTCCTCCTCTTCCTGACTCTGTTCTGCCTCAAGTGCCCTGTCCATTATCCCATGCAGCGTGTGCTCCAACAGGTGGACAAGAGGGACAGTGTCACTGATGCATGCACTGTCACTGCTCACCATCCTTGTGGCCTCCTTAAATGGTGACAGGACAGTGCATGCATTCCTGATCATGGCCCACTGGCTTGGGAAAAAAAAACAAGTTCCCCTGACCCTGTCCTGGTGTCAGGGATACCCTGTGGCAGGACAGGCACACAGACGTGCGCGCGTGTGCACACATGTTTCCACGAGAACGGGCCGCACTGGGCATCGGCGCATGAACGTGCGCAGTGACACACGACAGGCACGCGTGCGCAGGAATGCGCAACAGGCGCGTGTGCGCACGCGCTAACTCAACTTGGTGCCAGTTCCCCTTTAAAAGGACAGCAGCTGCTCCAGTGCAGTGCTGTCTGATCTGCAGCTCTACCTGAGTCTGATCCTGTACCTGCTGTGGTTATCTGATCCTGCTACGTTTGACTACTGCTGCCTTCTCCTCTCCTGACCCGGCCTGCCTTGACCCTGCTATTTCTGAACCTGCTGATCTTCTGTTGCCAAACCTCTGCCTGCCTACTGACCACTCTCTGCCTGCTTTTACTACCTGATTACCTGTGTTTGACCAGGCTTGTCTAACCTGCTTCAGTCTAGTCCTGATCCAGTCTCTGCCTAGATCCAGGGATCGCTGACCTACACCTGTTACCACTGCTGCTACTGTCTCACCAGCCCAGTTCATCAGGTGGATCCTCTACTCATCTGTATCAGCTACCACGGATCATACAGGCACTCCTACCTCGCTGCGCTCCTGTACCACTGTTGCAACCCCAGTGGTCCTCGAGCCAGGGCTGTAAGAGAGGTCTCCTTTTACAGTTGGGCTCTGATACCAGGTACGTTACACCTGGTGCCGTAGTTGCAGAGGTACTCATTGATGGCCCTCTGCTGCGTGTGCAGCTTCTGCAGCATGGCCAGCGTTGATGTCACAGTGGGCATGTCACAGATTAGGCGGTTCTTGGACTGGTTATAATCCTTTTGGAGGTCTGCCAGCCGAGCACTGGCATTAAATGACCGGCGCAAATGCACACAGACTTTCCTGGCCTGCCTCAGGACATCCTGTAAGCCTGGGTACCTTTTTTTTTTTTTTGATGTCATAATGTAGAGTATACGATTTCCTATCATTTGAGCCCAGTCTTGCCACAAAGAGTTAATCCAGCTCTGAGCAATCAGCTTTTATTGTTCAGGGAGATAAATCTCGACAAACAGAGAAAAAAACTGTCAAATCCTCCCCCTTGCTGTGAGTGACAGGTGATTTACATATCTTGTGCACTATCCTAAGAGACATGCATTATTTTTTAATTCCCTCCCACTCCTTTCTTCTGCTGCTCTGCCTGGATTGGATGTTGCACACCTCAGCATAATTGGGCATGCTGAAGTCATGTGGTTATTTTCATGTCTTTTGACTGGATGTTAATAGCAGAAGTTCAGTGGAAGAAATACACAAAAGAAAATTCATATTGACAAGGGGAGTGTAGAGGTGGGCGGGGAGTCTACTGACATCACGACTCCACCCACTGAGCTCCAGAAAACAGACCCACCCACAGAATCTGCAGTTTTTTGGGGTCTTGTAACAGAGGGGAGACATTTGACAGGTAAAGATACATGCAGGTAGATAATCCCTATGGCAGTAGTTTAGAAAGGATGACATTGGGTTTACATCCACTTTAAGGACGTGAGCCACACAGGGCACATGGGTCAGTTGTCCCTGTCGAAGGGCGGAGAGGAGGTTGGGGCCATTGTCGCAAACCACCATTCTTGGCTTAAGCTGGCGTGGCGTCAACCACCTCTCAACCTCCCCCTGCAGAGCTGACAGAACCTTTGCCCCAGTGTGGCTCCTGTCCCCCAAGCAAACCAGCACAAGCACCGCCTGGCATATTTTTGCCTGCATACTTGTGTAGCCCCTTGAATGCCTACGGAGCACCGCTGGTTCCAAGGACAAAGCACAGGAAGAAGAAGAGGGGGTGGAGGAGAGAGGTGTGTAAGAATCACCAGTAGAAGCATTTTGGAGGCGTGGTGGCGGAACAACCTCCAACACTACTGCACCTTGTCCTGCATCCTTCCCAGCTGCCAGAAGAGTCACCCATGCTCCGTGAAAGATAGGTAACGTCCCTGTCCATGCCTGCTGGACCATAAGTCAGCGGTAATATGCACCTTACCGCTGACCACCCTGTCCAGCGAGGCCAAGATATTGCCTGCCACATGCCGGTAGAGAGCCGGAATCGACTTCCGTGAGAAAAAGTGGCGTTTGGGAACCTGCCACTGAGGAACCGCACATTCCACAAACTCACGGAAGGGGGCAGAGTCTGCGACACAGCTAATTCTACACCTTCATTCCTCTCAGTGCAGGTTTCAGAGAGGACTGAAGGTATAGAGGGGTTGGAGATCCCAGCTTATGAGGAGCAAGGAGAGGTCCGATTTGTTCTTTGGTGTGGGTCTTTTAGGTACACTTGCCAATGAACTGCATGGCAGGTCGACATATGTCTGGTCAAGCATGTGGTGCCCAAGTGGCTGATGTTTTGGCCACGCGAGATATGCTTGAGACATATGTTGCAAATAGCAGCGGTGCGATCTGATGCACTCATCTCAAAAAAGGCCCACACCAAAGAACTTTTGGAATTACGCACAGAGGCAGCGCCCTGCACATGCACAGCTGTGCGGTGTGATGCAGTCGGTGTGCTGCCCTTAAACTGGCCCCTGGAGGGCATCCTGCCTCGTTGGAGATGTGCCTCCTACTCCTCTCTCCTATCAGGCACCCACGTGGAGTCAGTGACCTCATCATCCCCTCCCTCCTCATCACTGGAGCAAACCTGGCAGTATGCTGCAGCTGGGGGAACATGACTGCCAGATTGCTGTCCTTCTTGGACATCCCCTCTCTCTGGGCTCACGTTACTGCCTTCCTCTAGCTGGGTATCATCACCAGAGCCTTGAAAACGCTGGGCATCCTCATGGAGCATGTACCCAACACTGCGCTAAAAAAGTTCGGGGGACTCCTCAGGAGGACATGATGGGGCTAGGGAAGGAGTGACTGATGCCATTGAGCCTAGGGAAGAGGCCTCATTGGCAGCTGCTTTGCCAGTACCCTGAGCCTGGGTGAGAGAGGATGAGGAAAGATGAGGACGGCTTGGTCATCCACTCTACCAAGTCTTCGGCATGTTGCGGCTCAACACGTCCAGCTGCCGAAAAAAAGGATGAGCGTGTCCCATGGCCACGTGCTGATGAGGATTCACCGTGTCCACGACCAGCACTGTTGCCTCTAGACACAGAGCATGCTTGCCCTCTTTTATTGCCTCCTGACTGTCTGCCTCTCCTTGTTGGCCTTCCAGACATACTAATGGCCTGCAGGGAGATGTAGCTGCACAAAGCTGGGATGTATATACTGATATACTGCAGCTAGCAGAATCAACTGCCTGCCTGTAGTATTATTATCAGAACATCAGCAATTGGGGTAGCTTTAGGCGTACACTGTGCAGATGGCAAAATTCACCTGCTGTAATTGCTACAGCTGCCTGCGGATAGGATCAGCAGAACACCAGCAATTGGGGTAGCTTCAAGCGTGTACACTGTGCAGATGGCACAATACGCCGACTGTAATTGCTACAGCTGCCTACGGATAGGATGCGTAGAACAACAGCAATTTGGGTAGCTTCAGGCGTGTACACTGTGCAGATGGCACAATACACCCACTGTATTTGCAATAGCTGCCTGCAGATAGGATGCACAGAACAGTAATTGGGGTAGCTTCAGGCGTGTAAACTGTGCAGGTGGCATAATACACCCACTGTATTTGCAACAGCTGCCTACGAATAGGATGCGCAGAAGAGCAATTGGGGTAGCTTCAGGCGTGTACACTGTGCAGATGGCACAATACACCCACTGTATTTGCAACAGCTGCCTATGGATAGGATGCGCAGAACAGCAATTGGGGTAGCTTTAGGTGTATACTGTGCAGATGGCACAATACACCCACTGTATTTGCAACAGCTTCAAAATTAAATGAAATCACACTGTCTCTCTGTGTATATCTCTCTGGCCACCGCAACACACTACACAAGGCAGCCGCGCTGGTGGCCTTATATAGTGTGGGGCGTGTACTAAACCCCCTGAGCTCTAATTGGCCAAAGCCACCCTGGCTTTGGCCAATTACGGCTCGCTAGACAGACGGCACTGTGATTGGCCAAGCATGCAGGTCATAGTGCATGCTTGGCCAATCATCAGCCAGCAATGCACTGCGATGCCGCAGTGAATTATGGGCCGTGACACGTCACTCAAGGAGATTGGGCAATCAGATTGTAAAATGTATAGCCAGCAAGATTGCTGTAAAGGTATAATTCCCCCCCCAAAAAATATTTAGAAGCACATTTAAGAATATTAACCTGTTACATAGTTAGTCAGGTTGAAAGCTATAAAAGCAAAAAAAAGAAAAATATAATAATATCATACAATCCCATATAAACAATCCTACACCCAGAGTTGATCCAGAGGGCGAAAAACCCCACCAAAGCATGATCCAATTTGCTCCAGCAGGGGGAAAAAATCCTTCCTGATCCCCCCCAGATGCAATTGTATATTCCCTGGATCAACTTTACTTATAAATGTTAGTATCCAGTTATATTATGTACATTTAGGAAAGAATCCAGGTCTTTTTTAAAGAAATTAACTGAGCTTGAGGGAGTCTATTCCACATTTTCACAGATCTTACTGTGAAGAAACCTTTCTGTATTTGGAGATTATTTTTTTTTTCCAAGACCCTATATCATTTATAAAGATGTTAAAAAGTAAGGGATGAGCCGAACACCTCCCGATTCGGTTTGCACCAGAATATGCAAACAGGCAAACAATTTGTGGGAACATGCGAACAGACAAAAAATTTGTGCGAACATGCGAACACCGTTAAAGTCTATGGGACACGAAGACTAAAAATCAAAAGTGCTAATTTTAAAGGCTTATATGCAAGTTATTGTCATAAAAAGTGTATAGGGACTGCCCCAGGGGACATGTAACAATGCAAAAAAAAAAAAAAAAGAAGGTTATAAAACAACCGTTTTTTCAGAAGCAGTGATTTTAATCATGCTTAAAGTGAAACAATAAAAACAAAATATTCCTTTAAATATCATGCCTGGGGGTCCCCTTGGTCTGCCTGTAAAGTAGCTTATCTATCCTTATCTGTATCTTTCTGATGCGTTCTACAGTCCCGCAGCAAAATTACATTTCTAAAGGAAAAATGTCATTTAAAATTGCTTGCGGCTCTAATTTATTGTCGACTCTCGGTAATATAGATAAAAAAATATTGGAAAAAAAAAACGGCGTGCACCACCCCCCCCCCCCCCAGTCCATACCAGGCCCTTCGGGTCTGGTATGGATATTAAGGGGAACTCCACAGCAAAATAAAAAAAAATTACATGGGGGTCCCCCCAAAAACCATACCAGGCCCTTCAGGTCTGGTATGGATGTTAAGAGGAACCCTGTGCCAAAATGTAAAAAAAAGGCGTGCCCCCCCAAATACATACCAGACCCTTATCCAAGCATGCAACCTGGCAGGCCAGGATGAGGGGGGGCGAGCAAGCGCCCCCCCACCTCCTGAACCGTACCAGGCCACATGCCCTCAGCATGGGGAGGGTGCTTTGGGGTCTCCCCCAAAGCACCCTCCCCATGTTGATGGAGACAAGGGCCTTATTCCTATAACCCTTGCCCGGTGGTTGTGGGGGTCTGCGGGTGGGGGGCTTATGGGAATCTGGAAGCCCCCTTTAACAAGGTGGCACCCAAGATGTCCATCGACTGCTGTCTCTTGGCTGTGACAGCTGTTATATAGGCAAGGGCGGGGCCACTCGGTGACGTAAATGGGTGACCCCGCCCTTGCCTATATAACAGCTGTCACAGCCAAGAGAAAGCAATCGGCATGATGTGTCCCGTTGATGGAGACAAGGGCTTTATTCCTATAACCCTTGCCCGGTGGTTGTGGGGGTCTGCGGGTGGGGGGCTTATGGGAATCTGGAAGCCCCCTTTAACAAGGTGGCACCCATGATGTCCATCGACTGCTGTCTCTTGGCTGTGACAGCTGTTATATAGGCAAGGGCGGGGCCACTCGGTGACGTAAATGGGTGACCCCGCCCTTGCCTATATAACAGCTGTCACAGCCAAGAGAAAGCAATCGGCGTGACGTGTCCCATTGAGGCGGAGCTTTTTTCTATTTTCTGGTTCTGCCGACGCCGTGATTAAAGATAGATGGACATCGTGGGACACTTTTTTTTTTTTTAAAGGAATTTTCCAAAACTGTCTCCTGTTGTTTTTCCTTTTTTTGACACTTTTTTGGTGAATGGGTAGGGGTACAATGTAAACCATACCGATAGGTTGTGGGGATGAGGCCCTTGTTCCCATCAACATGGGGACAAGGTTCTTTGGGGGGGACCTCAAAGCACCCTCTCCATATTGAGGGCATGTGGCTTGGCACGGTTCAGGATGAATGAATGAATGAATGAATGAATGACTTGTATAGCGCAACCTATGCGAACTGAATCGCCTCAGGGCGCTTTTTGCCACTGGTGTCCATCTGTGGTATAGTGCGGTCCTTGCCCTGTGGGGTCCTGACACGCTTACAAACACATACACATACACATATTTGGCCAATTTTATTGACAGGATCTAATTAACCTACCAGCATGTCTTTGGAGTGTGAGAGGAAACCGGAGTACCCGGAGGAAACCCACGCAAGCACAGGGAGAACATGCAAACTCCAGGCAGAAGGTGTCATGGTTGGGATTTGAACCAGCGACCCTATTACTGCTAGGTGAAAGTGCTAACCACTACACCACTGTGCTGCCACGGGGACGCTTGCTCATCCCACCCTATCCTGGCTTGCCAGGTTGCATGCTCAGATAAGGGTCTGGTATGGATTTTGGGGGGGTGACCTATGCCATTTTTTTTTTATTTTGTCACGGTGGTCCCCCTTAAAATCCATATCAGACCTGAAGCGTCTGGTATGGATTTTGGGGGGTGACCCATGCCATTTTTTTTTTTTTTGGCACGGGGGTTCCCTGAAGGGTCTGGTTTGGATTTGGGGGGGGGGGACGCCATTTTTTTACATTTTGGCACGGGGTTCCAGTTAAAATCCATACCAGACCTGAAGGGCCTGGTGTGAATTTTGGGGGGACCCCCACGCCATTTTGTTTTTTAATTTTGGTGCAGGGTTCCCCTTAACCACTTCAAAACACTGTTATATATACTACACTATATACTACACTGAATATTAGACATGTGCGGTTCGTTTTCGTTCTGAATTAATATTCGGACAAATTTTTCGTTATTCGGAGATTTGAATATATCCGAATACCGTATATACTCGAGTATAAGCCGAGTTTTTCAGCACATTTTTGTTGTGCTGAAAGTGCCCCCCTCGGCTTATACTCGAGTCAAGCATTTTTCTGCAGCAGAAAATGACATTTTCCAACCCGAATTTGGGGCCCCACATCTTGGGGCCACTTGGTGCTAGGAACCTCAATTTGGTATGCCAACCTAGTGGAATTAGCACTACAACATATCCAATGGGGGTTTCTAGCACCAAGTGGCCCCGAGATACAGGGCCCCAATTTGGTCAACTGTGTCCATCTGCAGCAATGTCATTTCAGGACCCTTTGGGTCCAGAGACCCCAAATTTTGGCTGCAGCTAGGGGGCATCTAGAAACCCTTAACTACCAAGTTTGAAGTTTGGAGGACCTATGGCTGCAAATGGGCACAGTGAGGCAGGCAAATGGGCACAGTGAGGCTGCAAATGGGCATTGTTGACCCTCTTTTACATTTACAGTAGCTGCGCATTTCTCACCCTAGGCTTATACTTGAGTCAATAAGTTTTCCCAGTTTTTGTGGTAAAATTGGGTGCCATCGGCTTATATTCGGGTCGGCTTATACTCGAGTATATATGGTACTCGAATTACAATATGAACAAATTTTACTGAATGCTCTGAATAAAGTAACGAAATTCATCCGAGTTTCGAGAAATTCAGACGGAAATTTGAATCGAATTTTACATTGAACTCCATTCGAATTCTAACTACACATAATGCTGAAATCAAAGACTGTGGGGGTGATTTATTAAGAAGAAGGCACTGCACCAGTTCCTACATTAATTGGTGTGCTGGAAAAGTCATTAATCGAACGTGCGAACCGGCGCACATTGAAGCGCAAATAGCGATAATAAATACCTGCATATATAAACTGCAACTGGCGCTAGAGTAACGGTGGTTTTCTCATTGATAATAGCACACGCCAAATACAATTGATTAATTTAATCTCAGTGGATGTGTCTTGTTAGGCAATTAGTAGGTGTTCTCAGTTAATTAACCCTTTTGATGCTAATATCATTCCTATCACTTCTAATATAGCTTTGAAATTTGTTTTTTTTTCTTTGTTTACCCAAATCTTTCAATACATTACGAAGAACAGAGAAGTGTTTCTAAACCCAATAAATTAATTTTTTCAGATCTTGATCTTTAAAGGTGACCATACACTGCAATCAGTTAGATCTTAAATAAATAGAATTTAGTGCAAGAGCCTGTTTGATTTCCTACAATTTGAATTAATTGTTTAAGTGCGTCTTCCTATTACCTATTTTGCCTAAATATCGAGTTGTACAGAGATTGGCCAATCAGATTGCATAGTGCATGACCATCCTAAGTGCCAAAATTGGAATGTAGATGTACCATGACCCACTTGTATTTTCCAAACGATATTTATTGGGCATTATACAAGGCACATGAGAACCCACCTTTTTTCAAGACATGCTAGAGTGATCAGGAATCTTCAAACTACGACTTTCCAGCTGTTGCGGAACTAGTCTACACATCCCATGAGGCATTGTAAAAACTCTGACATTCACAGACATGACTAGGCATGATGGGAATTGTAGTTCCTGAACAACTGAAGGGCCGTAGTTTTAAGACCCCTGTGCTAGACCATTATTATGCCTCCAGAATTGAAAGCGTGGCATCTACCCAACTTCTCTCTGCTGGTGGACACAAGAACCTACATCTATAGATATATCTATATATACACACACACACACACTGAAGCAGGAAGCAATATACATTGGCCCAGAAGTGAATCTGTACACAGGAAGTAGGTGTGTTTAAGGCCAAATCATTTAGACATACACACATGACCCACACAAACACCACCCCATGTAAAAATAAATAAAACATCTATATGCATTTGGCGCATCTTGCTGCAGTAACACAATATTTTTTGAAATTAATAGTAAAGCAGATGCAGATTTCCAGGACTGGACTAGCAACTTTTGAAAGGCAACTGGTGTTTTCTGCAAAACAAGGTCTAAATAGGCCATTGACATGCATCACTGTTTAACTTTGCAAAGACACATTCCTAAGTTCAACTAAATGAAATCCTTTCTTATATTTGCTTGGGGATAGAGTGCAGAGGGATTAGAAGTCTTGTCAGTTTTTGAGGATGTCTGCACACCTGATAGGGTGAAGACTACTCACAAATTGTCAGTTTCTCCTTTAAATTTATTCACTTCCTGTCACATAACCAAACAGGAAGTGAGGGTAAAACCCTACCAATGTCTTTCCTTGGGGACACACAGGTCAATCTAAATAGTTTTCCCATTAGGTAAATTGCACTCTAGCATTTTGCTCTGTACACCCCAAATTATTATGTATCCTGGACTTTGGGGTTTATTTACTAAAGGCAAATCTACTTTCACTACAAGTGCACTTGGAAGTGCAGTAGCTGTAGATCCGAGGGGGACATGCAAGGAAAATAAAAAGACAGCATCTTTGCTTCTACATGATTGGATGATAAAATCACCAGTGCTTCACCTCAGATTTACAGCGAGTACACTTGTATTGCAGAGTGGATTTGCCTTTAATAAACCCCAAAATACCTAATGTAGCACTGACCCCCGAAGGAGCTGCTGGTTTTTGTTGGGCTTACCGTTACCTCACCTGTTCACTGTTTCCATCCTAGGGGTCAGATTGTAAAGTTGATTAAAGAATATTAGCTCCGACACTTAGTCCTTTTTCCAAAGATTTATTTGGAAGAACATAAATTTGCAATAGAGGGATAGAGGGTTAAGGGAAATGCTGATACCTGGTAATTGCGGGTTAGAGGTATTTCCTTGATCCAGAGGACAAACAGCTTCCACAGGCTCAGGCTGGATCTAGCAACCACCGGATAGGCCTCTCTCACTGACCTAGCAGCTGATGAGATGCTCGGTCAATGTCTCTGCCACAGACTTTTTAATTTAACGTAATTGTTGTGCAATCCTCTGCCACAGGAAGGTACAACCATCAACTTGTTGCAAAGTTAAAGAACTGTCACACAGTACCAGTTTCTTTCAGCCAGTCCGGCAGTACTGTGTGGTAGGTGACCCTGGATGCGTCCTCCAACTGGGTCTCCAGGCTCTTCCAGAGACACCAGCCTTGTTACTCGGTCCTCTCCTGGAAAAGTCCTCCCCTGGATACTCCAGTCGCTTGGCTTCTCCCCACAGGCAAGACAGCCCAGGACCACCCCTGGATCGATAGGCCCCAATACTTCTGGGCCTACCCTTCAGTTGCAAAGCCTCGGGCCAGATGGCCCAGAGACTTAGATTAAGGCAGCATACACCTTATGACAGGAGGGCCATGAGGTCAGGATAACGAACCCCAAAAAATGGCATCGGTACCTTAAATACCCTTACCCAGAATGCACAGCGGGCAGACCACTCCCACTAGGCTGTTTCTGAGTAAAAGGGGTACCCAATACATTTAGCCTGTTGCATTTCCAACACTTACCGGTGGTGAGAGCGACACCCACGGTCAAGTGGAAACTAGCACAACCCAGCTAAACTGGTACAGAAACCAGAACTTTAGTATAATTAGCCAAACTGCAGCTACAGACAATCTTAAATTTACAAAAAATAATAGCATCTGCTTATTATGAGCAGGGTGCTACACTAATAATTTGGGGTGTACACAACAAAGTGGTCGAGTGCAATTTGCCTAATGGGGACACTAGTTAGATTGACTTGTGCGTCCCCAAGGAAAGACATTGAAAGGGTTTTACCCTCACTTCCTGTTTGGCTATGTGACAGGAAGTGAAGCCAATTTTCAGAATAGGGAAACAAAGCCAAACTTAAAAAAGACAAGCAGGGGTTCTAACACACACTTTGTTTTCCACAATTAGAATAGGATTGTCTTGAGATAGATTTTAGCTCAGTGCTCTAAATTTAGTGATTCTCAACTTTGTCCTCAAGTACAAACAGGCCATATTTGCACGTTTTCCTTCATCTTGCAAAGGTGCTTTAAATCACCCCCAATGGCTTGGTATTTTGGACAGCTATTTTAGCTAAGATAAATTCCCAAAACATGTCCTGTCGGGGGTACTTGGGGACTGAGGCTGAGAACCACTGCGCTAAAATGGAAAATGTAATACTTATCTCTCTGTAATTTTCCTTTCCTGGTGCCTATCCGTGGCACCATATGCACAATCCATGTATGTGCTACCATGAAGGCACCAGGAAAGTAACTTTAAAGGCCCGTACACACGAGCAGACTTTTTGACAACCAACATGCAAATTAGCTGTTTTGGACCAACATCCGACCGTGTGTACGCTCCATCGGACCAACTTTTTCCAGGTTTCATCTGACTTTTGTTGGCTGTGCGAACGGACCAACTTTCTGCCAACAAAAGTCCGATGGACCAAAGTCCGACCGTGTGTACACAAAACCAACGGACTTTTGTACAAACCAATGCAGAACCAATGCAAAAGATCAGACAACAATACAGAAGTTGACCAAAGGTGGCGGTAAAGAGCAGAAAAACCAAGTGATTTGATAAAAGTTGGCTGAAAAAGTCCTGCCGTGTGTATGCAATACCAACTTGGGGCCAACGCCCTTTGGACAAAAATCCACGGGAAAGTTGGTCCACGGTCCGATCGTGTGTATGAGGCTTTAGACAAATCACACTTTTTTTTGTTTAGCCATGCCAATCAGCCGAGTTAAAAGGACTGCACCCACAAACGGACAGTCTCTTAAGGATTCAAATATTTATCAGTCACAACATCTTGAGGAATACTTTGCAAAAGAATGCAGCAAAGACAATTAAATCAAAAGTAAACTAACAACCTACAAGCAACACAGATTGACAACCTAAAAAAATATTTCAGTGAAAAATACCCCCCCCCCCCCTCAAAAAAATAAATAAACAAAAGTAAAAAACACTTGCTTTAAAACACATCTGTTTTGCAAAATAAAACATAACAAACAAAATATAGAGTTTGTAACACATGTATTTTCTCTTTGTAAGGACACCCTAATGTACTATCTTGACACACGCACACACACAGAAAACTTACAAATCTGCAAGATACAATGCAACGTAACATGCTTACATGACCTGTGTGCAAATCTCGTAAAAAAAAATGCATAAAGGTGAACCAGCGTTAAAAAAAAAAAAATGTCAATTTTAGAGGTGCGCCCATTCAACTCGAACAATTGCATGTACGTTGCTTAAAGCGAAGTTCCACTGTTTTTTTTTTTTTTTCTAAAGTCAGCAGCTACAAATACTGCAGCTGCTGACTTTTAAAATAAGGACACTTGCCTGTCCAGGGCGCCCGCGATGTCGGCACCCGAAGCCGTTCTTTCCCTCGGCTCTCGTGTGCTGCCGCTGCCATCTTCGGTAAGGGAATCAGGTTCCCTACTGCGCATGCGCGACTCACGCTGCATGATCCCACTGGTCCCTGCTGTCTTCTGGGACCTGTGTGTCTCCCAGAAGACAGCGGGGGGGGGGGCGGAGAATCAGCGTAGATACCCGCAGGTGGCTCGGTATTTATGCCTGGAAGTGGGAGCAAAATTCCTGTATTAGACAGGTATCTGCTCCCCCCCTGAAAGGTGCCAAATGTGACACTGGAGGGGGGAATCCAAAAAGCGGAAGTTCAATTTTTGGGTGGAATTCCGCTACAACAGGTACTAAGATTTTGGCCACGCAGTGAACAAACGCATGTGAACGAGCGCAAGAGACGCTGCTTACATTAATCTCACGCAGTTCTAAACGTACTTGCAGGCACAGCAGGCTTTCTCTAAACAAGTTACTTTCTCATTCTATTTTGGGCATACAGTAAACCCCCCTCCATCGCTGGGGTTATGTTCCGGACCCACCCGCGAAAAGTGAAAAAACGCGAAATAGAAAGACCCTATTTAAATACACCCTAGGCATGTTTTGTTAATTTTTTAATAGCATTTAAAGGTCTTTAAACACACTTTTATACAATAGAAACACATTAAAGATAGAGAGAGAGATCAAGAGGATTTTTAAAACACAAAAATATTGTCTTAACAGTACAGTATACTGTACAGTACAGTAAAAAATAGAGTACATAACTGCGAAAATGGTGAAATATTACCACAATATCAGAATAACAGGTCCTAATTAAAATACCGCGATATACCGGGACCGCAATAACTGAACCGCAATATAGCGGGGGTTTACTGTATTTGTTACTTGGGCAGTTGTTACTAAAGTTCCTCAGATCACCCCATAATATTGGCACTTCCATCTTCTGCCAATATTGATTTAGAGATGCCGTGCGCCATATCCATAGTGGCGCTCAGATTGCATTCTCCCATGCGCCGAGATCACTATAGTAAATGGGGGATTCGAGCTCTGTTACCGGCGCACCATTTTGTAATTATGGAAATGTGCGTTGTGCCTCTCCATGCGCCTCTACTGATGGCGCACTGCTTTCGTAAATCACCCCCTGTGTGTGTTATTGAAGTACAATTTTTAATTAATGCTGTTTTTGTGATTTAAAGAGTCATTGTAATCATTTGATGAAGATTTTTCTTTTGTTTGTTCTCTTTGCTGCATTCAAATCGAAAACAATATAACATTTTAGTTTCGACTGATTAGAAAATGTATCAATTTTAACATTTTGAATCAAATAAAAATTTGAAAACTCTGAATACGAATTCCGAATACAAATAACTAGAATAACGAATCAAAATGAAACAAAACAAATATTTTCGTTATGTACATGTCTACTGAATATATAGCCTACACTAAATGCAGAATATATATATATATATATATATATATATATATATACACTGCCTGCACGCCACTAACCTGCCTGCCTAATCTAGCTCAATCTATCTCTGTCCACACACTATACACGGCCGCTATGTAAGCAGCCTTATATAGTGTGGGGCGTGGACTTAGTCCCCCTGAGCCATGATACGCCAAAGGACCACTGCCTTTGGTCAATTATGGCTCTCGCAGCAGAGCGCACTGTGATTGGCCATGCTTTGGCCATTTATCAGACGTCAAAGCACTGCGATCTCGCAGTGCATTATGGGGCATTCTGCAGTGCTCAAATTTGCTGCGAATAGCCCATGTTCAGTTCGTATGCAAGTAAACGAACACCTGATGTTCGAGTCACCACGGGCTCCTTCCTAGTCCCAACACTGAGCATTGGGATACACCACTGAGAACCTTAGACCATTCAGAGTATTCATCATTAAGCACTATATACATATACGCATTTTTATCATAGCGCGTAATTAACTATATATATATATATATATATATATATATATATATATATATAGTTAATTACGTGCTATGATAAAAATGCGTATATATATATATATATATATATATATATATATATATATATATATATATATATATAAATAGATGTTGCTGGAATTAATTGTAAATAGTATAGAAAGATGGGGGAGGGGTAAGTTGCGCTACCAGATAGTGTTAATGAAAATGTGTATACTGTTTTACACAAATAAATCCTGTGCATGCTCAATATGAATAATCATCAGTTTAAACACAGAAAGAAGAATCATCAATAACAAATATTATTATATAAAAAGTACTCAATAGTGCACAAAGTGACCATCAAATTATTCCAGTTCAACAAGCTGGAGTAAACACCATAGAGCAAAAATATATTCTCTGGTGCAAATAATTCACAGTCCAAAAAACAAACAAAATAGTCTCTCTTTATCGTAGATTCCAAAGTGACTTGTGCCTGGATCAAACACAGCTTATAGTGCAAAGTAGGTGAATTACACTCATGCTCCCCTCACTCGTATTCCACACTCACCGGAAAGATGTGCCCCTGCAGGGGTAAAATGCATTCAAGCAGAGTTGCCTCTGGTGGTTTAGATCATATGGTGCATTCACATATGGATGGAAAAGATTGATACTCATAGTGTGAATCCATAAAAGTATGAGTTTTATTCAATCAAAACAAAATATATATATATATATATTTTTTTTTAAATATATCTTTAAAAAGTGCACTGTAGTGAAGATCAGTAAAAACGTTACAGCCGTGGATCTGGGACACCGTACATTCCAGAGACCAAATGTTCAAAACTGAAAGTGACGTGATGGCGCTCAAAATATATGGCGCGCTAAATATAAAAGAAAAGAAAAATAGAGAAAACCTAATAATATCTATATATATGTATATAAAAGAAAGTATGATATTATCCTCAAAGTACAGTGTATTGAATTATAAATATTGATGTTTTATCAGTAATATTAGGGAGTCAGAAGTTGGATATAAAACAGTTTAGATCAATATCAATGTTGAGGCCTCCAGGATATAGAGACCCCAACCTATATATCCATTTAATTTTCTTTTGTGACACCTTGATCTTCTTATTATCACCTCTGCAGTTGTCACGTACCTGGTGGTGCGAGCCCGATATTGCAGAGAGAGACCTCCCTTGCGTCTCCCGCTCCTGGTTCCCTGGTAGGGGGACAGGCAACCCAGGAGTGAGGAGGAGCACGGGTTCCTGGCAGGATCAACAGACCGGTGGAGTGACAAGGTCAACTCAGCGGACGAGCTGGTTCAGTCTAGCAGGCAGGAAAACAGAGCAGGGTGGATCTGGATGGACAGCTTAACAGACTGGATAGCAGAGAAGGCCGGAACTGGACAGGTAAGCCGGTATAGCAACCAACAGGATAGCAGAGCAGGCTGGATCTGCATAGGCAGCTTAGCAGACTGGACAGCAGAGCAGGCTGGGTCTGGATGGACAGCTTAGCAGACTGGATAGCGGAGCAGGCCGGAACTGGACAGGTAAGCTGGTTCAGCTAACACACAGGATAGCAGAGCTGGCTGGATCTGGATAGACAGCTTGGCAGACTGGACAGCAGAGCAGGCCGGAACTGGACAGGTAAGCTGGTTCAGCGAACACACAGGATAGCAGAGCTGGCTGGATCTGGATAGGCAGCTTAGCAGACTGGACAGCAGAGCAGGCTGGGTCTGGATGGACAGCTTAGCAGACTGGATAGCAGAAGAGGCCGGAACTGGACAGGTAAGCAGGTTCAGCAAACAAACAGGATAGCAGAGCTGGCTGGATCTGGATAGGCAACTTAGCAGACTGGACAGCAGAGCAGGCTGGGTCTGGATGGACAGCTTAGCAGACTGGATAGCGGAGCAGACCGGAACTGGACAGGTAAGCAGGTTCGGCAAACAAACAGGATAGCAGAGCTGGCTGGATCTGGATAGGCAGCTTAGCAGACTGGATAACAGAGCAGGTTGAGTCTGGATGGACAGCTTAGCAGACTGGATAGCGGAGCAGGCCGGGACTGGACAGGTAAGCTGGTTCAGCAAACAAACAGGAAGCAGGACCTTGGAACAGACTGGATCAATACAGGTGATCAGACTTGGCACAGGAAACAGAACCTCAGAACGGGCTGGATCAATACAGGTGATCAGACTTGGCACAGGAAACAGAACCTCAGAACGGGCTGGAGCAATACAGGTGATCAGGTTCATCACAGGGAACAGAACTGCAGACCGGACTGAAGCAATAAAGGTGATCAAGTTCAACAGAGCAGATCAGGTATCAGACTGGCATCAAGGTACAAGGGGATGAGGCAGAAGGATGGTCACAACAAGCCGAGGTCAGGTACAGGCGGAAAGCTGGATAGTCACAGGTAAGCCGGGTCAACAGGACAGAGGTATCAGGATCAGGTAACATACACCACAACGCTGTAGAGCAGACAGCGGGGACCGTCTGCCCAGGCCAGGTTTAAATAGCCTAACTGGCGCTAACCAGAGCGCGCACCTGTCTCCCTATGCACGCGACTGTGTGAGGCCGCACACGTGCACGCGGCCGGGCGCGCGTGCGCATGCGCAGTGACGTCTGTGGGCCAGGACGGCCAGGGTTCAGGTTTCTGGCAGGATCTTCATGACACCAGTGTCCCTTGATCAGATCTAACCAGATCTATAAAATATAAGTCCTGTGGGGTATTCTTTGTTTACTACTCCGGATTTAAAGAATTCCTTCTTGCTCCGTTGTCTTTTGCTTTCCCTACACGGTAAGAATTTTTGACATCCGTAAAACCTTTTTCCTATCTGAGAATAGTTTCACACTTTTCGGGGGGTGGGGTCAATGATGTCATGACCTAGATGGTTTCTGAGGTTGGGGGCTTTTCTATAGACAAACCTTGGTTTCTTAGGAAGAATTTTAGAATGGGCCAGTATTTTCTCATAATATATTCACCTGATTGGTATTGTCTGTTAAATCCAGTAATGAAAGCCACATCTGTATACGTTTTTATTTTTTTTCACCAGTAGTGTATTCCTACTCATATTCCTTATTTCGATTTTTAATTTTCTAGGTTCTTCTTTTGATACCCTTTTTCTTCAAATTTCTTTATCTTAATGTTGGCTTGTACCTCAAAATCCTCCCAAATACAGAAATTTCTTTGCAACCTTATTAGTTGACCTTTGGGAATGTTCCCTTTCCAATTTTGGTGATGGCAACTATAGGTGGGTATATATCCATTCTGATCCGTTGGTTTAAAGAAAGTTCTGGTATGTAGTCCATTCTCCCTTTTGTATATTTGAAGGTCCAGACAATCTATCTGTTGTTGATTCTAGGTTCCAGTTAAGGAAATACCGTATTTATTGTGGTTAATTTCTTCCAAAAAGGCATCCAAAGACTCTACTGACCCTTCCCATAAGATGATAATGTCATCTCTATACCTTCTGTGGAATTTTAGTTGGTTATTACCTGTCCTTCTTCCCACATATTCATAAACAAGTTGGCGATGCTGGGAGCATATGGGGCTCCCATTGCCACCCCTTTTGTTTGTACATAGTAGTTATTCTGATACCAGAAATAGTTACTGTATAAAGATATTGTAAAGGCTTACCTTGGTTGGAATCCATAGTGCAGAGATGTAAGCTCACCCTTGCAAATACACAGCCCACAGTAACTAGGTATAAGGCTACCTGAGCTGTGAATCTGAGCACGGGGGCTTGACAGGGAATTTACCAAAGGATTGTCGAGGTGAAGCCATAGTCAGGGATTTTAGAAGTCAGAGTTAACGATGAACAGAGCCAGGGTCAGAAGCCAGGGTCAGTCTTGGAAAAATGAAACTTGAAAATAAGAACACAGGAAACCAGGAACCTTTGGCAATACAAGAGACAATGAACTGACCCAGCCCTCAGGGTGAGGCAGTGTTTTATACCCAGCTGATTTGATAAACTGCCTCAGCTGAACCAGGAGTGACAGGTACTAATTGCAAAACATGATCCAGAGTATAGCCCTCAGTGCGGCATGCAGGACAAGGCATAGCTGGAAACCAGGCTTAATAATGAGCTGAGGTGTGGCTCAGAGGCAATACAGAAGGAGCCGTACACAGAAAGTCATGGGCTCAATACCTCCTTGAGCCACTTGGGGCGTGACTACGCCTGCCCGTTTTCATAGAAACAGATAACCACCGCTCTAGGACTCTCCTTCTAAGCGAATGCTCCTGCTCCTGTGTGGGAGCCCCAGGTGCTGGCTAATAGCACAGCAAATTGGAAATCAGGAAGAACTCCGGACAGCCGCACACGGGAAAATTAAAATTCAAAAAGGTTTATTTAAAAGCCAGAATCACTTCAATCCAAAACACGACAAAAAAGGGGGGTACAGAGCTGACGCGTTTCGCACTATGTTTAGTGCTTACTCATAGCTCTGTACCCCCCTTTTTTGTCGTGTTTTGGATTGAAGTGATTCTGGCTTTTAAATAATGTAAATTAGGAAAAAACTGCGCTACCGTGATAGACAATAAATGAAAGCGGCTAACATATAAAACAAACAAAGTCAAGGAAATATAAATAGGAAAATGTAGCGCTAAAATATAACACTTTGTGTAAGAGTGAGTGATAGATGCCAAAAGCCTAAGATGTGTGTCCAAAAACCCACGATATAAGGCAAGTATCGGCAATAGTGTAAAATCAATCGTGTATGCCGCAGCAGGCAAAACAATGTGACATATAAAACCAATGTGACTTAAATGATATATATCAAAGGCCTAAGACGTGTATCCAAAAAACGCACGATAGGCACCAAATATCAACAGTAATGTGACTTCAATAGTGTATGCCACTGAAGGCAAAACAATGTGACATATGAAAAAAACAGTACAACATAAATAAAGTGCAAAATGTTGTAATATAAAGTCCACATTGAGTGAAACGCTGATGAAGAGCGAATCCTTCAAGGTAACTCAGGAGCAGGAGACGACTGCATGGGGATGACTAAACCCGGCTTGACTGATGACATAAAAAGGTAGGGTACTCTTACCGCAATGGTTGGATACAGCTACCATACAGTATTTGTATCAAATAGGCTTATGCGCTGGACATCTTGCGCCAACAGGTGCCGGATCCAGGAAGCAGGAATCGGGGGTGAACACCACAGCAGGTAGAAAACGAACCACAGCCACCGCACACGATCAGCCTCTTATGGACAGGTTGTATGATCCCGAGACAGTCCACTCAATAAAATCCCAAAAACCAGGGGAAAAGAAGAAAGAATGGAAGTGACTCCAATGGTGCAGGTCAAATTTTTTTTTTAAATTTATTCACATTGGCATGTCAAATAAATAAATTTATTGACAAATAAAATCTCGAGAATATAAAACAAAAATGGGTCAGCAATGTGAGAAGTATGAGATAGCTGGCCAGCTACAGAGTACTCACATTTAGAGAATTAAAATGAGCATGTCAGGAACACAAAAAGTCCTGGGTTGTTTCCAACCAACAAGATGGCCGCGGTCAGCACGTAGAGTGGCGTGATGTCAGATCTCCGGGCTCCACCCTACGCTGCGTTTAATCCAATAAGGAACGCCGTCGTCACTTCCTCTATATATAGACAGGAGGACTAAATAGAAACGCCTCCTCCTCCTTGTGTTTCAAGCCATAATGTTAGCTGCCAAGAAGTGGACCCACATCCACCGGAAATTATGTCACATCACAACCAGAAGTGAGCAACATCTGTGGGAATGTAAACAATCAAGCCCACTCCAAAGACATGCTGGTAGGTTAATTGGCTTCTGTCCAAAATTGACCCTAGTATATGAATGTGAGTTGGGGACCTTAGATTGTAAGCTCCTTGAGGGTAGGAACCAATGTGAGTGTACAATGTATGTGTGGAGCGCTGCGTAAATTGACGGCGCTATATGGGTACCTTAAATAAATAATAATAAAATAGATGAGCATCTTAATGAGACACGGTGTGCAGGGATAGGGACAATTGTAGACCCACACCCACACTTACTCAGTTTGAACTGGATGGACTGGTGTCTTTGTTCAACCTTACTAACTATGTAACTATGTAACGACAGCCATACAAAAGAAAATCACAAACAGGAACTAGAAATACTTCACTGTTCTGATTTCTAGAACTGGCCTTGAAAATAGAAAACCAGGCCACATGGAAACAAAAAAAATATATATATCTATATATATATATATATAGATATATATAGATATATATCTATATATATATAGATATAGATATATATAGATATATATATATATATATATATATATATATATATATATATATATATATATATATATATATATATATATATATATATATAAATTAAAAGCATTATTTTTTACTTTTTGCTATAATAAATCTCCCCAAAAAATATATAAAAAAACGTTTTTTTCCCTCAGTTTAGGCCGATATGTATTCTTCTATATATTTTTGGTTAAAAAAATCACAATAAGCATTTATTGATTGGTTTGCGCAAAAGTTATAGCGTCTTAAGTTATAGCGTTTTATGGCATTTTTATTATAATTTTTTTTTTTACTAGTAATGGCGGCGATCAGCGAATTTTATCGTTACTGCAACATTATGGCAGACACATCGGACACTTTTGGCGCTATTTTGGGACTTTTCCCCCTGGGCCCGCTCTCGGACTCACGGAGCTCGCGAGATCACGTACAATAACGGGATTTTGCGCAGCGGAGCCAGCCTGCCGCAGTAAAGCTGTGGCAGCTGGTCCGCAAGTGGTTAAAAAAACATTGATAATGATTTAACATCCATGAGAGGCCTTTTCAAGGGACAATCAGGACTAAAACTGGTGCTGCCATCTTGTGGTTGGAAACAAACATTACAATAATTATTATAAAATGCAAAGATAAAATAAAAAATATTAGTATAAAATAATAAAAAAAGCCTAGAAGTTCAACTATTGTTTATGAAGGCATTGATATCCCATTCTATGTTCAAGCCATATGGTCTATAAGATTTTAAACAAAAAATCCACCAGGTTTCCATTTTAGAGATCTCTCTCCTGGTGTGAGAACCTCTTCAATGGGAGTTAAATGTATCTATAGACATGAAAGAGGTACCCTTCAGGCTTTAACCATGGCATAATGCATAATGTTTTGACAAGCTATGATTCAAAAAGCCTTTGCAGATATTAGCCAGATGCTCCTTGAGTCTGACCTCTAATTTTCGAATAGTGCGACCTACATAGTATAGCCCGCAAGGACACATGATCCAGTAGACCACATTCTTGGTCGAACATGTAATGAAGGAATTTAATTGATATGTTTGACCAGTAACATTAGAGCCAAAAGAGAGAAACTTTCTCTCTCTAAGACAATTGTTATGGCAAACCTTACACTTTCTACACAAATAGTAACCTTTGAAGTCCCCAAAAAAGCATGGTCTGATTGGGTGTTTGATTATGTTAGGAGTCTAGAGACTGAGAGGGGGGCACCTCTATAAGTAACCCTAGGGTGTTCAGGAAGTATAAGACTTTGGAATGTTTTGAAAAATGACAGAATACTGTGTTTTTTAAAGATAATTTTAACTGAGAAATGCTGGTTTGAATAGGTAGTGAAAAAAGAAAAACAGGAAGGGAAACCGGCATCGTTGTTCCTAATGTTAGGTTTTAACAATTTTTCTCTTTCACTTGAGCCAACATCAGCAATGGTCACATCAAGTTCAATAGCTGCATATCCCTTCTGGAGGAAGCAAACTTTAAATGGGTTGTAAAGGTTCATGTTTTTTCACCTAAATGCATCCTATGCATTAAGGTGAAAAAACACCTGTCAGTGACTGGCCTACCAGCCCCCCTGTTTTACTTACCTGAACCCTCGAACTTGTCCCACAGGGATGAGCGCTCTCTCTGCCCGGGATTCTCAGCTCTTGATTGCCTAGATTAATAGCAGTGCAGCCATTGGCTCCCGCTGCTGTCAACAAATCCAATGACGCAGGCACGGGGGGCGGGGCAGAGTCCTGCATTCGGCCTCTATGGACGCCGAATGCTGGACTTGGGAGCACGCCCGCAAGGTAACCCCCCCCAGGAGAGCACTTCTCCCAGGGGGTTATCTGATGTGGGGAGGAGCCGAGAGAGCCACCGAGGGACCCCAGAAGACCAGGTTCGGGGCCACTCTGTGCAAAATGAGCTGAACGTTGGAGGTAAGTATGAAATGTTTGTTATATTTTTTTTTTAAAACAAACCTTTAGTGTCACTTTCCCTCATATTATCATCTTGAAGGGAGCAATTTCTCCTCAATCTCAGGAATTGGCTCATAGGGACAGATCTGGGCCAAGACTCATGATGACAACAATCCATCCTCTGTTGACCATAAAAGACGTCCTTCTCCCACTTGGCCATAATCAAGGCTATACTTGGTGCAAACTTGGCTCCCATCGCCACTGCATGACCTTGCAGATAATACAAGCCGTTAAACCAAAAATAAATGTGGCTCATGGCAAAGTCGAAGAGATGGAGAAGAAATTATTGCTGCAACAAGTGAATACCAGACTCTCTACCATGTTGGTGGGAAATGATGGTATACAAAGAAGCCACATCTGCAGTGGCCATAATATATTCTTCTTTGCCAGGAGTCGTTATCTTGGTCGATTGATAGAGATCTATTGATTTGTCTCTAAGTTTGGCCTTGTTGTACTTTTCTCTTCTACAACTGGGTGTCCAAGTGCTTGGTGGTATTAGATACAAGAGGGTAACCCAAGGTCAGGTTATGAGTATATGGGGTATCTCAGCCAATGGGCAGGGGTTTTCTTGAATCCCTTGGCCTGCTGGGAGAACCTATATATTCGGATGAGGTCAGGTGATCTATGTTCTGTGCCACCTGGATGGCTGTCTGGGTGGATGTGTGTCGTACGCCCCGGGCTGCTAGGCCGGAGATTGGGCCTATCCCGGAGCATCTGACTGCCAGGCTGTGTGAGGGCCCATTCAGAAATAAGATGGCAGTGCAGGGTTGGGATTGCGGCTTGCAATCCAACCAAAAGTGGCGGTTCTGCCGGCTGGAGAACCTGTCAGTGGTCGGAGGTAGAAGGGAAGCTGTCGCCACAAAGGGACTAACCACCTTTACCAGGGACCACAGTGTGTAACTGAAGCAAGTACCGGATCCATATTCTCAAAAGGGTACGGTGGAGAATCTGGAAAGTTCAGGCGATGATCAAGTCAGAGACCCAACCCTCGGAGGAGACGCTTGCAGAGCAGCCTTGTGAGTCAAGCCAGGGACCTCGCCGGTTAGCAGGGGTAAAGCTTGAGAAGTATCTGGAGTGCCAAAGTAGGGACCCAGCAGGGAAGCGTGGGTGATGCTTGAGGGGGTGCCACCACAAACTTTGGAGGAGCTCAAGGGATTCAGAGTCAGTGAATCAGTGGGTCTAGTGAGAGATCGGGAGCTCAGTGTTGAAGAACTACAAGAGGCAGTTGTAGTGAAGCTAGAAGGACTGTTACGTTTGAGTTAGGAACTATAAAAGACTGTTACCATAGGAGACACCAATCCTGCATGTGAAGATGTGGCTTCTTGCGTGGGCCTTTCCCTGCACGGATGTCTTCCTTTTGAAGTCTCAGAGTTTACTTAAGGGTGTCCTGACCCTAAGCCTCTTTCCCCCAAAAAAACAAAAAGGACTGTCAAAAGAAATAAAACCTCTTTTACATCCAATAAGTGTCTGGCACCCTAATGACTTTCACCATCTTTGCACCAGCATGTCTCACAACCCACTATATATTGAAGGATGTCAGTTATCTTTGGCCTTGGAGATCCTCATTATACTGGACAAGGCCAGAGACCTTGCTACATATATACAGTATCTCACAAAAGTGAGTACACCACTCACATTTCTGTAAATATTTTATTATATCTTTTCATGTGACAACACTGAAGAAATTACACTTTGTTGCAATGTAAAGTAGAGAGTGCACAGCTTGTACAACAGTGTAAATTTGATGTCCCTTCAAAATTACTCAACACACAGCCATTAATGTCTAAACCGATGGCAACAAAAGTGAGTACACCCCTAAGTGAAAATGTCCAAATTGGGCCCAATTAGCCATTTTCCCATGTACTCAGCGTCATATCCAGAGGTTGTCTTTGGGAAATAGACGTATGAGTGCTGCCAGCATTGCTGCAGAGGCTGAAGGGGTGGGGGGTCAGCCTGTCAGTGCTCAGACCATACGCTGTACACTGAATCAAATTGGTCTGCATGGCTGTCATCCCAGAAGGAAGCCTCTTATAAAGTTGATGCACAAGAAAGCCTGCAAACAGTTTGGTGAAGACATGCAGACTAAGGACATGGACTACTGTAACCATTTCCTGTGGTCTGATGAGACCAAGATAAACTTATTTGGTTCACATGGTGTCAAGCGTGTGTTGCGGCAACCAGGTGAGGAGTACAAAGCCAAGTGTGTCTTGCCTACAGTCAAGCATGGTGGTGGGAGTGTCATGGTTTGGGGCTGCATGAGTGCCAACATGTACTGTGACATACTGAAGCAGAGCATTTTCCCCTCCCTTCGGAGACTGGGCCGGCAGGGCAGTATTCCAACATGATAATGACTGATAATGACCCCAAACACACCTCCAAGTCGACCACTACCTTGCTAAAGAAGCTGAGGATAAAGGTGATGGACTGGCCAAGCATGTCCCTAGACCTAAACCCTATTGAGCATCTGTGGGGCATCCTCAAACGGAAGGTGGAGGAGCGCAAGGTCCATAACATCCACCAGCTTCATGATCTTATCATGGAGGAGTGAAAGAGGAATCCAGTGGCAAGCTGTGAAGCTTTGGGGAACTCCATGCCCAAGAGGGTTAAGACAGTGCTGGAAAATATTGGTGGCAACACAAAATATTGACACTTTGGGCCTAATTTGGACATTTTCACTTAGGGGTGTACTCACTTTTGTTGCCAGTGGTTTAGACATTAATGGCTGTGTGTTCAGTTATTTTGAGGGGACAGTAGAAAAAAAAACACTGTTATGCAAGCTGTGCACCCACTACTTTACGCTATAGCAAAGTTTAATTTCTTCAATGTTGTCACATGAAAAATATAATAAAATATTTTCAAAAATGTGAGGGGTGTACTAACTTTTGTGAGATACTGTGTATGTATATATATCTATATAAAAATGTATATATTTTTTCACTTTTCACTAATAAACATCTCTAGGGTTGCTATGTCCCACCAAACCCTTATGCCCCGTACACACGAGCGGATTTTCAGTCGGAAAAATCTTGGATGGTTTTTCCGACGGAATTCCGCTCAAGCTTGGCTTGCATACACACGGTCACACAAAAGTTCTCTGAACTTTCGACTGTCAAGAACGCGGTGACATACAACACTACGATGAGCCGTGTGTATGCGGCATAAGTTGTTTCTCCATGGTATGCCTTAACTGTTTAAATAGACTATCCATAGCCTGTCTATTGTTAACCTGCTCTTAATTAAATATTACAAATAATTAAATATTAAATATTAATTGTGTAAAACACTATACACATTTTCAATAACACTATCTGGCAGTGCCACTTATCCATCCCCCATCTTTTTATACTATTTATCATTATCACTACTCTCTGAATATGATCTTTTAGCCAGTTTTCTATCCATTTACAAACAGATTTTTCCATACCTGTTGACTTAACCTTACACATTAGTCATTAAGGATGAGCTTTGTGTTCGAGTTGAACCCATGTTCGACTCGAACACTGGCTGTTCGTCCGTTCGGTGAAATCCAAACATTAAGGGCCGTTTGCGCCAAATTGAAGTGGCGCGTCACGGCCCATAATTCACTGCGGCATCGCAGTGCATTGCTGGCTGATGATTGGCCAAGCATGCACTATGACCCGCAAGCTTGGCCAATCACAGCGCCGTCAGCGAAGAGAGCCATTATTACAATTACAGCTAAGGGGGTTTAGTACACGCCACACACTATATAAGGCCGCCTGCGCGGCAGCTTTGCGTAGTGTGTTGCGGCTCATAGAGAGAGATAGACGGAGAGACAGTGTATTCATTTTTTTAAAAGCTATTGCAGTTACAGTCGGTGTATTGTGCCACCTGCACAGTGTACACCTGAAGCTACCCCAATTGCTCGTGTTGTTCTGGTCCTATACCACAGGCCGCTGCAGCAGTTACAGTCGAAGTATTGTGCCACCTGCACAGTGTACACCTGAAGCTACCCCAATTGCTTGTGTTCTTCTGGTCCTATACCACAGGCAGCTCTAGCAGTTACAGTCGGTGTATTGTGCCACCTGCACATTGTACACCTGAAGCTACCCCAATTACTGGTGTTGTTCTGTTCCTATACCACAGGCAGCTGTAACAGTTACAGTCTGTGTATTGTGCCACCTGGACAGTGTACACCTGAAGCTACCCCCAATTGCTCGTGTTGTTCTGTTCCTATACCACAGGCAGCTGCAGCAGTTACAGTCGGAGTATTGTGCCACCTGCACAGTGTACACCTAAAGCTACCCCAATTGCTCATGTTGTTCTGGTCCTATACCACAAGCCGCTGCAGCAGTTACAGTCGGAGTATTGTGCCACCTGCACAGTGTACACCTGAAGCTACCCCAATTGCACCAAATTTGAGTGGTGCGTCACGGGCCATAATTCACTGCGGCATTGCAGTGCATTGCTGGCTGATGATTGGCCAAGCATGCACTATGACCCGCATGCTTGGCCAATCACAGTGCCGTCAGCGAAGAGCCATAATTACAATTACAGCTAAGGGGGTTTAGTACACGCCCCACACTATATAAGGCCGCCTGCACGGCGGCCTTGCGTAGTGTGTTGCGGCTCATAGAGAGAGATAGGCGGAGAGACAGTGTCTTCATTTTCTTTGAAGCTATTGCAGTTACAGTCAGTGTATTGTGCCACCTGCACAGTGTACACCTGAAGCAACCCAATTGCTCGTGTTGTTCTGGTCCTATACCACAGGCAGCTGTAGCAGTTACAGTCAGTGTATTGTGCCACCTTCACAGTGTACACACCTGAAGCTACCCCAATTGCTGTTGTTGTTTTGTTCCTATACCACAGGCAGCTGCAGCAGTTACAGTCAGTGTATTGTGCCACCTGCACAGTGTACACCTGAAGCTAGCCCAATTGCTCATGTTGTTCTGGTCCTATACCACAGGCAGCTGTAGCAGTTACAGTCGATGTATTGTGCCACCTGCACAGTGTACACCTGAAGCTACCCCAATTGCTGGTGTTGTACTAGTCCTATACCTCAGGCAGCTGCAGCAGTTACAGTTGGTGTATTGTGTCACCTGCACAGTGTACACCTGAAGCTACCCCAATTGCTCGTGTTCTTCTGGTCCTATACCACAGGCAGCTACAGCAGTTAAAGTCTGTGTTTTGTGCCACCTGCACAGTGTACACCTGAAGCTATCCCAATTGCTGGTGTTGTTCTGGTCCTATACCACAGGCAGCTACAGCATTTACAGTCGGTGTATTGTGCCACCTGCACAATGTACACCTGAAGCTATCCCAATTGCTGTTGTTGTTCTGTTCCTATACCACAGGCCGCTGCAGCAGTTACAGTCAAAGTATTGTGCCACCTGCACAGTGTACACCTGAAGCTACCCCAATTGCTCGTGTTGTTCTGGTCCTATACCACAGGCAGCTGTAGCAGTTACAGTTGGTGTATTCTGCCACCTGGACAGTGTACACCTGAACCTACCCCAATTGTTCGTGTTGTTCTGTTCCTATACCACAGGCAGCTGTAGCAGTTACAGTCAGTGTATTGTGCCACCTTCACAGTGTACACACCTGAAGCTACCCCAATTGCTGTTGTTGTTTTGTTCCTATACCACAGGCAGCTGCAGCAGTTACAGTCAGTGTATTGTGCCACCTGCACAGTGTACACCTGAAGCTAGCCCAATTGCTCATGTTGTTCTGGTCCTATACCACAGGCAGCTGTAGCAGTTACAGTCGATGTATTGTGCCACCTGCACAGTGTACACCTGAAGCTACCCCAATTGCTGGTGTTGTACTGGTCCTATACCTCAGGCAGCTGCAGCAGTTACAGTTGGTGTATTGTGTCACCTGCACAGTGTACACCTGAAGCTACCCCAATTGCTCGTGTTCTTCTGGTCCTATACCACAGGCAGCTACAGCAGTTAAAGTCTGTGTTTTGTGCCACCTGCACAGTGTACACCTGAAGCTATCCCAATTGCTGGTGTTGTTCTGGTCCTATACCACAGGCAGCTACAGCAGTTACAGTCGGTGTATTGTGCCACCTGCACAATGTACACCTGAAGCTATCCCAATTGCTGTTGTTGTTCTGTTCCTATACCACAGGCCGCTGCAGCAGTTACAGTCAAAGTATTGTGCCACCTGCACAGTGTACACCTGAAGCTACCCCAATTGCTCATGTTGTTCTGGTCCTATACCACAGGCAGCTGTAGCAGTTACAGTTGGTGTATTCTGCCACCTGGACAGTGTACACCTGAACCTACCCCAATTGTTCGTGTTGTTCTGTTCCTATACCACAGGCAGCTGTAGCAGTTACAGTCAGTGTATTGTGCCACCTGCACAGTGTACACACCTGAAGCTACCCCAATTGCTGTTGTTGTTCTGTTCCTATACCACTGGCAGCTGCAGCAGTTACAGTCAGTGTATTGTGCCACCTGCAAAGTGTGCACACCTGAAGCTACCCCAATTGCTGTTGTTGTTCTGTTCCTATATCACAGACAGCTGTAGCAGTTACGGTCGGTGTATTGTGCCACCTGGACAGTGTACACCTGAAGCTACCCCAATTGCTCTTGTTGTTCTGTTCCTATACCACAGGCAGCTGTAGCAGTTACAGTCGGTGTATTGTGCCACCTGCACAGTGTACACACCTGAAGATACCCCAATTGCTTGTGTTGTTCTGTTCTTATACCACAGGCAGCTGTAGCAGTTACAGTCAGTGTATTGTGCCACCTGCACAGTGTACACACCTGAAGCTACCACAATTGCTGTTGTTGTTCTGTTCATATACCACAGGCAGCTGCAGCAGTTACAGTTGGTGTATTGTGCCATCTGCACAGTGTACACCTAAAGCTACCCCAATTGCTGGTGTTGTTAAGGTCCCATACCACAGGCAGCTGCAGCAGTTACAGTCGGTGTATTGTGCCACCTGGACAGTGTACACCTGAAGCTACCCCAATTGCTTGTGTTGTTCTGTTTCTATACCACAGGCAGCTGTAGCAGTTACAGTTGGTGTATTCTGCCACCTGGACAGTGTACACCTGAAGCTACCCCAATTGTTCGTGTTGTTCTGTTCCTATACCACAGGCAGCTGTAGCAGTTACAGTCGGTGTATTGTGCCACCTGGACAGTGTACACCTGAAGCTACCCCAATTTCTGGTGTTCTCATCTCCTGCAGGCCATTAGTATGTCGGGAAGGCCAACAAGGAGAGGAAGACAGTCACGAGGCAATAAAAGAGGGCAAGCATGCTCTGTGTCTAGAGGCAACAGTGCTGGTCTTGGATGCGGTGCATCCTCATCACCATGTGGCCATGGGACACGCTTGTCCTTATTTTCGTCAGCTGGACGTGTTGAGCCACCACATGCCGAAGACTTGGTAGAGTGGGTGACCAAGCCCTCCTCATCTTCTCTCACCCAGGCTCAGGGTACTGGCAAAGCAGCTGCCAACGCGGCCTCTTCCCTCGTCTCAATGACATCAGTCACCCCTTCCCTAGACCCACCATGCCCTCCTGAGGAGTCCCATGAACTGTTTGAGCACAGTGTTGGGTACATGCCCTAGGAGGATGCTCAGCGTTTTGAAGGCTCTGATGATGATACCCAGCTAGAGGAAGGCAGTAGCATGAGCCCAGAGAGAGGGGATGCCCAAGAAGGACAGCAATCTGGCAGTCATGTTCCACCAGCTGCAGCATACTGCCATGTTTGCTCCAGTGATGAGGAGGGAGGGGATGATGAGGTCACTGACTCCACATGGATGCCTGAAATGAGAGAGGGGGAGGCACATCTCCAACGAGGCAGGATGCCCTCCAGGGGCCAGCTTAAGGGCAGCACACCGACTGATTCACATCGCAGAGCTCGGCCTGTGCAGGGCGCTGCCTCTGCGCGTTATTCCAAAAGTTCTTTGGTGTGGGCCTTTTTTGAGACGAGTGCATCAGATCGCACCACTGCTATTTGCAACATATGTCTCAAGCGTATCTCACGTGGCCAAAACATCAGCCACTTGGGCACCACATGCTTGACCAGACATATGTTGACCTGCCATGCAGCTCGTTGGCAAGCGTACCTTAAAGACCCACACCAAAGAACATAGCAGACCTCTCCTTGCTCCTCATCAGCTGGGATCTCCAACCCCACTATACCTTCAGTCCCCTCTGAAACCTGCACTGAGAGGAATGAAGGTGTAGAATTAGGTGTGTCACAGCCAAGTACTTGCGGGCAATCTGTTAGCAGTACACCGACGTCCGATTGTAGCAGGCAAATTTCCCTGCCCCAGCTGCTGGACCGTTGAAAGAAGTTCATTCCCAGCCATCCACATGGCCAGCGGTTGAATGCTAGCTTGGCTAAAATGCTAGCACTTCAACTGCTGCCTTTTCAGTAGGTACACTCAACCACCTTCCGTGAGTTTGTGGAATGTGCGGTTCCTCAGTGGCAGGTTCCCAAATGCCACTTTTTTTCTCACGGAAGGCGATTCTGTCTCTCTACCGGCATGTGGAAGGCAATGTCCATGCCTCGCTGGACAGGGCGGTCAGCGGTAAGGTGCATATTACCGCTGACTCATGGTCCAGCAGGCATGGACAGGGACATTACCTATCTTTCACGGTGCATTGGGTGACTCTTCTGGCATCTGGGAAGGATGCAGGACAAGGTGCAGTAGTGTTGGAGGTTGTTCCGCCACCACACCTCCAAAATGTTACTATTGGTGATTGTGACACACCCCTCTCCTCCACCCCCTTCTCTTCTTCTTCCTCCATGGCCTCTGCCTGTGCTTTGTCCTCGGAACCAGCGGTGCTCCGTAGGCGTTCAAGGGGCTACGCAAGTACGCAGGCAAAAAGATGCCATGCCATGCTTGGGCAGACTGGGGCAGACGTTCTGGCAGCTCTAAAGGGGCAGACTGAGAGGTGGTTGATGCCACGCCAGCTTAAGCCAGGAATGGTGGTTTGCGAAAATGGCACCAACCTCCTCTCCGCCCTCCGACAGGGACAACTGACCCATGTGCCCTGTGTGGCTCACATCCTTAACTTGGTGGTTATCAGGAACCTCGTCCGTCACGCACTGTAGTGCGCATGCGCACGGGGCTGGCGCTCCGGCGCACAGGAAGAGATGGGGTAATGCTGCGGCGGGGCACGCGCGCTCGCGGCTCCACTGAGCGGCGCGCGCGCATGCGCACTAGCGTGCGCCCCATGTGACCAACCAGCTGGCCTATAAAAGAGAGGCCTTCACACCAAAACAATGCTGGTTCGTCTCTCAGCTGTCCTTGTTCCTTGTACCTGTACCTGCTGTTTGCTTCCTTGATTGATCACCCGCTGCCGACCCGGATCACCTTGACCATCCTGCTTCTCTCCAACCTTGACCCTTGGCTTGCCTACCGGACTTCCCATTTGTCTCCAGTGTTTGACCCTCGGCCTGTACCTTCAGATATCTGCTCCTTGCTGCCAGTACCTGACCCTCTGCCTGCCTTTGACCCTGCCTTATCTATCCGCCTGGTTACCTCGCTCTGGACTTGTCTACCCGTGTTTGACCCCCTAGCTTGTGCCTGACTAATCTTCTGTGTTTTACCTCCAGCCTGCCTACCGGTGTTTGAGCCTCAGCCAGGATCCCAGTTTCCGGCACATCTCCTGTCTACAGCACCTAGGCCCACGCCTAGCCATCACCAACAGGTGGCTTGTGCCTCTTGGTGCCAACTGCCTTCTGTACCATCTCCAGGGGCAGTGGGCGCTGAGTCGCAAGGGCAACCGCTCTCGGCATCTTGGCCTCGGTGAGTACTTGATCCCTGATAGTGGTGCAGCGGTTCTTGGGCAGGTACCCAGGCTTACTGGATATCCTGAGGCAGGCCAGGAAGGTCTGTGTGCATTTTCGTTGGTCATATAATGCCAGTGCTCGGCTGGCTGAGCTCCAAAAGGAATTGAACCTGCCCAAGAACCGCCTAATCTGTGACATGCCTACCAGGTGGAACTCAACGTTGGCCATGCTGCAGTGGCTGCACACACAACAGAGGGCCAACAATGAGTACCTGTGTAACTACGGCACCAGGACAGGGTCAGGGAGCTCAGTTTTTTTTCCCCACGCCAGTGGGCCATGATCAGGGATCCATGCACTGTCCTGTCACCATTTGAGGAGGCCACGAGGATGGTGAGCAGTGACAGTGCATGCATCAGTGACACTGTACCTCTTGTCCACCTGTTGGAGCACACGCTGCGTGGGATAATGGACAGGGCACCTGAGGCAGAACAGAGGCAGGAAGAGGAGGACTTCCTTGCCTCTCAAGGCTCCCTTTATCCAGACAGTGTTTCTGCTGGCCTGACGATCACACAGGAAGAGGACGAGGAGGAGGATTGTGTCAGCATGGAGGTGGAGCCTGGCACTCAGCATCAACAGCAGTCTTTTAGGGATCATTTACAGTCCCAAGAAACCCATGGACTTGTACGTGGCTGGGAGGAGGTGGCTGCAGATAATGTTGTTCTTAGTGACCCAGAGGACTCCGGACCGAATGCCTCAGCTAACCTACGCTGCATGGCCTCCCTGATCCTGCCAAGCCTGCGGAAGGATCCTTGTATTCAGTGGATCAAGGAGAGGGATCATTACTGGCTGGCAACTCTCCTTGTTTCACGGTACAAGGGTAAGGTTGCAGACCTTATCTTGCCATCACAGAGGGAGCAGAGGATGAGACATCTCCGGGAGGCCTTGCAGAAAGGTCTGTGCAGTGCGTTTCCAGAGACTGGGAGGTTCCAAATACCTGGTCCTGGACGACGTGTTGCTGAGGCTTCGGTCAGTCAAAGAAGGAGCGTTGGAGAAGGTGGCTATCTGACAGATGCGTTCAGACATTTTTTTAGTCCGCAGCCCCAAGGTATGATCGGTTCCAGCAACCATCGCCAGCGTCTGATTTACATGATCCAGGAATATCTAGGGGCAAGGTCAGACTTGGACACCTTTCCCACCGAAAATCCTCTGGGTTACTGGGTCTTGAGGATGGATCACTGGGCAGAGCTTGCACAGTATGCAATTGAGCTACTGGCCTGTCCTGCATCCAGAGTTCTTTTGGAACGCACATTCAGTGCTGCTGGAGGCTTTGTAACCGATCACAGGGTTCGCCTGTCCACCGACTCGGTTGATCGACTGACCTTCATAAAGATGAATCAGTCTTGGATCACCACCAGCTACCAAGCACCTGAAGCTGATGTAATATTTTTTTTTGAAATGTCAGATCCCTTCAAGACTGCCTATGCTGATGCTGAGTGACTATCCTCCAAGAAAAAGATTGCTAAGCCCTGGGGTGGCAATCAAAAAACACCCATATATATTAAAGTGCCACATCCTGCATAATTGTCAAAAAGGGGATTTTTTCCGAAGAAAAAAGAGAAAAATGGACTTTATAGACACAGGTTAGAATTTTTACACAATATTTATTGAAAATAAATTTAAATATTACATACACAAACAAAATTATATTGACATAATATACTATAAAAACAACTTAAAGAGGTAGGGACTCTGGGTTATCCCCAAAAAGGGTTTGCAGTACCACCGTGTTTTTGTGCTATCTGTGGGGTTGGTGCACCCAAAGCTTGAAAAAACAAACAAACACTCCCACTTAGATGTGGACTGGCCCAAAGGGGTAATCGTCGGTCCCGCCAATTAAAAGAAGCTTGTGCTCGACATGTTTCGCGACTTGTTTGTCGCTTCCTCAGGAGCTTCTGTTGCAATTAGAAAAACATTTTGTTACTATATATGGTATTGGTGAAGATTTTCACATAGTATTCAAAATCATTGCAAAAACATTGAAGAGTTTCTATACATGAACTTACTGCTGCAGTGCCCTAAACCGGTTCTCCAGTCTCCTTCAGGTTACCAGATACAGTCAAAAATCCACCGGATAGCCTATAAGGGCCACAGGAAAAAGGCGCCCAAAATGCCCCGAATATAGTGACTATCCTGTTATGCTTACTGACTATCCTCTTCCTCCTCCTCAATGATCCTGCTGATAGCTTCGAAGAACATTTTTGGTTCTGGGCGCCGCCAACAGTGGCTAAGGCCCAATTTTTCAGCCCCTGTTTAACAGGGGCGTGTAATTACAATTGTTGATGCAATACTTTGCAGCAAGACTCATTCCTGCTGTCCAAATAGTGTTTCTGTGAGGTGTTGCAGTGTTGTGGCACCAGTGCCTAAGGCCCAATTTTTCTGCCCCTGTTCAACAGGTGCATGTAATTACAATTCTTGATATAATATTTCATAGCAGGGCCCGTTAGAGTGCCCACCAAGAGTAACAGCACCACCACCACCACCACCACAAAAGGCCCTATTTTTCTACCACTGTTCAACAATGTCATGTAATTACAATTCTTGATATAATAGTTCACATCAGGGCGTTCCAGCGCCCACCAAGAGTCACTTTGAGGGCTTACAGTGTTGTGGCAACACCTTGGGCCCAAATTTCTGCAGAGCACCTAGTATCAAACATCCAACTTACAAACGTCTCCTACTTGCAAACGGAGGGAGACAACAGGACGTGAGATGAAATCTACCCCTAGGAATGAAAATTCTCTCCTGTAAGAGTTGATATGGGAAAAACGTGTCTCCTCTCTCCACTGATGCTTTATCCCAATCCTTGTTTTACTAAAAAAAACAAATTTTCCAAAAACATTTGTCATTGGGACAGAAAGTGAGATGAAATCTTCTGAAGAGGTGCACAGACGGAAAAAAAATTTTACAGGGGTGATAACCCTTCCCTATGTTTTCCAAAAAGCTTAAAAATAGATTTTTTGACTGGAGCTACACTTTAAAAATGTACCAGTTGAAAATTACAAACAGATTCTACTTAACAACAAACCTACACAGTCCCTGTCTTAGTATATAGGGCCCCACGCCTTTCCTTTTTTTTATTTGAGTATGGGTTCCCCTTAATATCCGTCCAAGACCCAAAGGGGCTGATAATGGGCAGGGGGGGCTACCTATACCATTTTCTCAATGATTTTATCCATATTGCCAGAACCAGACATTACATTAAAATTGCAAGCAGTTTTAAATTATTTTTTTTCCGTTAGAAATGTCATTTTGTGCAGGGACTGTTCTAAACACGGGAAACACGTGCCACTTCACAGGCATACTATAGACACCCCCCAGGCATGATATCTAAAGAAATATTTCACTTTTTTTTTCACTTTAAGCATCAATAAAATCAGTGCTCCTGATAAAACTGCAGTTTTTAAAACCTTTTTTGCATTGATACATGTCCCCTGGGGCAGGAGCTGGGTCCCCAAACCCTTTTTAGGACAATAACTTTCAAATTAGCTTTTAAAATTAGCACTTTTGATTTTGAACGTTCGCGTCCCATAGACTTTAATGGGGTTCTAAGGTTCACGCAAATTTTCGGTCCATTCGCAGGTTCTGGTGCAAACCGAACCGGGGGTGTTCGGCTCATCCCTATTAGTCATTAGTGTGTGTTGAACTGTGTCAAACACTTTTGCAACATGCAAGTATACCACGTCCACAGCCACCCCTCTGTCCATAATTTTACTTACCTCCTCATAAAAAGAAATCCGATTTGTCTGACAACTTCTGTCTTTCATTAAACCATGCTGTCTTTTGCTTAAAATATTTTTTTACTGGTGATATGACTTCCCAAATTGACATGAACAAGCACTATTAAATAAGAGTGAAACATTTAGCCATATCAACCAAATATAAGTTTTATTCAGTTAAAAATAGGCACACCAAAGTAATTTCTGGTTCACAATTCCCCTTTAGTAAGGACCAGTGAATTTTAGTAGCAAAGGTTAAAAAATTATATGGATTAGCATGTTTCCATATTTGAAAAGTGGTATCTAGTTGTACAATTATTTTTGTAAAAAGCCCCCTCTCCAAATAGCAGAATTCCAAAAGGGCCAATATCTGGCACTCACTGAAAAATACTTGGCTCTCTAATGTCTGATTATGCTGTCATTGGCAGGAGAAATGTAAACACTTCTCTTCTAGTGCTTAATTGTTTCTTGTGTTTCTAGGTGATTGGCTGGTAAGTGCTTTTGATATATTTTTCAAAGAAATTGCAGTTTATTCCTAGCACATTAATGTTTTTAGAAGCAAAGCCATAACATACAATCATAAAAAATATTTTCATCATTCTGATTTCTCTATAGATGAACATGAATTGGTTGCTATGGGTAGCTTATCGAATTAACCTCTTTTAACACGTCAAAACATATTGCTTTTTTGAATTATTGTCACTTGTTGGTCAAAATAAAAATGTGTAGTAAGCCAAGATGCTAATGTGTATAGGATAGCACTGCATTTGACCAAACAGAATATAGAATCAGGTTAGACAGGCATTTATGTCAGCAAAATGTGTCAGCGGAAAGATGGCTACAGCGCGGGCCTTAATTGACAGGAGGGTGTCCATGTATGTCCTCCCAGAAGCATGCTCCCCACAAGCCCCCGCAGGAACGCATCGAGGAAAATATGTGATGGCCGTGTCCCTTGGACACAGCCAAATCACAGATGGTGATAAATGAACAATTACAGTGGCGATTTACCACGTGATCGTCCTGTCCAGTGAGAGATGATCTCAAATGTAAACATATGAGATCATCTCTCATTGACGGCTCTCCTTCCCCCACAGAGACAACGTGTGAGGAGGAAGAGTGATATCGGAGCAGAGTGAGTGTTTGTCCTTGCCAAAACAGTGCCCATCAATGTCCACAATGTCATCAGTGCCCACAGTGCCATCAGTGTCCACAGTGTCATCAGTGTCCATAGTGTCCACAGTGCCATCAGTGCTCACAGTGCTATCAGTGTCATCAGTGTCCACAGTGCCATCAGTGTCCACAGTGCCCAGAGTGCCATCAGTGCCCACAGTGCCCATTAGTGCCACAGTGTCATCAGTATCCACAGTTTCATCAGTGTCCACAGTGCCATCAGTGCCCACAGTGCCATCCGTGTCCACAGTGTCATCAGTGCCCACAGTGCCATCAGTGTCCAAAGTTTCATCAGTGCCCACAGTGCCATCAGTGCCCAAGTTGTCCACAGTGCCTACAGTGCCATCAGTGCCCAGAGTGCCATCAGTGTCATAAGTGTCACTATGTCATAAGTGCCATCTGTGTCACCATGTCATCAGTGCCACAGTGCCCACAGTTCCATCGGTGCCATCGGTGCCGCAGTGTCATAAGTGTCACCATGCCATCAGTGCCCACTGTGCCTACGGTGCCATCAGTGACTACAGTGTCACTGTGTCATCAGTGCCATCAGTGTCACCATGCCATCAGTGTTGTGTGGGAAAAAATGACATGTTCAAAAGTGTAATAGGTAGTCAACAAGTTTGATATGTAATTTATGCTCCTAGAACACCTGATGGTGCTCCCAGCATGTTTGGCCTCTCTATGTGGACAGGCTGTGGAAAAGTCTCACACATGTGGTATCACCATACTCAGGAGAAGTAGAAGAATGTATTTTGAGGTGTAATTTTTGCTATGTACATGCTATGTGTTGGAAATATCTTATAAATGAACAACTTTGTGTTAAAAAAATGCATTTTCATTTTTTCCACACTTTCCAAAAACTTGTGGAAAAAATGTCATGTTCAAAAGACTCATTGAGTGGTTACCCTTTGTCCTCCTTAGATCTTCCCTGATCCATAGTAACTGCATTGTTTTTTGATACAGAGTCCCTGTTCCTTGGGGGAGGGGTGGGGGAGTGGTGACAACACATATATGAGATGTGGCGGTCTCTCTCCTTCCATAGACCCCTCATTTAGGGAATGGAGACTGAGATGGGAATAGCTATTTTTAGAATGGTCAAAGGATAAATGGTATAAGAAGATAATAGAGGAAATCTGTTCAGATGTATTAGCATATATATAAATGATAGTAGCATACTGTATATCGATGTGCTGCAAATCTGGTGACAGTAGCTCCTAACCCCCCCTATAGGGAGCTTACTAACATAAGATAGACTTAAATTAAGTCAGTTGGGTAGAGAGTTGTGTGTATAAGTGCATGTGAAATTTTTTTCTCTTTTTTTTTCTTCCCTCCCTTTCCCCTTTAGGGCTGTTATGGATATGGTTATGGATATGGTACAAATCTGTTCTTTTAATGCTAGAGGCCTTAACTCTCCTTCTAAAATAAATGCAAATAATGCAAATATTAAACTCTTTTCATAAACAGAAGATTGGTATTATACTCTTCCAGAAAACACATTTTTGTTCAGAGAACATTCGCGATATACATAATAGACAGTATCCAACATGGATCCACGATTCATTCCCATATTCTAAATCTCGAGGAGTTTCTATTGCAATCCATAAAACCGTACCCCATCAAGTTTTACAAACATGGAAGGGTAGAGATGGAAGATCTTTAATTTTAAAAATCTCATTATATGGAAAGATCTTTATAGTCATTAATCTTTACTTGCCAAACAATGCTCAGATTAAGACTGGAATACAAGTTTTTACGAAGGCAATGGAAAAAGCAGAAGGAAGGGTAATTATTGGAAGTGACCTCAATTTTGTAATGGATTCAAAATTAGATACAACATTGACTGGTCCACACAAAACTAGTGGCCAATTAAAAGAGTTTAAACAGCTACTAAACAGTACACCAATTGGTGGACCTGTGGAGGGTTCAACATCAGACAGAGAAAAATGGTTCTTATTACTCGACTGTACATAACAAATACCATAGATTAGATTATTTCTTTATTAGTCAAATAGGATTGATGATGACTCTTTCCTCTGAAATTTGTAGTTTGCTGTGGTCAGATCATGCTCCGATAATTATGGAATTGGCGGTGACTGACTTTAGGAAACCGGAGGTTAAATGATAACCTGCTTAGGGATAAAACATGCAAAATGGATATCCGTGAAAAAGGAATTTTTGCAGATTCATGAAACAGATAATACGTCAATCCCCATACAATATAATGTGTATTGCGCGGATTGTTCATTAAACATGGAGCTAGATTGAAGACAGAGAAATCGGCCAAAATATCTCAACTATTAAAGGAAATTCTAATACTAGAAAATTCTCACATACAAAATCTTATTTTAGAAAATACAATGCAATTAAATGATAAACACATTGAATTACAAACCCTGTTGAATGAACAATCCCTGCAAACAAGGGATAAAAATAGAACCAGGTCTTATCAATAGGGGAATAAATTATTAGCAAAAACTTTGAAACGACAACCTGCGACCTCTATAGTTAAAATTCTAAAAACTTTGGCGGAAGTAACATACGATCATGCGGAAAGTTCTAAGACATTTCACACATACTACTCTAAACTATATAATATACCATTACAAAAGAGAAGTAAGGATGGGGGGGGAAAGATAAGAAGAAATACACCAATATATTAGAGAAATAGCATTACCTGTTATTCCGAAAGAAATAACAGAAGAATTGGAAAGAGATTTTTCAATAGTAGAAATAAAACAAGCTATATCTGTGCTGGTGGCAGGCAAAAGTTCGGGCCCAGATGGATATACTCCTTGATTTTATAAGGTATTTCAGGAGATACTTACTCATATTCTTAGCAGGACATATAACTCTATATCTGCCTCTCAATCCTTCGCTTCACAGAGTATGGAAGCACACATTGCACTTTCCCTAAACCTGATAAAGATCATATGATATGCAGTAACTACCAACCAATTTCCCTCACAAATATAGACCTGCGTCTTTACTTATTATGAATTTAAATTATTGTGAATACTTAATCTTATACATGAATTTAAAAGGTTTGGAGAGGTAAGCTATTTTATAGTTAACTATGATAAGTCAGAGATGTTAAACATATCATCTCTAAATGAAGTTCAGTAACTCCTTCAAAAGAATGTTTCCTTTAAATGGCAAGAAATAGCAATCAAATATCTAGGGATATATATCTCAAGAGATATGGCTAAATTACAGGAGTTAAATTACTCGCCAATAAGCCGGAAAGTTATAAAATCACTCCAAAGATATGATAAAGTGGTTTATTCATGGATGGGGAGAATTAATGTACTAAAAATGGATATACTTCCAAAATTACTATATGTATTTCAGGCAATACCTATGGTTCCTTCAATTAACTTAATGGCACAACTAAGCAAAGCCATAGGAAGTTTCATTTGGGCTCAAAAACTATCACAAATAAAAAGAGAAATCCTAATTAGAACAAAAGACTTTATAATATACTTGCGTGCAGCATCTATAATTAGGATTATAGATTGGCTTCACAATGCAAAATATAAACAATGGGTAACCTTAGAAGAAGATATTATTTGTCTGCAACTTAAGTCATACCCATGGATTAAACCCCAGTTTCGACCTGGGAAAAAATAACTAACACTTTTTGTGGCATCAACATTAAAGATATGGGACACAGTGCAGAAAAGGAATTGCCTCTCTACACTGGACAGGCCTATGACCCCACTATTTTCTAATCTTGAATTCCCACCAGCACTAGAGGCTACACTTTTTATTAAATGGAATAGGCCAGAGAACACAAGGATAGTACAAACCTTAGTGGGTGGTAAGCTTCCTCGGTTAGCTGAATTAGGGTATGAACACAGACAAAAATGGATGCAATATTGGCAATTATATACATATATTGGATCAAGTTTACAACTTTCCCCGATCGATAGACCATTAACCAACTTTGAGAAAATCTTAGTACAAGAACAGAAACTGACTCATAATCTGTCAATCATATATAAGCTTCTACTCCCTTCTGGGTCTTTGGAGGAAAAAACATATATGAGAAAATGGGAAACCGAAATAGAGAGGCCAATTTTTACTTTCAATGTGTTTTTATTTTCAATATGCAAATATAACAATAATGTACAGTACAGTTAACATGGCGCCGGGGGGGGGGGGGGGGGGGGGGCACCCAGTGTAGCAATACTTAGCACAGTCTGCAAACATATTTATGAACTGTTTCTTCACTGAGTGTAGATCATGAGGACTGTCATTCTAGCCAACTGGGTAGAGCTGCCGTAGGTTCTACCCCAAGGCCAGGCCCCCGGAGGAGTGGGATTTCCCCCATCTCCGGCACCCCTAAAGGGATCTTACTGTGCCAGAGGAGGAGTCCCCCCCCCCCCCAGTAGCCCAGCTCCGGCAACCCCGGGCCAACTTAATTTGAATAGAGAGGCCAATTTTATTACCAGAGTGAATAAAGGCATTTCAGTTAATTCACAAATTATCGATAGCGACTAAGCATCAAGAAAGAAATTATAAAATTACAATGAGATGGTATTGGAGCCCTGTCGATTTACATAAAATAAATGGAGATAACTCAGAAACATGCTGTAGATGTCTTAAGGAAAAAGGTACAATGATACATATATGCTACTGGTGTCCAATGATGAATGATTTCTGGCTTAAGATATTTAATATATACCAGTTGGTATAGGGAACCGAGATACAACCAAGTATTAGTATCTCAATACTATCTATTATTCATGGATCAATGAAAGCTATCGGGCGGATGTCTTTCGCCATATGATAATAGCCGCTAGAACAATAATAGCTCGAAATTGGAGAAAAGCAAAAAGCCCAACAATAATAGAATGGGTCTGTGAGATGAACGAAATGCAATCCATGGAGCAAATGACTAACTTCGAGGAGAGTTTAAATAATTTTAATCAAAAAGCATGGCAACAATGGAAAAAAAGGTTGGGCCTCTGCAACTATTATACAATATCTATAAATGGGACTCTGTCCCCCTTCCTTCTCCCCTCCCCTTCCTTTTTTTTGTGTGATAGTTTTGGTTTAAATGTCCAGGGTGAATGGAGAATAGATGTGGAAATGAGATGAAGCAAAGGTAAATGATGTAATTTAAGATAGAAATAAAATTGGAAAGTAGAAAGTATTATGGGATACAGGTATTTCCAACCGTATATATAGATTGATATCCAATTTTATAATATGATCAAAATATATATATATATATATATATATATATGTATTTATATAAGTGTTTTAAATTTTATAAAAAATAGATTGAAAACAAAAGACTCATCATGCTTTATAGAATATATGTTGGGGTGTTTGCTTTCCAAAATGGGGTCATTTTGTGGGTGTTTCCAATGCCCTGGTGCTCCAGGGCCTTCAAAAGCTTAATAGGTAGTCAACAAGTTACTGTGCTTCCCTGAAAAATAAGACATACCCATAAAACAAGCCATAGCAGGATTTCTGAACATTTGCGCAATATAAGCCATACCCGGAAAATAAGACATAGTGATAGGCGTGGCTATGCGGCGTACCGGCACGGAGCGGTAAAGAAGACAGGCAGCCCTTCTCATCTGTCCCATTGTGACAGCTGCTATCTCGGAGGTGACCGGAGAGGTGCGGGCAGCCACATCAACAAGGTCGGCTCCCCCTGTCAGGTCCCGATCGTTCTGTGTGTGCTGCGAGCTGAGGCCTAGAGTGATACATAGAAAGTGAAAGTAAAAGTCTCCTCAGTGACATGAGGAGCAGACGCTCTGCTTTAGGTATTGTGTGTCCTCAGGGAGAAACTTCCCCTTCCTGTCTATTGTATAGACAGGAAGGCGGAAGTGATGTCACGCTCGGTGCGCCGGTCTATGTGACCGGAGACGCCGAGCGGCGAACATGTACAGGTTAGTGCACAACACTACACTGACACCAGTACAGTTAGGCACATATTCCACCCCCCTCTCTCCCCCAGCACCAACCAGCAACAGTCTATGGATCTCTCTCATCCCCCACAAACACCAGTAAAGCTGCTTCTTAATAAAAATAAGACATCCCCTGAAAATAAGCCATTGTGTGTCTTCTTGAGGAAAAATAAATATAAGACGTGTCTTATTTTTGGGGAAAACGCGGTACATGTGTCATTTATGCTCCTAGAACACCTGATGGTGAACCCTGCATGTTGGGCCTCTGTATGTGGCTATGCTGTGTAAAAGTCTTACACATGTGGTATTGCCATACTCAGGAAAAGCAGCAAAGTGTGTTTTGGGGTGTAGTTGCAAGTATGCCTTTCCAATGTGAGAGAAATAACCGGTTAATATGACAACTTTGTGAAAAAAGGAAAAAATCCTAATGTTTCAAAAAATTGTGGGAAAAAAATTACAGCTTCTAAAAACTCACCACGACTCTTACTAAATACCTTGGAAGACTCTCTAAGGACGGGGTCTTCAAACTATGGCCCTCCAGTTGTTCAGGAACTACAGTTCCCATCATGCCTAGTCATGTCAGTGAATGTCAGAGTTTTACAATGCCTCATGGGATGTGTAGTTCCGCAACAGCTGGAGGGCCGTAGTTTGAAGATCCCTGCTCTAAGGCCAGCTTCACACTGGGGTGGTGCGGGCGGCGACGGTAAAGCAGCGCTATATTTAGCGCTGCTTTACCGTCATTTTAGCGGCGCTTTGTCGGCGGTATCCCTGCGGTGTCCCATTGATTTCAATAGGTAGGAGCGGTATAGGAGCAGTGAATACACTGCTCCTTCACTGCTCCAAATATGCTGCTAGCAGGACTTTTTTTTACCGTCCTGCTAGCACACCGCTCCAGTGTAAAAGCCATCCGGCTTCCACACTGGAGTGAAAGGACCCGCTTTTTTTAGGAGCTACACAGGCGCTATTTAGCTCTGTAGCTCCTGAAAAACGCCCCAGTGTGAAAGCACCCTAACTTTCACACAAATAATATACACTGATTTGGGTTATTTTTACCAAAGCAACGTAGCAGTATAAATTTTGGCTAATTACTCATTTGCAATAACAGAATGAAGAAATAAAACCCAATGGCGATTAAATACCACCAAAAGAAAGCTCTATTTGTATGAAAAAAAGGACAAAAAATTAATATGGGTACAGTGTTGATTAATTGTCATTTAAAGTGTGAGAGCACCGAAAGCTGAAAATTGGTCTAGACAGGAGGGGAATTTAAGTGCCCAGTATGCAAGTGGTTAAAGCTTCTCTCTGGGCTTTACAGACACCCCCTATATTCCCAGACCCAAATATCAAATCCCTACCATAAAAAATGTAAACTAACCTAAATGCCCCTTTTATTCACCAAAATCTGTGGTCACATGATGTTCTGCTTCCAAGTCTTCTATCTTCTTCTAGGTATAGGAGGCAGGGTCCTTATTTGGGTGACAATTTAATTGCCTGCATGACACGGACACTCTATTGGTCATTCAGTACAGTGGCATGGTTCTCTCAGGATCCAGAAAATGAATCTGTAGTGAATACATCAGTGGAAGGATACAGGCAAGGAGTGGGCAGCAGGAACACATGTGCTGTAATGGATTACATCACATGAATATGAAAGAGTGCATGGGCGGTGGGCTTAGGGAACTACAACCATGCTCCAGAATGTAAGTAAAAAAAAAGGTCTGAATTTGTAACAGGGGAATGAGAGCAAGTGTCCATCTTTTGCTGTGTATTATTAGTAAAACTTGGAGGGGTAATGGTTATCTAATCTAATAGCTGTTAAGCAGAGCTGACCTTTTAATTTTTATTTTATTTGAAGTGAAACTTTACCCATAACAACTTGATAAACATAACGTTCTTTAGCAAGGAACATACATTCTGCATGAATAAATATGCTGCCGAAATTAGTGTGTGTTGTAAATTTCCTCCTACATTATTAATGTTTCTTTTTGCTGGAGGCTGCCATTTTGTTGAAGCCCAGAGCCCCTGAACAGCAGTAAACCTTTTGGCAGTACATCGGCCTCTACACATTCAGCAGAGGGATTGATTTACTAAAACTGGAGGGTGGAAAATCTGGTGCAGCTCTGCATAGAAACCAATCAGTTTCCCATTTTTTTTTTGGTCAAAGCTTAAATGAACAAGTTGAAGTTAGAAGCTGATTGGCTGACATGCACAGCTGTATCAGATTTAGCACTCTCCAGTTTTAGTAAACCGACCCCACAGCCTCTAAATATAAAGAGCAACTGAGTATGTTGTGCATTTATTAAATGCCATTAAAATTATTTTAAAAATACTGATACTATAACAGCATGTGAGCTGTCTTTACATTAGCTTCCCACAATCCTCTGCACAGTAGACCTAAAGTGGGAGGTTATGTACTGTGAGTCAATTAGGCTTTATTGAATTTCACAATGTAATGCAGTTGTACTGAACATGTTTTCATGTACTTAAAGCTGGAAGGAAGGTGTTCAAGCAGTTTATACAAGGAAGAGAGCACAAAAAGGACAGTAGTATGACAATTCTCTTTCATAGTCCAATGAGCAGGCAAAGCTTCAATTAGAAATAATGATTACAAATGACATGCGTGAAGGAAAAGAATAACAAATAGTATTCACAGCTTTAAGTATAGCTAAAGGCAAACATTAAAAAAAAAAATATATATATTAGCTTTTGATAGAACAAGGCCAGTAAGGTTTTTATTGCTATCTCACTGGAGAGATTCATCTATTTATCCTGGGAGTGAAAATCCCATTTCGAATTGGCACCAAAACAAGGATAGAAAGAAAGCAGCTATTCTCAGCTATTTTCTTTACGTTGAAGGCATTTGATTTGTTTTATGTTTGGTCTACAGACCAGGAAGTAAAGGGAAATCTCCCCAAATGAAATACAGGTGACAAGAGCAAAACCTGACAGGGTTATAATCATGCTTTACTCTAGTGTTTCTCAACCTTTTTTCAGTCAAGGCACCCTTTAAAATTCCACACAATCTCGAGGCACAATCTCAAAGCACCCCTTTAAAAAAAAAAAAAAAAAAAAACTGATAGTTTTGCATAATGCAGCCACATTCAAATGTGTAAGACACCCAACATTAGCAGTGATTTATTCTTCCAATTCAAACCATTGCACGCTGGTACTGATTAGTACAGGTGGTCCCGGGTTACGAACAAGTTAGGTGAAAGGTGCGTCTTCACCTTTAACCACTAGTCCTGACTATTATCTTATTATCTAATTATAATTACCTCATTGTCTGCCGATTACGTTGCTCTCATACCCAAATATCTCTCTGCATAGGGGACACAATGATTGACACAACACAGGTTGATCTACAATACACTGTTACGCTTTTTTATGGCTCAGACAAGGTGTTAAGTATGAATGAAAGATGGGCGTTACCAACCATCTTCCACCAATAAGGGGTTCAAATTACACATTTCCTTTTAACATGCATTCAACCAATCATAGTCATTAACTCTTTATCATTATAACTTATTATGTCACATTATATTATGTCACATTATATTATGTCACCCAGACAAATATAACTGCAGACCATCTCATGACACACACGTAAATTCCCTATGTCTGGTTTCAACTTCAAGACAAGTTCACTTTTTCAACAACCAAAATTTCACTTGATCAGCAAAATGATAAACTTTAAAGGTGCAGTCGAGTATTAGATTGCAAAAAACAATATGAACATAAGGAGAGCTTTTTCCATGACCCTTTCATTAGGGACTGTAAGTTTGTTCCTACGTCCAATTTGTTTGTAAGTTGGAACAGTACATTTCTAAGTGTAACTCCAGCCTGTACAGTGATGTGGGAGTTTCCGGGTGATTCTGCGCATGTAGTCATGTTATTTGGGGCTCTTGTGGCCATGCAGTACTGCAGTTTGGGATGTGTCCGGCGCTGCAAGATGATTACTCGCCTGTATCCAGGATCAGTGTGAGGCACAAGCGGCCGGCAGTGACGTCACGCTACCTCCGTTCATAAGTAGGAGACGTTCGTAACATGGATGTTTGGAATACAGGCAGTCCCTGAGTTACGATGTTTCTATTCTACCTCAGATTCTCTCCCTTACTCAGCTAATGTGACCCTGGTGCTGAAGGAGAGGGGCAGGGGAGGGGCAAGCAAGGATGCTGTGCAGGTGCCCAACATCCTCCTTATCAACAATGACACTGACCACTAGAAGGTTGTAATGGTGCACAATTAAAACTTGAGGCTTTGTGTAACTAATAGGCAGGCTTGATCCACCCATTGACTTGTATACAGTTTTTGAGCAATTTCTAGGTATTTTGCCACAGCACCCTTGAAGGCACTTGAAGACAACCCAGGGTACCTGGACACCCTGTTTAAATAAGGCTTCTCTACTCTATACAAAACAAAAAAAATTTGGCTTTATATATACATTTATACATGTTGCATTTCAATCATGTATTTTAGTTTATTGGCTTAGGTTAAACATAGGTAAAATGACTTAGTGGCATATTTAGCAAGGATATTTAAACATATGATTTATTGCAGTCCTAATTCAGGACTAAAACCAAGAACCAAAACTTGCCAGTCCTTAAATGTGGCTGCTGCCTTCATGTTTTTTTTTACCTACTGATTCTGCACACTTCTAGTCCTAGCCACATTCACTGTACTCCTGTACTGTATCTATGGCAGGTCAGCACTGACATTCTATGCAAGACTACAGGAAGCTTCCCCTCTCCTATAACATAAAAAGTAGGGATTCTGTAGTCCTCATAACTGGAACCAAAGCACTTGAGTGCAAAGGGGGGCAGAGAGCAACAGATACAGTGGTGTGAAAAAGTGTTTGCCCCCTTCCTCATTTCCTGTTCCTTTGCATGTTTGTCACACTTAAGTGTTTCGGAACATCAAACCAATTTAACCACTTCAATACCCGCCTATAGTCATATGACGCCCACAAGGTGGATCTACCATCCTGGGTGGGCGTCATATGACGTCCTCGGATTCCCGGCCGCCTGGGGGGCGCGCGCGCGCGCCCGCGGCATCGCTCGGGACCCGGTGCGAGTGCCCGGCGGCCGCGATGTCCGCCGGGCACCCGCGATTGCCCGTTAAAACAACGGGACCGGGCGGGACCGTGGAGCTGTGTGTGTAAACACACAGCTCGACGTCCTGTCAGCGGGGAAGAGACCGATCATGTGATCCCAGTACAGAGGATCACATGATCGGTCTCCTCCCCTTAAGTCCCCTCCCCCTACAGTTAGAATCACTCCTATTAGGGACACACATTAACCCCTCCAGCGCCCTCTAGTGTTAACCCCTTCCCTGACAGTCACATTTACACAGTAATCATTGCAATTTTATAGCAACGATCGCTGTGTAAATGTGAATGGTTCCAAAAATGTGTCAAAAGTGTCCGAAGTGTCCGCCGCAATGTCGCAGTCACGAAAAAAAAAATCGCAAATCGGCGCCATTACTAGTAAAAAAAAAAAAAAAAAAAAATTCAATAAATCTATCCCCTATTTTGTAGACGCTATAACTTTTGCGCAAACCGATCAATATACGCTTATTGCGATTTTTTTTACCAAAAATATGTAGAAGAATACGTATCGGCCTAAACTGAGGAAAAAAATTGTTTTTTTTAAAAAAAATGGGATATTTATTATAGCAAAAAGTAAAAAATATTGTGTTTTTTTTCAAAATTGTCGCTCTTCTTTTGTTTATAGCGCAAAAAATAAAAACCGCAGGGGCGATCAAATACCACCAAAAGAAAGCTCTATTTGTGGGAAAAAAAGGACGTCAATTTTGTTTGGGTGTAACGTCGCACGACCGCGCAATTGTTAGTTAAAGCGACGCAGTGCCGAATCGCAAAAAGTGCTCTGGTAAGGAAGGGTGTTTAAAAGCCCTGTATTGAAGCGGTTAAACAATAGTCAAGGACAACACAAGTAAACACAAAATGCAATTTGTAAATGAAGGTGTTTATTATTAAAGGTGAAAAAAAATCCAAACCATCATGGCCCTGTGTGAAAAAGTGATTGCCCCCCTTGTTAAAACATACTATAACTGTGGTTGTCCACACCTGAGTTCAATTTCTCTAGCCACACCCAGGCCTGATTATTGCCACACCTGTTCACAATCAAGGCATCACTTAAATAGGAGCTGCTTGACACAGTAAGGTCCACCAGAAGATCCTTAAAAGCTACACATCATGCCGAGACCCAAAGAAATTCAGGAACAATTGAGAAAGAAAGTAATTGAGATCTATCAGTCTGGAAAGGGTTATAAAGCCATTTCCAAAGCTTTGGGAATCCAGCGAACCACAGTGAGAGCCATTATCCACAAATGGCGAAGACATGGAACAGTGGTGAACCTTCCCAGGAGTGGCCGGCCGCCCAAAATTACCCAAGAGCGCAGCGACGACTCATCCAAGAGGTCACAAAAGACCCCACAACAACGTCCAAGGAACTGCAGGCCTCACTTGCCTCAGTTAAGGTCAGCGTTCATGCCTCCACCATCAGGAAAAGACTGGGCAAAAATGGCCTGCATGGCAGAGTTCCAAGGAGAAAACCACTGCTGAGCAAAAAGAACATCAAAGCTCGTCTCAATTTCTCCACAACACATCTTGATGATCCCCAAGACTTTTGGGACAACATTCTGTGGACCGATGAGACAAAAGTGGAACTCTTTGGAAGGTGTGTGTCCAAGTATATCTGGCGTAGAAGGAACACTGCATTTCAGAAAAAGAACATTATACCAACAGTAAAATATGGTGGTGGTAGTGTGATGGTCTGGGGCTGTTTTGCTGCTTCAGGACCTGGAAGACTTGCCGTGATAAAAGGAACTATGAATTGTGCTGTCTACCAAGAGATCCTGAAGGAGAATGTCCGACCATCTGTTCGTGTACTCAAGCTGAAACGAACTTGGGTTCTGCAGCAGGACGCTGTAAAAGCCTCATTGCACGTTATCGCAAACGCTTGGTTGCAGTTGTTGCTGCTAAGGGTGGCCCAACCAGTTATTAGGTTTAGGGGGCAATCACTTTTTCACACAGGGCCATGATGGTTTGGATTTTTTTTTTCACCTTTAATAATAAACACCTTCATTTACAAATTGCATTTTGTGTTTACTTGTGTTGTCCTTGACTATTGTTTAAATTGGTTTGATGTTCCGAAACACTTAAGTGTGACAAACATGTAAAGGAACAGGAAATGAGGAAGGGGGCAAACACTTTTTCACACCACTGTATTTATTTGCACTTTTCAGAAGGAAATAACCAAATGGCTTCAGTAGTATATACGTAAATATGTATGTTGCACTAAATAAAGATAAGCAATAAATGAATTATATGAAACAAGTCCAAGAGTCACAAATGTGACAAAAAGTGAAAGTTTGACTGTCGTGTCACCAACTTCCTCCACCTTGTGAGACCCCCACCAAAAAATAGGATGTGCCCTTACCAAAGAGCGTTCACCACCTGTTACGGGGGTCAACATAGGCTTGTATATCTGGAATACTCCACGTCTGTAAAGAGGTCTGCTCAACAAAAGCTTCAAGCCACCACTGGGAAAGATTTCTTTCACTCTAACCATGACATCAGGTCATATACCCCAAAAGAATTATCCAAGAAACAGAACATTATTTATGGGCATAGACAGTTTCACCCCCTGTTGGAGGGGTATCCTTAAAGTTTGGGAGCTGTCAAGAATATAAATTAAATGGATTTTTCTTCTCAAAAGTTATGTTCCACATGGGTTAAATGTTGATTGGAACGACAACTGTTTCTTGAATAACTCTCAATATAATTTGTCTTTTACCAATATTTTAAGTTAACTATATATACAGTTTGAGTTTAGTCATTATTTTAATCTCTATTTAATTTTATTCTAATTGTATTATTATTGTAATTTGTTCCTGTATTTATACTATATTGTTTACGGGCCCGGATTCACCTTTTGCCTGTGTGGTTTCATTAATCTTCTACAGTATGTGGCCGATAACGTTGGGAGTGTCAGCACTTCCAGTTTATTTGATCATGTGACCAATTATTTTTTTGATAGGTCTGTGGCGAATTCCCATTCTCACAGCTGACGTCATAACATAATGAGGCTTGGTTGTCTGCATTGAACCGCAGAAGGATTCTGTGGCTAGAGGGAGGCTTGTTCACACAGGAAGAACCACACAGAGTGGGGCTTGGTCACACAGGAAGAACCACACAGGGTGAGGGGTAGAAACGAGGCTTTGACCTACAGAGAGGATACTTATAGCGATGGTGGGGAATGACGCTTTTGCCCCGAAAGAAGTCCTATTAGTGACAAAGCCGGTCGGGCAATAGCGTAATTTCCTGTCATCGCGATTGGAGGATACACCTTTGAAACCTTTGTGTCCAGTACATGTTTTTTTTAATCATCTTTCATGTAAGAGCATTACCTTCATTAAATTTGGTTAAAAAGGTTTTACACTATTGTGGCGTTTGTCTCTCATTTGGGGTGTATGACCTGATGTCACGGTTGGAGTGAAAGAAACCTGATGTCTTTCCCAGTGGTGGCTTGAATCTTTTGTTGAGTGGACCTCCTAACAGACATGGAGTATCCCAGATATACAAGCCTATGTTTACCCCCCATAATAGATGGTCAAGGGGGGCGTGGCCTGGACGGAGACTGAGATGGCCGATTGACTTGTGAGCTCCTGCGTGCCCGGGACATCCTAGCCTTGTAAACGGGAGCCTACCGTACCTTCCCTGCTATGCACAGGACCACCAGGAGCTCGTCCACCTCCCGCACCCCCAAAGACCCCCATACTCACCTGGGGAGGAATATCCCCGAGATTTTTCGGGCCCAGAAGTTACAGGCCCTTGCGCCAGCACACGTGCCGCCACAGGCCCAAGCCGCGGTCTCGCCTGACAGACCACCATCCGTCCTCATGCCGGGAGCGTCCTCTCCCAACCCCAGCGGGGCTCTACCCCCCAGTCTTTTCGACTTAGAAAAGGTCGCCTCGGACATAAAAAGTACAGTGACAGCCGCGATTGCAGATTTAAGGACGGACCGCCTTGCCGTTGCCCACCGCATCGATAGTGTGGAACAGACATCACAGACGCATGCGGCAGCCATCCGCCAGGTACAGTCTGCTTACGACTCTCAGTTAGCACAAGTATTCGAACTCCACAGACACGTGGAGGATTTGGATAATAGGGGACGGAGGCATAACATCAGGGTAAGAGGAATCCCTGAAGCTGTGGAGCCGGGTGCTATTCAGCAAACCATCAGCGCCATCTTTAACGATTTGATTGAACGCCCAGCAGACTCCCCCATTGATATGGAAAGGGCACACCGTGCTCTCCGTCCCCTCCCTCGAGATAACGAACCCCCCAGAGACATAATATGCTGTATTGTCAATTTCCCCCTCAAAGAAGAAATCCTTCGCAAGGCAAGGGAAAGGGGGCGCATACTTTTTAATGGAACTGAGGTGAAACTTTTTCAAGATCTTTCCCAGATCACCCTCCAGAATAGGAGAGCGCTCAGACCACTGTTAGATGCCCTGCGGGCAAGGAATATACAGTACCGTTGGAAATTTCCATTTGGCCTTTCAGCTTCCGCCAGGGGGCACTCTGCACTACTCCGTACGCCGGAAGACCTTCAAGCTTTCTGTGACCAGCTCGACCTACCCAGCATCGAACTTCCGGAGTGGTATGTGCTCTATTTTCCAGCGGAACCCTGGCTTCCAGTATCCCTCAACCCGTCGCCGAAAGCCGCTCGCCAGAGATCAAGACGACGTAGACTAGACCCTATGTCTCCGAACGCCCGCTCCTCACGCCGAGATCTTCACCAACGCAGCCCGTCACCTCTTTACATGTGACACGCTCCGCTGGATGATTGAATGCCTGTTACACGGACTGCAGGCCTCAGACTGTGAGTAACCCTCCACACCCTCCAAACCTCTCCTGTCTCTACCCCACCAGGAGCCCCCCGTAACTTTCCCTATCCCCCCCCTCACCATCGATCCCATGCCCCTGGATAAGGATCCCCCGCCATAGGCCGCGACGAGATAGACCGGCCTTGCCGAATTGACCTCTCTTCCCTGCATGCTGCCCCGAGCATTGAGCCATAGGACAATGACACTCAGGCACACGGACGCCGCATCATCTTATCGCAAGCTGACACCTTTGACATCCTTCCTCGCACACACACCCTACCACCGGTACAGCACGAACCCCACCAAAGAAGATACTCACAATCTTTTGCCCCACGGCACGCATCCCTCCCGCAGGATTGCCGTTTCACTTCTGCGAGGGTGGGACTCCCTCTCTTCAGGAATGGTTGCCGGGACTAAGGACTATGCATTCTCCCCCTTGTGCCAGCTCTACGATGGGAACTACACTCCGTAAATGCTCGCCTGACAAGTGGACCCATGATGCTGCCCCTCACATCTGATCCTCAGCCTGTTGTGCCATGGCCTTGAGATACATGCCCCCCCTGTTCAGGGGACCCACTCTCACACCGCCTTCGGGTGTCATGCCATGGCCCTGCGTCCCTAATGCTGATAACACATCCACTTCCTCACAAGCAATGCATTTGTTTTGATATTTGGTGCCTCATCCACACCCATTGTGATTTATGCACTTATAAACTATTTTATTTATGTTTTTCTTGTGTCTTGTTTTTAGCTCCGGCCTTCTCTCTGCCAGCCCTTTGTGCTGACCCAGTGGAAACAGGGCTTGGTCTAGTCCGACCAAACGATGTTGCCATACGTTAAGACCTGGAGCACCTCTACCCTCATCTTAGATTATCACCAGGTACCAGGATACCTCCTCTCTCCCCTTCCTCCTAAAGGCCCCTCTCTAATACATGACTTTACCCCCTACCCTCTCAACCCCCCCCCCTCCTGTTTTCCCCTCCCCTCTCCCCCCCCCTCCCCCCCCTTCCTCTCCTCCCCCCCGCCCCCCCCTCCTCCCCCATCCCTCCTTCCCCCTTCCCCCTTCTCCCTCTCCCCCCTCTCCCCCCCTCTATCCCCACCTCCCTCAGCTTGCCTCCCTCTCCCTCCCTCCGCCTTCCGTCCCTCGCCCCCCCCTCTCACAATGTCCCCCCCATGCCCCTTCCACTTCTAATACCACCTTAGGCCAGGTTTCGCCTGACGTGGTATGGAACTGCTTCTCCCCGAGGGCTTATCTCACAGGATGTTATTACCATTAGTATTGTTTGATATTCAGAGTTTTAGTTTATGCAGGCAATGTTTACCTGACTTACCTAGACCTCGTAAGCGGGATATAGTGTATTATTATAATGCCTCTCTCCTCAGGATGTATTTTTTTCTTGTTTGTATCTTTGTACTAGTACATGACATAGGTGGACCCCTCACATAGGCTCTACCTCATAACGGTAGGCTCCCCAATACGCTACTTTGACTCTTATCTTAGATAGGAATCTGCTCCTTTATCCTCTGGACTCCCGGGCCGCAGCCACGCTGTGGTTCCCGTTCAAACCGTATACCCCCACACGGCAGTCTCTCGGAGACGTTTCTGACATACCAGGAACTCCTCCTAGACCCTATAGGTGGATAGTTAAGCTACCTCCACCTCTGGTACACCTTCTCCTTCTATTTCTTTACCCCCTCCCAAGCTAAGCTTCTGCGTTCTCCCTGATCTCTCCTAGTCCCCCTCCCCTCGAGTCCCCCTCTCCTCTACACCCTTCTCTGTCCCTTTAACCCTCCTCTCCCTTTTACTTCCCTCCCCCCTCACCCGGCCCTCTACCCACTAACCCCCCGACCTTGCCCATCCCCTCTTCTTTACCTGACTGTCCCTAGGGGAGTGACCCTCGCCCACACCTACCCAACACACCGGGCTCTGTTGCCCGACCAGGTGATCACTTTGACCAACACCTATTTCTCCCAAAATGGAAAAAAGCAACCCACTGACTTTGAAATGCCTCTCACTTAACGTGAAAGGCCTTAACATCCCAGAAAAGAGATCGCAAACATTCTCTGCTCTCTCCAAGCACAAAGCCCATTTCATTTTCCTACAGGAAACTCACTTCCGTTCTGATGCCATACCTAAGCTCTCCAATCACATATACCGCACAGCCCTACACGCCACCAACCCCGAGGCTAAGTCGAAAGGTGTATCGATCCTTATCTCAAGACACGCAAACTTTCTCCTGACTGACTCCCTAGTGGACCCAGCAGGCAGGTACATATTCCTTAAAGGAACATACGCCTCTAAACCAATCACATTGGCTAATATCTACTGCCCCAACGAACACCAAGTATCATTTTTCCGCAAAACATGTGCTCTTTTATCCTCATTTCAGAGTGGCTTAGTTCTCCTGGGTGGCGACTTCAATGTCCCCTTAAACCCCCTTCTAGACACCTCCACGGGCTCATCCTCTCTCACCTACGTGGCATTACGCCAAATTAAGGCCCAACTCCAGACTCTGAACCTACATGAAGCATGGCGCATCCTTTACCCCTCATCCAAAGATTATACCTATTTCTCATCCCCCCACCAAAAATACTCCAGAATTGACTTATTTTTTCTGTCCCAGACTGACCTTTCTGCTCTAACTCAATCCACCATCGAACCAATGTTCTTGTCAGACCACCACCCCATCACGGTCACACTATCATTTCCGGAAACGTGTCCCAAAACCAAAATCTGGCGGTTTAACCCTTCGATCATACAGGATCCAGTTTCCCTCGAACGCGTGCGCTCACGCATCAAACTATACTTTCAAGAAAACACTAGCCCAGACATCTCCCCTATATCCCTCTGGGAAGCGCACAAGTGTATGATACGGGGCGAATTAATCACCCTGAACTCGCAGTTCAAAAAACTCCATCAAGAACGGGTAAACACTCTCCTCAAGAAACTGAAAACACTTGAACTCGCTCATAAGCAGACACAGGCACAAAACACACTACAGGACTTGACCCAAACTCGCATACTCCTTACAGAAGAATTAGGGAAACGCACAAGACGACGCTACATTCTCGGCCAACGAATCTTTTACGAGCAGGGCAACAAGAGTGGACGCCTACTGGCACGCTCAGTCCAAAATGCTAAACTCTCCTCTACCATTCACTTTCTACGCGACCCCAAAGGCTCCATTTTAGCCAAGAGTGAAGACATAGCGAAAGAATTCGAGACTTTCTACCATAAACTTTACAACCTCCAACCCTCTCTACCGCCCCGCTCCTCAGGTGACACCCGCCAAACACTTATAGAAGACTTCATATCTCAACACGGCCCCAAACCCATATCTCCCCAACAGGCACAATCCCTAGAGGGACACTTCTCGCCTCAGGAATTGGAGTCCGCGATAAAACAGATGAAAATAGGCAAGAGCCCTGGCCCCGACGGCTATACCCTCCAATATTACAAGTCCTTTGCAGATGTACTCACTCCTAACCTCTTAAAGACCTTCAATGCCCTGGCCATACCCCAAGACCGACCGAACAGACTATTAGAGGTGCACATAACCGTAATCCCCAAGGAGGGTAAAGATCCCCTCCAAGTAGCTAACTACAGACCAATATCACTTCTTAATGTCGATATCAAACTCTACGCAAAAATTATTGCTAATAGACTGCTCCCACTGATCCCCGATCTTGTTTCCACCGACCAGGTGGGTTTTGTTCCAGGCAGGGAAGCCCGAGATAATACTATCCGAACCCTCAACCTCCACCACTGGCTTACATCATCCAAAACCCCGGGATTCCTTCTTTCACTTGATGCGGAGAAGGCGTTTGACAGAGTGGCCTGGGACTATATGCAGGCCGTCCTGAAAGGCATCGGCCTTGCAGATCGAATGCTCACCTCCATAATGTCATTATACTCTAGCCCCACTGCTGCGGTGAGAGTTAACGGCCACCTGTCAAACGCCTTCCCCATCAACAACCGTACACGTCAGGGATGCCCCCTCTCTCCTCTGATCTACGTCCTCTCCCTAGAACCCCTCCTGAATAGGCTTAGGGGGAATCCAGATATAAAGGGATTGAAAGTCAAGGACAGGGAATTTAAAGTAGCCGCCTTTGCAGACGACATTCTACTTTCTCTCACGGCTCCACGCACATCCCTACCATCTCTCCTTTTAGACCTTAAAGCTTTCGGCTCTATCTCGAATCTTAAAATCAATTATTCCAAATCCCATGCCCTAAATATCTCCCTCCCCACCCAGGAAGTGACGCATTGCCAAGAGGCCTTCCCATTCCACTGGGAAAAGACTGCCATTACCTACCTCGGGATTCGGATTCCAACTTGCCTCTCGGACCTTTACTCCCTTAACTTTCTCCCTGCCCTGACTAAAGCACAAAATCACCTTAAAGAATGGATGTCACTCAATGTATCCTGGTTTGGTCGGGCAGCTCTGATCAAAATGATCATACTCCCACGCTTATTATATCTAATTCAAACCATCCCAATGGCCATCCCAAATTATTGTATATCTGGGGGGCGTGACCGGATGGAGGAAGATGCGTGTGAGTGAGTGAGTGAGAGCTTGGATTCCTCCTCCCCGCTCTCCCTAGGTATACAAAAAATGCCCGCAGCTCGGAAAAGCAACGCCCGAGAGAAGTGAGAGGTGGTGGGGGGAAGCAGTCTGGCCGTAACAAATATCTTTCCTAACTGCAACAAACATAACAAAGAACGCTGACCTGAAGGGGGGGTCCCCGTTGGCCGCTCGGGATCTGTGTGCTGTGGACGTGCCTGCGCCTGGCCCGGGGTGCTGCAGCCGGTACTTGGATCTCCCGGGGAGGTGGGGTTTGGCGATCACATGGGAGGTTGAGTGGCGTTCGCTCTCTCCTACCGCTCGCCTCCCGCCCCCGTGGCTCCGGAAGTGGCCGAACCAGCTCGGAGACAGCGTGGGGAGCCGGAGAGGCTCCGGGAAGAATCAGCTGTACCCAAGGACATGCTCAACACATAACTGACTTCTAGGAGTGAGGACAGTGCCCGTTCGTGTCGGAGGTGCGGTGCGGTGAGTGCGGGGTATGTTCCTATACCTGTACGGGTTCAACATTAGCACGGAGAGATACAGTGGTACAAGCCCGATTTACCTAAAATCCTCGGCCCCCTCACATAGACATAGACATAGTAGAATAAGTCGGGGCAACTATACAAAGGAGAAGGAGGGTAGTGGGGTGAAATATGTGAGAACTAGTTGAACTGACCCACTGGAACCGTGCAGACACTGCTTAGACAAAGCCCCGAAATACAGCCCTGGTAAATCATCCACACTGAGGACACTGAGGACATTTGTATTGGACACCTTTTACTGTTTCCTTCACCTACCTTGAACCCGCCTTGAACCTACCTTGAACTTACCTAGGGAAAACTCTAATAGCTACAATGCGACAACAGCAAGGACACTGGGCACTGGAATCCATCTAGGGGGGGCTCAAGATTGTACTTACCTGTACCTACCTGACTGGGCTGACTCCCCTCCTTTCCTTATTTCTGAGGATCACGGTGAAGAAGGATGTTTTTTGGGAGTGTTTGACCATTTATTAGTACTTCTGGCGGATTTTGATATTAAATCTAAACTAAAGCCCCTTCCTTCTCTCCCTCTCAGTTCAGACCTATGAAGTAGTACCAGCGTGTGGGTGCTCTCTCCTTATTGTGGGGCTATTTTCGGCTTTTGTTTTTTTGCAATAAGACCTTTATACAACCCAATAATCATGCCTTCTCAGCGCACTACAAAAGCAAGCCAGGCGGCTAGCCAGGCAAGCCAAGCAGCAGCCAAATTGGAAAAATATGCCCACACTCCTGGTCAGGCATCGGCCCAGACCCCCTCAAAAATTTCAACCCAGGGCCAGCAGGCACAGGCTGCCCAGACAGGAGCGCCGGGGGGGGTAAGAAAAAGTCAAGGACAGACTCAAGCAGCATCACATACCACCCAGACGCTACCAGTGGAAGGGGGGGAACTGGGTCGGCAGTCTCAGGCCCAGGTAACAGAGGGTTCCCAGATGTTGGGGGGGGGGCCCGATAAGGCACAGGGGTCTGATCCATCGCTAAAGGAAGTTCTGGAGGCCATTAACTCCTGCAGAACCTCTCTGAATGACATGAATCATCAGCTGAAAACAATCCATGAGGATCTTTTTTGTATTAGGAATGAGTTACAAAAAGTCCAGGAGAGGACTACAACCCTGGAGGACAGATTAAGTCTAGTAGAGGATGATTTGGCCCCTTTAAAACGAGAATTGAGCGACATTAAAGACTCCCAGAATAAACAGGCAAACAAATTGGACGAGATGGAGAATAGAATGAGAAGGAAGAACATCCGTATAGTGGGACTCCCAGAACACTCTGAGGGTGCAGACCCTGCCACTTTCCTAGTAAAGTGGCTTAGTGAGTTATTTGGCCAGGACTCTTTTTCTTCATTTCTTGCAGTAGAAAGAGCCCATGAGTTCCCTCGAGACCTCCTAATCCTGGGGCCCCTCCAAGACCGCTTCTGGCAAAATTTTTATTTTTTAAAGATAAAGCAACGATAATCCGGAAAGCAAGGGAAATGGGTAACATCCTTCATAATGGTAGCAGGGTGTCTTTTTACCCTGACTACTCACCAGATCTTCAAAGAAGAAGAGCCAAATTCGGGGAGGTGAAACGCAGACTACGCCAAGTTAACCTTACATATGCTCTGCTTTACCCAGCAAAACTGAGAGTGATGGCTCCTGGGGGGACTATATTTTTTGATACACCCGAAGGGGTGGAGGACTGGGTCAAGGGATTTAAAGATTGACTTCCTGATTACGAGGCCTAACTGTGGGTGCTGACGGTGTTCCCTTTTTTTTTTCTCTTTTTTTCTTAGGGGGGTGGGCGGCAATGATATGTGGGCGGGGTGGGGGGGGAGTGGTTGGCGACACGCGGGAGGGGGTTATATATATATATTTTTTTTTCCTTTTTTTTTTCTTTCTGACCTTCTGACCGCGGTGTCGCCTCCCCCTCCCCCCCCCACCCCCCTCTCCTTTTTCCTTTTTTTGGGGGTGCGGGGGGGAGATGGGGTGGATTGATAGGGGGAAGAGAGAGCAAAGGGCGTTACATACCCAGGTTCGGGGGATGTCGCAGGATGCTCTTTGGGAATTCATGTTTAGTCTGTTAGTACGGAGAAATCCTTGCACTTGGGGGGAGGGGGTTGGATGGATAGTCTGGGTGATGGGTGGGGGGGGATAGGGACAGGGAAGTTAAAAAACACCCGATTTCAATTTTCTTTTGTTTTAAAAAAAGTGTGTATGGGTTGGTCACAGGAGAAGGCCCCCGGCCGAACCTAGGTTGGTAGCGTATGTGTGTTGTAAACAGAGTGATGGATGTGTTAATGGTAAAAGTGAGGGTGAATGGGTGAGGTACAATATGTCCACATGGCACAAGTATGCACGGATTTATTTTTTGCAGGTAAAAATCCATGTCCATAGTTCAAGGTTTAATAGTACGGTACTACACGCACTAAAAATAAGAAGTATATGGTTCACTATAAAGAGCACGAGATTAAGGATTTATTTTGTTGACGTAATCACCTATTTTGATATTCACGAATGATCAGTGTGACACAAGAGGGTAAGAAAAACTCACTATTTGTTCCTGGAATGTAAGGGGATTAGGTGACTTAGGGAAAAAAGCTGCAGTACGGTCCATGGTTAGGTCCTATGGTAGTTCTATTGTGTGTCTCCAGGAGACTCATCTCACTAACGCTTCCCTACCCAAGTTAGGGTGGGGGGAGTTTGCTTTCCAGCTCCACTCGGTTCACTCATCCTTTTCCAGAGGTGTTAGTATTTTGATTGGTTCAGGGATCTCATTTAACTGCATCCCAATGGCCATCCCAACGGGATTTTTCTCCTCATATAGGAAGGCTTGCTCCACCTTCCTCTGGAAAGATACCCCCCCTAGAATCAAATACACCAGACTCACACTTCCTAAATCTATGGGGGGCATAGCACTCCCAGACCTCCACAAATATTATATAGCCTGTCACCTCACGAGAATAGCTGACTGGAACATCCACTCCCATGCGAAAGTTTGGGTCTCTCTCGAAAATACATTCTCACCTACCCCACTACATCTCCTTCCATGGCTACTCCCAAGACAGTGGCCTACGACCTTAACCACACACCCCTTTATCTACACCTCGTTGATGCTCCTTAGGAATCCCCAAGCTGGTAGACTCCTAACACCCTCCCCCGGTCCATTGACCACGCTGAGAGGAAATCCAGACTTTCCTCCAGGGGAAATTACCTCTTTCCTTAAACAGGAGTGGCCCTTCCAAGAAGTCCTAGCTACCCACTTCTTCTCTGGAGGTAAGCTTGCCTCAGTAGAAGATCTCAGGAATATCTCGAACACCTCATCCTTTTCTTTCTGGACCTATAGGCAAATCTGCCACTTCCTCTCCACACATTCCAGATCTGCCAACCGGACGAGACACCTTACCCCGTTTGAGACTCTTTGTCACAATAAGACCCCCCAACGGCACCTTATCTCGCTTCTCTACACCCTTCTTATTGAACCCGGGGACCTGCCCCTTTCCCCCTCACAAGAGTCTTGGAACAGGGACCTATCTCACCCCCTGACGCCCGCAGAATGGACTAGAGTACACGAATACACACATAGGGGTTCCTTGAACATTGCCATCCAGGAGAACGGATACAAAGTGCTCACTAGATGGTATAGAACGCCATCCCTTTTACACAAGTTCTCACCATCAATCTCCAACATGTGCTGGAGGTGCAACACTGAAGTTGGAACCATGCTCCACATATGGTGGGATTGCATTCACATTCAAACCCGCTTCCCAGGAGAGCATACTACAAATCCCTCGCCATGCACATGATCAACGCTGCTAGAGTCTGTATTCCCAGACACTGGCGCGCCACTCAAAGGCCCTCACTTAAAGAATGGTTTCTGACCATCTCTAGAATTTGTGACATGGAGGAACTGATCCACATTTCTCAGGAGAGAATGGAGACCTTCTCGACCACCTGGGCCTGCTGGTCACACTTCAAAATGACCCCCGAATATAAACAGCATATTCCCCCTGATTAAGGCGGAATCTACCCCCTCAACTGTCGAAAGCGATCTGTATGAGTGGTCACTCCCCTACTTGCACTTCCCTACATTCCCCCCTGCCCCTCCACCCCTACCCCCCACCTTTACCTCCTTTCCTGACCCCTCTCCCTTTCCTCCCCGATGTGCCCCCCTCTCTATTTCCCCATGCTTACCCTTCCTGGATCCGTATTTCCCCCCCCTTTTTTCTTCTCTTCTATCTCTATCTTACAGGTGCCTTCCATTAGGTACCTAGCGCACTACAGCAAGTAGCCAGGTTAACCGACACTTGGATTCAAACAATTATGGCTCCAACCCACTTACCCTCCTTCTCCACAACTACAGAGGAGCTGGAGCCACACTCATGCCTACCAGTGATGTATAATTATACAGCATTTACAACTGTTGTGTCTTATTTGCACTATTCTGTACTCTGTTTTTTGTTCCTGTACCATATTGAAAAGTTCAATAAAATCTTTATGGAAAAAAAAAAAAATTGATGGTCAATGCTCTTTGGTAAGGGCTCCTTCTATTTTTGGTGGTGGTCTCACAAGGTGGAGGAAGTAAATTTTTCACTTTTTTGTCACGTTTGTGCCTCTTGAACTCACTTGTTTCATATAATTAATTTATTGCTTATATTTATTTAGCGCAACATACCTATTTACTTATTTTGTTTTTGTGATAATATCTCACTTGATTGTTGCAGCTGTATATTTTGTTTTTCATCATAAGCGCAGTTTATTTTTGTTTTTCTTCAGTAGTATATACACCAGACCATAAAAGACTAAATAAAAGAAGTTAAATGTTTAATTCATAAAGCTTTTATTTGACACATTTTCTAATTTAAATCAAATCTGAAAGATAAACATAAGGGTTCTTTCACACAGGCGTTCAGTCAGGTTTTCAGATGGATCTAGACTGATCCATAATGTATGTCTATGGGCCGATGGCTTTAAACGGATGGTCATTGTTAATAGAACTGAATCCCATGGTGGCAATATGCTAAGTCATATACACAGTCCAGATCTGAGTCCCTGGATAAAGAAGGACTACCCCTGTGTCTCGGTAGCTATGTTACATAAAATTTGGAAATACAGCAGACAGGACTTATGTCAGTAATATATTGACAACTGTTTATACATGCACCTGTAATCTATTTGATGAAGCATTTGAGTTGCTATAGACAATGCTCATCTGTTGGGGGGCACAGGGGATCAAAAGCCTGTATAGGGTGTTGTAATATTGGCTCTATGAGACCCCCCCCCTCTCTTCACACAGCACATGGGAACAGAGCTGAGGCTGTCAATCAGCTGAAGCCCCCTCCCATGTCACCTTTTTTCTCTTGTATCAGAAAAATCATGCAGATAGCAGAGGAATGAGGTAGCAGACAGAAATGATACTTAGTGCTCTTGATTTAAAGGAGTTGTAAAGGCAGAAGGTTTTTTATCTTAATGCATTCTATGCAATAAGATAAAAAAACTTTTGCATGTAGCAGCCACCCCAGCAACCCCTAATTACTTACCTGAGCATCATCACTCTCCAGCGATATCCACGAATGTCTAAGTCATTCAGGACATTTCGCCTGATTAGCTGAGAAACAGCAGCAGTGCCATTGGCTTCCGCAGCTGTCAATTAAAGTCAGTCAGCCAATCAGGGATAAGAGGGGGCCGGGTCGGGGCTTCCTGTCTGAATGGACACATGGAGCTGTGACTTGGCTAAAGGGGCCCCATAGGGAGCTTCTGACTGAGGGGGCACTCGATAGGAGGGGCAGCAAAACCAAGTGCACAGAGGAGGTAAGTATAACATGTTTTTTATTTTTTTTATTAACAAGACTTTACAATCACTTGAAACAAGTACAGACTATAGAGTGATGCAGTTAGTTGTTATTTTTTTTGCCTGTTCATCTGTTTACATCTGCCTACATCTGTGTCCATTCAGATCTGAGTTTTTTAAATGGAACAAAGCTGCATCCTTTTAACGGATGTAAACGGTTGCAAACGGATGCCTCCATTTATGTCCATTTTTAGGCAAGAAACATTTTTGTTTATACTTTTGTCATCTATGATTAGTTTCTGCAACAACTGAAAATAATTGATGGAAAACATGTATTATTATATTGTTATGCAGAAGTTGTACCATAATATTTTTTCTTATACATAATATTATCACATACTAAAAAACAGCATAAGACATCTACACTTTTAAAATCATTGATCCTAGCTGCAAATTGTTGCGCAGAAGCATAAAATGTCACTTACATTATTTTTCAATTTTTTCCAAGCAATGTATTTTTGCTGATTCTATAGCACTTCTGTTGTCGCTTTATATTTCATGCTCTACAATACCCTGTCAATAAATGATTTATAAAAAAGGGGGAGGGGGAAGGTACTTAGACTATATTGTTTCTGCGCACTTAAGCTGAGCATACAGTAGTAGATTTTCAAACAAATATTCATATGAACATTCGTGTGTAAAATCTTTCAAATATTTCAGTACATTTAATGCCTTGAATGTCATTTGAAAGTACTACATAGTGTATCTGTTGCCCAGGAATATTTCTGGAATTGTTGGCATACTTGATAATAATGAAATAAATGTGAAATAAAATTTGGGGTTATTTTGTTTTTTTTATATGTCTGTTATGTAAAAGGTAAAAAAAAGAAAAAAAGAAATGAGATCAGATTTAAAAAAAGAAATTACTTCAAAATTGAATTTTCTTTTAACATATGATTTTGGGCTGAATGGACTTTACCGAATGAAAGCTACATACATTGTTAGAAATGTTTTCGTTAAAGAAAAAAATTCCATCCTGCTCCCTCAAATAATTTATCACTGTGGTTAAAAGTGAATGTCAGTTTGATCCAAATGATAATTAGAAAATTGATCAAAGGGTCTTGAAATAAAATGTTTTGAACTAAATTTTACTAGTGTGTAGCCAGCTTTATTAATTAAGTATAAACATCCATCATTTAATTCTGAACTGACTAATATTTAACATGCTTGGTAAATTAGTTCAAAGAAAACAAGACTATGATTTATAGATTTTTAAGTGTTTTTGCTCTTGAAAATATCAGTATCTGTTTTTCCCTTTTAGCCTAAATTAGTAAACAATTATATTAAGTCATGCAGTATTTAATCTGCTTTTTACTTTCATTACTGTTGTTTTAGAGCACCATTATTGTCTTGGCTTTTAACAGAAGACAAATAGCAGTGTGTAAAGTAAAATTTTGCGTTGTTTGTTCTAATAAGTCACAGCTAATTGGTTACTTTGGGGTATTACACTTTGCACATCATTATAGGTCTTTTATTATCTCACCGAGGACTTGAACACTATAATAACAAAAGGTTAAGGCTTCTGTTATGACCATATGATCTTTGATGTGACATGTTTTATCTTTATCTGCCACTGTAAGGGCACTTGAGTTGCCTTGCCAAAATAAGCCCTGGAATATTTGGCCCAATTAATAAGGCTGTTTCCCAGTAATGATGACCTAGGAATTCTGATAAATTCTGAGCTGTTAAGGTCATTGTCAGGTCAGGTGTAGAGTTGAGCGGACACCTGGATGCTTGGATTCGATGGGTTTGGCCGAACTTTGCAAAAAAGTTTGAGTTCGGGACCCGAACTTGACCCGAACTTGACCCCGAACCCGAACCCCATTGAAGTCAATGGGGACCCAAACTTTTGAGGACTAAAATGGCTCTAAAAAAGTAATGGAAAGGGCTAGAGGGCTGCAAATGGCAGAAAAATGTTGTTAAGAGCATGGCAAGTGCTCTGCAAACAAATGTGGATAGGGAAATAACTTAAAATAACATAAAATACATAAATTTAAAAATTAATACTTGACCTAGAAGGATGAGGTCCATATGGAGTAGGAGGTTGAGGTGGCGGTGGATGTGGCGGTGTAGGTTGAAGCGGCGGTGGAGGAGGACGTGGTAGCCAACACTGTTTTTTTGTTTTTTATTTTTTTATATTTTTAAATTAGGGTAAACCCAAAAGAGTGAGAAATATCAAAAATACAACAATGACTGGGTAAGGCCGGTATACATGTCTATTCTGCACAAGGTACGGACAAGTCCTGTGGGATCCATGCCTGGTTCATTTTAATGAACGTGAGCTTGTCCACATTGGCTCTGGACAGGCGGCTACGCTTGTCTGTGATAACGCCCCCTGCCGTGCTAAATACACGTTCAGATAATACACTGGCTGCAGGGCAGGCCAGCACCTCCAAGGCGTAAAGGGCAAGCTCAGGCCATGTGCCCAGTTTGGAGACCCATAAGCTGAAGGGGGCAGACCCGTCATTCAGTACGTGTAGGCGTGTGCACACATACTGCTCCACCATGTTGGTGAAATGCTGCCTCCTGCTAAGACGTTCCATATCAGCTGGTGGTGCTGGTTGTTGTGGCGTGCTGACAAAGCTTTTCCACATTTTGGCCATGCTAACCCTGCCTTCTGAGGTGCTGGCGGTGCCCGGCTGCATTGGCGACCTCTTCCTCCTCCTCTGCCTTTGCCTTGTGCTTCCACTGTGCCCCCGATGTCAGGTGGGAATGCCACCAGCAGCGCATCTACCAGCGTGCGCTTGTACTTGCGCATCTTACGATCACGCTCCAGTGAGGGAATTAAGGACGGCACATTGTCCTTTTAACGGGGATCCAGCAGCGTGGCCACCCAGTAATCAGCACCAGTTAGAATGTGGGCAACTCAACGGTCGTTGCGGAGACACTGCAGCATGTAATCGCTCATGTGTGCCAGGCTGCCCAGAGGCAACGAAAAGCTGTCCTATGTGGGAGGTGTATCGTCTGTGTCCTCTGTATCCCCCCAGCCACGCACCAGTGATGGCCATGAGCTGGTCTGGGTGCCACCCTGCTGTGAACATGGTTCCTCCTCTTCCATCTCCTCCTCCTCCACCTCGTCATCCTCCAGAACTGTGCCCTTGCTGGACAATTGTGTACCCGGCGTTTGTTGGTGCAGGAACCCACCCTCATAGCCACTTGTGAATGACTGCCCTGAAAGCCTTGGAAATGATCTCTCTTCATCCTCCTCCTGTGCCACATCCTCTTCCATCATCGCTCGAAGCGTTTTTTCAAGGAGGCATAGAACTGGGATAATAACGCTGAGAAAGGCATCATCGGCAATGGCCATGTTGGTGGAGTACTCGAAACAGTGCAACAAGGCACACAGGTCTCGCATGGAGGCGACTCACGCGCTTGCTGCAGCTGAAACTTCACTATCGCCTGCTGCTGCTCGCACAGTCTGGCCAGCATGTGCAAGGTGAAGTTCCACCTTGTGGGCATGTCACATATGAGGCGGTGAGCGGGAAGGCCGAAGTTACGCTGCAGCGCTGACAGGTGAGCAGCAGCAGGGTGAGAACGCCGAAAGTGCGCACAGACGGGCCGCACTTTCTGCAGCAGCTCTGGCATATCGGGGTAATTTTTAAGGAACCTCTGGACCACCAAATTCAGCACATGCGCCAGGTAAGGGATGTGCGTCAAACCGGCTAGGCCCAGAGCTGCTACGAGATTTCGCCCATTATCGCACACCACCAGGCCGGGCTTGAGGCTCACTGCCACCAACCACTCATCAATCTGTTGTTCCATGTTCCTCCACAACTCCTGCGCGGTGTGGAGTTTTTCCCCCAAACAGGAAAGTTTTAAAACTGCCTGCTGTCGTTTACCCCTGGCTGTGCTGAAGTTGGTGGTGAAGGTGTTACGCTGACCGGATAAGGAGGCGGTAGAGGATGAGGAAGCGGAGTAGGAGGAGTTACCAACAGGAGGCAAACTGAAGCACCCTGAATCCTCGGTGGTGGAAGGACATGCGCAAAAATGCTATCCACCTCAGGCCAAGCCGCCACTGCATTTACCCAGTGTGCTGTTAGGGAGATATAACGTTCCTGACCGTGCTTACTGGTCCGCGTATCCGTAGTTAGGTGGACCTTGCCACAGATGGCATTGCGCAGTGCACACCTGATTTTTTCCCCCACTTGGTTGTGCAGGGAAGGGATGACTCGCCTGGAAAAGTAGTGGCGGCTGGGCATGACGTACTGTGGGACATCCAATGCCATCAGGCTTTTAAAACTCTGTGTCTCCACCAGAGGGAATGCAGCATTTCAAAGGCCAGGAATTTTTAAATGCTGGCATTCAGGGCCAGGGATCGCGGGAGGGTAGGGGGTACTTCCTCTTCCGCTCTAGTGTTTGGGAGATAGAGAGCTGAACTCTTCCATGGGACATTGTGGAGATGGTTGGTGACCCAGGTGGTAGTGTTGCTGGCAGATTCTCTGTTTGTGGGGTGGCAGGTGCCACTGTCACTACAGAGGTGGATGAAGAGGCCAAGACTGCAGCAGAAGAAGAAGCAGGAGGAGCCAGAGACCTTTCTTGGTTTTTGAGGTGTCTACTCCACTGCAGCTCGTGCTTTGCACTTAGATGCCTGGTCATGCAGGTTGTGCTCAGGCTGAGAAAATGTATGCCTCGCTTCAGGCTCTGATTGCACAGCGTGCAAACCACTCGTGTTTTGTCATCAGCACATTGTCTGAAGAACTGCCACGCTAGGGAACTCCTTGGACCTGTCTTTGGTGTGCTCGGTCCCTTGCTGCATTGGGCAGTAGCAGGCGTACTGTCTAGGGGATGGACGCTCCACTTTTGCACCCTGCTCCCTCTTCTGCTGTGCTGGTGGCTCTGTGCGACCACCGCCTCTTCCTCCGAACTACACAGGTCACCTGCATGATGTTGATTCCATGTGGGGTCGAGGACCTCATCGTCCTCCACATCATCTTTCACTCAGTCTTCACCCCTGCCCTTCTTGTCGGTCTGCACAATTGTGAAAGCAGCAGCAGTTGGCACCTGTGTTTCTTCATCATCCGAGATGTGCTGCGATGGTCCTCCCATGCACTCATCTTGAAACATAAGTGGTTGGGCATCAGTGCACTCAATCTCTTCCACTTCTGGGGCAGGGCTAGGTGGATGGCCCTGGGAAACCCTGCTAACAGAGTCATCAAAAAGCAGAAGAGACTGCTGCATGATTTGGGGCTCAGACTGCTTGGCTGATTTGCAAGGGTGTGAGGTGAAAGACTGATAGACATTGGCTGCAGGTGCCAACTAGACATGTGCACACTGAAATATTTCGTTTCGGAATTTCGTTTTCGTCCGAAAAATAAATTTATTTAGTTACTCCCGAAATTCGTTTTTATTTATTTCGTTTTTCATTAAAAATTGCATTCATCCGAAAATTCAAATGAATTAAGGTCGAATCTGTCATTGAAGGCTTATGGTGTCTGTCGAATGTTCAAAGAAGATTCGACGGAGCAGTTAAACTGTATGACTCTGTATAGTTCAGCTGCAATTCCACCCAATTCCAGCAGCAATCTTTCCTCTCTACGTTGAATTTTTCCTTTCTACGTCAAATTTTTCCTTTCTACGTCGAATCTTTCCTTTCTACGTCGAATCTTTCCTTTCTACGTCGAATCTTTTCTCTCTATGTAGAATAATCTTGGACTAATAGAGTTAAGGTTAGGCACATTCGACCACATGTTCAATGGACACAGATTGTTATTGTCAGCGTCGAATCTCCTATCTATATCGAACTGTTGTTACAACGAAAATAAAGCATTTGTTTATGTCGGATTTTTCGTTTTTCGGATTCTGCACTTTCGTTATCGTTTGTTAAAACGATAACGAAAATACCTGAAATTCGGACGAAAATGCATTCGGACGAAAACTAATGCACATGTCTAGTGCCAACTCTGATCTTTCAGCAGGAGACTGGGTGGGAGACAATGTGAAGGAACTGGAGGCACTGTCAGCAACCCAATCTACTATCGTCTTTACTTGTCCTGGCCTCAACATTCGTAGAGCCGCATTAGGCGCGCCAAAATACCGCTGCAGGCTCTGTCGCCTACTCGCACCTGAGGAAGGTGTTTTACTTGTGCATGTAGCTGGCACAGATCGACCACGTCCTCTCCCTGCAACAGGAGCTCCACCAGCAGCACCACGACCGAGGCCACGTCTCTTCTTTGACGTTCTCCTCATATTTCTCAAATTTAGGATCTTGCCCTAAATGGGTGTTTTTTTTGAATAGCAGAATAGACCAACAGTATCTAAAGGGTGTATCTCACACGTACAGATACAGACTAGGCCGCCATTTAAGATTTTTCACCTAAATGTGTTTTTCTATCTCCAAGAACATCACTGTGCCTTGTGTGCATGCATCGCTCCCTGGATCCTCTCATCCCACTGGCTTGTTTATTCAGCTCTGCTTTTGTGCCTACTTGCCGAACCACAGTTTGTCTGCATATCTGCCCTCTGCTTTGCTGCTCTGTCTGTCTGCTAGCCCGGTGAGTCTATTCCAAGAAGGAGCTCATATGTACATTTATTTTGGTTCTTGGTTTTTTGGGACAATAACTGGACTTACTCACATTCATTTTTATTTATATATTTTCTCACCACATTTAGGTTGTGGTTTATCACTTATTCAATTTTGGTATCTATGAAATAATTTTATGGTTATTATTCAATCATGTCACTTATGTAATAATTTATCACACATATTATTTGATGCTAGTTTATTTTTTATGGGATTGGTTTGTGTCAGACATGTAACCACTTCACACACATTATTGATGTTTGTCAATTTTGTGGGATCATTTATTATTTTGTCACAATTTTTGTTTGCCAGCGCTGTTTTAATGGTTTGAGCAGATACAGACTAGGCCAAATTTAAGATTTTTCACCTAAATGTGTTTTTTTGAATAGCAAAATAGAGCAACAGTATCTAAAAAAAAAAAAAAAGAAAAAAAAAAAGATTTATTCTGAGATGTCTAGCTTATGGTATCCAACATAATTACTTTTGGTTTAACAAGGATTACTATAGGCAATTAAATGGTATAGGGATGGGAGCCAAATACGCTCCGAGTATTGCTAATATTTTTATGTCTCACTGGGAGGAGGAAGTCCTGTACTCAAACTATCACCCAGATTTAATACTTTTTAAACGATTCATTGATGATTGTATCATCATCTGGAAAGGAGATCAGAAAAGCCTGGAGGAATTTTTTGAGAAATTTAATAATAATCAAAAAAATATTAAACTAACATTCGATATTAGCAACAAAAATATTAAATTCCTGGATCTGGACATTACCCTAGAGGAAAATGGTTTTAGTACACAAACTTTTTTTAAAGCAGTTGAACGGAATAGCTATATACCATCAGATAGTTGCCACTATAGCCCATGGTTGATAAATATACCGAAGGGCCAACTGATCCGGATTAGACGTAATTGCAGTGATGAAAAGGGATACCTGGAACAAGCCAATGCAATCGGAGGAAAGTTTCTGGAGAAGGGTTATAATGAAGAGTTCATTGAACAAAAAATACAGGAAGTATTAGAAATACCGAGAGAACATCTCATACAGGATAAGGAAAAAATCGCCACAGAAAAATATACAGAGATACCCTTGATTTTTAATTTTAACATTCAACATAAAAAGATTGAATGTATTATCAAAAAACATTGGCCCCTGCTACAGGCAGATAAGCAACTGAAGGGTATCTTGCCTGATAAACCAAGATTCATATACCGAAAAGCCCCTACATTGAGAGATCTGCTGGTAAAAAATGTACCAGATCCCCCTAAATCTAACCAAATTCTATCATTTTTCCAAGGAAAAGGATTTTTTCCGTGCAAACGATGCTACGCATGCAGACAAACTAAACAAAAAGGAGTAAAGGGGAATAAATTTGTATCTTCAACAACTAAAAAGGAATATGAGATCAAAGAATTTATTTCTTGCAGAACGGAGGGTGTTGTGTACATGTTAGAGTGCTCTTGCTCACTGCAATACGTAGGCAGAACAAAGAGACCACTTTGGAAACGGTTACGAGAACATGTACAGAATATAAAATCTGGATTCCCGAAACATAGTGTGTCCAGACACTTCGCACAATACCATGAAAAAAATCCATGTGAACTCAAATTTTGGGCTATCGATAAATACAAACCCAACTGGAGGGGTAGCCATAAGATTAGAGAGCTCAGTAAAAGTGAATCCAGATGGATCTATGAAATAAACAGTTTTGCGCCAGCAGGATTAAACATTGTTTTTGATCTTAACTGTTTTATATCAGATTTTTAATAGTTTTGAGTGGTGTCATATCCTTTTTATCGTTTTAACCCCCCATATCTTTATATGGTTTTATATATGTGTAATCCCCTATGGGAGCATTTTATATATATATGTATATATATATATTTACCTGGGGTATATTCTAGAAAAATCATGAAGATTGTTTGTAAACATTGTTTGTGAACATTGTTTGTAAACATTGTTTTACATATGGTCCCTTTATTCATTATTTATAGTCATATGTTATTATCATCTTTCCTCTATCTGACGGCCTATCCAGTACGCATCTGGCTTGATCAAAAGGGGCTAGCTCTGTCTGTTTTTAATATATTATAACATTTTTTATTTATATATTTTTAAAAAATTTTTTTTTTTTTTTTTTGTTATATATATTGGTCCTACTTTTTTTGCTCAAGAAACTGTCCAATACATATATGACATATATGCACGGTTATTGTAACCGCTGAGGCAATCAATACATTGTGGTTCTCAATTATATAATTGGTCCTGTCATACCAATGGATCTAAATTCATGCAGTACAGGCGTATAGAATTTATTCTGGCATCCACAGCAGCATGATAGTTGATAGATTTTTTTTTTTTTTACCACTGTTTTCAAGTAGCCGGACTGTACTAGTTTCTCACCCAATCCGGGTTGTTTTTTTCCCTCACCTATATCTACCATGCAGTCCGATTGTTTAATTTTTATGGTCCTTGTTATCCTCTGCAATCGTCGTCTTTATTATTTTTAATTTGTATCTATATATTTTTATCTTTTTTTATATATAATTTTTTTTTTTAATCTCATACTCTATTATTTGTATCTATTTTTAATTAATTTTTATTCATTTTTAAATTCTTTTCATCTTTTAAATTTTTTTTTATTTTTTATTTTTTATTCATTTTCCTATTTTTTTTTTTTTTTTTTTTCAATTTTACACATTTTTTTAACACTTTTATATGTGATTAAAGAAAGCGACCCTTCTGACATTTAAAACACATTAAAGTTTAAGCTTAAATGCAGGCTCAATTAAGGCGTTTCCTTTTTGCTCCACACACTCACACACTAGTGTTTTTTACATTTTTCTCTGTAACTGTGTAGGCTGCAGTGCAAACATAAATATGTGTAGCCCAAACCAGCAGTAAATGAGTTAAATACATCTCCATGTGGGTCCCAGGTGCGGCGGATCAAATAAATGGGATGATGACTCAAACCGACCTGTCACTGTGGAAACCTGATTGCTATATATTCCTCCACATGCTGTCACAGGGCTATTCCCTTGAGAAAGTCACGTGACCTGTGATGACACGCGTCGGGAGGAGGAGCCCAAGTGATAGTGCTAAGCACAGCACAGCACAGTGAGGAGGAAAGGGCTGACAGCCCCCTATCTGAGCCTGACCATTAGCAGGATTTGAACGCACAAACACCTACTGGGTACATGTGAGTTGTATAGCTGTAGGCAACCACCTAAAAGATCTTCTTTGTTTGATGGTTGAATAGAGCGCTGCGCAATGGTTTTTTGTTTGTGTCTTTTTCTCTTTTATATCATACCGGAGCAAGATATCAGGAGGAACCAAAAGGAAAAAAGCCCTACATTCCCAGCATAAAGGGAAGTTTCTTGTTTTCTCTCTCTCTTTTTTTTTTTTTTCTCTAGCATTTCTAATTGTGTCCCGGATATCATTAGTGGATGTGAAGAGTTATTTCATTAATTATCTAACTCATTTAATGGACTGCTATCACCTATGGGATTAATATATTATTTAACTGGCGGCCGTTTACCCATTAATTCATCAATTAATTAGCTAATCCATCAGGTCAAGCCTGTATTGGCTTTTGGAATTTATATATCCCCATATGCATCACTGGCATAAATTGGATATTTCCTTTCTTTGACACATTATAATACATACTTGTTTTTACTCACATTTTGAAGCACTTTATTTATTTAAAACACATTGTATTTATTTTCAACACATTGTGTATTTATTTATTTATTAAATTGGTCACAACCTCATTGTAACTTGAAGTTTATATATATATTTTTGTGCACCTGGGATTGTCACGCAAGCACTTATATATTTTATTATACCATGACATTTGTCTTTTAACCTCACCTGCTGATCTAAATAGACTAAGGTTGATATTGCGCACTATTTATTCTCTAGTATCTAAAGTGTGTATCTCACACGTACAGATATGCAGGAAACGCTGCAAATTATTTTTTTTGCCCTAAATGTGTTTTTTTTTAATACCAGAATAGAGCAAAAGTATCTAAAGGGTGTACCTCACACGTACAGATAAAGACTAGGCCGCAATTTAAGATTTTTCCCCTAAATGTGTTTTTTTTTTAATAGCAGAATAGAGCAACAGTATCTAAAGGGTGTATCTCACAGGTACAGATATGCAGAAAATGCACCAAAAAATTTATTTTTGCCCTAAATTATTATTTTTTGAATAGCAGAATAAAACAACAGTATCTAAAGTGTGTATCTCACACATACATATATGCAGGAAACACTGCAAAATATATTTTTTTGCCCTAAATGGGTGTTTTTAGAATAGCTTAATAGAGCAACAGTATCTAAAGGGTGTATCTCACACGTACAGATATGCAGAAAACGCACCAAAAAATTTTTTTTTGCACTAACTTATTCTTTTTTGAATAGCAGAATAGAAGAACAGTATCTAAAGTGTGTATCTTCCACGTACATATATGCAGGAAACACTGCAAAATATTTTTTTTTGCCCTAAATGGGTGTTTTTAGAATAGCAGAATAGAGCAACAGTATCTAAAGGGTAAATTATTATTTTTTGAATAGCAGAATAGAAGAACAGTATCTAAAGTGTGTATCTCACATGTACAGATATGCAGGAAACACTGCAAAATATAATTTGTTGCCCTAAATGGGTGTTTTTAGAATAGCAGAATAGACCAACAGTATCTAAAGGGTGTATCTCACAGTAACATATGCGGTGCTGGTGCACTGAGCTTGCATAAAATGCCCGCCGACACCAACCTAACTAACAGGCGGATAAAAGTTATCTTTTCTGTGGCCCTGGGCTCAGGGCAGGGTAAAAAGTTTGTGCACTGCACCCACACAACAAAATCAAGGTAGATCGCTGAGTAATTTGATTTCTGAATCAGGACTCCTATCTAATTCTCTCCCTCAAAACAGCAGCAGCAGCAGAAACCTTTCCCTACACTATCTAAAGCAGAGTAACATGCTGTGCTATGTGCCTCTAGCTTATATAGAGGCTAGGTCACATGCTGCACTGTCCGGACTTTTGGCGGAGATCTGCTGGACTTTTTAAATGAACGGACTTGCCCACACACGGAGTAAAGTCCATACGAGTGAACTTAATTCACAAAGCACTATCTAGTTTTCTTTGGTCTCGCAAGAAACCACGAATCTCCCTGCAAAAGATGTCTCTCCCCAAGGCTGAAGGGGGGGGGCGGGTTTGCCCAATATACGTTTTTATAATCTAGCATGTTTACTTAGACAGGGTCTTGACTGGCTATCCGGCAAGTCCAGATACTCAAACACCGGCCTGGAAGAAGCAGCAGTTTTCCCGCACAACCTGTCAGCCATCCTACACTCTAACCCCAACAAGCTGCCTACGCATCTCAAATCCAATGTGATAGTCAGAGACACAATTATAGCTTGGAGGGAGACACGAAAACTCCTGGGCCTCCCCTCGAGCTATCTTTCCACCTACCAATCCAAGGGAACCCAATGTTCCTCCCATCTACTCTTCATGATGTTTTTGCACAGTGGCATACTAAAGGACGCAACAAAATCACCTCACTCTTCCTCACAAGTCCGGGCAAATTCAAACCTTTCCAAGTCCTAGCTAGAGAGTTTTCTCTCCCAGCAACTCACGTCTTCTACTATCATCAACTGGTCAGCTACCTAAGGAACAGCTACAAATCTGGTACCGACCCCCTCCAAAAGTCCTTCATAGACTCTGTACTAACCAACGGGGACTACTCTATAGCCACCCTTTACTCTCACCTCATTACTTATCAGTCGGAAAAATACCATCTCCAACCGGTCCAGAAGTGGGCCGAGGTACTTGGTGAAGACGACCTAGCGGAAAAAATCCTGGAAGGATATCAACAGATACGCAAACTCACTGTCTCAGAAAACTGGCGTGAAACGCAGTTCAAAATCACGCACAGAGCATACTACCCTTTCCGCACTGACAAAGCTGATCCAACACAAGAAAACTGCCCGTGGTGCGCAACACCACGACCTACTCTGCTCCATCGCATTTGGGAATGCCAGCCCGTCTCTACATACTGGGACTCTGTACTCCAGTACATATATGACATTACTAAAGTGCACATCCCGAAGGGCCATTTGATCTGCTTGTTCGGCCATACTACTTTTCCACCCTCTGAGTCGGAAAACGCCCCACACCACGTTCCCCACTGGGCCCAGCTGTGCCTCTTAGTGGCACGCAGATCGATTATGCTACAGTGGATCAAGACGCCGCCACCAAGCCTGCAGATGACCAAGAAAGCCCTCCTTTCGCTCTTCTACCTCGAAAGACTGGACACCATAATGTCAAACTTCCAAACTAGCTCACGATTTTTTGTTAGATGGCGTAAATTTATGGAGAGTGAATTTTCAGAGGACATTCTGAACGACATTATGGAACCATTCCGGTACACCGAGTGGTACCTCAAAAGAGAACTTACTAACTCGCTGGGCAGACTTAAACTACCCAGCCCACCAGACCCCCTGCATACCCCCGATACTTGAACACACAGCCACATGTGCAAGTCCCTCGACGTCCGTGGATCAATCACAATCTCCTTACCAGGCTCTGTCTTTCAAGGCTTTCACTTCTGAAGGCTTTGTTTGTGATCTATGCTGCAACCATACCATGTCTCTCCTCTTCTTTTCTGTATAATGCACAGTTTGTATACCAAATATCTTTGTTATGTTTGAAAAACCCAATAAATATTTTTCAAAAAAAAAAAAAAGTCCATACCAGGCCCTTATCCGAGCACGCAGCCCGGCTGGTCAGGAAAGGGGGTGGGGACGAGCAAGCGCCCCTCCTGAGCCATACCAGGCCGCGTGCCCTCAACATGGGGGGTGCTTTGGAGAAGTCACGACCCAAAAGCACCTTGTCCCCATGTTGATGAGGACAAGGGACTCTTCCCCACAACCCTGACTGTTGGTTGTTGGGGTCTGCGGGGGCGGGGGGCTTATCAGAATCCGGGAATCCACTTTAATAAGGGGGCCCCCAGATCCCGACCCCTACGATGTACCCCTACCCATTCATCTGAGGGAAAAAGTGTTAATAAAAAAAACACAACACAGGTTTTTAAGGTGGTTTATTAGACAGCTCCGGGGTCTTCTTCCCACTTCGGGGGTCTTCTCACCTGCCTCCTCTGCTATCTTATGCTCTTTTACTAGCAGAGGAGCCCGGCTTTCGTAGCCGCCATCCCGGGGTCTTCTTATGACTTTGGGGGTCTTGCCCCGCTCTTTGTTTCTTCTGCCGGGCGTCCGCTATATTCTTACAGCTCTTTTACTAGGGTTGGCCCGGTCTTCTGGTTCGTCGATTTTGCTGTGGCCACCTTCTTCTTCTTCTTTTCTTCTTTTTCTTCTTCTTCCTTCCGATGTTGACACGACGCAACAGGGCTAGCAAGGTGTCAATCTCGTCAATCGAGGTGGCGACATTGACTTCCTTTGCTAGTCCCATCTACCTGGAGTCACCACACAGACGGCCGGATCGTCCGCCAGTCTGCCGGGTCCGGCGGATAATATTGAGTCAAGACTTCTTTCTAAGTCCGCCGGAATTTTGGGAAGAAAAAGTCGTGTGTACGCGGCATTAGGCACACGAGTTAAACGCATGTTGATTGGCTGCCCTACAGCTTTTTAAAATGTGCCATTACATTGCCGAACACCGAACTTGAACACGAACATACAGTTCACGTTCGCTTAACCCTAGTCAGGTGTAATCAAAGCCAAACATCAAGACTAGCATGTGAAGCAGAGGCATAGTTAGAAACAGCATAAATCAGGGCAAACAGCATACTAGCAAGGTCAGAACCAGTGAATAGTCAGATCCAGGGAGTCAAACAGGTCAGACGTAAAGCATTAGCATATTCAGGAAGATTTGGCATAGCAATGTAGTAGGGTGTAGGCAGACTGGGAACAGACTAGAAATTGGTTGACCCAGTGGGTAAAGCAGGTGATACAGGAACAGAACTTGGCAATGACAGAATTAGCTAGAAACACTCCAAAGGCAAAAACACCCCAAAGACAAAACTGTCAAAAACAGCACAAGAAAATCTGTAGTATAGAAAAAGGCAAAGAAGATAGCAGAAAATGGGGTAGCCCCAGAAGTAGCAACAAGTGGACAGTCAGACCTAGAAAGCCCAGGAGGAACAGCTGGAGGAGAAGCAGGTAAACAGAGAGGCTTAGGGAAAATATAAAACAAACAACAATTAACAACAAAAGACTTGAAAGTAAGACATAGAAAGGAGAATCCATCACATGACAAACCTCAGTACCACTGAAAGGGGGACAGCTCACAGATAATCAGCAAGCATCCCGCAGTTTCCTGACACTTGACAAAAGAGACCTAACATTCCATGTGACTGATTTATGAAAGAATAGTTTTGTTCGATGATAACAAAAAGCTAACCCCCTCAACTGGACCCCAAAGTGGAATTGGCACTACCTGTCAATGTGCAGCCCTGTGTATTACTACAGTGACTTGTGTTGGTGGGCCATTGGGGCGTTATTCATCATAATAAAGACTTTTTCACAGTGTGTGTTTTTATTCATCTTGTCATATTTTGTGAATGAGTTAAGAGGTACCTTTAACCTAGGTATATAACCTAACCTAATGTAGGAGGCTGGTATGGTTCAGAAAGGGGGGGGGGGCACACTTGCTGCTTCTCTCTTTCTTGGCCACCAAGACTACATGACCAGACACGGGTCTGGTATGGAGTTCTGGGTTCCCAATGCCAATTTTTTTGCTTCTCTTTTTTGCGTTGGGCAGGGCCGGACTGGGAATAAAAACCAGCCCTGGAAATAATTTCATACCAGCCCCATAGCATTATTATACCAGCATCATTATTTTCTTGTTCATGAAAGGGAAAACCATGCATTTTAAAGCACGTTTGAAGAGCGTACTATATATAGAAAAGACAGATATGAAAGCACATAGGGCTAGGGCGCTCCCACTCCTGACTCCTCTCCAGACTCCCTCAGAGACTGCAGACATGATATAAGACAGGAGATGGTCAGAGGCTGCGGGCATAGTACAGGAGATGGTCAGAGGCTGCGGGCATATTACAGGAGATGGTCAGAGGCTGTGGGCATATTACAGGAGATGGTCAGAGGCTGCGGGCATATTACAGGAGATGGTCAGAGGCTGTGGGCATGGTACAGGAGATGGTCAGAGGCTGTGGGCATGGTACAGGAGATGTCAAGATGTCAGAGGCTGCGGGCATGGTACAGGAGATGGACAGAGGCTGCGGGCATGGTACAGGAGATGGTCAGAGGCTGTGGGCATGGTACAGGAGATGTCAAGATGTCAGAGGCTGAGGGCATGGTACAGGAGATGGACAGAGGCTGCGGGCATGGTACAGGAGATGTCAGAGGCTGCAGGCATATTACAGGAGATGGTTAGAGACTGAGGACATGATACTAAAGATGTTAAGAGAATGTAGACATGATACAGGAGATGGTCAGAGACTGCAGACATGGTACAAGAGATGGTCAGAGACTACAGACATGATACAAGAGATCAATGCAGCCTCACCAGTGCCCATCAAATGCAGCCTCACTGTGCCCATCAATGCAGCCTCTGTGCCAGTCCATGCAGCCTCACTGTGCCCATCATTGCCGCCTCACTGTTCCCATCATTGCCGTCTTACCGTGCCCTCATTGCAGCCTTACTGTGCCCATCATTGCAGCATTACTGTGCCCTCATTGCAGCCTTACTGTGCCCATCATTCCCGCCTTACTGTGCCCTCATTGGAGCCTTACTGTGCCCTCATTGCAGCCTCACAAGCCCATCATTGTCACCTTACTGTGCCCTCATTGCAGCCTCACTGTGCCCTCATTGCAGCCTTACTGTGCCCATTATTGCCACCTTACTGTGCCCATCATTGCCGCCTTAATGTGCCCTCATTGCAGCCTCACATGCCCATCATTGCAATCTCACCATGCCCATCATTGCAGCCTCACTGTGCCCTCATTGCAGCCTCACTGTGCCCATCATTGCCGCCTTACCATGCACCCATTGCAACCTTACTGTGCCCATCATTGCAGCCTCACCATGCCCATCATTGCTGCCTTACTGTGCCCATCATTGCTGCCTTACTGTGCCCTCATTGCAGCCTCACCATCATTGCTGTCTTACTGTGCCCATCATTGCAGCCTCACCGTGCCCATCATTGCCCCTTACTGTGCACATCATTGCAGTCTCACTGTGCCCATCATTCCCGCCTTACTGTGCCCTCATTGCAGCCTTACCATGCCTTACCGTGCCCTCTTTGCAGCCTCACCATTGTTGCAGCCTTACTGTGCCCATCATTGCAGCCTCACCATGCCCATCATTGCCGCCTTACTGTGCCCATCATTGCCTCCTTACTGTGCCCTCATTGCAGCCTCACCATCGTTTCAGCCTTACTGTGCCCATCATTGCAGCCGTAATGTGCCCATCATTGCCAACTTACTGTGCCCTCATTGCAGCTTCACCATCATTGCAGCCTCACATGCCCATCATTGCAGCCTCACCGTGCCCATCATTGCCACCTTACTGTGCCCATCATTGCCACCTTACTGTGCCCCCATTGCAACCTCACCATGCCCCCATTGCAACCTCACCATGCCCCCATCGCAGCCTCACCATGCCCCCATTGCAGCCTTACTGTGCTCTCATTGTAGCCTCACCATTGTTGCAGCCTTAGTGCCAGACACCAGTCAGCAGGGATCTTCCGCTGTGTCACAGAGCTGACTTTGATGTTCAGCCGCGCTACGATAAAAGTTCCGCCCTCTTCCTAGACAAGCTCGTGTGATAGAAAGAACACTGCATCTATCATACAAGCTGATCTAGGAGGAGGGCGGGACTTTTATCATAGCACGGCTGAACATCAGAGTCAGCTCCGTGACACAGCGGTCTCCTGCTCTGCGTGACAAGTAGGGGGAGGGGAGCGCTGCAGATAGAGCCACAGCCACAATCAAAGCAGCCCCAGGGCATGCAGCCTACCGAGAAATGTCCTGGTATCCCAGTAGACCAGTCCGGCCCAGGCGTTGGGTCTAACTTAAAAATCCATACAAGACCCCTCCCTAGGAATATAGGTTTTTTGTTTTTAATCCTTTTTCTTCCACAGGTCATGTGGCCTGGTATGTTTCAAGAGGTTAAGGGGGGGGCTCATGCTCTCTGATGCTCTTTTTTTGGCCACTTACCTGCATGCCTGTACAACGGTCTGGTATGGAATTGAAGGGGACCTATTCAAAAATGTGCCACCCCCCAAAAAGAAAATTTATACCAGACCCTGGTCAGAAAAGGGTCAGAAAAGGGGCAAATGTGCACCTCCCATCTTGAACCGAGCCACATGTCCCCCTTCAGATGGGCACAAGGCCCTCATCCTCACATCCCTGTTCCAGTCAATGTGGGGGACTGCAGGGGGACTTATTGGAATTTGGACCCCTTTTTAAATAAAAGATGCCCCTAGATATCCAGCCACCCTCATATGTGAAGGAGTAAAGTGTAAATAGTTATTAATTTACAACGAATGACAAAGAACACACAAATACAGTGTGACAAACCCCTTTATTAAAAATAAAAAATTGTCCCCCAATGTAAATCCAATGTCAATCACATCACCCAGTGATGTAGATCCAGCTTCGGTTACGAGTAACAACCTGACGCCCCAAGAACACCCATGCATTACACTTCCGCCACAAAAGACAGCTCCCTGGCTGGCTGCTGGATTACAATAAAAGCAGCCTGGGTATGCTGGCTGATGTCATTGATCACATATAGTGATGACCAATGTTATAATAATAGAATTAATCTAAAATATGTAGCAACTTATGACTGTATGTTCTTATGTTCATAGTATTACATTACAAACATACATAAAAAATAATAATAAAACTACCCATGTAGCCATTAAATGAATGCATAAGATTTAAAGCATCATCACTTAATCCCGTTTCTAATAGGTGTATATTACTATGAATATTATTTATAAATCTTTTTGCTATGCTAAATGAATTATTTAAATACCCTTTAAGCTTCTTTTAAATGTTAATAAGAGACAGCCAGCACATGCATAGTTTAAAGTAAGTTTTACTTTCTAAAACTAGGATATTCATAAGACTGTAGAATGTGTTATATGATGGCATATTTTATTTCAGCCTGTCATCAAACAGATCTGACAAGCAAATTAAATAGCTTGAAAAATAAATTCACCTTTTCTTCTCTCACAAATTGTGCCATTCAATCACCAAGAGTGAAGTGAAAAACTTGGCGCCTTCAATATGAATGTGCCCACTCCCCTCCTCCAATGTGACAGTGCAGGTAGCTCATTATGTGGAAGGAGTCCATAGTCTTTTGTGAGCTCTAACAAATCAGTTGGAAATTTACACAGGGTTTTTTTTTCTATAGCCCCAACCGCAGTACAGGAGCAAGAAAAGGTACATTGCATGGGAGGAATAGTTAAGTGACCTTTTTGTTGCCTTGCACGGACAAAGGAAAGGGGCTCTTTGATCTACTCAATGCATTCTGCATATTAGTGGGATAATATTGCATGAAAACTGTTATGCGGCGTACACACGGTCGGAATTTCCGATGGAAACAGTCCGATGGGAGCTTTTCATCGGATTTTCTGGATGGACTTTGAATTGAGAACCTGTTCTCAATTTTTCCGACGGAAAACCTTTCTATTGGATTTTCCGATCGTGTGTATGCAATTCCGACACGCAAAATTCCGACGCATGCTCGAAAACAATTCGACGCATGCTCGGAAGCATTAAACTTCCCTTTTATAGTGCTGTCGAACGTGTTTAATGCCGCTGTGTTATTGACCGTCGGAATTTGGTGTGATCGTGTGTAGGCAACACAGCTTGAGCGGAATTTCCGACTGAGTTTTTTCCGACGAGAATTCCGATCGTGTGTACGCGGCATTATTGTGCCAAGAGTAGATGGACCTTAGAGCTCAGCATCCTATTTGAGTAAATAAAATGGACAGTGAGGCTGGGGTCCAAAGACAGCTGTTGGACCCTTAGATACTGTATGTAGCTACATCACTGGGCATGGCAGCACTAAGAGAACAAAGGGCTGATTGCACAGAAAAGATTTTACTGGTAGCTCTCAGTGGATAAGTGTGGACAACTTATCCTGATTCTGAGTTTAACATATTGAAACATTTTTGTTAACCTTTTCTATTTTCTCAAGATGAAATGATATGCAAATCTCTACAACGCTGGAGTTAAAATAACGAGAGTCAGTATATAAAAAATATGTAAAAATAGGATTGTTAGCTGCATTGACTCCAACATTTAACAAGGTCTATGCATTTTCATATTTTTTAACATTTTCTAAAATCTGCCTTTTTGAAATAAGTACAGATTCATCAGATAACAATTCAAATAATGAAACAACTAAAATACATGTACACTATATAAACTGTTTTACGTGACAAAATATTTGTATTTCTATTTAGCCAGGCTTGTCATCCAGGCTCCCCTCACAGACAGCAAAGCTCCCTGCAGATTACCTGGACTTAAAATAAATGGATGACAAATAGCTTGCTAAAACATTGTGTTTTAGAAACAACTGCAGTTTTTTCATAAAATATTGATTTCACAATTTTACTACTTATTTATATCTCAGTTTTACTGATCCCCTCCAGCCTCTGGCTACCACCTCCTGTTTAAATGCACTTTCTCCAACATCAGCTTTGCATTATTGGTCATTTGTAGTCACCACTAACGGTGCACGTGACATGAAGGTACTGCAGGAGAAAAACTGAGAGACAGCTGACACCCGATAACAGGAAGTGCCTATGCAAGGACCTTTATTACAGGATTAGAAGATATTATTTTAATAAAATGAAACATTTGAAAACACCTTTTTAATTACATTAACATTTTAAACTAGATTTTTTATGGTTACAAAGTTGGTAAGGTTAAATAAAGAAATATAAACAAAAAATGCAGCGCTGGATCGTGAAAAACTATAAATTACCAGTTAATTAAAATAACCCAAATTAATTAGTGAAAATAATGAGTGTTGAAACAAATTACATATCCAGTTAATACAAGTAACCCAAAATAATTGGTGAAAAAATGAGTGAGTGTTCAAACAAAGTTCATAACCAATTAATAAAAAATACCCAAAAAGGTGAATGAATATAGTGAATACTCAAACGAAGTTCATATGTAAACTCAAAATTCATAAAAGTCCAAAATAATCAAGTGAAATGAGCAAATGAATTCATAAAAACTTCTGTGAAGTCAATCCAAAGAGTAGATGTTGATAGCAGTGCAGCCCATCACCATAGAGATAAAACAGAAGGAGGGGAGGCTTACCAGAAAGCCAGTGACCGCCCTTATTCAGGGGGGTCAAACTGAGCTTTGGATGAACAGCCTTGGTGCTGTTTAGGGATTTCCAACGTCCCGATAGATGTCCAGCAGCAACGAATATCCTCCTAAGTGGCAGCTACTCCCCGAAACTCCTCGTATGTCACTGTCCTGTTCTCCTGCTGACCTGTTCGTTCCTGAAGTAAGAAGACAATACACAGGACCATCACCTATTTCAATATCATGCTGGATACACTTCGCTGCTTCTTCCTTCACACTAGCCAAGCCTCGCTCTGACAGCAAGAGGTTAAATAAAGACAACAGTCTATACAATTTGATGTGTGTGTGTGATTATGTCACTGCCATTTCCCATACCCCTGTATTTGCTCATCTAAAAGTATTTTAAAATCATCAACACTCCCTGCTGATGCCGCCAACTGTGGAAGGGAGTTCCACACCCTTACTGCCCTTTACACAGTTTAGTTTTAAACAATTTTTTATCCAACTTGGCAGAGTGTCCTATTAAGAGACCTAAGACCGAATAGTTATTACAATCTTATCTTCTCTTAACCGTCTCTTCTCCAGGGATAAAAAGATTTTAGGTTGTAGCCATTCCTCAAAATTGAGGTCCTCCCGTTTCAGAAATGACCATGCCATGGTCTAATATATTACAATCAGCCTCAGCCAGCCCACAGCAAACCTTTTCTGCTACCAGACACCTGTCTGCCCAAATGTCTTTTCCCCATCACCCATAGCAACCTCAGTTTCAGCCCAGTACACTCTGCTTCCAACCAAATACCAATACCCTGTTTCTACTCCCTGCACCTATCCTGCCTTTAATCCACCTGCCTCTTCTCTGCTACCCACAACAACCCCACAAAAACTTACCCTAGCCACTCTTCCCTCATTCCTGCCATATTCCAACTCTCCTCTCCAGTCTGCTTCACCCCTTACCTACAGTCCTGTAGCTATCTACAGAACTTCAGTAACTAAGCCAAAGAAGAAACGGGAGTTCTTTCCACCTCACACGATCCTACCAGTTACCCAAGCTGCCTCCTCACTAGCCAATTTGCTCCAGCCTGCCTCCGCACTGACCGACCTGCTCCAGTCTACCTCTGATGATACTGAACCTAACCCTAACAACCTTCCGCCTGCTATCCGGCCTGAAGTCCCGGTGCCTTGTTCCCGGCCTGAAGTCCCGGTGCCTGGTTCCCAGCCTGAAGTCCCGGTGCCAGTGTCCCAGCCTGAAGTCCCGGTGCCAGTGTCAGGCCTACTGGGCCAGTGCTTGTTGCTCAGCTTGTGGGGCCAGGGCCCGTTGCTCAGCCTGTGGGGCCGGTGCCAATTACCCAGCCTGTTGATACGGTGCTTGGTGCCCTACCAGATGACCCGGAGCCTGCCGCCCTGCCAGAAGACCCAGAGCCTGCTGGCCTGCCAGACGACCCGGAGTCTGCTACCCAGCCTGGTGTGCCTCTGTCTGCTGCCCAGCTTGATGTGCCTCTGTCTGCTGCCCAGCCTGATGTGCCTCTACCTGCTGCCCAGGCCAATGTGCCTGCTGCCCAGCCTGATGAGCCTGCTGCCCAGTTTAATGTACTTACTGCCCAGCCTGATGTGCCTCTGTCTGCTGCCCAGCCTGACGTGCCTCTCTCTGCTGCCCAGCCTGATGTGCCTCTGTCTGCTGCCCAGCCTGATGTGCCTGTTGCCCAGCTCAATGTGCCTGCTGCCCAGCTTCATGTGCACATGCCTGCTGCCCAGCTTCATGTGCACATGCCTGCTGCCCAGCTTCATGTGCCTGTGCCTGCTGCTCAGCTTGATGTGCTTGCTGCCCAGCTTTATGTGCCCATGCCTGCTGCCCAGCTTGATGTGCCTGCTGCCCAGCTCGATGTGCTTGCCGCCCAGCTTGATGTGCCTGTGCCTGCTGCCCAGCTTGATGTGCCTGTGCTTTCTACCCAGCTTTAGGTTCCTGTGCCTGCTACCCAGTTTGATGTGCCTACTACCCAGCTTGATGTGCCTGTGCCCGCTGCCGATCTTGTTATGTCTATGCCTGCTGCCCAGCCTGATGTGTCTGTGCCCGCTGCCCAGCTCGATGTGCCTGTGGCCCGGCTTGATTTATCACTGCTCTCTGCCCAGCTTGATGTGCCTCTGTCTGCTGCCCAGCCTGATGTGCCTCTGCCTGCTGCCCAGGCCAATGTGCCTTCTGCCCTGCCTGATGAGCCTGCTGCCCAGTTTGATGTACTTACTGCCCAGCCTGATGTGCCTCTGTGGGCTGCTCAGCCGGACGTGCCTCTCTCTGCTGCACAGCCTGACATGCCTCTGTCTGCTGCCCAGCCTGATGTGCCTGTTGCCCAGTTCGATGTGCCTGCTGCCCAGCTTGATGTGCACATGCCTGCTGCCCAGCTCGATGTGCCTGCTGCCCAGCTTGATGTGCCTGTGCCTGCTTCCCAGCTCGATGTGCCTGCTGCCCAGCTCGATGTGCCTGCTGCCCAGCTTGATGTGCCTGTGCCTGCTTCCCAGCTCGATGTGCCTGCTGCCCAGCTTGATGTGCCCATGCCTGCTGCCCAGCTCAATGTGCTTGCTGCCCAGCATGATGTGCCTGTGCTTTCTACCCAGCCTGAGGTTCCTGTGCCTGCTACCCAGTTTGATGTGCCTACTGCCCAGCTTGATGTGCCTGTGCCCGCTGCCGATCTTGTTATGTCTATGCCTGCTGCCCAGCCTGATGTGTCTGTGCCTGCTGCCCAGCTCGATGTCCCTGCTGCCCTGCTTGATTTACCACTGTTTGCTGCCCAGCTTGATGTGTCGCTGCCCGCTGCCCAGTTTAAAGCATGAAGCTTCCACGTGCCCAGCCTGATGTGACTCTGCCCACTGCTCATTTGTGACATGCCCACCAGGTGGAACTCAACATTGGCAGTCGCAGCAGAGGGCCATCAATGAGTACCTGTGTTAGTATGGCACCAGGACAGGGTCCGGGGAGCTTGGCTTTTTTTGCCACGCCAGTTTCTTCTGATCAAGGATGCCTGCACTGTCCTGTCACCATTTGAGGAGGCCACGAGGATGGTGAGCAGCGACAATGCATGCATCAGTGATACTGTCCCTCTTGTCTTCCTGTTGGAGCACACGCTTTGTGGAATAATGGACAGGGCACTTGAGGCAGAACAGCGGGAGGAAGAGGAGGACTTCCTTTCCTCTCAAGGCCCCCTTTATCCAGATAGCATTCCTGTGGGCCTGCCAAACACACAGGATGAAGAGGAGGAGGAGGAGGAGGAGGAGGATTGTGTCAGCATGGATGTAGAGGATAACACTCAGCAGTAGTCTTCAAGGGATGGTTTTCAGTCCCCAGAAACCCAAGGAGTTGTATGTGGTTGGGAGGAGGTAGTCCCTGACAACGTCATCCTCAATGCCCCAGAGGACTCACAATTGAATGCGTCTGCAAGCTTACACTGCATGGCCTCCCTGATTCTGCAAAGCCTGCGAAAGGACCCTAGGATTCATGGTATCAAGGAGAGGGATCATTATTGGCTGGCAACCCTTCTTGATCCACGTTAAAAGGGTAAGGTTGCAGAACTCATCCTGCCTTCGCAGAGGGAGCAGAGGATGAAACATCTTCATGAGGCCATGAAGAAAGGTTTGTGCAATGCGTTTCCAGACCCAGGGAGGTTACAATTTCCTGGTGCTGGACAACATGTTACTGAGACTTCATTCAGTCAGAGGAAGAGCGGTGGAGAAGGTGGCCAGCTGGCCGATGTCTTTAGACAATTTTTCAGTCCTTAGCGCCAAGGTCAGCAACCATCGCCAGCGTCTGCATTACATGGTGCATGAATATCTTGGGGAAAGAGCAGACTTGGAGACCTTTCCAACAGACCATCCACTGGGTTACTGGGTCTTGAGGATGGACCACTGGCCAGAACTTGCTCAATATGCAATTGACCTACTGGCCTGTCCTGCATACAGTGTTCTTTCTGAATGCACATTCAGTGCTGCTGGAGGGTTTGTAACGGATCATAGAGTGTGCCTGTCCACAGACTCCATTGATAGGCTCACATTCATAAAAATGAATCAGTCTTGGATCAGCAGCAGCTATCAAGCATCTAACTGATAACTGATTGATTTTTCTATGGATGTGGGATCTCTTGAAGACTGCCTATGCTGAGTGACTATCCTATTCCTCCTCAATCTTGATGATCCTAGCTTCCAACAATATTTTTGGTTTAGGGCACCACCACCGCTGCCTAAGGCACAATTTTTCTGTCCCTGTTTAACAGGGGCATGTAATTACAATTCGTGTTCTAATATTTCACAGCAAGGCCCATTCCTGCGCCCACCAAGAGTAACTGTGAGGGGTTACAGTGTTGTGGCACCACCACCCAAGGCCAAATTTTTCTGCCCCTGTTTAACACGGACATGTAATTAGAGTTTTTGAAATAATATTTATCAGCAGGGCCTGTTCCTGCCCCCAACAAGACTAAAGCCCCATACACACGCTCGGATTATCCGAGGACCAGGTCCGTCGGATCATGTCCGTCGTACTTTGTCCGATGTTGGTTTTGCGTACACACGGTCGGACAAAGTTGTCGGAAAATCCGATCATTCTGAACGTGGTGACGTTTGTTGCCTACGACGGGACTACGTAGAGGCTAGTAGCCAATAGCTTTGGTCTTGTAATGTGATCTGAGCATGCGTAGCACTTTGTCCGTCGGAATTCGCTACACACGATCGGATTTGGTGTGATCGGACTTTGTTGTCAAAAAATCTATCCAGCAGGAGATAGGACTTTGTCCGTCGGACAATCCGATGGAAACTGTCCGATGGTGCTTACACACGGTCGGAATTTCCGACAACATTGTCTGATAGGACAGAATCCATCGGAAAATCCGACCGTGTGTATGGGGCTTAACTGTGAGGGGTTACAGTGTTCTGGCACCACCAACACTAAAGGTCCAGTTTTCTGCAGAGTATATAGGGCAGGCCATATCGTATATATACTTCTGTTCAGAATATATAGTGCCTGGGGGCCCCCCATGCCATTTTTGTAATGGGCTGGGGGAACCCATGCTGTTTTTCTCAATGATTTTCATCTATATTGCCAGGACCCGACAATACATTACAGTTGCAGTTTTAAAAGACTTTTTTTCCTTTAGAAATGTAATTTTACTGTAGTATTGTTCTAAACACAGGAAAACTGTGCCATTTTACATGCATACTATAGACACAACCCAGGCATGATATTTAAAGGAATATTTCATTTTTATTATTTGACTTTAAGCATTCTTAAAATCACTGCTCCCGAAAAAACTTCAGTTTTTAAAACTTTTTTTTTGCATTAATACATGTCCCATGGGGCAGGACCCGGGTCCCCAAACACTTTTTAGGGCAAAAACTTGCATATAAGCCTTTAAAATTATGAAGTTCATGTCCTATAGGCTTTAACGGTGTTTGTGAACAAACTTTTTTGCATGTTTGGATGTTTTGGTGTGAACCGAGCCGTGGTGTGTTCGGCTCATCCCTACTCTCAAGTCTCCTATATGGCATATGTCCACAGGCTCTAAAAGAACTTAAAGGTGGCTTATGAGAAAGCCAAGGAAGCCTCCACCATCAGAGAACAAAGGAATAAGAAGAACTTTCATCTTAAAGTGAGGGTCCAGGATCTACAACCTGGGGATCGAGTGTTGTTGCATAATCTAGGGGTGCCAGGAAAACATAAGCTGGCTGATCAATGGCGTTCCCAACCCTACATTGTTTGCAAACGACTGTCTGGACTCCCTGTGTATCAGATTTGGAAGGGAAGACTGGCCCCCTCAAGACTTGGCACCAAAACCATTTGCTGCCCATTTCAGAGGCTGTTCGAGTACCCTCAGTCCCTTGCCCGGAGACATATCAGTCCCCAACGTAGAGGCCTAGGGTCAGGAAAACCTGTCCACCTGCACTTCCGGAAGAGGAAAGTGATGATGAGGAATTACCTTTGGATTGGTTCCCTCCTTGGAAGATAATTCCATTGTTCCTGATGCTGAAGAAGAAGGCTGTCCAGTGACAGGCTCCCATTTGCCTGACACTGAAGTGGAGGTCCCCTACACATTTAGGGGAAATGAGGAAGTCAAGCTGGAACCAATGTGATGTGTCTGATATGGCTGATACTCTCATCCCTGCTACTAATACAACAGGGAGAGAGACAGTCCATGAGCCGGGATTAGAGCCTGAAGTAGAACCAGAGCCTGAAATAGAATTGAACCTTAACCAAAAGCCATATGCAGTTTTTGGGAAGCAGAACAGGGACCTGAGTCATTGAAAGACATACATTCTCAGTTGAGACAAAAGATATGTCCCCAAAGAGATTGACTTATGACACTCTTGGAGAAAATTCTGATGAACTCATACCCACTACTCAATGTTCCAGTCAAGCACTTGCCTCCTTTACCAAGTCTTTAGTAAATAATGACCTTGATCCACCCCCTGACACTACTGGGTGGGCCACTAATTTATTATTGGACTGTCATAAACTTAATATGACTTCTTCTCCTGTTGATGTATATAATTTGTTATCAGAGGACCCTTCACTAAGTCAGTTATTAGCTGTTGCAACTTCTAGTTTATTAGATAGTTAATTGTTTAACTTTCACAATGCAGTTAAGTGATTCCAGGTTGTGCTCTGTCTTAAGGGACCAAAGACTTTCAAGTGGGGGAGGATGTAGCATTATGGACTACAAGCATAAAGCACCGTACCTTCTAGCATTTCAAAGTATCATCTGTCTCTCTAGTGATCAATGAATCCAGTGACATCATATTTGTGTGCCAAATAAAAGAATTGTGGGATGAATAGTTCTCCCATCAGATAATTGCTTTGCACGATTCTGTGCCAGGACTACATATGCCAGGGATCTTTGCTGTCATCTGAAGATTGCTGGGAGTATCTATAAAAGCAGCAGAAGCCCGTGCGGTGTGTCTCTTCCTCCTGGGCCTGACGCAAGATGGACCACTCTGTGCAACAGGAAGAGAGAGGTGGTGGCCTACCACGTGAAGTCTTACTTCCAACCTGTGGCCTGGGGGGCCTAGCTCTGTTGTTCACTGTCAGACATCCTTTCCAGCATCACTTTGGTCACCTGCCTGTCAGTATTTATGTGGCAAACTCCACGTCGGGAGATCGAGACAGCGGATCCGCTGTATGAGTGTCGCTACATGAGTTACTGTTTGGAAGACATCAGGGAGATATGGTCATTGGTGAGAGGACAAATTGCTCGACCCTTATCCATCCTTTACCACTGTTACATTTAGACACTTTGCAGAGATATCTCTACTCCAAGAACACTTTACTGCATTACTTGAATACTTGAATCTACTGTTCTCACTATACCCAAACGGATTACAGTTAACGAGCTCCGACTAGCCAGTGAAGAACATCAGATCTGCAACGTGGACTTTATTGCCTTTAAATTTAGCAAAGCCCCTATATTACTCTTCTTTAGGCCCGCTCTCCCTTCATAGGATAGCATGCAGGCTGGCCAGGTTCCACCTTTTAGTGTGGCAGTATAAGCAGTTAACTGAAACATCCATCTAGGGGGTAACATTTTCTCTAAAGGAAGTGTACATATATGTATAGAGTATTGTCATTGTTAAAATATTGTCTTGTGTCTTTCGGAGAAATAATTTTGCTTATGCCGCGTACATAGGACTGGACTTTTTGACAGCAAAGGTCAGACGGAACGAATCCGTTGGACATTCCGATGGTGTGTGGGCTCCATCGGACCTTTGCATGCCAAAAATCAGACGGATTTTAGAAATAGAACATGTTTTAAATTTTCCCGCCAAAACTCTGCTGGACTCAGTTCCTAGTGGGAAACCCGTTTGTCTGTATGCTGTATGCTGGATCAAATACGACGCAAGGGAAGCTACAGCACCTGCCCACGAGAATGTTTCTCGCGCTGGTTCTCAGTGATGTCACACGGTGACCCCGCCCCTTATGACGTCACAGTCCAGCATGCCCCGGGACTGTGACATAATAAGGGGTGGGGTCACCGTGTGACATCACCCGGTGACCCTGCCCCTTATGCCTATATAAGTCGATATGCAGCGTGTCCACAGCATTACGGCATTTTTTATTTTTATTTTTAAGAATAAATTACATTATAGACACCACTTGGTTCCCCCCATGGTAGGGGGTTATTATAGAGCTATGGAAGAAGGTTAGATTTTGGAATTAGTACTTTAACAGGCAAAAGAATAGAGGACAGGGCTATACTATGGTTTGTTTAATCAGAATATGATTTAATGATAGACCCTATAAAGAGGCCTAGCCCGTACGTTGTATTATTTTTATGTATTTATCTTCTTTTTATTTTGAAATATGAACCTGAGACCTGCAAAATGCTAGGGAATGTCATATACGCTGAAAGGGAAGCGGATTGATATGGTTTGGAAGGCTGGTTCCCCCCCCCCCCCCCCTTATGGAGAGGGAGAGAGGGTAGATGTCGGGGAAGGCGGAGGGGGGGAAAGAGAGTATATTTATATTAGCTTCCCATGGCTCTTTGTCTAAAACATTTATTTTTATAGTAAAAAGGGCAGATAGGCATGACCTAGAAGGTCGGTTCCCTTTCCATTCCCCCCCCCCCCACCCTTCTTTTCCTTTTTTCTCCCCCTTTTTATTTTTATCTTTAAATCTTTTTTTTTTTCTCTCCTCCTCTCCTCTCAATGTTAAAACAGTAAATATTGGGGTTGAGCGGATAGTCCCGGAGCTCTATATCCGACTATCTCTGCCCACGACCCCACATAGGACGACGCTCAGATACCGGGTTTAAACAGTGAGCGTCTATCTTTTTTTTAGCAAGATATCGCTAAAAGTTTTTTTAGTTGGGGTTCTCCCCACAAATTTTTTTTCTTTTTTTTTTCTTTCTCTTTTCCTCTCCATCCCCTTCTTCCCCTTTTCTAGAGCCATTTCATGGAGACCCTCAATGTGCTTTCACTGAACGCAAGAGGTTTAAACATACCAGAAAAAAGGCGACTACTTTTACATGATCTGCAACGTTATAAGTTGGATGTGGCATTTATACAGGAGACACATTTTAGAGATGATAAAGTACCTATGTTAAAAAATCGCTAATTTCCGAATGTTTACCATGCTACAAACCAAAAGGCAAAGTCGAGAGGGGTATCTATTCTTATATCGGGAAAGGTATCATGGGTGTATATAGAATCGGTCAGCGATCCTGAAGGACGCTACCTGTTTGTGAAGGGTAAAGTGGGAGACATTGTAATTACATTGGCGACATTGTACGCCCCCAATGATCACCAAGAAGCCTTTCTAAGCAAAACATTTAAACGGCTGAATGATTTTACAGAGGGCCATTTGATCATTGGGGGAGATTTAAATATCCCATTAAACCCAGTTGAAGATACCTCCTCCGGACTTTCATCTATTTCCTTTAGTGCACGTAATCGTATTACTCAAAATTTACATAAAAATCAATTGATCGACATATGGCGTCTATCCCACCCGACAGAAAAAGATTATACCTTTTACTCCTCCCAGTACAAATCCTACTCTCGAATAGATTAATTTTTTATGATTCCACATGCCCAACTTCATTCAATACGAGAGGCCACGATAGGCTCTATTACCTGGTCAGACCATGCACCTATTTTTATTTTTATTTTTTTTAAATTGTTTATTTATAAATTTTCCAAGTCATACATAGAAAACACATGTAAAACAGTAACATTTAGAAGTAATGCAGGTAAATACTGACTTAGGGATATAATATAATATAATCTGTACATACAAAGGATTAGCGATGTGGTTAGACTGTGAACTTGAGTGGGAGAGATAGTCAAGCTCAAGTAAAAATTAAGTAAGACATGAAATAAGTGGAAACATCCTCCTACCCTATCTGTAAAGGGGTTATAGAGGTAATATAAACACATTATTTAACCTTATAAAGAGATCTGTGCAATAAGAGAAAGAATAATAGTTAGCCTTCAAACTTACTGAAGTATGTAAGCGGTTGGATTTAATTAACTAGGTCCATATCCTTCAGAACCATATACAGAATCATCCCATGTTGACCATATTTCAGAAAATTTCTGCTCCGTACCCTCCACTACAGCCGTCAGATGCTCCATTCTACGTATGTCAGCCACAGTGGTGATCAATTGTGGGAGTGTTGGGGGTGAGGTGGACAACCATAACCTAGGAATAACCGTTTAGCAGCCAGTAGAATATAAGACATCAGTCGGCGCATAGCCTTAGTAATACCAGGGAAAGGGAGGCCTATCAAATAGTGCATGGGCGTCAGAGGAACAGGGTTACCAACCAGTGTTTCCAACAATTTCTGGACTCGGAGCCAAAATTGGTGGACAGGGGGACATTCCCCAAAAATATGGTAGTGAGAGCCTACAGCATTGTTACATCTCCAACATTGTTTTGAGATTGATCGATTACAGGCGTGTAAAATATCTGGGGTCCTGTACCAATGCATCAGGACTTTGTATGCAGTTTCCTTATGAGTCACACATCGAGAAATTCTGGAAGTGTGCTCCCATATGCTCCCCCAATCCAACAAGGAGATGTCATGTTGCCAGATCTGAGACCATTTTCTCATGTAGTGATGGTTATTTACCGTCATGGGGACAGCCTCGTGCAATATTTTGTATATGGTAGAGATCATTTGGGGCTCATAAGGACCATTGGCGCATAGGGTCTCAAAGTCTGTTGGCTTCTCCAGAGTCAAATAAGGGGATCTGGTGGAGAAATAATGTCTAATCTGTAAATACGAATGTAAAAGCTTTTGGGGAATCTGATGTTGTCTTTGCAAGTTAGGAAAAGTCAGTAGGTGTCGTGTCACTGGGTTGACAAAGTGACATAGTTGGAAAAGTCCTGCCTGGGACCATTGCAGCATACGGTCATAAGAAAGGCTGTCTGGTATGTCTGGGTTGAATAGGATATTCAAGAGTGGTGGGAACGGTGAGGATAGGGAATAGCGCTCGGAACATCTTTTCCAAATAGACAACGTGAACAACATCGGAGCTAAACATATTTTCCGTAATTGGGGCATATGAAGGGGGGTAGAAGGCCAGAGCATATAGCAAGGATGCACTGGGGCTGTGACACTCATTTCTATTTACGCCCACCTATTTGGGGCTTTCCGGGAGGTCCAGGAGGTAAGAACTCTCAGGTGTGAGGCATAATAGTATTTGATGAAGTCTGGGCCTCCTAATCCCCCCTACTTTTCCGGGCCAGGACCACCGTCCCTGCCATCCTGTGGGAGGCGTTATTCCAAATGAAACGGAGGCTTCTTCTTTGAAGGGATTTCAGCTGCGTCATTGGGACCGCCACCGGTAGCGTTTCAAACAAGTACAATAATTTAGGGAGGATGGACATTTTAAGGACATTAATTCGCCCCAGCAGGGATAGGGGAAGGGTGGTCCATTGAGTTAGCAAACGGTTAATTTCTGAGAAAAGGGGAGGAAAGTTGGCCCTATATAAAGTGTCATAAGAGGCAGTGAGTTGAACCCCTAAATATTTAAGTGATTGGGAACACCAATGGTATTTATACTTGTTTTGGAGGGAAGATAGGAGAGGAGGGGGGATGTTTATGGGTAATGCTTCAGTTTTAGTATCATTAATTTTAAAACCTGAGAGGTCACTAAAGGTAGATAATATGTTATGTAAGTGTGGCAGGGAGGTGTGTGGGTGGGTGAGAGTTAGAAGGACATCGTCCGCGAATAGGGATAGTTTATATTCCGTATATCTAAGATGTACGCCCTTAATATCCGGACATTCCCGTATAACCGCAGCTAAGGGTTCCAGACTGAGAATAAAAAGCAGGGGTGACAAAGGGCACCCCTGTCTCGTACCATTGCTAAGGGAAAAAGGACGTGATAGGTGGGAGGAGAGTTGTACTTGTGATGTAGGTTTCGAGTATAGGGCCCGAAGAGCATGAATAAAGGGGCCTGAGAATCCATAACGGTTTAGTATTGCAAACATAAATGGCCAGCTAAGGCGATCAAACGCTTTTTGGGCGTCTAAACTGAGTATTAGAGCAGGTTTTTTGTGAGTAGATCTATAAGGTCAATTGTGCGACGCGTATTGTCACCCGCATGTCTCGTGGGGACGAATCCTACCTGGTCTCTGTGAATTAATGCTGGCAGTAATAGAGAGAGTCTATTCGCTAAGATTTTGGTGAAAATGTTATAATCGGAATTTAATAAATATTTGAACTCATTTCACAAGGCACAATTCTGTTGCCATCATCCCAACAATAGTATAAAGTACACCTCTAGAAAACGGGACTTTCCAGATAAAAACACAACCGATGTTTCAATATGATGTACATAAAGGTAGGTGAACAATTCCAGGAATTGTTCACCTACCTTTATGTACATCATATTGAAACATCGGTTGTGTTTTTATCTGGAAACTTATATTTATGTTTGTAACATTCCATGTTTTTTGTATAATAAATTTATAAGGAAAATTTAATTTTTTATGTATATTTTCTCTTTTGTAGTTGCCCATAAAGTCCCGTTTTCTAGAGGTGTACTTTATATAATCGGAATTTAATAGGGCGATGGGTCGATAATTGTCAGGAAGGGATGGGTCTTTGCCCGGTTTAGGGATAACGGTTACAAAAGCATATAAAAAAGAGGAGTGCGGTGGTGTACCCTGGAGTAACGAGGAGAACAAGGTTAACATATGCGGGGCTAGGGTCGATAGATACGTCTTGTAATAGGAGTATGGAAGACCATCTGGTCCTGGGGCTTTATGTGAGGGAAGGTGTTTATTTACTTTGGTTAATTCTTCTGCAGAAATAGGTTGGTTTAAGGAGGAGCGTTGGTCTGGTGTGAGTTTCGGGAGGTGTACAGAGGACAAGAAGGAGTCTAGTCTATCTTGTGAGAGCTGGGCCTGTGGACCTATGCTTAAGCAGTTGTAAAGTTTATTATAGTATTCTCCAAATACTCCGGACATGGTCTGAGGACAATGTGTAGGTGTGCCGTCTGATTGTACTACATGGTCAGGGATGCATAAAAAAGAGCAGGGCTTAAGTCTGTGAACGAGCATCCTGTGTGGTTTGTCAGCGTACTCATAGAACTCATGCACCTATTTTTATGATATATGAACTACAAGACCCTCTACATAAAGGACCAATTCAGTGGAGACTGAATGAGAGCCTTCTACAGGACAAAGAAGTCCTAGAAGATGTAACTAAGGAATTGAACCATTATTTTATTACTAATGACACTTTAGACTGCGACCCCGAAATTATATGGGAAGCACACAAAGCAGTCATTAGAGGGGTATTAATTAAGCATGGGGCCAGGATTAAACGGAAGCGGACAGAACAGCTAAAAATATTACTAGAAGAATTAGCCCTTTTGGAAACCCGTCACAAACGGACCCTATCTATATCTTTAGAGAAAGATCTCCAGGTGAAACGGACACAAATTGCAGATCTTCTATATTTCAAGGCTAAGGCTGCATTACAAATTTGTAGGAAGTTTTCGTATGAGTCAGGGGACAAATGTGGGAGTTTTTTGGCCAGAACTCTGCGAGAACAGAAAACAATGAATTACATACCACATATTGTGTCACCTAATAGGCCTAAGGCTACAAAGCCACATGATATTGTTAGGGAGTTTCAGGAATTTTATAAGTCTTTATACCCAGACTAAACCCCCTACTCAAGCTCAAATTGACTCATATCTCTCACAGTCATTAATGCCCCAACTATCAGATGTAGATAGAGAAGATCTTGAAAAGCCTATAACAGTAGAAGAACTCCAGGGAGCCGTAATAGCTACTAAATTGGGTAAGGCACCTGGTCCTGATGGGTTCACAGCTCAATATTACAAGATCTTGTTTCAATCTTTGGCTCAACATATGATTACATTTTTTAATGCTTTGGGACCAGCTGCAACATTTACAAAGGAGACAATGTTAGCCCATATTTCGGTAATACCGAAGGAGTTAAAGGATCCGGCCTCCTGCGGAAGCTATCATCCGATTTCCTTACTTAACTCAGATCTTAAACTTTTTTCCAAAATCTTGGCAAACAGGATCCAACAGTACATCCCAAACTTGATACATCTGGATCAAGTAGGATTTGTTCCCAAACGGGAAGCAAGAGACAATACTACGAAGGTTCTTAATTTATTGCATATAGTGAATAAAACTCAGACACAATGCGTATTTATAAATACAGATGCAGAGAAGGCCTTCGACAGGGTGAATTGGAGTTTTATGCTGGCAGTTTTACGATATGGAGGCTTCGGAGATAAAATGTTGAATTGGATAACCTCCATTTACTCCTGTCCGGCGTCTCGGGTAAGGGCCAATGGAGTACTATCAGAAACCTTACAGATTTCAAATGGGACACGTCAAGGATGTCCCCTGTCGCCACTCATTTTTGCCCTGTCGTTGGAACCATTTCTCTGCATAGTCCGCTTAAATCAAGACATCACAGGAGTGCACGTAGGAAAGGCTCAATTTAAGATCTCGGCTTACGCAGATGATCTCTCTGATTTCGATCTCAAACCTAATGAAGGAGTTTGAGAAATATAGTCTGCTCTCTAATCTTCGTATTAATTTTAATAAATCAGAAGCGATGGGGCTTAATTGCCCTCAAATATCAATTGAACAACTTAAACAAAATTTTAAGTTTAAATGGACAGATAAAGCACTTACATATCTGGGTACGCTAATTCCATCTAACATAATCAAGATTTTTGAGCTAAATTTTCCCCCATTGCTTCAGAAAGTGAAGACCCTATTGGGCAAATGGAAATCAGGCCTGCACTCATGGTTAGGGCGCTGCAATATCATCAAGATGAGTATTCTCCCTAAATTTCTTTATCTCCTACAGGCCCTTCCAATAAATATTATATATCTACATATTTTAAACAGTGCCAGAAGCTAATTTTCGACTTCATATGGGCATAATATCTGAGACCTCTCCTCTGTATCCAATACTAGGAAATCCCCTTTTCCCATGGGGAATGATGACGGGGCTTTTAAGCATCTATTGAATATGAGTTACACACAAGTGTCCAGTTACATAAAGGAGGGGACGTGGTGGACTATCCCGGAGTTGATGGAACGAGAGGGATCGTTTAGATTAAGATTCTGGAATGCTCTCCAGATAACTCATTTTCTGGGTACCCTCCCGGCTCCGGGACGGTTCATTAGGCGCCCTACTATATTTGAGAAATATTGTTTAGAGACAGGACTAATGTCACATACCTTATCAGCTAATTATGAGCTAATAATTGCAGCAAGGGAAACGGACTCTCTGAACTGTGTCTATGAATGGGAACGAGAGCTGGGAAAAACCTTCAGCACAATACAATTACAACATATCCTTAGGTTCACACATGAATCGTCTATATGTGTGAAAATTAGACATGTGCAATTCATTTATTTTTTTTGTTTTTCGTTAAAATTCGTTATATTTGTTCATTCGTTATCGTACGAATGAATGAACGATTCGCTAAAAATTTTAACGAATAACGAATGTTCGAATCGAAGGAATCCGAAAAACAACGAAAATCCGAAATAACCAAATTAGAAACAACGAAACTACGAAAGAAGAAAATCCGAAAAACGAAAACAGGAACAACGAAAATCAAAATGAACGAAAAAATTCGTACATTGGTAACTTTTTTTTTTCTTGAATTGGTAATTTTCCGTGTCCCTTACAATGGCGCTGCTTAACGTGCTTCGAATGGATTGAACAAAAAAATTCGTACATTTGTAACTTTTTTTTTTTTCGATTCATAATTTTCCGTGTCTCTTACAATGGCGCTGCTTAACGTGCTTCGAATGGATTGAACGAAAAAAATTGGTACATTCGTAACTTTTCGATTCATAATTTTCCGTGTCTCTTACAATGGCGCTGCTTAACGTGCTTTGAATGGATTGAACGAAAAAATTCGTACATTCGTAACTTTGTTTTTTTTCTTTTCGATTTGTAATTTTCCGTGTCTCTTACAATGGCGCTGCTTAACGTGCTTCGAATTGATTGAACGAAAAAATTCGTACATTCATAACTTTTTTTTTTTTTTCCGATTCGTAATTTTCCGTGTCTCTTACAATGGCGCTGCTTAACGTGCTTCGAATGGATTGAACGAAAGAATTCGTACATTCGTAAACTTTTTTTTTCGATTCGTAATTTTCCGTGTCTCTTATAATGTGATAATAGCATACACATTACATAAAATTATGAATTATGCTCCGATTACGAATCTACGAAAACAATGTTACGAAAGTACAAGTAAATCAATCTAACAAAAGTACGAATGTAACTAAATCTACGAAAATACGAATGCGTACGGATTTCGAATAAACGAAAATTAAACTAACGGAAAAACTAATCAACGAAAAAATAACTCTTACGAAAATACGAATCGTTACGAATACGAACACCGACGACTTACAAATTTACGAATCATTACGAATACGAACACCGACGACTTACGAAATTATGAATCGTTACGAATCAACGGAAACAAAAGAAACAAAACGAAAATAAACAAATTTTTCTATTGTGCACATGTCTAGTGAAAATACAAGAGACCAATTTTAAAATTTTTACTCGGTGGTACAGAACGCCAGAGAGACTGAAGAAATTTTTCCCTGACTCTTCAGATTTATGTTGGAGATGTCAGAGAGATAAAGGTACTATGTTACATATTTTTTGGGAGTGCCCTAAATTAAAGAATTTTTGGACAGAGGTCAGACGTATTCTTCAAATTTTCACAGATTTTACAATACCAGACGATCCGGCTTTCTCTCTCCTTCATGCCTCCCACATACCAGAAAAGATTTATAAAGAATCTATTATTTGTCATCTTTTAGACACCGCTAAGGCTTGTATCCCACTGATGTGGAAATCGGAGTTATCCCCGACGATAGGGATGTGGTTGCGTAAAGTGAAGGAGATTAGCAAACTGGAAGATCTGGTTCTTTCTGCACGACATCAAAGAGAGAAATATTCCAGGACCTGGTTGCCTTGGAATACCTTTATGGCCTCGGAGGAGGGATATACCCTCCTTAATGGGGATAGTTAGTTGACTTTTTTCCATCTTTGGACCTTTTGTGAGTGATGGACGCACTGGGAAAGTATCTCCATGGACTGGCTCTACCCCCCTCCCCCCCTTTCCCCCCTTTTTTTTGTTTTGCTTTGTGTTTTTTTTGGTTAATAGATAATGGTATAAAATCGCGTAGGACAGGTCCGAGACCATAAGGAGGAAGTAGATATGAGATTGGGTTGATTAGTTGCATCTCAGAAGATAATTTAATTTACTATATGAGTGTTATAAAATGGTCTTTTAACTAAGTGTGAACTTAATGTTTAAGTTATCTTTTTGTTTCTTATGTGTGTTCTCGAATGTGTTCTTTGCTCAAATAAATAAAATAATTGAAAAAAAACATCGGAAGAAGAGAAGAAGGAAGAAGAAAGAAGAAGAAGAAGAAGATGACGGCGACGACAACGACGGAAACGCGAAGACCGGGCCAACGCTAGTAAAAGAGCTGGAAGAAGATAGCGGAGGAGCCCGGCAGAAAAACCGGAGAGCCGGAGAAGAGGCCGGAAAGCATGGATAAGTCGTAAGAGACCCCCCAAAGTCGTAAGAAGACCCCCGGAGCTGCCTAATAAACTACTTTAAAAACCTGTCTAGTGTGCCCACAGAGTGCCCCCCTTCCCCAAAGCACCCACCCCCCATGTTGAGGGAATGCGGCCTGTTACGATTCAGGAGGGGGGTGCTCGCTCGTCCCCCCCTTTCCTGACTGGCCAGGCTGCGTGCTTGGATAAGGGTCTGCAATCGATGTTGGGGGGACCCCCATGCCGTTTTTTCGGCGCAGGGGCTTCCCCTTAAAATTCATACCATGCAACGGTGCTCGCAACGTGTCAATCTCACCGATAAAGCGTCGAGATTGACTTCCTTTTCTAGTCCCGTCGTAACTCATCACGTTCAAAATGAACGGACTTTGGTCCGTGTGTGGGCAAGTCTGTTCATTTGGAAGTCCGCCGGAACGCCATCAGAACTCCGTCGGGAAGACCGGCGGACCTAGTCTAGTCCAGTCATGTGTGGGCAAGTCCGTTTGTTTGGAAGGTCCATCGGAACTCCACCGGAATTCCGGCGGGAAGTCCGTCGGACCTAGTCTGCTGGAAAGTCCGGTCGTGTGTACAGGGCATTAGTTGGCACTTTTGCCTAGAACACTGTAAATTTGCTGTCCCCTCAAAATAACTCTAAACACAGCCATTCCCTTAGGGGTGTACTCACTTTTGTTGCCAGCGGTTTAGACATTAATGGATGTTTGTTGAGTTATTTTGAGGGGACAGCAAATTTACACTGTGTTACACTCAATACTTTACATTGTAGCAAAGTGTAATTTCTTCAGTGTTGTCACATGAAAAGATATAAAAAAATATTTACAAAAATGTGAGATATGTGTACTAACTTTTGTGAGATACTGTATATGTTAATTTTAATAATTATCACGTACCTTACAGCGGAGTCCGGATGCTGGGGATGGCCTCGTGCACGGTTCCGGTCCAAACACCCCTGGTGGTGGGAACAGGGAGTGCTGGGGCACGAAAGGGTGCAAGTGCCTGCGGCTGGTAGACTGGTGCTTGGAAGTACTGGTTCCTCTGAAGAGCTGGTGTATACGTTGGTATCCAAGGCTGTGTGCAGTAACGGCCGAACAGGTGGATGTAGGCACTGCGAGGTCAAGACAGGAAACAGGTCGGCAACTGGCTGGCAAACAAGGTACAAGGCAGAGGGCAAGTTCGTGGTCAAAAGGCAGGCAATAGGTTGGCAACAGGCTGGCAAACAAGGTACAAAGCGGAAGGCAAGTTCGTGGTCAAGAGCAGGCAATAGGTTGGCAACAGGCAGGTGATAAGGTACCAAATTAGAGAGCAGAGTCGTAGTCCAGGGATCCAAGCTGAGGTCAAACCAAAGGGAGCAGTCAGTAAGCGGGGTCAATCCAGGAAGGGTAACAGGAAAACCAGGTGAATCAGGACCAAGGTAGGCAGGAACTTCAGGCAGGTATTCAGGAGGTAGGACTGAAGACGATCCAGCCCTGACACCATGTGAAGGCCCTGTTTATATAGGGCGCCTTGTGCTGGGATTGGTGGAGGTGCGGGTCCGTGCGTGATTGCGCACACACGTTCGTGCTGACGTGGAAGTGCGTGCCCTCGTTCGTATTGGCAAACGAGGGCGCGCACAAGTCAGCGTTGGTACGCGGGTACGCCCGCACGTTCGGTTCCGTCGGGAAGGCTGCGCATGGGTATTAGCGCTCGCAGAGTGGGGATTCACTTCTACTGGACGAGGACGGGTATGGCAAGCGTGAGTTCTCTGACATTGCCCCCTCCTTAGGGGCAGCCTCCGGATGCCTCTTTGACACGAACCCTGGGGGCGGGAACGGTAAAATACCGGATGTATCCTGAATGAGGCGGGGAGTTCAAGTTCATAGGCCACCTGGGATGCGACCTCGCCTGCCCATCTGCTTGGCACGGTAGGAACCGTGACAGTTCCCCCCCTTAAGTATGCCCCCCGAGAGCGAACAGACAGTTCGTCAAAAACATCCATACCACAAGAGCCAATAAGAGTGCCATAGAACTTCTCCTTAACCCCTTTGGCCTCTTTCTTTGTCTTTGCTGGGGAAACTTTTGTCGCTAGTAAAGCTCTTTCAAAAAACTCCAGATCCTGCTTACGGACCACGGTCCCATTTGAGGCATACGTGCAGTCAGGAGACAGATCTTCAAGCGGGGGCACAGAAACTTCAAGTGGGGATACAGGAACATGAACTTCAAGAGGGGACACAGGAACATGAACATCAAGAGGGGACACAGGAACATGAACTGGGGACACAGGAACAGGAATTTCAAGCGGGCACACGGGAACAGGAACTTCAAGCGGGCACACGGGAACAGGAACTTCAAGCGGGCACACGGGAACAGGAACTTCAAGCGGAGACACGGGAACTTCAGGCTGGATAGCAGGCAGAGATTCATGGGTAGCAGGAAGGATCCTAATAGTACCCACTTGGAGAACCCTTGGCCGAGGTGGGCGAATTGGGCAGAGAGAGATAAGGTGCCCTCTCCCCCACAGTAGAAACAAAGACCGCAGTCTCTTCTCCGCTCTCTTTCACCTTGAGATAGCTTGGGCCAGATGACCCCGATCTCCATGGGTTCCACATCATCCAGGGTAGGGGTGGTTAAAACCTCAGGAGCGTCTAGGCTTTGAGGGCTTAGAGCTTCATAGCTTGGCACAGACTGGGATGGCTTGGACTCATATCTGTACGGGGTATTCCCGTCCCTGGGTACCCGTAGGCCACGTGTACTAGGAGCAGACTTGGGAACACTGGTTTTCTTAGAAACTGTAATATAAGAGTCCAGAGCAGACATGAAAGTTTCCCAGCTGTCCAAGACTGTACTCTTCTCCCGTAATAGCTGGAAAGCCCATGTCTTGATTAGCCCAGTAAGCAGATTGATGGATGCGCGAACCTTTATAAAGTCAGAGGCATAGGTCCTAGGCTTAAGAGCAAACAACAGCTCGCAATCCATACTAAAGTTCAAGAATGATGCACGATTCCCATTAAACTTCTCAGGCATCACAACAAAAGGTTCCGGACATACAGGTTCCAGGGTTGGGCGTACTGTGTCTTTAAACGAGCGGACTTCTTGCTGCAACTCGGAAACTGTCTGGCCCAGGCTGGAGACTTGAAGGACAAGGGAGGTGAGAGTCGTTACTGTGGGTGTTGATGCAGAGGTGGCTGAGCCGGGAAGCCGGGAAGTCAGGGAAGCCTGATGAGTTGCAGAGCCTGGGGACATGGATTCCACTCTCTGTTCCAGTTGATGATAGTCATCTCGCAGGCCCTGGACTACCTGGATAAGGGCTGACATCTGTTGGCACAGAGCTTCCAAAGGCGAGGCACCCCCTTCGGACTCCATTCTGGCTGGATCGTACTATCACGTACCTTACAGCGGAGTCCGGATGCTGGGGATGGCCTCGTGCACGGTTCCGGTCCAAACACCCCTGGTGGTGGGAACAGGGAGTGCTGGGGCACGAAAGGGTGCAAGTGCCTGCGGCTGGTAGACTGGTGCTTGGAAGTACTGGTTCCTCTGAAGAGCTGGTGTATACGTTGGTATCCAAGGCTGTGTGCAGTAACGGCCGAACAGGTGGATGTAGGCACTGCGAGGTCAAGACAGGAAACAGGTCGGCAACTGGCTGGCAAACAAGGTACAAGGCAGAGGGCAAGTTCGTGGTCAAAAGGCAGGCAATAGGTTGGCAACAGGCTGGCAAACAAGGTACAAAGCGGAAGGCAAGTTCGTGGTCAAGAGCAGGCAATAGGTTGGCAACAGGCAGGTGATAAGGTACCAAATTAGAGAGCAGAGTCGTAGTCCAGGGATCCAAGCTGAGGTCAAACCAAAGGGAGCACACACGTTCGTGCTGACGTGGAAGTGCGTGCCCTCGTTCGTATTGGCAAACGCGGGCGCGCACAAGTCAGCGTTGGTACGCGGGTACGCCCGCACGTTCGGTTCCGTCGGGAAGGCTGCGCATGGGTATTAGCGCTCGCAGAGTGGGGATTCACTTCTACTGGACGAGGACGGGTATGGCAAGCGTGAGTTCTCTGACAATAATCTAGAAATGCAGAATGAATAGGAGTTCTACATGTTTTATAACTGATAAAGATAATGAATATTGTATAAAAAAAACTCACATTAGGAATGTGACGCCATTTTTTGTTAAAATCAGAAAAAAATTCTGTTTTTTCTATTTGTGGGTTGTTTAAAAGTATAACACTAAATATTCAACAAGAAAGAAGACAAGAAAAATAACATACCTATAATGTAGTGTCTTATATAACAGTAAGTGAAACACTGATGCATTGCAGCAACAACCCTTATTTAGTAACAGCACAGAAGAAGCCTAGGTGCCTTATGGTTGAAATACATTACCATAAACACTGTCATTATCTCCTCCAACATACTGCATGCTGTCATTTTTAGAAATGCGAGAACCCACTTATAAAATGTAAGTCAATGCATGCCCAAGAAGAAACAGAACTTGGGAAAGGCTGTGTATGATATGGCTAGAGTGGGATATGTGTATAGTGGAATATCTGCGCTACCCTTAAACAAACAAAAAAAAAAAATAACACACTGGTGCTGCAACTTAAATAGCCTGAGAATTCAGCTAATAACATATATATATATAAAGAGAAAAAGTGTGCAACCAAACAATATATATAGCTCCATTAATATAAAAGGGAAAGGTGACAATGGTATGTGATGACAATACACTTTAAAACACAATAAAAGTACAATAAAGGGTACTCCAATAGGGAACGATATTGAAGGACACTGGAGAAATCATTTGATGCTTCTAGCCAGAGAATAAAACAGACAGCGTCACTTACCAGATTTGCTGGATCTCAAATTATTGAGATCAAACACTCTCATCAAGGGATCACCCAGATCAGGGGTATTCTTCCACAGGTTCATCCAATGCAGGGATCCTTGTAATACAGCAAGCTCTCCAGTGGTATGGTTATCCTGCAGCTGCAGCGCTATCCTTATCCAGGAAGTCTCCAGCAATGGGATACATCATATGATAGAAATGAGAGGCTTTATGGTGCAGTACTCCAGTTAAAAGTTGATTGAAAACTTCTTAGGAACTGACATCCAAAAGAGACGGTGAACCGTACATTCAAACAGCTGCAGCTACACAGTGCTCCACCCGATGCACTTCCCCATGCAAGGCATCGACTGGGAACGGAGGCTAGAGTGGGATTTATAACACTTCTATTAATCTGGCTGGGTCCATACTATCAGTAAGGAAAGGAGCAAACTTTGAGGATGAAGACTAACTTATAAAGAACATCTAGAAAGGGTAGCAGTGGCTAAGCAGTACCTTGAAAATCCCCCTTTTGCTTTAAATTCCTCCTGAAAAAAAATACCTGAAATGTCATTGTGACTAAGTACTGGTGTTCTGGGAGTCTCATAGTTGCATATCTGTAGTGTGAAGTTACCTGGGACCAACCTCAGGCTTTCGTTTCCGGGGGGGGAGCGGATCAAAGCATGGAGGAGTGAGACACTGCGTGAGCGGTGCAGCGGATCCGACAGTGTCCTCATAGAGTAAAGCAGTGAACGGGCTGAGAGGCACCAAGCAAAGCTGACAGCATATGCCGGGACGTGGGCGGAATAGAGGAGCGTCTAGTACTCCTACTCACTATTACACCATCAGATACCGCAAGAGGAGAGAGGAGAGGGGAGACGCTGACAAGTGCCCAGACAGCGGAGCAGTGGCCGGAGCTGGCGTCCTGGCGGTACAGAGAGGAGAGATATACACGGAGCTGACGGAGCAATTGTGGCACACTACGGAGGTACTCACACAGCCGGAGGAGAGCAGTGGGGGAATCCAAACTGATCGGTTGTGGAAGGACAACCACTCTCCCTCATACATTGCTGGATCCGGAACGGAGGAGGTCAGCGGCTACAACATAGGTACGCTGTACAGGGATGGCGGGAGTGGAGGGGGGAAGAGAGCAGGATCTTAGGCAACTGATCCAGGCTCTTCCCACAAAGGAGGACATACAAATACTAATGGCAAACTTACTGGGACCTCTGAGAGAGGAAGTAGGGACAATACAGTCTAAAATGGAAGTCATAGCTCAGAAGCTGTGCAGTTCTGAGGTATCCCAAGGACAAACAGACATACAGATAAATGAGCTACAGCGAAAACTAGAGAAACAACACCAGAAAATTTTGACTTTACAATTGCAAATGGAAGAGACTGAGAATAGAAGCAGGAGGAATAATATACAAGTAAAGGGGATCCTAGAAAATGTGGAGGCTGGATTGTTAAAACAAACTGTAAGTTGTATTTTTAACAAATTATTGGACAACCACCCTGAGACCCAGATTGAGCTTGATACAGGGTCCCCACATCTCGTAACCCTGATCAGAAAAACCCCTGAGATGTCCTCTGCAGAGTACATTTTTATAAAATAAAGGAAGAGATAATGAAAGCGACATGGCGAAAAAACCTAGTGGAAACTGAGCAGCAGGAGATACAGGTGTTCTCAGACTTAAGCAAACAAAGGAGAGGCGCCAGATGTTAAGGCCATTGCTGGAGCATTTGAAGGCTAGAGGGGCGACATACAGATGGGGGTATCCAATATCCCTGATAATTAAAAGGGAGCATCGTGTGTTTAAATTATATGATCCAGAGCAATTGCCTGAGCTATTCGTGTTTCTTGATTCTGAGGCCTTTGAGGTGCCCAATTAGATAGACCTTCCAGCTGCAGGGGGAAAAAGATTCTAAATACCAAGAAAAGGAGGACGCGCTGGAGGATGAGACCGGCGTAAAATGGGTACAACGACAAGTTGGACAAAGGGACAAAAGGACTGTGCCCTCTTCCCTATCCCCCAAATAGAGACCTTTTTCTTATTTTTTTTTTCTTCCCCCATCTCCCTAAAGAGAAAAAAAAGGGGAAAAAAAACATTTTTCTGTATTTCTAGCATAGGGGAAAGGGGAGTAGAAAAAAAGTATTTTCGCGGACTATCCCTCTATCTACTCCCAGTCCCAATTTATTTTTTTTATTTTTTATTAAAATGTGTTTTTTTTTTTTTGCAGGGGGGTAATATGGCAGATCTGTATGAGATACATGGTGGAAGTATACAGGGATGTGAAACCCCTTTTTTTTTTTTTTTTGAGGAAGGGAAGGTGGCTGCCCCACAGGTGGGGAGTGTTGTGAAAAATTGTAATGTAGTATAATAACACATTAGCACAATAATGGAAAATTCCTATCAAAATACTTACCGTAATTTTCCTTTCCTGATGGACTCCATGGCAGCAACGTGTGGGTTTAGTCCCACCTCCATTACCCTATAGGACACTACTCCCATAAATCTTTGCTCCCTGCACACAGCCGTGTTCGATAACTAGACTACTCCAGCCATTTGGGAGGGAACTCCTGCTGCCATGGAGTCCATCAGGAAAGAAAAATGACGGTAAGTATTGTGATAGGAATTTTCCATTTTCCTGACAGACTCCATGGCAGCAACGTGTGGAAAATAACTCGCCAAAAACACACCCGGGTGGGCAAAATGCTGAACAGAAAAGATTTATTTAACGCTGTCAACCGACAGAACTTTTAAACCGCCCTGCAGATTACTTCCGGCGCCACGTGACGCAAAGCTGCCCATAATGTGGAAAGACTCCTGGTGGAATGTGCCGTCACTGCCTCAGGAGGAGCCAAGCCCTTCTCTCTGTAAGCCCACTGGATGGCTTGGACCACCCATGCAGCAATGGATCTAACAGAAGCTTTAGAGCCCTTATTCTTTCCATGGAACAGAACGAAGAGGGAGTCAGTCTGACGAAATGAAGCTGTAACATCCAGATATTTTTTCAGTGTAGCACCCATGTCAAGAGGATGTGGATCCGAACCTCCATCAGACAAGAAGGTAGGTAGAGTGATTTCCTGGTTTTCATGGAAAACAGTGGTTACTTTGGGATTTGATCCCAGCATTGGAATGAGGACCACTCTATCCGGGAAGAAGGTGAGGAAAGGTTCCTTGGAGCCTAGCGACTGAATCTCTGAAATTCTCTTTGCCGACGTTATGGCCACCAGAAAAGAGGTTTTAAGTGTTAGTTCCTTAGCTGAAAGTGGTTTGTTGAGTTGAGTAAAGAAATCCAACACCAGAGGGAGGTCCCATTTTGGAAACCTAGGTTTCCTCTGCGGCCTAAGCCTGACTGCTCCTTTGAAAAACGGTTGGACCAAAGGATGATTGGCCCACGTAACTCCAGAAAATGCTGAGATAGCAGATACTTGAACACGCAGGGAGCTAACAGAAAGCGAGATATCCAGTCCTGATTGAAGGAAGCTTAACACGTCTTGAACTGCCAATGTATTGCAGGAACTAGACCTGGAAGCCATGTGACTAGTAAACTTCGCCCAGATCCTTTCGTACACTCGATTGGTACTACCTCTTCTTGCACTAAGGAGAGTGGGAATAACTTCTATTGAACAGCCTAACGCTTCCAGCCTTCCCCTCTCAAAGACCAGGCCCTTAGGTGCAGGTGATCCGGACAGGGATGCAACCTCGAACCCTGGGACAGGAGGTCTGGTCTGGACGGTAACGGAACCGGATCCTTGACACTAGGGATGAGCCGAACACCCCCCCGTTCGGCTCGCACCAGAACCCGCGAACGGACCTAAAGTCCGTGCGAGCTTTAGAACCCTATTAGTTATAATGGATGCGAACGTTCGAAATTAAAAGTGCTCATTTTAAAGGCTAATATGCATGTTAATGTCATAAAAAGTGTTTGGGGACCTGGGTCCTGCCCCAGGGGACATGTATCAAAGCAAACATTTTTTTTAAAAACGGCCGTTTTTTCAGGAGCAGTGATTTTAATAATGCTTACATTGAAACAATAAAAGTGTAATATTCCTTTAAATTTCGTACCTGGGGGGTGTCTATAGTATGCCTGTAAAGGGGCGCATGTTTCCCGTGTTTAGAACTGTCTCTGCGCAAAGTGTCATTTTTGAAAGTAAAAAAGCTATTTAAAATCACTCGCGGCTAATGTTAATTCACGGCTCCCGTAACACAGAGAACAGTGATTCATTGAAACTCAGTCATAAAAAAAAGTCATTGAAAAAAAAGTCATTGATAAAAAATAAAAAAAATGAAAAAAAAAAAGCGTAGGGGTCCCCCCAAATTCAATAACCAGGCCCTTCAGGTCTGGGATGGATATTAAGGGAAACCCCAGCCAAAAAAAAAATCTTCCATTTTCTTCTTCCTCCGATCCGCTTCTTCTTGCACTGGTCTTCTCGTCCTTCTCGTCCGGCATCTTCTTCCGTCGGCGTCGGCGTCGGTGTCGGTATCGGTGTCTTCTTGGGCCGCTCCGCGCAATGGGAGGCTCCCGCTGTGTGAGGCTCCGCTCCATCTGACAGGTCTTTTAAAACGGAGGGCACCTGGTGACCCCGCCCCCCTCTGACGTCATGGGGAAAGCCATCATGGAATTCCCCATGACGTCCCTGTGCGTCAGAGGGGGCGGGGTCACCAGGTGCCCTCCATTATAAAAGACCTGTCAGACGGAGCGGAGCCTCACACAGCGGGAGCCTCCCATTGCGCGGAGCGGCCCAAGAAGAGACAGAGACACCGACACTGACGCCGACGCCGACGGAAGAAGATGCCGGACGAGAAGGACGAGAAGACCAGCGCAAGAAGAAGCGGATCGGAGGAAGAAGAAAATGGAAGAAGATGGCGGAAGAAGATGACGGAAGGAGAAGATGAAGAAACCGAAGGATGAAGAAAGAAGAAAGAAGATTTTAATAAAGGAATTGTCAAAGACCGTCTCCTGTCATTTTTACCATTTTTGCCACTTTTTTGGTGAAATGGTAGGGGTACTTTTGTACCCCCTTACCATTTCACACAGGGGGGGGCGGGATCTGGGGGACCCCTTGTTAAAGGAGGCTTCCAGATTCCGATAAGCCCCCCGCCCGCAGACCCCCACAACCACTGGGCACGGTTGTGGGGAAAAGGCCCTTGTCCTCATCAACATGGGGACAAGGTGCTTTAGGGGTCTTAGACCCCCAAAGCATCCTCCCAATGTTGAGGGCATGTGGCCTGGTACGGTTCAGGCGGGAGGGGGGCCGCTCTCGTCCCCCCCTCTTTTCCTGCGGCCTGCCAGGTTGCGTGCTCGGATAAGGGTCTGGTATGGATTTTGAGGGTGACCCCACGCCATTTTTTTTGGCTAGGGTTCCCCTTAAAATTTATACCAGACCTCAAGGGTCTGGTATGGATTTTGAGGGGGACCCTACGCCATTTTTTTTTTTGGCTGGGGTCCCCCTTAATATCCATCCCAGACCTGAAGGGCCTGGTTATTGAATTTGGGGGGACCCCCACGCTTTTTTTTTGTTTTTTATTAATGAATGACAGTTCTCTGTGTTACAGGAGCCATCAATTCATGAGCCGCGAGTGCTTTTAAATAGCTTTTTTCCTGCAAAAATGACACTTTTTTGCAGGGAAAGTTCTAAGCACAGGAAACCTGCGTTGCGGGGCCGCTCGCATCACACGAATTTGATGCGAGCGGCCCCAATAGTTCTGGGCTCGCCGAGCGAGCGAACGCCTGGTGCTCGATTCGAACATGGATTCGAATCGAACACCGGGCTCATCCCTACTGAGATCCAGAGCAGCAGCAGATGACGTATATGCCCCCAGGCTGTGGTACTACGACAGCCTCCATTTTTTGTTTGACCAGACGGAACCCAGGCCATCACTCTCAACACTTCCTTCCACATCAGCTGAGGCTCCCGAGGTCCAACCTGGGCCTTTCACCCAGGAAGAAGATGTGGAGGAGCCCAGCTTGACCCAGCTATAGCATTGATGAAGATATTTCTTGTCAAAATTTGAATGATGTTAACTAGATGTTATTGATCACAAATTTCTGATTTAACAAAGTGGTTTACATATCAACAGACAGTAGTAGCCAAAAATGATTGGGTCAAGAATGAAAAAGGCTGGGGTCAGAATGATAGTCTTTTCTATTTGTTAACATTCAATTTGCAACAGTCATGAGCTCAAAATTATGTGTGATTGATGACCAAAAACCTAAAACTATATACCATTTTCATACACAGGAATGTCTCAGCCAGGATGAAGCCGTGGCAAGCAGCCTTCGGAATCCCAGGTTCCTACCCTCCGCCCTCCAACCAAAAGGACCAGGAATGCAAGGAACCTGGAGGAGTCTGCGGCTGCTTTCCTAAAACAGGCTAATGCGGCAATTACCAAGACCCCTTGTGTACATGAGGCATTTGGATGTGTCACTGCCAGCAAACTATAAAAGATGGAGGAGGGCCAATGCACGATATGTGAAGAAATGATTCTGAAGGCCCTAAACAAGGGGACGGGGGGCGAACTCACACCTCAACCACACCTGTGTGAGTTTGACCATGCTCCTCCACCACCTCCAGCAACACCACCAACACCACCGCCACCCCACCCAGCACAGCAGCATGAAAGGAAGCGTGGAAGGAAGTAATGAGAGCGATGGCCTGGGTTTGGTGTGGTCTGGCAAAAGTCTGTTGTAAGACCACAGCCTCGGGACATATATGTCATCTGCTGCTGCTTCTGCTCTCTCGGAGTCCTGGCATATATTGTGCTCCCTATTAAATGGACTCCTCAGGTTACTAATTTTGATAGTTAAATAATAGATGTCTGCCCTGGGGTACAAAGGCTTCACCAATTCCAACTGTTTGTCCAGTGTTGCCTTCCTCTTTATTTTGTTATGACCTTGTGCTCCCTATTAAATTAAAATTTTTGGTTTTGCCAAATACTTGGCTATGTGTTTTACTTAAAAAAGGACAACTTGGAGAGTGCGCATGCCCGGGACTCCCGGGAGGACGCCGTAGCCGAGAGCTCCGATCTGCTCCGGCCCTTCTCAGCCCCCAAGCCGTCAGAACGGGCGGAACCCACCTCATACAGACCCCCACACCTCCCGGAAGACACAGGGCACCGACCCGCATGCCGGGCGACCTCCATAAAAATTAAGTTAGCCGCCTGCTGGACTTTGCACCATCCAAGATGGCAGCTGCGGCGCACACACGAGGAGGCCTGGAAAATCAGGACTCCATTGCTGATCCTCCACCACCACACCAGCAGCCTCTCCCCTTGCTGGCAACACAAGTAAGTAACATTAACCCTCATGGGATCTCCCCAGCTTCCACTGAATCCCTGCTGGGCAGGACAATGGGGGATGTTCTCCACACCCCCATGATGAACTCCCCCTAGGCCTTGCAGGCTCCCAGCAGACTTCCCCCATGCTGTCTAGCTATCCCCCTGACATGACTCAGCTGCTTCATAGCTTCTCAGAAATGCTAGCCGCAGGCCTAGCCAAAAATGCCATGCAGATTACATCTACCACTAAAGCTGACCTGCATAGCCTAGGAGCCTGCAGGGATGAGCTGAACACCCCCCACCCCGGTTTGGTTCGCAACAGAACATGCAAACAGGCAAAACATTTTTTGAACACGCGAACACCTTTAAAGTCTATGGGACATGAACGTGAAAAATCTAAAGTGCTAATTTTAAGGGTTAATATGCAAGTTATTTTCATAAAAAGTGTTTGGGGACCTAGGTCCTGCCCCAGGGGACATGTATCAATGCAAAATAAAGTTTTAAAAACATCCGTTTTTTTTTCGGGAGCAGTGATTTTAATAATGCTTAAAGTGAAACAATAAAAGTGAAATATTCCTTTAAATTTCGTACCTGGGGTGTGTCTATAGTATGCCTGTAAAGTGACACATTTTTCCCGTGTTTACAACAGTCCCTGCACAAAATTTAATTTCTAAAGGAAAAAAAGTCATTTAAAACTACCCGCGGCTATAATGAATCTTGGGAATACAGTTGAAAGTCATTGAAAAAAACAGCATGGGGGTCCCCCCAAAATTCCATATCAGGCCCTTTGGGTCTGGTATGAATATTAATGGTGTCATGGGAATTTATAGATTGGAACCACTAATCAATATGAGGATAAGAGTTGCCTAACTAATAATAACTACTGCCGTAGGGAACAGACACAAAAGATACGCTCGGCATCTTTTCAAATAACCATTCTGCTTTATTATGACGCAATTGAAGGTTTTTATACACATGATTACGTAGGTATCACATTAATATTACAATTGTACATTTATGGTAACAAGGGGCGAAAGAATGCAAACATGTACTGAAAACATTATTAGTGCCGTGTGCACAGTGAGGGCAGTGTGCAATACATACAAAATAGAAAATAATTATATACAGAACTTACAAATTTCCATTACAGTCTCCTCTCTTTTGATCAATATTTTGATCACTAACCATACCTGCTATCACCTTTAACCTGGAACCACCACACACTTAGGTGGAGGTAGTCCTGGCCAAAGAGGTAAACACTCCATTGTGGAGGAAATAATAGCTGAGCAGCTTTCTTCATTACAAAATTACTTTTCATTGTGAAAAACAAATGATTGATAAGACATATTTATAGAGTACTAGCTGTACACTCCTGTTGCCAGAATGGCCTTCTAGCTTAATTGTTGGCATGCTGACTTATCAGCATATGTAAACACAGAAAATTCTACATAAAATGGAAGAGGTACAAAAGACAAATATGACCAACATGGCTAAACTACTTTTCAAATATATATATATATATATATATATATATATATATATATATATATATATATATATATATATATATATATATATATCTTACAATTAAAGTAATTGAATCAAAAAGTACCCTAGACTGTGATCGCAAGAGGGAAACAAATCAAACACAGAGATTTCTTTAATTTAGTCATTTTTGCTGTGTCTGGTGTGGATCGAGGTGACTTTTCCTTCACGTTTTGCAAAACTGTACATGAAATAGATGCTGTATTGAGTCTCCAAACATTTCCTTATATATATATAAATGTCTCTTAACAATCCACAAGTCACCTGGCTTTAGTTTTAGATCCTTCCAAACTTTTAGGATCTGGAATTGGGGAGAAAACACATAAATTAGTTTGTCAAAAACCTTTAAAAGATCAGCAACATTCTCTGTGAGATCTGAATGGAGGACTTCAGCTGCTGAGACAAAATATAAGCAAGTGAGTAACGCACTCCCAAACCAAATCCCATAGGGAAAGAGTCCAATATCCCCTCAGGGGCTCGATAAATTATAAGAAAACACTCAGGCAAACGCTTTCTAGTTTCTTACTCTACTTTGTCCGCTACATTGTAGACAGTTGGGGGTGCAAAAATAAAACCTCAAAACTTCTAGTAAGGACTCTCCTATAAAAATGATTTCCTCTGTTACTCTCTGTACTTAAAAAACTACTTCTGATAACACTTTTTACTGTGGCCTTTGCAGTAGCATTTGCCACTGGACATCCAGAAAACATGTTCATACAAACAAAATACATACTCATACGATCCTGACTTGGGCATCTGCATATATCTTTTTGTAATCTCTGGAAGGGATGTTCAGCTTTTGGTAACACCTTTGGTAACAGGTAAAACAAGAAGTGGTATGTTATAAAAACATCTGTGGTGAACTCTGGCTCTATCCCACGCTCATTTACTAAGGCAGCCATAACAGCTTGTGACTGATGACACAGTCCATGTGTCAAGCTGGAGGGAAAAGAGTGTCTGGCAGACATAAATGATTACCTTTTCCAATGTCCTGTTTCATAAGATGTTGCCCAGTGTGGACCACTTGTTCTTCTCGTTCTGGGGTCCTTAAAGTTGAATTATTAAGCCCAGCTATACTGGGCCAGAACTAGGGTGGAATCTGTGAGTTGTACAGACCCAGCAAGTGTCCGGGGCTTTAAATGCAGCATCCTTAGTCAGTCTGCTTCCATGTGTGAGTTTTAATGTTAGTATGGCTACCTCAGCAAGAACCTGGAAGGCTGAAAACAGCCAATCAAATTAACTTGGAATGCTTGATTGGTTTACCTGCCGAAGTAAAAGCAAACTTCTGGCCCTTCAAATGGAACCAAAAGCTCGCTAATTCTCTACTATCTATATGAATATATACACTCTTTTTATAGCTCACAGGCTTTGATAAAACATGGAGCTCTGCTTCTTGAGCTGGGGAAAAAGGATCCAATGACTCTAAATATATCCTATCTTTCTGGGTGATAAACTGCATACTCAGTATAAAACCGGGAATAACTACAAAATATTAAATATCTGGGACTCCAGGGAGTGTGTCCTGCACTGGGCTCACAGCAGCTGATTCCTACGTCATCAATTTAACACATGTGATTTCCTTTGTCTCCAGCCTCCTCCAATAGAGGCAATAAGGTGTCTGGATTCAAATGTACGCATTTTTCATTGTTAGATTTGTACATAAACAAACTCATATGTTAAACCTTTCATTAGACAAACATTTAGTTAGCTGTATATTTGCTGCGTAGAATGTCGGACCATTAAAAAATTAAATATTTGACCAAAATAATGTCTAACTTTGTCTAATAGCACCTTTGCCTAAAGGTACAGCTCTGATATATCGGGGTGAACCCTTCATTACTGGGTTCAGCTTGCATAAATATATTACAATGGCTTGTTTTCTATCATGCTGTTTGTGTAAGAACTCCAGTTTCATGTTTCAAAAAGACAACTTTTTCCTGGCAATATTATAATAAATGATAACAATACCCTGCGGTCAGGGAAAGATGTCCATAAATCCAAAATATTCTTCTGCTTATACCACTGCACTTACAATGAAAAGGGGCATATCATTTCACAATCCACACATTCTGCTTTGGATTTTAAAAATAAAAATAAATAAAAACAAAAGGACCAACAGTATGTATGATGGACCAGAAAGCACTCGGCCACATCAAAAACTGTAAAACAACTGGCTGCAGGCATCATCTATCCTAACAGGATGTGTGGACTTGATGTGATGGGTCTGTTATATTTAAATGTTATTTATTATTACTCTCACATCATGGACTGCACATCAATTTATTTTCAGACTTTAAGATCTTCTTATGTATCCCATCCATCTTGGCTTTGTTAAACATTATGGCAGCTATATTCCAATTAACAACCTCATCTTAATCTTTTTTTCTTTCCACTCAATAAATGTAAAATTACAAAATTGTTATCTTAATCTAAACTAATCCCATTTTTATAAATTTCCCATTAGGCCCCTTTCACACTGGGGCGGTTTTCAGGCGGTACAGCACTAAAAATAGCGCCTGTATACCGCCTGAAAAAACCGCCCCATTCACTCCAGTGTGAAAGCCGGCGGGCTTTCACACTGGAGCGGTGCGCTAGCAGGACCGCAACAAAAGTCCTGCTAGCAGCATCTTTGGAGCGGTGAAGGAGCGGTGTATTTACCGCTCCTATACCGCTCCTTCCCATTGAAATCAATGGGAAACTGCGGGGATACCGCCCGCAAACCGCCGCTGCAGCGGCGCTTTGCAGAGGTTTTTAACCCTTTTGCGGCCGCTAGCGGGGGTTAAAACCACCCCGCTAGCGGCCGCATACCGCGGGTAAAACGATGGTAAAGCAGCGCTAAATATAGCGCTGCTTTACCGTCGCCGCCCCGCACCGCCCCAGTGTGAAAGGGGCCTTAACCTGGATTTCATTTCCAAGCAAAGGTTGTCTAAACCAGTTTCAATATATCTATATTATTAATAAAATTGTTAAACTCATATTAGAAATTAATACTCAAATGATAATTTCAATATCACACCCTAATATATATCCACAGATAAAGTTCCTTACAGGGGGACATATTACTTAATTTTACTTACCGTATTTATCGGCGTGTAACACGTACCTTTTCCCCCTTAAAATCGGGGGAAAGTCGTGAGTGCGTGTTATATGCCGATCCCCCAAAAAAATGTGCCAAAAAAAATCAAACGGCGCCAAAAAATAGCGACTGCCGTAAAAAAAAACGAGCGCCGCCGAAAAAGACCGAGCGCCGATGAAAAAGAACAATGAAAAAGACTCTGCTCGCAGTCCCGCCTCCCTGCGCTCGCTTTCGAAACAGCAGGGAGGCGGGACTGCGAGCGGAGCCGAACAGTCAGCTCTGTCTTTTCCGGCGGCGCTCGCTCGGTCTTTTCCGGTGGCGCTAGCTCGGTCTTTTCCGGCGGCGCTAGCTCGGTCTTTTCCAGCGTCGCTCGCTCGGCCTTTTCCGGTGGCGCTCGCTCGGTCTTTCTAGGCGGCAAATTTAAACGTGGGCAAGCTGCAAATGACTCTGGCAAGCTGTAAATGACACTGGGCAAACTGAAAATGATGCTGGCAAGCTGCAAATGACACTGGGCAAGCTGCAAATGACACTGGGCAAGCTGCAAATGACACTGGGCAAGCTACAAATGACACCTGGCAAGCTACAAATGACACTGGGCAAGCTGCAAATGACGCTGGCAAGCTGCAAATGATGCTGGCAAGCTGCAAATGACGCTGGCAAGCTGCAAATGATGCTGGCAAGCTGCAAATGACACTGGGCAAGCTGCAAATGACGCTGGGCAAGCTGCAAATGATGCTGGGCAAGGCTGCAAATGGCGCTGGGCAAGCTGCAAATGACGCTTAAATGTAGTTTTTTTTTTTCCCTAAACTTCCCTCCTAAAACTTTTTTTCCTTAAAATGCCCTCCTAAACTTGGGGTGCGTGTTATACGCCAGTGCGTGTTATACGCCGATAAATACGGTAATTCCCTTTTTTAAATGCACTGTTTCCACTATCAAAGGATATTCAATTTGTGTAATACACGGTTAAATGTAACCTTAATTTTACCATGTTTGGAAAACAGATTCAAAAATAATTGTGATCACATTGTTTATCATTAGATTCGTCAACCCGGCACATAAAGTTATAAATGTTTTGTCTAAAAACTGAAATTGGCATGGTGTCCTTCCAGCTTATCACTGACCTCTCATCCCAGCCACATTTTTTCAGGAGAGCACAAAGGAGGGGGTCACATCTGCGTACATGACACACACAAGGGATAGAACTAAAGGTTCCAGCATTCACACTAGGGATGAGCCGAACACCACCCTGTTTGTTCGCAGGTTCTGGTGCGAACCGGACCTAAAGTTTGTGGGAACTTTAGTTATTGTCATAAAAAGTGTTTGGGACCCGGGTTCTGCCCCAGGGGACATGTATCAATGCAAAAAAAAGTTTTAAAAACTGACGTTTTTTCAGGAGCAGTGATTTTAATAATGCTTAAAGTGAAACAATAAAAGTGTAATATTCCTTTAAATTTCATACCTGGGGGGTGTGTATAGTATGCATGTAAAGGGGCGCATGTTTCCCGTGCTTAGAACTGTCCCTGCAAAAAGTGTAATTTTTGCAGGAAAAAATCTATTTAAAATCCCTCGCGGTTATAATGAATTGCCGGCTCCCATAATACAGAGAACAGTCATTGAAAGTCATTGATAAAAAAAAAAGCGTGGAGTTCCCCCGACATTCAATTACCAGGCCCTTCAGGTCTGGTATGGATATTAAGGGGAACCCCGGGTCAAATTAAAAAAAAAATGATGTGGGGTTCCCCCTAAATATCCATACCAGATCCTTCAGGTCTGGCATGGATTTTAAAGGGAACTCCATGCCAAATTTTAAAAAAAAAATGGCGTGGGGGTTCCCCTCAAAATCCATACCAGACCCTTATCCGAGCATGCAACCTGGCAGGCCGCAGGAAAAGAGGGGGGACGAGAGAGCGCCCCCCACCTGAACCGTACCAGGCCACATGCCCTCAACATTGGGAGGATGCTTTGGGGGTCTGTGACCCCTCAAAGCACCATGTCCCCATGTTGATGAGGAGAAGGGTCTCTTCCCCACAACCCTGGCCGGTGGTTGTGGGGTTCTGCGGGCGGGGGGCTTATCAGAATCTGGAAGCCCCCTTTAACAAGGGGACCCCCAGAGCCCGCCCCCCGGTTTGAAATGGTAAGGGGGTACAAAAATACCCCTACCATTTCACAAAGAAAGTGTAAAAAATAGTTAAAAAACACACAGACACTGTTGGGAAAAGTCCTTTATTAAAAATAAAAAAAATTTAAATAGATTCCAGCGGTGGTAATCCACTCTTGCTATCCAGCGACAGGTGGTTTCTGCTCTGGGGTCCAGCGATGGCTGATCTCTTCTCCGACGTCCAGCGCAGCGCATCCTGTGTCCACGGAGACACTGCGGGAATCCCGTCTGCAGAGGAGGACCGGGCCACTCCGTCACCTGACCCCGCCCCCTCTGATGTAACGGAAACCTGCATTACATCAGAGGGGGGCGGGGTCACCCGCATGTCACTGGGGAAACCCAGGCTTTCCCAGTGATGTACGGGTGACCCCGCCCCCCCTCTGATGCGTCAGAGGGGGCGGGGTCATTTTTTACATTTTTCCCATTTGTACACAACACATGCATATCATTCTCTCACTTTCTTTTAACTCTTTTAAATACTTCCTTGCTAAATTTCTGCTTTCCTTATTTTGTTCTGATATCCTTTGCATCCAAAGTATTGTAATACCATACTTCACATACTGTACCTTCTGTTGATGTTTTCTGTTTATGTTCAGACGGGCAGCCATAGTGCTCATCCCATCTTCCCTCAACAACACATATAAAGTATTCTGTTTTAACTCTGATTTCTCTGTTTCTTGACTTTGCTAATGTAGTGCCTGACCCCAAATTCATCCCACAACTTAACATGAAAATGTCCCTTTCTGTCTAGTGTTAATTGTCACCCTTGATCCATCCTGCTCACATAGATAGCTGTTTCTCTAGCTGTGTACTCTGCATGATTCTTAGTCCCCGTGGACTTCGGTGGTAACCCAGTTAACCATTGTGGATCCATGTCCACTTTAACCATTAATCTAGGGGCTCAGTATAGGCGGAACCACACCTTTGGTTCATATATAGCGCTCCTCTTGCGCTGGGCATTTTTGAGGGTCTCTTACCCTTTATTCCCTTACTTAATTTAATGTCCATAATGACTGGCCAGTCTTCTCTACATGTGCCTATACCCTCTTGCCTCTAAAATACTTTATCTAGCAAATGATGACTATACAAGTCATTCATTCATTCAAGATGTACTACATATAACTGTGAACAGCACTATTCTTCCCTTTCTTATCTATAACACTCCAATGGACAGTAGACAAAGACAACATAAACATATAACCACCAATCAATACAGTTTGATTAAGGGGAGTAAAATAGGTACCCTTTGTCCCGAAAATGCCTTACCGATCAAGGAAGTCTGATAACTCAAATGTAAGCAAAAAGGCTTACCTGAGCCGGCTGATTATCAGAAATTCCCTGATCGTCTCAAGCTCCTCGTTTCAGATACTCAGGGTCACCTGGAAACCCCTTATAGGCAAAGCTCGCCACTTGTCATGGGAATTTATAGATAGGCAACTCCTGTCCGCATATTGATTAGTGGTTCCAAATGAATAATAACTACTGCAGTAGGGAACAGACACAAAAGATACGCTCAGCATCTTTCCAAATAACCGTTCGGCTTTATTATGACGCAATTGAAGGTTTTTATACACATGATTATGTAGGTATCACATTAATATTACAATTGTACGTTTATGGTAACAAGGGGCGTATCATAGGCAGGCTAATTCTAATCTGGACTCGAAAGAATGCAAACATGTACTGAAAAAATTATTAGTGCCGTGTGCACAGTGAGGGCAGTTTGCGATACATACAAAATAGAAAACAATTGGGGGCGTGGCCTTGCACCGGAGCGAGATGGCCGCTTAGAGAGAGAGTTCCGCCATCCAGGGAGACAAAGAAGCCCTAGCAGCAGCCTAAAACCCCTCATCTGCTCCACAAGATGACTGCCAGGAGTCACTCGGCTACCCGCTCACAGATGGACCCCTCAACACAGCTGAGCATGAATATTCCGCCATGTTCCGGACTTTCCAGACGGAGACACAGGCCGCAACTCAAGCCGGGGACTGTAGTTTCTCAGGAGGCGCGGCCGCGCCGGCCCCACCGCCGCTCTCACAGACGGGCGCATCTCCCACACACCAATCGCCATTCCTATGCCTGGCGGACCTGCAGAGTGTGGCTGCAGACATCAAAAGCACGCTGACAGCAGCCATTTCGGACCTCAGAAGTGACATAAAGGCGGTGGCAGCAAGGGTTGAGCACGTGGAGGCGGCGGCCATGACACACGGAGCGGCACTGCATCAGGTACAGCAAGTTATCAATGTACACAGCCAACACCTGATAGAAATGCACAGGCATATGGAGGACCTGGACAATAGGGGGCGTAGGCGGAACCTGCGGGTCAGGGGGATCCCGGAGACGGTAGAAGGACCCCAACTCCAATCGGTCATATGGGCTATATTCAATACCCTCCTGGGCAGACCACCTGATACCCCTGTTGAGATGGAGCGCTGCCATAGAGCCCTGCGGCCTAGGGGTAGAGACACTGACCCACCCAGGGACGCGGTATGCTGCCTAGTCAGCCTTACCTTGAAAGAGGAGATACTGCGTCTGGCCCGCAATCACGGCAACCTAGAGCATGAGGGGGCTCGTATCCAACTATACCAGGACCTGTCCGCCATTACGCTGCAGCATAGAAGGGACCTCCGGCCCTTGCTGCAAGCACTGAGAGACAGACACATCCCCTACAGATGGAAGTTTCTGTTCTGCCTGCAGGTGACAAATGGCTCATTTCCTCGTGACTCTGAGGGCACCCCTAATTTCCCTTGGGCCAGATCAATACCACCCTCAGACGAGAGTCCCTGCTGAAAAAAGAGACAGGCGACCTCAGGATGGTCCCTTGCATTGGAACTTAACAGAGGCAGGAGAAGGCCTCTATGAATCTTCCTCCCCACCAGGATTTGCACTGACTGGGAACCAAACTACCGACATAATGAGGCAGGCCATGACTCCTCAACCACTTGGGCAGAGGCACCTGCTTCCAACCCCCACTTGGGTGCCTCAGTCTTTTTTCTGCCACTTTATGTTCCCCTTTCTACAGGAATGTATTCTTTGGCTTGCTGCCCCACCAAGAGCTGGTCACCTAGCTGGTCTATCTCCATGAGCCGTCTGAGGGTGCTTATCAGGTTTGTTATGGGGTACACCTCACGCATGAGATCACACGGGCTATAACTGACTGATCGAGACGGGGCGCCAGCGGTTGGCTTCCCCACGGAGCTCTGCGCCTATGTGGTGCCTCGCTGCGACTCCCCATGCCTACGCAGTTTCACTGGGGAGGCGGGGGGAGTAGGTAAGCTTGGACTAGAAAACCTGCAGGGGTGGTCTGGGGACTAGCGGATGGTCTCCCCTCACAACACGGTGACTCTGCACAAGGGATAGGGAGGGAGCGGAAAATGTCTCAGTATTCTGTTATTTTGCACCTATGGTAAAGTCTGTTATTTGTTGTCTCCTGTTATCTGAGTCTAGTTATGACCTGCTATATAGGGGCGGAACGCTTTTTGGCGGGCTTCCTCTCACCGCTGCCTCAATGGAGAAGAGGAGTAGGGGGAGATGATGACCCGGGGCCCATGAGAGGGGGAGAGCCCTGCGCGGGTCGCCCCTTTGGGTAAATGGGATGCGGGAGGCTCTGGGTGTTGGTAGCAAATTGGATGCTGGGGGGACCGGTTCCTGGAGGCGCCACCACAGGGGGCGTGTCTGGGCAGCGGGACCTCCACCTACCCAAAGCATTGCTTATTAACGCACTACAGCACCAGATGTTATGTTTATCACCACTATCCCTGCCTTCGTTGCCTGGTCAGAAGGCTCTATACTATCCTAATATGACTTGATTTGTATGTTGAGATTAAGTGCGAGTTGGAACAAAGAGTCAGTTAAAACTAAGTTCCTCATTTCCCTATCCTATGCTATGTTAGGCAGTAGGGGGATGGTAGACAGGGGTGACTCCCCACACAATCGAGTACAGGTTTTACATTCATGTGCAGGCATCTGAGCCTGGATCCCTGGATGGTTGGAAATGGATATTTCCTTGGTACCGGTGTTAGTTACCCTCCCACCACAAGGAGGCAGGCACCCACCTTGAACTCAGCCGGCAGGCCCCTACCCTGTTCCTATACCTTACTAGGAACCCCATCAGGTAGATCAGCTGGTCTGCTTCTACCTCCGGTAAATATCTTGTGACCCCCATTAAGGGGTAGCATTGCTGTTACTTGCCCCTACTCAGTAGAGACTCGCCTCATTTCTTCCCTCTCTTTCTTTTTCCTCCCCCCCCCCCCTTTTTCCTTATCTAGCAGCCTATCTTCCTGCTTCCTCACCCCTTCTCCCTTCATATCTTGCCCACCTTCCCACCTAAACTCCCCTTACCCTCCCCCCGAACCTAAAACCTGTGCTCTTTACCCCTGAACAGATTGGGGGAGGCACGGACAAACAAAGACATCCCAGTAACCATGTCCTTAGCGTAGCAAATGACCACTCCCCTCTCCCTTAAGGTATATTCCCTAAATGCGAAAGGCCTCAACATCTCGGAGAAACAGAGCAGTGTCTTAGCAGAGGCACATCGTCTTAGGGCCCAAATACTATTCCTGCAAGAAACACATTTAAATCAGGTTCGGTCCCCCGCTTAACCAACAGTTGGTTTCCGGTGGCTTACCATGCGACTTGCCCCGACTCCAAAACCAAAGGGGTCTCTGTAGTTATGGCCAAATCATTTCCATTCCAGCTCACAGACCAAAAACTAGACCCAGAGGGCAGATTTATATTCCTGAAAGGGACATGGAAAGACAGGCCGATCACATTGGCGAACATTTACTGCCCAAACACCAGGCAGGTGTCCTTCCTAAAAGAGATTCTGGTCCAATTAACTCTATTCAAGACGGGCCTTTTGGTCCTAGGGGGGGACTTCAATATGGCGCTTAACCCGCTCCTTGATACATCCTCAAGTACATCATCAATGCCCTTTGCAGCCTTACGTCAAGCTAAGATGGCGCTAGCATCCCTTGCACTACACGACTCTTGGAGAACGCTCCATCCTCAGGAGAAGGACTTTACATTCTTTTCACCCCCGCACAACAGGTACTCTAGACTTGACTACTTATTCATACACCAGACGGACCTGACTTATCTAAATGACGCTACCATAGAGAACATGTACATTTCAGACCATCACCCAGTGACCCTCACCCTACAGTTCCCGCAGCGATAAGCAAAGACCAGGACCTGGAGACTGGGCGCATCCATTCTTACGGACCCGGGAGACCTGGCGAACATTACAGAATCCATGACAGAATACTTCCAACAGAACCACACCTCAGACGTGTCCCCTATGACCCAGTGGGAAGCACATAAATGTGTCATCAGGGGTAAGCTCCTAGCTATCGCAGCTAGGAAAAAAAAGGCACACCAGGCCCTGTTGAAGGAATTGACCTGCAAAATAACCCTCCTTGAAGCCCAACACAAACGCTTTCTGGCAATTAGCGTAGCTAGGGAGCTTGCGGACACAAGGGCGACGCTCCTAGAGGAACTTTTCAAACGGGCACGGAAGAGGCAGGTCCTATCGCAGAAACTCTTTTATGAACAGGGTAACAAACCTGGTAGGCTGCTAGTCAGATTCACACAAAGACGTACCCTAGCCAACACAGTTCATCATGTCATTGACTCACGAGGTGTAGCTCACTCTAAAAATGAACAGATTGCCAAGCAATTTAGCACATTCTATAGCAACCTCTACAATATAGAGCAGAACGACCATAGGCCCATTCCGACAGAGACCAGACGAGAGCTCATGAGAGACTTCCTCCTCAAGTATAGCCCCCGACCACTCTCCACCACTGACTGGCAAGCCCTAGAGGAACCCCTTTCTATGGAGGAATGGGGGAAGGCCTTGAAACCCATGAAACCAGGTAAAAGCCCGGGTCCTGACAGCTTCTCCGTCCAATACTATAAGTGCTTTGAGGAAATACTGGCACCCAGATTCTTGAAGGTGTTTAACACCCTGGCGCACACACCAGCTAAATCTAAGAGCCTGCTGGAAGCTTATATTACAGTAATCCCCAAAGACAATAAAGACCCGACTGACGTAGCTAACTATCGACCCATATCCCTTCTGAATGTCAACGTCAAATTATTTGCTAAAATCCTGGCCACTCGATTAACTTTTCACGTTCCGGCATGGGTGGGATTGGATCAGGTGGGTTTTGTCCCTGGACGTGAAGCCAGGGACAACACCACCAAGGCCCTTAACCTGCACCACTGGCTCACGTCCACAGGAAGAGAGGGATATTTTCTTGCTATGGATGCGGAGAAGGCGTTCGACAGGGTGGCTTGGGACTATATGGAGGCGGTCCTGGAAACCCTCGGCTTGGGAAGCAGAATGCGAGCACTTATTAAAGCTCTATACAATGAGCCCGGAGCTAGAGTCCGTGTTAATGGCCACCTGTCGGACGCCTTCCCCATCCATAATGGGACTAGACAGGGCTGCCCCCTGTCCCCCCTACTGTACATCCTCACTCTGGAGCCCCTCCTCCGGTGTATCCGGGCAAACCCGGACATAAAGGGAATAGAGGTGCACCAGAGGGAATATAAAATTGCAGCATTCGCGGATGACATTTTGCTTTTCCTCTAGTCCCCACTGACGTCACTGCCAAACCTATTGCCAGTGCTAGAACACTTTAGAAATATTTCGAACCTGAAAATAAATTTCTCAAAATCGTATGCTTTAAACATATCCCTACCTTCTAAAACAGTCAAAAGCTGTCAGGAGAACTTCCCATTTGCCTGGAAACCAGATGCAATAACATACCTGGGAATCTAACTTCCGAGCAATCTCAAAGACCTTTATGATAGCAATTTCCTCAAGGAGTTGAAGCTCATACAACAGGACTTGCTCAAGTGGGATGCCCCCACCATATCCTGGTTCGGTCGGGCCTCTATCTTAAAAATGACGGTACTACCCCGCCTATTGTATAAGCTGCAGACAATCCCAATACGTCTCCCACCCTCCTTCTTTACCACATCAAAACGCATGTGCAGAAAATTCATTTGGGGGGCTAAGGCGGCACGCATGGGCTGGGCAAAACTGGTACTCCCGAAGTCGGGGGGAGGGATTGGGCTTCCAGATCTACAGAGGTACTACTGGGCGGTACACTTAAGCCGAGTAGTAGATTGGAAACTGCATGACAAATGTAAAGGCTGGGTGCCCTTGGAAAAGCGGATTGCGGGTACTGAACTACAGCATTCCCCATGGCTATCCAAACCGCACGTGACGCAGGAGGCCCAGGAGACCCGTTGATTGGTGCGACTCTATACGAATTTGACAGGGCATGTAAAGTACACTCACTCTCCACACCACTCTGCCCAATCACTCCAGTGAAGGGCAACCCAGCCTTCCCTCCGGGACTAGAGAGTGGATTCCTTCAAGCAGAATGGCCACACACGGAGATGATGGCCAAACATTTTTTCTCCAGGGGTAGGTTCCTTAGACAGGGGGAATTGGCGTCGCGTTCAGATACAAAAACATTCCCATTTTGGGCGTACTTGCAGCTAAAACACTTTTTAGACATGGGACCGGGTACACATTTTCATCCACAAAGGCTCTATGAGCACCCACATACAAGAAAACGGGTACAAAACGAGATGGTACAGGACACCGGAAATTATCCATAAATACATGCAGACTATTTCCGACCGGTGCTGGAGGTGTGAGCAGAATCTCGGCTCGCTCCTTCATATCTGGAGGTCATGCCCACTAATTCTCCCGTTCTGGCGTAAAATTGACGAAATTGTGCTGGAAGTTTCCTCTCTGCCGCTAGAATTCTCCCCAGCCCAATATCTCCTACATATTTCCAAAATCCCTCGTAGAAAATATCTTAAGTCAATTGCGCTGCAAATGATCAACGCGGCGAGACTATGTATCCTAGTACACTGGAGGTCTACGACACCCCCATCCTTAAAAGAATGGGTAATCAGGATGAACCAGATAGCAACAATGGAGGAGCTAATTAGCACAGCCCATGACAGGATTGATACGTATTCTGCAATCTGGACACCCTGGCTTGACTATCGCCAGACGCAAAATTGTCAAGACTTGATTTAGGATAACCCCGCGTAGGGCAAGAATGAACTAGAAGCAAATTTGAACACCCTGAGGAGGGCAGTTGGTGGCGGCCCCACCCCCTCCTATGACGTAGCTGAAACTGTGCCTCCCCCAATCCCTCCCCTCCCCCCCCTTCACTTCCCTTACCCATTCTTGCCCCCCCCTTCTTTACCCCTGCCTTTCTCTTTTCTATTCTCATCTTCCTTATCTTCAGCCTTATCCATGAACACTAGACGCTCCAGATTAGAATGTCGACCATCTTCCTAGTTGCTCCCATGTTTTGAATACTAGACGCTACAACTCGAAGCGACACAGGTCACTGAGCATATAGGTCCCGCACATTAGTATTTGTACAACTAGGCCCAGAAGCCACTTATGCGAGGGCCATTACGAGGGCATGCCTTCCCAGTGTCCAGTAAAATGGAATCATATTGCCCTCCTGAAACAGGAAGTACAGAACTAAAAGCGGACGGGCCCCCGCCAAGTTACACTACTAAGAAGGGCCGAATAATAGATCCACTCAGGGACTGATACTGCCAAACCACATGTTATGATGTTTTTGAATTGACAACTTATGTTTGTGGATGCCACTGTGACCTTACCGTTTAATACCCGACACGTCATGTGATATATGTATTTGTAGTCATCTTTGATATGCTGCTGTATTGGCTTTGTTATGTTGAAAAATTTTTCAATAAAAATCTTTATGGAAAAAAAAAAAAAAAGAAAACAATTACAGGCATACCCCACTTTTAAGTACACAATGGGGTTTATTTACTAAAGCTAGCAAGTGCGCAATCAGGCTAATTTTTGCATAGAAACCAATGAGCTTCTAACCTCAGCTTGATCAATTAAGTTTTGGTAACAAAACCTGGAAGCTCATTGGTTTCTATGCAGAAGTGAGCCTGATTTTGCACTTACTAGCTTTAGTAAATAAACCCCATTGTGTACTTAAAAGTGGGGTATGCCTGCATATACAGAACTTACAAATTTCCATTAGAAGGGGAACCCTGAACCAAAATAAAAAAAAATTGCCTGGCCCCGCCCCCTCTGACGCCACGGGGAAGCCATTGGGAAGTCCCTGTGCGTCAGAAGGGGGCGGGGTCACCCGAGTACGTCACCATGTGGCCCTGCCCTCAGTTATAAAAGAACTGTCACCTGAGAGGATGGTCATTACGGCGGGTGCCTCCCATGGATTTGGATCGGTGGCGTGCAGGTTTTTCTTCTTTTTTTTTTCAGTCCATCGGCGGAGCGAGAGAAGATGAATGGACTTCGTGGGACATTACATTTTTTTTATTTTTTAATAAAGGACTTGTCCCAAGATGTGTCTTGTGGTTTTTTAACATTTTGACACTTTTTTGTGAAATGGTAGGGGTACAATGTACCCGTTACCATTTCAAACAGGGGGGGGTGGGATCTGGGGCCCTTCCAGATTCCAATAAGCCCCCTGCCCGCAGACCCCCACAAGCTACCCCAAAGCACCCTCCCCATGTTGAGGGCATGTGGCCTGGTATGGTTCAGGAGGGGGGCCGCCCTCTTGTCCCCCCTATTTTCCTGTGGCCTGCCAGGTTGCGTGCTCGAATAAGGGTCTGGTATGGATTTTTGGGGGTTCCCCTTAATATCCATACCAGACCTGAAGGGCCTGATATGGATTTTTTTTTTAATTTGGTTCGGGGGTTACCCTTAATATTCATACCAGACCCAAAGGGCCTGGTATGGATTTGTGGGGGGACCCCCTTGCTGTTTTTTTCAATTACTTTTATCTGTATTGCCGAGACCCGACAATTCATTATAGCCGGGAGTAGTTTTAAATTACTTTTTTTCTTTTAGAAATGTCATTTTGTGCAGGGACTGTTGTAAACACGGGAAAAATGCACCACTTTACAGGCATTCTATAGACACCCCCAGGTACGAAACTTAAAGGAATATTTCACTTTTATTGTTTCACTTTAAGCATTATTAAAATCACTGATCCAAGAAAAAACTGCAGTTTTTAAAACTTTTTTTGCATTGATACATGTCCCCTGGGGCAGGACCCAGGTCCCCAAACATTTTTTATGACAATACCATGCATATAAGCCTTTAAAATTAGCACTTTTGATTTCTCCCATAGACAATTCATTATAACCACGAGTAGTTTTAAATTACTTTTTTTCCTTTAGAAATTTAATTTTGTGCAGGGACTGTTGTAAACACGGGAAAATGTGCCAATTTACAGGCATACTATAGACACCCCCCCAGGTATGAAATGTAAAGGAATATTTCACTTTTATTGTTTCACTTTAAGCATTATTAAAATCCCTGCTCCCGAAAAAACTGCAGTTTTTAAAACTTTTTTTTGCATTGATACATGTCCCCTGGGGCAGGACCCAGGTCCCCAAACACTTTTTATGACAATACCAGCATATAAGCCTTTAAAATTAGCACTTTTGATTTTTCCCATAGACTTTTAAAGGGTGTTCCGCAGCTTTCGAAATTGCCGCGAATACCCCAAATTGTTCGCTATTCGGTGAACAGGTGAACACCCGATGTTCAAGTCGAACTTACGTTGGACTCGAACATCAGGCTCCTCCCAACCAAAACACAACCTGCATCCAACTTGAATCAGTGCTAGCCAAATTGGATGACTTAGAAAATAAGAGCAGGCAATACAATTTCCGCATCAGAAGGGATCCCTTTTCATCAAGGACATTATCCCTGACATCCAAGGCCAAAGACTCGAGCTGGACAGGGCACATAGAGCCCTGCAACCCTCCTGTCAAGATGGGCTCCCGAGGGATGTTGTGGTCAAACTCCACTATTACGGAGTGAAAGAAGACATAATGAGAAGAACTCGCAATCTGGACAACCTCTCCTTCCAGGGGAACAAAATCAAAACCACTTCAGCAACCAGCAGTCAAACCAAGCTCCCCCAAGCATCTCCCTTCCTAGCAGCCTGCTGACCCCGCTGTGGAACAAGCAGCTATCGAAGATACACCAACACTCTTACCCCCCAAGATGAGCAGCTCTCCCTTGAATCCCTAACAGGATGTCTAACCTCTACTTCTGGGCTGGATGGTTGCCCCATTCGTTTGTGGACTGCTCTACACACACTTGGTTACCAGGTTACCTTAATGGACCAATGGTCACATTGTGTTGGGTCCCATTAGCCCTCTCAATGGCTGACTTGGGATACCTTCTTCTCCTTCAGTCTCGAATCCTGGCAGACCCATTACCCACCCGCCTGTGACTGTTTGCACAAAGTTATGCTTCTACTAGTTACCCTTTCTCTGATGTATTTTTGCTCCCTCCCTCTCCTCCTACACCCTCCCCTACCCTCCCTTCCCCTGCAGAGATCCCCATAACCTACCGTTAATGTGAGGTTTAATTTACTGTTGGTTTTGTTATTCTGAACCTGATTGCTCCTCTTTACTCCCTCCTTCTAGGGTCCCACAACTCCTTCCTCCCCTGCAGGGGGCCATAATGGCCTGAGCGGCCCAACATGTCACTCCATCTGTTGTGATGCAGAGAAGTTATTCTCCTCTGGTGACACCAGAAAAGCAACCTTTACCAGGGTTGCCTCATCACCGATCCCACCCATATCGGGGGGCTCAGACTAGGACTTGGTTTGCCAGTCCTGGTGCTACATTGATATACGCTGTAATATTCAGAACTCATCATTTCCCTACTCATCTGTTGTCCCTTCTTTCTCTTTTACCTATGCCTTGCCTCCCCTCCTCTAACCTTTTCAAATGTATCCTACAGGAAACTTTGTGGAGAATACCCTTCGATCCCTCTATCCACATACTCCCAGGGTCTTAAGGGACGACCCCCGATCTCCAGCGGCTGAGGTAAGCTCCCCTCACATGTATTCGCTACTCCCTCCAAACGCTCATGGCTGACTTGAACCCCCACCCAATGACTCTCAGGATTGCTTCACATAACACGCAGGGGCTTAACTCACAATCCAAACGGCGGAAGGCCCTTCAAAGAGGTCTTGATATTGTCTTACTACAGGAGACCCATTTTCCCACCAGTTACACCCCCCATTTTCTCCACTGTCATTTCCCCACCTTCTATTTGGCAAATGCAGACTCTAAAAAAGGGGAGTTGCCATCCTTTTCTATAAACGGATCCCATTCACACACATACACACAGTTAGGGACTTGGACGGCAGATATATCCTGATCAAAGGGCTCATTGAAGGGGTGATGTATTCCATCATCTCATATTATACCCCTAACCAAGGCCAAGTGCACTTCTTCTCCTCCATGTTGTCATCCCTCTCCCCCCTACTGGAAGGCAGAGTAATTATATGAGGCGACTCCAACATCACTTTTGACCACCTGCTAGACAAGTCAACCCAGGACAGACCGCATCTAAAAAAAACACCTAAACAGAGTCTCCATATAGCCCGTCTACTTCATGCCCTGGGCTTTATTGACACCTGGAGGGAACTGAACCCCACAGCTAAAGACTATACACATTACTCGGCCCTGCACAGGTCATACGCAAGAATGAACCACATCTTTATCCCCAACTCGGAGATTCACACAGCCTAACACGCATCTATTCATGGGGTACCCTGGTCGGACCACTCTTTAGGGATCTTTAGAACCACTAGCTCTCAGTGGCGCCTTAACAAATCCCTCCTATCTAACCCAGTTCACTGCACTATGCCTGAAAGGGATATTTGGGAATTCTTCCTCCTTAACGATACTGGAGACACAACCCTGAGCTCCCTCTGGGGGGCCCATAAAGCTGTCTTAAGGGGAAAAATGATCCAACTTGAGTCCAAACTAAAAAGAGAAAGGAAAGCAGATGTAGAGAAACTAGAAAAAGACTGCAAATCCCTCAGCACGTCCCACAAGATTAATCCTACTCCCGATACCCTAGCTAAACTAGAATCTTCTGGAGTAGCCGTGAATCTGGCCCTGACCTCCAATACAGACAAACATCTTAGATGGGTGAGTGGCAGATTCTATCTGCAGGCCGACAAAATTGGTCCGCAATTAGCAGCTAAACTCTCCCCCAGAATAAAAACTTTCTCCCTCCCCAAAATCAAATCCCTGTCAGGTACCCTGATCCAAAACCCTTTTCACTCCTTCTACTCCAAACTTTACTCTGCACATGACCCAAATGTTCCTAACTCTATTGACTCATTCCTAGAGGACATAACCCTCCCCAAACTCTCGGATTCCCCACCGCTCTATCCTGGATCACCCTTCCAGGAAAATGAAGTCCAAAAGGTCATTAAAATCTCAAGAAAGGCTCAGCCCCAGGCCCTGATGGCTTTTCAGCTCATTATTACAAAAAATTGCCTGAGGTCCTCTCTCCTCGTCTGGTCCATCTCTACAACACCCTGCACGAGGGTTCCCCCCTGGAACCAGCAGCCAATCTAGCTTATATCACCGTTATTCCCAAACAAGGTAAAGACCCCAGTGAAGTGGGCAATTATAGGCCAACCTCGTTAGTCAATAATGACTTAAAGATAATGACGAAAATCTTAGCTAACAGACTGGCTTCCTTCATTGATACCTATATCCATAAGGATCAGGTGGGATTTATCCCCAGGAGCCAGGGGCCAGACCAGATTAGGAGAAGATGTGGACTTAATTTCCCTCATGCAATCCTCTTGGGATGGTGGCCCTTCACAGGAGGGTTATGTCCTTTCCATAGACCTCCAAAAGGCCTTTGACATGGTCACCTGGCCCTACCTCTTCACCATCCTACAGAAATGGGGTTTTGGCCCAGAATTTATTAGAACCCTGGAGACCCTTTATTCTTCTCCTAAAGCCCAAATCAGACTACAAGGTCACCTCTCTGACCAATTCCCCATCCTAAAAGGTACCAGGCAAGGGTGCCCCCTTCCCCCCCTCCTTTTTGCCATCACGATAGAAACTTTGGCATTAGCTATTAGACAACACCCTGACATACATGGGGCAAAATGCGGTCAATTGACCCATAAGTGTGCCTTTTTCGCAGACGATGTCCTTCTTTGTCACTTCCCCTCTCATCTCCACCCCCAATATCCTCAGACTTCTAAAAACATTTGGATCTGTTTCAGGCCTGCAAGTCAACATGACCAAATCAACAGCCCTTAACATATAAACCCCCCTAGATCTACTGGATAGATTAAAAAGACACTTCCCCTTCTCCTGGAGCCCATCCTCTCTCCCCTACCTGGGCGTTCATCTCACTTCTAAAATGAAACTGTTAAGCCAATGCAATTACCCCCCTATGTTCAAGAGATTATCGGATGACCTTTCCCAATGGTCTCTCTACAAATTGTCCTGGCTGGGGAGAGTGAATGCGGTCAAGATGACCTTGCTACCCAGATTTTTGTACCTCTTCCACTCCCTCCCAATACCCTTAACCAAGCATCTCCTAGATAATCTGCAGTCAGCAATTATACGCTTCATCTGGGGCAGCAAGGTTCATCGCCTATCCAAGACTGTACTGTTTAGATTTAGGAAAAAAGGGGGACTAGGACTACCCAATTTATGGTGGTATTATCAGGCGGACCCCAATTTTATCCCCCACACTCTCTCATTCCATAAATTCCATAACCTTATGTTATTCCATACATAAACAGCACTCCCTGACATCAGCCTGGCACCCTCTTGCACATATTTTCCATAATCCCCTTTTCCCCCCGGGTCTCTATATCAAGGCCTTCAGGTGGTGGCTAGACAAGGGCCTCTAATGAATGTTTCAATGGTCCCATCACACTTAGCTATTGCATCTCTAAATTGGACATGCCACTTTTGGAAACATTCCGATACAATCAGTTGTTACATTTCTTGCGTCAGGTGTGGAAAAGTTCTGAGAGCCCTCTTGCTGTAACCCAATATGAGCTATGGTGTTCCTCAGCCGTGAGCGTGAGAATCTCCCTAATCTACCCAGCCTTAGCCAAACCTTTGGAGAAAGCAAACTACATGCTGAAATGGGAGCATGACCTCAAGATTGATGCCACGTACACACGATCGAACTTTCCGGTGGTATTGTCCGCTGGACTAGATTAGAAGCAGAAGGCGACAGTGACAGAAGCCCGGGCCACCGCTAGTAGGGATGGGCCCGGTGCTCGATGCAACCCATGTTCGCATCGAGCACCGGGTGTTCGCTCGCTCGGCGAGCCCAGAACTATTTTGGCCGCTCGCATCACGTTCGTGTGATGCGAGCGGCCCCGCAATGCATTGCGGCCGGCGCGGCCGGCGCAGTGCATTGCTGGCTGATGATTGGCCAAGCATGCACTGTGACCCCGCATGCTTGGCCAATCACAGCGCCGGAAACTCGAAGAGCCATAATTGGCTACAGGCAGGACGCCTGTAGCCAATTACAGCTCAAGGGCTTTAGTACACGCCCCCCCCTATAAAAGGCTGCCACGCCGTCTGTGCCGGTCACATGCTGTTCCGGCGCAGATAGAGCAGGATAGTTCTGTGACACTCTGCTGGATTTAGTTAGTTAGAGAGATTTACTTAGAGAGATTGAGTTAGATAGATTCATTTAGAAAGATTGATTTAGAAAGAGGGGCTTGTAGTGTGTTCGTGGCAGGCAGGCAGAGCTCCTATATTTTGTTCCCAGAAGCACCTATAGGACTTGTAGTGTGTTCGTGGCAGGCAGGCAGAGCTCCTATATTTTGTTCCCAGAAGCACCTATAGGACTTGTAGTGTGTTCGTGGCAGGCAGGCAGAGCTCCTATATTTTGTTCCCAGAAGCACCTATAGGACTTGTAGTGTGTTCGTGGCAGGCAGGCAGAGCTCCTATATTTTCTTCCCAGAAGCACCTATAGGACTTGTAGTGTGTTCGTGGCAGGCAGGCAGAGCTCCTATATTTTCTTCCCAGAAGCACCTATAGGACTTGAAGTGTGTTAGTCCCATCACACAGAGATCATATATTTTGTTCCCAGAAGCACCTATAGGACTTGAAGTGTGTTAGTCCCATCACACAGAGATCATATATTTTGTTCCCAGAAGCACCTATAGGACTTGAAGTGTGTTAGTCCCATCACACAGAGATCATATATTTTGTTCCCAGAAGCACCTATAGGACTTGAAGTGTGTTAGTCCCATCACACAGAGATCATATATTTTGTTCCCAGAAGCACCTATAGGACTTAAAGTGTGTTAGTCCCATCACACAGAGATCATATATTTTGTTCCCAGAAGCACCTATAGGACTTGAAGTGTGTTAGTCCCATCACACAGAGATCATATATTTTGTTCCCAGAAGCACCTATAGGACTTGTAGTGTGTTAGTGCCAGCACACAGAGATCATATATATTTTCTTCCCAGAAGCACCTATAGGACTTGAAGTGTGTTCGTGGCAGGCAGGCAGAGCTCCTATATTTTTTTCCCAGAAGCACCTATAGGACTTGAAGTGTGTTAGTGGCATCACACAGAGCTCATATATTTTGTTCCCAGAAGCACCTATAGGACTTGTAAGTGTGTTAGTCCCATCACACAGAGATCATATATTTTGTTCCCAGAAGCACCTATAGGACTTGAAGTGTGTTAGTCCCATCACACAGAGATCATATATTTTGTTCCCAGAAGCACCTATAGGACTTGAAGTGTGTTAGTCCCATCACACAGACCATATATTTTGTTCCCAGAAGCACCTATAGGACTTGAAGTGTGTTAGTCCCATCACACAGAGATCATATATTTTGTTCCCAGAAGCACCTATAGGACTTGAAGTGTGTTAGTCCCATCACACAGAGATCTATATTTTGTTCCCAGAAGCACCTATAGGACTTGAAGTGTGTTAGTCCCATCACACAGAGATCATATATTTTGTTCCCAGAAGCACCTATAGGACTTGAAGTGTGTTAGTCCCATCACACAGAGATCCTATCTTTTGTTCCCAGAAGCACCTATAGGACTTGAAGTGTGTTAGTCCCATCACACAGAGATCATATATTTTGTTCCCAGAAGCACCTATAGGACTTGAAGTGTGTTAGTCCCATCACACAGACCTATATTTTCTTCCCAGAAGCACCTATAGGACTTGAAGTGTGTTAGTCCCATCACACAGAGATCATATATTTTGTTCCCAGACGCACCTATAGGACTTGAAGTGTGTTAGTCCCATCATCACACAGACCTATATTTTCTTCCCAGAAGCACCTATAGGACTTGAAGTGTGTTAGTCCCATCACACAGAGATCTCATATTTTGTTCCCAGAAGCACCTATAGGACTTGAAGTGTGTTAGTCCCATCACACAGACCTATATTTTCTTCCCAGAGGCACCTATAGGACTTGAAGTGTGTTAGTCCCATCACACAGAGATCATATATTTTGTTCCCAGAAGCACCTATAGGACTTGAAGTGTGTTAGTCCCATCACACAGACCTATATTTTCTTCCCAGAAGCACCTACAGGACTTGAAGTGTGTTAGTCCCATCACACAGAGATCTTATATTTTGTTCCCAGAAGCACCTATAGGACTTGAAGTGTGTTAGTCCCATCACACAGAGATCATATATTTTTTCCCAGAAGCACCCATAGGACTTGAAGTGTGTTAGTCCCATCACACAGAGATCATATATTTTGTTCCCAGAAGCACCTATAGGACTTGAAGTGTGTTAGTCCCATCACACAGAGATCATATATTTTGTTCCCAGAAGCACCTATAGGACTTGAAGTGTGTTAGTCCCATCACACAGAGATCCTATATTCTGTTCCCAGAAGCACCTATAGGACTTGAAGTGTGTTAGTCCCATCACACAGACCTATATTTTCTTCCCAGAAGCACCTATAGGACTTGAAGTGTGTTAGTCCCATCACACAGAGATCATATATTTTGTTCCCAGAAGCACCCATAGGACTTGAAGTGTGTTAGTCCCATCACACAGAGATCATATATTTTGTTCCCAGAAGCACCTATAGGACTTGAAGTGTGTTAGTCCCATCACACAGAGATCCTATATTTTGTTCCCAGAAGCACCTATAGGACTTGAAGTGTGTTAGTCCCATCACACAGAGATCCTATATTTTGTTCCCAGAAGCACCTATAGGACTTGAAGTGTGTTAGTCCCATCACACAGAGATCATATATTTTGTTCCCAGAAGCACCCATAGGACTTGAAGTGTGTTAGTCCCATCACACAGAGATCATATATTTTGTTCCCAGAAGCACCTATAGGACTTGAAGTGTGTTAGTCCCATCACACAGACCTATATTTTCTTCCCAGAAGCACCAATAGGACTTGAAGTGTGTTAGTGCCATCACACAGAGATCCTATATTTTCTTCGCAGAAGCACCCATAGGACTTGAAGTGTGTTAGTCGCATCACACAGAGCTCCTATATTTTTCTTCTCAGCAGCACCCACAGGACTTCTAGTGTGTTAGTGGCATCACACAGAGCTCCTCTATTTTCTTCGCAGAAGCACCCATAGGACTTCTAGTGTGTTAGTGGCATCACACAGAGCTCCTATATTTTCTTCTCAGCAGCACCCACAAGACTTCTAGTGTGTTAGTGGCATCACACAGAGCTCCTCTATTTTCTTTGCAGAAGCACCCATAGGACTTCTAGTGTGTTAGTGGCATCATACAGAGCTCCTATATTTTCTTCTCAGCAGCACCCACAGGACTTCTAGTGTGTTAGTGGCATCACACAGAGCTCCTCTATTTTCTTTGCAGAAGCACCCACAGGACTTCTAGTGTGTTAGTGGCATCACACAGAGCTCCTCTATTTTCTTTGCAGAAGCACCCATAGGACTTCTAGTGTGTTAGTGGCATCACACAGAGCTCCTATATTTTCTTCTCAGCAGCACCCACAGGACTTCTAGTGTGTTAGTGGCATCACACAGAGCTCCTCTATTTTCTTTGCAGAAGCACCCATAGGACTTCTAGTGTGTTAGTGGCATCACACAGAGCTCCTATATTTTCTTCTCAGCAGCACCCACAGGACTTCTAGTGTGTTAGTGGCATCACACAGAGCTCCTCTATTTTCTTTGCAGAAGCACCCATAGGACTTCTAGTGTGTTAGTGGCATCACACAGAGCTCCTATATTTTCTTCTCAGCAGCACCCACAGGACTTCTAGTGTGTTAGTGGCATCACACAGAGCTCCTCTATTTTCTTTGCAGAAGCACCCATAGGACTTCTAGTGTGTTAGTGGCATCACACAGAGCTCCTATATTTTCTTCTCAGCAGCACCCACAGGACTTCTAGTGTGTTAGTGGCATCACACAGAGCTCCTCTATTTTCTTTGCAGAAGCACCCATAGGACTTCTAGTGTGTTAGTGGCATCACACAGAGCTCCTATATTTTCTTCTCAGCAGCACCCACAGGACTTCTAGTGTGTTAGTGGCATCACACAGAGCTCCTCTATTTTCTTTGCAGAAGCACCCATAGGACTTCTAGTGTGTTAGTGGCATCACACAGAGCTCCTATATATTCTTCTCAGCAGCACCCACAGGACTACCGACTACAATGGCTGGAAGACCGCCAAGGGGAGGCAGAGCGTGCAGAGCCAAGAACACAGGGCAGGCAGGCTCTGTTTCTAGTGGACGTGGCCGTGGCCATGGACGTGGTCGTGCATCGTCATCAGCACATGGCCATGGGACACGCGCGTCTTTGTTTTCGGCAGCTGGACATGTGGAGCCGCATCATGCTGAAGGCTTGGTAGAATGGATGACCAAGCCCTCCTCATCCTCTCTCACCCAGGCTCAGGGTACTGGCAGAGCATCATCAGCCACCCCTTCCCTAGACCCACCATGTCCTCCTGAGGAGTCCCCCGAACTCTTTGAGCACAGTGTTGGGTACATGCTCCAGGAGGATGCCCAACGATTCGAAGGCTCGGATGATGATACCCAGCTTGAGGAATCTGGCAGTACTGTTCCACCAGCTGCAGCTTACTGCCAGGTTTGCTCTAGTGGTGAAGAGGGAGGGGATGATGAGGTCACTGACTCCACGTGGGTGCCTGAAGGGAGAGAGGAGGAGGACGAGGAGGAGGAGGATGCGGCGTCACATGTCCAACGAGGCAGGATGCCCCCTGGAGGCCAGGTAGAGGCCAGCACAGCAACTGTACAACACCGTAGAGCTCCGCCTGTGCAGGGCGCTGCCTCTGCACGTTATCAGAAAAGTTCTTTGGTGTGGGCCTTTTTTGAGACGAGTGCATCAGATCGCACCACTGCTATTTGCAATATTTGTCTCAAGCGTATCTCGCGTGGCCAAAACATCAGCCGCTTGGGCACCACAAGCATGAGCAGACATATGGCGACCTGCCATGCAGCTCGTTGGCAGGCACACATAAAAGACCCACACCAAAGAACTAAGCGGACCTCTCCTTGCTCCTCCTCAGCTGGGATCTCCATCCCCACTACACCTTCAGTCCTCTCTGAAAGCTGCTCTGAGAGGACTGAAGGTGTAGAATTAGGTGTGTCACAACCAAGTACTTGCAGTACACCGACGTCCGATTGCAGCAGGCAAATTTCCCTGCCCCAGCTGCTGGACCGTAGAAAGAAGTACACTCCCAGCCATCCACATGCCCAGCGGTTGAATGCTAGCCTGGCTAAATTGCTAGCACTTCAACTGCTGCCTTTTCAGTTGGTAGACTCGGCCCCCTTCCGTGAGTTTGTTTAATGTGCGGTTCCTCAGTGGCAGGTTCCCAAACGCCACTTTTTCTCACGGAAGGCGATTCCGTCTCTCTACCGGCATGTGGAGGGCAATGTCCATGCCTCGCTGGACAGGGCGGTCAGCGGTAAGGTGCATATTACCGCTGACTCATGGTCCAGCAGGCATGGACAGGGACGGTACCTTTCTTTCACGGCCCATTGGGTCACTCTATTGGCAGCTGGGAGGGATGCAGGACAAGGTGCAGTAGTGTTGGAGGTTGTTCCGCCACCACGCCTCCAAAACGCTACTACTGCTACTGGTTGTGACACACCTCTCTCCTCCACCCCCTCCTCTTCTTCTTCCTCCAGTGCTCTGTCCTTGGAACCAGCGGTGCTCCGTAGGCGTACAAGGGGCTACGCAAGTACGCAGGCAAAAAGATGCCATGCCGTGCTTGCGCTGGTGTGTTTGGGGGACAGGAGCCACACTGGGCCAGAGGTTCTGGCAGCTCTGCAGGGGCAGGCCGAGAGGTGGTTGACGCCACGTCAGCTTAAGCCAGGAATGGTCGTTTCTGACAATGGCACCAACCTCCTCTCCGCCCTGCGACAGGGGCAGCTCACCCATGTGCCCTGCATGGCTCACGTCCTCAACCTGGTGGTGCAGCGGTTCTTGGGCAGGTTCCCAGGCTTACAGGATGTCCTGAGGCAGGCCAGGAAAGTCTGTGTGCATTTCCGCCGATCTTATAATGCCAGTGCTCGGCTGACTGAGCTGCAAAAGGAGCTGAACCTGCCCAAGAACCGCCTAATATGTGACATGCCCACCAGGTGGAACTCAACGTTGGCCATGCTGCAGCGACTGCACACGCAGCAGAGGGCCATCAATGAGTACCTTTGCGACTATGGCACCAGGACAGGGTCAGGGGAGCTTGGTTTTTTTTCCCCACGTCAGTGGAGCATGATCAGGGATGCATGCACTGTCCTCTCACCATTTGAGGAGGCCACGAGGATGGTGAGCAGTGACAGTGCATGCATCAGTGACACTGTCCCTCTTGTCCACCTGTTGGAGCATACGCTGCGTGGGATAATGGACAGGGCACTTGAGGCAGAACAGAGGCAGGAAGAGGAGGACTTCCTTGCCTCTCAAGGCCCCCTTTATCCGGACAGTGTTCCTTCTGTCCCACCCATCACACAGGAAGAGGATGAGGAGGAGGAGGAGGAGGAGGAGGAGGATTGTGTGAGCATGGAGGTGGAGCCTGGCACTCAGCATCAGCAGCAGCAGTCTTTTAGGGATGATGTACAGTCCCAACAAACCAGTGGACTTGTACGTGGCTGGGAGGAGGTGGCTGGCGATCATGTCATCCTCAGTGACCCAGAAGACTCCGGACCGAATGCCTCAGCTAACCTACGCTGCATGGCCTCCCTGATCCTGCAAAGCCTGCGGAAGGATCCTCGTGTTCTTCGGATCAAGGAGAGGGACCATTACTGGCTGGCCACTCTCCTTGATCCGCGGTACAAGGGTAAGGTTGCGGACCTTATCTTGCCGTCGCAGAGGGAGCAGAGGATGAGACATCTCAGGGAGGCCTTGCAGAAAGGTCTGTGCAACGCGTTCCCAGAAACTGGGAGGCTACAAACTCCTGGTCCTGAGCGACGAGTTGCTGAGGCTTCGGTCAGTAGCAGAAGGAGCGGTGGGGAAGGTGGACGTCTGACCGATGCGTTCAGACAATTTTTTAGTCCGCAGCCCCAAGGTATGATCAGTTCCAGCAACCATTGCCAGCGTCTGATATACATGGTGCAGGAATACCTTGGGGCAAGGTCAGACTTGGACACCTTTCCCACCGAAAATCCTCTGGCTTACTGGGTCCTGAGGATGGATCACTGGCCAGAGCTTGCACAGTATGCAATTGAGCTACTGGCCTGTCCTGCCTCCAGCGTTCTTTCCGAACGCACATTCAGTGCTGCTGGAGGATTTGTCACCGATCATAGGGTGCGCCTGTCCACCGCCTCGGTTGATCGACTGACCTTCATCAAAATGAATCAGTCTTGGATCACCACCAGCTACCAGGCACCTGAGGCGGATATAACCGAATAATTTTTAATATCACATCCCTTCAAGACTGCTTATGCTGATGCTGAGTGACTGTCCTCTTATGTTCACTGACTATCCTCTTCCTCCTCCTCAATGATCCATGCCACCACACCAGTGCCTAAGGCACAATTTTTCAGCCCCTGTTTAACAGGGGCGTCTACATACAATTTTTATAAAAAAATGCTTTGCAACACGTGTGACTGCTGTGCTCCAAGTACAGTATCTGTGAGGGGTTGCAGTGTTGTGGCACCAGCACCAGTGCCTAAGGCACAATTTTTCAGCCCCTGTTTAACAGGGGCGTGTACTTACAATTTTTAAAAAAATGCTTCGCAACACGTGTGACTGCTGTGCTCCAAGTACAGTATCTGTGAGGGGTTGCATTGTTGTGGCACCAGCACCAGTGCCTAAGGCACAATTTTTCAGCCCCTGTTTAACAGGGGCGGGTAATTAAAATTTTTAAAAAAAATGCTTTGCAACACGTGTGACTGCTGTGCTCCAAGTACAGTATCTGTGAGGGGTTGCAGTGTTGTGGCACCAGCACCAGTGCCTAAGGCACAATTTTTCAGCCCCTGTTTAACAGGGGCGGGTAATTACAATTTTTTAAAAAAATGCTTCGCAACACGTGTGACTGCTGTGCTCCAAGTACAGTATCTGTGAGGGGTTGCAGTGTTGTGGCACCAGCACCAGTGCCTAAGGCACAATTTTTCAGCCCCTGTTTAACAGGGGCGTCTACATACAATTTTTATAAAAAAATGCTTTGCAACACGTGTGACTGCTGTGCTCCAAGTACAGTATCTGTGAGGGGTTGCAGTGTTGTGGCACCAGCACCAGTGCCTAAGGCACAATTTTTCAGCCCCTGTTTAACAGGGGCGTGTACTTACAATTTTTAAAAAAAATGCTTCGCAACACGTGTGACTGCTGTGCTCCAAGTACAGTATCTGTGAGGGGTTGCATTGTTGTGGCACCAGCACCAGTGCCTAAGGCACAATTTTTCAGCCCCTGTTTAACAGGGGCGGGTAATTAAAATTTTTAAAAAAAATGCTTTGCAACACGTGTGACTGCTGTGCTCCAAGTACAGTATCTGTGAGGGGTTGCAGTGTTGTGGCACCAGCACCAGTGCCTAAGGCACAATTTTTCAGCCCCTGTTTAACAGGGGCGGGTAATTACAAATCTTGATCTAATAGTTCACAGCAGGGCCCATTCCTGCGCCCACCAAGAGTAACTATGAGGGCCTACAGTCTTGTGGCAACACCGTCCACCACCACCGCCAAAGGCCCAATTTTTCTGCCCTGTTCATCAGGTGCTTGCAATTACAAATCTTGATCTAATAACTCACAGCAGGGCCCATTCTTGCGCCCACCAAGAGTAACTGTGAGAGCTTACAGTCTTGTGGCAACACCGTCCACCACCACCGCCAAAGGCCCAATTTTTCTGCCCTGTTCATCAGGTGCTTGCAATTACAAATCTTGATCTAATAACTCACAGTAGGGCCCATTCCTGCGCCCACCAAGAGTAACTGTGAGAGCTTACAGTCTTGTGGCAACACCGTCCACCACCACCACCACCCCCAATTTTTCTGCCCTGTTCAACAGGTGCATGCAATTACAAATCTTGATCTATTAACTCACAGCAGGGCCCATTCCTGTGCCCACCAGTCTTGTGGCTACACCAACATCTAATAGGGCAAATTTCTGCAGAGTATATACGCCAGGCCCCTACTTTCAAACATCCAACTTACAAACGACTCCTACTTGCAAATGGAAAGAGAAAACAGGAAGTGAGAGGAAATCTACCCCTAGGAAGGGAAATTCTATCCTGTTAGATTTAATTTGGGAAAAAGGTATCTCCTCTCTACTGATACTTTATCACCAATCCTTGTTTCAATTAAAACCCCACTTTTTCCAAAAACATTTGTCATTGGGACGGAAAGTGAGGTGACATGTTCTGAACAGATGTGCAAAGACAGCAAATGTTACAGGGGTGATAACCCCTCCCTATGTTCTCCAAAAAGCTTAAAAATATATTTTTTTGGGATGGAGCTACACTTCATAATGTACCTGTTCAGATTCTACTTAAGAACAAACCTAAAGCCGCAAGTGGTTTTAAATGGCTTCTTTTTTTCCTTTACAAATGTCATTTTGTGCAAGGACAGTTCTAAACACGGGAAACACATGCCACTTCACAGGCATATTTTAGACACCCCCCAGGTACCATATTTAAAGGAAAATTTCACTTTTTTTTTTTCACTTTATGCATCATTAAAATGACTGCTCCCGAAAAAACGTTAGTTTTTAAAAGTTCTTTTTGCATTGATATATGTCCCCTGGGGCAGGACCCGGGTCCCCAAACCTGTTTTATGACATTAACATGCATATTGGCCGTTGTAATTAGCACTTTTGATTTCGAACGTTTGCGTCCATTATAACGTATAGGGTTCGAAAATTCGCGCAAACTTTCGGTCCGTTCGAAGGTTCTGGTGCGAACCGAACCCGGGGGTGTTCGGCTCATCCCTAATCAGTATCATTTAGAGAACATGGTCAGAGGATACATCCTATCAGGTGGGAGGGGGTGGCCAGGGAAAGCGCATGAAGGGAAGGATAGCATCTTAGGGTGGAGGGACCTTTTCACTTTTCACCCCCCCCCCCCCCAGTTCCTTCCCTAACCTGGATCAGGAGAGGTGAAGAAGTTATCGATTCTTTCCCTGGTATAGAGGTAGGATGTATTAAGTCCTACTCGGGTCTATCGGTTATTTAAGAAGAGATACCCGCCTGAGAGAGATAATGATGTATAAGAGAAGAGGGGGGAGGGGAAGAGAGAGGAAGAAAGCAGGGATAGGAGGGTTGAGAGGGGGTAAACAGCAAGGGTATACAGGTCAGGAGTGGGACCGCACCCACCCCTGGTGATGGAAGGGATAATGTAGCTATACTAGTGTATTCGTTTAGCCTGAAGTTGCATACTGACGGTATGCATCAGTAGTCGTGAAGTGTGTCCAGCAGGCCCATGTGAGTGAGAATTTCTCCACTCTTTCTTGTGATATGTGAATCAGTTCCTCCATATCTTTAATTTTCAAGATTCTTGCCAGCCATTCGCTGATTGTCGGGGTGCATGTTGAGCGCCAATGTTTGGGGACACAGAGCTTCTTTTTTTCCTTTACAAATGTCATTTTGTGCAAGGACAGTTCTAAACACGGGAAACACATGCCACTTCACAGGAATACTTTAGACACCCCCCAGGTACCATATTTAAAGGAAAATTTCACTTTTTTTTTTTCACTTTATGCATCATTAAAATGACTGCTCCCGAAAAAACGTTAGTTTTTAAAAGTTCTTTTTGCATTGATATATGTCCCCTGGGGCAGGACCCGGGTCCCCAAACCTGTTTTATGACATTAACATGCATATTGGCCGTTGTAATTAGCACTTTTGATTTCGAACGTTCGCATCCATTATAACGTATAGGGTTCGAAAATTCGCGCAAACTTTCGGTCGGTTCGAAGGTTCTGGTGCGAACCGAACCCGGGGGTGTTCGGCTCATCCCTAATCGCTAGTAAAAGAGCTGGAAGAAGAAAGCGGAGGCCTGGCAAGAAGAACAGAAGATCGGGACAAGACCCCCGAAGTCGGAACAAGACCCCCACACGATGGCGGCGACTAAGGAGAAAGCCGGGCTCCTCCGCTAGTAAAAGAGCTAGCAGAAGATAGTGGAGGAGTCCAGCGAGAAGACCCCCCCAAGACGGACGAAGACCCCCGGAGCTGTGCAATAAAGTATTTAAAAAAATTGTGCTGTTTTTTTATTTACACTTTTTTCCTTAAGTGAATGGGTAGGGGTACATCGTACCCCATACTCATTCACATAGGGTGGGGGGCCGGTATCTGGGGGTCCCCTTATTAAAGGGGGCTCCCGGATTCCGATAAGCCCCCGCCCGCAGACCCTGACAACCAACGGCCAGGGTTGTCAGGAAGAGGCCCTTGTCCTCATCAACATGGGGACAAGGTGCTTTTCCCAGGGCACCCCCCATGTTGAGAGCACGCGGCCTGGTACGGCTCATCAGGGGGGGCGCTCGCTCGTCCCCACCCCTTTCCTGTTTGGCCGGGCTGCGTGCTCGGATAAGGGTCTGATATGGATCTGGGGGGGACCTCCACGCAGTTTTTTTAGCATAGGGATTCCCCTTTAAATCCATACCAGGTGACGGGGCTAGCGGGGTGTCAATGTCACCGATCAAGGCGGCGGCATTGGCTTCCTTCGCTAGTCCCGTATACCTGGAGTCACGTTCAAAATGAACGGACTTTACGATCGTGTGTGGGCAAAGTCCGTTCATTTCAAAAGTCCCGCGGACTTCCGACAAAACTCCGGCGGATTGTCCGGCGGCAAAGTCCGGGCGTGTGTGGGCAAGTCCACACGTTCAGAAAGTCCGGCGGACCTCTGCTGGAAAGTCCGGTGGATTATCCGGCGGACTAAGTCCATCGGATAGTCCGGCCGAAAAGTCAGATCGTGTGTACGTGGCATGAGTGAGACCTGGACACTTGGCATACAAATTTTGCCCGCTCCTACAGGAGAATCCTTAATAGCTCCCTTGTGGAGGCAGACCTCAAAGTAATTTCCCACTGTTACCTGGTCCCCATCCGTCTCACCAAATTTTTCCCCCAGTCCTCTCCACTTTGCTTTAGAGGATGTGGTCACATAGGCTTCCTCCTGCACACCTTATGGGATTGCCCCAGAATTAGAGGGTACTGGAACAGAATCTTTAATCTTATCCGCAAGTCCACTGGATAAGCGGTGAAACAGGACCCTACAATAGCGCTCTTTAATAGTCGAATCCCTGATGTACCCAAATTGACCGAATCTCTAATCCACTTTATTCTCCTGTTCAGCCTTGATTACGAGCATGGGTGAACTTGTGCGATGGACTTGTGTACACACGATCGGAAAGTCTGACAACAAAGTTTTGTTGGCGGAAAATTTGAGAACACGCTAGCCAACATTTGTTGGCGGAAAGTCCGGAAACAAATGTTCAATGAAGCATACACACGGTCAGACTTTCAGCCAACAAGCTCGCATCCAACATTTCCCATCAAAAAATCCAACCGTGTGTACGTGGTATTAGTCCTCCCCACATACAGTTTTTTGCATGACGTGCAGTAGTGTTAGCGTTAAGGAGCAGGGCCACTGGTGTCCTTAACCAGTGAATAACTTACAGCTGAATGTGTCGCGGCGGGGGCACGCAGCGGGGCAATCCTGGCTGCTCCGTGTTGCTAGGACATGGTGCGACCCCGGTCTCTGTAAAGACCCGCGTCCGCAGCTCTTTAACCATGTGATTGGCTGTGTCCAATCACAGCCGGTAACATGTAAACACGGAGATGATGGTAAACGGCGCTCCTTGCCTCACACTGACAGTGTGTGTGGCGAGGAGAGTCGATCAGTGGCATGTCCTCACAGGAGACATCTACACATGTAATCAGGGCACTGATCATCAGTGCCCTGATTACAATAGCGCCACCAGTGCCACAAATTAGTGCCAGTGATGAGTGCCCAACAGTGCTAGCAATCAGTGCCCACCACTGCCAGCAATTACTGTCCACAAGTGCCACCAATCAGTGCCCATTAGTGATGCCAGTCCATGCTGGCTATCAGTCCCGCCTATCAGTGCTGCCCATCAATGCCCATCACTGCTGTCCATCAATGCCCATCAGTGTCGCCCATCGGTGCCGCCCATCAATGCCCATCAGGGCCCACCATTACCGTCTTTCTGTGCCGCCTATCAGTGCCCACCAGTGCCACCTATCAGTGCCAATCAGTGCCACCTATTAGTGCCCATCAGTGCCACCTAACAGTGCCCATCAGTGCCACATATCATTGCCACCTATCAGTGCCCATAAGTGCGGCATTTTAGTGCCTCCTCACCAGTGCCACCTAATCAGTGCCCACAAGTGCCTCCTCATCAGTGCCCATAAGTGCCACCTCATCAATGCCCATCAGGGCCCACCATTACCGTCTTTCTGTGCCGCCTATCAGTGCCCACCAGTGCCACCTATCAGTGCCAATCAGTGCCACCTATTAGTGCCCATCAGTGCCACCTAACAGTGCCCATCAGTGCCACATATCATTGCCACCTATCAGTGCCCATAAGTGCGGCATTTTAGTGCCTCCTCACCAGTGCCACCTAATCAGTGCCCACAAGTGCCTCCTCATCAGTGCCCATCAATGCCGCCTCATCATCATTACAAAATTTACTTACAGAAACTAAGTTAAAAAAAAAAATCTAATTTTAAAGAAAACAAAATAACCAAAAACAATGTCCCCCCGCTGTGGATCCATCATCAATCATGATAAACATCAGCCACTGACCCGAAGAAAAAAAAAAGGTCTGCACCCAATGAAGGCCACCTCTGTTTTTTTTCCGGGTCGGTGGCGTTCATCATGATTGACGATGCATCTACACTAGTGGACATTTTTGTTTTTTTAATAAAGGACTGTGTGTGCATTTTTATTAACTTTTTGACACTTTTTTGGTAAATGAGCCGGCCCAGGGTACAGACCTTTTTTTTTCCGGGTCAGTGGCTGATGTTTATCATGATCGATGATAATCAACACACATCAACATGGGAACAAACACCCCCCCCCCCCCTTCATGTTGAGGGCTTGTGGCCTGGTATGGTTTAGGAGGTGGGGGTGCTTGCTCATCTCTTTCCTGCATGCTCAGATAATGGTCTAGTGTGGATTTTCTCTTAAAATCCATACTAGACCCAAAGGGCCTGGTATGGATTGGGGGGGGGGGGGCACACTGTTTTTTTCACAATTTTTTTATTGCTGGCAATTGTTTCTTTTACATTCAGAGACAGCTGACTCATCCACTGTTAAGGTCGCAGTGGTCTCAGCTTCCAAAAACAAAAACGCTGGGCACTGGCATTTAGCAGAGTTTAGGAGCTGTCAGTGAAAACGTTGCTGCTCCAGAATGCACTGACAAAGGGTTTTTCTGCAACTAAACTCTCCTGCCAAAAAATGCTGCTAAAAGCCTTATGCCCTGTATACACGATCGGAAATTCGCCCAGCAAAAGACCGATAAGAGCTTTTGGTTGGAAAATGCGACCCTGTGTATGTTCTATCCGACTTTTGCTGGCCAAATTCCCACCAGCAAAAGATTGCGAGCAGGTTCTCAATTTTTCAGTTGGAAAAAGTTCCGATCAGAAATTCTGATCGTCTGTACCAATTCCGACGCGCAAAATTCCTACGCATGCTCTGAAACAATTTGACGCATGCTCGGAAGCATTGAACTTAATTTTCTCGGCTCGCCGTAGTATTGTACCTCACCGCGTTCTTGGTGTTCGAAAGTTCAGCTAACTTTTGTGTGACCGTGAGTATGCAAGCCAAGCTTGAGCGGAATTCCGTCGGAAAAACCATCCAAGATTTTTCCAACGGAAAATCCGCTTGTGTGTATGAACACATAAGTGTGTATGAACACATAGGATAACATGCAGGGGGGATTAGAGGCAGTTAAAAAAAGTCTGATGCCCAAAACAGCAACTGTAAAAGCGGCCAATGTGCATGAGGCCTACGTGTCTATACGATTTCTATAAAAAGTGCTTGTACCTATGATACACTTGCTGATTGGTCCAAGTGAAGCACTATAGTGGCCATATCCACTTTCCTAGGGTTTCTTAGTTGACAATTACCATACATATACATACACATATATACACATATATAGGCTTCTGCTATTTGTGCTCTAGTAGTGGACCTGCTGGTGAACACCAGCCGTAATAGAGCTTATTACTTTCTCATTTGGGTTGAGCTCTTTTATACTCAGTAACTCATGGTTGTTTTTACAGCAAGGCCAACTATTTTCAGCTATTACCTCATCCCACCATGGGATCTATAGACTTGATTGAGTGTCGTGTGCTGTGTGATTGTTTCCGGGCACTGTTTGTTTACATGATAATGCTGTAATTTATTTTAATGGTGAGAGGTGGAAGTTTTTTCATATTGCTTACAGATTTATAAAGTTTTCTCATTGGATAGTACAGCAGTTGTCCTCATTTAAAACTGTTTCTTGTGGCGGGCTTCTTGGGCTCCCAATATTTTGTGTGCAATGAGTCATTGACTCAATAAGTAGAAAAGATAAGTCTGCTTCTACAAGTCACCAACTGCAGCTTTCTGTCCTGTTAGACTCAATTTCAAACTCTCAATAAATTAGCATTTTTGAAACTACTTGTTATAAAACATAGTCAAACTGGTGACGATTTATAAGGGTTCAAGGGTATTCCCTTTATCCCAGGGATAGAGAGGGTAAAGAAGGGGGAGGGGTATGCCTGTATATCAAAATAATGTACAAGTGAATGCGAGAGATGACATCAATAAGGGAGCAAGCGAGGAGGTGGAATCCTTATGGGTAGAACTCCAAAGGGAGGTAACTAAGGGGAAAGTAATGCTGGGAGTATGCTATAGGCCCCCTAACCTGGGGGAGGAGGGGGAGACAGACCTCCTATCACAATTTGGATTAGCGGCAAGGATGGGAAGTGTTATCATAATGGGGGATTTTAATTATCCAGACATAAACTGGGCGGAAGGAAATGCACATTCGTCTAATGCCGCGTACACACGAAGGGACTATCCCGCGGGATTATTCGCTGGACTCAAGTCCACCGGACAATCCCCTCGTGTGGGGGCGCTGGCGGACTTTTTCACGCCAAAAGTCCGGCGGACTAGGTTTTATCCCGCCGTTAGTAGGCTAGTCCGCCGGACTTTTGGAAATGAACGGACTTGCCGCTCATCGGAAAGTCCGTTCATTTAGCACGTGACTTCAGGTAGACGGAGCTAGCGAAGGCAGTGAATGCCGCCGCGCTAGCCCCGTCACCTGGCATGGATTTAAAGGGACTCCCCACGCCGAAAAAAATGGCGTGGGGGTCCCCCCCCCAAATCCATCTCAGACCCTTATCCGAGCATGCAGCCCGGCAGGCCAGGAAAGGGGTGGGGACGAGCGAGCGCCCCCCCCCCCTCCTGAGCCATACCAGGCCACGTGCCCTCAACATGGGGGGTGCCCTGGGGAAAGGGGGCCGTGCGGCCCCCCCCACCCCAAAGCACCTTGTCCCCATGTTGATGAGGACAAGGGCCTCTTCCCGACAACCCTGGCCGTTGGTTGTCGGGGTCTGCGGGCGGGGGGCTTATCGGAATCTGGGAGCCCCCTTTTATAAGGATGCTGGGACTATGACATCACAGGGGGGCGGGGTCACCATGTGACATGAGCATGTGACCCTGTCCCCTTGTCCCTATATAAGTCCCAGCACAGCGCGGCTCTGGCATTCCGGCCAGAGAGAGCGACGAGTCAACATCGGAAGAAGAAGAAGAAGAAGAAGGCGCCGGCGACGCGGAAAACGACGACCGTGGCAAGAACAGAAGAGACCCCGGAAGACCCCGGAAGACCCCCGAAGGCGGATCGAGACCCCCAGACGACGGCGTCAACGACAAAGAAGGTAGCCGGCCTCCTCCGCTCGTGAAAGAGCTAGGTAAAAGAGCAGAAGAGAGCGGAGGAGTCCGGTGAGAAGACCCCCAAGATGGAAGAAGACCCCCGGAGCAGTGCAATAAAATATTTTTTTCAAAATTGTGTGTTTTTTTACTTTACATTTTACACCTTAGGTGAATGGGTAGGGGTACATCGTACCCCATACTCATTCACATAGGGTGGGGGGCCGGGATCTGAGGGCCCCCTTATAAAAGGGGGCTCCCAGATTCCGATAAGCCCCCCGCCCGCAGACCCCGACAACCAACAGCCAGGGTTGTCGGGAAGAGGCCCTTGTCCTCATCAACATGGGGACAAGGTGCTTTGGGGTGGGGGGGGGCACACGGCCCCCCTTTCCCCAGGGCACCCCCCATGTTGAGGGCACGCGGCCTGGTACGGCTCAGGAGGGGGGGGCGCTCGCTCGCCCCCACCCCTTTCCTGGCCTGCTGGGCTGCGTGCTCGGATAAGGGTCTGAGATGGATTTGGGGGGGACCTGGCATGGATTTAAAGGGACTCCCCACGCCGAAAAAACGGCGTGGGGAGTCCCTTTAAATCCATGCCAGGTGACGGGGCTAGCGCGGTGGCATTCACTGCCTTTGCTAGCTCCGTCTACCTGCAGTTACCTTCTAAATGAACGGACTGCTCCGTGTGTGGGCAAGTCTGTTCATTTTTAAAAGTCCCGCAGACTTTGTCCAGCGGATTGTCCGCCGGAGAAGTCCGGGCGTGTGTGGGCAAGTCACACGCTCGGAAGTCCGGCCGTGTGTGGGGAAGTCCCGCCGGACTAGGTCCAGCGGACAATCCGCCGGACTAGATCCGGCAGACAAAGTCCGAACGTGTGTACGCGGCATAAGGCTCACCAGTTCCTAAATGTCTTGCAGGACAATTTCATGGGTCATATGGTAGACGCGCCAACTAGAAACAAAGTGTTACTGGATCTACTGATTACCAACAATACAGACCTGATCACGGATGTGGAAATACGGGGCAATTTAGAAAACAGCGATCACAGGTCAATTAGCTTCAGTATAAATCACACAAATAAGAAACATAAGGGGGATACAAAGACACTGAATTTCAAAAGAGCCAACTTCCCTGAACTACGAACATTGCTAGAAGATATAAATTGGGATAAAATCTTAGGATCAAAGAACACGGAGGAAAGATGAGTTTGCTTTAAGAGCATATTAAATAAGGGCATTAGCCAGACAAAAGTCCTGGGTGGCTTAACTCCAATGTAAAAATCCATATAAAAGCAAAACTAGAAGGCCTTCAAAAAATACTAGGCTGAGGGATCATCATTAGCATTGAAACTTTACAAACAATGCAACAAGAAATGTAAAGGTGCAATTAGGGCGGCTAATATAGAACATGAAAGACACATAGCTCCACTATGTGTCTTTCATGTTCTATCTTAGCCGCCCTAATTGCACAAATTGAACAAAAAAATTTCCAAGAAATTCTTTAAGTCTATAAACAGTAAAAGAGGGAGGACAGACCACATTGGCCACATAAAGAATGAGGAAGGGAATCTGGTTACAAAGGATGGTGAGAGGGTGAAGGTATTGAATTTATTCTTCTCCTCAGTCTTCACAAGGGAATTGGGGGGCTTTAGTAACCATAACTGCAGTGTTTTTCCTCATGACACATCACAGGAAGCACCCTCATGGCTAACAATTAGATAATTAGATAATTAGATAAGAATTAGGAATAGACTTAAAAAATAACATTAATAAGTAACTGGGACCAGATGGCTTGCACCCGAGGGTCCTTAGGGAACTCAGTCAAGTAATTGCCAGACCATTGTTCCTAATTTTTACTGACAGTCTACTGACTGGAATGGTACCAGCTGATTAGAGAAAAGCCAATGTAGTACCAATATTTAAAAAAGGGCCAAAATACATCCCTGGAAATTACAGACCAGTTAGCCTAACATCAATAGTATGCAAGTTCTTGGGGGAAAATATAAGGGACTATGTACAAGATTTTAGTAATGAAAATGGTATCATTAGCAGTAATCAGCATGGATTCATGAAGAATCGTTCTTGCCAAATCAATCCATTAACCTTCAATAAGGAGGTGAGCTGCCATTTAGATAAAGGAAGGCCCGTAGACGTGGTGTATCTGGATTTTTCAAAAGCTTTTGACACAGTTCCCCATAAATGTTTACTGTACAAAGTAAGGTCCATTGGCATGGCATGGACACCCTACGGTTGAGTAAATGGTGTAAAAACTGGCTACAAGGGTGAGTTCACCTGGAACTAATCCTATTTAATTTGTTCATAAATGACCTGGAGGATGGGGTAAACAGTTCAATCCATGCATTTGTGGATGATACTAAGCTAAGCAGGGCAATAACTTCTTTGCAGTATGTGGAAACCTTGCAAGTAGATCTGAACAAATTAATGGGCTGTGCAACTACAGTGGTGTGAAAAAGTGTTTGCCCCTTCCTCATTTCCTGTTCCTTTGCATGTTTGTCACACTTAAGTGTTTCGGAACATCAAACCAATTTAAACAATAGTCAAGGACAACACAAGTAAACACAAAATGCAATTTGTAAATGAAGGTGTTTATTATTAAAGGTGAAAAAAAATCCAAACCATCATGGCCCTGTGTGAAAAAGTGATTGCCCCCCTTGTTAAAACATACAATAACTGTGGTTGTCCACACCTGAGTTCAATTTCTCTAGCCACACCCAGGCCTGATTATTGCCACACCTGTTCACAATCAAGGCATCACTTAAATAGGAGCTGCTTGACACAGTAAGGTCCACCAGAAGATCCTTAAAAGCTACACATCATGCCGAGACCCAAAGAAATTCAGGAACAATTGAGAAAGAAAGTAATTGAGATCTATCAGTCTGGAAAGGGTTATAAAGCCATTTCCAAAGCTTTGGGAATCCAGCGAACCACAGTGAGAGCCATTATCCACAAATGGCGAAGACATGGAACAGTGGTGAACCTTCCCAGGAGTGGCCGACCGCCCAAAATTACCCCAAGAGCGCAGCGACGACTCATCCAAGAGGTCACAAAAGACCCCACAACAACGTCCAAGGAACTGCAGGCCTCACTTGCCTCAGTTAAGGTCAGCGTTCATGCCTCCACCATCAGGAAAAGACTGGGAAAAAATGGCCTGCATGGCAGAGTTCCAAGGAGAAAACCACTGCTGAGCAAAAAGAACATCAAAGCTCATCTCAATTTCTCCACAACACATCTTGATGATCCCCAAGACTTTTGGGACAACATTCTGTGGACCGATGAGACAAAAGTGGAACTCTTTGGAAGGTGTGTGTTCAAGTATATCTGGCGTAGAAGGAACACTGCATTTCAGAAAAAGAACATTATACCAACAGTAAAATATGGTGGTGGTAGTGTGATGGCCTGGGGCTGTTTTGCTGCTTCAGGAGTGGCCTAGCCAAAGTCCTGACCTGAATCCTATTGAGATGTTGTGGTATGACCTTAAAAAGGCCGTTCATGCTCGAAAACCCTCTAATGTAACTGAATTAGGACAATTCTGCAAAGATGAGTGGGCCAAAATTCCTCCAGGACGCTGTAAAAGCCTCATTGCACGTTATCGCAAACGCTTGGTTTCAGTTGTTGCTGCTAAGGGTGGCCCAACCAGTTATTAGGTTTAGGGGGCAATCAATTTTTCACACAGGGCCATGATGGTTTGGATTTTTTTTCACCTTTAATAATAAACACCTTCATTTACAAATTGCATTTTGTGTTTACTTGTGTTGTCCTTGACTATTGTTTAAATTGGTTTGATGTTCCGAAACACTTAAGTGTGACAAACATGCAAAGGAACAGGAAATGAGGAAGGGGGCAAACACTTTTTCACACCACTGTACATAGCAAATGAGGTTTAATGTGGAAAAATGTAAAAAAATGCATTTGGGTAGCCAAAAAATGAATACAATCTACTCACTGGGGGAAGAACCTCTGGGGGAATCAAGGATGGAAAATGACCTGGGGGGTGCTAGTAGATGATAGCAGCAGCATGCCATTGCTGAGCCTAACAAAGCAAACAAAATATTGGCATGCGTTAAAAAGGGGATTAACTCCAGAGATAAAGTGATAATTTTCCCACACTACAAGACTCTGGTCCAGGCCTCACCTGGAGTATGCTGTCCAGTTCTGGGCACCAGTGCTCAGGAAGGATGTGCTGGAAATTAAGCGAGTACAGAGAAAGAGAAGGGCAACAAAACTAATAAATGGACTGGAGGATCTTAGTTATGAGGAAAGGTTACCAGCACTGAACTTATTCTCTCTGGAGAAGAGACGCTTGAGAGGGGATATGATTTCAATTAACAAATACCATACTGGTGACCCCACAATAGGGATAAAACTTTTCAGTGGAAGGGAGTTTAATAAGACACGTGGCCACTCATTAAAATGAGAAGAAAAGAGGTTTAACCTTAAAGTGGGGTTGCGGGCAAAAAAAAAAAAAGTGGCTTAAAAATCATAAAAAAAATGTAAAAAAAAATTATTAGAAAAAAAAAAAATTTTTACTCACCTCTAAATGCCTGTTGCTAGGGGGTCCCTCGTAGTCTGCCACCTTCATTGCCCGGGCTAAACATCACTTCCTGTAGGCGCCGCACAGTCATCTGGGACCTGTTTTGTGTCCCAGATGAGTGAGCGTCGAATCACGGCGCCGCTTGCGCATGCGCAGTGGGTGCCCGGCTGTGAAGCCACAGCCGGGTTCCCACATTAAGAATGCCGGCGCTGCGAGCAGAGTGGGGAACGAGGGGGGGTCTCGTTCCCCCGCATCGCTGGACCCCGGGACAGGTAAGTGTCCGATTATTAAAAGTCAGCAGCTGCAGTATTTGTAGCTGCTGACTTTAAATTTTTTTTTTTTTTTTGGCACTCCTCTTTAAACTGCGTAGAGGGTTCTTTACCGTAAGATCGGCAAGGATGTGTAATTATCTTCCACAGGTGGTGGTCTCAGCATTGAGCATCCATAGTTTCAAAAAACAATTAGATAAGAACCTGAATGACCACAACATACAGGGTTATACAATGTAATACTGACATAAAATCACACACATAGGATGGACTTGATGGACTTGTGTCTTTTTTCAACCTCACCTACTATGCAACTATGTAACTATGTAATTTGTTTAATGAAAAGTAGAAATTTATATAAAACCAGGTTGAATATTTGAGGTACATTTTATTTTGATTTCCTTATTATTGCTATGCTGTGTGAGTACAAATATGACTGTCAATATTTTTCATCTATTTTCATTTATTCATTTTATATGTATTTGACACAATGCAGCAGCTGGAAATGGGCATATTATTACAACTGCTGGATGTTTTTTCACCTTCTCTATAAAGCTATATTCTATGTTTTCTAAGCCCATTATATTACATTTCTATAAAAAATGATTTAACATCTCCCTGCTGATTCTTTGATTAATATATACTACCTTGCCAAGGAGCATGTCAAAAGTTGAATAAACTTCTCAGCTGTTGGAAATAAAATTAGAGAGCAGGATGTCATGTCTTATCTTTTTCTTCTTTTAACTTTGCTTTTTGTGTTACATAACAGGCTCGGCAAACTGACAGAAGGAGTGGGATCCATCTTTTCTCTTTTTTTTTGGTTCTTGGCTTGATTCTTGAATATCAGAAAGGAGAAATTCATTACCTCTCTTTTGAGATTTCAGCACCTTTTATCATCGTAAAAATAAATCTTGAAAGCAAATCTTACAAGTGCAACTTTATTTTCAGGCAACTTTTCAGCGATGAGTAGTATTTGATGATTGACTTAAGACTAAGGAAAATAAAAGTCAAAAATATACTGGGGGGGATATATCAACTTTGCTACACAGAAAGGCTGTATTTTATAAGACAGATTTACTATAAGATCCCAGCTTTATTTATTAATTCTCCCCACGTTGTTTAAAGACAGAACTGCACCAGTATAATACATGGTCGTAATGTATTAATTGTGCACATTTTTAAAGGGAAATAATAAATTAGTTTTACTGCATTTTTTGTTACAATTATCGATTGATGTTTTGTATGTTTTTTTCTTTTTTTTTTTTACTGCATATAAACTCTTTGTTTTAGAAAAGAATGTTTAATACAAGGTTCATCCATGACCACATAATGAATGTTTTCCAAAGAGAGCACAGCAGAAACTATTTTACTATTTTACAGTTTTAAGGCCAGGGGTGTAGCAGGATAGGTTTGTTTGAGGGAGGGACATGTGGGATATGAGAATGGGATAGGGGGGAGCAAAAAAGGAGGTGAGGGACAGGGGAAGGGGGGAGAAGGTGAAGGTAGAGGGGAAAGGGTCACATAGGGGAAGTGGGAAAAAATGTTTTAGGGGGGAAAGACAACGACACAAGCAGGTGGAATAAAGGGAAAGAGTAATTAGAAAAATGTAATGGTTGTGCCAGTGGTGCTCCACAGGGTGTCTGTTAAAAGCTTAGGAATTCCACCTGTGCTGGGATTCCTCCTTCATTGGGAAGTGAAGCTCTAGAACTATGTGTTGTGAAATTGGTTGCTTGTGCCCTTAAGGTCTGCCTTCATTTTAATGAGGTTTACTCTCTCGAGCCGGTGAATTACAGATAGTGGCTAAAATTGGTTCCATAGAGCATGAGTACAAATGCAGTCTTGATTGGCATGATGTTTTATGATAGAGGGTTTGTACTTTTTTTGTTGTGGGGAATAAGGTGTGATGTAGAAGAAAGAATGCAGGAGTTTCAGAGATTAAAAGATCAGTGAACTGTCAAGTGATCTGGTGGACCTGGTCCCGAAATTTTGGATATAGAAGGTTGAATATTTGGAGTTCTGAACTACCACGTTACATTTTTTAACCCAATTCTTGGTATTTATTGCTTATTAGAGGATTTGAGAGATAGTATAAAGGTTTTTAATCTTTCTTTGTGTTCAAAGGAAGAAAGAATAAACGGCATGAATCTATTTAACTTTTATTTGTAAGTTCTGCCTAGCCACTGGCCAGTGTAACTGAATACAATCTCTGCTGGCATTGGATGTTATGAAGACAGACTAGGGGAAATGCTAAATGGAGAATATGAGTTTAGAGTACCTAAGACCATTCCAGATAGTCACTGGGGCAACAACCACTGTGGGGTAGTTTGTGCTGGCAGGTGAAGAGCTACTAAGGGTTTCAAACAGTAAAACAAACAAAATGTAAATACAAGGTAACAGATACCCAAGATTACATATATCTCTGCTGCATGAGTGGCAGAAGGAGCGGAACATTTAGGTGGAAATGTGTCAGTAACCCATGTAGTATTACTATTACAGCTAGATAATCTATAGGAGCAGGAGAAGCACGAGGGCACCCCATAGTGTAGTAAACATAACAAAGATACGCCCAAATCATTTGGTGGAGAGGGGTTATGGTGTGGGGTTGTTTTTCAGGGGTTGGGCTTGGCCCCTTAATTCCAGTGAAGTGAAATCTTAAGGCGTCAGCAAACCAAGACATTTTGGACAATTTTATGCTCCCAACTTTGTGGGAACAGTTTGGGGATAGCCCCTTCCTGTTCCAACATGACTGTGCACCAGTGCACAAAGCAAAGTCCATAAAAACATGGATGAGCGATTTTGGGGTGGAGGAACTTGACTGGCCTGCACAGAGACCTGACTTCAACCCGATAGAACAACTTTGGAATGAATTAAAGTGGAGACTGCAAGCCAGGCTTTCCAGTCCAACATCAGTGCCTGACCTCACAAATGTGCTTTTGGAAGAATGGTTAAACATTCCAATAGACACACTCCTAAACCCTGTGGACAGCCTTCTGAGAAGAGTTAAAGCTGTTATAGATGCAAAGGATGGGCCAACTCAATCTTTGGTGAAAAAAATGAGGTGTACATTATTTAGTCTGTGTGAAAGCTATAGTATACAAACTATGGTATAAATATTTAAAAAGTGATTAATCCTGATCAACTCTAAAGAAATAAGAAACAGAGGGTGCACCAGCCTATTGTATTACCTTTTCCAGAATTTATTGTTAAAAAATATGTAAAGATATGAACTCACAAGCAATGACATAAATAAGCATAATGCAGTACAAGGGGTGTGCCACCCAAGCTGGTCTGCTGCATACAGGAAGTCCCAAATGTGAGATATTAGTCCAAAAAAGCTGATGCGTTTTCAGGGGGTCCCTTCAAAACAAGTAAGCTTTTTTGGACTTTCATTTGGGACTTATGCAGCAGACCAGCTTGGGCAGCACACCCCTTGGACTGCATTATGCCTATTTACCATATGTCATTGTTTGTGAGTATATATCTTTACATATTTTTTAACAATAAATTCTTGCAAAGGTAATGTGCTAGGCTTGTGCGCCCTCTGTTTCTTATCTCTTTAGAGTCTTACATTTGGGTAGTCCCCAGCCTATGGTGAGCTCCAGCAGAAAAAAACTAGAGGGATAGTGTCACTGATGCATGCATTGTCGCAGCTCATCCTTGTGGCTTCCTCAAATGGTGACAGGACAGCAGAGGCGGCTCTAGACTTTGTGAGGCCTTAGGCAAAACTTAGACATGAGGCCCCACTCATGCCACAAGGAGACGGTCAGAGACTATTCAGACAATGATACAGGAGACGGTCAGAGACTGTGTGCGGACAATGATACAGGAGACGGCCAGAGACTATTCAGACAATGATACAGGAGACGGTCAGAGACTATTCAGACAATGATACAGGAGACGGTCAGAGACTATTCAGACAATGATACAGGAGACGGTCAGAGACTATTCAGACAATGATACAGGAGACGGTCAGAGACTGTGTGCGGACAATGATACAGGAGACGGCCAGAGACTATTCAGACAATGATACAGGAGACGGTCAGAGACTATTCAGACAATGATACAGGAGACGGTCAGAGACTATTCAGACAATGATACAGGAGACGGTCAGAGACTGTGTGCGGACAATGATACAGGAGACGGTCAGAGACTGCGGACAATGATACAGGAGATGGTCAGAGACTGTGCGGACAATGATACAGGAGATGGTCAGAGACTGCGCAGCCATGATAACAACAGAATGAGCATAATTGATAACTTATCAGTGTAATGCTTCTTCATTATCAGCAGGTTTAGGGAGAAGATAAATAACACTGCTGTATTACTTAACTGTAATAGAGAAGGTGGTGCACCATTCTGGCTGTACTGTCTGGCAGAGGAATATGAATCACAGAAATCGCAGCACAGAATTATAAATCTTTTGGTAAATGAAACATTTCATATATGTGTGTGAATAGCTGTTTGCCTAAAGATCATTTTGAAAGCAGAACTGCAGCATGATAAATAAGTCCAGTTTGAACGACAGCCAGCCTCATTCAATGGCCTTCCTCGAAGCCCACACTGGAATGTACATGCTTTCAGCCTGTCATTCAACAAGTAAGGAGATGCAGCAAAATGATGATCCCATCCAGTGGCAGCTGGTGCTCAAAATTTTGGGGGAGGCGCAAACAAACTGAAAAATTCAGGAAAAAAAAACATCAATTGCAGCCTAAGTGTGCCCATCAAACACAGCCACTGTGCCCATCAAACACAGCCACTGTGCCCATCAAACACAGCCACTGTGCCCATCAATTGCATCTACTGTGCCCATTAAACGCAGCCACTGTGCCCATCAATTGCAGCCACTGTGCCCCATCAAATGCAGCCAATGTGCCCCATCAAATGCAGCCACTGTGCCCCATCAAACGCAGCCACTGTGCCAATCAAATGATGCCACTGTGCCCCATCAAATTCTGCCACTGTGCCCCATCAAATTCTGCCAATGTGCCCCATCAAATTCTGCCAATGTGCCCATAAAATTCTGCCACTGTGCCACATCAATCTGCCACTGTGCCCCATAACATGCCACCACTGTGCCCATCAAACACAGCCACTGTGCCCAAACACTGCCACTGTGCCCATCAAATACTGCCACTGTCTATGGCCCATCAGATTCTGCCACTGTGCCCCATCAAATTCTGCCACTGTGCCCCATCAAATTCTGCCACTGTGCCCCATCAAATTCTGCCACTGTGCCCCATCAAACGCAACTACTGTGCCCATCAATTGCAGCCACTGTGCCCATCAAACGCAACTACTGTGCCCATCAATTGCAGCCACTGTGCCCATCAAACGCAGCCACTGTGCTCATCGAATGCAACCACTGTGCCCATCAAATGCAGCCTCACTGTGCCCCATCAAATGCTACCACTGTGCCCATCAAACGCAGCCACTATGCCCAAACTCAGCCACTATGCCCATCAAATTCTGCCACTGTGCCCCATCAAATGCAGCCACTGCGCCTATCAAACGCAGCCACTGTGCCCATCAAATTCTGCCACTGTGCCCCATGAAACGCAGCCACTGTGCCCCATCAAATGCAGCCACTGTGCCCCATCAAATGCAGCCACTGTGCCCCATCAAATGCAGCCACTGTGCCCCATCAAATGCAGCCTCACTGTGCCCCATCAAATGCTACCACTGTGCCCCATCAAACGCAGCCACTATGCCCAAACGCAGCCACTGTGCCCATCAAATGATGCCACTGTGTCCATAAAATGATGCCACTGTGCCCCATCAAATGCCACCACTATGCCCATAAAATTCTGCCACTGTGCCACAATCTGCCATTGTGCCCCATCAAATGCCACCACTGTGCCCATCAAATGCAGCCACTGTGCCCAACACTGACACTGTGCCCATCAAACACTCACACTGTGGCCCATCAAACACTCACACTGTGCCCCATCAAACGCAACTACTGTGCCCATCAATTGCAGCCACTGTGCCCATCAAACGCAACTACTGTGCCCATCAATTGCAGCCACTGTGCCCATCAAATGCAACTACTGTGCCCATCAAATGCAGCCTCACTGTGCCCCATCAAATGCTACCACTGTGCCCATCAAACGCAGCCACTATGCCCAAACTCAGCCACTATGCCCATCAAATTCTGCCACTGTGCCCCATCAAATGCAGCTACTGTGCCCATCAATTGCAGCCACTGTGCCTATCAAACGCAGCCACTGTGCCCATCAAATTCTGCCACTGTGCCCCATGAAACGCAGCCACTGTGCCCCATCAAATGCAGCCACTGTGCCCCATCAAATGCAGCCACTGTGCCCCATCAAATGCAGCCTCACTGTGCCCCATCAAATGCTACCACTGTGCCCCATCAAACGCAGCCACTATGCCCAAACGCAGCCACTGTGCCCATCAAATGATGCCACTGTGTCCATAAAATGATGCCACTGTGCCCCATCAAATGCCACCACTGTGCCCATAAAATTCTGCCACTGTGCCACAATCTGCCATTGTGCCCTATCAAATGCCACCACTGTGCCCATCAAATGCAGCCACTGTGCCCAACACTGACACTGTGCCCATCAAACACTGACACTGAGCCCATCAAACACTCACACTGTGGCCCATCAAACACTCACACTGTGGCCCATCAAACACAGCCACTGTGCCCCATCAGATTCTGCCACTGTGCCCCATCAGATTCTGCCACTATGCCCCATCAAACGCAGCCACTGTGCCCTATCAAATTCTGCCACTGTGCCCCATCAAATGCCACCACTGTGCCCATCAAATTCTGCCACTGTGCTCCAAACGCAGCCACTGTGCCCAAATACCGCCACTGCTCCAAACACAGCCACTGTGCCCATTAAATGCTGCCGCTGTGCCCATCAAACACTGCCACTGTGCCCCATCAAATTCTGCCACTGTGCTCCAAACGCAGCCACTGTGCCCAAATACCGCCACTGCTCCAAACACAGCCACTGTGCCCATTAAATGCTGCCGCTGTGCCCATCAAACACTGCCACTGTGCCCCATCAAATTCTGCCACTGTGCCCCATCAAATGCCACCATTGTGCCCATCAAATTCTGCCACTGCGCCCCAAACGCAGCCACTGTACTCCATCAAATGCCGCCACTGTGCCCAATTTCCACCATTGTGCCAAACGCAGCCACTGTGCCCCAAACGCAGCCACTACTTTTTCAAATGCCGCCACTGTGCCCATCAAATGCCGCCACTGTGCCCATCAAACACTGCCACTGTGCCCCATCAAATTCTGCCACTGTGCCCCATCAAATGCCACCACTGTGCCCATCAAATTCTGCCACTGTGCCCCATCAAATGCCACCACTGTGCCCATCAAATTCTGCCACTGTGCCCCAAACGCAGCCACTGTGCTCCATCAAATGCCGCCACTGTGCCCAAATGCCGCCATTGTGCCATCAAACGCAGCCACTGTGCCCCATCAAATTCTGCCACATCAAATTCTGCCACTGTGCACATCCAATGCCACCACTGTGCCCAAATAATGCTGCCACTGTGCCCCATGATGAGACCATAGACAGACAGGGTAGCAGCCATGTAGTAAGAGATTTACCTACCTGCTCCTCGCGGTCCCATACTAAAGGCAGCAAGCAGGTGATGTTCTCTCTGAGTGCCCTGCAGTGCAATCTGGGAGTTGTAGTTTCTGCAGAGCACAGGCACCAGAAGTCTGTGCTGTGGAGAACTACAACTCCCGCCATGCACTGGGGCCGCCGACGTTGGGGGAATGGCCAGGAGAACGGCACCGCGGCTCCTGCTATTGGACACAATATATGCAATGTTGTATATGGTATGTTCTCCTCCCTCATCCGCGGTCCTCAGCTCAGACAGGCGGCCGCGCCGTTTATCAGCAGCCACTGACGTGACGAGAAGAAGCCAAGCTCCTGTGCCTGTCTTTGTGCCATGCTTACACAGGTACTTATTGATGGTCCTCTGCTGCGTGTGCAGCCATGCAGAATTTCCAATGTTGAGTTCCACCTGGTGGGCATGTCACAAATGAGGCGGTGGGTGGGCAAGTTGAATTCATGTTGAATGTCAGCAAGCCGAACACTGGCATTGTATGACCGCCAGAAATGGCCACAGACTTTTCTGGCCTACCTCAGATCTTGTAAGCCTGGGTACCTTTTCAAAAAACGCTGCACCACCAAATTCAGGACATGTGTCAAGCATGGAACATGCGTCAAGTGTCCCTGTCGGAGGGCGGAGAGAAGGTTGGTGCCTTTGTTGCATACAACCATCCCTGGCTCAAGCTGCCTTCGCATCAACCACCTCTGGGCCTGCCCCTGCTGAGCTGACAATCTCTGCCCTGGTGTGGCTCCTGTCCCCTAGACAAATCAACTGAAGCACCATAAGGCATCTTTTAGCCTGGCTGCTTGTGTAGCCCCTTCAAAGCATAGGGAGCACTGCTGGTTCAGAGGACAATTCAGTAGAAGAGGCCATAGAGAAAGAAGAGGAAGAGAGGGTGGAGCAGAATCATCACTAGTTTTTTGCAGGCGTGGTGGTTGAAAAAGGTCCAGCACTGAACCGTATCCTGCATCCTTCCCAGCTGCCAGCAGAGTTACCCAGTGCACCTTGAAGGAAATGTAACGTCCCTGACCATGCCTGCTGGACCACAAGTCAGCAGTAATGTGAACCTTGCTGCTGTCCAACAAGGCCAAAACATTGCCTTCCACATGATAGTAGAGCTGGAATGGCCTTACGTGAAAATAAATTTATTTTTGGAACCTGCCACTGTGGTACAGCACATTCTGCAAATTCACGAAAGAGAGCAGAGTCTACCAGATGAAAAGGCAGCAGTTGCAGTGCTAGCAATTTGGCCAAGCTAGAATTTGGATGCTGAGTATGTGGATGGCTGAGACAGTATTTTTTTATGGTTCAGCAACTGGTGCAGCGAAATTTGCCTAGTGATATCAACAACTGGTGTACTGCTAGCAGATTGCATTCAAGTACCTGTGGCACCCATTGCTATACCATCATTCATTTCAGTGGAGGTTTTTGAGAAGACTTTAGTTATAGTAGGGGTAGAGGTCCCAGATGAGGAGCAAGAAGAAGTCTGCATTTTTTTATGATGTGGGTCTTTCAGATGCTGATGCCAAAGGACTCAGGCACAGGTCATCATATGCCTTGTCAAGCATGTGGTGCCCAAGCGGCTGGTGTTCTGGCCACACTTGATCTGCTTCAGACAGAGATTGCAAACAGCAACGCTGTGGTCTGCTGCACATGTGTTGAAAAAGCCCACACATATGAACTTTTGGAAGTCAGCGGGGAGTCAGGAGCACCCTGCACCTGTGGGGGTCTGTGGTGTGATGCAATTGGGTGACTGCCCTTAAGCTGGCCCCTGGAGGACATCCTGCCTCATTGGAGTTGTGCCTCTTCCTACTCACTTTCCTCCTCTCAGGCACCCAAGTACAGTCAGTGACCTCATCATCCCCTCCCTCCTTGTCACTGGAGCAAACTTGGCAGTATGCTGCAGCTGGGGGAACATGACTATTAGTTTCTTGTCCATCAATGGCACACCCTCTTTCTAGGCTCACGTTATTCCCTTCCTCAACCTGGGAACCAGCATCGGAGCATTCAAATTGCTGCGCATCCTCCAGCAGCATGTAACTGGCACTGATCAAATCATTCAGGTGACTCCTCCGTGCATGTTGGTGGAGCTACAGAAGTAGAAGCTGTGGTTAAGGAGCAGGTGGAATAGGCCGCTTTGGCAGCTGTGGTGGAAGGAAAACTAGTATGACCCTGGGTGAAAGAGGATAAGGAGGAGGCGTGGCCTGGACGGAGACCGAAATGGCAGCCTAAGCCGAGAGTTCCCGCGATCCAGGGACGAAAACTTGCCTGAATAGGGAGCCTCCACCCCGAATTTGCTATGAGCAGGTACACCTGGAGCTCGTCCACATCCAGCGCCCCCAAGGATTCCTATACCCAGCTGGGCAAAAACATCCCGGAGATATTCCGATCCCAGAAACAGTCCACACACGTGGCAGCCCAGGCCCAAACCCTGGCTTCGCCTAGCGTGTCGCCTGATGCACAGATGTCGGTAGGCCTAGCCCCAAGCTCCAGTCGGGCACAAGCACCGAGTTTATTTGACCTAGAGAAAGTAGCGATGAACATTAAAAGCACTGTTACAGTGGCGATAGCCGATCTTAAATTGGACCTCCAAGCAATGACCCACCGCATTGATGGCGTTGAACAGACCGCTCAAACCCACACAACAGCCATCCGACAGGTACAGTCAGCGTATGACTCCCAACTCTCCCAAATGTTTGAACTCCACACGCATGTGGAAGATTTGGACAACCGGGGGAGGAGACACAATATCAGGGTATGGGGAGTCCCTGAGAGCACCGACCCGGGAGCGTTACAGCAGACCATCTGCTCTATATTTAATGACTTGATCGATCCCCCCGCGGACTATCCCATCGATATGGAAAGAGCCCACCGTGCCCTCCGTCCCCAACCCCGGGAAAATGAGCCGCCCAGAGACATCATATGCTGCGTGGTCAACTTTCCCCTCAAAGAGGAAATCTTACGCCCACCTATGCAACACAGACACATAAAGCTACCAAAACCTCCACCTGCAATGATGGACGCAAACCGCTCGTTAGCGAAAGCCTTTGACCTGACCCATTCTCCTTAACTTGATCTGCATCTCTGGCCCGACCCCATCAATACCCAGCCTAGCACCTCAGGTTCCCTGGACAACTTTTGATGCCTGAAGCTGCAGTGCAACCAAGTGCGATAAGGCTGTCTGTCTTCCTGACCTGCTGGCGAACATTACGGCACTTTGATTTACATATCACTTCTTGAATGTCGCCCTGAGATATATGTTAAGCACCCAATATGGCTATCCTGGTCCTGCTGGGCATTCCCGGTCTTTAGCTATATACCTGAGTACCGTTTGGGTATACTTGTTATGCTTTGCAGGCTAACTATATAACTACCATATTACCAACCCCATGGCTCCTCAGAGGTAGCCTGTATATCATGTCCCCTTGGAAATCCTGTCAGTCTAGGTATTGTTGATTATTTTTTCCCCTCCCTAACCCCCTTTCCTCACCCCTCCCCTTCCCTGACCCCAAGATTTCCTTTTAAGATATCCCTCCCTGCTGCTTCATAGGAGCTGGGCTCACTATATGGGATGCTACTATATGTTTTGTTACTGAAGTTCCCCAACCTGCTCCCTGCTCACACTGCATCTCAGCAGCAATGGGAAGTTACAGCAGCTTAGGAGGAATAAGATATACGTACTGTCAGGATCAGCGGCTAGGGAGACCAGACACGTAGCTACACCAGGGAACTGAGACCAAACAAAGGATATAGATATAGATATAGATATATTAAAGTGATATTTATTTATAGTGAAACACAGCAAACCATTAACACAGCACACAGTAAATGTGAACATAAACAAACCCCAAAAGACAAATAACAAAGGAACCTAACTACTAACTATATACAAAAACCATCTAAAGGATAAGGGAATGCAAGGTTGCAAGGAAGGGGGATCTCAACAGGGTACTCGAACAGAAGCAAAGCAGCAAGGTACAGACTGGATCAAGCTAGGCACAGCAAGGAAGGGACCAGAATCGTGATGCGCCGGGGGAAGGGAGGCGAAGCCTTAAGTAGCCCCCAGGCAGCTGAACATTAATTGGCCTGATTACACCAGCCTGCTGGTTCCTGGGTGACGCCTGCTGGTGGACACTGGAACTGCAGCAAACAGCCCAGAGCAGGATAGTGCCACCAGCAGGCGAACCTAATCCTAACAGATTCCCCCCCTTAAGGAGCGGCCTCTGGACGCTCCATGGGGCCCCACCACCAGGGTCTGCAAGCTGACTGAGCTCTCCACTGTCCATGTCTGAAGGCCTGGCGAGAACCCCGCCCCCGGGGTCCCAATACTGGCTGGGTTTTCTGCTGGTCAGATCCCCAAGGAGGCGCAACACCAAAGGCTTCTTCTCAAAAGCAGCCTGTGTCCCAATTCTGGGACACCAAAGGACACCCAACCGCCCGATGCCAGAGTCCCTGGTCCGTGCAGGTACCCTGATACCAGGGCATTCCTTCACAACCGGACTTTCTCTCCCTCTGTTGCTAGTGGCCGCTCTGCACGGTACCTCTCCCTCGGGTCTGCCCAGCACATAGGTTACCCCACTCAGGTCCCCAAATGCACCAGGAATCGCAGAGATGACTCCTGAGTCAGGAAAAAGCTCAAATGGAACCTCCCATGGGACCTCTACTACCGGGGCTGTAACAGCAGATGTGGCTCTCAAGGTCAAAGTGGAGATCTGGACCTCCTGGCCTTGGCACAACAGGCTCCTCTGGCTGCAAAAAGAACTCAGGATGAGCAAATTTAGGGATCTTGACCCACCCAGACAACCCCTTTAGGTCACTTAACACTGAATTTTTAGGAGCCTCAGACACATAAGTAAGTGGGAGTTTAACCAAGTCAGAGTCCAGCTTAACAGCAAGTAGGGATTTGGCATAGTCCAGAGGGGCGTCAGCCCCGGAATCAGCATAGTCCAGAGGGGCGTCAGCATAGTCCAGAGGGGCGTCAGCATAGTCCAGAGGGGCGTCAGCCCCGGAATCAGCATAGTCCAGAGGGGCGTCAGGCACCAGATCAACAGGCTGGGCAGCGGGCACATCAGACTGGGTAGCAGCCCGGGAACCAGCATAGTCAAGTTGGGCAGCGGCAGCCCAGGAACCCACCGTGGCAAGCTTGGCAACAGACGGCAGCATGGAGGAGGCATGGACCCCATCAGCAGGCGGCAACATGGAGGAGGCATGGACCCCATCGGCAGGTGGCAACATGGAGGAGGCATGGAACCCATTGGCAGGCGGCAACATGGAGGAGGCATGGAACCCCATTGGCAGGCAGCAACATGGAGGAGGCATGGACATCATCGGCAGGCGGCAACATGGAGGAGGCATGGACATCATCAGCAGGCGGCAACATGGAGGAGGCATGGACATCATCAGCAGGCGGCAACATGGAGGAGGCATGGACATCATCAGCAGGCGGCAACATGGAGGAGGCATGGACATCATCAGCAGGCGGCAACATGGAGGAGGCATGGACATCATCAGCAGGCGGAAACATGGAGGAGGCATGGACATCATCAGCAGGCGGAAACATGGAGGAGGCATGGACATCATCAGCAGCCGTCTGCATGGAGGGGGCGTGAACAGCATCAGCAGCCGTCTGCATGGAGGGGGCGTGAACAGCATCAGCAGCCGTCTGCATGGAGGAGGCGTGGACATCATCAGCAGCCATCTGCATGGAGGACTGGATCGCATCACCAGCCGTCTGCATGGAGGAGGACTGGATCGCATCAGCAGCCGTCTGCATGGAGGAGGACTGGATCGCATCAGCAGCCGTCTGCATGGAGGACTGGATCGCATCAGCAGCCATCTGCATGGAGGACTGGATCGCATCAGCAGCCGTCTGCATGGAGGAGGACTGGATCGCATCAGCAGCCGTCTGCATGGAGGAGGACTGGATCGCATCAGCAGCCGTTTGCATGGAGGAGGACTGGATCGCATCAGCAGCCGTCTGCATGGAGAAGGACTGGATAGCATCAGGCACTGGATCAGTGAGAACAGGATCAGCAGGTAACATGGATAGTGGCACAGGTATAAGAGCAGGAGACAAGTTTTGTTTCTTTGGCTTAGATATTGGAGTCATGCATGTAGTTGCCTTGTGCTGACCATACTGTACTGCTGATGGGAAGGTAGTAACAGTACTAGGAATAGAGGGAAGAGTATTAGAAATGCAGGAGGGGGCCTGAGATGTTGCTATGTGTAACGGCACTGCAGGGGAAGTTTTCAATGGAATTCATACAGGGGAAGTGTGCTTACTGGTGGCAGGCTACTTATGTGACTCATCTTGCACTGGGTATATGATCTCTGACCAAGCTTGTAGTAGAGGTTGAACTAAAGCTAGTTTGTCTCTCCCTTGCTCACATTGCTCAATTAAACGGTGCACAGAAGCAATACATTCCAACACCACCTGTTGTGGATAGGCTGAATACTGCTGGAGAAACAAACCTGCACAATGTTTTAGCAACCATCCCAAAAATCCAGCCTGGTACAAAGTGAATGGAGGAGTAAAAATATCATGACCCTGAGAGGTAACCTGAAATAGTAGCTCAGAACAGACTTGAATGAAAGGTTGTACTTCACGAAGTGAAAATCTACCCTCAACAGCTAAGGCATGTGCAGTCAAAATCCCTTCAAGCAGCTCCTCCTCAGTGAGATCCTGCCAAAGTGAATGACACAAATCCTTATCCTCTAATGCAAGTTGCACATGGCAAATAACCTGTACTCTCAGCATTGTGAAAGGAAAAGCAAAAATCCAAAGCAACTGGCTCCCAGTTCCCAAGTGTAGCTGATCTGGTCGTTGGTGGGCGTCACGATTATGTCAGGATCAGCGGCTAGAGAGACCAGACACGTAGCTACACCAGGGAACTGAGACCAAACAAAGGATATATATATTAAAGTGATATTTATTTATAGTGAAACACAGCAAACCATTAACACAGCAAACGTGAACATAAACAAACCCCAAAAGACAAATAACAAAGGAACCTAACTACTAACTATATACAAAAAACATCTAAAGGATAAGGGAATGCAAGGTTGCAAGGAAGGGGGATCTCAACAGGGTACTCGAACAGAAGCAAGGCAGCAAGGTACAGCCTGGATCAAGCTAGGCACAGCAAGGAAGGGACCAGAATTGTGACACGCCGGGGGAAGGGAGGAGAAGCCTTAAGTAGCCCCCAGGCAGCTGAACATTAATTGGCCTGATTACACCAGCCTGCTGGTTCCTGGGTGACACCTGCTGGTGCACACTGGAACTGCAGCAAACAGCCCAGAGCAGGATAGTGCCACCAGCAGGCGAACTTAATCCTAACACGTACTATGTTACCTTGATTCTTCTGTTCTTGTTTTAACTAAATTTGTTAACATGTTAATGGGGCCCCCTTGGAATTCTGCAAGTTTGGATCTGCCGCTTATGTTTCCTCCTTCCCCCTATTTTCTTCCATTCACCAGCCCCCCCCTTTCCCACCCCCCCTTTCTATCCCCCCTCTCCCTCCTTCCTATCCCCCCTTCCCCCCCTCCTATCCCCCTCTTCCCAATTCCTATCCTCCCCTCCACTCCCGGCCCCCTTTCCCTCCTTCTCCCTCCCCCTCCACCCCCCCCGTCACATGACTTCCTCCCTACCATCTCCTCTCCCTCAGCTCCTGCATAGGAGCTAGAAACACTGTATGGGATAATATTATATATCTTGTGAATGTAGTTTCTTGCTTTATCTTCTGTCCACATCACACCCTAGATGTGGTGGGAAGTTGAAGCAACTCATGGTGAATAAGCTGCACATACTGTATTATGTTATTTAACTTCTTCCATTCTTGTTTTAAATAAATAGGTTAACATACCTGCTACTAGGGGTAGGCTCCCTACTCAACTACACCCTATTTCACTCCTGGTGCAATTCTAACATGCCTTTACTTCGATCCCTGGATCGCACCCACTTTGAGGTCCCCGTCTTTTCTCTCGTCCCCACACAGCAGTCCCTCGGGGACGAAGGCTGACACCCCAGATCTCTCTTTTTCCCCCTTCTCAGGTGGTTAGACTATTTCCACCTCTGGTTTGATTTCCTCACTCCCCCCTCTCCCCTTGACATCCTCCTTTCTTCTCCTTCCTTAGCTCCCCTTCTCTCTCTCCTATCCTCTCGCTTCCTTATACCCCGCCGCACCCCCCTGCCTTTCTTCTTTCTCTCTACCTACTCCCTTTCCTTCTTTCTTCTTTGGGTCCGCGCCAACCTCCCTGACGGTCCCCCCCTCAATCAGCTCTTTATCAGCCCTATACGTCCCTCCTGTATTCCCCGCAACAACTCATTACTGACACAGCATTATGCAGCCTAAACTACTGGCGAGCTCCCCCCGACACTGAAATGTATATCCCTCAACGTGAAAGGTCTGAACCTACCAGAAAAAAGATCCCAAGTCATGAAATCCCTTTCCAAGCACAAAGCACACTTTATCTTTCTCCAGGAGACCCATTTCCGTTCTGAAACATCTATTGTTCAAACTTCCATGCTACCAACTAGGGATGAGCCGAACACCCCCCCCCGTTCGGCTCGCACCAGAACCCGCGAACGGACCTAAAGTCCGTGCGAGCTTTAGAACTCTATTAGTTATAATGGATGCGAACGTTCAAAATCAAAAGTGCTAATTTTAAAGGCTAATATGCATGTTAATGTCATAAAAAAAATTTTGTGGACCTGGGTCCTGCCCCAGGGGACATGTATCAATGCAAATTTTTTTTTAAAAACGGACGTTTTTTCAGGAGCAGTGATTTTAATAATGCTTAAATTGAAACAATAAAAGTGTAATATTCCTTTAAATTTCGTACCTGGGGGGTGTCTATAGTATGCATGTAAAGGGGCGCATGTTTGCTGTGCTTAGAACTGTCCCTGCAAAAAGTGTAATTTTTGCAAGAAAAAAAGCAATTTAAAATCACTCGCGGCTAATGTGAATTGACGGCTCCCGTAATACAGAGAACAGTCATTCATTGAAAGTCATTCATAAAAAAAAAGTCATTGATAAAAAATAAAAACAGAAAAAAAAAAAGCGTGGGGGTCCCCCCAAATTCAATAACCAGGCCCTTCAGGTCTGGGATGGATATTAAGGGAAACCCCAGCCAAAAAAAAAAAAAAAAAAATGGCGAAGGTTCCCCCTCAAAATCCATACCAGACCCTTGAGGTCTGGGATGGATTTTAAGGGGAACCCTAGCCCAAAAAAATGGCGTGGGGTCCCCCTCAAAATCCATACCAGACCCTTATCCGAGCACGCAACCTGGCAGGCCGCAAGAAAAGAGGGGGGGACGAGAGCGCCCCCCCCCCTCCCGCCTGAACCGTACCAGGCCACATGCCCTCAACATTGGGAGGATGCTTTGGGGGTCTAAGACAAGGACAAGGACCTCATCCCCACAACCGTGCCCGGTGGTTGTGGGGGTCTGCGGGCGGGGGGCTTATCGGAATCTGGAAGCCCCCTTTAACAAGGGAACCCCCAGATCCCACCCCCCCCCCCCTGTGTGAAATGGTAAGGGGGTACAAAAGTACCCCTACCATTTCACCAAAAAAGTGTCAAAAATTGTAAAAATTACAGGAGACGGTCTTTGACAATTCCTTTATTAAAATCTTCTTTCTTCTTTCTTCATCCTTCGGTTTCTTCATCTTCTCCTTCCGTCATCTTCTTCCATCTTCTTCTTCCATTTTCTTCTTCCTCCGATCCACTTCTTCTTGCGCTGGTCTTCTCGTCCTGCATCTTCTTCCATGGCGTCGACATCTGTTCTTCTGTCGGGCCGCTCCTCGCAATGGGAGGCCCCCGCTGTGTGAGGCTTCGCTCCGTCTGACAGGTCTTTTATAACGGAGGGCACCTGGTGACCCCGCCCCCCTCTGACGTCATGGGGAAAGCCATAGGGAATTCCCCATGACGTCCCCGTGCGACAGAGGGGGCAGGGTCACCAGGTGCCCTCCATTATAAAAGACCTGTCAGACGCAGCGAAGCCTCACACATCGGGAGCCTCCCATTGCGAGGAGTGGCCCAAGAAGAGACACCGACACCGACGCCATGGAAGAAGATGCCGGACGAGAAGGACGAGAAGACCAGCGCAAGAAGAAGCGGATCGGAGGAAGAAGAAAATGGAAGAAGAAGATGGAAGAAGATGACGGAAGGAGAAGATGAAGAAACCGAAGGATGAAGAAAGATGAAGAAAGAAATATGCGAGGCCGCCGCTGCGGCGGCCTCTTATACCGCGGGGCGTGTACTAAAGCCCCTGAGCTATAATTGGCGATAATTTTAGCTAATATATATTGCCCCAACGAACACCAACCTACCTTCTTTCGAAAAATATGCAATCCTTTAACTTCTTTCCAGACGGGCTTAGTTCTCCTGGGTGGCGACTTCAACATCCCCCTAAACCCCCTTCTAGACAGTTTTACTGGTACATCCTCTTTAACCTACAGGGCCCTACGACAGATCAAAACTCAACTTCAAAATTTGATCCTCCACGACATGTGGCGCACCCTGTCTCCCTCATCCAAGGACTACACCTTCTATTCTGCCCCTCACCAAAATTACTCTAGGATCGACTACTTCTTCCTCTCCCAGACAGACTTACCCTACTTGCAACACTCCACTATTGAACCGATGTTCCTGTCCGATCACCACCCTATAACAGTCACACTATCTTTTCCGGACACCTGTCCCAGAACAAAGATCTGGCGCTTTAACCCTTCTACAATTCAAGACCCAATCTCACTTGACCACATACGCTCCTGTATTCAACTATTTTTGAAGGGGAATTCAAACTCACTCACTTTGGGAAGCGCACAAATGCGTGATCCGAGGCAAACTACTAACCTTAGCTTCGAAGGCCAAGAAGCTACGCCAGGAGCGTGTAAACACTGAAAACTTTAGAATTATCGCACAAGCTGACGCAGGCACACTCCATCCTACAAGATCTGATACATACCCGATCTCTTCTCTTAGAAGAACTGGGTAAGCACACTAAAAGACGCTACATTCTTGGCCAGAGTATCTTCTACAAACATGGCAATAAATGTGGACTCCTTTTAGCACGTTCAGTTCAAGCCTCGAAAATGTCGACCACTGTCCACAATATACGCAACCCAAGAGGGTCCCTTCTGGCCAAGAATGAAGACATCGCCAAGGAGTTTGAGGATTTTTACTCAAAACTTTATAATTTACACCCCAACCAACAGACTAAGACCTCCCCCGAAGCACGTAAAGCTCTCATACTAGACTTACTGTCCCGGTAAAGCTCTAAACCCATATCGCCCCAGAAAACACAAGACCTGGAAAATAATTTCTCTGCAATAGAATTAGAGGCCGCACTTAAACAAATGAAAATAGGCAAAAGCCCGGGTCCGGGTGGATTTACCCTCCAATATTATGAAACTTTTGCGGAAGACCTCTCCCCGAGACTGTTAAATACCTTTCATGCCCTATCAGATCCACAGACCAGACCGGATAGAATGCTGTCAGCCCACATCACTGTAATCCCCAAAGAAGGTAAGGATCCCTTACTAAACACTGTTGTCTTTTGCTCCTTCATTGAGAGATTTTATCCCAATAAAACGTTATTGATTAATCTGCACTATTTGGAGCACTTTTTTCCCTTTTTTTACATCATATCTCACCACTGGTGACCCCGGACGCGCTGGAGATACAACTCATACTGTGTGCCAAACCTGGATGATCTACTGTGTGTCCACCGGATGATCCACCCTGTGTCTACTCCTGGACGGTCTGGTGATACCCCAAGGCTGTGTGTCTACATCTACAAGGTGCGCCCGTAGGATCCGGAATTGCCCTTCACCATCCAACAGGAGAAAAACACAAGCGCTTTTGACCCACTGCCGTATGGTATGTGTGTCCATCCTTTCTGGTAAGAAATACCTTTTCCAATGTTCATAGTTTCCCGGGATTCCATTCACACATTCCTGTGTGTACATTACCACTACAATACCAGATCGTATCCTACGTCCGCGTTTGGATAGAGATATCTCCACTCATCTATTTACTTATAAAAAAGAGAGACTTTTATCACTAGCTTTTATCACTAGTTTTATTGTCATCTATTTTATCCCACATTTTTTGCACATTTGTGGCACCTTTTTCATATATATTTTATACAAATATATTTTATCCGCATTTTTGCATAATTTTTAGTATTTTTAGCGCTACACATGTTGTTCTCAGGATCCCTCACTAGTAGCAAATATAGGCCAATATCTTTGTTAAATGTGGATATTAAATTATATGCAAATTTCCTAGCCAATAGATTGCGTCCCCTGATACCCAACCTCATTACCCCGGACCAGGTGGGAGTTGTCCCTGGCAGGGAAGCCAGGGATAACACCATCCACACACTCAATATTCACCACTGGCTTACGTCTTCCAAAACTCAGGGATTCCTCCTTTCACTTGACGCTGAGAAGGCATTCGACAGGGTGGCCTGGGACTACATGCGTGAGACCCTTGCAATGATTGGTCTCGAGAATCGCATGCTTTCCTCTATAATGGCATTGTACTCCAGACCCTCTGCTGCAGTGAGGGTCAATGGCCACCTGTCAGGTGCCTTCCCTATCACTAATGTAACTCGCCAGGGTTGCCCGCTCTCCCCTTTAATTTATATACTAACTCTAGAGCCCTTCCTTAACAGATTAAGAGACAATCCGGACATTCAAGGAATAACCATAAAAGGAAGTAAGTTTAAGGTCGCAGCCTTTGCTGATGACATTTTGCTCTCTTTAAAAACTCCTTGCACCTCCCTACCATCCCTTATCAAAGACATGGAATCCTTTGGAAAAATTCCATGCTTTAAACGTTACCCTCCCCCCCTGGAAGTAGCCCACTGTCAAGACTCCTTTCCATTTCACTGGGAAAAGACAGCAATCACCTATCTAGGAATCCAAATCCCAGCCTGCCTATCGAACCTTTACCTAACTAACTTCCACACAGCTTTGCTTGGATCCCAAAACCATCTTAAAGACTGGTCGAACCTAAATGTATCATGGATCAAAATGATTATTTTGCCACGCCTACTATACTTAATCCAAGCAATACCGATAGCCCTACCCACATGCTTCTTCTCTGCCTACCGAAGGGCATGCTCTAAATTCATCTGGAGAAATACTCCTCCACGCATAAAATACTCCCGCCTCACACTTCCCAAATATAGCGGTGGTATTGGGCTACCGGACCTACATAAATATTACGTTGCATGCCATCTCACGAGAATTGCCGACTGGAACATTCACGCCTCTGAAAAATCATGGATCCCCCTTGAAAATGCCTTCTCACCTAGACCTCTGCATCTTCTTCCTTGGCTACCCCCTAAACATTGGCCACATATACTCAAATCACACCCGTTCATTTACACATACTTGCTGAAAAAACATCAGCCCAAGGGACCTTCTCCCCCATTCCTGGCCCTCTAACCACGCTGCGTGGCAATCCTGACTTCCCCCCAGGCGACTATATCAACTTCCTTCAACAAAACTGGCCATTTGAAGACGTACTAGCCCTCCACTTCTACTCAGACGGGAAGCCCACTCTCCTCAAATCCACTTTTAAAACATCCTCTTTCTCCTTTTGAACATATAGACAAATATGCCACTTTCTTTCGACCTACTCCTCCCAAACTAACTGGACAAGACAACTCACACACTTTGAATCACTATGTTACCGTAAGACACCTCAAAGACACCTAATTTCTCTCCTACACACACTACTCCTGGAACCTCTAAACTTGACTCTCACCCCATCACAAGAATCGTGGCACAGAGACCTACAAACTCCCCTGACAAATAAAGAATGGACCAGAGTCCATGAATACACCCACAAGGGATCATTGAATGTCGCCATCCAGGAGAACGGTTATAAGGTGATCACCAGATGGTATAGGACCCCATCGCGCCTCTATAAATTTTTCGCCCACCATCCCCAACACCTGCTGGAGATGCGGTATGGAAGTAGGCACTATGCTCCATATATGGTGGGACTGTCAAAACCTTCAACCCTTCTGGAGGGAGGTCCATAGCTTAATCGCCCAAATCACCACTTATACCCTTGATTATTCTCCAGCACAGTTCCTTTTACATCACACATCTTTAGCCAAAAAATCCTATTACAAATCTCTGGCCGTGCATATGGTTAACGCAGCTAGACTCTGTGTCCCCAAACATTGGCGCTCAACATGCACCCCGACAATCAGCGAATGGCTGGCAAGAACCTTGAAAATTAAAGATATGGAGGAACTGATTCACATATCACAAGAAAGAGTGGAGAAATTCTCACTCACATGGGCCTGCTGGACACACTTCACGACTACTGATACATACCGTCAGTATGCAACTTCAGGCTAAACGAATACACTAGTATAGCTACATTATCCCTTCCATCACCAGGGGTGGGTGCGGTCCCACTCCTGACCTGTATACCCTTGCTGTTTACCCCCTCTCAACCCTCCTATCCCTGCTTTCTTCCTCTCTCTTCCCCTCCCCCCTCTTCTCTTATACATCATCATCTCTCTCAGGCGGGTATCTCTTCTTAAATAACCGATAGACCCGAGTAGGACTTAATACATCCTACCTCTATACCAGGGAAAGAATCGATAACTTCTTCACCTCTCCTGATCCAGGTTAGGGAAGGAACTGGGGGGGGGGGGTGAAAAGTGAAAAGGTCCCTCAACCCTAAGATGCTATCCTTCCCTTCATGCACTTTCCCTGGCCACCCCCTCCCACCTGATAGGATGTATCCTCTGACCATGTTCTCTAAATGATACTGATTAGGGATGAGCCGAACACCCCCGGGTTCGGTTCGCACCAGAACCTTCGAACGGACCGAAAGTTCGCGCGAATTTTCGAACCCTATACGTTATAATGGACGCGAACGTTCGAAATCAAAAGTGCTAATTACAACGGCCAATATGCATGTTAATGTCATAAAACAGGTTTGGGGACCCGGGTCCTGCCCCAGGGGACATATATCAATGCAAAAAGAACTTTTAAAAACTAACGTTTTTTCGGGAGCAGTCATTTTAATGATGCATAAAGTGAAAAAAAAAAAGTGAAATTTTCCTTTAAATATGGTACCTGGGGGGTGTCTAAAGTATGCCTGTGAAGTGGCATGTGTTTCCCGTGTTTAGAACTGTCCTTGCACAAAATGACATTTGTAAAGGAAAAAAAAAGAAGCCATTTAAAACCACTTGCGGCTTTAGGTTTGTTCTTAAGTAGAATCTGAACAGGTACATTATGAAGTGTAGCTCCATCCCAAAAAAATCTATTTTTAAGCTTTTTGGAGAACATAGGGAGGGGTTATCACCCCTGTAACATTTGCTGTCTTTGCACATCTGTTCAGAACATGTCACCTCACTTTCCGTCCCAATGACAAATGTTTTTGGAAAAAGTGGGGTTTTAATTGAAACAAGGATTGGTGATAAAGTATCAGTAGAGAGGAGATACCTTTTTCCCAAATTAAATCTAACAGGATAGAATTTCCCTTCCTAGGGGTAGATTTCCTCTCACTTCCTGTTTTCTCTTTCCATTTGCAAGTAGGAGTCGTTTGTAAGTTGGATGTTTGAAAGTAGGGGCCTGGCGTATATACTCTGCAGAAATTTGCCCTATTAGATGTTGGTGTAGCCACAAGACTGGTGGGCACAGGAATGGGCCCTGCTGTGAGTTAATAGATCAAGATTTGTAATTGCATGCACCTGTTGAACAGGGCAGAAAAATTGGGGGTGGTGGTGGTGGTGGACGGTGTTGCCACAAGACTGTAAGCTCTCACAGTTACTCTTGGTGGGCGCAGGAATGGGCCCTGCTGTGAGTTATTAGATCAAGATTTGTAATTGCAAGCACCTGATGAACAGGGCAGAAAAATTGGGCCTTTGGCGGTGGTGGTGGACGGTGTTGCCACAAGACTGTAGGCCCTCATAGTTACTCTTGGTGGGCGCAGGAAATGGGCCCTGCTGTGAACTATTAGATCAAGATTTGTAATTACCCGCCCCTGTTAAACAGGGGCTGAAAAATTGTGCCTTAGGCACTGGTGCTGGTGCCACAACACTGCAACCCCTCACAGATACTGTACTTGGAGCACAGCAGTCACACGTGTTGCGAAGCATTTTTTTAAAAAATTGTAATTACCCGCCCCTGTTAAACAGGGGCTGAAAAATTGTGCCTTAGGCACTGGTGCTGGTGCCACAACACTGCAACCCCTCACAGATACTGTACTTGGAGCACAGCAGTCACACGTGTTGCGAAGCATTTTTTTAAAAAATTGTAATTACCCGCCCTGTTAAACAGGGGCTGAAAAATTGTGCCTTAGGCACTGGTGCTGGTGCCACAACACTGCAACCCCTCACAGATACTGTACTTGGAGCACAGCAGTCACACGTGTTGCGAAGCATTTTTTTAAAAAATTGTAAGTACACGCCCCTGTTAAACAGGGGCTGAAAAATTGTGCCTTAGGCACTGGTGCTGGTGCCACAACACTGCAACCCCTCACAGATACTGTACTTGGAGCACAGCAGTCACACGTGTTGCGAAGCATTTTTTAAAAAATTGTAAGTACACGCCCCTGTTAAACAGGGGCTGAAAAATTGTGCCTTAGGCACTGGTGCTGGTGCCACAACACTGCAACCCCTCACAAATACTGTACTTGGAGCACAGCAGTCACACGTGTTGCAAAGCATTTTTTTTTAAAAAATTGTAAGTACACGCCCCTGTTAAACAGGGGCTGAAAAATTGTGCCTTAGGCACTGGTGCTGGTGCCACAACACTGCAACCCCTCACAGATACTGTACTTGGAGCACAGCAGTCACACGTGTTGCGAAGCATTTTTTTATAAAAATTGTATGCACACGCCCCTGTTAAACAGGGGCTGAAAAATTGTGCCTTAGGCACTGGTGTGGTGGCATGGATCATTGAGGAGGAGGAAGAGGATAGTCAGTGAACATAAGAGGACAGTCACTCAGCATCAGCATAGGCAGTCTTGAAGGGATGTGACATTATAAATTATTCGGTTATATCCGCCTCAGGTGCCTGGTAGCTGGTGGTGATCCAAGACTGATTCATTTTGATGAAGGTCAGTCGATCAACCGAGGCGGTGGACAGGCGCACCCGATGATCAGTGACAAATCCTCCAGCAGCACTGAATGTGCGTTCGGAAAGAACGCTGGAGGCAGGACAGGCCAGTAGCTCAATTGCATACTGTGCAAGCTCTGGCCAGTGATCCATCCTCAGGACCCAGTAAGCCAGAGGATTTTCGGTGGGAAAGGTGTCCAAGTCTGACCTTGCCCCAAGGTATTCCTGCACCATGTATATCAGACGCTGGCGATGGTTGCTGGAACCGATCATACCTTGGGGCTGCGGACTAAAAAATTGTCTGAACGCATCGGTCAGACGTCCACCTTCCCCACCGCTCCTTCTGCTACTGACCGAAGCCTCAGCAACTCGTCGCCCAGGACCAGGAGTTTGTAACCTCCCAGTTTCTGGGAACGCGTTGCACAGACCTTTCTGCAAGGCCTCCCTGAGATGTCTCATCCTCTGCTCCCTCTGCGACGGCAAGATAAGGTCCGCAACCTTACCCTTGTACCGCGGATCAAGGAGAGTGGCCAGCCAGTAATGGTCCCTCTCCTTGATCCGAAGAACACGAGGATCCTTCCGCAGGCTTTGCAGGATCAGGGAGGCCATGCAGCGTAGGTTAGCTGAGGCATTCGGTCCGGAGTCTTCTGGGTCACTGAGGATGACATGATCGCCAGCCACCTCCTCCCAGCCACGTACAAGTCCACTGGTTTGTTGGGACTGTACATCATCCCTAAAAGACTGCTGCTGCTGATGCTGAGTGCCAGGCTCCACCTCCATGCTCACACAATCCTCCTCCTCCTCCTCCTCATCCTCTTCCTGTGTGATGGGTGGGACAGAAGGAACACTGTCCGGATAAAGGGGGCCTTGAGAGGCAAGGAAGTCCTCCTCTTCCTGCCTCTGTTCTGCCTCAAGTGCCCTGTCCATTATCCCACGCAGCGTATGCTCCAACAGGTGGAAAAGAGGTACAGTGTCACTGATGCATGCACTGTCACTGCTCACCATCCTCGTGGCCTCCTCAAATGGTGAGAGGACAGTGCATGCATCCCTGATCATGCTCCACTGACGTGGGGAAAAAAAACCAAGCTCCCCTGACCCTGTCCTGGTGCCGTAGTCGCAAAGGTACTCATTGATGGCCCTCTGCTGCGTGTGCAGTCGCTGCAGCATGGCCAACGTTGAGTTCCACCTGGTGGGCATGTCACATATTAGGCGGTTCTTGGGCAGGTTCAGCTCCTTTTGCAGCTCAGTCAGCCGAGCACTGGCATTATAAGATCGGCGGAAATGCACACAGACTTTCCTGGCCTGCCTCAGGACATCCTGTAAGCCTGGGAACCTGCCCAAGAACCGCTGCACCACCAGGTTGAGGACGTGAGCCATGCAGGGCACATGGGTGAGCTGCCCCTGTCGCAGGGCGGAGAGGAGGTTGGTGCCATTGTCAGAAACGACCATTCCTGGCTTAAGCTGACGTGGCGTCAACCACCTCTCGGCCTGCCCCTGCAGAGCTGCCAGAACCTCTGGCCTAGTGTGGCTCCTGTCCCCCAAACACACCAGCGCAAGCACGGCATGGCATCTTTTTGCCTGCGTACTTGCGTAGCCCCTTGTACGCCTACGGAGCACCGCTGGTTCCAAGGACAGAGCACTGGAGGAAGAAGAAGAGGAGGGGGTGGAGGAGAGAGGTGTGTCACAACCAGTAGCAGTAGTAGCGTTTTGGAGGCGTGGTGGCGGAACAACCTCCAACACTACTGCACCTTGTCCTGCATCCCTCCCAGCTGCCAATAGAGTGACCCAATGGGCCGTGAAAGAAAGGTACCGTCCCTGTCCATGCCTGCTGGACCATGAGTCAGCGGTAATATGCACCTTACCGCTGACCGCCCTGTCCAGCGAGGCATGGACATTGCCTTCCACATGCCGGTAGAGAGACGGAATCGCCTTCCGTGAGATAAAGTGGCGTTTGGGAACCTGCCACTGAGGAACCGCACATTGAACAAACTCACGGAAGGGGGCCGAGTCTACCAACTGAAAAGGCAGCAGTTGAAGTGCTAGGAATTTAGCCAAGCTAGCATTCAACCGCTGGGCATGTGGATGGCTGGGAGTGTACTTCTTTCTACGGTCCAGCAGCTGGGGCAGGGAAATTTGCCTGCTGCAATCGGACGTCGGTGTACTGCAAGTACTTGGTTGTGACACACCTAATTCTACACCTTCAGTCCTCTCAGAGCAGCTTTCAGAGAGGACTGAAGGTGTAGTGGGGATGGAGATCCCAGCTGATGAGGAGCAAGGAGAGGTCCGCTTAGTTCTTTGGTGTGGGTCTTTTATGTGTGCCTGCCAACGAGCTGCATGGCAGGTCGACATATGTCTGCTCATGCTTGTGGTGCCCAAGCGGCTGATGTTTTGGCCACGCGAGATACGCTTGAGACAAATATTGCAAATAGCAGTGGTGCGATCTGATGCACTCGTCTCAAAAAAGGCCCACACCAATGAACTTTTCTGATAACGTGCAGAGGCAGCGCCCTGCACAGGCGGAGCTCTGCGGTGTAGTACAGTTGCTGTGCTGGCCTCTACCTGGCCTCCAGGGGGCATCCTGCCTCGTTGGACATGTGACGCCGCATCCTCCTCCTCCTCGTCCTCCTCCTCATCCTCTCTCCCTTCAGGCACCCACGTGGAGTCAGTGACCTCATCATCCCCTCCCTCTTCACCACTAGAGCAAACCTGGCAGTAAGCTGCAGCTGGTGGAACAGTACTGCCAGATTCCTCAAGCTGGGTATCATCATCCGAGCCTTCGAATCGTTGAGCATCCTCCTGGAGCATGTACCCAACACTGTGCTCAAAGAGTTCGGAGGACTCCTCAGGAGGACATGGTGGGTCTAGGGAAGGGGTGGCTGATGATGCCATTGAGTACGCGTTGGCAGCTGCTCTGCCAGTACCCTGAGCCTGGGTGAGAGAGGATGAGGAGGATGAGGAGGGCTTGGTCATCCATTCTACCAAGCCTTCAGCATGATGCGGCTCCACATGTCCAGCTGCCGAAAACAAAGACGCGCGTGTCCCATGGCCACGTGCTGATGACGATGCACGACCACGTCCACGGCCACGGCCACGTCCACTAGAAACAGAGCCTGCCTGCCCTGTGTTCTTGGCTCTGCACGCTCTGCCTCCCCTTGGCGGTCTTCCAGCCATTGTAGTCGGTAGTCCTGTGGGTGCTGCTGAGAAGAATATATAGGAGTTCTGTGTGATGCCACTAATACACTAGAAGTCCTATGGGTGCTTCTGCAAAGAAAATATAGGAGCTCTGTGTGATGCCACTAACACACTAGAAGTCCTGTGGGTGCTGCTGAGAAGAAAATATAGGAGCTCTGTGTGATGCCACTAACACACTAGAAGTCCTATGGGTGCTTCTGCAAAGAAAATAGAGGATCTCTGTGTGATGGGACTAACACACTGCAAGTCCTATGGGTGCTTCTGGGAAGAAAATATAGGTCTGTGTGATGGGACTAACACACTTCAAGTCCTATAGGTGCTTCTGGGAACAAAATATAGGATCTCTGTGTGATGGGACTAACACACTTCAAGTCCTATAGGTGCTTCTGGGAACAAAATATATGATCTCTGTGTGATGGGACTAACACACTTCAAGTCCTATGGGTGCTTCTGGGAAGAAAATATAGGTCTGTGTGATGGGACTAACACACTTCAAGTCCTATAGGTGCTTCTGGGAACAAAATATATGATCTCTGTGTGATGGGACTAACACACTTCAAGTCCTATAGGTGCTTCTGGGAAGAAAATGTAGGTCTGTGTGATGGGACTAACACACTTCAAGTCCTATAGGTGCCTCTGGGAACAAAATATATGATCTCTGTGTGATGGGACTAACACACTTCAAGTCCTATAGGTGCTTCTGGGAACAAAATATATGATCTCTGTGTGATGGGACTAACACACTTCAAGTCCTATGGGTGCTTCTGGGAAGAAAATTTAGGTCTGTGTGATGGGACTAACACACTTCAAGTCCTATAGGTGCTTCTGGGAACAAAATATATGATCTCTGTGTGATGGGACTAACACACTTCAAGTCCTATAGGTGCTTCTGGGAAGAAAATATAGGTCTGTGTGATGGGACTAACACACTTCAAGTCCTATAGGTGCTTCTGGGAACAAAATATAGGATCTCTGTGTGATGGGACTAACACACTTCAAGTCCTATAGGTGCTTCTGGGAACAAAATATATGATCTCTGTGTGATGGGACTAACACACTTCAAGTCCTATGGGTGCTTCTGGGAAGAAAATATAGGTCTGTGTGATGGGACTAACACACTTCAAGTCCTATAAGTGCTTCTGGGAACAAAATATATGATCTCTGTGTGATGGGACTAACACACTTCAAGTCCTATAGGTGCTTCTGGGAAGAAAATATAGGTCTGTGTGATGGGACTAACACACTTCAAGTCCTATAGGTGCTTCTGGGAATAAAATATAGGATCTCTGTGTGATGGGACTAACACACTTCAAGTCCTATAGGTGCTTCTGGGAACAAAATATATGATCTCTGTGTGATGGGACTAACACACTTCAAGTCCTATGGGTGCTTCTGGGAAGAAAATATAGGTCTGTGTGATGGGACTAACACATTTCAAGTCCTATAGGTGCTTCTGGGAACAAAATATATGATCTCTGTGTGATGGGACTAACACACTTCAAGTCCTATAGGTGCTTCTGGGAAGAAAATGTAGGTCTGTGTGATGGGACTAACGCACTTCAAGTCCTATAGGTGCCTCTGGGAACAAAATATATGATCTCTGTGTGATGGGACTAACACACTTCAAGTCCTATAGGTGCTTCTGGGAAGAAAATATAGGTCTGTGTGATGGGACTAACACACTTCAAGTCCTATAGGTGCCTCTGGGAACAAAATATATGATCTCTGTGTGATGGGACTAACACACTTCAAGTCCTATAGGTGCCTCTGGGAAGAAAATATAGGTCTGTGTGATGGGACTAACACACTTCAAGTCCTATAGGTGCTTCTGGGAACAAAATATATGATCTCTGTGTGATGGGACTAACACACTTCAAGTCCTATGGGTGCTTCTGGGAAGAAAAATATAGGTCTGTGTGATGGGACTAACACACTTCAAGTCCTATAGGTGCTTCTGGGAACAAAATATATGATCTCTGTGTGATGGGACTAACACACTTCAAGTCCTATAGGTGCTTCTGGGAAGAAAATGTAGGTCTGTGTGATGGGACTAACACACTTCAAGTCCTATAGGTGCCTCTGGGAACAAAATATATGATCTCTGTGTGATGGGACTAACACACTTCAAGTCCTATAGGTGCTTCTGGGAAGAAAATATAGGTCTGTGTGATGGGACTAACACACTTCAAGTCCTATAGGTGCCTCTGGGAACAAAATATATGATCTCTGTGTGATGGGACTAACACACTTCAAGTCCTATAGGTGCTTCTGGGAAGAAAATGTAGGTCTGTGTGATGGGACTAACACACTTCAAGTCCTATAGGTGCTTCTGGGAACAAAATATATGAGCTCTGTGTGATGGGACTAACACACTTCAAGTCCTATAGGTGCTTCTGGGAAGAAAATATAGGTCTGTGTGATGGGACTAACACACTTCAAGTCCTATAGGTGCCTCTGGGAACAAAATATATGATCTCTGTGTGATGGGACTAACACACTACAAGTCCTATAGGTGCTTCTGGGAAGAAAATGTAGGTCTGTGTGATGGGACTAACACACTTCAAGTCCTATAGGTGCCTCTGGGAACAAAATATATGATCTCTGTGTGATGGGACTAACACACTTCAAGTCCTATAGGTGCTTCTGGGAAGAAAATATAGGTCTGTGTGATGGGACTAACACACTTCAAGTCCTATAGGTGCCTCTGGGAACAAAATATGATCTCTGTGTGATGGGACTAACACACTTCAAGTCCTATAGGTGCTTCTGGGAAGAAAATATAGGTCTGTGTGATGGGACTAACACACTTCAAGTCCTATAGGTGCCTCTGGGAACAAAATATATGATCTCTGTGTGATGGGACTAACACACTACAAGTCCTATAGGTGCTTCTGGGAAGAAAATATAGGTCTGTGTGATGGGACTAACACACTTCAAGTCCTATAGGTGCTTCTGGGAACAAAATATATGATCTCTGTGTGATGGGACTAACACACTACAAGTCCTATAGGTGCTTCTGGGAAGAAAATATAGCTCTGTGTGATGGGACTAACACACTTCAAGTCCTATAGGTGCTTCTGGGAACAAAATATATGATCTCTGTGTGATGGGACTAACACACTACAAGTCCTATAGGTGCTTCTGGGAAGAAAATATAGCTCTGTGTGATGGGACTAACACACTTCAAGTCCTATAGGTGCTTCTGGGAACAAAATATAGGAGCTCTGTTTGCTGCCAGTGCCTGCCTGCCACGAACACACTACAAGTCCTATAGGTGCTTCTGGGAACAAAATATAGGAGCTCTGCCTGCCTGCCACGAACACACTACAAGTCCTATAGGTGCTTCTGGGAACAAAATATATGATCTCTGTGTGATGGGACTAACACACTTCAAGTCCTATAGGTGCCTCTGGGAAGAAAATATAGGTCTGTGTGATGGGACTAACACACTTCAAGTCCTATAGGTGCTTCTGGGAACAAAATATATGATCTCTGTGTGATGGGACTAACACACTTCAAGTCCTATGGGTGCTTCTGGGAAGAAAATATAGGTCTGTGTGATGGGACTAACACACTTCAAGTCCTATAGGTGCCTCTGGGAACAAAATATATGATCTCTGTGTGATGGGACTAACACACTTCAAGTCCTATAGGTGCTTCTGGGAAGAAAATGCAGGTCTGTGTGATGGGACTAACACACTTCAAGTCCTATAGGTGCCTCTGGGAACAAAATATATGATCTCTGTGTGATGGGACTAACACACTTCAAGTCCTATAGGTGCTTCTGGGAAGAAAATGTAGGTCTGTGTGATGGGACTAACACACTTCAAGTCCTATAGGTGCCTCTGGGAACAAAATATATGATCTCTGTGTGATGGGACTAACACACTTCAAGTCCTATAGGTGCTTCTGGGAAGAAAATATAGGTCTGTGTGATGGGACTAACACACTTCAAGTCCTATAGGTGCTTCTGGGAACAAAATATATGAGCTCTGTGTGATGGGACTAACACACTTCAAGTCCTATAGGTGCTTCTGGGAAGAAAATATAGGTCTGTGTGATGGGACTAACACACTTCAAGTCCTATAGGTGCCTCTGGGAACAAAATATATGATCTCTGTGTGATGGGACTAACACACTTCAAGTCCTATAGGTGCTTCTGGGAAGAAAATATAGGTCTGTGTGATGGGACTAACACACTTCAAGTCCTATAGGTGCCTCTGGGAACAAAATATATGATCTCTGTGTGATGGGACTAACACACTTCAAGTCCTATAGGTGCTTCTGGGAAGAAAATATAGGTCTGTGTGATGGGACTAACACACTTCAAGTCCTATAGGTGCCTCTGGGAACAAAATATATGATCTCTGTGTGATGGGACTAACACACTACAAGTCCTATAGGTGCTTCTGGGAAGAAAATATAGGTCTGTGTGATGGGACTAACACACTTCAAGTCCTATAGGTGCCTCTGGGAACAAAATATATGATCTCTGTGTGATGGGACTAACACACTTCAAGTCCTATAGGTGCTTCTGGGAAGAAAATATAGGTCTGTGTGATGGGACTAACACACTTCAAGTCCTATAGGTGCTCTGGGAACAAAATATATGATCTCTGTGTGATGGGACTAACACACTACAAGTCCTATAGGTGCTTCTGGGAAGAAAATATAGCTCTGTGTGATGGGACTAACACACTTCAAGTCCTATAGGTGCTTCTGGGAACAAAATATAGGAGCTCTGTTTGCTGCCAGTGCCTGCCTGCCACGAACACACTACAAGTCCTATAGGTGCTTCTGGGAACAAAATATAGGAGCTCTGCCTGCCTGCCACGAACACACTACAAGTCCTATAGGTGCTTCTGGGAACAAAATATAGGAGCTCTGCCTGCCTGCCACGAACACACTACAAGTCCTATAGGTGCTTCTGCATTTAAGTCCAATTATGAGATCTGAGGTCTTCTTGACCCCAGATCACATATTTAAGAGGTCCTGTCATGCTTTTTTTCTATTACAAGGGATGTTTACATTCCTTGTAATAGGAATAAAAGTGACACCATTTTTATTTTTATTTTTAAAACAGTGTTAAAATTAAAAATATATATTTTTTTTTAAACGTGCCCCGTCCCACCGAGCTTGTGTGCAGAAGCGAGCGCATAGGTGAGTAGCGCCCGAATATGCAAACGGTGTTCAATCCACACATGAGAAGGAATCACGGTGATCGGTAAAGCGAGAGCAATAATTCTAGCCCTAGACCTCCTCTGTAACACAAAACATGCAACTGGTAGAATTTTTTAAATGTCGCCTATGGAGATTTTTAAGGATATCCGCCATTTTGAAACGTGACATGTTGGGTATCAATTTAGTTGGCGTAACATTATCTTTCACAATATAAAAAAAATTGGGCTAACTTTACTGTTGTCTTATTTTTTAATTCAAAAAAGTGTATTTTTTAAAAAAAAGTGAGCTTGTAAGACCGCTGCGCAAATACGGTATGAGAGAAAGTATTGCAACGACTGACATTTTATTCTCTAGGGTGTTAGAACCCCCAAACATTATACATTTTTTCTAGCAAAACAACATTTTTTAACTTGTAAACACAGAGTCTGAAAAAGAGGCCTGGTCTTAAAGTGGTTCATAAAGAGAAAAATGCCGCGTACACACGATCGGAATTCTCGTCGGAAAAAACTCTGACGGTTTTTCCGACGGAATTCCGCTCAAGCTGTGTTGCCTACACACGATCACACCAAATTCCGACGGTCAATAACACAGCGGCATAAAACACGTTTGACAGCACTATAAAAGGGAAGTTTAATGCTTCCGAGCATGCGTCGAATTGTTTCCGAGCATGCGTCGGAATTTTGCGTGTCGGAATTGCATACACACGATCGGAAAATCCGATAGAAAGGTTTTCCGTCGGAAAAATTGAGAACAGGTTCTCAATTCAAAGTCCGTCGGAAATTCCGACAGAAAAAGACCATTGGGCATACACACGGTCGGAAAATCCGATGAAAAGCTCACATCGGACTGTTTCTATCGAAAATTCCGACCATGTGTACGCCGCAAAAGGGTGAAGCAATTGTGGAGAATTTTGTTTACTGCTACTGCTGCAAAAAAAAAGAAAGGCCAAAAAATAAAAAAAAACAGTGGTGATGCAGAAGGAAGACCATCTGCAAGAATGAATAGCAATTATGGAGACATTTTTTTTTGCTGGTGCTGGGAAAAAAAAATTCAAAAAGCTGACACTGGGACAGTCATTATGCCCTAAATATTCTTAGTGCTGCTGCACCAAAAAAAGAAAAGGAAACCACTGCTGATGCAGAAAGAGGAACACCTGTGTCGCAGAAGGGTGGACAACAATTATGCCCTAATTATTGTTAGTGCTTCTGCGTTAAAAAAAAAAGAAAAGGAAAGGAAACCACTGCTGTGCTAATGCAGAATGAACAACACAGAAGGGGAAGTACTAATAATGCAGCAACTGAACCTTATGCTGCAAAAAACAAAGAAAGAAAAACAAAAATATATATATATGTCAATGAAACAAAAAATGGAATCAGTGGTGACACAGAAGTGTTGTACACACCAACACTTCAGTGGCACCACTGCATTGTGTTATTCACAAAACTACACTACACTATGTTATTCACACTACACTACCAGTGATGTAAGTAACTGAGTTAAAATAAACTGAGTTACCTAACGCAGTTACTTTAGAGGGTAACGAGTAATCTAACTGATTACTTTTTCCCTCATGGTAACTCAGTTACCATTACTTTGGCTTAGTTACCCCAATTACATCTACCGCCACTAGATGGCAGTAGTGTAATTCCAGTGTCCTGCCGAAAAATTTCCCCCGCCGGATAAGGACCCCCTGTACTGCGCAGGCGCAGCGCTTGCGCAGTACGAAAGACTACAGAGCTTCCGAAAATTGCCGAACCTAAACAGCTCTGAGTGAACTCTACACCGCGCAGGTGCAGTTAACATGTAATTGTACGAGGCAATGCCGCACGCTCCTGATGCTCATGCTACTCTGCAAGGGGCGTCTATCGTGTAAGTAAGGGGCGGGTCTAGTATTACTGTAACCAAGGGGCCCATTTATTATTATTGTTATATATCGAGCTCTGCTAATTTAACATTCGCCCTCTTCTGTAGCCATCCGCCCCTTACACAATATAATAATAATAGACCCGCCACTTGCTTACACGCTATAACAGATCTGCCCCTTGCTTACAGTAATACTAGACCCGCCCCTTAGTTACACGATATATAACAATAATAATAAATGCGCCTCTTAGTTACACGTATAGAATATTTAAAAAAAAGTCAGTTACTTTGCTGAGTAACTAATTACTTTTCCAATGTAGTAACTGAGTTACTAAGGCAATTACTTTTTGGGAGAAGTAATTTGTAACTTAACTAATTACTTTTTTAAAGTAGGATGACCAACACTGTACACTACACTGACTGCACTAAACTGACTGAATACACCATCCACTAATCTCCACTAACACTCTACACAAGGCTGCCATGTAAGCAGCCTTATATAGTGTGGGGCGTTGACTTAACCCCTGAGCCATTGTTGGCCAAAGTCACCCTGACTTTGGGCAATCATGGCTCTCACAGTACATTGTGCTGTGATTGGCCAAAACATACAGATCAGGTGCATGATCTGGCCAATCATCAGAAATCAATGCACTGCGATAGCGCAGTGCATTATGGGGTTGCTCTGCAGTGGGCAAACTTCCATCCGAACACTCCATTTGCTTGTGTTCAGCAAACACAAGAACACCCGATGTTTAAGTCAAACTTACGTTCCACTCGAACAGGGGGACCATCCCTATCTATCACATTTCTTAAGTCCCTATAGTGCCAGGACAGGAAAAATAAAAACACAAAATGACCCCATTTTACAAAACAAACACCCCAAAGTATTTTCGGAAAGGCACAGTGAGTCTTTTGAAAATGTATTTTTTTTCCACAAGTGTTTTAAAAAGGCCAGAAAGGTAATAAACTTGATCATTTTTTTGTTTACAAACTGAGTAGAATTATAAGGGTCTGATAATGTTGAGTTGATGTTAAGAAGATATGAATGCTGATTGAACTAAACTATATGGTCACACCTATAACATGCCTAGACCTTATGCATATTCATAAGTATATACAGTGGTGTGAAAAAGTGTTTGCCCCCTTCCTCATTTCCTGTTCCTTTGCATGTTTGTCACACTTAAGTGTTTCGGAACATCAAACCAATTTAAACAATAGTCAAGGACAACACAAGTAAACACAAAATGCAATTTGTAAATGAAGGTGTTTATTATTAAAGGTGAAAAAAAATCCAAACCATCATGGCCCTGTGTGAAAAAGTGATTGCCCCCTAAACCTAATAACTGGTTGGGCCACCCTTAGCAGCAATAACTGCAACCAAGCGTTTGCGATAACGTGCAATGAGGCTTTTACAGCGTCCTGGAGGAATTTTGGCCCACTCATCTTTGCAGAATTGTCCTAATTCAGTTACATTAGAGGGTTTTCGAGCATGAACGGCCTTTTTAAGGTCATACCACAACATCTCAATAGGATTCAGGTCTGGACTTTGGCTAGGCCACTCCAAAGTCTTCATTTTGTTTTTCTTCAGCCATTCGGTGGTGGACTTGCTGGTGTGTTTAGGATCATTGTCCTGCTGCAGAACCCAAGTTCGTTTCAGCTTGAGTACACGAACAGATGGTCGGACATTCTCCTTCAGGATCTCTTGGTAGACAGCAGAATTCATAGTTCCTTTTATCACGGCAAGTCTTCCAGGTCCTGAAGCAGCAAAACAGCCCCAGACCATCACACTACCACCACCATATTTTACTGTTGGTATAATGTTCTTTTTCTGAAATGCAGTGTTCCTTCTACGCCAGATATACTTGGACACACACCTTCCAAAGAGTTCCACTTTTGTCTCATCGGTCCACAGAATGTTGTCCCAAAAGTCTTGGGGATCATCAAGATGTGTTGTGGAGAAATTGAGACGAGCTTTGATGTTCTTTTTGCTCAGCAGTGGTTTTCTCCTTGGAACTCTGCCATGCAGGCCATTTTTGCCCAGTCTTTTCCTGATGGTGGAGGCATGAACGCTGACCTTAACTGAGGCAAGTGAGGCCTGCAGTTCCTTGGACGTTGTTGTGGGGTCTTTTGTGACCTCTTGGATGAGTCGTCGCTGCGCTCTTGGGGTAATTTTGGGCGGCCAGCCACTCCTGGGAAGGTTCACCACTGTTCCATGTCTTCGCCATTTGTGGATAATGGCTCTCACTGTGGTTCGCTGGATTCCCAAAGCTTTGGAAATGGCTTTATAACCCTTTCCAGACTGATAGATCTCAATTACTTTCTTTCTCAATTGTTCCTGAATTTCTTTGGGTCTCGGCATGATGTGTAGCTTTTAAGGATCTTCTGGTGGACCTTACTGTGTCAAGCAGCTCCTATTTAAGTGATGCCTTGATTGTGAACAGGTGTGGCAATAATCAGGCCTGGGTGTGGCTAGAGAAATTGAACTCAGGTGTGGACAACCACAGTTATAGTATGTTTTAACAAGGGGGGCAATCACTTTTCACACAGGGCCATGATGGTTTGGATTTTTTTTCACCTTTAATAATAAACACCTTCATTTACAAATTGCATTTTGTGTTTACTTGTGTTGTCCTTGACTATTGTTTAAATTGGTTTGATGTTCCGAAACACTTAAGTGTGACAAACATGCAAAGGAACAGGAAATGAGGAAGGGGGCAAACACTTTTTCACACCACTGTATTGTTAAAGTCAGAGATACTTTCTTCTTCATTCGGCAGGGTAGAGCTGGTTATCGGTGTGTGTTGTGTCTCTTTACTGCAGTGTATGAATAAAGCACCTAATTTTCTTTTACAAAGATTTGGATCTACTTTCTCATTTGATTGGTCTTGTTTGAAGACTCCCTAACCTGATTTAACAGAATGGTGCCTGCGACTCGGATACAGTCTGGTGGGCTCCCGGCCAGAGAGACACGAAACTCACTTTTAACAGACCAGTGGCCACGGTAAGAAACTGTTATGCCCTGTACACACGGTGGGACTTTCCGATGGAAAATGTGCGATCGGATCGTGTTGTCGGAAAATCCGATCGTGTGTGAGCTCCATCGGACTTTTTCTGTTGGAATTTCCAACATACAAATTTGAAAAAAAAAATTTCCGACAACAAAATCTAAAAATTTAAATTCCGATCATGTGTAGACAATTCTGACGGACAAAGTGCCACGCATGCTCAGAATAAATTAAGAGATGACAGCTATTGGCTACTGGTCCATTTATAGTCCCGATGTACTCGTTTTACATCACCTCGTTCAGAACGATTGGATTTTCCGACAACTTTGTGTGACCGTGTGTATGCAAGACAAGTTTGACCCAAAATCCATCGGAAAAAATCTGTCGGATTTTGTCGTCGGAATGTCTGACCGTGTGTACAGGGCATTATTCTTACTTATTCTGCTCTCCGTGGTGAGTAATTAGTCAGTGTCTGGGGTCTATTGGCTGAAAAAGTCTTATGCTGTTGATGAGATGGTGAGATTAAGGAAAAATTTTGTGTAAACTAGAGTAATGTTGATGTTACACAGTTTGACCCAAATAATTCCTATACTTCACCTGTTGCAGAAATAATAGAGCCAATAGTTATCATTGTTGATGTTTTGTTTCTATGCTTGGGGTGTCAATAGATTTATAAGACTTGTGAGAAGGTCTGACCAGAGGACTGTAGTAGTGAGCCTGTGTGGTGAGTAATGCCTATGTGGCAAGTGTAAAAAAAGTGCCATTTGGCCTGTGTGGCCAAGTGTAATAAAGTGCCATTTGACGGCTACTGTATGTAGCCTGGGGGAAATATTTTTGGGTGACGTCCCACAAATTGTAGTAGAGACTCAGAGTGAGGACTCTAGATTGAGAGCATGGCACTCTCATGGACCTTTCAAGCCGGGAGAGGTAAAAGTGGCACAAGAAGTCCAGTGGTTAAGAAATAACACCAAGACTATTATAGGCTGGACCAAAAAAGACCAGATAAAAATACCACCAGAAGGAGTTATGATCTTTTACCTTGGGTTTCTGTGTATGTTAATTTTTATGACAGATTGACAGAGTTGGATAAGGGGATTAAATGTGCACAATTTTTGGATTTTTAAAACTATGCAACGTGATGAAACTTTAACTAGTTATGAGCCTGTCAAAGTTTTTCTAAAGCATATCACTGATGGGTCTAGCAAAAGAGAACTAGACCAGACAATGCAAGTGTTATCTAAATGTTTAAGGAATCATTTGGGGATATGAGAAGCCTACTCATTTTTTTTGCAGATTCTTGACCCCCTCCCCTCCTTTGTATGTCTGTGTAAGAAAGGAGTGAGGTGCCCCTTCACATTCCTGTGTAACATTGTGTGTTTGTAGAAGAGAGAAATCAGAAGGTTATTGATGATTTAAAGAAGTAGATAGGAAACATGAAAGTGAATTGCACTAGAAAGAAACTGGACAGAATATTGCAGAATTATTAATGAGTGGCCCTTGCAGAACAAACCTTGATATATGTGAGACAAAAAAAGGCTGAGGATGTTTTTGATTACTTTAAATGTGTCCAGTCTGTGGATGTGACTGATCGTACTAAATTTACTGCCATAATAAAGAGAAGTGTGCAGTAGCATTGAAGCCCAGAGAGAGGAGAGAAAAGAGAAGAGAACAGACTTAATGCTTTTATAGCCTAAGATGAGGTTCAAGAAGATAATGTGTTTTTCAAAGAGAAACCAGGAATTGTTTAAATTGTGGTAAAATTGGGCATCTTGCCAAGGGGCACAGATACCAAAGAACATTGTGAACAAGATGATGGCATAACAGAATTGCAGTTGAGGAATCAGAGCTACGATAGCCTTTGTTTGGCTGGTGATTTTATGGCTGCATCCATTTCTGACCCCGCTGAGAATAATCACATTAATAGGTTTAGTGAGAATGATGAGGAGCAAACGTTTATGCTCATCTGATGCCAGAGACCAGCAACATGAAGAAAAAAATGGAGACAAAGGAAAATATGGGACTGGTGCCAGTACTTTAGCATTAAGTTCAACTGAGAGGTGTCCAATTTGTCTGAACAGTCTTTCCCTGGAGGTTGGCTTTCCAGAAGATTGTTGTCACGCTTTCTGTATATTTTGCATTCTTAAATGATGTGATCCGGCTGGTGAATGCACCAAGATCCATGTTGTCGCAAGAACACAAAAATAAAACTGCAGCTGCAACCTGTGCCAGTGGTGCTGTAAAATAGGGAAGATATGCTTTAGAACGGATGTTATGGAGAAATCTTGAAAAGAGCCAGGACAAAACATTTGTCATTAGCAAGGCTGAGAAAGTATGAAGCCATCCTTCTTGAATTAGGAGAAATAGAAGTGAAAAGATGTACTACAATCAATCCTGCCAGCGATGCCAGAGAGAAGAAGACCTCGAAAAGGAGGGTGACCACATCTGCTTAAAACTTAGGGAAGAAGAAATGCAGCAAATCTCCCCAGTAAAAGACACTTCTCTTGAAAATCCTGATCTGATCCTGTTTGTAGACTGTTCACGCCTGTACAAGATGGAGTCCCAAGAATGGCATATGCGGTGACAACATTGGAGGAAGTGATTGAGACCCAACTACTCCCTTCATCACTTTCAGAGCAGGTTGCCAAAGTGGTAGCACTCACAAGAGCCTGTGAGACCACAAAGTATCAAACAGACAACATCTGCACTGATAGCAGGTATGCTCTTGAAGTAGTCCATGATTATGGACCCATGAGGGACAACAGAAGATTCACAACTGCTGCAGAAGAACCTATTCAAAAATTGGAAATATGTTCAAGAACTTTTTTAAGCAGTCACCCTCCCAAAGGAAGTAGCCATCCTGAAGGTCAAGGCACATACTGGAGGAAAAACCATGGAAGAAAAAGGAAACCAGTTGGCTGATCATACTGTCAGGAAGACTTCTGAAACACCAATGGAAGCAATCATGACCCTTATCACTGATCTTGCAAAGAAAGAAGTACATAAAAGATTGGAAGAAAAAGAAGAGAATAAATGCAGAAAGCAGAAGAATTGATTAAGAAATTGCAAGAATTTGCATCTGATGATTGAAATAAAATCATGTGAAGGGAAAGAGCAAAGAAGGATCAAAAAGAAGGATCAAAATGGACACTTGAGCAAGGAAAATGTCCCACCTCAAACAGAGAAGATGATCATGCAACTAGCCCATGGCCCAGGTCATGTAGGTCCTAAGGCAATGGAGAGAAACATAAACAAGGCTGGTTGATTTATTCAATACTCCAGAAATGCATGTCAAGACTTTGTTGAGGGCTGCATACCGTAATTTGTGCTAGAAATAACCCAGGAAAGCCCACCAGAGTAACACAAAGACATATAGCCAAGCCACTATTCCCTTTCCAAAAAATTCAGATTGATTACATCCAATTGCCAAATCAGGCCAATGCCAATATGTTTTGATGTGCGTAGACATGTTTTCAGGCTAGATAGAAGCCTGGGCAGTGGCTAAGCCAAATGCCAAGCAACATAAATATTAATAATATGGAGTCCTTGAAACCATAGAGAATGACAGAGGAACACATTTCACTGGACAGATCATGCAAATTATATGCAAGGACTTGGGAATTGAGTAGGCCTTCCATGTCCCTATCATCCTCAGAGTTCAGAGAAGGTAGAAAAATATAATGGAATCGTTAAAGACAGGCTAGTTAAATAAATGCAGGAAAGGCAAGACGGTCAGTAAAGAAACAATTGCCAGAACCTTTGCCTCTGGTTCTTTACAGCATCAGGACTACCCCTACTTATAGGTCAGAGAACTTGATCCCTTATGACATTTTGCTTGGGGGCCCACCTAAGACAGGGTTGTATTTTCCACATCAGACTGCTGTAATGTATAATGATTTTTTTTTTTTATGTAATTGTCTAATACAAGCAACTAACTGCGATGCACAAGCTTGTTTTTTATTAAATTCTAGATCCAGATCAAGTAACTGGAACACATGATTTACAACCAGGTGATTGGGTCCTAGGAAATGAACATGTAAAAGTACCTTTGGGACCAAAGTTTGAAGGACCCATTGAATAAAAAAACAAGCTTGTGCATCGCAGTTAGTTGCTTGTATTAGACAATTACATAAAAAAACAAAATCATTATACATTACAGCAGTCTGATGTGGAAAATACAACCCTGTCTTAGGTGGGCCCCCAAGCAAAATGTCATAAGGGATCAAGTTCTCTGACAACTTCTCTGCTCCTGACAACTGCCACAGCTGTAAAGTGACGTGGATACATGGCAGCCATTGCAAGAAATCACAGCTAATTTCAAAAGATGAGTAAACTGCTGTTATGCCTTTGCTTAATCTTAGCAGTCAAGGCTATAGAGGAAAATCACCTGTACAACTTACACATGCTAACAGGCATAAGGAGTAATTTGAGTAAATGCTAGATATGTTCACATAGGCCAGAGAGTTCAAAAGGCGTACATCAGATATTTTTTGCCATTAATTTATTATCTGGAAAACAATATCCTTATGAGACAGAAATTGGTCTTAGCAAGGCAGAGACGTTTACATATTTACCTTGATGCTGAGTTTAAGCAATACAAAGCTGTTCAGAAACTAGTATGTGAAGAAATACCACAAATGTTCTATTATTGTGAAAATACATTTTATGCTAAATATAACCAAAGGCCTTTGGGAATATCCCCTTGTTTAGTAAGGGGAAATGGTATACAATGTGGCATTATGATAAAAAAATATGACAAACCCAGATTACACTTTGTTTGGAAATGGTAAATTTTCATGGATTCAACAGATATATATATATATATATATATATATATATATATATATATATATATATATTTTAAACATTTCGTTTTATTGAGATGAGAAAAAAGTAAACAGAACAGAGATGGAAAAATTTACAGATACAACTGTGTAAGTATATCACAACATTTTGATGAGACATGTATTAGTTACTTAGCATTTTCCTATGGTAAAGTATTCAAAGATGATTAATTCCATGTGGACTGATCATGGACTATCACATCTGTAAATGTAAGACTGCGATTTTGTCATAATCTTCAGTGTAGTAATATTAAACAGAAAAACTCAGTAAAGAAAAAGATAAAGACTTTAACAATCCTAATTAAACATATTACTTTGTCATCTTCTGCGAACATCACTTTCTTATTGATAGGAGAAAAAGAAAAATAATAAAAAAGGGGGGAGGGAAGGAGAAAGAAAGAGAAAAAGAAGGGGGGAGAGTCAGAGAAAAGGGGATCGGAGAAGGGGGGAAAGTACACTATAAGCTATCGGTCTTGATTGGACCCTGATGATCAATATAGGGCCATTGAGAGGAGAGCATTGATAAGGGCATCAAGGGGAGTCTTGGGTCACGGCGGCATCGAAATCTTGTGAGTATTTAAAGGTAAACCATGGTTGCCAGGTCTTATGGAATCTTTCCACATGGCCCCTGTCCTGTGCCACAGTGTAAGGGCATCAGTAATTTGGCTGCATTAAGAAGGTGCTTAGATAATGAGGGTTTATACCGCTTAAACAAAAAGTTTGCTACGTGTAGTTAACAGCATGCAGCATTCAGGTTCAGTCTAGTTTCTGTGATTTTTTTTAATCAGACCCCTGATTTTAGTCCAGTAAGTTGTGATGGAGGAACAATGACACCAGACATGGGCCAATGTACCAATCTCCCCTTGACATATCCAGCATGTTTCTGACTTTTGGGGGTCCCATCTGTGTAAATTGTCTGGTGTGTTATACCAATGCATTAGCAATTTATCACTCATTTCCTGAGATTTTGTGTTTATGGAACATTTGTGAGCTAAAATGCAAGCATACCAGATATTTTTTTGTTCTCATAGGAATCATCATTATAGGATTGCTTGTTTATTAGTTTTTTTCAGGTGTGATAAATGTGAGATACAAGGATTACTACAATGGCAGTTATAACTGAGGAAGATGACCCCAAGAAAGAGATAGAGTGTTATCAGATAGTCAGATTAGCAGATTTGTATGACGCCGAGATGGGTGATGCGAATGAGTAAAGATGTGTATCCACATACACCCTAAGAAGAGCTTTACTCCACTTAGATGTAAAATATTATTGTGGACCCTCTGATATCATACTAGGTAGAAAAGATATGACAATGAGTAGAATTATAGGGGTCTGATAATGTTGAGTTTTTTTATATATATTCATATATAGAATACATTAATAGAGACTATCACTTTAAGAATTTGTAATGCACTTGCTTGTTTTATTTTTTTTAGACACAGTGTTTCCAGTCTATGATGACCTTCACCTCCAGATAAGAAGCAACAGTTTACTACCTTTTTGCTCCAAGAAAAAGGACTGTCTTATCTAGCTGGTCTGATCCAGTACTGTCATGGCAGCGCCCATGTTTTCTTTCACTTTCTATCAGTCACATGATGTAACCACCTATTTAACTGTTCCCTTGCTGTTAAGAAGATATGACTGCTGATTGGACTAAACTATACGGTCACACCTATAACACGCCTAGACCTTATGCATATTCATAAGTATATATTGTTAAGCTTGATGTTTGTAAGCCAGAGAAACCTCCTTCTTCATTCGGCCCAGTAGAGCTGGATATTGGTGTGTGTTGTGTCTCTCCACTGAAGTGTATGAATAAAGCACCTCATTTTCTTTTACAAAGATTTGGATCTACTATCATCTGATTGGTCTTGTTTGGAGACTCCCTAACCTGATTTAACAAATCATTTTTATTAACGTATTTGAGCAAGTAGAGTTCTTTCAGAACGATTGGATTTTCTGACAACTTTGTGTGATCGTGTGTATGCAAGACAAGTTTGACCCAAAATCCATCGGAAAAAATCTTTGGGATTTTGTCGTCGGAATGTCTGACCGTGTGTACAGGGCATTATATAGTTGAGCAAGTACAAAAATATAAATGCATGGAAAGAATAGAGTGTACATTCAAAAACCAACATATGATTGTACAGGTAAAACACTCTCCAAATATCATTGAGTAAGAAAATTAATAAAATAACTAAATTCTGAATGAAAAGAAATTGAGTAAAGTAACATAGTTGCTTCTGCAAGATAAGAAAATTGATTACAAGGAAGATATGCTCCAGACAGGAATTTTCCAAAATAATAGAATCGGCAGTACTGGGTGCGTTGTCTTCCAGAGTTACCCAATAGTCTAATGAACTCAAATGTATAAATAATGGTGAGTTGGGACTTTAAATGAAGCACCAGAAGGTGCCTCCATCCCGATAATGAATAAAAGCAAAGGGGAGTTGGGACTTTGAATGAAGTAATTGAATAGTGGAGATAAGTTACAATTAGGGTTCAGGGAACCCGAACTGTAAAGTTTGGGTCCGTACCGGACTTTTGGGTGTCCGGGTCCCGAACCCGAACCCGAACAATTGACTGTATGTTCGGGTTCGGGTCCGGTGTTCCGCGATGTAATGGCGCATTTTTAAAAGCTGCAGGGCAGCCAATCAACTTTAGTTTCACTGGTGTGCCTTTAGAAGCCATCACAGCCATGCCTACTAATGGCATGGATGTGATTGGCCAGTGCAGCATGTGACCCAGCCTCTATATAAGCTAGAGGCACACAGCACAGCACATCACTCTGCTTTACAAAGTGTAGGGAAAGGTACCTGGCTGCTGTGAGGGAGAGAATTACATGCTAGGAGTCAGTCCAGATTCATGAAATATCTTCTAATTAGTCAACAGTCTACATAGATATAGAGTGTAGGGCAAGGTTCCTGTGTCTCCTTTGAGGGAGAGAGAATTATATAGGAGTCCAGATTCAGAAATCAATTCTAATAAGTCAGCGATATACATAGATTTACCTGGTTGGGTTGCAGTGCACAGTCTTTTTACACTGCCATGAGCCCAGTGCCAGACAAAATATAACTTTTATCTGCAAGCTCAGTGCACCAGCACTGCATATGTTACTGTGAGATACAATTTTGCAGTGTTTTCTGCATATGTGCAGGAGTGACATATTCAATTGATCTATTTTTCTTCTGTGCTATTCCCAAAAAAAAATTTGAGTGAATTTTTTTTTTTCATAGCATTTTCTGCAGTTTTGCAGGTTTTGAGATACACCCTGTACATACTGTGGGTGTATTCTGCTATTGCAAAAAAAAAAAATTTGCAGTGTTTTCTGCATATGTACAGGAGTGACATATTCAATTGATCTATTTTTCTTCTATTGTGCTGATCCAAAGAAAAAATTTGAGTGAAATTTTTTTTTTTCATAGCATTTTCTGCAGTTTTGCAGGTTTTGAGATACACCCTGCACATACTGTGGGTGTATTCTGCTATTGCAAAAAAATAAAATGTTGCAGTGTTTTCTGCATATGTGCAGGAGTGACATATTAAATTTATCTATTTTTCTTCTATTGTGCCATTCCAAAAAAAAAGTGAATTTTTTTTTTTTTAATAGCATTTTATGCAGTTTTCCAGGTTTTGAGATGCACATCCCTTGCCTGGCGCATGTGCTGAACTTGGTGGTCCCTTAAAAATTAGCCCGATATGCCAGAGCTGCTGCAGAAAGTGCGGGCTGTCTGTGCGCACTTTCGGCGTTCTTACCCTGCTGCTGCTCGCCTATCAGCGCTGCAGCGTAACTTCGGCCTTCCCGCTCACCGTCTCATATGTGACATGCCCACAAGGTGGAACTCCACCTTGCACATGCTGGCCAGACTGTGCGAGCAGCAGCAGTGGAGTTTCAGCTGCAGCACGCACGTGTGAGTCGCTCTGCGGAACAGCACCACTTTACCACCAATAACTGGGCCTCCATGCGAGACCTGTGTGCCTTGTTGCCCTGTTTCGAGTACTCCACCAACATGGCCTGTGCCGATGAAGCTGTTATCAGCATTACTATCCCAGTTCTATGCTTCCTTGAAAAAACGCTTCAGGCGAAGATGGAAGAGGATGTGGCACAGGAGGAGGAGGAACCGGGATCATTTCCAAGGCTTTCAGGGCAGTCATTCACAAGTGGCTACAAGGGTGGGTTCCTGCACCAACAAGCGCCAGTTACACAATTGTCCGGCAGCAAGGGCACAGTTCTGGAGGATGACGAGGTGGAGGATGAGGAGGAGATGGAGGAGGAACCATGTTCACAGCAGGGTGGCACCCAGACCAGCTCATGTCCATCACTGGTGCATGGCTGGGGGGATACAGAGGACACAGACGATACACCTCCCACAGAGGACAGCTATTCGTTGCCTCTGGGCAGCCTGGCACACATGAGCGATTACATGCTGCAGTGTCTCTGCCACGACCGCCGAGTTGTCCACATTTTAACTGGTGCTGATTACTGGGTGGCCACCCTGCTGGATCCACGTTACAAGGACAACGTGCCATCCTTAATTACCTCACTGGAGCGTGATCAAAAGATGCGTGAGTACAAGCGCACGCTGGTAGACACGCTGCTGGTGGCATTCCCACCTGACAGTGGGGGGTACGATGGAAGCACAAGGCGAAGGCAGGGGAGGAGGAGGAGGTCGCCAACGCAGCAGGGGCACCGCCAGCACCTCAGAAGGCAGGGTTAGCATGGCTGAAATGTGGAAAAGCTTTGTCAGCACGCCACAACAACCAGCACCACCAGCTGTGATGGAACGTCTTAGCAGGAAGCAGCATTTCACCAACATGGTGAAGCAGTATGTGTGCACACAACTACACGTACTGAATGATGCGTCTTCCCCTTCAACATCTGGGTCTCCAAATTGGGCACATGGCCTAAGCTTGCCCTTTACGCCTTGGAGGTGACGCATGGTTATCTGAACGCAGCTGCCTGTCCAGAGCCAATGTGGACAAGCTCACTTCATTAAAATGAACCAGGCATGGATCCCACAGGACTTGTCCGTACCTTGTGCAGAATAGACATGTATACTGGTGTTCTGACAAAAACATTCGGGCCATCGGATAGTGTCCGGCCACTTACTGTGCAGGCGCAGCGCTTGCGCAGTACGGAGGACAAGGAGATTCACAAAATCTCCGAAGATGAACGGCGCCTGCGTAGTGAGTGCAGGTTCACGCCCCACCATCTAAATGGACATACGGTAGCACATAGTCTCGATTGGCTCGGCTTCAACCTCGGATGATGTGGCTTAAACCTGGACTCACTGTGCATCGTCTTCAGCGAGTTTCAAAACCCCCTTGTCCTACATACTGAGCAAGCACAGTACAGGGCGGACACTGTCCGACGGGGGACAGAATTCGACACATCACCAGCCTTACCCAGCCATTGTTGTATTTTTGAACCAGTGTTGGCTACCTCATCCTCCTCCACCGCCGCTTCCACCTACACCGCCACATCCACCGCCACCTCAACCTCCTACTCCATATGGACCTCGTCCTCCTAGGTCAAGATTATAATTTTTTATTTTTTTTAATTTCCAAGTATTTTATTTTCCCACTATCTTATCCATTAAATTGAATAATTTTTTCCAGAAAGGGCGTATTCTGGAGCATTCCCACCATATGTGTGGCATCGTGCCGTTGAGTTTCTGAGGTTCTTAATGACTTCCTGTACCTCTTCTGCTGAGAAGGGGGCCTCCAGCATATTATTTTTATTTTTTTATGTTATTTTAAGTTATTTCCCTATCCACATTTGTTTGCAGAGCACTTGCCATGCTCTTAGCAACATTTTGTTGCCATTTGCAGCCCTCTAGCCCTTTCCATTACTTTTTTAGAGCCATTTTAGTCTTCAAAAGTTTGGGTCCCCATTGACTTCAATGGGGTTCGGGGTCAAGTTCGGGTCAAGTTCGGTCCCGAACTCAAACTTTTTTCCGAAGTTTGGCCGAACCCACCAAACCTGAACATCCAGGTGTCCGCTCAACTCTAGTTACAATATAAAGTATTTATTAAGTAACATTAATCTAAAAATATTGTTTATTTCATATATAAGGAGCGTGCATAAAAGCTGAACATGATGAGTAAGAGAATACGTGCATAACAACACATGATCAAAATAATAAAGGTATAAATAGAACGAGCATGCACGTGCCAATAGCAACATGCCTGATGCTGGCACATGCGCCCACATGGTATATGTGCATCTACTAAATGGTATGTAAACAACATTATAAAATATACTAGAGTATAATGGTGAAGAATGGGTAAATATCCATCTGTATGGGGTGTAGCTGCAGCATCAAGTAAATCTCTACGCATTTCGTGGGTATTCCCACTCGTCAGGAGCGGATGCGACAGACATTCCTATAGAATATATATAATAAGATGTAAAAAAATGTATTCTAGAGAAAAATTCTCAGAAATATTTAATGTGTATATGAATGGTTAACCAACAGCCCTCACCAACCCAGACAGCAATTGCAGTGCGGGGCAGCCGTCACAGGGTTGGCCGAGAACATAACCCCACCCAGGGAGCTGAGGCGTCATAATACAGGGATGCAACATCGGACGGTGTAAGAACATGCACGATGTAACAGAAATCTCCATATGGCAAAAAAATGTAGTGTGAGCTTCGTGAAGCAAGGGTATCTGGGAACAAAATATTAAGTATGTGTATAATTATAACAATAGTATGTTATGAGTAATAGTAATAATCCTTATAAGTGAACCTAGTGTAGCTCCAAAAGGAGTGATGACAAAAGTAAGAATGGTGCCAAGGGGTAATAGAGTACCTGTGTCTAAAATGATAGACGAGTACATAGATCTATGAAAGTGTAAAGGACCTGAAAAAATACCAAGTGGCGAAAACCAAGCAAAGTGTTGGACTCAGAAACTAAACCACCAAAGAGAGAGAAAGAGTAAAAAAGATCTAAACCAGAAAGGGAAGCTTACCCTAATGCTGCATCAAAGAACCACCAGCAGATGGATGTAGCTGGTGTGCAGTGACCCCAGAGGGAGACTGGTCAAATGAACAGCTCACCTCAAGAGGGATGTGGATATATGCCGCCAACGCCACGCAAGCGAACCAATGGGGGAGAGAAAACCGCACCTGAACCGAGTAAACACTCAGTAACCGGCGCGGAAGCTCCCCCATACAGGCACACGAGATGTTATGGCTTAGCGCCGGCGCAGTGACGTCATGACTAATGCCAGACGCATGGCATAACTGCCGTCACACGTACTGCGTGACAGACGCAGCGCCGATGAACGAAGGGGCACCCGCCTGATCCTCCCGAACACACTGAGTGCCAGGGGAGGAGGGGGAGGGTCCACTAAGCGCATCGCAGCTCCCGTGATGAAGAGAAGTCATTTGACCAGTCTCCCTCTGGGGTCACTGCACACCAGCTACATCCATCTGCTGGTGGTGCTTTGATGCAGCATTAGGATACCCTCACACTATATTTTTTTGCCATATGGAGATTTCTGTTACATCTTGCACATTCTTACACCGTCCAATGTTGCATCCCTGTATTATGCCGCCTCAGCTCCCTGGGTTGGTGAGTGCTGTTGGTTAACCATTCTTATGCACATTAAATATTTCTGAGAATTTTTCTCTAGAATACGTTTTTTTTACATCTTATTATATATATTCTATAGGAATGTCTGTCGCATCCGCTCCTGACGAGTGGGAATACCCACGAAACGCGTAGAGATTTAATTGTAGCTGCAGCTACACCCCATACGGATTGATTTTTACCCATTCTTCTCCATTATACTCTAGTATATTTTATAATGTTGTTTACATACCATTATAAAGATGCACATATACCATGTGGGCCCTTGTGCCAGCATCAGGCATGTTGCTATTGGCACATGCACGCTAGTTCTATTTATACCTTTATTATTTTGATCATGTGTTGTTATGCATGTATTCTCTTACTCATCCCGTTCAGCTTTTATGCACGCTCCTTGTATATATATATATGAAATAAACAATATTTTTAGATTAATGTTACTTAATAAATACTTTATATTGTAACTTATGTCCACTATTCAATTGCTTCATTCAAAGTCCCAACTCCCCTTTGCTTTCAATAAACTCAAATGGGGAGACAAGGAAGCCCTCCAAACACAGAGTATATCTGATAAGGTGACCAATTTGCCAACTTACGTTTCAAGACATGCATGGTATACATGAGGGTGTAGTGTACCCTTTCCATCAATGGATTCCATACCATGCGATGGAGCATCTGTGACCATGAAACAGAGGGACACCGCCAGTTTAGGGCAATTGCCCAATGGATGACACTGAAGATTGTGAGTGCCAACTTTTGATGGGAGGGGGAGATCTCCGGGAGCTCTGCAAATAAGATGCACATCCAGTAGGTCAGGGCCACAGGTGCACCTGGTATTTGGAGCATCATTGAGAAGGCTCTTTGCCATTTGGATTTCAACACTGAGCAGCTCCAGAATGTATAGAGAAGAGTGCTCCTGTTGTGGCTACCCCTAAAACATGTGTCCAGAACTAAGGGGAAAATCTTATTCAGTCTAAATGGGGTATAATACCAGCGGGTGTGTAGCTTGACAGTGTGTAGCTTGACAGCCTCTTTAATAGCTATGGAGCGTGTGCATTTATGCATGTTAGAGACCATGTCGTACCAATCCTCCTCTGAGATCTCCTAACCAGTCACTGCCTCCCTCCCCAGCATAGTTGATGATTTGGCTGTACTATTATGGTCATTAAGGTATTGATATAAGATTGAGATAGCCCCCCTATCCCTTAGAGGCCTCCCCACAAAGGTTCTTAAATGGTGTTACAGCTCTATCGGCAGCCTGAGTTGACATATTAGAAAAGAAATTACAGATTTGTAGGTATTTATAGAATTCGGAGCTGTAGAGGGCATAATTCTGTTGGAGATATTTAAATGAGCAAAAAGATGAACCTGGCAGCAGAGAGTCCAGAGTCACTAGGCCCTGTGATATCCAACTCGAGAAATTGTTATCTTTGTCAAAGGCCGGGGGGAACTGAAGATCACCCAGGAAGAGGGGCTAGATGTGATGGGCTAGAGAGCAATTTAAATGTTACCCTATAAAGGGACCAGAGGTAGAGGGGCTGACCCACTATGCCATTGAGTGGTGCAACATCCTTAGGGGAGACGGAGCATGACCAAAGGAGACAACTGAGATCCTCTCAAACTGTAACCATGGAATAGAAGAGGAAGAGGCTTGCCATTGTGCTAATTGTATGAGGTGTGAAGCCAAGAAATATTTCCATAGATCAGGGCAGCCTAGGCCACCTCTAGACTGGGCCCTATACATCAACAGTCGGCTTATTCAAGGTTTCTTGTTTTGCCAGATAAATTTAAACAGATGGGACTGTACAGCCATTATCGCGGAGCTAGGGACATAAAGGGGTAGAGCTTTAAAGAAAAATAGCAGCTTAGGGAGGATCAACATTTTTACTGCGTGATTTCTTCCTAGGAATGATATGTGGTAAGAGGACCACTGGGTAAGTAATGATCTAACATTAGCAAATGCTTGGGGATAGTTATGTGTGTACATCAGTTTGAGGGAGGGGGCTAAACGGACCCCTAGGTATTGTAAGGTGCCTGAGTTCCAGGCAATATAAATACATTTTTTACACAATGTTGTTAATTAATAAGTTATTTCTAGTGTGCAGCATAGACATATGGGGATACCACATGTGTGAGACTTTTCACAACCTAGATGCATAGAGGTGCTCAAAATGCAATCAACACCTTCAGTTCTAGGGGCATAAATTATGCATCTAATTTCCTGACTATATATAACATTTATGGACATTGTGACTTGCCGCACTATTAGAGCTCATTTACACAAGATGTTGAGGGTGATTGTAGTTTTTTTTTTACCTATTGAATGCTTCCTACAGTTCCAATGACTGTAGGAAGCATTCATTTCCTTCTCACAGTTGATCTATGTGACAATGATGTAATAGCTGTGATTGGTCATAGAAATCACATGGTACAGAACCAATTTCAAATTCCAAACAGACTCCAAGGGACACAGAATTTACCAGGTTAACCGGTGCAGACTCAAGGAGCCATGCACAAGCCTCTGATATGAGAGGACAGGTACACCCACCTGCACGGGCACTGCTCCTGTCTATTCGTTTATCTACATGGGCCAGACAGGAGGTGGTTAATAAAGCCCAGTAATTTGCAATTGGTGTGTGAGTCTCAAGTCCAATTGCAGGCCAGATTATGGCTGGAAACAGCAGGAGAATTCTTTTCAACAGAACCTTTGTGAGTCATTGCTACAATAATATGATAACTGTTAGATCGGAAAAGGGCCGGGGGGTTTATTCTCTACAAGTTTATTGCAAGTACACTTGGAAGTGCAGTCACTTTGGATCTGAGGGAGACATGCAAGGAAACGAAAAAACAGCAGTTTTGCTTGTACATGATTGGATGATAGAAATCAGCAGAGCTTCCTCTCATTTCAGATCTTCCCCTCAGATCTACAGCGAATGCACTTGCAGTGCACAGTGGATTTTCCTTTAGTAAATAAACCCCCATGTCCCTGTTGGCTAACCTTAACAACTGGGGAAAATAATCCTAAGGAAATAATGTATACATTGCATTTTTGTCTGTCAATATCTATAATTCCTTTGCCTAGTGTTGGGGGCATCTGTGCTGAGCAAAAATATACATATTTGATCATTTCAAAATAAATGTTTAAAGGAAATGTGTAATACTTACGTATGTGTACATTTTATTTAATTATTTTCTTTAGCTTGGGAGTAAAACACAAAATAAAAAATAGTTTTTAGCAGTGGCGGCACTCCATTAGGGGTGCAGAGGTGCTGCCCCCCTAATCCATGCGCCCGGCACTAATCTACATGCAGGGCTCCGGACGCATAGATTTCAAAGGTTTTTTTTTTTTTTTGAAGCACATGATTAGAGCCTGAGGCTGTTAAAGGCTTCAAAAAGCGTGGGCTCAAGCCCATCCACTTGTGTGACAATAGCAAATTAATATTTGCTATTGTCTTCCTGCTTCTTCTCCCAGCCATTCAGGAAGCAGGTCTTAAGACCCGATTGGCAGAGAGGAGAAGTGATCATTTTGGCCTGCCGGGAGCAGGAGCAGGGGGGAAGCCACAGAGGAGGAAATACAGGGGCAAGCCGCCGAAGCTGCCTGCGACCTGGATGGTGGGCGGACAGGCTCCCCCAATATTTTACAGAAGAAAAAACACTCGACTTTGTACATATTTTCTTCTAACTTTACATCATGTTGTTCAAAACCTGTTGTTTATAGCGTTCAATAACTCAAGGTGAAATGTACATACAGCGATTCATCCCTTTTCAAATGGCTCAGTTCAAGATTTCAGTGAAACATATCCTGCAGTGTTCTGGGAGATACTTGCTGTACAGAACATCTCTATTACATTCATTAATCGGGTGCTGCAAACACGACTGCATTACAAATTTGTAAAGGATGTGAAACTGTACCAAGGGCAGTTATTTTGCAACTTCATTTAATTGATCATCATAGTTTATACTGTAGATGGGGGACTGGCATTAATTTTATAGATGAAAGATAAGCACAGATGTATAGACACAAGATCAATATGACATACAGAGACCTGTAATTATGGCATACATATTTAAGGATAACTGCTAAGTTATTTTTAGGACTTCTCTGTGTACCCTCTGTAAAGTTTGTATTGCTGGCTGTGTCCCCTTTGGGGTGATTACCCTCCCTAATTGTACCGGTGACCACTATCAAAAAGAAAAAAAGTGTGGGGGGGGGGGGGGGATCTAAAGTTCAGAACAGAGAAGTGGGTAAATCTTCCAATAAGGATATTTGTTCTTGTGACAACTGTCTAAAGCTAGCCATACATAGATCGAGTTAGGTGGAAAATCATCTGAAAAACAGTGACTTTAGTCAATCAGCTGTAATTATTGTTCGAGTATTTGATAACTGGCAAAAGAGATTTGTCCATCTGCACTGTTTAGTGTGAATTAAGGAAACCATTAGATTTCTTTTGTTCAGCCCACAGGCAGCTTTCTAGGGGGAAAATAAAATAACAAAACATATTATATGAAAATTGGGTGCAATCAGCTCCAAGAAATATGAAAAATAGAAATGATTACTGATTGGTTGCTCTGGGTTATAACACTTGGCACACTGTTGCTTGCCTTATTAAATAAACCTAAGCAGTTGAAAGTAATATTTTTTTGCATGGAGGAAAATACATAAAAGATGCATATTTTTTCCTCCCCCTATTTTTTTGTTTGATCTGCTTTACACAATACACTTTAAATTACTTCTGAGTGCTAAACAACTTTAATACATTAGTGCCTACAAAGGCCTAAGTGTACAATATATTAAATACAGGATCAATGTATACAATAGAGGAACACACAAGCAAAGCATCTGGAAGCTCAGACTTTCATTGTTCACTCTATGCATTATGCAATCTTCATTTCACAGATTGTATCATATCACCTACAGTATCTCTAAGAGGAATATTTTTTATTTTATTTTTTGTACTCTGTACTCTGTGCTGCTTTTAACAGTTTTTCATAGACTGATGGAAAATAAAACTTAAAATGCAAATGAAGTGTCAAGATTTATTTTAAAAATGCATGAACTCTGTACAGAGTGTTGAGAAGTGAGAAAAAAGAGCAGGTGTATTAGTCATACAGTAGTGAAGAGGTGAGCTAAACGCCATAATTTACAAAAGAAGCAGCTGGGATCTTTCTCTGCATTAAATCCAGGACTTTGTGTGCTAGAAAAGCTCCGTCTTTACACATCTGCAGTGCAGTATAACTGAGAAGCTTTAGGTGGTGTGTCTTACTGGTTTATCCAGGCAGAAACAGAAAAATAAAATATTGTGTTTCTTTGTTGGAAGTAAAACTCTAGCTGTTTGCAAGTTTAATAAATGGAAATGTGTTCATATTTTAGAGGATATATTAAACATATACCCAATAGGTGCTATGGGGAAATTGTCAGAAAAAGAAATCTACATACAGACAATACCACAAAAACAGATTATGCTGTACATTTAGTAATGATTTAGGGATATAATATATGGACAGGTCTTCATCTGAGTTCATTCTCTTAGTGCCTGCTGGCATCATAAGTTTATAGCCCAGCAAAACATACTGACTTCAGAGAAGTTTTTCCTCATTATCACTTGCTTGTCCTAGTTATCATTAGGTATGCTTGGGTAAGTAACATTACTAGAGGGTATTCCGTAGTGTACATCTCAATAATAACTGTTGCTGTATTTCATTTTAATAACATGATTAAAGCCTGAAATATGCTAGATCAAAAGGGGTGCAGAAAACCATAGGTTTTGATATTCCTTATCGTAACTATTTATTTTATTGTGCTCCAGCACCAGTCACAAAAATCAGTGGGTGTTACTCAATGGAGAGCAGTAGGTATGAATGTGAACGGGGCATTTCAGACCACCGGAAAAAGAACCCCTGCTCTAGAACAGAGGGCAAAAGTCCTTATCTTCAAGTGTGTTTCAAAGAAACTGAGTTCAAGGCCAATGTTGGAGCATAATAAGTTAAATAAATAATTAATAATTTAAATAAAACCTTTTTCTTGAACCCCTTGCTGAACAAGCATAATTTTGCTCTGTGTGCAATTGGGCTTAAATATCAACTAATGAATGACATGGAATAATTAGTCAATGAGAATACCTCTTCAAAGGAAAATACAAGTTATCCATTATTAATGCTGTGAATGTGAATATAGGAAATTCCACTCCACGCCACCACCAAATTGTGGTAATGATGCTCTGACTGACATTACAAAGAAGGTAAAACACATCTTTTCTCTGCATTTTAAGATACAATTTTAGAACATGTAGTAAAACTTTTCCTCTAAGGAGAATTTCAAATGTGGTACTGCTGTTTGGACAAACTGGGAGAGGGGTCAGATGCAAAGGGATACTGTGGTATATAAAGGACTGTTAGCTGATTTAACCATACATGTTAATCCTTTACCAGTGATTATATTGCTTGAAAACAGTGCTCAATAATCATTCGGCCTACCTCTGTGGAATAGAATCAAGTTGCCAATTTCATACTGAATGTCTGCAATTGGTAGGTACAGGCACATAGATACATTTTAAAAATACAGAGTAATTTGAATTTATTAGTTATAGCAATATATATTTGTACATTTGTAGGATTCTGGTCATATGTAGTATATGCAATGGGCCTTTTTTAGTAACCGTCATATCTCTATACAGCAAACCACTGGGTGAGTGTATGGGGTAATATGTATATATGTGCATAGGATACCCTGAGGATACTTTGGATGCAAGTGCTAACATAAAATATTTGTTGGTGTTTTAGAACCTTGGGTAGATTTGTGACCTGGCATTTATATACTGGATCGCCACCAGGGGTTCTATAGCGACAATTAGGGATGGGCCCGGTGTTCGATTCGAACCCATGTTCGAATTGAACATCTGCCGTTCGTCCGCTCGTCGAGATCAGAACTCTGAGGGCTGTTCGCATCAAATTCGTGTGATGCGAACGGTCCGCAATGCACTGCGCCAGTCACAGTGCATTGCTGGTTGATGATTGGCCAAGCATGCACTGTGACCCCGCATGCTTGGCCAATCATAGAGCCAGCAGCGAGGAGAGCAAAAATTGGCCACAGGCAGGATGCCTGTGGCCAATTATAGCTATGGGGGTTTAGTACACGCCCCACACTATATAAGGCTGCCATGCCAGCGGCCTTGTGTAGTGTGTTCTGGCGTTGAGGGATAGAGGATTGATAAGCAGGGACAGTCTAAACTATTTTTCAATCATTTCTTTGTGGGAAAAGTGTAGGGAAAAAGGAAAAAATAGGCAGGGATAGTGTGTTCTTCTCAGGCATTTGCATGTGGGGAAAGTGTAGGGAAAGAGGAATAATAGGCAGGTATAGTGTGTTCTTCTCAGGCATTTGCGTGTGGGGAAAGTGCTGTTCTCTACCAATACAGCCATCTGCAGGAGTTAGTGTGTGTGCTGTGTGAGTCTAGCACAGCACAGTATACAACCTGAACCTGTATCTGCCCTTCTGCCCTGTTGTCATCTAATCCAGCCATCTGCAGGAGTTAGTAATTGTGTTGTGTGAGTGCAGCACAGCACAGTATACAACCTGAACCTGTATCTGCCCTTCTGCCCTGGTGTCATCTAATCCAGCCATCTGCAGGAGTTAGTAATTGTGTTGTGTGAGTGCAGCACAGCACAGTATACAACCTGAACCTGTATCTGCCCTTCTGTCCTGGTTTCATCTAATCCAGCCATCTGCAGGAGTTAGTAATTGTGTTGTGTGAGTTCAGCACAGTACAGTATACAACTTGAACCTATATCTGCCCTTCTGCCCTGTTGTCATCTAATCCAGCCATCTGCAGGAGTTAGTAACTGTGAGGGCTTACAGTGTTGTGGCATCACCGTCCACCACCACCAAAGGCCAAATTTTTCTGCCCCTGTTCAACAGGTGCATGCAATTACAATTCTTGATCTAATAATTCATAGCAGGGCCCATTCCTGCGCCCACCAAGAGTAACTGTGAGGGCTTACAGTGTTGTAGCAACACCGTCCACCACCACCACCACCACCAAAGGCCCAATTTTTCTCCCCCTGTTCAGCAGGTGCATGCAATTACAATTCTTGATCTAATAATTCACAGCAGGGCCCATTCCTGCGCCCACCAAGAGTAATTGTGAGGGCTTACAGTGTTGTAGCAACACCGTCCACCACCACCACCAAAGGCCCAATTTTTCTGCCCCTGTTCAACAGGTGCATGCAATTACAATTCTTGATCTAATAATTCACAGCAGGGGCCATTCCTGCGCCCACCAAGAGTAACTGTGAGGGCTTACAGTGTTGTGGCAACACCGTCCACCACCACCACCAAAGGCCCATTTTTCTGCCCCTGTTCAACAGGTGCATGGAATTACAATTCTTGATATAATAATTCACAGCAGGGCCCATTCCTGTGCCCACCAAGTGTAACTGTGAGGACTTACAGTGTTGTAGCACCAGCACCACCACCACCACCAAAGGCCCAATTTTTCTAACACTGTTCAACAATGGCATGTAATTACAATTCCTGATATAATAGTTCACAACAGGGTGTTCCAGCGCCCACCAAGAGTAGCTGTGAGGGCTTACAGTGTTGTGGCAACACCAACATCTAATGGGGCAAATTTCTGCAGAGTATATACGGCAGGCCCCTATTTTCAAACATCCAACTTAGAAACGACTCCTACTTGCAAACGGAAGGAGAAAACAGGAAGTGAGAGGAAATATACCCTAGGAAGGAAAATTCTATCCTATTAGATTTAATTTGGGAAAAAGGTATCTCTCTCTACTGATGCTTTATCACCAATCCTTGTTTCAATAAAAACCCCACTCTTCCAAAAACATTTGTCATTGAGACGGAAAGTGAGGTGAAATGTTCTGAACAGGTGCACAGACAGCAAAACAAAATGTTACAGGGGTGATAACCCTTCCCTATGTTCTCCAAAAAGCGTAAAAATAGATTTTTTTGGATGGAGCTACACTTAAAAATGTACCTGTTCAAAATTACAAACAGATTCTACTTAAGAACAAACCTACAGTCCCTGTCTTGTTTGCACCGCCTGTATACTGCTGTTCAGAGTATATAGGGTTGTAGGTATAGGGTTTTATTTTGGGTGCAGGGTTCCCCTTGATATTCATACAAGACCCAAAGGGGCTGGTAATGGGCTGGTAAAGGGCTGGGGGTGGGGGGGGGGGGGGGGTGATGGGGTAGCCATGCCATTTTTCTCAAAGATTTTCATCCATATTGCCAGGACAAGACATGATATTAAAGCCGCAAGCAGTTTTAAATAGCTTATTTTTTTCCTTTACAAATGTAATTTTGTGCAGGGACAATTCTAAACACGGGAAACACATGCCACTTCACAGGCATACTTTAGACACCCCCCAGGTACCATATTTAAAGGAATATTTCACTTTTTTTTTCACTTTATGCATCATTAAAATGACTGCTCCAGAAAAAAAATTCCGTTTTTAAAACTTCTTTTTGCATTGATACATGTCCCCTGGGGCAGTGCCCGGGTCCCCAAACCTTTTTTATGACAATAACATGCATATTGGCCGTTATAATTAGCACTTTAGATTTCGAAACGTTCGCGTCCATTGTAATTATTGGGTTCTAACTTTCGTGCAAACTTTCAGTCCGTTCGCAGGTTCTGGTGCAAAACGGAACCCGGGGGTGTTCGGCTCATCCCTAGCAACAATTACTGACATCAGTTTGCAAGTGAGTGAGAAGGGCTGCTACATCAATATATTTATGTAGATATGTATGTGCCATGCAGCCATATAGCTGGGGCCATATATGCAGGACCTAATTTCATCTCTTGTTTGGTATTTTATAGAACAGCTGTGGAATACAAAGACTGTTCATATAACTACAGTGAAGACCACTTCACTATCCCCTAGTATTTGGGCAAACAAAAAATATAGGTATAGAATTTCATGTGATACTTGATGGATGGGACTGCAAACTTGTAATGGTCTTGTATATTATTTGCTCAAAGTGTTGCCTACTTTGTGGGGGAGAGAGGCAGGGAGGGCCACAAGTTACAAACTCCCCCACCCCAAGGGTTCATCAGTTGTCACAGGTGAAATACGGAGAACCTCATTTATATGAATATATTATTTATTTTATATTTAAGAACCATCAAAGACAAATTGGAAGAGAGAATTAGTGGGCTGAGGCTTGGAGATGGTAATAATATTGTGATTTTATCGAGATAACCCACATGCTGGTGCAGATGTCTTTTTAATGATAGTTTAATGATTTTGTAATAAACATGTTATCCTTTTATACAAACAATAGTTCAAGCTCATGTGGTACGTCTAATGTCACATTCTTTAGTTGTATTGCTTTTATTAAGGAATATAATGTCAGCTCCACAATTTATGTTCCCCATATCTTTAATACTATTTATGCCTTATGACACATTATATTTTTGCTAAACCAGCACCCAATATATTGTGGAGTGTAGTTGCTACCCCCATGTGGTTATATACATACTTTTCAAAAGGAATGATAGTTCTAAAGCCCAATTGAACTTACATTAAAGCGGTTCTGCACTCTTTTTTTTTTTTGGGCTATATGCCAAGGGCATATAGCTCAATTGGGGGACTTACCTGTTCCATCTTCCATCTCGATCGCCGCCGGTTTTCATCTTCATCTTCTTCTTGTCTTCTTCTTGTCTGCTGGGGTCCATCTTGCCTGTGGGCATGTGAAACCCCACAGGCACTTTAGATGGCCCAGCATGCACCGCCGTTACTCGCGCGTGCGCAGTAACGGCACATCTGCCGACATCTCACGAGATTTCGGAAGATGTGGCCGAAATCTCGCGAGATTTCGGAAGATGTGGCCGAATTCTCGCGAGATTTCGGAAGATGCCCGCACTGACTCCTGGGATCAATGACACCAGATCCCAGGAGACAGTGCGGCGTGACGACGATCGACGCAGAGACCCCGCCCGCCGCCGAAGATTCCTGATTTGGAAGGCAAAGAGATTTACTAAATGAAATGGGTGCAGAACCGCTTTAAGGTGCATCAAAACAAAAGGTCTGCAAAGACCCAGTTCATTTTCTTTAGCAACATCCTAAGTAGAAAAGCCTGTCCCCTGCCAGCATGATGCAGATAAGTACCCTTGCTCTCTTTGTGGAAGCAGTGGTAACTCTTCAGCAGTCTGGCACACAGCTTGAACACAGAAACATCTAAGACCTCTATGACTAAGTGGGGCAAAATGCTTAATTGGGCATGCCCTGCCTAGACTGAAACCACTATTAGTTTGAATGCAGCACATAGACTGTCAGGAGTGGGGCGTCTTTTAAACATAATACTCTAATAAGTTTCATTAAACTAAATGGCTTCACACAACTTTTTACCAGGATTCTCACAAGTGTGAGTCTTAGGAGAAAGCTGTGAAACTCTTGTGTGAAATCATTTATAAATGCCTACGATTCCTAGACAGCAACATTTAATACACATGAAATGTGGAATACGCAAGAGGGTGGGGGGCAAGGATTGATCTGCTGCAAACCTGGAATGTCTCAAAGGTTGTAATTGGAAGCAAAATTTGATATAAAGGGTCATTAGCTTCCCTTTACTAAAATAGCCTTTGGCTGGCTTTCAAAATGCACCTTAGGATAATTAGACCAGTGGATTTCTTGATCATTATATACAGGGGTTCTAGAGTCAGATAAAGAAATAAAATGACAAAGAATATAGTTGTGCCTTGTAAGACATGGATTCATTTTCTCTTATTAGAGATATAATATATTTCATATTTCTGTATTTTGCAGGGTTTTATCCTCCAATAAAATGCAACTACTGCTGTGACAACTACCAAAAATGGCTGTCAACTTTTACCAGAGTCTGTGTATGTTTATTTTTAGAGACTCTGCGCTAGTCCCTCTTTTCTAAAGCAACCCTCATTCTTAGTTCAGAATTAGAATGCTTTGTCTTTCTAGGGTTGAATTTCCATGGTTTGACCTCCAAGTATAACCTGGCCAAGGAGTCTTTTTGTTTCAAGTAACTGCATACCTGTGTCTAACGCTGTAGGTAGACACTGTTGCCATTTTAGCAAAAGCTACAATTTACTTTCAATGGAGACATTCCAATGGAGAACTTTTGAGTAGATAGTAATCAATTATGGATAGTTTTTTACACATAGGAGTATTTTACTTTGTCAAGCACCATTATATAAGACTTACATGCTGATGCAATTCAAATAACTTCAAGATGGCCCTACAAATAACATAAGCTGTGGTGGGCTATCTAGGAGACAACTTCAGTATTTCTATTAGTAGCTATACCCAAAGGTAATCTGGTTTGAGTTTTTTATGTACATGATCATATTAGATTTGATTAAAAGCAATTTGTAAGCTTGTGATTAACCCACTAATGATGGTAATTATTTTCATTAGACACCACAGGGTAATTAGGAGTATATTCACAGTGTTCATATAATCAATATGACTGCAAAAATAGCACACATTTTTATTTAGAATGGGGATCAATATTAAGTGGTCAAAGAGCAATATTCATAACTAGAAAAGCCATGTGACAACCTAACCTGAGCCCACAGAGAATTTAAAAAATGTGAGTTCATATTATTGTTGATTTTAAAATAAAACATTAATTGACACAGTAAACTGCTGAGAAAAATTCGTTTTCATTTCTACTAGTTTCCTGCCTGCATATGTAATTATTTTTAAGTAATTATTATTTTTCATTCAAATAAACAACACCTTCACATTAAGGTTTCTTACTTTGTAATGTACATTTACCAAAACAAGTAAAGCACAAATACTATGCCAGTTTTGTACTGTAGTAGTAATGATATAGAGAACTCTAGAAAAGCTTTTGACCTGACCCCATAACTGGAACCTGAGACCTTGAAGGTAAGGTGATTGTAACCGTGCTACAGTAAACTGGACGTGAAACCTTTTTTTTTATTTTCAATAACAGTTATGGACATGTTTTTGAGTGGTCAGCTCTTTTCATCTGCCAAAATACTGATTCTTAAAATAAAATAGCAATCAGTGAATGGGAATAATAAAAATATAAATAAAAAATACACACACACACACTCAAGGTCACAAAAATAAACTACATAGGGTGTAAAGGGTTGACCAAAGCCTGTAGAGGGTAGATGCATTGAGATAGGAATGGTCATAAAGGTATCTGATATTAATATAGAAAACTGACATAAACACTGACACTGCAAATAAACTGCACAGATTATGCAACGAAAATGGAAATTACTTAACACCTATGCATCTTACCACCAGTGATCTCAACCTCCATGAAAAAGTTACTTAACACCTATTGTCACTGAAAGAGAAAGGAACATTACAAAACAAAACATTACAGCTGTCACTGGAACAGGAAGTGAGGGGAAATCTTCCAGTAGGGATACCTTTTTCAGTGACAACTATGAGAGGTGAAATTTTCCCAAATTTTAGGGAGATTTCCACTTGTTATACTGCATTTTGAACTTCTTTTTATTCATATTTCCGGTTCAATGTGTATGATGTTTTCTGTTGTGATTTGTGTTTGTTTGTTAAGATAATTAATAAAAAAAAGATTTATAAAAAAAAAAAGAAAAAAGATACAACAGCGTCAGTCATGTGGCCCTCTTTTTATCTATCTTCACTACTTACCCAAATCCTTTCCTTGTAAGCTGAGGATGGTCTGCTTGGGCAGGGGTCTCCAAAGATAGAAGGATGGAAACACCATGAATAGACAGACAATACATGTGAAGTAAATAAATCAAAAGTGAAAAAGCTGCCAACACTCAAACAAACAAAGTTGAACTAGTGTGTACAGTGTGTACAGTGAGATATGTATGTATATATTTATCGCAATGTAATAAAATGACTCATTACATATAAATGATAAAAATCAAAGTGTAAAAACTCAAAAAGTGCATAAATCAATGCAAAAAGATCATTCCACAGAAGTGTGAATGTGCAAGGGATGTTCTTCTTGTTGGGGTGACACCAAACCAAATGGGGACAGGAAAACAGCTTGTCTGTAGTTGTTCTCGACACTCGGTCCTAAGGCTCCACGGATATATCCAAAGGTAAGATGTTATCGCTGCAGACAATTCCTCATAGGCTCCAAGCAGGCTCAGCTTCTCCCTGTGACTCCGAGCCGTCGCCTGCTGCCTGGCTCGGTGTCTCTCCGCTGACCGTTCACCCGGCCGTGCCTCGCTTTCATTCCGTAGTTGCTAAGGCAGTGCTTATGACATTTCTTCACCCTGATTGTCTACGGTTGTCTACGGTTTCGAGTTGTTATTACAGCACCCAGCATCACAGCCATTTCCATGAACGTGCGCATGAGGAATATTGGGTTTGGACTTGCAATTTTTTATGTCACACGGTATTTGCACAGAGGTTTTTCAAAAGCAAATCTTTTTGAAAAAAAATACAATTTAACCAATTTCCGAACCGGCTCACAATGATATACGTCAGCACTTTGAAGAGGAATACCCCGGTATCCTCTTCTTCAGTGAGCGGTCTGGTTTTAGATAAAAGTGGTCTTTGTGGCGGATTTGCCGGGAGATCACCTTTATCGGTGGTGGGAGAGGGGCCCCCCTCCAGCCGCATTCTGGTACTCTTACCAGAGCTGCCGGCAGTGGCAGAGGCGATAGGATCCTTTTCGTAGACGTAGCACCAAAGAATTTGAGTCTACCATTACCAAACAAAAGTTCCCAATAAAAAAATTCTGCACGTGCTCCACAACTCACGTTGTTTATTTAATTACATGCCCTTGCTCTAAACAGTATGTTGGGCGTACCATACTTTCTTTCACCACACGTGTAACTGAACATATCACCAAAATTAAAAATGGAAGTATAAAACACACAGTTCCAAGACACTATCGACAGTGTCACAATCGAGATCCCCGAGGTACCCAATTTTTAATCATTGATAAATTCATTGCACCATGGAGGGGTGGGGCAAAAACCAGGGGGGTATCCAAACTCGAAACTTTCTGGATCTACGAGTTACAATCCCACTCCCCATTGGTTATGAATGTGGAGTGGGATATTAATGCTTTTATCAATAAAGCCTGACCCCCCTTTTTATTCAATTTCCATTTAATTTAATTTTGGTTTCAACACCATCATTATTTATATCTAATATATGTTTTTTTAGCCACAAATAGCAGTTGCTTTTATATCAATTTTTTTACATCCAATTACCTTCTTATGAGAATTTAAATTCCCTTTTTATGAATTTATTTTATATGTTCCAATATCATTGATGTAAATCCAACGATTTTCTCCTCCATACATATATACAAAATTGATTGTGAGTCCATATATTATAATTTGTTTTAATGTATATTTCTAATGAATATACTATCCATAATAGAGGTATGACTCCACTCTGGTTTCCATGTATTATTCAATTTAGGTTAACCATTTACTTTTTGCCCTCAATATGGAGTATGTCTCCAAGCGCAATGAAGGCTTCCGGGATCACCACTGTGTCAGCAGTGTATGATCCCTTCTCCATTCAGTCGAGAACGGCGCAGGCGCAGTTGCGCCGTGGCCGTCCGCCGTTGTATCCAGAACGAGGATTGGTTTCAGGCCAATGCCGGATTGGCTGGCTGAGATGTAATGGCACGCTGCTGTTATTCGCGGTCGTCTGCCCCCCTAATCCATGGCGAGGCTTGGTATTGACAGGCCTGGCCATGGATGGGGCGGAAGTGATGCCATAACGTCACGAGCGGCATGCGCTCCACCGATCTGTATAAAAAACAGACGCTGGAGCGATGCAATTATCTTCCTTTATGCCAAATTTACTTCCTAATAATCCGGGATGCATAACTATCATTAACACAGCATTTGAGAAGTAAAAAGTTAGCATTTAACTTTATATCATATATATGAGGTCTACTTCCGGTTAGAGCCACCACAATTTTAGATTGGGGTCACCATCTCTATAAAAGTGTGTTGCTGGAGCTTGTAGTTCGCACCCCAGACGAAGTCCCAGAGGACGAAACGCGTCGGGTGAACTACAGCAACAGCACCACGCTAATCTACCACAAACTACGAGCCTTAATTTATCTACATAAATGTGAGTGTTTTTAATCTGTTCTTTTACAACATTAAATATATCTTACGGTATTACACTATGTGACTTCTTCTCATTATGATCCAACACATACTTGTGAACCATTGGAGCTTTTGACGACCACATTTCTATCCGCTGGCTATTTATATGCGCATATCAACCTTGGAGCCCATCCGTGGAACAGGGACCTGGTAACCCTCCACATAAACAAAGCTTGTTACGACTTGTGAGGCATATGCCTTTACAAGTCTGTGACCTCCAGTAAGCCTCATTCCAATAGGTGTTGACGCTGACAGGACCACGATCACCTCACTTTGAACACCATACAGTGTCAACGGCTGTTCACGAGCATTTTTGTCACCTATATAAACTGCACCGCTATATACATATATGTATAGTTCGGTTGTTCTTCACCCCTCACCCACTTGTCGTTCTAAATATAATATATATATTTTATATATTTATATTTTAATTTTTTATTCACCATATTTTACTTTCCATATTTTATTTTTCATTTAATATTTTATGGTTTACTGTTCACCCTAATTGAGTATACCCCCCCTTGGGGTCACTTTTTCACAATCACAGTAATTTATTCACGTATATCTTAAATATTTCAATCTAAACAATTGTTTTATGTTTTTATATAATTTATGGTTCATATTTATGTGATTAATCTTGATCCATGAGATATTTCTAAACACTCATGTACACTAGCACTTTAGCGCAACATTTATACTTTTTCCATTTTGCATTTTCCCCTAGTCTATCAGCAATGTCTGCAGCTTTTGTATAATTTTTCAATACTCAGCGCAATATTATCCAATCCTCTTTTCCATTTTGATAGGATCCTTTTCCCTGTGTGGTATGGAGCTGAGTGAGGGGAAGATGGCCCCCACCCAGCTCCATACCATTGCAGTGCGCAAGCGACGTTAAAACGTCACTTCCACCCATAGCTCTTAAAGGGACATTTGTTTTGTTTTTTCCAACATTTTTGTTTTTTTATTCAATTTTAGTGTAAATATGAGATCTGAAGTCTTTTTGACCCCAGATCTCATATTTAAGAGGTCCTGTCATGCTTTGTTTCCATTACATTCCTTGTAATAGGAATAAAAGTGACACCATTTTTTTCTAAAAGAACAGTGTAAAAAAAAAAAATTAAAAGTAAAATAAATAAGAAAAAAATTTAACGCACACCTCGTCCCGCCGAGCTCGCATGTAGAAGCGAACGCATATGTGAGTGTCACACGCATAAGAAAACGGTGCTCAAACCACACATGTGAGGTATCGCTGCGATGGTTAGAGCAAGAGCAATAATTCTAGCCCTGGACCTCCTCTGATACGCAAAACATGCAACCTGTAGAATTTTTTAAACATCGCCTGTGGAGATTTTTAAGGGTAAAAGTTTGTCACCATTCCAAGAGCGGGCGCAATTTTGAAGCGTGACATGTTGGGTATCAATTTACTTGACATAACATCATCTTTCACAATATACAAAAAATAGGGCTAACTTTACTGTTGTCTTATTTTTTTATTCAAAAAAGTGTATTTTCTCCAAAAAAAAGTGCGCTTGTAAGACCGCTGCGCAAATACGGTATTGCAATGACCGCCATTTTATTCTCTAGGGTGTTAGGAAAAAAAACAATACATAATGTTTGGGGGTTATAAGTAGTTTTCTATCAAAAAAAAAAATTATTTTAACTTGTAAACACCAAATCTCAAAAAGAGGCTTGGTCCTTAAAGGGGTTGTAAAGGTTCGTTTTTATTTTCTAAATAAGCTAGTGCATTGTTGGTTCACTTACCTTTTCCTTTGATTTCCCTTCTAAATGTTTTTTTTCTTTGTTTTCTTTGTCTGAATTTCTCACTTCCTGTTCCTCCTCAGTAAGCTGTTCAGTAAGCTGTTCTGGCTGACTAAAAACCGCTCGGATGATGGTGTGAAGTTCACTGAGGAGAAACAGGAAGTGAGAAATTCAGACAAAGAAAAAAAACATTTAAAAGGGAAATCGAAGGAAAAGGTAAGTGAACCAACAATAAACTAGCTTAACCACTTTCAGACCGGACCAATTTGCAGCCAAAGGACCAGGCCCCTTTTTGCGATTCGGCACTGCGTCGCTTTAACTGACAATTGCGCGGTCGTGCGACGTGGCTCCCAAACAAAATTAACGTCCTTTTTTTTCCCACAAATTGAATTTTATTGTACAAAAATACAATATAATATCTAATTGTTTAGTAAAATATAAAAGATGATGTTATGCCGAGTAAATAAATACCTAACATGTCACACTTTAAAATTATACATGTTTGTGGAACAGCGCCAAACTATAGTACTTAAAAATCTCCATAGTAAACGCTTTAAAAGTCTTTACAGGTTATCCATTTAGCGTTATACAGGAGGTCTGATTCTATAATTATTGCTCTCACTATAACATTTTTTTTATATTTTCACACTGTCCCTTATCCTTATATCATAGAAATGATTGGGGAAGATCCAGTCACCGTTCAGCTCTATGGTAAGCCAAAGGAACTGCCGGCTTCAGTCCTTGGGATAGATTGGGAAGACATTGGATTGCATTTACTAAAAACAGCTTGGCCAGATGAAAAAAAACAATACAGGGATGATGCCTGCAGCTGCAGTCATCATCTTGTATAATCAAAGGGGTGAACAGCGCTGATCAGCAGACATAAATAGGACCCTCAGAGGCTAAGTAAAAACGTTTAATTATTGTTAAAAAAATAATAAAATGTTCACCATGGTATACAGCAGTCAATTGATGGTCGGTCACGGTCATGCAGAGACTTGAATTAAAAAACTGACACTACCTGGAGGCTGGAGACGCATGGATGACACGGGGGCTTAGAGAAACCCAGCACAAAGCCGTTGGACAAAGAACACAGGAGCACCACTGATGGGGGCCCATCCAGGACCATAAGGCCATGGGTCTGATGAAGGGGGGACCAAACTGCAGGCACAGGAACTGTTGGGGCCAGTATACAGCAGCACTCGCACTGTGTACGAAGCCCAGAAGTGATGTCACAGATGTGGAACACATGCCTGCGCCATTTTAGAACACCTCAGATAGCCATACCCAGGTGTCCCCCTTTGCTAATTTGGGTGCAATTTCCCATTGGATTGCAAGTTTTTATATACCGCAGTGACTGTACGTGATCCTCACACCCCAGATGATGTCCAGTAGGACGAAATGCATCGGTTGGCGTTCAGGGAGTCATTGCGATCTTCCTGAATTATTGATGGAATACATAGCGCGATTTTTAGTGGATTATTGTAAGTGTGCATCTGTTTTTTCACAATAAAGGATCTGATTCAGTTTACACTATGTGTGGCTGTTTTTTTCCCATACACATGTCCGTGAATTGCCTTCCCAATTGATGTCTGCTGTGTATTGGGAGCCTGTCCTTTGAAGGTGGAACCTTTCCATTCAACTCTCGATGGGGTGATTTCCATAACATTTATCTGAAAATGCTGAATATGGTTGAGGTGTTTCCTCACAACTTCATGATTGACACAATACATATTATAGTTTATTATAGTTATAGTATACTTCCCTGCTCATTTCTCAACAACACCATATTTGAAGTATCTTCTATACATTTTATAGGGTACTATTATGAAATGCAATCATATCACATCAACAACGTAGTGGAAGATTTTACAACAAGAAACCGCTGCTCACAGGTGATGTTTGCCAGCCATGATGCTCAGACTGCACAGCAATTGAGGCCACTGCCCTGCCACTGCTGCAGCCTCTCAGGTATATGAATGTTTGGATGGCTGCACACTCAAGCTTTATTTAAATATGTTTTTTTAACAACGTATTGAGTGTGCAGCCAACCAATCATTGGTATAGCTGTGGTGGAAGACTTGTGCTCTAACTCTACACTTTTTGTTGAGATGGTTTTAACCTCCTCAGGGGTATATGGTAGGTGACCAATCTACAAAAAAATAAACAAACAAAAAGAAAAAAAAGGAAATGAGATACATCCAATTCTCCTATACTTTGTAAAACTTCTATGTTAGTGCTGGTTATACTTTAACCACTTCAATACAGGGCACTTATACACCCATTGTTCCTGCCCAGGCCAATTTTCAGCTTTCAGTGCTCTTGCACTTTGAATGACAATTATTTAGTCATTCAACACTGTACCCAAACAAAATTTTTATAATTTTCTTCACACAAATAGAGCTTTCTTTTGGTGGTATTTAATCACCACTGTTTTTTTTTTGCATAAGTGAAAAAAGAGTGAAAAAAAAAAAAATGTTTTAAATTTTTATGATAAAATTTGGCAAATACGTAATTTTTGTTTGTAAATTTGGACCAAAAATGTATACTGCTACATATCTTTGGTAAAAATAACCCAAATACCGTAAGTGTAACTTATTTGGTCTATGTGAAATTTATAAAGTCTACAAGCTGGTGCAAATCATTGAAAATTGATCAAACCTAATGTACTGATGGCCTATCTCATTTCTTGAGGCCCTGAAATGTCAGGAAAGTACAAATACCCCCCAAATGACCCATTTTTTAAAAGTAGACAATCCAAGGTATTTACTAGGAGGCATGGTGTGTTTTTTGAAGTTGTAATTTTTTTCCCATAATTCTTTGGAAAATAAAGAAATTATTAAATTTTTAATTTTTTTTACACAAAATTGTCATAATAACAAGTTATTTCTCACACACAGCATATGCATACTTCCAATTGCACCCTAAAATATATTCTGCTACTCCTCCCGAGTAGGGCAATACCACATGTGTGAGACCTTTTCACAGCCTGGCCACATAGAGAGACCCAACTTACAGGGAGTGGCATCAAGCGTTCTAGGAGCATAAATTACAAATAACAATCATTTTCTTCTTAAAGTTTTTGGAAAATGTGGAAAGAAAATTAAAACTTTTTTTTTTTTTACATAAAATTGTCTATTAATACAATTTTGCTAACACATAGCATGCACATAGCAAAAAGTACCCACCCAAAAAACATTCTGCTACTCCTAAGTATGGCGATACCACATATGTGAGACTTTTACACATCCTGGCCACATACAGAGGCCCAACAAGCAGGGAGCACCGTCAGGAGTTATAGGTGCATAAATTACACATTTCGTTTTCTGGACTACATATCACGCTTTTGAAGGTCCTGGAGCACCAGGACAGTGGGATTACCCACAAAATGACCCCATTTACATAAAAAAAAAAAAGAAAACACCCCAACTGGTGACAGGTACTCAGGCACTCTGATGGGCTGGTGACAGGTACTTGGGTACTCTGATGGGCTGGTGACAGGTACTTGGGTACTTTGATGAGCTGGTGACAGGTACTTGGGTATTCTGATGGGCTGGTAACAGGTACTTGGGTACTCTGGGCCTGGTGACAGGTACGCAGATGGGCTGTGACAGGTACTCTGATGCTGGTGACAGGTACTCTGATGGGCTGTGACAGGTACTCTGATGGGCTGTGACAGGTCCTCTTTATTTGGGGGAGATCTTGCAGTGCACTGTACATTTTTTTCCAGGCCTCCTACCTACACTGAGGAGGAGAACCCGGAAACGGGGCTAGAGCCGTTTGTTGACAATTGTGACCTTGATGTTTGTTGACATTTGTGACAGGCTGTGATTGGACAGCTGTGACAGGGGAATGTAGTATCGGCCAGAAGCAGAGGACATCATATGATGCCCGTCTAGGATGAAAAAGTGTTCCTGCGGGCGTCATATGACTATAGGCCGGTATCGAAGTGGCTAAAAATAAGTACACAGTATATGTGATGCACAAATAAAGGGTTAGTATAGGGTTAGCATAGGGGATTTATCATGACATATGTATATACTCAAGTCCCATGACATCTATACTTGTGGCTCTCCCTTAGGCTATTATTAGTCATTATTTTTTCCAACTCTAGTTGGAGTAGATCTCCATGTAATAAAACATGCACTCCTCTATGGGAGTTAGACAAATCAGCAAAACCTTTGTGCTTCCTCAAAGTTTTCTCGGCGGTCTCGCTCACTAGACTTTCTGTATTGTCAGTAATTTTTGTTCTTCAAAAAGCTGTGCCATACCTTTTCCATTTCTTAAACTGGTTGTAAAGGTAATAGTTTTTTTTTTTTAATAGTAGAGAAACTAAAAGGGAGCAAATTTAATAAAAATAAAGTTATAGCATTTACAAAATAGGGGATAGTTTTATAGCATTTTTATTACAATAATATTTATTTTTTTACTAGTAATGGTGGCGATCAGCGATTTTTATTGTGACTGCGACATTATGGCGGACACATCGGCCATTTTTGACAAATTTTTGGGACCATTGTCATTTATACAGCAATCAATGCTATACAAATGCACTGATTCCTGTGTTAATGACACTGGCAGGGAAGGGGTTAACCAGGGGGTGGCAGTGTAGGGGTTAAGTGTTTCCTAGGGGCGTGTTGCTAACTGTGGGGGGCATGGCTGTGTGTGACAGTCACTGATCTCTGCTCCTATCACAGGGAGCAGAGATCAGTGTCACTTGCTACTAGGCAGAACTGTTTACTTCCGCATGTTTGCTGTTTACTTCCGCATCTCCCCGTTCGTCCTCCACGTGAGACGATCGCGGCTATCTCAACGGCGATTGATTCCGCGGGACCCACGACCAGACTCACGGAGGTCCCGACCGGTGCGTGCGCGCCGGCGCGCATGCGATGGCATGGCGGCATATTCAAATATATTCATATCCGTGCCATTCTGGCGATGTATATGTGTGTGAGCCGGCCGGGAAGCGGTTAAAGGAAGCAAAATTGAATTGCTGCAAGGCAATAGTAATCACCAGTCGCTATGGTGGCTACAACCAACAACCTAATATAATATTAGAAATAGATTAAAAAATAAAAGTATTTTGCCAGATAAATGATATATTAGACTGTTAGTTAAAGGACAACTAATAGCTAGAACATGAACACTCCCAGTGGCGTCACAAGGGGGGGGTGGGGGTGTGGCCCGCACCCGGGTGACCCCAGGCTCAGACAAGTACCGGTACCGTGGCTCCCTCCTTCCCTAATGGGATCTCTTCAGCTGCTGTGTGGAGGAGAAGGGAGTGAGGCACAGAGACAGGGTGCCGGGATCCAACCATCCTGCATGCTACAGTCATATCTCCCCGCTGGCTGCACTCACTGCAGACTGGACTAAAGCCACCTCCTCCTTACAAGTACACAGACTGGGAGGAGGAGGGACACTGCTCTACAGGTACTGTAAGTACTGCAAGGGAGGGGAACATGGTAATTGGGAGGGGGACATAAACAGGTAACATCTATGCTGCAAGGAGTGATTTTAGGTAGGGGGTGGGGGTTAAAGGATATGTGCTGGGGGACCTTTGATTTGGTTTAGAACCAGTGCTAAAAGTAGAAGGAGGGAGGCAGATTTGAAGTTTGACCCCCCAGCACAATTCCTCTTCCTTCGCAAAGCACACCCTAGTACAAATCCTCTAATCCCACCCCAGCTTCATCCATTCCCTTCAATCCCACCCTGGCTCCATCCACCCCCCCAATCCCATCCTGGCTCCATCCACCCCCTCTGATCCCATCCCGGCTCCATCCACCCCCTCGATCCCATCCCGGCTCCATCCACTCCCTCTGATCCCATCCCGACTCCATCCACCCCCTCCGATCCCATCACAGCTCCACCCACCCCCAATTCCATCCCGGCTCCATCCACCCCCTCTGATCCCATCCCAGCTCCATCCACACCCTGATCCCATCCCAGCTCCATCCACCTCCCCAATCCCATCCTTGCTCCATCCACCCCTTCTGATCCCATCCTGGCTCTATCCACCCCCTCAATCCCATCCCGGCTCCATCCACTGCCTCTGATCCCATCCCGGCTCCATCCACTCTGTCCAATCCCATCCCGGCTCCATCTACCCCCTCTGATCCCATCCCAGCTCCATCCACCCCCTCTGATCCCATCCCAGCTCCTTCCTTCCCCCAAGCCCATCTCAGCTCCATCTACCTCCCCGATCCCATCCTGGCTCCATCCACCCCCCTCCGATCCCATCCCCACTCTAAACATGCCCTCCAATACCATCCCGGCTCCATCCACCCCCTCCCTCCAGCGTCTTAATGCCGGAGGGGGGGTGACACCATTTTTTACAGCACCAGGTGACACCGACCCTAGTGGCGCCACTGAACACTCCCCATGAGTAAGCTTTAGTGGGCGGAGTGAAACACATTGGGGGCGTGGCCTGGAGGGGGTACAGGCTGAGACTGCCACTCACTATAATACAGCAGGTCTTGACTTGATGTGCTACTCCTGGGACACTTAGTCATGTTCAGCATCACTCCCACACCATCATCAGTTCATTCCCCACAGTTATTACCTTTTGTTTCACCTGACCCTCCCTTCTAGATTGTAAACTCTAACGAGCAGGGCCCTCTCATTACTCCTGTATTGAATTGTATTGTAACTGTACTGTCTGCCCTCATGTTGTAAAGCGCTGTGCAAACTGTTGGCTCTATATAAATGCTGTATAATAATAATAATAATAATGACAGGTAATAGTCTTTGAACCATGAGAAGCCTCCATTCTAACTTATGAATGAGGTTAAAGAGTGCACAAGCATTATGTAAATCTTCAACAAATAAATGGTCCTGCTCGGTATTTCCTCCTGAATTGCCTAGTCACATGACTGCGAGAGGAAACTACTGCTGCCAAGCTCTGCTGCCCTGTAACCTTAGCAGAGTTCCTGCTATGACTAATCATGCTGCACCAAGCCAACTTTGTATAAGCAACATTATAAAGGTCATCTAAAAGATTATTAAATGCTGAATCCTATCTCTTTTCAACATGTTAAAGCTGGCACTTCCTTCTACAGTAATTGCTTGTTTCTTTTGGTACAGATTCTCTCCCACTACATTCCTGTTTTTTTTCCCTCTCGGTGTAATAGAGAAAGTATTACAAACACAATGAAACAGATAAAGCCATGAAAAAACTGTGAACAGATGCCCTATAAACAAAAGCATGCTTCTCCATGTTCACCTGTACAGATTAGTACTTGTGAGTGCAGTCATAAGGCTGGGGCGGTGGAGATGAGCCAGAAAGAAGTAGCACAATGGCAGCTGAGAGAAGCTCCTAATGTTACTGTGACAGACCTAGCCGGGACCAAGGCTTTTGGAGGGGACTGAATGCAAGTCTCTTGCCTTGCGATTATGGTCCCTGGCATTTGGGGGAACGGTGCTCTTTGTGAGCTGTATGCCTGGGGATCCCTGAGGTGGTGTTACTTGGATTCAGGTCCATGCCCCCCCCCCCCAAGACACACAGACTCTGGATATGTATATGCCATATTAGAAAAAGACTGAATCACACTGTTGGGACACAAACTGTCAGATGCTAATGTCAGGAACTCCAGCCACCTGTCTGTTGTGTAAATTAGTCTACTCTGGCTTGTAAGAGTATTCCACACATTGTTGTTTGTGCTACTTAACCCTGTGTTGATGTTTATGGTAATGTGTATTGAATAGTCAGTCAGTGAGCTGGGAGCTGTAAAGTCTTACCCTGAAAAGTCTTATCTCAAATAGTCTGGGTCAATGATTAGATAGATAGCTCATGCTAATTAGGTTAGGTTTTAGTCATCCTGCTGTATATATTTGTGTGAGAGCTCAAATAAAAGACTATTCCTGATGTACTCCAAGACTGGTGTTGTCTGGTTCTTGGGGGTCCCTATAGCTAGATCCATTGGACTTGTGTTCCAGGACTTAGGAAGCGGTATACTGACAGAAGCCCTCAAGTGGAGTATAGGGACATTCCGTCACATTGGTGGCAAGTAGTGGGTTGCTTCCTGCAGTCTGGGACATCCAAACCTCCACCTGGATTCAAGATCAGGATAGCAGACTTGGGTCACCCCAGCGGAGATATGGACCTGGCAAGTTGGTTTCCCTGTGTTTCTCAGTCTACGAGGTTTCGTTTTTAAAACAGCCTTCTAGTTGTCTTTTTTGGGGCTTTTTGGATTGGTGAACTAGTCAGCCCTTCCAAGAGGGTTCATGGGGGTATGTTGTCTCAGGAGGTCACCTGTGGGGGGGATAGGGTATTCCTGCTTTTGCGAAAGTCCAAAATGGATTAGGCTGGCAGGGGCAGGAGTGTTCCGATTTTTGCCGGGTGGGTGCCGTGAGAGAATTTCTCTCAGTGCGCCCGGATTTGGCTGGATAATTTTTGTTACATGCAGGCAGGTCCCCCTTATCCAGATTTCAATTAATTTCCATACATTTTTAAGGGTAGGGTATTGGGTTTGGAGGAGAAAGAATTCTCCTCGCATTCATTCTGAATTGGGGCAGCCATGGAAGCCGCCAAGTGTGGGTTGGATGATGAAGCGTTCAAGCGTATTGGTAGGTGGGAATCAGGTAGGTTACAGCTATACGTTCGTCCTCATCTGTTATCTGATTAAAGAGGGGTAGCTTATTTGTAGTGTTCTGTGTTGGTAAGCCTGTGTTTGCGTGTTTGTTGCTGTTTTTTTATGGTGTGTTTCTTCTCTTTCAGGTGACGTGTGGGGCCTGGTCTGGATATTGGGCCACTCATATGTATTTTGGTGGGCTAGGCTAGCAGACATTAGGCCCAATGGTAGGCAATTAGGCATTTCTTGGCAAGAAGCCTGTGTCCGCTGGTTGGGGGTACCGGCATGCTGTAGAGCAGGATGGTTCCAGAAGTGCATCGTTTTGCACGACCGCGGGGTGTTCTGGTGCTACACGTCGGCGGCAATGATTTAGGACTGAGGTCCATGTTGGACATCACTCGTGATATAAAATTGTATTTCCTGCAGCTCCGCATGGCCTTCCCAGACATGCTCGTTGTGGGGTCCAGCATCATTGCTTGGACGACTTGGCGTTTGGCTAGGTCAGTGGAGCGGCACAATAAGCCCTGCAAGAAGGTCAATAGGGATGTAGGCAGATTTGTAGTTTGGACTAGGGGCCTGGTTATCCGGCATTTGGAACTGGAAACGGATACTTGGTGATACCTTCGGGGGGACAGGGTACACCTCAATGCGGTGGGAATTGATTTGTGGGCCCTAGGGTTGCAGGATGGTATTCAGAGAGCTTTGAGGGTGTAAAGGGGCACTCAAGGGTAAGGTCTTACCCTTGTGCACTGTGGCGGGTGTTGGTCTTTGCACTGTGGTCAGTGGGTTGTCTCCGAGCCAGTATGTCGGCTGGAGGCCAGTTATAGTAAATGTACCACAGTGCATTTTTGAACATACATTAGCCATTAGTTGATTTGTTAATAAAGAGGCTGCTACGGACAATTTTTACTCCAATTATGGTATGGTCTCCATTAATGGGATTTAATGGTTCCGTTTGGATGGAGTATGGGGTTGGTCTGGCAGTTAGTGGTTAAGAATGGAACATCTGTTCTACAATGGTCAAGTGAGCGGGGAAAAAAAATAGCAAAGGGCAAGCATGACAGTGTGCACAGGGCACAGGGCAATTAATGTATAAGAGGGCTTACCTGATTGGGGGGGGGGGGGCAGCCTGGGGAGAGGAGTGTGTTACAGGCATTTAAGAAGAGGTGGTCCCACCCTGGCATCCAGAGGATCTCGTGGCAAGGTAATCAACTTCCCACCCTCCCTGTTTTTTTTTTTTACATCTGTTCTCACAACATGGTTGGGGCTTCAGGATGTCATGGCAGCTGGGGAGGGGCGGAGCCGGCAGCCAGAGCGCATGGACGGCTGAGGAGAGCGCTCTGACACAGCGGTTTAGAAACAGCGGCACAAAGCGAGTTTTCAGCTCAAATTTCCGGCTCTTATGCCAGGGGAACGACTCAGGAGTATCCCGGGGACGATGGCAAAAAGAAAGGACCGTGAGGAATATAATATATGCCCAGCAGCTAGATGCTTTCCCCACCTCAGGCCAGCCCATCATTGACACTACCATGAAGGAGATGCTGCAAACTTTAAGGGGGGCTCTCCAGCAAGATATGGTGTCTTTTATGCATACCACTAAGGGAGAAATGTCAGTACCCTGCAATAGAATAACCTATGTTGAACACAAGATGGAGGATTTTACTGTTGCCCACAATGAGATTGTGGATGCCCATTTCACTGTTGAAGATGAACTTAAAGCGATGCGCCTCAAAATGGCGGACATCGAAGACAGAGCACGCAGGAATAACGTTAAGTTTAGAGGGGTACCTGAAACAGTTAAACCAGCTGAATTAACTGCATATATTTAAAAGCTAATGACCACGGCCCTTCCTGCATTAGGACCAGCGGACGTCATCATTGACAGAGCACACAGACTGCCTAAACCCTCTTTCCTATCTGAACAAGTTCCCAGAGATGTCATTGCCAGAATTCACTTTTATCACGTGAAGGACCAACTCATGCGCTATGCTAGACAACACCCATCCCTCCCTGACCCCTTTACTGGCATTGCATTGTACGCGGATTTATCTCAAGCCACGCTGTCAGCCAGACACAACCTGGTCCCCATCACCAAGATATTACGCAATCACAAAATCCTGTATAAATGGGGTTTCCCTGCCAAACTGCTGCTTGACTGGAATAATCAACCTCATGTCATCTCTTCCTTAGAAAAAGGTTTGGAGCTCCTACGAAAATGGCGTCTACTACCTGCGGATGCAGAAGCTGCAGACCCTGACCCTATCCAGGATCGGCGCAATCAAAAACATCAAGAAAGAAGAAACAGATGAGTAAATGACAAAACTGTCACTCTGACCTCATTCCTTTTTCTCCAACAGCACTGTACCTTTATTTTTCTCCCCAGTGCTTTTTGGCACTGCCTGCACTTACAAGCTGTAACTCAAATTTGCAACCGCTGTTCGGCTGATTCCGAACACTTACTTCCCCCCAATACTCACCTGCGGGATGAACCCCATATCCTGCTCTCCGTACGACCACCTAAGGTCTAGTTCTAGTTTTCTTTGGTTTTATCTTCTTTTGGTTTTTATACTGCTGCCTATTCATGCAGCTACATACCTCTTAATACACATGCCTAATTGTATTGCATACCTCAATGACACTCCCGACTTCTCCACTAGATGGCGGCATTCTGCTTTCCTACAACATGGTCATGAACTTTAAAATCTTGTCACACAATGTGAGGGGCCTCAATAGTCCCTATAAGCGAAGGGCGCTTTGGAAATCGGCCTTGGAAAAAAACTGTGACATCATTTGTGTTCAAGAGACACATTTTGCCAAGAATAACCCACCTAAATGTACTCACAGAAAATTCCCTTACGTTTTCTATGCAAATGATGACCCAAAGAGAAATGGTGTAATGATTGCTGTGAGAGATTCTGTAACCTTTTCTTTATTGCAGGAGTATGTCGATCCACGTGGCCGCTACATTATCTTGATGGCAGAGGTTAACAGGAATATCTACACGTTGGTAAATCTGTATGCACCCACTGTTAAACCATTAAGATTTATGCGTAAAGTGATAAGCAAAGCTAAATCTTTACAAAAAGGCAGTTTAATCATATGTGGTGACTTCAATACTGTTCTGAATGTTGATCTAGACTCCTCCTCGGTGGCCTTGAAACAGAGGCCTTGCCTGGGCCCTTTTTGTCATGAAGAAAGACTCTTTGATCCCTGGCGCTGTTCCAGGTCCACCGAGAGGGACTATACTTATTACTCTGCTGTACACAACAGCTATTCTAGGATCGATTTCTTTCTCACTGACCTACATACTCTACAGAATGTGGTGAAATCGGATATCCACAATATCATGTGGTCGGACCATGCTCCGATCACACTTGAACTTCTGGATACCTATATACCGCAATGTAGACCCCTTTGGCGCAACAATACTTTCCTCCTGTCTCATCCCCAACTCAGGGCTGAGATTGAAGGAAAATTAAAAGAGTTCTTTCAATTTAACAGTGACAAGTACTGCTCCCCTACCACTATATGGTGCGCTTATAAAGCGTTCACTAGAGGCGCTCTTATTCAGATAGCCTCTAGAGAACACAAGAAGAAGCAACTACGCATGACGCAGCTCCACACATCCATTGCTGATCTTGAATTGCTGCATAAAAACCCCGCTACTACCACCCCTAGTATCCCACAACAGCTCACTCAATGTCGTGAGGATTTACGGCAGGAGCTCAAAAAAGATCAGGACATATTTTTCAAGCGAATGAAACTATCCTTCTACTCGCAGAACAATAGGGCAGGTAAAATTCTCGCCTCCCAATTGAGGAAACGACAAGCCAGGACCAATCTCACCCAAATCCAACACCACAGGACCCAAACGGTATCCTATAACCCTAAAGATATTGCCAACACCTTTAAAGACTATTATGACTCCCTCTATAATCTCAAAAATGACTCCTCTACCCACCAACCCTCTGAGAAGGGAATAGATGCTTTCCTCCACGGAGTGAATCTACCCTCTGTTGATACAACCACCCTCCAGCACGTAAACTCCCCAATTACATCCGATGAAGTGACCTCAGTAATTAAATCCCTTCCCATGCACAAATCTCCAGGGGCTGATGGCTTTTCAGCCGAATACTACAAGGCTTTTCTCCCAATTCTAGTGCCCAAACTGGTAGACGTTTTCAATAGGGCTGTTACCTCTGGATCATTCCCTGAGGAAATGCTGCAAGCAATAGTAGTCACAATTCCGAAACCAGGCAAGGACCCTTCCCATCCTCATAACTTTAGGCCAATATCCCTGTTAAATTCTGATCTCAAAATTTTTGCCAAAGTACTGGCCAATAGACTTATGTTAATCACCCCCGATCTTATAGGACTGGATCAAGTAGGCTTTGTAAAAGGCAGACAGGCCCCAGACGGAACTAGAAGGATGCTTAATTTATTGCGCTTTACTGAACTCACCAACACCCCTAGTGCATTTCTAGCTTTGGATGCCGAAAAGGCATTTGAAAGGGTGAATTGGACTTACCTATTGAAAACCCTAACTAAATTTGGGATAACGGGCCAAATCCAATCTGCAATAATGTCCCTATACTTCCAGCCCTCGGCTAGAGTTTACAACTCCGGTCTCCTCTCTGACAAATTCCCGCTCTTATTCTCCCTTGTCATAGAACCTCTTGCAGAAAGCATTCGCGCCTCTGACTCAATACATGGTATTAAAATTGGTAGGGAAACCCACAAAATAGGCTTATTCGCCGATGATATCATACTCACTATCACTAAACCAGAAGCCTCCATCACAACTGTAAGTAAACTATTGCACGACTTTGGATTAGTATCCTACTATAAAATCAATACTAGCAAATGCTACGCACTTACACAGAATATACCATTGCTGGCACAGAAGAGACTGCAACTTGTCTTCCCCTGCACCTGGAATTCACCTTCTATTACATATCTTGGGGTGCAGCTATCCTCCTCTTCAACAAATATCTATACCCACAACTTTCCTCCATTACTACTCAAAGTGGCTGAGGAAATGAAACAAATCTCTAAGCTCCACCTAACCTGGATAGGGAGGATCGCTGCATACCAAATGCAAATAATGCCGAAACTGATATACCACTTCAGAACCCTTCCTATCCCCGTCCCCCGAGCATTCTTTAGACAATTATCTAAACTCCTTAATTCATTTATATGGTCGGGAAAGAAACCGCGAGTAGCCTTATCCCACCTATACAAACCTAAGCACTTGGGAGGAGTAGGCCTGCCCAATGCCTATTCTTACTACAAAGCGGCGCTATTAGACCAAATGAAATACTGGTTCTCTTGCCAATCGGACAATAGATGGTCAGACTTAGAGTGTGCAATCACCCCAGGGCATGACCTCCCTGCTCTAGCCTTCGCAGCAAGTATATATCACAAGCCTATGCTACCATCATACCCGTCTATCCAGGCCACTGTTGCAGCTTGGTCTGCTCTCACACAGCAAACCTTCACTGACACCCCCATTAGAAGACTTCCGACCCCACTAGCTTCCTACCAATACCTTATACCTAACATCTCTATCTCTGACTGGAAAAAGAGAGGTATACACTTCCCCTCATCCCTCCTGGAGACTCACACTCACACCCCACTTGATGACTTCCAAATATATCAAATAAAGCATCACTCCTCATCTAATTTTAGTAAGCCTATAGAAATTCCCCAAGTATTATGGGACTTTTTGATTAGCAAACCCTCTCTTAAGAGGAAAGGGATTTCCTTATTATAAAAAATGCTTCAACCAATGTATCTAAACTCCAAACTACATAGCATGACTAAATGGGAGCAGGAACTGCAGAGGGTCTATACACTGGCACAATTTCAACTCACAATAAAAATCAAAAGCAAATCCTCAGCATGCATTGACCACTGGGATAATGCACAAAAAATACTTCACAGATGGTATCTTACACCTGCACGACTACATAAAATGGATGCATCTATCACTCCGTTCTGCTGGAGAAATTGCCAGAGCTATGGTAACTTACTACATACTCTCTGGAGCTGTGGTATAATAACTCATTTCTGGAAGGAAGTTCCTTCCATGATACAGGTCGTCACCCTTACCACTATTAAGCTTACCCCAGCCCTAGCACTACTGAGCCTTGGAATTGAACAATACCCCCCTGTAATGCGGAAAGTAGTAGCACATATCTTATTTGCTTCCCGCATTGCCCTAGCGAAAGAATGGCACTCTGCGTCACCACCCATTCTGGCGGTAGTAATATCTCGTGTCAATACTCAATACACGATGGAAAAGGTCCTAGCATATAAAGAAGGAAGAGCTCCAGTTTTCCACAAATATTGGGAGAACTGGAGAACTTCCAAATTTGCCTCTTCACATTTGTGATCTATGTCGAACCACAAATACCTGATGATATGATAACAATTGTCTGCCCACCTAGTAGGAGAAGTATAGACCACCTAGAGCAACAATGGTACCCTTCTAATATATAATACACCAGTATACTCTACCATTGTTGCTTTGGGGAGACGTGTGTATTAACCTTATCTACGTATTTATTGCAGTTTACTAAGTTTATAGTATGTGTTTACATAACTACATATTACTTGTTGGTTACGCATTACCCTGTGCGTCTTCGATATCACCCAAGACCCTCAGTAAGGTCTATGGGTTACTACCCTGGGATTACACTTATTCTAAGCCTGCTCACAATGTACCCGAATGGGGTGACAGGCCATGCCTCTTCTGAGGCCGTTTCCTATGAGTATTTGGGTAGCTTATTGATGTTAAATATGGAGCTAATCTTTCATGTATCTACTATTTCCTTTGTAACTACCTGTTTATACTGTTTATTGATATCACATGTAAACTGTAAAACCCAATAAAAATCTTTGAGTTTTTGGTTTAACCGGTTTGCGACTGCCGCACGCCGATGTACGTTGACAGAATGGCATGGGTGGGGAAATGGGCGTACCTGTACATCCCGCCCTCCCCGTGGGCGGGGGGCGCTATCGTGCCCGCAACAGTCAAGTTCATTAGGGGAGCGATCAGTTCCCAGGGCCAGACCAATGATTTATGGCCTGGACCTGGTGATTGCTTTGAATGAAAAGCTTCAGACACAGACAGGAGGAAGTGATGTCTCCTTGTGGGGTCTTTTCGATTCCAGTGAGAGAGAAAGGACATTTAACCATGAGTTGCACCAACAGTACACTAACACCAGAACACATAGGTACACTTGCCCCCCCCCAGATCACCCCCCGATCCCGATTGCACCCCCCCCAGTTAATCCTTTCACTCCCTGTCACTGTGTCACCAATTGGAGTTTTCAGATTTTTCACTGATCACTGCATTGGTGTAATTTGTGACAATAAGTGTTAGGACAGTTAGTAGTGGCCCCCGTTGGGTCTAGGTTACTCCCTAAACCCCCTAATAAAGGTTTAACCCCTTGATCGCCCCCCAGTTAACCCTTTCACCCCCTGTCTCCAGTGTCGCTAATCGATCGCCGTATTTGTGTCACTGGTGATGCTAGTTAGCCAGTTAGGTGATTAGTTTCACCGTCAGGTTTTTATAGCGTCAGGTACCCCTATATATACTAGCCAATAAAGGTTTTAACCCCCTGGTTAACCCTTTCACCCCTGTCACCAGTGTCACTAATCGATCGCCGTATTTGTGTTACTGGTGACGCTAGTTAGCCAGTTAGTTTTACAGTCAGGTTTTTATGGCCTCAGGTACCCCCATATATTACCTAATAAAGGTTTTAACCCCCTGATTGCCCTAGTTAACCCTTTCACCCCCTGTCACCAGTGATCCCTGTATAAGTGTCACGGGTAATGCAGGTTAGCTAGTTTATTATTTATAGCGTCAGGGCACCCGCAGTATCAATCGATCACTGTCACTTAAAAAACACAATACACATAACTGCAGCGTTCTCAGAGTCAGGCCTGATCCCTGCGAGCGCTAACAGTTTTTTTATCAATAAAAGTTTTATTTTGCTTCAAAATGAATGAACAGAATATAGCATCCGAAATATTAACAATAAAGTCAAACTATGGTGCTGAAAGAGGTTGAGTTTGGTAAAACAAAAGAGGCAAATAAGAAAAGTAACCCACATATGTCTTATTGCATGAGAATGATAATATCGTGAAGCTAGCGTTAAGGATATCAAATCCTATCGCAATATCGTGAGGAAGAAAAAAAAAATTGTTATGCTGAAGGGTATTCGGGATCCCACTCCCCCCCCCCCACACCCCAAAAGGGAACTCACTGTGTCCAGTGAGGGGCGCGGGCCCGAGCCCTCATATTATGTTCCCCACTAAGGGGGACCTTCGTTTACCTAAGAGGAAAAAAACATTTGAACAGACCAAAACCAAGAAACCTGTGACACCTGCCGGGTCATAGCCTATAGGTATCCCATACTAAAACCTGAAGGCAGAGCCGGAGTACCATAGGATTGATAAGTCGCTCCCAGTCTGTGACCAGGGTCACCATTACTGAATTGTAATAGGAGGACTTTTACATTTCTTTATATAATACAAATTATAATTACATTTTCTCCTCTCATTCATTCCTTTCTCTCTCACCCTCTATGGTCACGTTATACTATATTTTCAGATATTCCTATATCTACTGTTAGCCATATTCTATTCCACTTTGCCCATATATTTTCGTATCTTCGCCCGTTTCCCCTTTGTTCGTACATTATTTTTTCATAGGGTAGGACCTGGTTTACTGCTCTCACCCATTGGGTTACTGTCGGGGGATATGGCTGAATCCATTTTTCTATTATTTGTTTTCTTGCCAGAAACAATACCTCCCTTAAGAAGGTATTGTTATCTCTATTATCTCTCTCTTCCCTCAATATCCCCAACAAACATAATTCCATCGTAGCTATGAAAGATTTATTCAAGACTTTTCCTATTTTCCTAGCTACCTGTTGCCAATATTTTCCTATTTTGCCACAGTACCACATTACATGAAGGAAGTCTGCTCCCCCCTGCCCACATCTAGTACATCTTGGTTCAGTCATCCTCCCCATTTTGTACAGTCTATTTGGAGCCAAGTACGTCTGATGTATTATATTCATCTGTATTATCCTGTTATTCATTGCGGGGGATACCTTCAAATGGGAGTTGCAGGCTTCATCCCATTCATGATCGCTCATGTCTGGGATAGCCTCCTGCCACTTATCCCTTATTTTCAATGGTTCGCCTTCTATTTTCTTCTGTAGGAAATGTGTGTAAATCTTTGCTATCAATCCCTTAGGTCCCTGTGATCTCAAAATACCTATAAGGCAGTGGCGGAACTACCGCCATAGCGGCACATGCAGCCGCTATGGGGCCCGCAGCCCAGTGGGGCCCTTGAGGACAGGCGCCGCGGGTGGCTCCGGGGGTCCGCGGGCGGCTCCGCGGGCCCGCGGGCGGCACCGCGGGTGGCTCCGCGGGTGGCTCAGGCGGGTCCGCGGGCGGCTCCGCGGGCCCGCGGGTGAGAGCGGGCAGGTTTGTGGAAGTGAGCGGTCTGGCCAATCAGGGATGCAGGGCGGGGGGAGCAGAGAGATGACATCATCTCTCACCGCCTGGTGCCCGCCCTGCATCCCTGCAGTGAAATTCCCCCTAAACTGTGCAGTCAGCCGGGAAGCAGAGAGATGACATTATCTCTCTGCTGACTGACTGCTAACCTGCTGCAAGTGACAATCCGTAACGGTGTGGCAGGTGACAACCCATAATGTGTGGCAGGCGACGTGGCAAGTGACAACCCGTAATGTGTGGCAGGCGACGTGGCAAGTGACAACCCGTAATGTGTGGCAGGCGACGTGGCAAGTGACAACCCGTAATGTGTGGCAGGTGACGTGGCAAGTGACAACCCGTAATGTGTGGCAGGCGACGTGGCAAGTGACAACCCGTAATGTGGGGCAGGCGACGTGGCAAGTGACAACCCGTAATGTGTGGCAGGCGACGTGGCAAGTGTCAACCCGTAATGTGTGGCAAGTGACAACCCGTAATGTGTGGCAGGTGACGTGGCAAGTGACAACCCGTAATGTGTGGCAGGCGACGTGGCAAGTGACAACCCGTAATGTGGGGCAGGCGACGTGGCAAGTGACAACCCGTAATGTGTGGCAGGTGACGTGGCAAGTGACAACCCCTAATGTGTGGTAGGCGACGTGGCAAGTGACAACCTGTAATGTGTGGCAGGCGACATGGCAAGTGACAACCCGTAATGTGGGGCAGGCGACGTGGCAAGTGACAACCCGTAATGTGTGGCAGGCGATGTGGCAAGTGACAACCCGTAATGTGTGGCAGGCGACGTGGCAAGTGATAACCCGTAATGTGTGGCAGGCGACGTGGCAAGTGACAACCCGTAATGTGTGGCAGGCGACGTGGCAAGTGACAACCCGTAATGTGTGGCAGGTGACGTGGCAAGTGACAACCCGTAATGTGTGGCAGGCGACGTGGCAAGTGACAACCTGTAATGTGTGGCAGGCGACATGGCAAGTGACAACCCGTAATGTGGGGCAGGCGACGTGGCAAGTGACAACCCGTAATGTGTGGCAGGTGATGTGGCAAGTGACAACCCCTAATGTGTGGCAGGCCACGTGGCAAGTGACAACCCCTAATGTGTGGTAGGCGACGTGGCAAGTGACAACCCGTAATGTGTGGCAGGCAAAGTGGCAAGTAACAACCCGTAATGTGTGGCAGGCGACGTGGCAAGTGACAATCCGTGACATGACAATCTGTAATGTGGCAGATGACGGGGCAAGTGACAACCCGGGACGTGGCAAGTGACAATCCATAATGTGTGGCAGGTGACGTGGCAAGTGACAATCCGTGATGTGGTAAGTGGACAATCCGCAACATGTGACAAGTGACAATCTGCATCTGGTGGCAGGCAACGTGGCAAGTGGACAATCCGCAACGTGTGGCAGGTGATGTGGCAAGTGACAATCCGTAATGTGTGGCAAGTGACGATCCAGGACATGGCAAGTGACAATCCATAATGTGTGGCAGGTGACGTGGCAAGTGACAACCCAGGACATGGCAAGTGACAATCCGTAATGTGTGGCAGGTGACGTGGCAAGTGAAAATCCGTGACATGGCAAGTGACAATTTGTAATGTGTGGCAAGTGACAACCTGGGACGTGGCAAGTGACCATCAGTAATGTGTGGCAGGTGATATGGCAAGTGACAATCCATTATGTGTGGCAGGTGACATTCTGCAACGTGTGACAATTGACAATCTGCATCTGGTGGCCGGCGATGGTGGCAAGTGGCACACGCTCAAGGCTCCCACTGATTCTGCATTATGGTGAGTTGAACTATTTCATTTTATATAACAGAACATAAATTGGTTAGAATGCATGGAGATCAGCAATGTGTGTCCTTCAGGGGCTGCATACAGTATACTGCATACTTTGTTGTTCAAAATTAATATAAGCTGTTGCCTGGGTACTGTGCCCCATGAGTGTGGAAATCTGTTGTTCGGTGGCATTAGTTCATTTTTTTCGTGGGGGGGCTATTTGCAGGGGGCGGGGGCCCATACAACATTTTGCTATGGGGCCCTATGATTTCTAGTTACGCCCCTGCTATAAGGGGATATTTAGATATTTTTACTTCCTCTCTTCTAAACTGTGTTTGTAACACCTGCCTCAGCTGAAGGTATCTGTAGAACTGTTTACTCAGTAAATCATATTGTTTACATAGGTTTTCATAGGTTAGTATTACATTTTTGTCATATAGCTGGCCAAAAGTTATTATCTTATTCTGCTTCCAGAATTTACTATCCTCAAAAGTTTCCAGTTATTCAAATTTTGGATTGTTCCAAAGGGCAGTTTCTGTTGGAATTCCAACAAATCCCGTCGGTTTCTTAGCCTCTCTCCATACTGTCCTTGCCACGTTCAATAGGGGGATTTTTACTCCCACTCTCCTCAGATCTTTTAATTCTAGTCCCATCATTAAGTCCTCTATTTGCATTTTACTAAGAAGATATTCCTCTATCCTTGTTATTTTTTCCTGTCCTACCCATGATCTTAGATGTTTCAGTTGCCCTGCCAAGTAATATAAATACAAATCCGGGAGGGCCAATCCAGCTTCTGTCTTTGGTCTTTGTAATTTATTAAATTTTAATTTGCATCTTCCATATGCCCAAATAAACCGAGTCATCTGCGAGTTTATTTTTTTAAATATTTGTTTTGGTATTTTTACTGGGGAGTGTGCAAATACATATAAACACTTGGGTAATATAATAGATTTTATCAGGTGAATTCTGCCTGCCATTGATATTGGTAGCTTTATCCATATTTCCAATTTTCTCTTGACGTGTTCTACTAATGGGAGTATATTAGCTTCCATCTCCTCTTCATGTTTCAGCGTATTATTTACTCCTAGATATTTAAAAACATCAACTATTTTTAATGGGGTCTGAGCTCTCCTTTCATTACCTGTTCCTAGAGGCATCAGTGCGGATTTTTGCCAGTTTATTTTTAACCCTGAGAACCTCCCGTATGTTTCTATTATTCTCATTGCTTCCGTCAGAGATGCTTGCGCATCTCCCATATATAATATAATATCGTCCGCGTATAAGCCTATATGTTCGGTTTTTTTTCCCTACTTTAATCCCTTTATATTTATCTGACTGCCTAAATCTATTTGCCAATGCCTCAATTAACAGAGCAAATAATTGCGGTGACATTGGGCAGCCCTGTCTTGTTCCTCTGTATAATTTTATTGTAGGAGATAATATACCGTTTATTAACAAATTGGAGCATGGTTTTTTATAAATTATTCTTACCCATTTTCTAAATTTTTCCCCAAATCCGTTCCTTTCCAGGACTGTCTGCAAAAATTCCCATTCTATAGAATCAAATGCCTTGGCTGTATCCAACGATGCCAAGGCACTTGTTTCCGGGATAAACTCTCTCATTTGTGTCATAAATTGCGTCCTTCTAATATTAATTGAGGCTGATTTCCCTGGCATAAATCCAGTTTGATCCTCCGATATTATAGATAAAATTACCTGATTAAGCCTTTTAGCAAGCACTTTTGCCAGTACTTTGTAATCTATATTTAATAATGATATTGGCCTATACGACCCACACTCAGTTCTATCTTTGTCTGGTTTTGGTATCAATATGACTGTAGCATCATACATGGAGACAGGCATTTCTCCCCTTTGAAATGCCTCTGCATACATTTTGGTCATAACCGGTACCATAATCTCTGCATATCGCTGGTACATTTCCAGTGGTATACCTTATAACCATTGAATATACTACATGAGTAAAAAATAATAAACACAAAACAAAAGAAAAAAACAGAAGATAGAGGGATGGAGAAGGTAAGAGTGGGAAAGAGGAAAGAGAAGGAGGAAAGTAGGGGGGGAGTACAGTCCGTAAGGAGCCTACCCATCTGATGCATGTCTCTAAAAAATTTGTTGCTACTTGTTGGCAATTCCAGGTATCAGGGAGATTCCAATATACTGAGCCCAGGGTTCCCATATCGCTTGAAATTGTTCCGTCTTATCTAACAGGGAGCTCACCAGTTTTTCTTGCTCCATCATCCACAAGATCTTCCTTTTCATAGATGATAAGGAGACTGTGGGAGATTTCCAGGCCTTGGCAATGGATAACTTGGGTCCTGTTAATATGAATAGTATTTACTTACGGGTGAGTTTAGGGATACCTAGTGCGAGACCATTAAGCAATGCAATTGCGGGGGTCTGAACAATAGTACAACCAACCAGTGACCTTACGAATTAGGTGAAAGGCTTTGTTCCAGAAGCCTCTTATCTTGGGGCATTCCCACCATATGTGGAGCATGGTACCTAGTCCCTGGCATCCTCTGAAACAAAGAGGAGATGAGGAGGGGTACATGTGAGCTAGTCTGGTTGGGACTAGACACCATCTCGTCAGAAGTTTGATGTTGGCCTCTAGGAGAGAGGCATTATAGATGCCTTTGAGAGATCTGGAAAAGGAATCGTGCCAGTCCTCCACTTCCCAGGAGGTCTGGAGATCCCTCTCCCAGGAAATCATATATAGCAATTTGTTTGGATTGGTGGCAAGTGACTCGTAGATTACTGAGATTCCTCCCCTCTGCTCCATGGCTTGACCACACCAGCATTCGTATTTTGTGAACCCTGGGGGATTAGGTTTGTTTGACCAAAGGAAGTGAATGAAACGTGAAATTTGGTGAAACCTAAACTGCTCGGATATTGGTAGTTCAAGCTCCTTCACAAAATGCTTAAGAGGTAGGGGACCTGTACTAGAGAAGAAGTGTGCGATGCGGTATACCCCCTTATCGAGCCACCATTTAAAGGCTCTGATGTCCATACCGGGTAGGAAGAGAGGATTATGAAATAAGTGAGCTAACGGTTGAAACTTAGAGACCAGGGAGGGAAGCTTTCTCAGTGAGTCCCATAAAAGAGAGTGAATGTGATAAAGTCGGAACCAGGATAGCAGGTCTATTTTTAGAGGGACACGACAGCAGAAAGTCTAGTGTGAACTTAGGTACAGCTTGTCTTTCAATGGCTATCCAATCAGGTTTTTCAACCTTTAGGTAAATAGTTGATAGTAGTGCTAAGCGTGCTGCTTGATAGTACCATAGAAAATTAGGGACCCCCAGTCCTCCTTGAGAGGAAAGATTAAAAAGAGTGCGTTGTGAAAGACGAGGCCCCTTCTTGTGCCAGATAAATTTAGTGACTTTGCTCTGGAACGCTTTCAGGTGGTCCCTCCTGATCTGAATAGGGAGTGAACGAAAGAGATAAAGCAATCTGGGTAACAGAGTCATCTTGACTAAATTATTTTTCCCTGTCCAAGAAATATCATGAGATTCCCAACCTCTAAGGTCTGCTTCAAGTTTTTTATACATTGAAGGATAATTAGCTTGATAAAGGTTTTCTATTCTTGATGTTATGTTAAGCCCCAAGTATTTAATAGAGGAGTCACTCCACTCAAATGGATATGTGTTCTTGAGGAGAGACATTTGCGAGATAGGAAGAGATACATTGAGAGCTTGTGACTTAGATATATTAACGTGTAACCCTAAAACAGCTGCAAACTCATCCAGTAACTTGCAGATCACAGGGAGAGATGAAGATGGCGAGGTCACAAAAAGGAGGAGATCATCAGCAAATAGGGCGCATTTATGAGTTGTAGATCCACGTTGGACCCCTTTAATGTCTGAATGGCCACGGATTGCTATTGCTAATGATTCAATCATCATGGCAAAAATCAAGGGGGATAACGAGCATCCCTAACGAGTTCCCCTGGCTATCTTTATCGGATCAGAGTAGAGTCCCTGCAGTCTGACTCTGGCCTCAGGTTTCGAGTAAAGAGCTTCCAAAGCTCCTATAAAGTTCGGGCAAAACCCCATTGTCTGTGTACCACGAAAAGATATGGCCATGAGACAGAATCAAAGGCCTTCTGGAGGTCCAATGATAGAAGCATGCCCTCTTGTTTTTGTCCCCCCTCCCAGTTCGATTGTAGAACCGAGATAAGGTTGACTGCCCTTCTAACCTGGTCGAGGCCTTGTCTGCCAGGGATAAATTCGACCTGGTCTTTATGTACGTACAGGCCTACAAAAGACGCTAGCCGATTTGCCATCACTTTAGTGAATATTTTCAGGTCATTGTTAATCAATGAGATGGTTCCCTGTTAAACTCGCGTCTTTACCTGGCTTGGGAATTACAGAGATATAGGCCATATTAAGTTGATTACCAATAGGGGAACCTTTAGTCATTGAGTTAAAGAATCTAGTAAGGGGTCAAGGTGTCAGTAAACGTTTTGTAATAAGGGGTAGAGAACCCATCAGGCCCTGGTGCTGTTCTCCCTTTCAGATTTTTAAGAATTCCTCTATGCGTTTAGTGTTGGAGTGTTTATCTGCTGTATAAAGTTCGCTATAAAAGTCTTGGAACATTTTCATGATGTTCTGTGGGTTGAATGAGAGAGAACCATCCGCTAGTCTGATCTTGGGGAGAGAGTTGGAGAAAAATCTAGGGGACAATTTGGAAGCAAGCAAGGGTCCAATTTTGTCCCTTTTCTGGTAGAACTTAGCTCCCGTCCATCTGATGGACTTCTCAGCCTTCGTAGTGAGGGCCAGGTTCAGGGCTACTCTGGCAGCGTCTAAGGTATGTCCGGGGACTCTATCAGGATCTTTTTTATGTTGCTTGCACAGAACTCCCTCTCCAGTTTTTCAGTGTCACCCATCCTATCTTTCTTCTGAATGGACTGGTTAACCACTTCAGCCCCGGACCAATTTGATTCAGCTTACCCCTGATCGTCACTTTTTCCCACAAATAGAGCTTTCTTTTGTGTGCCGCCCAGAGAGTCTCAGCAGACACATCCCCAACGTCATTAAGCCGGAAATATTCCTGTAGGGCCCTCCTTATTTCGATAACCCTAATCGGGTCATTCAGAATGGACTGGTTAAGGGACCAATGTGAGGGATGGTGTCTGGGAGCATCCCTGCGCAGCGTAAGGAGGACCATAGAGTGATCCGACCAAGTTACGTCCAAAATTTTTGACATAAGTGCTAGTGGGATATGACGGATGGATAATAAGATATGGTCTATACGTGAGTAGGATTGATGTGGGTTCGAGAAGTGGGTGAAGTAATTCCCTCCAAATGTCAGCTAATTGAGACTGGTAAATCAGTCGCGCTATTTGAACACTATGTTTATAAGGCCTGGTCACTTGCGCGCGGATAGGTTTGGACTTGTCAATACCCAAGTCAAATGCCATATTTGAATCTCCGCCCATAATTATGATTCCGTCCAACATTGGGCCAAGGGTATGGAGCATTTGCTGAAAGAACCTCGTCTGACCGCTATTGGGGGCATAGTAGGAAATGAAAGAATATAGGTGATTTTCAATGGTACCTTTTACTAGAAGGAATCTTCCCTCTGGGTCTCTATGTTCCAGTTGTACCAAGAATTTGCATTGTTTAGAAAACAAGATCGCTACCCCTTTAGTCTTGTCTTCCACATTAGCCAGGAAGAATGTTGGGAATTGAGCATGTAGGAAAGAGGGGGTATACCGCATCGGAAAATGAGTCTCCTACAATAATAGTACATCTATGTGACGGGATCGGTAGACCTGGAAGGCCTTTCTTCTCTTACTGGGAGAATTAAGTCCCTGTGTATTGTGTGAGATTATCCAGAAAGGGTGTATGGTGGTATTGTCGCTAGCCATGGAGCTTAAGGGAAAACATGTCACTTGCTCTACTGTCACTCACCAGATCCTGTGAAGGGAGTAAGGGAAGAAGGACTGCCCAACCAACTTGTGGAATCTCCGGAGACACCTTATGAGAGGAATGCATCAGTGGATAGGCTGAAAAAGAAAAGAGGTTAGTCAGGGAAGAGAAGAAGAAGATGAGATCAGACATTTAACTTAATAGTGTAAAGCCTATGACAGGCCCGGATTAAGGGAAGGAGTAGACCTCCCTTCCCTCAATCATAACAAACAACGTTTGTATAGCCCAAGTGAAGGGCTAAGGTTCCACTACCCAGAAGTGGAAAATTCCTGTCTGAGTAGTAGAAGGGAGCGCAAGGCAACAGCCCCGGCCCTATACAGCGTAGAAACAAAACTACAAAACTTGTAACAATGCGGAAACAGCTACCAGTCTTCCCATAAAGTGGAGTAGACTCAAATGTCCAGTTTGGGGGAGCATGACTGGGGGGGAGTGGGAAGAGTTACTGGGGGAAAAGGTCGCACTGCCAGTGCAAATGTGAGGCTTCATGTCCTGAAATTGCTTAACAGCAGGGGTTGGAATAAGAGGGGATATGTTCAAACCGGTTCCGGATAAAGTTCTTGGAAGTGACTTCCATCAGGGAATAGAATCGGTCATGGCAGATGAGGATTCAGCACAAGAAATTGTAAGAGACAGTATCATGGGGGGAGGTTATCTTTGACTCTCTTGTGGTTGACTTTTCCCCATAAGGGTGATGTAGGGCTCTGAGGTGTGGGTCGTTTGGCAGACCCATGTTGAGAGTGTGTCGTGTCCATGTCCGTGTCCAAGGAGATGAGCTTGAGATCCAGGAGTAAGCGTTCACCTTCAGGAAAATTATGAATTGCATGCTGTTTGCACTTATAGGAGAATTTGAGGGCAAATGGGAATGCCCAGCGGTACTTAATGTCTTTTTTTGTTAAAGCTGCCAGAAGTGGTTTCAGAGACCTCCGTCTTTGAATGGTAAATGGGGAGATGTCAGCAAATTTATGAATATCTTTCTCCTGGAACTGTATGCGGTCCTGTTGGCGGGAGCGTTTCATTACCTCCTCTTTAATGGAGTAATAGTGTGGTTTAACCACAATGTCCCTTGGGGTTCTATCTTTCCTTGGAGGGCCTAAGGATCTATGAGCTCTGTCCAATTCTAGTTTGTGAGATGGGACAGAGGGAATCAGGTGTTTAATGACTTCCTGCACAGCCGACGGGACATCCGTGACTGTCTCGGGAATCCCTGTGATCCTAAAGTTATCCCTCCTCGAGCGATTCTCAAGATCGTCGATCCGGGCCTGGGCTGCTTCAAGTTGTTCTTGCACAAAGTGCAGGTGGTCTGTGTTTTGGTTTGCCCTGGAAATAGTAATGTCCAGTTTATGCTCAATATGTTAAATTCTGGAGCCCAGGTTCTGGAAATCTGCCCTGATTTCTCCTGTGATCCTGTCTGTGATCTTGTCAGCATTTTGTGCTAACCCTCTGTCAAACATCTCTGAGATCCTGGTAAAAATTTCTGAGACATTGAAAGTAGCATCAAGAGCCTGCATAGGTTGGTTAGTAGTGAGCTCAGTCAGGTTAGGTGAGGCTGCAAAGGGAGACATCCCATAGGGCCCCATGGAGCGCTCTAACAGGGACACTGAGGAGGTTGGACAAGGGGTTTCCCTTGCTGGGGCTGGGCCTGATAACAATGGGGTAAATGTCAGGATGGCTTGTTTCAGCACTTGCCTGCCTGTGACGGAGGAGTCCTCTGCGGCCTAGTCTCGTGCCTGAGGTGGGGCCGCCATCTTGGAAAAATCCCGGCCGTCTGCGGAGCCAAAGTGGGGTTCCAAGGCCCGTCTAGCTTGACCCCCCGACATGTGGGTGATCCCTGATGTCTCCCCCACCTGCTCCCGTTAAAAATAGGGAGTCTGGAAGCCGGAATCCGCCGCTATTTGCGCTGTGTGGCCGGTGCTGTGCGGAGCTCTGGGCTTACGCCGCTATCTTAGGAGACTCTGCGCATGCGCTCTTCCCGCTAACAGTTTTTTGGTAGCGTTTGAATCAGTCACTGACAGTCAGGAGCTTTTTTACCTGTGAGTCTCACAAGTGTAGCAGTAAATTTAGTCAAAATGTCAAATCGAAGGTGCACTAGTGAAGAGGCCTACACGTTTCTGAGAATGACAGATAGTGAAGGGGAAGTCACTCATCTGTCAGATTCAGGCTCAGAATACAATCCTGTAGACAGCAACGGCACCCTGACAGATAGATCTGATGACAGAGTTGTGGTCCCTGCCAAGGTCAGGCATAAGAGACCCCTTTCTTCTGCTGTCGTTGAGGTGCAAGAACTGCAGGGCTCTCGTATGGAGCAGAGAGCCAGTACCAGTGCCGCCCATCCTTCTGGTGAACTGGCAAGCACCAGTGGCCTAGTACTCCCTGGTCTTAGTCAAACCAGCACTGCAGTAACAAGTGGTGATGTGCGCAAGTGTCATGAAGGCAGTTCAAGCTGGTGCTACTACAGCTACAACTAGTGTCCCGCAGCCACCAAGAAGAAGACAAACACAGACCCGTTGAGCCCATAGTGCCCTTCCTGCTGCATTCACCAATCCTAATTGGGAACCCACCACTTCTGCAGCACCTGTACTTCCCCCATTCACTGGCCAACCCGGAATTCAGGTGAAAATAGTTGATTTTATGTCACTTGATTTTTATTCGCTGTTTTTCACAGAAGATCTCTATAGATCTAATGTGGACCAAAGCAATTTTTATGCTGGTCAATTCATCGCTGCTAATCTCCATTTGACCCTTGCCAGAGATTGGAAACAAATTCGGAAACCGTAATTGAAGACCTTTCTGGGCCTATCCCTCCTCATGGGCATTACTAAAAAGAGTGAGTTGCGGTCATATTGGTCCACTGACCCAATTCACCATATGCCTGTGTTCTCTGCCATCATGACCAGGACACAATACGAGCAGATCTTGCGGTTTATGCACTTCAACAACAATGAACTCTTTCGTCCTTGGGGTGACCCTGGATATGATCGGCTCTACAAAATTCAGCCCCTCGTAAACCACTTCAACCAATGGTTTGCAGCCTTGTTTACTCCCCATGCATTGATGAGTCCCTGATTACGTTTTCTGGCCGCTTTCTAATGCCGCGTACACACAAATTCTCGTCGGAAACAGCTCTGATGGTTTTCCTGTCGGAATTCCGACGGAATTTCACTCAAACTGTCTTGCCTACACACGGTCGCACCAAATTCCGACGGTCAATAACACCACGGCATACAACACGTTTGACTTCACTATAAAAGGGAAGTTTAATGCTTCTGAGCATGCGTCAAATAGTTTCCGAGCATGCGTCGGAATTTTGCGTGTCGGAATTGCATATACACGATCGGAAAATCCGATAGAAAGGTTTTCCGTCGTAAAAATTAAGAACAGGTTCTCAATTCAAAGTCCGTCGGGCATACACACGGTCGTAAAATCCAATGAAAAGCTCCCATCGGACTGTTTCCATCGAAAATTACGACCGTGTGTACGTTGCAAAACAGTATCTTCCCATCAAGCATGCCAGATAAGGGGTCAAGATGTATAAGCTCTGTGACAGGGCCACAGGCTATACATATAATTTGATGGTTTACGAGGGAAGAGATAGTCACGTAGAGTCGGAGAACTGCCCTGATTACATAGGGAGCGCTGGTAAGATTGTGTGGAACTTGATGTCACCCTTATTCGGAAAGGGGTACCACTTATATGTAGACAATTATTACATGAGCGTGACACTTTTTAGTCACTTGTTTGATCATGGAATTGGCACATGTGGCACTGTGCGATCTAATCGCCGGGGTTTACCCCAGCGGCTTGTAGATTCCTGTCTTAGGCTGGGCGAGAGAGTAATAATTTGCTCGCTGTGAGCTGGAGGGATGATCGGAATGTTTTCGTTCTGTCCTCCCTTCACGCAGACATGACGGTCCAATTTTCTTATGGCGACTGGTGTTGTGGAGTAACCCCTCTGTGTACACAAATATAACCTTAATAGGGATGGGCCCGGTGTTCGATTCGAACCCATGTTTCGAATCTAACATCGGCCGTTCGACCGCTCGTCGAAACCAGAACTCACAGGACCGTTCGCATCAAATTCGTGTGATGCGAACGGTCCACAATGCACTGCGCCAGTCGCAGTGCATTGCTGGCTGATGATTGGCCAAGCATGCACTGTGACCCCACATGCTTGGCCAATCATAGAGCCAGCGGCGAGGAGAGCAATAATTGGCCACATGGCAGGATGCATGTGGCCAATTTTAGCTCAGGGGGTTTAGTACACGCCCCACACTATATAAGGCCGCCGCGCCGGCGGCCTCATGTAGTGTGTTCTGGCGTTAGGAACAGTGTCAGTGACATTATCTGCTTGTGATTGATTTCTGTGTGTGGATTCTGGGGATTAGTGTAGGGAAAGAGGAAAAATAGGCAGAGATAGTTTATTCTTCTCAGTGCTGTTCTCAATCTCTACCAATCCAGCCATCTACAGGAGTAGTTAGTGTGTGTGCGTGCTGTGTTAGTATAGCACAGCAGTAACACACTAAACCACCTTACCCTGTATCTGCCCTTCTGGCCTGTTGTCATCTAAGGCAGCCAGCCATCTGCAGCAGTTAGTATGTGTGTGTGCTCTGTGACTATAACACAGCACACTAAACCACCTTACCCTGTGTCTGCCCTTCTGACCTGTTGTCATATAAGGCAGCCAGCCAGCCATCTGCAGGAGTTAGTTAGTGTGTGTGTGTGTGCTCTGTGACTATAACACAGCACACTAAACCACCTTACCCTGTATCTGCCCTTCTGGCCTGTTGTCATCTAATCGTCAAAAAATTACTTTTTCCCAATAGGAAAAAAGAAAGAAGAATGGACTTTATAGGCACTTGTTTGGAGAATTTTTTGTACAAAATGTATTGAAAATATATAAGTGACAAGAATACTAAATACATAATGAACAATCACGCCAATATTGACATAAACAATACTTGGAGCTATATAAAAAGGTGAAAGATCCGAGAGACTCCCCCTATGGGTGTTGCAGTACCACACAATGATTCGCTGGGCGTGGGATTGGTGTATGTAGAGTTAGCACCATGCAGTTTTCCCACTGGAATGTGGACTGGCCCGAAGAGGGTTGGTCGTCGGTCCCACCAATTAAAAGAAGAAACTTGTGCTTGACATGCCACCTCAGGACCCAGCAATCTATTTCTTTATGCTGTTGTCATCTAAGGCAGCCAACCAGCCATCTGCAGGAGTTAGTGTGTGTGTGTGCTCTGTGACTATAACACAGCACACTAAACCACCTTACCCTGTATCTGCCCTTCTGGCCTGTTGTCATCTAAGGCAGCCAGCCAGCCAGCCAGCCAGCCATCTGCAGGAGTTATTATGTGTGTGCGCTCTGTGACTATAACACAGCACACTAAACCACTTTACCCTGTATCTGCCCTTCTGGCCTGTTGTCATCTAAGGCAGCCATCTGCAGGAGTTAGTGTGTGTGCTGTGTGACTCCAGCACAATATACACTACCCATTACAATGTCTGGAAGACCAACAAGGAGAGGCAGACAGTCACGAGCCAAGAAAACAGGGCAAGCAGGCTCTGTGTCTAGAGACAACAGTGCTGGTCGTGGACGTGGTGCATCGTCATCAGCACGTGGCCATGGGACACACTTGTCCTTATTTTCGGCAGCTGGACATGTTGAGCCCCATTATGCCGAAGGCTTGGTAGAGTGGATGACCAAGCCCTCCTCATCCTCCTCATCCTCTCTCACCCAGGCTCAGGGTACTGGCAAAGCAGCTGCCAACGCGTACTCAATGTCATCATCAGGCACCCCTTCCCTAGGCCCACTATGTCCTCCTGAGGAGTCACCCGAACTGTTTGAGCACAGTGTTGGGTACATGCTCCAGGAGGATGCCCAGCGTTTTTAAGGCTCGGATGATGATACCCAGCTAGAGGAAGGCAGTAGCGTGAGCGCAGAGAGAGGGGATGCTCAAGGACAGCAATCTGGCAGTCATGTTCCACCAGCTGCAGCTTACTGCCAGGTTTGCTCCAGTGGTGAAGAGGGAGGGGATGATGAGGTCACTAACTCCACGTGGGTGCCTGAACGGAGAGATGAGGAGGAGGAGAAGGCGGCACATCTCCAACAAGGCAGGATGCCCTCCGGGGGGCGGCTTGAGGCCAGCACACAAACTGAATCACACCGCAGAGCTCCGCCTGTGCAGGGCGCTGCCTCTGCATGTTATTACAAAAGTTCTTTGGTGTGGGCCTTTTTTGAGACGAGTGCATCAGATCGCACCACTGCTATTTGCAACATATGTCTCAAGCGTATCTCGTGTGGCCAAAACATCAGCCGCTTGGGCACCACAAGCATGACCAGACATATGTTGACCTGCCATGCAACTCGTTGGCAAGCGCACATTAAAGACCCACACCAAAGAGCAAAGCAGACCTCTCCTTGCTCCTCATCAGCTGGGATCTCCAACCCCACTATACCTTCAGTCCTCTCTGAAAGCTGCACTGAGAGGAATGAAGGTGTAGAATTAGGTGTGTCACAGCCAAGTACTTGCGGGCACTCTGCAAGCAGTACACCGACGTCCGATTGTACCAGGCAAATTTCCCTGCCCCAGCTGCTGGACCGTCGAAAGAAGTTTACTCCCAGCCATCCACATGCCCAGCAGTTGAATGCCAGCTTGGCTAAATTGCTAGCACTTCAACTGCTGCCTTTTCAGTTGGTAGACTCGGCCCCCTTCCGTGAGTTTGTTCAATGTGCGGTTCCTCAGTGGCAGGTTCCCAAACGCCACTTTTTTCTCACGGAAGGCAATTCCGGCTCTCTACCGGCATTTGGAAGGCAATGTCCATGCCTCGCTGGACAGGGCGGTCAGCGGTAAGGTGCATATTACCGCTGACTCATGGTCCAGCAGGCATGGACAGGGATGTTACCTGTCTTTCACGGCCCATTGGGTCACTCTTTTGGCAGCTGGGAAGGATGCAGGACAAGGTGCAATAGTGTTGGAGGTTGTTTTCGCCACCACGCCTCCAAAATGCTACTACTGGTCCTCTCTCCTCCACCCCCTCCTCTTCTTCTTCCTCCATGACCTCTTCGAGTGCTCTGTCCTCAGAACCAGCGGTGCTCCGTAGGCATCCAAGGGGCTACGCAAGTACGCAGGCAAAAAGATGCCATGCCGTGCTTGTGCTGGTGTGTTTGGGGGACAGGAGCCACACTGGGGCAGAGGTTCTGTCAGCTCTGCAGGGGCAGGCCGAGAGGTGGTTGATGCCACACCAGCTTAAGCCAGGAATGATGGTTTGTGACAATGGCACCAACCTCCTCTCCACCCTGCGACAGGGACAGCTGACCCATGTGCCCTGTATGGCTCACGTCCTTAACCTGGTGGTGCAGCGGTTCTTGGGCAGGTACCCAGGCTTACAGGATGTCCTGAGGCTGGCCAGGAAAGTCTGTGTGCATTTCCGCCGATCATATAATGCCAGTGCTCGGCTGGCTGAGCTGCAAAAGGAGTTGAACCTGCCCAAGAACCGCCTTATATGTGACATGCCCACCAGGTGGAACTCAACGTTGGCCATGCTGCAGTGACTGCACACACAGCAGAGGGCCATCAATGAGTACCTGTGCGACTACGGCACCAGGACAGGGTCAGGGGAGCTCAAATTTTTTCCCCACGCCAGTGGAGCATGATCAGGGATGCATGCACTGTCCTGTCACCATTTGAGGAGGCCACAAGGATGGTGAGCAGTGACAGTGTATGCATCAGTGACACTGTACCTCTTGTCCACCTGTTGGAGCATACGCTGCATGGAATAATGGACAGGGCACTTGAGGCAGAACAGAGGCAGGAAGAGGAGGACTTCCTTGCCTCTCAAGGCCCCCTTTATCCAGACAGTGTTCATTCTCTCCCACCCATCACACAGGAAGAGGATGAGGAGAGGAGGAGGAGGAGGAGGAGGAGGAGGAGGAGGATTGTGTCAGCATGGAGGTGGAGCCTGGCACTCAGCATCAGCAGCAGCAGTCTTTTAGGGATGATTTACAGTCCCAAGAAACCAGTGTACTTGTACGTGGCTGGGAGGAGGTGGCTGCGGATCATGTTGTCCTCAGTGACCCAGAAGACTCCGGACTGAATGCCTCAGCTAACCTACGTTGTATGGCCTCCCTGATCCTGCAAAGCCTGCGGAAGGATCCTCGTATTCTTCGGACCAAAGAGAGGGACCATTACTGGCTGGCCACTCTCCTTGATCCACGGTACAAGGGTAAGGTTGCAGACCTTATCTTGCCGTCGCAGAGGGAGCAGAGGATGAGACATCTCCGGGAGGCCTTGCAGAAAAGTCTGTGCAACGCGTTCCCAGAGACTGGGAGGTTACAAACTCCTGGTCCTGGACGACGAGTTGCTGAGGCTTCGGTCAGTAGCAGAAGGAGCGGTGGGGAAGGTGGACATCTGACCGATGCGTTCAGACAATTTTTTAGTCCGCAGCCCCAAGGTATGATCGGTTCCAGCAACCATCGCCAGAGTCTGATATACAGTGTGCAGGAATACCTAGGGGCAAGGTCAGACTTGGACACCTATCCCACCGAAAATCCTCTGGCTTACTGGGTCTTGAGGATGGATCACTGGCCAGAGCTTGCACAGTATGCAATTGAGCTACTGGCCTGTCCTGCATCCAGCGTTCTTTTGGAACGCACATTCAGTGCTGCTGGAGGCTTTGTCACCGATCACAGGGTGCGCCTGTCCACCGACTCGGTTGATCGACTGACCTTCATAAAGATGAATCAGTCTTGGATCACCACCAGCTACCAGGCACCTGAAGCTGATATAACAGAATAATTTATTTCGAAATGTCACATCCCTTCAAGACTGCCTATGCTGATGCTGAGTGACTGTCCTGTTATGTTTCCTCCTCAATGATCCTGATGATAGCTTGGAAGAACATTTTTGTTTCTGGGTGCCACCACCAGTGGCTAAGGCCCAATTTTTCAGCCCCTGTTTAACAGGGGCTTGTAATTACAATTTTTTATGCAAGGCTTTGCAACAGGTCTCATTGCTGTGCTCCAAGTACAGTATCTGTGAGGGGTTGCAGTGTTGTGGCACCAGCACCAGTGCCTAAGGCCCAATTTTTCAGCCCCTGTTTAACATGGAGGGTGTAATTACAATTTTTTATGCAACGCTTTGCAACAGGTCTGATTGCTGTGCTCCAAGTACATTATCTGTGAGGGGTTTCAGTGTTGTGGCACCAGCACCAGTGCCTAAGGCACAATTCTTCGGCCCCTGTTTAACAGGGGCGTGTAATTACAAATCTTGATCTAATAATTCACAGCAGGGCCCATTCCTGTGCCCACCAAGAGTAACTGTGAAGGCTTACAGTGTTGTGGCAACACCGTCCACCACCACCACCACCAAAGGCCCAATTTTTATGCCCCTGTTCAACAGGTGCATGCAATTACAAATCTTGATCTAATAATTCACAGCAGGGCCCATTTCTGTGCCCACCAAGAGTAACTGTGAGGGCTTACAGTCTTAATGGGGCAAATGTCTGCAGAGTATATACGACAGGCCGTATATACTCTCAAACATTCAACTTAGAAACGACTCCTACTTGCAAACGGAAGGAGAAAACAGGAAGTGAGAGGAAATCTACCCCTAGGAAGGGAAATTCTATCCTGTTAGATTTAATTTGGGAAAAAGGTATCTCCTCTCTACTGATGCTTTATCACCAATCCTTGTTTCAATAAAAACCCCACTTTTCCAAAAACATTTGTCATTGGGACAGAAAGTGAGGTGAAATGTTCTGAACAGGTGCACAGACAGCAAAACAAATGTTACAGGGGTGATAACCCTTCCCTATGTTCTCCAAAAAGCTTAAAAAATAAATTTTTTTGGATGGAGCTAAACTTAACCACTTTCAGACCGGACCAATTTGCAGCCAAAGGACCAGGCCCCTTTTTGCGATTCGGCACTGCGTCGCTTTAACTGACAATTGCGCGGTCGTGCGACGTGGCTCCCAAACAAAATTGACATCCTTTTTTTCCCACAAATAGAGCTTTCTTTTGGTGGTATTTGATCGCCCCTGCGGTTTTTATTTTTTGCGCTATAAACAAAAATAGAGCGACAATTTTGAAAAAAATGCATTATTTTTTATTTTTTGCTATAATAAATATCCCCAAAAAATATATAAAAAAACATTTTTTTTCCTCAGTTTAGGCCGATACGTATTCTTCTACATATTTTTGGTAAAAAAAAAAATCGCAATAAGCGATTATTGATCGGTTTGCGCAGAAGTTATAGCGTTTACAAGATAGGGGATAGTTTTATAGCATTTTTATTAATAATTTTTTTTTATTAGTAATGGCGGAGATCTGCGATTTTTTTTTGTGACTGCGACATTATGGCGGACACATCGGACATTTTTGACACATTTTTGGGACCATTGTCATTTTTACAGCAATTAATGCATTTAAATGCATTGATTGCTGTATAAATGACACTGGCAGTGAAGGGGTTAACCACAAGGGGGCAGTGTAAGAGTTAAGTATGCCTAGGGGTGTTTTTTTACTGTGGGGGGGCGTGGCTGTCAGCTAGTGAATGTTGATCTCTGCTCCAATCACAGGGAGCAGAGATCGGCGTCACTAGTTGCTAGGCAGAACGGGGAGATGCTGTTTATCTCGGCATCTCCCCGTTCAGCCGCCCCGTGAGACGATTGCGGGGGTCCCCGCGGTGATCGAGTCCACGGGGACCGCGATCGGACTCACGGGGGTCCCGACCGGCGCGGGAGCGCGCCGCTCCCGGCGCACTCCCGATGGCATGGACAGGCTAAAGGAGGGACTTATATATACACCCTCCTGACTGTACGTGCCATTCTGTCGACGTATATCGTCGTGCCCCGGTCGGCAAGTGGTTAAAAATGTACCTGTTCAAAATTACAAACAGATTCTACATAAGAACAAACCTACAGTCCCTGTCTTGTTTGCACCGCCTGTATACTGCTGTTCAGAGTATATAGGGTTGTAGGTATAGGGTTTTATTTTGGGTGCGGGGTAGCCATGCCATTTTTATCAAAGATTTTCTTCCATATTGCCAGGACAAGACATGACATTAAAGCCACAAGCAGTTTTAAATGGCTTATTTTTTTCCTTTACAAATGTCATTTTTTGCAGGGACAGTTCTAAACACGGGAAACACATGCCACTTCACAGGCATACTTTAGACACCCCCCAGGTACCATATTTAAAGGAATATTTCACTTTTTTTTTCACTTTATGCATCATTAAAATGACTGCTCCCGAAAAAACATCAGTTTTTAAAACTTTTTTTTGCATTGATACATGTCCCCTGGGGCAGGACCCGGGTCACCAAACCTGTTTTATGACATTAACATGCATAGCACTTTAGATTTCGAACGTTCGCGTCCATTGTAACTAATAGGGTTCTAACGTTCGCGCAAACTTTTGATCTATTCGCAGGTTCTGGTGCGAACCGAACCCAGGGGTGTTCGGCTCATCCCTAAACCTTAATATGGGAGGGGTGCACCTCAATGACCAGTTCTAGGCACCATACCCAATTGCACGTAAGGCCAGACGCTGGTACAAAAAAGTGTCTGTATACTTATTTCAATTGGCTCTGCTGAACGCTTTTGTGCTATAAAAAGCTTCAGGACTAACTGGATCCTTACTCAAATTCCAGGAAGAGATCATCTAACTTCTGTTTCCAGAAGGTGCTGTTGCCCAACTTCCCAATCCAAATGCAGTAAGCTGGCTGCATGAATGGCATTTTCCTTATGTCCTCTCTGGTACCCCTACCCAACGAGCCCCCCCCAAAAAAATTTGTGTCTGTAGAAAGTGCGGATATAGGCATGACACCTGCTATTATTGTCCCTCCTATCCTGACCATCCTGGTCTTTGCATTGGTAAATGTTTTGAACGCTACCATACACTAGTGGAGTATTAGCGTAGGGTACAGCACTGCACAGACTAGGACACACATTCAAAGGGTCTCCAAAGATGCCATCTCATTTTGGGAGACCCGAACCTGGAAAAGAACCGTTACAGTTACAAAAAAAGTGTAAAAAAAATAAATATATATATATAAAAAAAAAATAGTTGTTGTTTTATTGTGCTCTCTCTCTCTATTCCCTCTCTATTCTTCTGCTCTTTTTTACTGTATTCTACAATCCAATGTTTTATTGTTACTATGTTTTATCATGTTTGCTTTTCAGGTATGTAGTTCTATTATAGAAAAGGAAAAAAAAACTGCGCTTTGGATAAAAAATATGTATGAAACAGTAAGCAGCAGCTTATTGTGGGATATAGACAAAAAATGTATAAAGGGGGGAAGCTGCACTAATATGATGAAACCTATATGTTTAGACCTAAACCAAAATAGTGATTGTATAAGGCTAGGTGAAAAATCTTAATAAATTATTTAAAAAAACCTTAATAATTAAATCAATGAGTACAGGTGTTCTGAAAATTGAACAAAAAATATGTTGTGCCAAATAAAGTCCACAATAATTTTTTTGAAAAGCTTCTAAACGAAAAAAAAAAAAAGCGAAGTACACCACCTTGAGGAATTCATGCTTACTAGAGCGTAAGCCAAACAAGCAGATGGCTTTAACCCAGCCTAGGCCTTTAAATTGCAAAAGGATGCAGCAACAGTGAGATCTTTGCAGGCTTGAAGTCCCGGGTAAAATTTGGCTCCACAAACGTATTAACCCAGAAAATAAATTTTGTATACCATAGCGTAATATTGTCAAATATATAAACAAATAAAAAAACACATAATTACACTTACAATGTGAATTAGGTTTGGACGCAAAAGATAAAAACACCCAGTGATATAAATTAAACATAACGAATCCAAGTGCACCAACACCCCATAGAGGACCTCCTTACCAGATGACAAGCCCACAAATGCAGATATTTCCACAGATAGATAAATCTTCCGCTGGATGCAAAGGTAAATCAAATGACGATTGGTCCAAATTCCCAGCAGTGACAAATCTCTGTATCTCCCGTACGTTTGGTAAGTATCAACCCAGAAGAGAGGTATAACAGACCATTGCATAATATCATCAAAACAAATTTATTATAAAAAAAGGAATGCACTTACAAAACATACGATTTTCTTAGCATAAAAAAGAAGCCGGCCGGCAACAATCAAAGACTCCCATCCTCCTCAACGGCGTGGTGGCGTCAGCACGTACCTTCCAGACGCATTTCCTCATCAACTGACGTTATCAATGGGAAACGGGTAGCGTGCTGATCAACCACCATTTATACACACACCAAGCCTCGTTCTGAGATCCCGCATAGCGAGCTACAAAGCACCATCTTAAAGGAATTAGTTGTGACAGCAAAAAAAGCATAACACCTTATCTGCATTACTATCAATTACATCCCAACCCAGTGAGTATAGTAATGATAGAGTCACCAACTATAGCTAAAAACATTCATTTTAGTTACAAAACAAATTGCATATAGTTGCTTTGAGCAATATGATTTTATTGTCCCATGAAAAATGTATTTAACCTAAATGAAATATATACTAAATAAACTTTTGACAGAATAGAATTAAAAAATGTGATTCTATATAATGCCATGAGTTTATACACCTCATGCATTTGTAAGATTATTTGTATATAGTGGCATAAGTATCCAGTGACACCATACCACCATATATAGACCAAAATTATTTTAATTATAATCAAAAATCATATTTCATGAAAAATTTATCATTAAATAAAAAATAAAAATTATATAAATAAAATGAAATAAATAAATAAAAATATGATTAAAAATAAACAATAATAAATTGAAATGTTATAAATGTTGGTCGTCATTGATTGTTTACACTATAGCATTTAACATTATTTATTGAAAATTCCAAAATAAAAAATAAAAAAAATTCAAAAATAAAAATCCAAATTAAAAAGTATTCTTTCGATTATTTGAGATTTTTTGAGATTTTTATCAAAACTATATGCCATTTGTTATATTTATTTCTCTCACAGAAAACCTATTAGCAGACCATAAACTTGCATCTCGCATGTGTGACTCAGATCGAGTTTACATAAAAGTAAAAACTAGGAGTTGTCAATAAATGCATTAACATCTACATCAATGTTTAATCCGAATGGTACATAGGTCTTGACCCTTATGGATCCACGCCATTTCTAATTTGGAAATTTCTCGAACCAAAATACTCCCCCGTCAATATGGACTAAATTTATCAATCCCTAAAAAAAGGGTATTAGAGGAATCTTTACTATGTGTTAGGAGGTAGTGGTTTGATACTGAGTGGTTCTTGAATCCAGACTTAATGTTAGTAATATGCTCATTGAGTCTAATCTGGAGGGGGCGTTTTGTCCGCCCAATATACTGTAGGCCACATGGGCACTGCAGTAAATACACCACACCCACTGTAGAACAGGTGATAAACAGTGTTATGGTATGTTGTACACATAGAAGAACTCCGAATTTTCTGTCTACAAGCACACAGGTACAACTGTTAAAAGAACACACCCGGCATTTCCTACACTGGTAAAAACCAGTAAGCTGGTTGAAAAAAGTTAGTTTCGTTGATGGATGGTCAAATACATTGGGGGCCACTCTGTTTCTAAGTGAAAAAGCCCCTCTAAACACTACTTGGGGTCTTTCTGGTAGAATTGTATTCAAAATGTTGTCATTATTGACAATATGCCAGTGTTTAGAAACTATCTGTTTGATACTCTTATGCTGAAGAGAATATGTGGTCACAAAGGGTACTATTGCATTTTGACGAAAATTACTTTGGGGAAGTTTTACTTTAAGTAAAAGTTCCCTATTCATCTCTTGCACTTCATTAAGCACAGGTGTCAATGAGTCCAAACCATACCCCTTCTTAAGGAATCTATTAGTAAGAAACTCAGCCTGGCCTAAAAATTTGTGTTGGTCAGAGCAGTTCCTACGCAATCTCATATACTGGCTTTTAGGTATTGCAGTAAGCCAAGGACAGTGATGACAACTGTCCAATGGTATGTAGAAATTGCGGTCAGTGGCTTTAAAAAACATTGCTGTAGACAAAAAGCCATCACTAATGGTCAAAGTCAGATCTAAAAAATGTATTTGTGTCTGACTCAAAGCTAAGATGTATGCCACGATCATTTAGATTTAGAGAAGACATAAAATCCTGTAGATCCTGGCCATTACATAGGAGGAGGATGTCATTGATGTACCTAGCCCACAGGATTAACTGAGGTCTCATGTGGGCATAGATGACATCCTCCTCCCACTTGGCCATGAATAGATTAGCCAAACTGGGGGCATATTTTGCCTCCATGGCTACTCCATGGCTCTGATGGAAGAATTGATTAGAAAACCAAAAATAATTGTGGGAGGCTGCATATACAAGGAGTTCCATTATGAAAGTTATTTGGCATGCTGAAAACCCTGAATCCCTATCAAGAAAACCTCTTACCGCCTTTTAAACCCATATCATGTGCAATTATGGTATAAAAGGAGGTGACATCGGCGAGTCACCATCCACATACCTGATTTTATATTGACTCCCGAGAGAAGATTTAACACCTGTAGAGAATCTTTTAAATATGATGGCATATTTCGAACTAAGGGCTGCAAATAAAAATCAATATATCTGCCCACCCGTGATGTGATTGAATCAATGCCACTCACAATGTGGCAGTAGGAGATGATTTCACCACCACATTTAAAAAAAAATGGTGACTGTATGCTCATCATTAGAAGTGGGTGGACATACCCACCGATCAATCTCTTTTTTTTGCTCAGCTCACAGGCTGCATGAAAAAAAGAACATTACAATGTATGCCCAACAAGGACCAGCAACGTACTGGTATATACAGAATGATGCCTTTAGGTATTATCTTGGTATCCTTCTTTTCAGCCAGCTTTCAACCAGCTTGGTATCTTTTCAGCCAGCTTTCAGCCAGCTTGGTATCCTTCTTTTCACCAGGCTTTCATGTAAAAGCAATCCTAGTGGCAGTGGGAGGGAAGGTCCTCCACCTCCCTCTGTCTTCCATGGTTTTCTCAGGGTCTCCTGTCTCCTGAGAATGCAGCCGGTGGTTCCGCCCGCTGACCATAGAGCTGATAAGAGACAAGAACTGCTTCAATTATCGCTATGGCCTAAGAAGCCGGAAGCTACAAGCATTTCATGACTTAGGTTTCGCTGGATATAAACAGCACCATTGGAAAATTGGCAAAGCATATTATCACACCGATCTTGGAGTGGTCAGATGCTTTGAGGGCAGAGGAGAGATCTAGGGTCGAATAGACCACAATTTCTTTTAAAAGGGATAAGGGATATTTAAAATCCCTGAGATAACAATAAAAATGATAAAAAAATGAAAGGAACAGTTTAAAAATATAATAAAAAAGCTAAATAAATAAATAATTAATAAATAAATAAAAAAAAAGCACCCCTGTCCCCCCGTGCTCACACGCAAAGGCGGTCTGGTGTCATATGTAAACAGCAATTGTACCATGCATGTGAGGTATCACCTCGAAGGTCAGATCGAGGGCAGACCTCCTCTGTAAATATAAAATAGTAACCTGTAAAGGCTTTAGACCTCCTCTGTAAATATAAAATGGTAACCTGTAAAGGCTTTTAAATGCTTTTAAAAATGTATGTAGTTTGTCGCCGCTGCACGTTTGGGCGCAATTTTAAAGCATGTCGTGTTTGGTATAAATGTACTTGGCACAAGATCATCTTTTTTATTTCATCAAACATTTATAGTGTGTTTTAGTGCATTCAAATTTAAAAAAGTGTGTTTTTTCCCAGAAAATCGCGTTTGAAAAATCGCTGCGCAAATACTGTGTGAAAAAAAAAATTGCAACAGCCACCATTTTAATCTGTAGGGAATTTGCTTTAAAAAATATATAATGTTTGGGGGATCAAAGTAATTTTCTGGCATAAAAAATAATATTCTTTCATGTAAACAAAAAGTGTCAGAAGCGGCTTTGTCTTCAAGTGGTTAGAAGAGATGTTTGACATAAGTTTCTAAATGCTGTGCATTAAATGCCAGTTCAACCCCCCCCCCCCCCAAATGACCCCTTTTTGGAAAGTAGAAACCCCAAGCTATTTGCTGATAGGCATGTTGAGTCCATGGAATATTTTATATTTTGCCACAAGTTTCGGGAAAATTACACAAATTTTTTTTGCACAAAGTTGTCACTAAATGATATATTGTTCAAACATGGCATGGTTATATGTGGAATTACACCCCAAAATACATTCTACTGCTTCTCCTGAGTATCGGGATACCTCATGTGTGAGACTTTTTGGGAGCTTATATACGTACAGGACCCCGAAAACCAAGCACTGCCTTCAGGATTTCTAATGCAGCGTACACATTCTCGTTGGAAAAAGCTCTGATGGTTTTCCCGTCGGAATTCCGACGGATTTCGCTCAAACTCTCTTGCCTACACACGGTCACAACAAATTCCGACGGTCAATAACACCACGCCTTAAAAAACATTCGACTGCACTATAAAAGGGAAGTTTAATGCTTCTGAGCATGCGTCGAATTGTTTTTTCATGGTATATTCCGACCGGTTGTATGCCCCATCGGACTTTTTACGTGAAAAATTCAGACAGACTTAGATAGAGAACATGTTCTATATTTTTACGACGGAACAAATTCCTATCGGGAAAACCAGTCGTCTGTATGCTGTTCTGACGTTCCAAAAATGTTGTTTGTTGTCCCGTCATACGTGTTGTACATCACCGCGTTCTTCATGGTCGGAATTTGGTGTGACCGTGGGTATGCAAGACAGCTTGAGCGGAATTCCGTTGGAACTCCGTCGAAAAAACCTTCAGAGTTAATTCCGATGGAAAATCGTTCGTGTGTATGCGGCATTAGAAATACTGAAGGCGGTGCTTGGCTTTCGGGGTCCTGTACGCGGCTAGGCTCCCAAAAAGTCTCACACATGAGGTATCCCCATACTCAGAAGAAGCAGCACAATGTATTTCGGGGTGTAATTCCACATATAACCATGGCATGTGTGAGAAATATATCATTTAGTGACAACTTTGTGTAATTAATTGCCCTCGGGGAGGGCAACCTTGCAGAGAGAATATTTAAGAGAGACATAAAGGGTCCACTGGCTTATCCCTATAATAAAAATAACAAGTGGTTATATTAAGCTCCTAACATATAATGTGAAGGGACTAAACTCCCCGGTAAAAAGATTTAAGGTCCTTAAGGAACTCCAGAGATATCAGACAGATATTGCCTTTCTTCAAGAAACGCATTTGTATCGAGGAGGGAACACTAAATTATTCTCCCGAGATTTCCCAACCTGGTTCTACAGCGACTCCTCGACCCAGGGATCAAAGGGGGTAGCCATTGGTTTTTCCAAAAACATTAAATTCGCCCTGATAGACAGATTGGAGGACTCGGAAGGTCGTTTTCTCTTTTTGAAGGGGAGGGTTGGGGAAAATATGTTTACACTTATTAATGTCTATGGTCCAAATAAAAACCCGATAAGATTTTTGACTCAGGTCTTGAGTCGGGCACAGGGGTTCAGAACAGGCGAAGTGGTCTTAGCCGGTGATCTTAATCTCAGCCTAGACCCTGATTATGACAGCACGTCTCGGGTGCACAGGGTGAGCCCAATACAACTGAAAAAACTGAAGAACAAAATGTTTAATAACCAGCTGATTGATGGGTGGCGCGCTGCCCACCCAAATTTAAGAGACTATACCTATTTCTCGCCAGTCCATGGGACCCATTCCCACTTGGACTACTTCCTAATAGACCACAGATTATTAGACCGGGTTGTTTCAACCCAAATAGAGATAATGACCTCATCAGACCATGCCCCGGTCTCGATGAGGATTGGGATCCCCGAACCCCGTATACAGCCCTTCACGTGGCGTCTCAATGACCACTTGATTTTGGATACTGACTCAGCAGACATAGTTAAAAGCGAAATTGAATTTTTCTTTTCTAAAAACGATACGGGAGATATTTCTCCCGCATCTCTATGGGAGGCCCACAAGTCATACATACGGGGGATCCTAATCTCCATCGGATCGGGAAAAAAAAGGAAAAAAAAAAAGACAAAAATCATCGAACTAACAAACGAGATCCAGAGGCTAGAAGGGGAACATAAAAACAACGGGATCTTTAAACAGGACCTGTACCATAGGCTGATAAATAAAAGGGAAGAGTTAAAAACGGTGCTGGAGTTGGACGCTAGGAAGTATTTTCATAAGATAACAAAAGAGAAACATCAGTGGGGGGATAAAACAGGAAAAAACTTGGCCCAGGTGCTCAAAAAGAAAAGAGAGGTGAATTACATCGAGAAAATACAAAATGAGTCTGGGGAAATGGTTAGTTCGACTAAAGAAATAGCGACAGCATTTAAGACATACTACGAAAGATTGTATGATGTCATACCTTAAGAATTACAAAGATCTACTAGCAGCACGCCTCACGCTAACAAGACACTGGAAAGATAAATCACCTCCAAGTATCGATGAAACACTATACATGATAGATACACATGGCACATATGAAAAACAATTAGCATACACAATGGGTAAATTACATAGTGTACACGAGTCCTGGAAAATATGGCACGATTGGTATGGAACACACAAGCACCTGACATAAACTCTTTAAACAGGCTAAAATCTGAATAGGAAACTAGGGCATTTTTTTTAAGGTTGGAAAAATTGGTTGACTGCCAAAGATAAACCTATAGCGCACCAAGGCGCATTCTATCTTGAGTTCGATTCACAGTTGAATCGCCATTCTCACTAATGTCTGTTACGTTACTTTACTTATTTTCTTCTTCTTGTGTTTTATTCATTCCTACACAGGCAATGTACTGATTGATTTATAGTAAAAATACCGAATCTTTGCACCATATTAATATAAGAGGTAAAAACAACTGTGATTAACCAGGTATAACCATGGAACCCTGGGCGGGGGGGGGGGGGCTCCATCCTCTCTAGGCACAGTGTGATCCCGGAAGGGGTGTCTGGGGGGGGGGGGAGTCCTCTCCCACGCTTTGGACGAGTGCATCCTGCATTCTACACCTGGATGAGCTAGCTACCCCACGAAATACCTTTGCAGTGTATACTAAATTGCCAAGCGGTAAATAAAACATCTAAACTGTTATTCTTAATGTACTAAATGTCTCTGTACAATACAAGTTGAACTATGTTTGTTCTTGTTCTATGCCTTTAAAACAATAAAAACTATTGTTTCAAAAGAAGTACAAAGATATTTTGGTTCCGAGGTTGTGTCGGTATTGGAACCATCTGGGCACGGACTGTACAATGGGAAGGGAGGCCTTGAGGGCATCAATCACACTTATCCTAAAAGAAGGCAAGGATAGAACCCTGTGCTCCAGCTATCGTCCGATAGCTTTATTAAACTCGGATACCAAGCTCTATGCTAAGGTGTTAGCCAATAGAATGAAGGACAAAATACGCCAACTAGTTCACCCCGATCAGGTCGGGTTCGTTACGGGGAGAGAGGCCCGGGACAATGGGGTGCGGACCTTGTTGTTACTCCATGCGGCCAGGAGAGACAAGATCTCCAGTCTACTCCTGTCAATAGATGCCGAAAAGGCATTCGACAGGGTAGACTGGGGACACATGATGGGAACCTTGGAGGTAATGGGTTTCCGTCCCAGGATGCTGCAATGGATTAGATTGCTCTATATCCAACCCCAGGCGTCTGTTAAGGTAAACGGGGTTTCCTCGGTGGCGTTCGTTATGCGCAACGGAACGCGCCAGGGCTGCCCGCTGTCGCCCCTATTGTTTGTCCTGGCACTGGAACCCCTTCTTTCAATGGTCCGTAAAAATAAAGATATCTCGGGTATTAGGGTGGGAAACGAGGTGCATAACCACAGGATCACTATCCCAAACTTACTCTCAGTATTAAAAACCTTTGGTAGAATCTCAAACCTAAAAATCAACCCTGGAAAGTCAGAAATACTAAATATTAATCTGAAAAAAGAGGAAGCAGACCTATTGGCAAATGAATTTAAATTTCCCTGGAGAGAAAATATTAAATATTTGGGAATTAGACTGGCAGAAACAACAAAAAAAACATATCTCATAAACTACCTCCCCTTACTAGACGATTTAAGAATAGAACTACGTAAAATGTCGTTACAACCGCTCTCCTGGATCGGCCGAATCAATGCATTAAAAATGATAGTCACTCCCAAGATCAACTATAAATTTCAGATGCTACCCTTAGCCATTCCCACCCTTTTTTTAAAACTTTGAAGCAATTAATCTCAAGGTTTATTTGGGCAAATAAGAAGCCGCGTATTGCAGCAAGTACACTTAGTTGGGAGAAAAAGCAGGGGGGGTTAGCAGTCCCCGACTTTGAAAATTATTTTAGAGCGATCGCACTATCACGGGTGTTAGAATGGGTGGAAAGAGGTAAGGACAAAAGATGGATTAATATAGAATACACAGTGAGCAGTAGGGACTTAGGACACGACATTTGGAACCCACCTAGATATAGGGCACTGGATAAAAATGCACACGAGATAACTAGGGTCACTTTGGACATTTGGGACAGTTTTTTCAAAAAAAATAAACATAAATTTAATTCCACCTTAATATATTTAAAAAATAACACGATGTTTGAACCAGGGAGAAGCGAGGTTGGTGGGAACTGGATCAGATCAGAAAGGGCACAACTGAGAGATATAACTAAAATGGGTGGAATATGTACTTTTCAAGAGTTAAACTTGGCCACAGAAATGATGTCAATTGATGCATGGAGGTACGCCCAACTAAAACACTTCGTGGAAAGTCTCCCCCGCCCAATCCGCGGGGAGGACAAGTACACTCAGCTTGAAAAACTATGTATTCAGGGGGATACGAGACATAGTGTCTCCCGAATTTACAAAATCTTAATAAATGAAGATGTGTTGGACGTACCCCCATACGTCAAAAAATGGGAGGAAGAAGTGGGGACACAGTGTGGTAAAAATAGGCTAGGAAAAATATTAAAAATAATTCATAGCACGGTGTTTCCCATCAAAATTGTGGAAAATAATTTCAAATGTCTGGCAAGATGGTATATCACCCCCGATAAACTGAGCAAATTCCAGCCCGGTGTCTCCTCCGAGTGTTGGAGAGGCTGCAAATCAAGGGGTACGTTAGCACATATTCTATGGGAGTGCCCGGTTATTAACAAATTTTGGAAAGGGGTATTGGACCTGATTCTTGTAATTACAAAGGAAGCAATTATAGAAGACCCATGGGTGTGCTTGTTCCATGGGACTGAGACTCCATGGAAACACTACATGGTGTCTCTGACACCGATCCTCCTAAAAGAGGCAAAGAGACTAGTCCCGGGGATGTGGCGGGAAGTGTCCGGTCCGACTTTGCGGGACTGGATTCTTTGCGTAAACACGACTCAAAGAATGGAAACCGTGGAAGGGTCTGAGGGAGAAGCCAAGGTAGTTCTGAAAGATAAATGGGCGGCCTGGGAGAAATTTAAAGATTCTTGGAGGTTTTACGAGATTATGAGTTAGAGTTCCTTTCGCATTTTCCCTGTTGGGAGCCTACACTTATAAGTTGAAATTAAGACGGGGACCCATTAAGAGCGTCAAGAAAGGTTGGGGGTGGGAGGGGGGAGGGTAGGGGAAGCTAAAAAGTACGGTTAAAATGATCTTGTACTGTAATGAAATGTTGATATTATGCTGCTGTACTTGGAAAACAACTATAAATAAAGATTTAAAAAAAAAAAAAAAGATAAATAAAGTTGTTAATAAAGAGGCTGCTACAGCCAATTTTTACTCCAATTATGGTGTGGTCTCCATTAATGGGATTTTTTGGTACAGGTTGGATGGAGTATGGGGTTTGTCTCGCAGTTAGTGGTTAAGAATAGGGTTGAGCGAACCCGAACTGTAAAGTTCGGGTCCGTACCGGACTTTTGGGTGTCCGGGTCCCGGACCCGAACCCGAACTATTGACTGTATGTTCGGGTTCGGGTCCGGTGTTCGGCGCTGTATTGGCACCTTTTACAAGCTGCAGGGCAGCCAATCAACGCTAGTTTCACTAGTGTGCCCTTTAAAGCCATCACAGCCATGCCTACTAATGGCATGGCTGTGATTGGCCAGTGCAGCATGTGACCCAGACTCTATATAAGGTACAGGCACACAACACAGCACCTCACTCTGCTATAGACAGGTTCCTGTGCTGCTAAGAGAGGATTTCATTAGGAGTTAGTCTGATACAGTCAGTCAGTCCACATTCCTTAAATTTTCTTCAAATTAGTTATATCAGTGAGCGATCTACATAGCTAGCCACTTTCAGACCGGACCAATTTGCAGCCAAAGGACCAGGCCCCTTTTTGCGATTTGGCACTGCGTCGCTTTAACTGACAATTGCGCGGTCGTGCGACGTGGCTCCCAAACAAAATTGACGTCCTTTTTTTCCCACAAATAGAGCTTTCTTTTGGTGGTATTTGATCGCCCCTGCGGTTTTTATTTTTTGCGCTATAAACAAAAATAGAGCGACAATTTTGAAAAAAATGCATTATTTTTTATTTTTTGCTATAATAAATATCCCCAAAAAATATATAAAAACACATTTTTTTTCCTCAGTTTAGGCCGATACGTATTCTTCTACATATTTTTGGTAAAAAAAATCGCAATAAGCGATTATTGATCGGTTTGCGCAGAAGTTATAGCGTTTACAAGATAGGGGATAGTTTTATAGCATTTTTATTAATAATTTTTTTTTTTATTATTAATGGCGGAGATCTGCGATTTTTTTTGTGACTGCGACATTATGGCGGACACATCGGACATTTTTGACACATTTTTGGGACCATTGTCATTTTTACAGCAATTAATGCATTTAAAATGCATTGATTTCTGTATAAATGACACTAGCAGTTTAGGGGTTAACCACAAGGTGGCAGTGTAGGGGTTAAGTAGGCCTAGGGGTGTGTTTTTTACTGTGGGGGGGCGTGGCTGTCAGCTAGTGAATGCTGATCTCTGCTCCAATCACAGGGAGCAGAGATCGGCGTCACTAGTTGCTAGGCAGAACAGGGAGATGCTGTTTATCTCGGCATCTCCCCGTTCAGCCGCTCCGTGAGACGATCGCGGGAGTCCCCGCGGCGATCGAGTCCGCGGGGACCGCGGCCGGACTCACGGGGGTCCCGACCGGCGCGGGAGCGCGCCGCTCCCGGCGCGCTCCCGATGGCACGGACAGGCGAAAGGAGGGACGTATATATACGCCCTCCTGCCTGTACGTGCCATTCTGTCGACGTATATCGTCGTGCGCCGGTCGGCATGTGGCTAGAGTAGAGACTAGAGAGTGTCTTTAATAAGGAAAAGAAAGAGGCAGAGAGAATTATTCAAGAGATTCCTAAATCAATTGTACCCTGGCTGGGGTGCAGTGCACAGTCTTTTAAAAGTGCCATGAGGCCAGTGCCAGACAAAATATAACTTTTACCTGCAAGCTCAGTGCAGCATCACTGCACTGCATATTTTACTAAGAGATACACCATACTCTGTGTGTATTCTGCTATTGCAAAAACATTGCAAAAATGTTTTATTTTGCTGTGATTTGTGCATGTGTGCAGGAGTGTGACATACAATCAATCGATATTTCTTCTATTGTGCTATCCCAAAAGAAAAAAATTGTAGCAACATTTTTTTCCCAATAGCATTTTCTGCATGTCCATACACGCTTTAGACACTGTGTGTGTATTCTGCTATTGCCAAAAAATAAAATCTTTCAGTGCTTTGTGCATGTGTGCAGGAGTGTGACATACAATCGATCGATATTTCTTCTATTGTGCTATCTCAAAAAAAAATTGTAGCGACATTTTTTTTTTCCAATAGCATTTTCTGCATGTTCATACACGCTTTAGACACTGTGCGTGTATTCTGCTATTGCCAAAAAATAAAATCTTTCAGTGCTTTGTGCATGTGTGCAGGAGCTTGACATACAATCGATCGATATTTCTTCTATTGTGCTATCCCAAAAAAAAAAAATGTAGCAACATTTTTTTTTTCCAATAGCATGTTCTGCATGTTCATACACGCTTTAGACACTGTGCGTGTATTCTGCTATTGCCAAAAAATAAAATCTTTCAGTGCTTTTGTGCATGTGTGCAGAAGTGTGGCATACAATCGATCGATATTCCTTCTATTGTGCTATCCCAAAAAAAAAATTGTAGCAACATTTTTTTTTTGCAATAGCATTTTCTGCATGTTCATACACGCTTTAGACACTGTGCGTGTATTCTGCTATTGCCAAGAAATAAAATCTTTCAGTGCTTTGTGCATGTGTGCAGGAGTGTGACATACAATCGATCAATATTTCTTCTATTGTGCTATCCCAAAAAAAAATTGTAGTGACATTTTTTTTTCCCAATAGCATTTTCTGCAGTTTAGCAGTTTTTGAAATACACGCTTTACATACTGTGGGTGTATTCTGCTATTGCAAAAACACCCATTTAGTGTCTCCGCAACGACCGCCGAGTTTCCCACATTTTAACTGGTGCTGATTATTGGGTGGCCACCCTGCTGGATCCCCGTTACAAGGACAACGTGCCGTCCTTAATTACCTCACTGGAGCGTGATCGTAAGACGCTGGTAGACGCGCTGCTGGTGGCATTCCCACTTGGCAGCGGGGGTACTGTGGAAGCACAAGGCGAAGGCAGAGGAGGAGGAAGAGGTCGCCAACGCAGCCAGGGCACCGCCAGCACCTCGGAAGGCAGGGTTAGCATGGCTGAAATGTGGAAAAGCTTTGTCAGCACGCCACAACAACCAGCACCACCAGCTGAGATGGAGCGTCTTAGCAGGAGGCAGCATTTCCCCAACATGGTGGAGCAGTATGTGTGTACACGCCTACACGTACTGAATGACGGGTCTGCCCCCTTCAACTTCTGGGTCTCCAAATTGGGCACATGGCCTGAGCTTGCCCTTTACGCCTTGGAGGTGCAGGCCTGCCGTGCAGCCAGTGTATTATCTGTACCTGTATTTAGCACGGCAGGGGGCGTTATCACAGACAAGCGCAGCCGCCTGTCCAGAGCCAATGTGGACAAGCTCACGTTCATTAAAATGAACCAGGCATGGATCCCACAGGACTTTTCCATACCTTGTGCAGAATAGACACGTATACCGGTGTTCTGACAAAAACTGTCTGGCCATTGGATAGTGTCCGGCCACTTACTGCGCAGGCGCAGTGCTTGCGCAGTACGGAGGACAAGGAGATTCACAAAATCTCCAAAGATGAACGTCGCCTGCGCAGTGAGTGCAGGTTCAAGCCCCACCATCCAAGTGGACATACGGTAGCACATAGTAACAGGGCCCATCACGGGCTCGCTTGGCTAGGCTTCAACCTCGGATGATGTGGCTTGAAGCTGGAGTCACCACACATCGTCTTCGGAGAGTTTCGAAACCCCCTTGTCCTACGTACTGAGCAAGCGCAGGACAGGGCGGACACTATGCGACGGGGGACAGAAATCGACACATCATTCACCACTAGCCTTACCCAGCCATTGTTGTATTTTTGAACCAGTGTTGGCTACCTCATCCTCCTCCACCGCCGCTTCCACCTACACCGCCACATCCACCGCCACCTCAACCTCCTACTCCATTTGGACCTCGTCCTCCTAGGTCAAGATTATAATTTTTTTAATTTCCAAGTATTATATTTTCCCACTATCTTATCCATTAAATTGAATAATTTTTTCCAGAAAGTGCGTATTCTGGGGTATTCCCACCATATGTGCGGCATCGTGCCGTTGAGTTTCTGAGGTTTCTGAGGTTCTTTTTTTTTCAAAACTCTTTATTCCAAATTTTTCATTACATAATAATTTACATTATACATTTTTATATACTTTTACATTTCTTTATATAATACAAATCATAATTACATTTCAGGCCCCAATGGTTTCTGAGGTTCTTAATGACTTCCTGTACCTCTTCTGCTGAGAAGGGGGCCTCCAGCATTTTATTTTTATTTTTTATTTTTTATGTTATTTTAAATTATTTCCCTATCCACACTTGTTTGCAGAGCACCTGCCATGCTCTTAACAACATTTTGTTGCCATTTACAGCCCTCTAGCCCTTTCCATGACCTTTTTACAGCCATTTTAGTCTTGAAAAGTTCGGGTTCCCATTGACTTCAATGGGGTTCGGAGTTCGGGGTCATGTTCGGGTCAAGTTCGGTCCCGAACCCGGACTTTTTTCCAAAGTTTGACCGAACCCGCCGATCCCGAACATCCAGGTGTCCGATCAACTCTAGTTAAGAATGGAATATCTGTTCTACAATGGTCTTTTTTTTTGTTATTGTGAGATTTTCCTCCAAGTTACTATGGAAACATATTAAAAAAAGTTTGCCTTGTTGAGTGTGCATGTGCAAGATGTTCCTGCGCACCATGGGGTAGAGTAAAAAAATCCAGGAAATATAAGGACATGCAAATGTCTGTGTGGTGAATAAAACAAAAGTAAGGTATACAAAGAACAAAAAGCATGACATTTTCAGTAAACATTGGTTTATAGAATGTCATTTCTAAAGGTGTCTTTGTTGTAAAGTTGAAGATTCAATGGTGATCCTTCAAAATGCTTAAGTGAGACTGTTGGTTTCTGGTGGTTTGCATTTTTGATGTTGCAGTCTGGGAAGCCTTTTTACAGCACGGTGTAGATCAGCAGCTTTTGGTAAGCATCATTAAAGTTCAAGGTCAAATGTCAGCCTTGGTTGTCCTATTTCAACATATAATTGCCAATAACACATTTCACTTAATAGGAACCCAAACTGGTGCAGTTAGACCAGTGTTTCTCATTTCCAACAGGCGCACCAACAGGTCATGTTTTCAGGATTTCCCTCAGATGAAATGGCTGTGGTAATTACTAAGGCAGTGAAACTGATCAAATCACCTGTGGAAAATAATGGAGAACCTGAAAACATGACCTTGAGGACTGGAATTGAGAAACAAAAAAATTGAGTTAGACAAAAAAACACAGTCTGAAACAATTGGAAGGATGCTTCTCTGTTGTCTTAAAGATACCGCTTTAGAGCATATTCCCATTTTGATAGGTTGAGAAAGGTAAAAGCAATGGAGTAATTTGGGGTTTTCAGTTTACTAAAACTACACCTGTATGGGTTAAACAAAACAACAGAATCAGGCTACTAATTTCTATTGTTTATTTTATACTACTTACTGTCTCCAACACAATACAAGCATTCCCATTAAACTGAATCTAAGATCTACCTCTTTGGTCTATTCACCCATACGCCTCTGTTAACCCCACATATCCCATTTCTGATCCCCAAAGATCCCCAATCTTAAAAATCTTCTATTTTCAGCCTCATGTTTGCACACATCTACCAGTTTAACTTGCTGCTTTGTGATAGAAGGTGGAGCTCATTTCCCTTTACATTCCTTTAAGTTACTTTGTACCCGTTGTATTTTACCCATATCTATATATACACTCTTTTATATATGAATATGTTTATTTTTTTTCTTATTATTATCATCATGTATCTAAATTCATACAATTCCCTAAATATATTTTCTATAGTTACAATTCTTATGTTGTTACCTGTATATGTTAATGGTATAGTGTTCTTCCTCACCTGTTTTGATCAAGAATGCTAACCCACCATCTCTTTCCAGTAATGTCTCCTCTTAATACATATTCTTGTTTGTTGGCATTTCCAGTTTCTAAAACATTACAGTAATCTAGACACTGATGCAACATTGTCAAACAGATACATTAAACCCTTAATCCATCCAGTTGCATCTACCCCTGGGCCTGTGCAGCTCACATTGGAATGCAGAGCACCAGGAAGTAGATAGATTGCTAGAACGTATGACAACTATTTCAGGGATGGCCCATCTTACTAACAAAAATTTGACTCCACACTTCTTAATTATTTTAAAGGGGGTGATTCTTTTGTTATAGACATTACCTCTGTTGCCCATGGAGTCCCATGGAGTGCACTTATTTATGAAGTGACAGCTTATCGTGAAACACATCTTTAGTGTATCAATACATTTTTCAAGGTTAGTACTTCCTATTGGACTCTCTTTTTACACACTAATGGTTCCCGCCATTCAAATTAACCTATTTACCAATGTGTGCATCTGCTACAGAAGCAACCACTGTTTTTTTTTTTTTTTTTCGCTGCTTTCAGGTTTCTACAAGCTGAATCTCTCTGGCAGTTGTAGAGTAAGATGGAGCCTTCTGAAGATGACTATTTACCCACTAGGTTTTGATAATGGCTGTGTCTCAAAATGAAGTCAGAGTCAACAATATTATGGTGAGCACAAAAATTCTATTTTATGCTTCATTCTTGCACACTGAGCCATTCAGCCACCTCACACAGTGCTGTCAAAGAAAAAGGTGGATCTGACACACTGTGCATGTATTGAGTATATGGTACTGTTGCCCATGATATGAACTCTCAGAAGTCTCCTGGTAGCAGGGAGCATCTTAGAAAAATGGTAGTGACTAGTCCCCCATGTCCCTGTTGGTCAGGTTCAATACTGTGCTAGAAATTCACCCAGTCATATATGACAAGGCCAATTCACATCCTATGAAAAGAGCTCATCATTTCCCCATTGGCCAGGTCCTGTACTGTAATATAAATTAAAATATTCAAACATGACAAGCCCCATTCCCATCCCATGAATGGGCCTCATTGTATCCCTTTTGGTCAGGTCTGATAGTACTATATGACAAGACTAATATGCACCCTTTGAAAATAGCTCACCATTTCTTATTGGTCAGCTCCTGTACTTTAATATAAATTAATCTAATCAAATATGACAACATGTATGCCCATCTCATAAAAGGACCCCACCATATCCCTATGGGTCAGGTTAGGAACTAAAATAGAAATTTGTCTAATTATATATGACAAGGCTAATTTGCATTCAAAAGGATCTTATAATTTTCTTATTTGTCAAATTCAGTGCTGGAATAGAAATGTATTTACTCATATTTGGCAAAGTTAATTCTTATCCTTTTAAAGGACCCTGCCATGTTCCTATTGGTCAAATTCAGTATTGGGAAAGAAATGAATCTACTCATGTCAGGGTTCATTCCCATCGTAGGAAAATATTTTACCTTGTTCACATGGTTTAGGACCAATACTGTGATATAAATGTATCTACTCATACATCACAAGGCCAGTTGTTATACTGCAAAAGCACCTCACTATGTCCTTATTGGTCAATTCTGGTACCGGAACAGAAATTTGTCTGATCATGTATGACAAGCTAAAGTAGAATTCTAGGTAACCCTTGAGGTGGCAAGATGGCTGCTTAGGACAAAATGGCTTCATTATAAAATCACTAATCTGAGCTTGTTTTGTACACTGGCATTTTGCATAAATAATTCTGATGACTACTAAAACATATGATTTATATTTGGAGAACCTGTGGCAAAGCAAGTTTCTGAAATCCCAACCAGATGGTCTGTTGAATGATATCCAAAAGTCACAAGCGATAAACATCCTTCGATGGTGACTTCTTGATGAACGATAATCCCAAGGCGATTAACTCTATGCTTGCTGTAGATCTTATTATTGTTGATTGGTCAATTTATATCTTGACACAACCTACCTCGCATATGTAATTTTGTGCATTTAGTCTGGAAGTGCCAAAAACTAAAGAAGATCAACTGACTCAAACTTCTTGATTCTGTCTGGTCTCTATGTAGCTACATATTATTTTTTGAATTTGGTATCACTGACTAACAAGTATCAGGTATCTGTACCTGAATTGGAAAACTCTACAACACCCTAACTAATCTTAAAAATATGCCTTCCACCCTGCTAACACCTATGCATGCTAACCTGTATAAGAAAGATGTGTATACTTACTTATTTTTATTGCACACCAATCTGGTTACCTAATCTCCCCTGTGTAAGCCAGAAGGGGAGAGGAGAAAATGCTCACCATATTTTTGTTTTGGTCAAGTATAATCCTGAGATAGAAATGTGTCTGCTCGTGTATGAAAAGGCCAATTCCCATCCTGTGAAAAGACCTTTAACTTGTCCCTGTTGGTCAGGTTCTATAATAGGATATCAATTTGTCTGCTTGTATATGACAAGGCCAATTCCTATCCTGTGAATGGACCTCACCATGGCCCTCTTGGTCCAGTCCATTAATGGGAGAATATACAGCCACTGTCTGCAGCATTCCCATATGAGTCCAGGGCAGGGAATTAACTTTTGACACCCTGGGATCACTGGAAGTGGGTTAAATAATTTTAGGCCTCATTCAATCCACAACAGGATAGAAGCTGCATCAGTGAGTCTGCGGGGGTTAGCACCAGATGTCAGATGAGTATAACAACTGGGGCTTCTTTTCTATATTCACAGGCTCTGGGAGACTGCTTTCAGCCACAAACTTTCCTCCCCAACAGACAAAATGATGTGTACAGCATGATTAGAGCTGACACTTGGGGATCTAATTCTAAAAAAATGTTGGACAAATGTGCTAAGCATTCACCCATCCTTGACAAATTTGGCTGTATTTTTCCTAATACATTGGTTTCCTATGATCCATCAAGTGGCCATAATGCAGTATTTTTTGACTGAGAGATTTCAGAAAAAAAATGCATTATGACCACTAGAGGAAGCTTATGATCATAGGAAATTACTACATTATGAAAAAATACGGTCATAATTCATCAAGGAAGGGTAAAGGGCTTTTTAAAATAAAAATAATAATATGTGTGGACAGTACATAATTATTGTAGCTGATTAATGTATATTTAGGCATGAAATATACATAAAACTGAGTTATGGTTCTGTACAACAAAGGATCCTTTAGTGTGTATAGTATTGATTAATTCATCACATAATGTGAAAATAATCAGTAACTGCATTTATGTCTGACATTTTTCAACTAAATATTTACTTTTTTATTAGAACCTTCCACAGACAAGTTTCTTTATGAAAGATACCCAGACTGTATTGATTGAAGTGGCTCTGGAGTGTAGCTAGCTGTAAAGTAAATAGTACATTTGCAGGCTTACATACTGTTTAGTATTGTATTCGTTCCATTCTAAAAGCAGCAGAATGCAGCACCGATACTAAAGGTCCTGTGGACAAAATTGGCTTATATAATAGAGTTTTACATGGCAGTTACAACTGAAAATGCAGGCTTTAAGAGTCTCTTTAGATTTAAAAAACATTTGATATTTGGTGCCATGTGTGTGAGTGTGTGTGTAAGCCATGCTGACTTCTATTGTGTAGTCTTATCGAACAAACTGCCAACTTGCCAGCTGTTAAAGAGAAACTGAACTCTCTAAGCTCTGCCCAGAAAAAAGACTAGCAGAAGGAAAATGACTAGTCAAAATTATTGTCTGTGATCTTCCTGCAGTTGATCTTTCCCCCATTACCTACCATGCCTTGTTCTGTACTGTGTGTATGTAGTTAGCCATCATGGCTATTCTGTGTTTATCAGAGTTTTTGAGCCATAAGCTTTTGTAGGAGTATAGTTTTGCTAAAAAAAAAGCGCTGAAAAAAGCTACTGCAAAAATGCTGCAAAACTCATTCTACAGCTAAAGCTTTCTACAGCTAAAGTTACTGGCATTTTAACACTATTTAACACTATACTAACACTATTAATTGTATCCAATTAAGCCAATTAATTGTGTTGAAAGAGAAGCAACATTGGCTACATCTGCTACGCAACTAGGGTCTAGGTTGCTGTAGCAACCTGTGTTGTTAGTCCACACTCAGCTGCTGTTATGGTGCCGGTGGGCGGAGCTAAGCATTTGATGACGAATCCAGCCGTTTGATTGGTTGGATTTCTATGCTCTTTGCTATTTAATACAAGCTCTCATTTAGTGTGGCTACGCTCTCTGAAGACGAATCCTAGAAATGCGTCAGAGCGTAAGCCACGCTATTATTGACTGAACAGCTGTGACATCTTGGGTATCCCTTATCTGTCGGCACTGTAGCGGTGTCGGGCGGTGGTGAGATAGAGCCCTAGCAGCTCTGTTCCTGAAGCAGTTATCTGTGACATGCTTGTTTAAATCTTTGTTTTTGTAAGTGCAATCTGTAGGGGGGCTTGAGATTTTATTTAATAAAGGGTTTTACACTATGTTGGCTGTTTGTTCCTCTATGGTGATGCCCCCCTGCTGTTGAGACCGGAGGACTGCTGATACGGCTTGGATGCGTGCAGTGGCATCTGTTTTAAAAGGCTATCTTTTATCTGAGCTCTGGTAAGCATCCATTCCTTAGGGTGAGCACAGGGTGCCATCGGTGTTGGGATTAGGACCTGTCCTGCTGTGATTATCTCCGTGCCTGTGGTTGATTCCCTCTCACATTCCTTTTCACACTCCTCTGCTGTTTTGCTGCTGCAACTGTATGGAAATAAATGGACTGTCACGGCTTTTGAAGAAAGATTTCATTGGACTAAGCCATAGGGCTATTTATTAGTTCTTCCATCCTGTGACTATTGCAGCTATTTCTTCCTCATAATGGGTCAGATGAGTGCTAATGAACTGTAGCAATACCCTCCTGACACCCTTTATAATTATATTTATATCCTCTGCATGATTGTTTCTGACTATATTCATATGCAATAACATTTTTTACCCTTTGCCTTTTTGCGTTAATATTTATATTTTATTCTAGATATTTATATATTTTTTTATTTATTTATTCCTCTATCTCTGGGCGCTGTTTTTATTAAGTTTATTTTAATATTAGTGCAAATTGGACGCCGGTTTCCCCGCCTCCAATTCACACAGCAGGAGATGGTGACCGGCTCTCTATGGAGCGAGTTCACATATCTCCGCAACGGCTCCAATGTGATTTGCACAGAGCCCTGTGCATCTTTTGGTCTTTTTCAGGTCCAAATTCAGCCAAAACTTCGGGCTGAAATCGGACCTGAAACGGTGAACGAGGACGCACCGGACTCCTGCGTGAGTTGCTGCGTGCTCATATGTAAACCCAGGCTCAAGGTTAGGTTTGCATTAGACTGCATTGTAAAATGCAGTGTTTCACCCTGCAGGCTAGTGACAACCAACCAATGCAAAAAAATTTAGCTTGGACTCCCCAAACCCAAAAACCTTTCCACACAAAATTTTATTTTGTTTCATTCCCACTCTCTGCATAAGCAGCCTCCACTTCTTGAATGCTTCACAAAAAACTCTTGGTATGGAAATGAAACCATACAGTATTACCATAAGTGTAGTATGACTTTAATATTAAAAACAAATAAAACCAAGTTCAGCTTGCATTTAATGGTGCTATCACAGCACTAGGGATGAGCCGAACACTCCCCCGTTCGGCTCGCACCAGAACCCGCGAACGGACCTAAAGTCCGTGCGAGCTTTAGAACCCTATTAGTTATAATGGATGCGAACGTTCGAAATTAAAAGTGCTAATTTTAAAGGCTAATATGCATGTTAATGTCATAAAAAGTGTTTGGGGACCTGGGTCCTGCCCCAGGGGACATGTATCAATGCAAAAAAAAGTTTTAAAAACTGACGTTTTTTCAGGAGCAGTGATTTTAATAATGCTTAAATTGAAACAATAAAAGTGTAATATTCCTTTAAATTTCGTACCTGGGGGGTGTCTATAGTATGCCTGTGAAGGGCGCATGTTTCCTGTGTTTAGAACTGTCTCTGCGCAAAGTGTCATTTTTGCAAGTAAAAAGCTATTTAAAATCACTCGCGGCTAATGTGTATTGACGGCTCCCGTAATACAGAGAACAGTCATTCATTGAAACTCATTCATAAAAAAAGTCATTGATAAAAAGTAAAAAAATGAAAAAAAAAAAGCGTAGGGGTCCCCCAAATTCAATGACCAGGCCCTTCAGGTCTGGGATGGATATTAAGGGGAACCCCAGCCAAAAAAACCAAAAAAAATGGCGTAGGGTCCCCCTCAAAATCCATACCAGACCCTTGAGGTCTGGTATGGATTTTAAGGGGAACCCTAGCCCAAAAAAATGGCGTGCGGTCCCCCTCAAAATCCATACCAGACCCTTATCCGAGCACGCAACCTGGCAGGCCGCAGGAAAAGAGGGGGGGACGAGAGCGGCCCCCCTCCCGCCTGAACCGTACCAGGCCACATGCCCTCAACATTGGGAGGATGCTTTGGGGGTCTAAGACCCCTAAAGCACCTTGTCCCCATGTTGATGAGGACAAGGGCCTCTTCCCCACAACCGTGCCCGGTGGTTGTGGGGGTCTGCGGGCGGGGGGCTTATCGGAATCTGGAAGCCCCCTTTAACAAGGGGACCCCCAGATCCCGGCCCCCCCCCTGTGTGAAATGGTAAGGGGGTACAAAAGTACCCCTACCATTTCACCAAAAAAGTGGCAAAAATGGTAAAAATGACAGGAGACGGTCTTTGACAATTCCTTTATTAAATTCTTCTTTCTTCTTTCTTCATCCTTCGGTTTCTTCATCTTCTCCTTCCGTCATCTTCTTCCTTCTTCTTCTTCCATTTTCTTCTTCCTCCGATCCGCTTCTTCTTGCACTGGTCTTCTCGTCCTTCTCGTCCGGCATCTTCTTCCGTCGGCGTCGGTGTCGGTGTCTTCTTGGGCCGCTCCGCGCAATGGGAGGCTCCCGCTGTGTGAGGCTCCGCTCCGTCTGACAGGTCTTTTAAAACGGATGGCACCTGGTGACCCCGCCCCCCTCTGACGTCATGGGAAAGCCATCATGGAATTCCCCATGACGTCCCTGTGCGTCAGAGGGGGCGGGGTCACCAGGTGCCCTCCATTATAAAAGACCTGTCAGACGGAGCGGAGCCTCACACAGCGGGAGCCTTCCATTGCGCGGAGCGGCCCAAGAAGAGACAGAGACACCGACGCCGACGGAAGAAGATGCCGGACGAGAAGGACGAGAAGACCAGTGCAAGAAGAAGCGGATCGGAGGAAGAAGAAAATGGAAGAAGAAGATGGAAGAAGATGACGGAAGATGAAGAAACCGAAGGATGAAGAAAGAAGAAAGAAGATTTTAATAAAGGAATTGTCAAAGACCGTCTCCTGTCATTTTTACAATTTTTGCCACTTTTTTGGTGAAATGGTAGGGGTAATTTTGTACCCCCTTACCATTTCACACAGGGGGGGGGGGGCGGGATCTGGGGGTCCCCTTGTTAAAGGGGGCTTCCAGATTCCGATAAGCCCCCCGCCCGCAGACCCCCACAACCACCGGTCACGGTTGTGGGGAAGAGGCCCTTGTCCTCATCAACATGGGGACAAGGTGCTTTAGGGGTCTTAGACCCCCAAAGCATCCTCCCAATGTTGAGGGCATCTCGTCCCCCCCTCTTTTCCTGCGGCCTGCCAGGTTGCGTGCTCGGATAAGGGTCTGGTATGGATTTTGAGGGGGACCCCACGCCATTTTTTTTGGCTAGGGTTCCCCTTAAAATCCATACCAGACCTCAAGGGTCTGGTAGGGATTTTGAGGGGGACCCTACGCCATTTTTTTTTTTTTTTGGCTGAAGGGGATTATCCGCTGGACTTCAGTCCAGCGGATAATCCCGCGGGATTGTCCCTTCGTGTGTACGCGGCCTTAGGTACACTTCACACAGGTTTCAGCAGGCATTTACAAATAAACTTGAGGGAATTTTCTTTAAAACAATCTCTTTGCAGTACTTCAAGTCTAAAATCAATGGGATAGTATGGTCCAAATCCATACTATTTGGCTGGCAAAGTGTGACCCTTTAAAGCTTGTGTGAAAAAAAATCTGGTTGTGAGCCTAAAAAGGAAAAACTGCACAAACATGAGGAGAAATTTGAAGAGTATGCATAAATATCTGTTACAAGGTAAGCGTGTGTCCTTTGGTGTAACTTTCTACCTAATCAATGCTAATTGTGCCACGTCCTAATGTAAATTTATAAAATGTTGCTTGTTAAGAGTTAAACAAAGGGGGGATTTAGGGACTTTAAATGAGGTGTGCAGTCAGTAATAAGTGAATACATCAACACAACAATAGTTAATATATGGATATACTAGGGAATGCAACATTAAACAGTAATGTTGAGAGTAGATTTTTTTTTAAAAAATACTCATCAACAGATAAGGTAAAAAAACATTGTATTCCATGATTACATACATTCATTGGTGAAATAGTGAATTATTCATCATGATTATGCTGGATCATAACACATTAAAAATATGGACATAGATTTAAGAACTGATTGTGTAGATAGAACTCAGTATACTGTTGTAACATTGATTCATAGTTGGCAAAAAATATGCAAGAGCATGATGTAATAAAGAAAATGCATCCATATGGCTCAATGCATTTCGTGGAGAAAACTCCCCTTACTTAGGAGAAGATGCAAATCTGCAAAGAGTATATAAACAATATTGAATTCTAGTGATTAACCACATGGGGGGGGGGGGGAGGAAGAGGCCACTAAGATGGTGGGATATCCTACCCTACTTTGCCACATGATGAACCCTGAGTTGTGTGAGAAATGTAGAATTGGGATTATCTTGGGGGTGTCTGCCCCAGGTGCTGTGGGAGTACTGCCTGCGTCCACCAACACATGGATAAGAGAACTTGAAGAACTTGATTTAACTATTAACAAAATAGGGATGGAGGCACTTGGTTATGGTTACTTTGTGCCTCATATGAAGTCCCAAAACGTCCACTCTCAAAAACAAAATGTTGCTTAGGTGGGTCTTGGACCTTCTTGTTTGTCCCACATCCCTATCCCCTGTTGTGGAAATTTTATTAAGATGTATTTAATATGTATTTTCATAGTGTCTCCCAGTGTTAGTTCTCCCGCAGCCCGCTCTAAAGAGCAGACTGGGACAGACTGATGCTGGTTGAGACCCGTTTTGGTAGTAGAAAGCTTCTTGAGGATGCAGAGAAGTGTTTGTGGAGTGGTGATATGTCCGCCAGCGAAGGGCCCTTGTGCAATGAACAGATGATCGTTTGGGGGTGATGTGTTCGCTCTGCAAAGACATTATCGGTTATGGGGGATGTACGCTTGTGTGCCCCTGTGTGTCTGATCAGCACATGGGGGGGGGGGGGCTATGGCTTGTTCCTGCAGATAATCTCCCATCCTCAGGAATGATAGAATAATCTGGATATGCCTTGTTCTCTGAACAATGCAGAGTAAAGATTCACATCAATGGTAAAAACTGCAGTTTTGGAATTGTTATGGTCTAGGACAGCATCCATGATTTCAAAGCCAGCCATGCGGCTTTCTTTGTCTAGCTGAAGATGAGGGCTTACAGAGACAGGGGGAGGGAAATCATACACATGGCCCCTGCCCAGACACGCCCATAAGACTCCCCTAGTCATTGTTCATTGGTTGAGATTTGTATAACTCCTCCTGTTTGCCTGTGCTTGATTGGCTGATTTGTGAAGCAACCAAGCTCTATTGTGATATAAATAAAGATTGCTCCCATGATCAGAGAGTCGAGCTGTGGCGTTAAGGATGTAAGGATGGTGGTCGTGTCTGTGTTACCTGGGAAGATACGGGAATCAGGGTCGTACTAAGATGCATTGTACCAAAAGGCTGAAAGTGACATGGATTATGCACAACATATAGTGGAATTTCCACGACACCCCCAATATGTAGATCAGTGTTCTCTCTCACTCACCAGAAAACCTATTTTTTTTAAAAGCCATTTCCCCATGTGAAATGCTTACCATCACAATACGGTAAGGACCATTTACTAATTGATGTATTGTTGTTTGCCTATTTTAAAACCCATGGTAACAGGCTAACAACAATGGATAACATAAATAAGATTTCAAAAAAGTTGCCCCCCCCAAAATCCAAACCAGACCCTTATACGAGCATGTAGCCTGGCCGGTCATGAAAGGGGGGGGGGGGTGTGAGCGAGTGACCCCTCCTGAACCATACCAGGCCACATGCCCATAACGTGGGAGGCTGCTTTGGGGCCACCCCAAAGCACCTTCCACAAATTGATGGGGACAATGGTCTTTTCCCCTCAACCCTGGGCTGTGGTTGTGGGGGTCTGCGGATAGCTCCCTGACAGCTAATAACTCATTAACAACCAGCTTCTACTGTTCCCTGATTGGGCAAAGCTTTGCCCAATCAGGGTTCAGAATGCCCTGTGCAGTGCAAATGTTCAAAATCAAAAGTGCTAATTTTAAAGGCTTATATGCAAGTTATTGTCATAAAAAGTGTTTGGGGACCTGGGTCCTGCCCCAGGGGACATGTATCAATGCAAAAAAAAACCTTTTAAAAACGGCCATTTTTTCGGGAGCAGTGATTTTAATAATGCTTAAAGTGAAACAATAAAAGTGTAATATTCCTTTAAATTTCGTACCTGGGGGGTGTGTATAGTATGCCTGTAAAGGGGCGCATTTTTCCCGTGCTTAGAACTGTCCCTGCACAAAGTGTCATTTTTGCAGGAAAAAAAGTCATTTAAAATCACTCGCGGCGATAATGAATTGTCGGCTCCCGTAATACAGAGAACAGTCCTTGAAAGTCATTGATAAAAAAATAAATAATATGCGTGGGGTTCCCCCCGAATTCAATTACCAGGCCCTTCAGGTCTGGTATGGATATTAAGGGGAACTCCACGCCAAATTTTAAAAAAAAATGGCGTGGAGTTACACCCAAAAATCCATACCAGACCCTTTATCCGAGCACGCAACCTGGCAGGCTACAGGAAAAGAGTGGGGGCGAGAGAGCCCCCCCTCCTCCTGAACCGTACCAGGCCACATGCCCTCAACATTGGAAGGATGCTTTGGGGGTCTGTGACCCCTCAAAGCACCATGTCCCCATGTTGATAAGGACAAGGGCCTCATCCCCACAACCCCTGCCAGGTGGTTGTGGGGGTCTGCGGGCGGGGGCTTATCAGAATCTGGAAGCCCCCTTTAACAAGGGGACCCCCAGATCCCACCCCCCCTGTTTGAAATTGTAAGGGGGTACAAAAGTACCCCTAACATTTCACAAAGAAAGTGTAAAAAAATGTTAAAAAACACACTCCAAATCCACTCTTGCTATCAAGCGATGGGTGATCTCTTCTCCGGGGTCCAGCGATGGCTGATTTCTTCCGATGACATCCAACGCAGCGCATCCTGTCTCTATGGAGACACTGCGGGAATACCGTCTTAGCTGAGGAGGACCGGGCCACCCGTCACCTGACCCCGCCCCCCTCTGACGCATCGCAAGGGGGGAGCTGGGCTTCCCCAGTGACGTACGGTTGACCCGCCCCCCTCTGATGTAACAGAAACCTGCGTTACATCAGAGGGGGGCGGGATCACCCGTACATCACTGGGGAAGCCTGGGTTTCTCCTGGGTTTCTCCACGGAGACACTGCGGGAATCCCAAGCCTTAGCTGAGGAGGACCGGGCCACCCGTCACCTGACCCGCCCCCCTCTGACGCAAGGGAAAAGCTGGGCTTCCCCAGTGATGTAAGGGTGACCCCGCCCCCCCTCTGATGTAACGCAGGTTTCCGTTACATCAGAGGGGGGCGGGGTCACCCGTACGTCACTGGGGAAGCTCGGCTTCCCCCTTGCGTTGCGTCAGAGGGGGGCGGAGTCAGGTGACGGGTGGCTAAGACGGCATTCCCGCAGTGTCTTCGTGGAGACAGGATGCGCTGCGCTGGACGTCATCGGAAGAGATCAGCCATCCCTGGACCCCGGAGAAGAGAACTCCCATCGCTGGATAGCAAGAGTGGATTACCACCGCTGGAATCTTTTTTTTTATTTTTTTTTATTTTTAATAAAGGACTTTTCCCAACGGTGTCAGCTTCCAGATTCTGATAAGCCCCTTTGCCCACAGACCCACACAACCACCGGGCAAGGGTTGTGGGGATGAGGCCCTTGTCCCCATCAACATGGGGACATGATGATTTGAGGGGTCACAGACCCCAAAAGCATCCACCCAATGTTGAGGGCATGTGGCCTGGTACGGTTCAGGAGGGGGGCGCTCTCTCGTCCCCCCCTCTTTTCCTGCGGCCTGCCAGGTTGCATGCTCGGATAAAGGGTCTGGTATGGATTTTTGGCTGGAACACCACGCCATTTTTTTTTATTTGCCGTGTAGTTCCCCTTAAAATCCATACCAGGCCCTTCAGGATATTTAGGGGGAACCCCACGTAATTTTCAAAATGTACACTTTGTGCAGGGACAGTTCTAAGCATGGGAAACATGCGCCCCTTTACAGGCATACTATACACACCCCCCAGGTACGAAATTTAAAGGAATATTACACTTTTATTGTTTCACTTTAAGCATTATTAAAATCAATGCTCCCGTAAAAACAGCTGTTTTTAAAAGTTTTTTTTGCATTGATACATGTCCCCTGGGGCAGGACCCAGGTCCCCAAACACTTTTATGACAATAACTTGCATATAAGCCTTTAAAATTAGCACTTTAGATTTCTCCCATAGACTTTTACAGGGTGTTCCGCAGCTTTTCGAATTTGCCGCGAACACCCCAAATTGTTCACTGTTCGGTGAACAGGCGAACAGGCAATGTTCAAGTCGAACATGAGTTCAACTCAAACTCGAAGCTCACTTCTGGGACGACAGCCATGCAGACCAATTTGAGGCAGCGTGCAACGTATGGTCTGAGCACTGACAGGCTGACCCCCCCACCCATTCAACCTCTGCAGCAATACTGGCAGCACTCATACATCTATTTTCCAAAGACAACCTCTGGATATAACGCTGAGCACATGCAGTCAACTTCTTTGGTCGACCATGGCGAGGCCTGTTCTGAGTGGAACCTGTTCTGTTAAACCTCTGTATGGTCTTGGCCATCGTGCTGCAGCTCAGTTTCAGGGTCTTGGCAATCTTCTTATAGCGTAGACCATCTTTATGTATAGCAACAATACTTTTTTTCAGATTCCTTAAAGAGTTTTGTGCCATGAGGTTCCATGTTGAACTTCCAGTGACCAGTATGAGAGAGCTAGAGCAATAACACCAAATTTAGCACACCTGCTCCCTATTCACACCTGAGACCTTGTAACACTAACAAGTCACATGACACCGGGGAGGGAAAATGGCTAGTTGGTCCCAATTTGGACATTTTCACTTAGGGTGTACTCACTTTTGTTGCCAGCGGTTTAGACATTAATTGCTGTGTGTTGAGTTATTTTGAGGGGACAGCAAATTTACACTGATATGCAAGCTGTACACTCACTACTTTACATTGTAGCAAAGTGCAATTTCTTCAGTGTTGTCACATGAAAAGATATAATAACATGTTTACAAAAATCAGAGGGGTGTACTCACTTTTGTCAGATACTGTAGGTAAATAGCTACCAATTGCTTGTAAGACCAGTGGCACAGCTGACATTTTTTTTGCACCCCCCCCCCCCCCCCCCCAAGAAAAATGGTGTGTGGCAATATAGCGGCACCATGCCAACACTGTGGGTCTGGTCAGATTGCATCAACAGTGGTAGGAGCTTAAAGGGCCATATGCTTTAACCGATTGCCAACCAGCCACCGCAGTTGTACTGCGGCAACATGGCTCGGCTGCACGAATCGCCGTTAGGTTACGTCACTCTCTCTGGCGGCCACTAGGGGCGGGCGCCCGCAGCTCACCCCGGAGCTGATGCAAGTGCAAAAAATAGCGCAAAAAAAAAAAACCGCAGAGGTGATCAAATACCACCAAAAGAAAGCTCTATTTGTGGGAAAAAAGGGGTTGTCAAGTTTGTTTGGGTGCAACGTCACACAGCCGTGCAATTGTCAGTTAAATCAATGCAGTGCCGAATCGCAAAAAGTGCTCTGGTCAGGAAGGGGGTAAAATCTTCCGGGGCTGAAGCGATTAATGACTGTGCCACAAGCGAGTATGTAGCAGACAGTACAAACCTCAGTACACTCATTTTAATAAAATAAAACTGTTCTATTGCATATCCTTTACCACACACAGCTAACCATAAAGTGCTATTAACCACTTTCAGACCGGACCATTTTGCTGGCTTAAGAACAGACCACTTTTTGCGTTTCGGCACTGCGTCACTTTAACTGACAATTGCGTGGCCGTGCAACGTGGCTCCCAAACAAAATTGACGTCCTTTTTTTTCCACAAATAGAGCTTTCTTTTGGTGGTATTTGATCACCCCTGCGGTTTTTATTTTTGCGCTATAAACAAAAAAAGAGCGGCAATTTTGAAAAAAATGCATTATTTTTTACTTTTTGCTATAATAAATATCCCCCAAAAATATATATAAAAAAAAATTTTCCTCAGTTTAGGCCGATACGTATTCTTCTACATATTTTTGGTAAAAAAAAAAATTGCAATAAGCGATTATTGATTTGTTTGCGCAAAAGTTATAGTGTTTACAAAATAGGGGATAGTTTTATGGGGGGGGGGGGCATTTTTATTAATAATTTATTTTTTACTAGTAATGGCGGCGATCAGCGATTTTTATTGTGACTGTGACATTATGGCGGACACATCAGACATTTTTGGGACCATTGTCATTTATACAGCAATCAGTGCTATACAAATGCACTGATTCCTGTGTAAATGACACTAGCAGTGAAGGGGTTAACCAGGGGGTGGCAGTGTAGGGGTTAAGTGTGTCCTAGGGGCGTGTTTCTAACTGTGGGGGGCGTGGCTGTGTTTTAGCCCGGGTTCACACCTATGCAAATTAGATGTGCATTTCCCCGCATCTAATTTGCATAGTCGGAGAATGTTAATGGCTCCCTATGGAGCCGGTTCAGATATCTCCGGGGCGGCTGCGGAGCACACTGCACAAAAACGCTGTGCGTCTTTGGCTCCGTTTCAGGGCCGAATTCAGGCATAGAATCGGCCCTGATTCGTCCCTGAAACGGGGAACAGGGACGCACAGCGCACCTGTGCGATCCGCAGCGGGTTATAGTGTGAACCCGGGCTCACAGATCACTGATCTCTGCTCCAATCACAGGGAGAAGAGATCAGTGTCACTTGTTGCTAGGCAGAACGGGGAGATGCGGTTTACTTCCGCATCTCCCCGTTCAGCCTTCCCGTGAGGCGATCCAGTCCGCGGGACCCGCGATCGGACTCACGGTGGTCCCGACCAGCTTTTGCACGCACCGCCAGCGGCACGCACACGATGGCACGGTGGCAAATTCAAAGGGACGTACCTAAATGCCCTTATGCCTGTCCGTGCCATTCTGCCGATGTACATCGTCATGCGCTGGTCGGGAAGTGGTTAAAGTCTTGTTTTTGTTTTGTTTTTTCTAGGAGAAACATGTTATACTTACCTGCTCTGTGTAATGGTTTGCACAGAGCAGCTTGGATCCTCCTCTTATTGGGTCCCACACTTGCACTCCTGGTCCCTCCCTCTTTCTGGGTGCCCCCAAAGCAATCAGCTTGCTATGAGGACACCCGAGCAGGCATGCTCCTGAGCTGTGGCTCTGTGTGTCCGTTCACACACGTAGCCATGGCTCGACTCCATTCCCTCCCCCTTCTGTTTGGCTTATTGGCTGTGATTGACAGCAGTGTGAGCCAATGGCTCCCGCTGCTGCCAAAAGTCAATCAGGAGTGCGAGTCCCCAGACAGCCAAGGCTTTTGTGGACATCGCTGGATTGAAAAGGGCCCAGGTAAGAATTAGGTGGAACTGGGGAGGCTGCTGCACACAGAAGTTTTTTTTACCTTCATGTATAGAATGCATGAAGATTAACCGCTTGCCGACCAGCCGCCATCATTTTACTGCGGTAAGTTGGCACAATCCCACGAGCCGTCGTAGCTATACGTCGGCTCGTGGGATTGGGATAGCAGGCGCTGCACTGCGGGGGTGCCAATGAGCGATCACGGGCACGAGAGGCAGAACACAGAAGTGTGTGTGTAAACACACAAATCCCTGTTCTGCTCTGTGAGGAGTGACAGATCGTGTGTTCCTATTAGCTAGGAACCACAATCCGTCACTTCCTATAGTCAGTCCCCTCCCTCTTCAGTTAGAAACACGTAGCAGGGAACACAGTTAACCCCTTGATCGCCCCCTAGTGTTAACCCGTTCCCTGCCAGTGACATTTTTACAGCAATCAGTGCACTTTTATAGCACTGATCGCTGTATAAATGCCAATTGTCCCAAAATTGTGTCCGCCATAATGTTGCAGTCCCAATAAAAATTGCCACCATTACTAGTATTTCCTATTTTGTAGACTTTTTTATTTTGTATAACTTTTGCGCAAACCAATCAATATTGTGATTTTTTTTTACCAAAAATATGTAGAAGAATACTTATCGGCCTAAACTGAGAAAAAATTAGCTTTTTTAAAAAAAATGGGGATATTTATTATAGCAAAAAGTTCAAAATATTGTGTTTTTTTCAAAATTGGCGCTCTTTTTTGGTTTATAGCGCAAAAAATAAAAACCGCAGAGGCGATCAAATGCCACCAAAAGTTCTATTTGTGGGGAAAAAAACTGATGTGAATTTTGTTTGGGTGCAGCATCGCACGACCACACAATTGTCAGTTAAAGCAACGCAGTGCCGAATCGCAAAAAATGGCCTGGTCATTCAGCAGCCAAATCTTCCGGGGCTAAAGTGGTTAAAAAGCTTGTGCCTTTACAACCACTTTACCAAAGAATGTGCTGAATTTAGAATGCAGTAGTCAGGAGTAAGGGCTCTTTCACAGCTGTTCCCCGCTGAGCCGGCTGATGACAGGGCGGTCCCTGCACACTGTGCAGGGACCGCCCTGTCAGTTCTCCGCTCTCCTCTATGGGGGATCGGATGAACACGGACCACCTGTCCGTGTTTATCCGATCCGTTCTGCAGACGGATGACAAAATAGGGTTTTCCTCCGTCTGCAGAATCGGACAATTGTGGAGGCGGACAATAGCATGTATGTCCGTTTTTCATCCAAATACGGATGGATGAAAAACTGACATACGGTCCGCATGTGTGAAAGGGGCCTAAGAAATGTAAAACACAGTGAGGGCAATTTATTAAAACAGGTGCAGTCAGAATCTGAAACAGCTGTGTATGGCAACCAATCAGCTTCTTTCTTCAGCTTGTTCAGCTTTGAAAATGAAAGCTATGAGCTGATTGGTTGCCATGTACAGCTGTTCCAAATTCTGTCTACTCTAGTTTTGATAAACTCCCCTAAGGGCTCATTCAGAGCTGAGACAGGTCTTGTATGCTGTGCCACTTTTAACTGCATCTGCATCGACCAGAGATGACTCACCTGTTGATGATATCCTGCTCGTCAGTCCTGCCTACTTAAGCCGTCCAGCCCAGATGATCTCTGCCTTCGACTTGGTCACATCTCTAGAGACGCTCTCCTTTGTTCCTTTTAAAGACTTGCTTGGCTGACATTCCTTCTGACTCCAGATCCTGCTTACTGTTCTACTACGCTTATCTCTGTCTCCCTGACCTTTTGGTTGTCTGACTATCCATTCTAGTTCCTGAACTCTGGCTATATTTTGACTACGTTTACTCTGTTTACCTTTTTTTTATTAATAAACAAGGGAGAGTTAACTGTACTTCTATTTAAGTCTGATTCATGGTTTCTGACAGTAGACGAAGGCCATCATATCAGAAGATGTAGTCAGTCCACTTGTTGGTAATATTTTTTCCAGATTGGATGAGCAGGATCACCACATGAATCAGTTTGCCATGGCGTTACATATGCTCCTGAGTCACATGACTTACCTGTAATCTCCCACTGTGCCTGCTCCGGTACAACCTGTGTTGCAGGCCATCCCCCATAAGAGGTATGTCTGGTTCCGCTCCGCTTCCCCAGCAATTTGACAGCGATCCAGTCCAATGCAAAGGGTTTCTCAACCAGGTTGAGATATACTTTGAGATGCTGCCCCAAGCATTTCCTACGGACAGAAGAAAAGTAGGTTTCTTGATATCTTTGCTTTCTCATGTCCATCAAACAGAGTACGAGAAGTGTTGCCGATTATGCCATTGAATTCCGTTCTCTGGCAGATTTTACTTGGAACAATGAGGCCCTCGTGGTTGCTTTTTTTTCTGGTCTCTCGGATAACATCAAGGATGAGATAGCAGCCCGAGATATACCCACTGAGCTGGAGAAGTTGATCACGTTTGCCATCCTCATTGACTCCAGACTCAGAGAAAGACTCTCTTTTAAGAAGTGCTTGCAAAAGCCTCCTATATATTTGTCTCCAAGCTTTGCAGTCCCACCCTTGCCTCCCCCACCTCCCCTGCCTCCTGGTACTGAGTCAGTCAGTGAAGGTGAACCCTTGCACTTGGGTTTCACGCGTCTCTGTGTGGATGAGAGAGTCTTTAGGAGGAGGGAGAGGTTGTGCCTTTATTGTGGCCAGGCAGGTCACTTTTTTGAAGTCTTGTCCTACCCGTCCAGGGAACGCCCGAACCTTGAAGTCCTGTCACGGACACACCTTAGGGCTGTTGTTTCATCCCCAGTTATCCAGAAGGATAACCCCCTGGTTTCGGTCACCCTTTCTTGGGCTGAGTCGTCTGTCGAGATACAGGCTTTAATCGACTCAGGGGCTGCAGGCCTGTTCATTGATGCTGCCTTTGTATCAAAGCACTAAATTCCACTGCAGCTGCGTGACACTCCACTTGCCATTGAGGCTATTGATGGGAGACCTCTACAGCCTGCCCATGTGACTCATGAGACAGTTCCATTGTCCATAGCCGTAGGGGGTCTTCACCATGAGATAATCAATTCCAAGTTATTTCCTCACCTAAGTTTCTGCTGGTTATTGGTTACAGAGGCACAACCCCTCTTTTGATTGGCTCTGTGCTGAGGTTCTCTCCTGGTCACCACAATGCAGTGAGATATGCTTCCAGAAGGTAGCCAAGTTCCTGTGCACCTCTTCACTCTCCTCCCTGGCCGAGGAGTACCACGATTTTAGCGATGTCTTTGACAAAGTTCAAGCCAGTAGTTTGCCTCTACACCGGTCGTATGATTTGCGCAATTGACCTTCAACCTGGTGCCATACCCCCTCGTGGCAGTGTTTACCCTTTGTCGGTCTTGGAGGATAAGGCCATGGAGGAGTATGTTGCAGACACATTCAAGGTTTCATCCGCAAATCCTTGTCTCCTGCTGGTGTTGGTTTCTTCTTTGTGAAGAAGAAGAGTGGTGAACTGAGACCTTGTATTGATTACAGGGGTCTCAATCGTTTCACGATTAAGAATGCCTATCTGATTCCGTTGATTACAGAATTATTTGACCGCCTCATGGGAGCAACGGTTTTCACAAAGCTTGATTTGAGAGGGGCATACAATCTTGTGAGGATTAAGCAGGGCGAAGAGTGGGAAACTGTGTTTAATACCAGAACAGGCCATTATGAGTACCTCGTAATGCCTTTTGGCCTTTGAGATGCCCTGACAGTTTTCCAGGAATTTATTAACAATGTCCTCTGAAATTTGTTGCAGTCCCTGGAGAGCCACCACACAGATGTCTGTCATGTGCTTTAGAAACTAAGAGAGAACAATCTCTATTGTAAACTGGAGAGGTTCGAGTTCCATCGTGAACAGGTTCAATTCCTGGGTTATGTAATTTCCATTGCTGGTTTGTCAATGGACCCAGAGAAACTTTCAGCAGTTCTACAGTGGCCCGACCCGTGGGTCTACATCCTCTGCAGCATTTCCTGGGCTTTGCCAACTATTATCAGAAGTTTATTTGTAACTTCTCGTCTCTGATCAAGCCCCTGACTGATATGACCTGAAAGGACGGTAAACCACAGAGTTGGTCTCCGGAGTCCATTAAGTCCATTGAGAGTCTCAAGGCTGCCTTTGTTTCTGCTCCTGTGTTGGCACATCCTGATCTTACGTTACCTTTTATCCTTGAGGTTGATGCTTCTGAGACTGGTGTTGGTGCCCTTCTTTCTCATTCTACCTCTGAGAGATGCATCCTTGTGGCTACTTTTCCAAGAAATTGTCACCTGCGGAGTGCAATTACAAGATAGGGGACATAGAGCTGTTGGCGATCATGACCATAAGAATCGCACATTCTTGTCTGAGGCTAAATGCCTCTCTCCCAGAAGGGTGTGATGGGCTCTTTTCTTATCTAGTGACCAAATAGGAGAAGCGCTAGCAAAAAAAAGGAATGCAAAAAGTGGCACACATATGTAAAAATGGGTGAACAACTCACATACATGAATGAATAATAATAAAAAATTATTGTAGATATCAATTAAATAAGTTCAAAGTTCATAAAGTGTATCCCCCTTAGGAGACCACACTCACCAGGCAAGAAGAATCCTCAACTTTTCAGTCCAAGATCAAACAAATGCACAAACGTAAATACTTGTGATGTAAAAAGTTCCAGGAAAAAATGTTCAATCGATGCTTGATGATAGGGAAAAATATCACACTCCACCGGTAAATAGAAGAAAAATAAATATATGGTGAAGTACCTTTGCACTGTATTAATATTGCGCACTGAGGGGCTACTTACAAGATGAAGAAAAAAGCAAACTTTCAGAGAAAACTCCCACGATCGCCATTCGTGTAGCATGCGTTCCATGGCAGCAGGAAATGGCGTCACTGGTTGGCCGGAAATTACATCAACGCGTTTCGCCCCCTCATCTAGGGCGTTATTAAAGACATCCATCATTTGTTTGATCTTGGAATGAAAAGTTGAGGATTCTTCTTGCCTGGTGAGTGTGGTCTCCTAAGGGGGATACACTTTATGCACTTTGAACTTATTTAAATGATTTCTACAATAATTTTTTATTATTATTCATATATGTATGTGAGTTGTTCACCCATTTTTACATGTGTGTTCCACTTTTTGCATTTCTTTTATTTTGCTAGCGCTGCTCCTATTTGGTCACTATATTCAAAGTTTCAGCACTTTTTTGCAGCAGCTGCAATATTTCACATATTTTCACTTATTTCACTTTATTTATTATTCCAGCGCCAGTTTTGTTTTTTATATCTTTACTTGTCTAGTTTCAATTACATTGTCTAATTCTTACCCGGTACTAAGAATGTAAGGGCTGACACCTTGTCACAACAATTTTCCTCCACTTCCAAGTTGGAGTCGGTTACAGTTCCTGTGATTCCTCCTGGTCGTATTCTGGCTATAGTTCGCACCAGTCTCACTTCTCCTTTGGGTGACAAAATTCTTGCTGCTCAAGTTTATGCTCCTCCTGAGAAACCTTGTGGCCACTTTGTCCCAGAGAGTCTCCGTACTGCCATGCTCCAGACTTATAGAGGTATTAGTATTTCCGCGCTATTATGGGGTGGACAATTAAGCTAAAGGGATGGTTTGCAGCAACACCGAAAGGTCAAACAGTACCCAGAAAATCAAATGGAATAAATCAATATGTGGTGTTGCGCTCCCAAAGGGTGTGCCAAACAATTGAGCTAAATAGCAATGGTACACAGCATAAATTAAAGGTGGAAAGTATTGACACAATAGGTGAATACACGTAAATATAAAAAATATATAAAATATATAGAAAGTGTAGTCTAATGTGACTGATGTGCATAAAATTGCTAAAATCAGATAAAATAAAGTGGAAGGTGATAAAGTGTGCAAAATATGCTAGACAATCAAATAAATTGTGCAAAAATTGCTAGAAAATCGCATAAACACTAAGCAGTGTTCAAGTGAACAGGTGAAAGGGGAATAAAGTAGAAATATCTATGACAATTCAAAGTGCATGAGATTGCCAAGATAAAATTGTTATAAACGCATGTTACATTAATAAACGCATAAAAAGCTCATAATCGCATAAAAGTTCATAATCGCATAAAAATTCATAAAACGCATAAGCGTGAAATGACTGTGGGGAAGAAAAAAAGGAATAAATAGAACAGTGATGCTGCTATATTTTAGCTCTGCATCTCTTGACAGTGCAGATGCAGCGTGGGAGGAAGATTGGTGCTGGTGAGTCTTCAATATGGTGACAATGTGAATACTAGGTGCTCTGTGCTGAGGTTCTTCGTGATATTAGACACCTGTAGGTGCCCTAAATTGTTACCTTACTGCTGCAAGGTAAGCAGCATTGAACAGAAACCAGGGAGATATATGGCCACTCCAGGGGGGGATATGGATCTGGTCAGCAGCTCTTCCTTCTCTGGCAATGGGGGCTGGATACCTCTTCATGAACAGGAAACGCTCAGCATACATCACCCATATTGATGAAAAGGAGGGAATAGAGGACTATCTGGTGTAGTAGTTCTTAAAAATAGTTTATTTTACAATAGCATAAAGAAATGAACTCACATTTAAAATCTGTAATGGATCAGGGTAGGAAAACGAGCGGCGGGCTCGCGTCTAAACGTCACTTCCGGTGTCCGTGTATCCTACGCGTGTCGTCACCGTCACGTGACTTCATCGGGGATAAGTTGTGGGCATCGGAAGTGTCTTTTATAATGGTAATGATAAATCATTTTCTTGAAGACAGGCAGTGTATTCCTACTATAGCGGCCATTTTCCGTAAGAACGGACTTCAATCGCTGCCATTTTTGTTAAGTTTATGGGGACAAGTATAAATGTATATAGAGTATGTGTGTCACAAAAAGTAAATAAACAGATTATAATGGACCTAGCGCGTCTAAAGCCCCATACACACGGTCGGATTTTTGCATGGATTCTGTCTGATCGGACAATGTTGTTGAAAAATCAGACCGTGTGTATGCACCATCAGACAGTGTACGTCGGATTGTCCGACGGACAAAGTCCTATCTCCTGCTGGATAGATTTTCCGACAACACGGTCCGATCACACCAAATCCGATCGTGTGTACGGTTGTCCGACGGACAAAGTGCTACGCATGCTCAGATCACATTACAAGACCAAAGCTATTGGCTACTAGCCTCTACGTAGTCCCGTCGTAGGCAACAAACGTCACCACGTTCAGAATGATCGGATTTTCCGACAACTTTGTCCGACCGTGTGTACGCAAAACCAACATCGGACAAAGTATGACGGACATGATCCGACGGACCTGGTCCTCGGATAATCCGAGCGTGTGTATGGGGCTTAAGTCTGTAACGAACAGATCGGGGATAAGTTTTCAAGAGACATGGTGGTGTGGACATAGGGGTACACACATATATATCATAAAGAGATATATATAAATTTATTAGAGTATTGAATTACGGAACTATAAGGCTACGGTGGCGGCCATATTTGGTGTGATATTGAGGACATGTCGATGTGGAGTATTTAATAAACAATGGTGGATCTAGCGCTTCTCAGTCTGTAACGGACAGATCGGAGATACATATTAAAGAGACATGGTGGTGTGGACATAGGGGTACACACATATATATCCTAAAGAGATGTATATAAATTTATTAGAGTATTGAATTACGGAACTTTAGGCTACGGTGGCGGCCATATTTGATGTGATATTGAGGACATGTCAATGTGGAGTAATTCATAAGCAATGCTGTGTTGGATAAACTATGGAGGAAAATCTTACTAATAAATATAAATATAATATAAAATATATATATAATATAAAATATAATATGCTGGTATATTAAAATATTATAATTATGTAGGAATAAAAATATATAAATAAAAAAATATTGCATATGAATACCATATACAATAAAATCTTCATTATAAAATTTAAAATGGATGATCGGACTCTGGAAATGATTTCAGGTGAGGAGAAGGCATAATTAAAATGAAAATTATGAAAAATATCTGAATATTAAGATATATAAAAAAAAAAAAAAAAAAAGTAGTAAGATTTATATAAAAGAATACATAAATATACCAGCAAGGTGCATAAAGGTGTTCAACATGTGATTTAGGTGGTCAGTGGTTAAAACCTTAAATATGGGACCTAAAAGTTAAAAATCACTGATAAAACAGTTTAAATTGAATTCAATATTGAGGCCAGTGTAGCCAGTCTATTTATGGCCAAGTGGGAAGATGAAATGGTCTTTTCAGAAGCACCCACGGAACTCACCATTTTTAAAAGGTATATTGACGATATTATTATCCTATGGAAAGGGGAAGAAACAAGCCTGATACAATTCCTGGAAAAATTAAACAGGAACGATAAAAACATTAACCTCACCTGGGATATTAGCAGAAACAAGGTAACATTTTTAGACCTGGAAATATTGCAAGATGACAATAAACTGTGGACCAGAACCCATTTCAAAAATGTAGATAAAAACAGCTATTTGCCGACAGAGAGCTGCCACCACCACAGCTGGCTATGTAACAACCCCAAAGGACAACTGATGAGGCTACGTAGGAAGTGTACAAAAGACATCGACTTCAATATTCAGGCACAAAAGATTGGTCACAGATTCATCGATAGAGGGTACGACGAACGATTTATTCAATCAAAAATAAATGAGGTTGAAAAAATGGACAGAAAAGAACTCATAAAAGATAAAGTGAAAAAGAATTCAGGTTCAATCGGAATCCCTATTATCCTGGATTACAACACTCAACACAAGTCAGTCGAGAAGATAATCAAATCCCACTGGCATATTCTACGTAGAGATGCACATCTTGAATCACTCCTTCCAGAGATACCCCGCTTTGTATATAAAAGAGCACCGACTCTTAGAGATAAACTGGTCAAAAACATACCAGACCCACCGAAAATAGGTTACACCTTTTTCACAGGAAAAGGATTTTATCCATGTAAAAAATGTTATGCTTGCAAAAAATCCCAAAAACCAGCCACCAAAGTCTTTGATTTTAAATCCACCAGCACTGACAACACTCATGAGATACGTGATTTTATTTGTTGCAACACTGAAGGAGCAGTTTACGCCCTACAATGTAGCTGCGGTCTGCAATATATTGGACGCACGAAAAGTCTTTTAAGAGTTCGGATTAACACATACAAAATATAGAAAAAGGTTATGATAAACACAGTGTTTCTAAACATTTTGCAACACATCATAATCAAGATCCCACGCACTTAAAATTCTGGGGTATTGAGCCATACAAAAAACACTGGAGAGGAGGCCACAAGGTCAGAACGCTTAGTCAGTTAGAATCTGTGGATATTTATTTTAAATACCTTTACACACCATGGCCTCAATATTGAATTTGATTTAAACAGATTTATCAGTGATTTTTAACTTTTAGGTCCCATATTTAAGGTTTTAACCACTGACCACCTAAATCACATGTTAAACACCTTTATGCACCTTGCTGGTATATTTATGTATTCTTTTATATAAATCGTACTACTTTTTTCTTATATATATCTTAATATTCAGATATTTTTCATAATTTTCATTTTAATTTTGCCTTCTCCTCACCTGAAATCATTTCCGGAGTCCGATCATCCATTTTAAGTTTTATAATGAAGATTTTATTGTATATGGTATTCATATGCAATATTTTTTTTATTTATATATTTTTATTCCTACCTAATTATAATATTTTAATATACCACCATATTATATTTTATATATTTTATATTATATTTATATTTATTAGTAAAATTTTCCTCCATAGTTTATCCAACACAGCATTGCTTATGAATTACTCCACATTGACATGTCCTCAATATCACATCAAATATGGCCGCCACCTTAGCCTAAAATTCCGTAATTCAATACTCTAATAAATTTATATACATCTCTTTAGGATATATATGTGTGTACCCCTATGTCCACACCACCATGTCTCTTGAAAACTTATCCCGATCTGTTCGTTACAGACTTAGACGCGCTAGGTCCATTATAATCTGTTTATTTACTTTTTGTGACACACATACTCTATATACATTTATACTTGTCCCCATTAACTTAACAAAAATGGCCGCGATTGAAGTCCGTTCTTACGGAAAATGGCCGCTATAGTAGGAATACACTGCCTGTCTTCAAGAAAATGGCCGCAAATCGATTCATTGATGAATCATTGATTTATCATTACCATTATAAAATACACTTCCGATGCCCACAATTTATCCCCGATGAAGTCACGTGACACGCGTAGGATACACGGACACCGGAAGTGACGTTTAGACGCAAGCCTAAGCGAGCTTGTTTTCCTACCCTGATCCATTACAGATTTTAAATGTGAGTTCATTTCTTTATGCTATTGTAAAATAAACTACTTTTAAGAACTACTACACCAGATAGTCCTCTATTCCCTCCTTTTCATCAATATGGGTGATGTATGCTGAGCGTTTCCTGTTCATGAAGAGGTATCCAGCCCCCATTGCCAGAGAAGGAAGAGCTGCTGACCAGATCCATATCCCCCCTGGAGTGGCCATATATCTCCCTGGTTTCTGTTCAATGCTGCTTACCTTGCAGCAGTAAGGTAACAATTTAGGGCACCTACAGGTGTCTAATATCAACGAAGAACCTCAGCACAGAGCACCTAGTATTCACATTGTCACCATATTGAAGACTCACCAGCACCAATCTTCCTCCCACGCTGCATCTGCACCGTCAAGAGATGCAGAGCTAAAATATAGCAGCATCACTGTTCTATTTATTCCTTTTTTTCTTCCCCACAGTCATTTCACGCTTATGCGTTTTATGAACTTTTATGCGATTATGAACTTTTATGTGATTATGAGCTTTTTATGCGTTTATTAATGTAACATGCGTTTATAACAATTTTATCTTGCACTTTGAATTGTCATAGATATTTCTACTTTATTCCCCTTTCACCTGTTCACTTGAACACTGCTTAGTGTTTATGCGATTTTCTAGCAATTTTTGCACAATTTATTTGATTGTCTAGCATATTTTGCACACTTTATCACCTTCCACTTTATTTTATCTGATTTTAGAAATTTTATGCACATCAGTCACATTAGACTACACTTTCTATATATTTTTTATATTTACGTGTATTCACCTATTGTGTCAATACTTTCCACCTTTAATTTATGCTGTGTACCATTGCTATTTAGCTCAATTGTTTGGCACACCCTTTGGGAGCGCAACACCACATATTGATTTATTCCATGCTCCAGACTTGCCATTTACCCAAGGCTGCTGGCCACCCAGGGAAGAATCAACTCTTTTAGGCCATTTCCCAACAATTCTGGTGGCCTAGTCTACGTGCTGATATAACTGCCTTCATAGCTGATAAAATTCTAGATGATTTGCTAGTGGCAGTAGCCTGAATAGTCTCATCTTTTAAAAAGTGGGGACAGCATGAACACTCATTAGACCCACACCAAAAGGTACCCTTAAATTGTAGCCAATGTGCCCCTGGTGTGCCCGCGATGTGAAACACGTTAGAAGTTTGTATCTATCCTGTTTTCGTATTCTGAATCTTCAATAAAGGAATTTTCTTGGAGTGTGGCTACCAGGATTTTATTGGCTCACACAAAAGAGGAGATGTCTGGTAATTAAAAGAGAAGTATGGGGATTTTATTTATCATACTTACCTAGATAGATGCTGCATCTGTCCGTCGCTGGCTCTAAGGCTGAGAACCGAGTAATCAAACAGCCGATCACTCAGTTCTCAGTGCTCCCAGAGCAGAGAGCTGGTGGATATCAGTCTCTGGCTCTCTGTTTTGCCCCCCACCCTGGTACTCACTGAAACACTGGGCTGTGGAGGGGGTGAGAGTGGCCAACTCAGGCCCTCAGCAGCTTGCTGAGAGGCTGAGCTGGGTGCCGGCCCAGGCATGTGAGTGGAACCCAACTATATGATTGCAATCTTTCCCCAGCCTGGACCAACACTGTGACATCACCTGACAGCAGGCTTAAGCCCGCTGTCAGATGAAAACAGGTCACAGGTGTGCAAAACAATCTGCACTGCTGTGATCAACAAGAGAAGTACAACCGAACAGGCTTTGGCTGTACTTCTTCTTTAATAAATCTATCACACGACCTGTCTCTCTGATCCTGTTTGGCATTACTTGCAACAATTGATAAATGTCCCCATTTATGTTGTGAACTCACCCTCCAGGGCCCAGTCAGGCTCTTGCTCAGCCCAGGCTTTAGATCCAGGCTCTTTCTCCCTGAAGCTGGAAGGTCCTTCAGGCACCCTCTTTTCCTAGTCCAGAGGGCCTCCACGATCCCCCTCTTATAGTCCAGGGCCTCCAGATACCTGCTTCCCTAGTCCAGGGCCTTTAGGCACCCCCCTCTCCTAGTCGCAAGGCAACCCCTCACCTAGTCCAGTATCTCCCTTGTACCTCTACTATCCAGCGGTCTTTGCCACACCAACCACTATTTCCTAGTCAATGGCCTCCTCTGCACCCACCCCCCTAGTGCAGGGTCTCGTTTGCACTGCTCTCCTAATCCAAGGCCTCATTTACAGCCCACCCAAATTTAAAAGCCTCCTCGGCACCCTGCTCTCCAAATCCAGGTCCTTTATCAACCCCACTTTTAAAGTCCAGGGCCTCCTCTACACCCCCTAGTCCAGGGCCTCTGGTGTACTCCCTTCCTAGTCCAGGGCCTCCTGTGTATCCTCCAAGTCCAGGGTCTCCTCTGTGGCCCCCAGGTCAGGGCCTCCTCTGCACCCCCCAGCCCAGGACCTCCTCTGCATCCCTAAAGTCCAGGCTCTCCTATGCGCCCCCCCCCCCCAAGGTCAGAACCTCCTCTGCAACCCCCTAGCCCAGGGCCTCCTCCGCCCTCCCCAGCCCAAGACATGCCCCGGTCCACTGAATCCTCCAGTCCAGGGCCTCCTCTAAACCCCCCCCAGTCCAGTACCTCCTCTGCACCCCCCCGCCGCCCAGGGCCTCCACTGCACCCCCCCAGCCCAGGGCCTCCTCCACACCCCCCCCCCCCAGTCCAGGGCCTCCTCTGCACCCCACCGTTCCAGTCCAGGGCCTTCTTTTAAGCCTCCCCTTCTCTGGGATACCCCACGCAGAAAAGACATGAGACAGGCTGTTTGGGCACTGGGCAAGACTAGGAGGGAGACCTGCCTGTCCATTACACTTGATCGGACAGCAGTGACACCCTGAGAGCAGAGGTTCCTAGTGCAGGTGGGGGCAGAACCCCTGGTGGTGCCCCCTAGATGCGTCACCCGGGGCAGGTGACCCCCATGCCCCCCTGGTTTCGACCCTGTGTAAGACTGTTAATGTTATTCATAGCTGATCATCATGTGAAACTTTGACCACTGAGAGCAAGATATCACCATGACATTTGTCATTCATATTCCTTAGAATCTGTCCAATTTACAGGTGTGAACAGTCCCTTAACAATGTTTTTAATGAATACATAACTGTATTAGGTGATGTTTTTTTAATATCTTGCTTGAGTTCAGCTTTAAAATCTATTCTAGGCAAATAAATGTTTTATAAAATATATTTATAAAGCATTTCATGATGTATTCTGCCTTCCCAAAGTTAACGCTGGTATCCTGCTACTTTAAAATATCGTTTTCATAAACTACTAGAACTTGTAACTTGACAATGAAGCATCTGCCTTTCATCTCTGCGTGTGCTCACCTGAGAAATGGATTTCTTTGCCAATTTGGATCAAAACCACTGAGTGAGAAAAGTGAAACTCGGTCATTTACACTTGAGGAAAGAGAAAATATTGTTTTCACGCCTTCTGCTACAGCTGCTTAAGATTAAGAAACAAATGTGTTGATCTCAAAATTACCTGACCAAGATCAGAATACTACTGAGCTATACACATTTTAAGAGCTTCCAACAAAGCAGTATATTGACCACTGGCAAAAAAACACATTTTAGTATACAATGTAAATCGGTACATGGTAACATAATTCAAACAATTTGATGTTTTTGCCAATTTAAGAATGTGTCAACCTGCTCACATTAGTAAACTGATAACTCAACAGGAAAAGCCCATTAAAGATTTCTGGTCTAAAGCGAGAGGCACAGAGATTGTTTGTAACACCATTGTCTGCATGCTCAAGCTTTACTGTGAATTTTTTAACAAGAATTGTCTTTATAAAATTAATTTATAGGTAAAAAAAATTTTGTCAAATTTGTTTATTGAAATTTTATAAGTCAGGAAACAAGTTCAAAAGCGATACAGGAATATATAATATTAAGGTACAGGGGGGCGTGGCCTGACTCCGATCCAAGATGGACGTGTAAGCTCTCAGCTCCCGGTCCCAGAGGTCCAGCGATCAGCTTACAGGCAAGATTCCCGTGACTGGCAATGGAAAATACCCCCCGGAGCACTCCTGCCACTAGATCGAGGTCTCCCAGATCTCAGGATACCAGACAAATACCGGAGATCTTCCGGCCGCGGCATAGAGACGGCGCGCAGGAAACACAGGCCTCAGCCCGAGTGCCGCGCTCCTCGAGTAGAAGCTCGACCCGATCCCGCAGCCGCAGCCCGCCTCCTGACCCAGGAATGTCCGCGCCACCTGCTCTGAGCATTGCCGATTTGAGATCGGTAGCGGCGGACATTAAAACTCACTGTCAGCCACGATCTCAGACGCCATACAGGAACTGCGCTCAGACATCCAGGCCATATCCCTGAAAGTGGAGGAAATGGAGGAGACGCAGACCCGCCATGATGCTACCCTATGCCACATGCAACAGATGACAGAGTCACACGCAGTCCACCTCAGGGAGATAAATCGGCACATGGAAGATTTGGACAACAGGGGGAGACGTCGGAACCTGAGGGTAAGAGGACTCCCCGAATCCATTGACACCAACATACTCGCCCGCACGATCACTGATCTCTTCAATGATCTGCTAGAGAGGGCCCCTGACACTCCTGTCCCCATGGAACGCATGCACAGGGCCCTGCGCCCTAGAGGAAGGGACACTGACCCTCCTAGGGACGTTATTTGCTGCCTCACTGATTTTGTCATGAAAGAAGAAATCCTGAGGAAAGCCAGAGGCAGAGCTCGTTTATCTTACAGGGGAACGGACATAAAAATATTCCAGGATTTATCTTCCATTACACTGCAAAGAAGAAGGGAGCTGAGACCCCTGCTGGACGTTCTGAGAACAAAATCTATCGTATATAGATGGAAGTTCCCCTTCTGTTTATCTGCCACTGCAAATGGTCGCTCTGCTAACCTCAGAGTACCAGAAGATCTGGAACATTTTTGTTCCACCCTCAATATTCCACTAATTGATCTCCCAGACTGGTACAGTGATTTCCGTCTCCCTCCGATGAGAAGAGCAGTTTCAATGGACGACGTGATTGAAGCAGGCAACTTCAGCATCAGCCGTCGTCGCAGAGCCCACCCACCTCCTTCTCCATCACATGCCGCGGGTCCCTTGAGAAATGGCAGCCCCTCCGCTTCGCCGGATCATCGCAAAGCACGTCACTCATGAGATAATGATCCACCTTTCGGTTGCAGGTATGGCTAGACTCTACACAATTGACCATCTTTACCAGAGCTATCCACTCATGTGCCTGTTACTACACTGACTTGTCCCACAGACATTCTATGCCCAATAAACTTCCCACTAATATGCCCCTCAACTGCCTTACCCCCCTGAGTCGATCCTCGGATGACATCCCCACCAGTCCCCACAGTGTGTCCCCATGCTGGTCAAACGGGGATTTTCCATCGAGGAACCTCTACCCGATCGGGACTTTGGAAACAACATATCCCCATAGCAATAGCAGACGCCTCCTGGGGCCATTATAATCTACTCAACCAACAGGAATTACCTACTCCCACTTGTCACAACAGTGAAGGTACATCTTGGTATAAGGCATGGGCGGTATCCCATGGGCCTGGCACATCCACCTCCCTCCGCCACATGCCCTCCAGCTGAAACTGAACATTTTTCCCCCCTCCCTTTTTTTTTTCTCTTTCTTTTTTTTCCCCCTTTTTTCTTCTTTTCTGTTTTTTCTCAGAATACCTGCCTTGCTCAGACGGAGTAAAGACTACACTCCCGTTTCCTTCATACCAACGGTCTACCACTATACCAATGTCGCATCGTGACACCATGTACGCTTAATCTGGTATCCTTTTGCTTTTTGTCTTCTACTTTTTATTCCTAACAGGACACTATGCAACACCGATGAACTTTGAATTGAAGTGGTATTGTATTTTTGCACTACTTGGGTTGCAATAGGGGAGGGGGGGGGATATGTACTGGCCGCAGACTGCCAGGGAGCGCTGAAAAGCCCCCTCTGACAATAGGCGGCATCAATATGTTATGTTATGTCCTGATGTATTGTAAACACGCTACTTTCTTATTGGACCATGTGGCGGACCTACGAGGGGGTCACCAACCAACCCTGCACTTGTACAACCTACCTAGGTGGCAGAAACTATAGGGAATCAGAGAGGGGGTAGCGAGGGGGTGGGAGGAGGAGAAGGGAAGAAAAAGGGCATAACACCAAGCAAAAAAAAAAAAAAAAAATGGACACCTTATGACGTTTTGCGGCTCTACTGCCATGTAGATCTGATTAAAAGGAAATCAGGGACCTGCCCTAATGGGGTATGACTCCTGCTTTCCACACATGACCCATACCCTCTACCCAATTGGCCCGACCCTCCTCGCTCACAGAGAGGAGGTACTTTCTGTTGTACCCCAGGGGATTATCCTCCCCAGCTGACCTATGGTGACCCTCTCGGAGGTTTTGGCTAAGTGAATTCTCCTCACTTATATAGATAGTCCGTTATTCTTGTCATGCTCATGTTTTGTCCCACAGGATACCATCTATCTTTCTTTAGATTAATAGGATTTTCCACACTAGGAGCATCGCCTTCTTACCCATGTCTAAACATAATGACCCTCCTCTGGATCGATTCAAAACTCTATAGGTTCCCAATGATCTTAGGACGCTCAATCCGACCTAAAGATCCCAGACCCACCACGGCACAAGAGTGGATGGTCCTCCTTCTTGTCTAGTACATACCTCGCTGATTTCTAAAGTTAAGTTGTAGTTACCTACGTTTCACGCCAGGGTGGCTGGGTATTGACGCTTCCACCCTGGACAGTGTCGATATTCACCCGTTCCTGGAATACGCCGAAACCACGCCACCACAAGACTCCCGGGTACTGAGCACACAACTCTTTCAATACCCAGTCCACATCTACCACACCTACAACAGTACACGACCTCACGGGAACCTGAGATTGCGTCCCTTTAGGTACCGTAGCCAACCACCCCCACACACAGTGGACTCTGTGAGTCCCCACTGACCCCTTCTGGTACTTTATACACCGGGTTGACCAGTGGTCAAACCCGCCACCAGAGAACTCCCTTTGTCTCCCTGTTCCCCCCTGACACTCAGCACCTGCCCACACATCAGCTCAGTCTCCTCCTCCACACCCCCCGCCCCTCTCGCCCCTTATCCCTTACCCTCTCTCATCCCCACCCCCTCAACTCCACCTTTGCTAACCGGTCCGTCCTGCTACCCTTCCCAGGCAGAACACCCTCATAGGACACGGCTTGTAGATCAATATGGCCTCCACTGCAAATAGATCTTCTTGCCCTACCCTTAAACTGATCTCTCTAAATACTAAGGGTCTAAATATCCCGGAAAAGCGATCAAAACTGCTAACCAACATGCGCAGCATGAAAGCAGACATAGTTTTCCTGCAGGAGACCCACTTCTGTACGACAAACATACCTAAACTATCAAACTTTTTCTACCCACACAGCTTCCACGCAACTAACCCTGAAGCTAAATCCAAAGGGGTCTCGATTCTCCTCTCCAAAAACGTCCCCTTCCAAGTGACTGATACGCTTGCAGACGAACAAGGCAGATTCCTTTTCCTGAAAGGAACCTGGAAGGACAAACCCCTGACTCTGGCCAATATATACAGCCCCAACTCGTCCCAAGTCCCGTTTTTTCGAGACGTTACACAACGTCTATCCGCTTTTCAATCTGGTATACTGATAGTCGGGGGAGACCTCAATGTGCCCCTGGAACCCCTCATTGACACGTCTTCGGGGACCTCTTATTTGCCGTATAAAGCATTACGTCAAATTAAACTATGTCTCCAAAACCTCCTGCTTCATGACACATGGCGCACGCTTCGTCCCAAAGACAGGGATTACACATTCTATTCCTTTCCACACAATCGCTACTCCAGACTGGACTATTTTTTCTTGACCCAACGCGACCTCCCATTCTTGACTAACGCCACTATAGAGCCTATGACGATCTCGGACCACCACCCCATCTCTATTTCAATATCTTTACCGGAAAAACTCAACCATACCCAGACTTGGAAAATGGACCCCACCATCCTTGCAGACACTGCACGACAAGAGGAAATCCGTCTCTGCTTAGAGAACTATTTCCGGGACAACGACACACCTGATACCACGAGCATGACACAATGGGCAGCGCATAAATGCGTTATACGTGGGAAAATCATTTCAATGACAGCTAAAATCAGAAAAGAAAAACGTAAAACGCTTTCGGACCTATTTACTAAATTACAAAAGCTAGAGACGTTACATAAACGCACCCTGGCCCAAGATACACATCAGGAACTTCTAGACATCAGGTCACAAATACAGGAGGAGATGGGCAAGATTTCCCGTAAAAAATACATGCTCACACAAAAACTCTTTTATGAATTTGGTAATAAAAGTGGTCACCTGTTAGCCCAGGCACTACGTACTAAGAAAGCGAAGAACACGGTTCACAAACTCCGCTCACCTAAGGGGGAGGTTTATACAAAAAACACAGATATAGCCGCTGAATTCGAGAAATTTTACTCATCACTCTATAACATTGAAGGATCACACCCCTCGACCCCATCCCCCCATACCAGAACAACCAAAATAAGACAATTCTTAGACCAACATTGCCCCAGGACCATATCTCAGGAAACATCCGACAATCTCGAGGGCCCAATAACCCAACAGGAATGGGACACAGCTTTGAAACAGCTAAAACCAGGCAAATGTCCGGGCCCGGACGGACTACCAGCTAGTTATTTTAAAACTTTCAAGGACTCCCTAGGTTCCCCATTCAGGAAAGCCTTTAACTCTATTACTCCAACGACCCCGCTATCCCACGAAATGCTAGAAGCACATATAGTGGTACTCCCCAAAGACGATAAGGATCCTACTCAGACAGCTAGCTATAGACCTATTTCACTGCTCAACGTGGACTTAAAAATCTTTTCAAAAATACTGGCCAACAGATTGTTACCGTACCTCCCCTCACTGGTCTCCAAAGACCAGGTAGGGTTTGTCCCTGGCAGGGAAGCTAGGGACAACACCATAAAAGCAATAAATCTCCATCACCATATCACTTCTTCCAATCAGCATGGCTTCTTCCTCTCGTTGGATGCGGAGAAGGCATTCGACAGGGTAGCATGGGACTACATGGCAGCAGTACTACACTCTATAGGTCTGGGCCCCCGTATGCTCGACTTCATTTTATCCTTATATTCCAATCCATCAGCAAAGATCAGAGTGAATGATACCCTGTCGAATGTCTTCCCCATCCACAATGGTACGAGACAGGGCTGCCCACTGTCCCCGATACTCTTCATCCTCACCCTAGAGCCTCTCTTGAACAGCATTCGAAATGACCCAGACATTCAAGGCATACAGACCAAGCAAAAAGACTTCAAACTAGCCGCTTTTGCGGACGACATTCTATTATTCCTCACGCACCCACATACCACTCGACCGGTCCTGCTAGCAAAATTCCAACAGTTTAACTTAATCTCCAACCTTAAAATTAACTTCTCCAAATCCTTTGCCCTCAATATCACTTTGCCTACCTCTGTAGTCGCCCAATGCAAGGAAAATTTCCCCTTTCAATGGAAGACAGACGCGCTCACATACCTAGGCATACAACTCCCTGCCAAAATACAAGACCTCTACACAAGAAACTACCTTCCACTGCTGAATAAGCTAACAACTGATTTAACTCAATGGAACAAACCGATTTTCTCATGGTTTGGCAGGGCAGCAATACTGAAAATGAACGCTCTACCACGTGTTCTTTATATATTACAAACAATACCTATCCATATACCTCCCTCCTTTTTTAAATCGTATAGAAGCCTCTGCACCAAATTTCTGTGGGGAGGCCATAAACCTAGAATAAGCTACACGCACCTTACATTACCAAAACAGCTGGGAGGGATAGGTCTGCCCGATATCCTTAACTATTACAAAGCTGTTCATTTGACACGCATTATTGACTGGAATGTTCACGCCCCAACAAAAGACTGGGTTGACTTAGAAGCTTCCTTTATGAGTTTACCCCTCGAATCTCTACCCTGGATTCGAAACTGTCAGACCTTCCCTGAAGTGGGCAGACACCCATTGATCAAACCCACTATCAATTGCTTTTTCAGACTTTGCCGAAGCGTACCCATCTCATCCACACCGGGACCCATGACCCCGATTACAATGAACCCCAATTTCCCTCCAGGCATGGTAAAGAGTTTTCTCAAAGACTTTTGGCCGCAAACTCATGCTTTGGCACATCACTTTTACGCCCGCGAGCGGCCACTCTCAGCTTCCCAAATAGCAACGATACATGACAAACCCTCCATCCCGACGTGGAAGTTCACCCAGATCACGCATTTCCTGAATTCTCTACACAAACAGTCCTCTTGCTCCAGAACCCTGACGCTCTTTGAAAAGTTGTGCTTACAAACGTCCCCCCAAACTCATCTTATATCGGCTACTCACTCACTTCTGTTCGCTGACCACCAGCCCAACGATTCAATCATGTGCAAAGCCTGGGAAAGAGATCTTTCCGTCACTCTCTCACCAACAGACTGGACTAGCATACACACAAACATTCACAAAGGCTCCTTGAATGTGACCACTCAGGAGACCGGATACAAAATCCAAACGAGGTGGTATCGTACCCCGTCCCTACTCCATAAATTCAAGCACGATGTGCCGGACTCCTGTTGGAGATGCTTGGCAGATAGGGGCACGATGCTACACATTTGGTGGCAATGCCCTCGCATACAAAGTTTCTGGAAGGAAGTACACCGCATCACCTCTCAGGTTACATCTTATGACCTACAATTTACTCCGACCCAATTCCTACTCCACCACACACACCTACCTCAATCGCATTACCACAAATCACTTGCTATGCACATGATTGATGCGGCAAAACAATGTATCCCCGTACACTGGAAATCCCAATCAATTCCCACTGTCAAGGAATGGTTTAGAAGAATCACAAAAATAGCGGAATTGGAAGAGCTCATTCACTGTTCCAGAGACACTCCACAGAAATTTAGCACTAAATGGGCCTGTTGGGTACACTTCCAAACGACCTTGGAATATGCCCAATTATACAAGCAGCCCTCTCAGAGACCACTATGACAGCTCTGACTTACTATGAACCCAGCTAACCTACGACCCCGCCTATTCGTCTCTTACGGGAACACTATTGTCCCGCCCACTGGAAGAACATTTCTCCCCTCCTACCGGTCGATCTATCACTCTTTTCTGATAAAGCAATTTCTGCCTGGGGGGGGGGGGGGTAGCGGGACGAGACCATCTCTACCATCTTTAACACCCACATTACTCCATCCCACTTCTCCCACCCCGTCACACCCCTCCTGCTCCATACCCCTTGCCCTGTTCCCCAACATACCCCTGGTGAAAGGACCCTGATAGCCTCTAACATATTCAGTCTTATGTTACCAATACACCCTACATAGGTAAACGCTAACATAGTCCGCCTGGACCCTAGCAACTCTAGGCCTCTACTGATGTAACGGTACCTCCACCCCACACTGTATACTCGCTCGGTGGACCCACATCATTGACACAACCTGACACCCAGTTTTACCCTAGGGCCCACTACTCCCCGCCTGTACAAGGGGAGTCCCGTTGAGTCCGTTAACTTCTATGTTGTCATTGTATACGACATACACCGATCTTACTGTTGAGCATTCTGTATGGACGAATACAGGTCTAAGTTAGACTCCCCGAGTCGGACTTACTTACTTATCTTCCCCTTTTTCTTTGGCTGTTCTTTTTACTTATCCATCACTTAGGGTGCTTGTTCTTTGTTTATTTGAACTACTTACTATGGACGCCTTGTTTCATGCATTCTCGAATTAGTTGATTTAACCAATATTCTTAATCAAAATGGATCAATAATATTGTTCAATCGAGTTAACTCCCATCATTAGACACAGCTTGTTCCCGGATGGGGTGTCTAAGTGAGAGTTTGCTCTTCTTTTTGTTCCCTGATATTTCTTTGTAGAGATAATTCTAAACATGACCTATGTTTTTCATTGTAATTCTTTACGCATCCTTTAATGTATACTGTATCATTCGACAAGAATATGTTGTATACCTGTTATTTGTTTCTGTAACTTGGTTCAAAAACCCAATAAAAACTTTTGGAAAAAAAATAAAAAATATTAAGGTACAGTATAATTATATTATATGACTACGGATAAATTAATCTTGCTCTTAAGGGTAATAACTTAGAGAGACTATTTCCTATAATGTTAAGAGAGCATCCATTTCTAAACATAAATTATGATGGGAAAATGGAGTTTCCAAATAATTATAGTTGAAAATTATCAAAAAATTCTTAATAAAGGAAGCATTAAGGGAACATCGCTCTCATTTTTCAAGCAGGAAACAATTTCTATGTTTCATAACGTTATACGAACAAGAAATGCAATTCAAAGGAACGCTATATGAACCTGATGAAGAGAAAGAGGTATAAGAGAAGAAAAGAAATAAAGTAACAGAGGGATTAGAAAATAAAGAAAGGAAGAGAAGTGAAAGGAAAGGGATCTCTAAGGTAATGTGTGTTTTCAAGCAAGTTTTAACTTTTTTTTTTTTTACTTTAAACCATTACACCCCCCCCCCCCCCCCTATAAGGATACACAAAGGCTGTTGTCACAATATGTAGTTGGCTGGTGAGAGTCTGGGCCCTCTGTATTGTTAGCATACAAATAAGCAAAATAGCATTCCAAAAAGAATCGGTCCAAAAGACTTCTTTTATACTTCGATGTGAATGGGATGCCAAAATCCCAAGGTAAGGGGTTCGTACACAACATATCTGTCACCTTAAAATTGATAAATTGATTCTTTGAGCCCTGTATCCATTCAAAAAAGGTGAAAAGGTATCTAAAACTAAACTCTGGGCAGTTATAAAGATCAACTTTAAAGGGTAAGTTTACCTTTACAGAAAATTTGTAAGGCAAACTTACACTGGACCCCCTCCCCATCCTCCCCAGTCTCGCTGTACCCACTAGGAGACATTGGGTCGCCACTTCAGCGGTCCGGGGATTTGACATCCCCTCAGCTTAATCTCCTAAACGGAACTCGTAAAAGGTACATATAGGAGGCATTCTAATTGGTTTGTTCTGTCAGCGAGGGAGAAGAAGTGAGAAAGCTGCAGGGATTTCAAATCCCAGGGCCGGTAAAGCGGCGACCTAATGTCTCCAAGCGGGTGAGCGCCGGCCTCAGGTACAGCAGGACTTGGGGGGGGGATGGGGAAGGGGGTCCAATGTAAGTTCACCTTGCAGATTTTTTGTAAAGGTGAACGTACACATTACATTTAATAATGTTTTTCTTAAAGTGTGTGTTATTACTAGTTTTAGAGATCTTTTCTGTTGCAATTGTGGTGTACCCTTCCCTTCCTGTCTGGTAGCATTTCAGCAGGACAGAAAGTGAGGGGAAATCTCTTTAAGCACTTGAAGACCAAGCCTTTTCTGGCACTTTTTGTTTAAAAGTTTAAATCAGTATTTTTGCTAGAAATTGATAACCCCCAAACATTATATATATATATATATATATATATATATATATATATATATATATATATTAAGGAAAATTGTTGCCCTTACTTACCGTAATTTTCCTTTCCTGGATCCTCCCCATGTCAGCCTACTATGGGTCAGCTCCGCCCCCTCTGACCCCTCCAGGACCACCTTTTTTCTAGCCCATAAAGGGCGGCTGTCTGCCCACACCAATGTTCAAAAAATATTCGCCTCGCGACGGATAAACTGGGTGGGAATCCTCCGGGTGACATGGGGAGGATCCAGGAAAGGAAAATTACGGTAAGTATGGGCAACAATTTTCCTTATTCCTGGACCTCCCCATGTCAGCCTACTATGGGATGTACCAAGCAACATTAAAAAGGGAGGGAAGACAAAAAATCAGCTAAACCCTCAATGCAATGGTACTCAAACTTTTAATGGGCAACAGCCGCCGTAATAACCATAGAGCCAAATGTTTCCTCAGGTGGACAAGCCAAATTAAGCCTGTAATGCCTAATAAAAGGTGTTGGGCGCGCTCCAGCTTGCTGCTCTGCAAACTACCACAGAGGCGACCTTTACGTATGCTGCCCAGGATGCTGCCATACCCCTCATTGAATGTGCCTTGATCTCTGAAGGAGGAGGAAGGCCCAGCGTTCTGTATGCAATATGTATGGTCTTTGACAAATCCGGAAGACACAATTCTGGAAGTTGCCTGTATACCCTTTTAGGGCCCATTGGGAAAAACTACAGCTGATCTGCTTTTAGTCCATTCCAGGTAGGTTGAAACCGCAGAGGCCAGGTCTAACCTACTCCACTCATCATCTGTATCCGCCGGAAAGGCTGGGAGAATGACCTCCCAGTTCCTACGAAATTATATGGCAACCTTAGGTAGTAAGCGTGGTATTGGCCTAAGGACTGTCTTGTCTGGGAGCTCCAAACAATATGGTTCTTTAGATGAAAAGGCGCACAACACGGAGATTCTTCTGGCCGAGGCAACGGCTAGTACAAAACAAATAAACTGTTAAAAGTAAAAATGAACAAGAGAAAGCTTGATCAAACGGAGGAACCAGCGATGTTCCCAAGACTAGTATTAAGTCCTCTTTTGGAAAAAAACTATTTCAATAGACGTCAAATTTCTATGGCTGCCCCTAAAAAATTTCTATGGCTGCCCCTAAAATCACCAACTGATGTAGAGCATATCTTGTACATGACATAGCCGACAAAGTGGGGATTTGACCCTTCAGGGAATTATAAGCTAACCCTAAGGCCGCGTACACACGAAGGGACAATCCCGCGGGATTATCCTCTGGACTGAAGTCCAGCGGATAATCCCCTCGTGTGTAGGCGCCGGCGGACTTTTTGGCGCCAAAGTCTGGCGGACTTTTTGGCGCCAAAGTTTTAAGTTTGGTTTTAAAATTATCCGCTGGACTTAGCAGTCCGGCGGACAATCCCGCCGTTAGTAGGCAAGTCCGCGGGACTTTTGAAATGAACGGACTTGCCGCTCATCGGCAAGTCCGTTCATTTAGCACGTGACTTCAGGTTACGTAGCTAGCGTAGGCAGTTACTGCCGCCGCGCTAGCTCCGTGACCTGGCATGGATTTAAAGGGACTCCCCACGCCGAAAAAACGGCGTGGGGGTTCCCCCCAAATCCATGTCAGACCCTCATCCGAGCATGCAGCCCGGCAGGCCAGGAAAGGGGTGGGGACGAACGAGCGCCCCCCCCCCTCCTGAGCCGTACCAGGCCGCGTGCCCTCAACATGGGGGGTGCCCTGGGGAAAGGGGGGCCGTGCGGCTCCCCCACCCCAAAGCACCTTGTCCCCATGTTGATGAGGACAAGGGCCTCTTCCCCGACAACCCTGGCCTTTGGTTGTCGGGGTCTGCGGGCGGGGGCTTATCGAAATCTGGGAGTCCCCTTTAATAAGGGGGCCCCCAGATACCGGCCCCCCACCCTTCCGTCTTGGGGGTCTTCTCGCCGGACTCCCCCGCCATTTACCAAGCTCTTTTACCGAGCGGGGAAGTCCGGCTACCTTCTTCGTCGTCGCCGCCGTCGTCTGGGGGGTCTCGATCCGCCTTCGGGGGTCTTCCGGGGTCTTCCGGGGTCTCTTCTGTTCTTGCGGCGGTCGTCGTCTTCCGCGCCGCCGGCGCCTTCTTCTTCTTCTTGTCCTTCTTCTTGTTCTTCTTCTTGTTCCGATGTTGACCCGATGCTCTCTCTGCCCGGAATGGCAGAGGCGCGCTGCGCTGGGACTTATATAGGGACAGAGTCACATGCTCATGTCACATGGTGACCCCGCCCCCTTGTGATGTCACAGTCCCAGCATCCTCCGGGACTGTGACATCACAGGGGGGCGGGGTCACCATGTGACATGAGCATGTGACCCTGTCCCCATGTCCCTATATAAGTCCCAGCGCAGCGCGCCTCTGCCATTCCGGGCAGAGAGAGCATCGGGTCAACATCGGAACAAGAAGAAGAAGAACAAGAAGAAGAACAAGAAGAAGAAGGCGCCGGCGGCGCAGAAGACGACGACCGCCGCAAGAACAGAAGAGACCCGGAAGACCCCGAAGGCGGATCGAGACCCCCAGACGACGGCGGCGTCGACGAAGAAGGTAGCCGGACTTCTCCGCTCGTGAAAGAGCTAGGTAAAAGAGCAGAAGAGAGCGGAGGAGTCCGGCGAGAAGACCCCCAAGACGGAAGAAGACCCCCGGAGCAGTGCAATAAAATATTTTTTCAAAAGTGTGTGTGTTTTTGTACTTTACATTTTACACCTTAGGTGAATGGGTAGGGGGCTCCCAGATTCCGATAAGCCCCCGCCCGCAGACCCCGACAACCAACGGCCAGGGTTGTCGGGAAGAGGCCCTTGTCCTCATCAACATGGGGACAAGGTGCCTTGGGGTGGGGGGGGCCGCACGGCCCCCCTTTCCCCAGGGCACCCCCCATGTTGAGGGCACACGGCCTGGTACGGCTCAGGAGGGGGGGGCGCTCGTTAGTCCCCACCCCTTTCCTGGCCTGCCAGGCTGCGTGCTCGGATAAGGGTCTGAGATGGATTTGGGGGGGACCCCCACGCCGTTTTTTCGGCGTGGGGAGTCCCTTTAAATCCATGCCAGGTGACGGAGCTAGCGCGCCGGCACTGCCTACGCTAGCTACGTACCTGAAGTTACGTTCGAAATGAACGGACTGCTCCGTGTGTGGGCAAGTCCGTTCATTTTCAAAAGTCCCGCTGACTTTTGGCCGGCGGATTATCCGCCGGAGAAGTCCGTGCGTGTGTGGGCAAGTCCACACGCTCGGAAAGTCCAGCGGACCCAGCTGGAAAGTCCGGCGGGATTGTCCGCTGGACTAAGTCCGCCGGCAAAAGTCCGCACGTGTGTACGCGGCATTAGGGACTACTCTGCAGAAATTCCAAAATGTTAGCTACCGAAGGAGATCTAAGGCCCAAAACACTTTTCGTAGTATTCCAGATCTGGTAATAGGTCACAAACGTGGACCTCTTATGAGCCTGTAATAATGTCTCCACTATACTGCCCGAGAGACCCAAGCCAGCCCAAGCCTCCCTATCACTTCCAAGTTATTAAACTTCATCCTCCTGCGGTTCAGGTGCCAGGACCCACTCCGCAAAAGGAGATTTTGACAAGGAGGCAGTGGGATTGGTGAGCCCAACTTTATCCTGCAAAGCAAGATGGGACCACGGCTGAGTCAGTAAGGTAAGACTACTATTGCTGTGATCCTTTCTCGCTGAATCTTCAGCAGGATTTTGAGAGCCAATGGAAGCCGCAGGAACACATATACCAAGGGGAAATTCCAAGACCTGGACAGAGCACCCCGACCCAACGCCTGTGGATGCCAGGTCCGGGAGGTGAAGCAAGGCGGTTGGCACTTCTCCTCCAATGCCATAAGATCTATAGATTGAGGCCCCATTCTTTGTGATCCTCAAAGACTTGACTCAAGTGATCTGCTAAAAACATTCCCAGGCTCTGGGAGATAAGATGAAGTAAGAGAGCCGAGATTCTTCTCTGCGCATAGGTAGATTGACATGCCACCTGAAGGAGAGGGCAACTTCTTGTGCCCCCTTGATGAGACACCCAAGCCCCCGTAGTTGTTCAAAGACTCTTGACAGTACGACCTCGCAACATAGGTTGGAATGCTAAGAGAATGCGTCTAACAGCATCCAATCCCAGGAAACTTGAACTCTTCACCCCACAAAAGTTCCATCGGCCTTGAACCTGCTGTCCCAGGCAGTGTGCCCCGCAGCCTGCCAGACTGGCATTGGCCGTCACCACTATTGGTTCTATGGCCTTCAATGGAAGTCCGCGGGAAAGATTGCGATGTACTGACCACCAAACCAGGGACCAGATTCTTGGAATTGGCAGATAGATTTTTCTGGAACAAGGAGTGACGATCCCACTGAAGAAGAAAGTTGCATTGAAACCTCCTTCTGCGCCACCTGACCCACGGGACTACTGGAACTGTGGCTGATAGAGCCCCCAGATACTGCATGCATTGCTTCACCATCATAGACGGCCAGGCCATCACTGCTTTTGTCTAAGACTGAATCTCCTGGACCTTCCTCTGAGGAAGAGAAACACCACCCTCATCCGTGTGGAATTGTACTGCCAAATACTCAAACATTTGGGTCAGATGCATCTGGCTCTTCCGAGAGTTGAACAACCAACCGAAACAAGCTAGTGTTTTACAGGTGAAATTCACATGAAGTAGAAGGAGCTCATTTGACGGACCCAGAAGTAGCATGTCGTCTAGATAATGGAATATTTGCACTCCCTTGACACTGAGAGTCGCGATGACAGCAGACAGTAGCTTTGAGAACATTCTCAAAGTCATGCAGAGACTGAATGGGAGACATTAAAATTGAAAATTAGAGCATTCCCCGGAAAATCTGAGAAATTGATGGAGAGATGCGTCTATGGAAACAAGAAGATGCGCACCACCAGATCGATGGAAACCATCCAGTCTCCTGAGTCCAATGACTCAATTTTGAATCGTGGTACCTTCATGTAAGAATTTCGAAACCCCCTGAAGCCTGTGGGACCAAAAACAGAGGGGAACATACTCTTTGAGTCTTGCTCCTACTCGAGAGGGTCAAGTGGAGACACCTTCAGAAGGACCAATTTGAAGCCTTAGGAGCTTCGTTGGCCCTGGGCTTGCAAGGTTTCTGGAAGGTTGAACCGGCTTGCTTCCACTGTCTGAAAAACTGTAAGCACTGGCCTCTGAATCCTTCTCTTGTTAAACCGAAAGGGCTGCTGTTGACTTTTTCTCTTCTGCAGGATTAGGCTAGATCTGCCGCTGGAAACCCGCTGAATTGCTGATTCTAAGTCTTCCGGAATAGTAACTTCCCGCCGAATGGAACTTAACATAACTGTGCTTAGAAGCTTTATCAGCTGACCAATGCTTCAACCATAAAGCTCTGTGGGCTGTGAAGGAATGAGCCAATATCTTTGCTTTCATTTTTGAACCAGCTCACTGACCTAGTCAACAGCCAGTTCAGCCACAAAATCTAAAGCAGTCTTGAAAATTGCAAAAGATAAGAACTGTCACTTCCCAGACTTTCATCTGAACATCCATCCACCAGCTAAGGCTGGATTCACACCCATGCATTCCTGTATTCCGCAGAGCTGCACCACAGAACACGTCCCCTAGGAGACCACAGTAAATAAATGGTACTGCAAAAAGCACCAAAATAAATAAATAAATAAAAAAACGCACAGGTGCGACTCCACCCCAAGTGCTTCTGCCACAGAAGTGAGCACTACCGCCGGCCTGCAGGCTGCTCCGGCCAAACTATACAACTTTTTTTTTTTTTTTTTTTATCAGGCCTGCATTTATTCTGTGGTTCATAGGATCCCTAAAGGCATCCGAATCCTCCAGCGGAAGTGGAATGTGGCAAGCGAATCTTCGCAATGAAGTATCCAACTTAGGCGTAGTGTCCCAAGGGTTACAGCCTCGATACTCTATGATGCACATTGAGCCCCTTCTCAGGCCCCGCCCACTCATCAAATACTTCTTTAATCTCATAAATGAATGGGAAGGAAGGTAATGATTTCTTTAAATCCGGGTAGTATCTCTGCTGTTTCTTTGGAGGTGACAACTCTCCCTGACACTTCATCGTATCCTTAACAGCCTCCACCAAGGGGGGAACCAGTGCAAAAAAATCAAACGTATGCGATTCCGAGACCATCACAGCCTCAGATGGATCCGAATCGCTATCGACTTCAGAGTTAAAACGCAGTGAAAACACATGATCTGAATCTGCAGATGCTTAAAGATACAGCAGGGTGAGCAGGATTCCTTGAAAGGCTGTTTAACCCTTCCTTGACTGTGTCCTTAATGTAGGATTTAACCTGGCGTGCATTTGCAGCATTGTCCTGAGCCGCCTCCTTGAAGCAAGATACACAAACGCACTTTCCTCTGATGAGCTCAGCTGAGCAGGCCCAACAGGATCCTTCTTCTGCCTAGGCTGGCGATGAAGACTTATCCAAAGAAGAGGATCTTCTTCTCTGTCTGCGCCCAGATATGCTCTTTCTAGAGGCTTTCTGATGTCTTGACCTCTCTTGGCTCCAGTCCGAGCGACTAAAGTGAGGTAAGGGTGAGGGAGATCTGGAACGCAGCGACAACAGGCGTCTATCCAGCTGCATGCGACTCTGCGATTTGTCATGTCCCGTCTCCTTTTTACTCCTTTGCGGCTGGAGTGCTGATTAGGAACCTCTTTGCGGGCATTTAGTGCGACTAAAGTGATGTAAGGGTGAGGGAGATCTGGAATGCAGCGACAACAGGCGTCTATCCAGCTGCATGCGACTCTGCGATTTGTCATGTCCAGTCTCCTTTTTACTCCTTTGAGGCTGGAGTGCTGATTAGGAACCTCTTTGCGGGCATTTAGTGTGACTAAAGTGAGGTAAGGGTGAGGGAGATCTGGAATGCAGCGACAACAGGCGTCTATCCAGCTGCATGCGACTCTGCGATTTGTCATGTCCAGTCTTCTTTTTACTCCTTTGAGGCTGGAGTGCTGATTAGGAACCTCTTTGCGGGCATTTAGCGCGCATTGGGCCCTTCTCTCTGTAAAACAGAGGATGTGCTCTCTTTTTTAAAAATAAAAATAAATAACTAACTAACTACCAAATAAATAAAATAGAATAAACTTCTCCATCCGAATCTTCAGTGCTAAGGCAGTTAGGCAGGCAGGCAAAACTCCAAGGAAAATAAAAACAGTCCAGACAAGTAACACAGCAGTTAGTAACAGAAGTCAGGCTTACCAGAGCAGAGTAGTAGATCTAAGCAATCCAAGAGGAAGCTACCTCTGACCTCACCTGTTGAACTCTGAGCTTCCTGAAAGGAATACATGTGGAGGTGGTGAACTGCAAGTCCCAGCGAGCCAAACCACTGCATAAATGCCAGCACCTGCCTAACAAAGGTGTATACAGTAATTTATACCGTTGTGACCTTGCCAGTAATACACAGTCATTTATACTGTACCATACAATCCCAGCACCACGGGAACCCACACTCCTCGGGTGATTTACAGCCCATCTGGGGGGGTCTTCTGATCCGGGAGAGGCTTAACCCGGACAGGATGGATGGTGGATGGAGAAAAATAAATAAATACATAAGTAAAATAAAAATAAATATATGAATAACTAACTAAAATTAAACTTTAAAAGGCATCCGGAGCGAGGACGAAAAAAGAACACTGTTGTGGGCAGACAGCCGCCCTTTATGGGCTAGAAAAAAGGTGGTCCTGGAGGGGTCAGAGGGGGCGGGGCTGACCCATAGTAGGCTATATATATATTTTTAGCAGAGACCCTTGGTAATAAAATGGTAATTGTTGCAAATATTTATGTCACACAGTATTTGCACAGCAAATTTTAAACGCTTTTTTTTAAAATAAATACACCTTAATGAATTAAAAAAAAAAAAAACACAATATATATACCCCATTTTTTTGTAAAAAAAAGAAAGATGATGTTACATAAGTAATTAGATACCTAACATGTCATGCTTTAAAATTGCACATGCAACAAACTACGGTACTTAAAAATCTCCATAGCCGACTCTATACAATTATTTACAGGTTATCTGTTTAGAGTTACAGAGGAGATATAGTAGTAGAATTATTGCTCTAACTCTAACATTTGCAGCGATACCTCACATGTGTGGTGCGAACACCTTTTACATTTGCATGCGCAACTTACATATGTGTTCTCTTCTGCGCGTAAGCATGGAGGGATGGGGGCTCTTTACATTTTTTTTTTATTCGTTTTTTTTTACACTGTCCCTTTAATTTTTGTGATCACTTTTATTCCTGTTACAAGGAATGTAAGCATCCCTTGTAATAGAAATAAGGATGATAGGTCCTCTTTAAAAGACCCCAAATCTCTACTTTACATTTAAAAACAAAAGATAAAAAAAAGGCAAAAGATCAGTGTGTTTACTTGTGCCATAGACCGGACATCGCTCTTGTCCTCCAAGGTCATAGAGGCAATCAGAGACAATCTAGTCGTTTATTGCCTCTGTGAACAGCTGGCCACACTGTGGGATAGTTTTACTCAAAACAAAACGTAACTGTATCTGAGCAGTACAAACTAAAAACACTATTTCATTTATTTTTAAAGTGGAAGTAAACTCCTGAATTCGATTTTTACCTACCGGTAAGCTTATAATATTCCAGTCAGCAGCAGCCGGTGACGTTACCGGTGCATGTGCTCTCCCGTTCCATTACTTCAGAGCTCTGTTGCGCAGGAGTGACATCATCGCGGCTCGGACATTCAAGTGGCTGCAGCCGGCAGACCCAGAAGGAAGACAAATTATGCCTTTACTGTGCAGGGGGAAAACTTTTTTTTTTAAGTTTACCACCACTTTATTGTTCAAAGCAAACTCCCCCATCAATTCATGTCTCCATGCTTTATTTTGCTAAGAAAAACACACCCCAGCATTTCTAGCCGTGGTCATCTTGAGTAAGGGCAGATGATTTATGTCTGCCAACAATCCCGAACGTAGCGACGTACTAGACATACTACGAGCCGATAAAGAGGAAGTTCAATTGTCATCTGCCTCCCTTTTGGCTCCTTCTGCTAATTTAGTGTTAGTAGAAGTTTGGTGAGTGTCGATTCACGCTTTTCAGTCTGTGCTTGTCAGTTCGTTTCTGAACGGCCGTTCATCAACTAGCCATGTTCCGTTCTCGTCTGAGAGATCATGCTATCATTGGGCTTGACGTTATTGCTTTGACCAAAGCCAATCCAGGAACAGGAGGAGGAGGAGTTCTTGGACCAAGAATTGGTTGCTTAATCATGACCAATTCTCTCATGCCTTTGCCGCAGGAGCTCCAGGAGAATGTCTTTCACCGTCTCTTGGCATTGTTGACCCCCTATTTTAAGAAGCGTATACATGCATGCGGCTTGCCATTACTCCCGAGCACAGGCTCATAGCCACCTTGTGGTACTTATGGACAGGAGGAAGTCTTCAGGCCCTCAAGTTTACCACTGGGGACTCCCCCCAGGCTCTGGGACTCATTATTCCAGAGACCTGTTCTGCCATTATTCAAGTCCTGCAGAAGGACTATATTCGGGGTAAGCCTTTAACATCACACTCTATGTATTTAATGTTTGCTAATGTATTGTATTAATTTCTTGATTCCATAATTACCATTATTGTAATATGCTGTGAATTTCCTCTTTGTCCTCATGCATGCTGTAAGCTTTTAATGCTCCTTCATGCATATTTTCTTTCACTAACCTCCCCAGCATGCAGTCCTGGGCCCATACACACCTAGCCTAGTAACTTAACAATGTATATTGCCAGCTACATTTTTGTGCTTACCCTAAACACCCCCTAAAATGTGTCCAAATGTTATTGTTGTCCTCAAATTCAGGCAAAGTGCAAGAGGTCCTTTTTTTAGGCAAATGCCCCAAATGCTAAGTCAACCAATACCAACACTCTAATCTGCTGACTTTGCAAAACCCATACACACTATACCTCTTTTTTAGTCATACTTCTGGATGAATTCACCAAAGCATGTAGTGCAAGGGCATGCCTGATTACTTTCAAATTGTAACGTAGAAAGTTTTTGTCTCATGTTATCTTGATAGGTAATTTATGAATGGCAAAATGTGCTTCAATTTAGACAGTGTGTATCCATATTTTTAGATTATGACTCTTCTTACCTGTCCACTGGGCTGCCAATATTGTAAGTAAGGAGGGGCTGGCCAAAGTATCACACATTATTTATGCATTCAGCTCTCATGGAAGTGGAGAGGGTTACCTGTACAAAATGTTTACCCATTACCACCCCCCACTATAACATTTTTCTAATGGGCCACCAGAGCGGGGGATGAAACTGATAATTTGACCTTACACTTTTGTCTTTAAATACTCATTTCAATGTTATACGTGTGTTGGCCAAGAATGTTTTTGTCAAATCTGCTTGCAATGTTATGTGCAGAAATAGTAATTTCTTCTTTCTTTTTTGACTTCATAATGCAGATGGAGTTCTACCATCGGCTCCAGAATAGCAGCTTAAATTTTCCACCTGCTCAGGACAATGTTGAGGGCCTCAATTTTATTTTTGTGGCAGATGAGGCCTTTGAGAATATTTATACTACAGGCTTTCTCGTGCCAGAAGGGTGGTTGAAAATACCTTTGGCATCCTCTCCAGTCTCTTTAGGCTGTTTTTAACCCCCATCAACCTGGCTCAATATAAAATAAACTATGTCGTTTTGTGCTGTTGCATCCTCCACAATATTTTACGGAGAAATGCTAGCAGCTACCTTTCTTCACTGCCAGCTGATGTGGACCCCACAGTGTCAGGTCCAGCTTAAGAGGCTGCAGCTCGTCCGTCTGTGGGCAACATGATGGCTCTCAAACCTGCCCATGCTGGGTTGCCCTCCCAAAATGCCTGCGATATCCGCCAAAAATATATGGAATATTTTGTGGGTAGAGGGGTAGTGGCTTGGCATCAAAATGTAGCTGATTCAGAAATATTATTTTATCATAAACTACTATTTTATTTGAACTACTGTTGTCTGTGTTTCTTATCTGTATAATAGGTTGTCAAATGGCCTTTTTTCCCCCATTTTAGACAATAGTGCAAACATACCTTATTTGGTACATGAGATGACAATCTCTTCTTCAGCTAACTATTATTTTGTGCTGTGGGTCTGCTACACACACCCACAATGTTTTTGTTCTCCTTTAATTTCTTTGAGGCCATACAATTGCCAGAGTTGGGCACATTTTAGAGAACATTGTCACTGTGACTACACCAACTTAACAAATACACTGGTATTGAGCATTGAAATAATAAGCCACACATTGTTTAGTAAAAAAAACATTTTATTCCAAGCACATTCACATGTGCGTTTTAAGGTTTTTATAATAAACCAACATCTTGGTGTATAAACATGTATGTTTGCCATTATTTTGGCTTTTTTGGGGCTAAATAGACATGTTTAAAAACATAGACAAGATACACATCCCCAACTCAGGAACTTACAAAGTTTGAGTTTGTTAAAGTGAAGGCCATATGAGACATTAGAATCCTAAGACTGTGTTGTTGGAGTGATCTCACCCCTCTAGAATCCAAAATTTGAAGCCGCGTAGAGGCATAACTGTTAAATGTCCCTTATGACCCCCTGCTTAAAATGTGTGTAGGTACAAACAAGTTAGTTTGTAAAACCCCAAAACACACAGTGTGTCAACATGTGCTATCTCCCATCACAGGGTATAAAGGGATGTGTTTTGGGGGTGCAACCCCTTCCTCATAACTAAAGTAAGTAAGAGGAAGGGGTTGCACCCCCAAAACGCGTACATTGATACCCCATGATGGGAGCTAGCACATGTTGACTCACTGCGTGTTTTGTGGCTTTAGCAAACTAGATGTAGGGAAAGACACACATTTTAGGCATGGGATCATAAGGGAAATAAGAATATTTTGTCACCATTTGTGGGCATCTTCAAATTTTGGCTTAGCAATTCTTAAAAACTCATAAAGATTACAAATAACATTACTTAGCAGTTCCATGATTAAGTTAATTGTATGATGAAACATGTCGGATTTCGGCTACTGGGTGAATAAGAGGGGTACACACAAGACACTGAACATCTTACATCGATCCCTGCAAAGCGGCGGTACAGTTAAGGAGCGGTGAGAGACCACCCATCATTCCCGCATATCCTGGGTCCGCCGGGACCACCTATGCTTCAGCATTAGCTATTCAAGAGTGCTGCGACTTTTTATATTTGGCGTGTTTATTCATCTTTTGATGTGAGTGCAATGTGAGAGGTTTTTTATGTGTGATTAAAAAGTTTTATACTGTATCATGCTATGGAAGCAAATCTTTTCTTTGTTGCATGAGAGCATCAATAAGAACAGCCGTGGCACCAGCCCTTTATTTTGTATTTGAAATTTGGATATCCCATTTAAACCCTGCAAAGGGGAAAAGCGTGTCCAGCCAAACACGAAAGTGTGAGGCATATACAGCTGGTGAGTGTAACCACATAAGGGGAGAGGAGTCACAGCTAGAGCGGTGTGGTGGAGGAGTATAGATGTAATCTGCTTTTTATTCAAGAGACACTGGTTAATGTTTTTTTCACCGCTTTTTCATTGCTTCATTATTTGGATTATGATTTGAAGATTCAACATATGGACTATGATTTCACTTTGTTACATTATATTACTTTTACTATTAAAAAAAGTGCAAAGTTTAATACATTTTAAACTGCACAAACACATGTACAACAGAACAAAAAAAAAAACCTGTTTGCTTTTTAAATTTTAGCTAAAATATATATTTTAGCTAACCAATTCCCTATTGCAAACCAAGAGTTTACTGATAAGTATTTGTGCACTTGCACTGCTGAATTGAGTTTGGTCTTCCACAACATCCACATCACCTAAAAAATATAAAAAAACACACCAGGGGTTATTTTGGAAAGGCAAATCCATTACAACTGCAAACTACAAGTGCAAAGTGCACTTGAAATTGCATTGAAAGAGCACTTGGAAGTGCAGTCGCTGTAAATCTAAGGGGAAGAACTGAAATGAGGGGAAGCTCTGCTGATTTTATTATCCAATCATGTGCAAGCTAAAATGCTGTTTTTAATTTTCCTTGCATGTCCCCCTCAGATCTACAGCGACTGCACTTCCAAGTGCACTTCCAGTGCAATTTCAAGTGCACTTTGCACTTGTAGTTTGCACTTGTAGTGCAAAGTGGATTTTCCTTTAGTAAATAACCCCCACCATGTATTATAAATATGCAGGCATCCATCTATTACTTGAAGCTGTGGTCTCGGACACTGACCTGTGGTCAACAGTTTCAAGAACTTCACATTCCTGCACATCAGCATCAACATCTTCTTCAGGGTTTGTGGTGAGTTGACTTTCTGGATATTCAGGAGGTGCTGGGTTACTGGTGTCCACACACAGCTCAGATGTTCCTCTCATTTTCTCCTCTATGTGAATTCAAAAAAGGTAAACTTAGCAGACAGATATGTTAGGCTAGAAATAGTAATATGAAAAATTGTTTGGAAGTGTATTTCAATTGTCTGTTTTGGCAGAGATCCAGGCTGAATACATGATTTTTTTTCCCTTTCCAAAGCAGGAATACTCATCTGTTTTGTGCAAGTTGCACACATGGAGATACCCATAGCATCCACTGGAGCACCTGCGTGGGACACCATACCAAGGGGATGTATTGGTGTTTCACACTGGTGCTCCTGCGTCCAGCTGCTGAGTGTCCTCTACTGACACTGAATAAAGTTGACATTTCATTAGTTACGAACACATCTAGACAACAATCTAATGAACTTACAGTAGGTGTCAATCTCGCCGCTTTTATCGTGAGATTGACACCCTGTGAGCCCCGTCGCGGGAGCCAGTGCCGAGCCGGGAAAGGAAAAATTTGTTTTTTACTTTCCCAATGAGTGACAAGCATCGCGGTTCACACTGGTACGGGGATCCGACTTGGAGACCCGCCAATACCAGGCCCCTTGTTTGGTATGAATCTTGAGGGGGAACTCCACACCAAATTATAAATAAAAAAACGGCATGGGTTCCCCCTCCAAGAGCATACCAGGCCCTTAGGTCTGGTACAGATTTTCAGGGGAACCCCTACGCCAAAAAAACGGTGTGCGGTCCCCCCAAAATCCATACCAGACCCTTATCCAAGCACGCAGCCCGACCGGTCAGGAAAGGCGGTGGGGACGAGCGAGCACCCCCCCTCCTGAGCCGTATCAGGCCGAATGCCCTAAACATGGGGGGTGGGTGTTTGGGGAAGGGGGGCACCCTGCGGCCCCCCCACCCCAAAGCACCTTGTCCCCATGTTGATGAGGACAAGGGCCTCTTCTGTGGGCGGGGGGCTTATCGGAATCCGGGAGCCCCCTTTAATAAGGGGGCCCCAGATCCCGGCCCCCCACCCTATGTGAATGAGTATGGGGTGCATCGTACCCCTACCCATTCACCTGGGGAAAAAGTAAAAAAAAAAAACATACTACATAGGGTTTTAAAGTAATTTATTAGACTGCTCCGATGGTCTTCTTCCGACTTCGGGGGTCTCTTCCGACTCCTTCGCACTCTCCGGTTCTTCTTTGCTCTCCGGTTCTTCTCTCGCTCTCTCCGGCTTCTTCTACCGCTCTCCGGTTCTTCTTCCGGGCTCCTCCGCTATCTTCTTGCAGCTCTTTTACTAGCGGAGGAGCCCGGTCTCCTCCGTCCTTCTTCCCTCTTATCTCTTCTTTCTTCTTCCGATGTTGACACAACGCTCTCTCCCGCTGAAATGCAGTGTGCGAGGTGTGGGGCGACTTATATAGGCATAAGGGGCGGGTCACCAGGTGATGTCACATGGTGACCCCGCCCCTTATGGTGTCACAGTCCCAGCATGCCCCAGCATGCTGCGTGCCCGGATAAGGGTCTGGTATGGATTTTGGGGGGACCCCACGCTGTTTTTTCGGCGTAGGGGTTCCCCTGAAACTCCATACTAGACCTAAGGGCCTGGTATGCTCTTGGAGGGGGGAAACCATGCCGTTTTTTATTTAAAATTTGGCGTGGAGTTCCCCCTCTAGATTCATACTAAACACAGTGCCTGGTATTGGCGGGGATCCAAGTTGGATCCCCGCATCAGTGTGCCAGCGCGAGAACCAGTGCGACAGGGATCGCGCTGGTTCTAGAACCCTGTCGCTGAGAACTAGCGCAACGGGATCGCGCTTGAAACACAATATCGGCGGCACCTACTGTATGTTACATAAAAATAGGCCATAACAAATGCATTTAACGTGCATCTCCCAATAATGAAGTATTAGTGATCAAAACAATGTTTCATGTCCCCCGAAAGATTCCTTTGTCGATGAAAATAAAGCTTGCCATTTTAAACTGTAGAACAGTAAAGAACATAACATGGACCAGCACAAAAGTAATAATAGGAACACAGGACAAAAACTTACTTTTTCGCAGCACTTTCCTGATCTTTCTATACTGATCTTACTCTCTCAATTTAAGGTCTGACCAGCATTTTCTCAACTGATCCTTGTTTCATCGTACCCCAAAATTCCTCTGCAGACTTCTCACAACTTTAGCCATGATCTTGGCCTTTCTGGCATTTGGGTTTCTGTAAGGTTCTTGCTTCCCATCATAGTCTGTGCTCACTAAGATGTCCACCATTTCCACCATTTCTTCAAACGACATATTTGTGGTCTTATAGCTCCTCCTGGATATGGAAGTGTCTTTCTCCGGGTTTTCATCATAGCTGCTCTCACCACACACCTGCTGTCTCGCCGCCATTTGCTCTCCCACTTCCCTCAAAAGATAAGAGGTGGGAAATATACTAGAAAGGAGGACAGGGGCAGAGTTTCAGGCATGCGCAGTGTATATAAAGCCATAACGCGTGATCGATGTAACGGCCATAGGAACGATTGGGGCATCGGGGGTTAGTGGCCTATACTGCTTAGATTGAGGCCTAAATTGGGACCAGATTATGAGTTAAGTCTGACATGTCTTCTGTTCTGTCTTGCAGGCATCAGAGAAATAGTAGAGCTTCCCTGTCTGTGGAAGGTGAAAAGTAGGGATTAAAATCAAGAGGAAGGCAGCGATGGAGAAAATTCTGGAATTGGTGAAGCTTCTGTACCCCAGGGCAGACATCAATTTTGTGAAGAGCAAAATTGGAAACCTGAGGAGTACGTTTAAATAGGGAGCACAAGAAGGTCCAGGAATCACAGAGATCGGGAGCATCAGCAGATGACATATATGTCCCCAGACTGTGGTACTACAACAGCCTGTGTTTTTTGTCCAACCAAACCCAACCCAGACCATTACTCACAACACTCCCTTCCACATGGGATGAGGCCACAGCTCCTGAGGGCTACCCTGGTATTTTGACACCGAAGATGTGGAGGAGTCCAGCTTGACCCAGTTATAGCATTGTTGAACATATTTTCTATCCAAAAATAGAATGATTATAACTAGACGTTATTGTTCAAAAATGTCTACCTTAACAAAGTGGTTTCCATATCAATAGACAGTAGTGGCCAAAAATGATTGGGACAAGAAGTGATAGAATGATAGTCTTTTCTATTTCTCCACATTCAATTTGCAAAAGTCATGAGCTATTAATCGTGTGTGATTAATAACCAAGAAAAAAAAAATACAAATTTTGTCCCATTTTTGCAGCCACACAGAATCCAAGATCCCTCCCCCACGCCCTCCTGCTAAAAGGACCATGAAGAGCAGGAACCTAGACAAGGCCACAGCTGCCTTCTTCAGCCACGCAACAACAGCAACTAGTACGGCCCCAGATGCAGGTGAGGCATTTGGCTGTGTGACAGCTAGTAAGTTGAGGGATATAAATGTGGAGCAAAGGAGGATTTGCGAGGAACTAATCCTCCAGTTCCTCAACAAGGGGGGGGGTAGAGAAATTACATCTTAAACACATATCTCTGATTTGGATGCCCCACCTCCACCACCTCCACAGCCACCACAGCAACCCCACCCACCACAGCAGCATGTCGAACATTGGCAGTTCCAGCCCCAAGACACCCAACAAGCCCGCTGGGCTGGGGATTTTCATCCATACAATTCTTAATTAGCTTTTTTTTGTAATTATGATTTTAGCTGTTATACTTTATTTCTTTTTGTATGCAGAGAATGCACTTTTTGGTTAAGTTATTGAATTTTGATTTGGATGGCAGAGAACATGTCTAATTTATTTTAGTTTATTTTTGGAATATAATGCACAAGAAAAAAAATGGCCTAAGCCAATATGGAAGGGAGCATTGATAGTGATGGCCTGGGTTTGGTCTGGTCTGTAAAAAAACGCAGGCTGTTGTAATACCACAGCCTGGGGACATACCGGTCATCTGCTGCTGCTCCCGATTTCTCTGAGTCCAGGACATTCTTGTGCTCCCTATAAATGTACTCTTCAGGTTACCAATTTTGCTCTTCACATAATTGAGGTTTGCCCTGGGGTACAAAGGCTTTACCAATTCCAACAGTTTCTCCATCGCTGCCTTCCTCTTGATTTTTATAGGACCTTCTTGTGATCCCTATTAAGTAAAAAAAAAAAAAAAATGAACAAGGGAATCAGTAGTTGTATCTTTGATCTTCAAAACTATGGGATAATGGTGTTGTGGTAACTTGACACAAAAAAAAATTCTTCTTGATATCACTAGAAAAAAAAAGCCTTTTTAACCACTTCCCGCCCAGTCAATAGCAGATTGACGTCCGGTAGGTGGTTTAGTTATCCTGACTGGTCTGGGATGGAAGGGGGGTGAAAGTACCCAGTATTGAAGTTGTTAAACAACATAAACAATGTCATGTTGTTTTTGAAAACTTTGAGTCAACCCACCATGTAATGGAGACCAACAAAGACAAGCATGTTTGATGTCCAGCCTGTGTAACAACCATGGCTGCCCCCAAAGATACAGTGGAGGAAATGTGTTGTTTAAAGGATTGCCAGGTTAAAAATAGACTGAAAAAAATAAAACAAATGCACCCACCATTTGTAAGGACTGGTAAGCTGCTTTATATTATATTTTTGTTTTGGTGTTTACACAAGCTTTAATTCAATGTTTTTTGTGCCCAGTGTTCAGCTTTATGGTCTAAATAGATTATACACACTTTCTGCATCTACATTGATGAACTGCTTAAAATATAATTTGAGTCACTGACCTGAAATAAGTATACATATCTGTAAAGTGAAAGCATGCAAGTACGCATATCTGTAAGGTGTAATGTAAAGTTAATATCTGTCAGCTAAATCTTCACTACAGAATCCCTGACAAAAACACAGCTGCAAAGAGGACTGTGGTAAACCTAACTTTTTTTTGAACACTGAAATGCCCTGCCCACTCCACTACCACCCGCCTGAAACTGAAAGAGTGGGAGGAAAAATTCTCCAGCATCAGTGGTCAGTAAGAGGAAAAATGGCACAGCGTCAGTGGTCAATAGAACAAAAAGTCTCAATGCCAGTGGTCCGTAGCAAGAAAAAGGCCCCAACGTCAGTGATCAGAAGAAATAAAATCCCTGTGCCAGTGACCAGCAGGAGGAAAAATGCCTTTGCATCAGTGGGCAATAGTAGGAAAAATGTCCTGACATCAGTGATCAGTAGGAGAAAAGATGCCCTAGCATCAGTGGTCAGTAGGAGAAAATATGCCCAGGTGTCCATGTTAGTAGGAGGAAAAAGTGTCCCGACATCAGTGGGCAATAGGAAGTAAAATGCCCCAGCATCAATGTTCGGTAGGAGGAAAACAAAACTGGCATCAGTGGGGGTAAATGGGCTCAGTACCAGTGGTCAGTGTTGACCACTGATGCCAGAGAGGTTGATAGAGGGAAATGTCCTGAATATCAGTGGGCAGTAAAAGGAAAAATGCCCCAGCATCAGTGGTCAGTAGAAGGAAAAATTAACCCAACTTCAGTGTTTAGCAAAAGAAAAAAATGGCCAAATGTTAGTGTTCAGCAGGAGGAAAAAGTGATGTTCCTCCTGACTACTGATGCTAGAGTGGTCAATGGGAGGAAACTTATCACAATTAGAGTTGGACGAACTTCTGATGGGACGTTTCGCGAACGCGATCCGCGAACGTGCCCAAGCGGTTTGCGGCGGGCCCCATTCATTTTAATATCAGGCAAACCTTAAAAACCTCCAGGTCATATTTGCAGCCACAGAATACTTACTAGCTGTGCAGACATAGTCCCACAACATGGACACTGACATACCAGAAGTATTAAGTGAATCTGGGATCGCCACGACAAGCATTCTTTTTTTATCTGTGAAATGTTGTTAATTCAGGAGCACATGAAGGCCATGGAGGAGAGGCAAGGTCAGGCCAGGCTGTAAAGGGGGTGCAGGAGATGATCAGTGCCACAGTCAGGGCAGCGCAGTCCTGTGCCAGTGTCCCAGTGTGCCAACCTGTGCTTGAGCCCCTGACCCCTCCCTCTGCCCGGCCCTTACCCCCACCTATGCGGGGCTCCACTGCGGTGGTCCAGAGGTGCCAGTCCAGTGCTGATCCTCAGCCATGGTGCTGGCACTGCCTGATTGGCTTCTCCGCTGCTATCTCCCTCACTGACACCAGCACTGAGATAGAACACTGACACCAGCACTGCGATAGAGAGCACTGACACCAGCACCGAGATAGAGAGCACTGACACCAGCACCGAGATAGAGAGCACTGACACCAGCACCGAGATAGAGAGCACTGACACCAGCACCGCGATAGAATGCACTGACACCAGCACCGAGATAGAGAGCACTGACACCAGCACCGAGATAGAGAGCACTGACACCAGCACTGACACCAGCAAGTCGCTGCGGGACCCAAAAACATGACACCGCTCCACCTCTTCAAACAGGAGGGTATGGGCATATAGTACGGTGTGCTTTTTTTCTACAAGTGAGCCAAAAGGTAGAAAAAAGGTCCGTGTGCTAGATTATATAAATCATTTATAGTGTTATGCATATACATGGTCTACTGGTCACATGTGTTGAATTCCTCCGAGATCCATGCCTCATTCATTTTTATAAATGTGATGTAGTCAACACTGTCGTGAGCTAGGCGAGTGCGCTTATCGGTCACGATCCCCCCTGCTGCGCTAAACGTCCTTTCGGACCGGACACTGGACGGGGGGCATACCAAGAGTTCCATTGCAAATTGTGCAAGCTCTGGCCAGAGGTCAAGCCTTCCCACCCAGTTGTCCAGGGGTTCATCACTTCTCAGAGCATCCACATCGGTCTAGGCATTCCCTGATGCTGGATCCTGATGACACCTGTCGTTGGGTCGGCTGAAAGAATGATCTCATATCAGAAGTGACCAACACATCTTCAAACCGCCCTCTTCTTGCAGGCGCTGTTGGATTGGTACCCGCAACTCTTTCTCTGGGAGTGGAAATTTCTCTGCTAGCGCACGTAAAACCAGAATGCAGCATTTCTCTAAGCAAGTCTTGGAAGTGCTCCATTCTGACAGCCCTCTGTGATGGTGTTAACATTTCCGCCATTTTTTGTTTGTACCGGGGGTCTAAGTATGTTGCCACCCAGTTATGCTTTTTATACGGGGGTCCCTCTTTAAACACTGGAGCATGAAGGCCCCCATTTGCACAAAACTGGAAGCGGTGTGGTGGCCTGGCTCCTGCTCATCATCCAGGATAATGTCGTCCTCCTCATTCTCCTCCCCTCATCCACAGACAACAACAGGGATCCCATAAAGGTTTAAAGCATGCTCTTCTTGCTCCTTCTCATCCACCCCAGCACCATCCTCCTCTGACTCCTCTTCAGACTCCTGTTGTTGACTTGTCTCAGATAGAGAAGCCCCCCCTGGGAATTTATCCAGCATTGCGACTTCCTCATCTTCCTGCTCCTGCTCCTCGACGGCTTGATCAATGACACGATGCAATGCACACTCCATAAAGAAGGCGTAAGGTACGATGTCACTGATGGTGCCATGGCTGCGACTGATCAGTTTGGTGATCTCATCAAATGGCCGCAGAAGTCTGCATGCGTCGCGCATGAGCAGCCACTGGCGAGGTGAAAAAAAAACAAGCTCCCCAGAACCTGTTCTGCCACAGAGTTCGTACAGGTAGTCGTTAACTGCACGTTTCTGCTGGAGCAGCCTATCAAGCATATACAAGGTTGAGTTCCATTGCGTCGGCCAATCACAAATAAGACATCTGACCGGCAGAGCCATGGCCATGTAAGATCTTCTGAAATGGGCCGAGATTTTCCTTGCCTGCCCCAAGATGTCCTGGACCCCAGGGTATTTGACAACGAATCGCTGCATGACCAAGTTTAAAACGTGTGCCATGCATGGCACATGTGTAATTTTGCCCTGTTTCAGTGTGCTCAGCAGATTGGCACCGTTGTCGCACACCACTTTACCAACTGTCAAATTGAGTGGTGTTAGCCACTGATCTGCCTGTGAACGCAAAGCTGAAAGGAGTGCAGGGCCAGTGTGGCTCTTGGCTTCCAGGCACAACAGACGCAGCACAGCATGGCAACGTCTCACCTGGAATGTCGAATAGGTTCTGGGGATCTTGGGCGGCTCAGCGGAAGAGACGGTACCAGCAGAAAAGGAGGAGTCAGCCAAGGAGGAGAGGGAGGATGGAGTAGGAGGAGAAGAAGAAGAGGCAGGCCTGCATGCAATCCATGGCGGTAAAACCAAATCTACACGGGTGCCACAGGTTACATGCTTGATGGCCGTCAGAAGGTTCACCCAGTGGGCAGTAAAAGTTATATACAGTACCTTCCCTGCCCGTGTTTGCTAGACCACGTGTCTGTGGTCAGATGTATTTTGGCACCGACACTGTGTGCCAGAGATACATTTACTTGCCACTGAACATGGCCATATAGCTCTGGGATGCCCTTCTGTGAGAAATACTACCTTCCTGGGACCTTCCATTGTGGTGTTCCAATGGCCACAAATTTTCGAAAGGCCTCCGAGTCCCCCAGTTTATATGGCAGTAGTTGGCGGGCTATCAGTTCTGACAAGCCATCGGTCAACCGTTGGGCAAGAGGGTTATCCGGCGTCATCAGTTTTTTTACGCTCAAACATTTGGCCCACGGAAGTCTGCCTTTTTCCAGAAAAACGTGAGGACGGCATGATGGAAGGTGGAGTGGAGGACAATTATGTGGAGAGAGGAGAAGGAGAAGTAGAAGAGGCTGGATGGTGAGAGCCTGGAGTGTGGCTTTGTGGGTTCTGAGGGCGTTGCTCCCACTGGGCTCTGTGATGGCAGTTCATCTTAAGGCGGTCGTCCCTAGGTGAGTGTTGGGCTTACCGCGACTTATGCGTTGACTGCAAAGGCTGCAGATGGCAACACTATTGTCAGCAGCGGACACGTTAAAAAAAGCCCACACTGCAGAGCCATGTGTCGGCGTCCTGGGAGCGCCAGATGTGACCGTACATGGTTGATGCCTCGCTCCTGATACATTAGCAGTCTGGTTTGTCCCTCCTGTGCAATGTAAGTTCCGCCTGCTTCTCCTCACTATCTGCTGGTTCATCTCTCCCTCTGAACTCCCCTCCTCTTCCTCTCTTGTGGGCACCCACGTGACGTCCCTAGACACGTCATCATCAACGTCACCTTCCCCACCATTATAATTAGAGATCTCGGAGTAGGCAGCAACAGCAGGGACCAACCTCCTTGGGCTGATCTGGGTACTGTCGTCAGACTACTGAGGGGCGGTTGTTGCTACCTCCTCTTCCTGATCCAATGCCAAGAATGGCTGCGCATTGGAAATGTCTTGTGATGATGGATCGGAAAATAATTCCTGTGACTCAAGCAGAGGGTATATGGTGGTGGTGGTGTTGGTGGTAGTGTCTTTGGGGGTGCACACAGTAGAGAGTGAAGAGGGTGCAGATAGAGAGGATGAGGAGGGTGCAGAAGAGTAAGGCTGAGTGAGCCACTCAACCAAGTCTGGTGTGTCCTTTGACGTAATCGAATGCACCTTCTGCAACTTCCCACTTTGGCTCAAGCCTGGTGCTCCTGCTCTACCGCTACCACTCTGCAGAAGGGCCTGCCTCTTCCTCTGCCTGTCATTTTTTAAATGACCCTGTGACAAAAGTCTCTAGAGAAGTGGAGTATATGTGGAAGAAGGTATTTAACACCCCGCTTCAATCTTTAGTTTTGGGGGACCACTGGTCTATCACACAGGTTATAATACTTTTTTCTAATTGCGTTTGTCACTCTTTGTATTATCGCTGCAGAACCACTCAGCAGTCACAATGCTGCACAGTAGAAATGCACTATACTATGCTTTCTATATTTGAAAGTATTTTATACGTGTATTACACCCCTATATACTGCACACCAAATAGTACACCTATACCAGTCCTTAAAAGGACTTTTGTGGACCTATATTCGTTAGCGATTTGTGTTGCTACAGTCTGTCCCTGTGACACACAGCAACCTCTCCCTACACTGACAAAAGAGCTGCAGAACCGCTCAGCAGTCACAATGCTGCACAGTAGAAATGCACTATAATATGCTTTCTATATTTGAAAGTATATTATAAGTGTATTACACCCCTATATACTGTACACCTATACCAGTCCTTAACCACTTGCCGACCGCCGCACAATGATATACGTCGGCAGAATGGCACGTACAGGCAGGAGTGCGTATATATAAGTCCCTACCTGCCTGCGGGTGGCGGTCGGCATCGTTGGGGGAGCGATCAGAGATGAGGGGGAGGCTACTCATTCGTGGCCACCCCCTCGCGATCTCTCCCGGCCAATCAAACACTTCCTCTAGCCCTGTCATGTAAACAGGGTTAGAGGAAGTGATGTCATCCCTAACGGCCGCGGGTGGGGGGCCACCCCCTCGCGTTCGCTCCCGGCCAATGAAATGCTTCCTCTGGCTCTGTATTGTAACCGACACAGAGGAGATAAGATACGTGAGTTACACTACACAAACACTACACTACACTACACTTTCAGTAGAACACTCTAGGCACACTTTTCACCCCCCGCCCCCCCCCCCCCCCCCCCCCGATCGCCCCCCTGCACCCCCTGTCACAGTGACACCAAAGCATTTTTTTTTTTTTTTTTACTGTTTACTGCATTGGTGCATTGTGACTGTAATAACTGTTAGGGCAGTTAGATTTAGCCCCCTTTAGGTCTAGGAACCCCCCCTAATAAAGGTTTAACCCCGTGATCACCCCCGTCACCAGTGTCACTAAGCGATCGTTTTTTTGATCGCTGTATTAGTGTCACAGTTGACGCTAGTTAGGGAGGTAGGTATTTAGGTTCGCTGCAGCATTTTATAGCGTCAGGGACCCCCCATATACTACCTACTAAAGGTTTTAACCCCCTGATTGCCCCCTAGTTAACCCTTTCACCAGTGATCACCATATAACTGTTACGGGTGACGCTGGTCAGTTAGTTTATTTTTTATAGTTTCAGGGCACCCGCCGTTTATTACCTAATAAAGGTTGAACCCCCTGATCGCCCGGCGGGTGATATAAGTAAGGTTTTAGAGTCAAATAGGGTCTGCGTTGCCCCAGGCAGCGTCGGGTTAGTGCCAGTACCGCTAATACCCACACACGCAGCATACACCTCCCTTAGTGGTATAGTATCTGAACAGATCGATATCTGATCTGATTAGATCTATACTAGCGTCCCCAGCAGTTTAGGGTTCCCAAAAACGCAGTGTTAGCAGGATCAGCCCAGATACCTGCTAGCACCTGCGTTTAGCCCCTCCGCCCAGCCCAGCCCACCCAAGTGCAGTATCGATCGATCACTGTCACTTACAAAACACTAAGCACACATAACTGCAGCGTTCGAAGAGTCAGGCCTGATCCCTGCGATCGCTAACAGTTTTTTTGGTAGCGTTTTGATTCAGTCGCTAACAGTCAGGAGCTTTTTTTTTCCTGTGAGTCTCAGTAGTGTACTACTAAATTTAGAGCCCAAAATGGCAAATCGAACGTACACTAGTGAACAGGCCTACATGTTTCTGAGCCAGACAGATAGTGAAGAGGAGGTCACTCATCTGTCAGAATCAGGCTCAGAATACGATCCAGTAGACGACAGCGGCTCCATGACAGATAGCTCTGACGGCGGAGTTGTGGTCCCTGCTAAGGTCAGGCCTACCAGACCCGAAACTAGCAGAGACGTACTAGTTTCGCTATTCCTTCTGGTGAACTGGCAAGCACCAGCGGCCTAGTACACCCTGGACGTACATCCAGCACTGCAGTATCACGTGGTGACGTGGCGAGTCCCATAAGTGCAGTTCAAGCTGGCGAGGTGGCAAGCACAAGTAGTGTCCCGCTGCCACCAAGAAGAAGACAAAGACAGGCCCGTCGTGCCTATAGTGCCCTTCCTGCAGAATTCGCCAATCCTGATTGGGTGCCCACCACTGGCCAACCCGGTATTCAGGTGGAAACAGTTGATTTTATGTCACTTGATTTTTTTTTGCTGTTTTTCACCGAAGATCTCTATAGATCTATTATGGACCAAAGCAATTTGTACGCTGGTCAACACATCGCCGCTAATCCCTAGTTGTCCTCCCTTGCCAGAGATTGGAGACCAATTACGGTCCCCGAATTTAAGCTCTTTCTGGGCCTTTCCCCCATCATGGGCATAGTTAAAATGGGTACGTTGCATTCATATTGGTCCACTGAGCCAATGTACCATACGTACGATCTCTGCTTCAATGTCCAGGGCACGATACGAGATGATTTTGCGGTTCATGCACTTCAATGACAATGAACTCTGTCGTCCTCGTGGAGACCCTGCATACGATCGGTTCTACAAAATTCGGCCCCTCATAAACCATTTCAACCAACGTTTTGCAGACTTGTTTACTCCCCATCAAGTTGTCTGCGTTGACGAGTCCCTAATTAAGTTTTCTGGCCACTTGTCATTCAAACAATACCTTCACAGCAAGTGTTCCAAATACGGGGTCAAGATGTATAAGCTCTGTGACAGGGCCACAGGCTATACATGTAGTTTTATGGTTTATGAGGGCAAAGATAGCCACGTAGAGCCGACAAACTGCCCTGACTACATAGGGAGCGCTGGCAAGATTGTGTGGGACTTGGTGTCACCCTTATTCGGAAAGGGGTACCACTTGTACGTGGACAATTATTACACGAGCGTGCCACTGTTTAGTCATTTGTTTGATCAGCAGATTGGAGCATGTGGCACAGTGCGACCTAATCGCTGGGGCTTTCCCCAGTGGCTTGTAGATTCCTGTCTTAGGCTGGGGGAGAGAGCCTGCTTGAAGTGTAATAACTTGCTCGCTATGAAGTGGAGGGATAATAAGAATGTTTTCGTTCTTACCTCCCTTCATGCAGACACGACGGTCCAAATTACTACGGCGGCTGGTGTTGTGACGAAACCCCTCTGTGTCCACGAGTATAACCAAAACATGGGAGGGGTGGACCTCAACGACCAGTTGTTGGCGCCGTACCTAGTTGCCCATAAGGCTAGACGCTGGTACAAAAAAGTGTCTATTTACTTATTCCAATTGGCTTTGCTGAACGCTCATGTGCTATACGGAGCTTCAGGACGTACTGGATCCTTCCTTAAATTCCAGGAAGAGATCATCGGAGCCCTTCTGTTTCCAGACGGTGCTCCACCTCACCTTCCCAATCCCAATGCAGTTAGCTGGCTGCATGAGCTGCATTTTATTTATGTCCTCCCGAGTACCCCTACCCAACGAGCCCCCCAAAGAAAATGTTGTGTCTGCAGAAAGCGCAGATTTAGGCATGACACCCGCTATTATTGTCCCTGCTGTCCTGACAATCCTGGTCTTTGCATCGGTAAATGTTTTGAACGCTACCATACACTAGTTGAGTATTAGCGTAGGGTACAGCATTGCACAGACTAGGCACACATTTTCAAGAATGCCATCGCATTTTGAGACCAAAACCGCTGGAACCTTTACAACAGTTCCATTAGAACTGTTACAGTTACAAAAAAAGTGTAAAAAAAAAAAGTAAAAAATAAAAAAACAAAAAAAATATAAAATAAAAAAACAAAAAATAGTTGTCGTTTTATTGTTCTCTTTCTCTATATTCTCTCTCTATTGTTCTTCTCTTTTTTACTGTATTCTATTCTGCAATGTTTTATTGTTAACCATTTTTTTGTTTTCAGGTACGCCATTCAGTTGCAGCGCGGATTTATTTATCTTGACAGCAACAGCGTTTGCTCCCACGATACATAAAGCCGCGACTCCAACGCTGTAGGAGGTGATTTCACCACCACAGTTAAAAAAAAAGAGCATATATGCCGAAGCATGGGGGGCAGCAGGGGCGGAGGAGTGATTTGCTCCTAATGCCGCCTACATACGGTCGAAATTCCGACAGAGGCTTGCCCATGGAAAAGTCTGACCGTGTGTACGCGGCATAACTTTTGTGCGGGAGGATGCCCCCATGCTTCGGCATATATATATTTTAGGCACAGGTTGCGTTAAAAAATGTTTTTTTTTTTTACTATGTTTTTTTGTATTTGCTTTGCAGGTATGGTAAATCTTACTGTTATACTGTAATGTTACTTTGTTTTATTGTTAACCATAACTTGCTTAGCAGGTACGCCATTCAGCTGCAGCGTGGATTTATTTATCTTGACAGCAACAGTGTTTGCTCCCACGATACATAAATCCGTGACTCCAGCGCTGTTGGAGGTGATTTCACCACCACAGTTAAAAACAAAATGGTGCATGTATGCCCATCATTAGAAGTGGGTGGATGAAGGGAGGTATTCTAATGGTGGGCATACCCACCGATCAATCTTTTTTTTTTTGTTCAGCCCACAGGCTGCATGAAAAAAAAGATTACAATATATGCCAAACAAGGGCCAGCAACGTACTGGTATGTTGCTGGACTTTGAGTGGTTATACCAGAATGATGCCGGCGGGTTTAGGTATTATCTTGGTATCATTATTTTCAGCCAGCGGTCGGCTTTCATGTAAAAGCAATCCTAGTGGCTAATTAGTCTCTAGACTGCTTTTACAAGCAGTGGGAGGGAATGCACCCCCTCCCACCATCTTCCATGGTTTTCTCTGGCTCTCCTGTCCCAACAGGGAACCTGAGAATGCAGCCGGTGGTTCCGCCAGCTGACCATAGAGCTGATCAGAGACCAGAATGGCTCCAATCATCTCTATGGCCTAAGAAACCGGAAGCTACGAGCATTTCATGACTTATATTTCGCCGGATATAAACAGCGCCATTGGGAAATTGGGAAAGTATTTTATCACACCGATCTTGGTGTGGTCAGATGCTTTGAGGGCAGAGGACAGATCTAGGGTCTAATGGACCCCAATTTTTTCAAAAAAGAGTACCTGTCACTACCTATTGCTATCATAGGGGATATTTACATTCCCTGAGATAACAATAAAAAAGATAAAAAATATATATAAATGAAAGGAAAAGTTGAAAAAAAAAAAAAAAAGCAAAATCAATAATAATAAAAAAAAAAAAAAAAAGCACCCCTGTCCGCCCCAGCTCTCGCGCAAAGGCGAACGCAAGCGTCAGTCTGGCGTCATATGTAAACAGCAATTGCACCATGCATGTGAGGTATCACTGCGAAGGTTAGATCGAGGGCAGTCATTTTAGGACTAGACCTCCTCTGTAAATCTAAAGTGGTAACCTGTAAAGGCGTTTAAATGCTATTAAAAATGTATGTAGTTTGTCACTGCTGCACGTTTCTGCGCAATTTTAAAGCATGTCGTGTTTGGTATCCATGTACTCATCAAATATTTGGGCAAGATAGTGTGTTTTAGTGCATTAAAATTTAAAAAAGTGTGTTTTTTCCAAAAAAAAATGCGTTTGAAAAATCGCTGAGCAAATACTGAGTGAAAAAAAAAATGAAACACCCAACATTTTAATCTGTAGGGCCTTTGCTTTAAAAAAAATATATATTTTTTGGGGGTTCAATGTAATTTTCTTGCAAAAAAAAAGAATTTTCTCATGTAAACAAAAAGTGTCAGAAAGGGCTTTGTCTTCAAGTGGTTAGAAGAGTGGGTAATGTGTGACATAAGTGTCTAAATGTTGTGCATTAAATGCCAGGACAGTTCAAAACCCTCCCAAATGACCCCATTTTGGAAAGTAGACACCCCAAGCTTTTTGCTGAGAGGCATGTCGAGTCCATGGAATATTTAATATTTTGACACAAGTTGCGGAAAAAATTATTATTATTATTATTTAATTTTTTTTTGCCCAAAGTTGTCACTAAATGATATATTGCTCAAACATGCCATGGGCATATGTGGAATTACACCCCAAAATACATTCTGCTGCTTCTCCTGAGTACGGGGATACCACATGCGTGAGACTTTTTGGGAGCCTAGCCACGTACGGGACCCCAAAAACCAAGCACCACCTTCAGGATTTCGAAGGGTGTGAATTTTTGAATTCACTCCTCACTGCCTATCACAGTTTCAGAGGCCATGGAATGCCCAGATGGCACAAAATACCCCCAAATGACCCCATTTTGGAAAGTAGACACCCCAAGCTATTTGCTGAGAGGTATGGTGAGTATTTTGCAGATCTCGCTTTTTGTCACTTAGTTTTGAAAATTGAAAAAAGAAAAAAAAATGTTTTCTTTTCTTTCTTCATTTTAAAAAAAAAATGAGAGCTGCAAAATACTCACCATGCCTCTCAGAAAATAGCTTGGGGTGTCTACTTTCGAAAATGGGGTCATTGGGGGGGGGGGGGGGTTTGTGCCATCTGGGCATTTATGGCCTTCAAAACTGTGATAGGTAGTGATAGGTAGTGAGGAGTAGGGATGGGCCCGGTGCTCGATTCGAACCCACGTTCGAATCGAGCACCGGGCGTTCGCTCGCTCGGCGAGCCCAGAACTATTTGGGCCGTTCGCATCACATTCGTGTGATGCGAGCGGCCCCGCAATGCATTCTTCTCAGCAGCACCCATAGGACTTCTAGTGTGTTAGTGGCATCACACAGAGCTCCTATATTTTCTTCCCAGAAGCACCCATAGGACTTCTAGTGTGTTAGTGGCATCACACAGAGCTCCTATATTTCTTCCCAGAAGCACCCATAGGACTTCTAGTGTGTTAGTGGCATCACACAGAGCTCCTATATTTTCTTCCCAGAAGCACCCATAGGACTTCTAGTGTGTTAGTGGCATCACACAGAGCTCCTATATTTTCTTCCCAGAAGCACCCATAGGACTTCTAGTGTGTTAGTGGCATCACACAGAGCTCCTATATTTTCTTCCCAGAAGCACCCATAGGACTTCTAGTGTGTTAGTGGCATCACACAGAGCTCCTATATTTTCTTCCCAGAAGCACCCATAGGACTTCTAGTGTGTTAGTGGCATCACACAGAGCTCCTATATTTTCTTCTCAGCAGCACCCATAGGACTTCTAGTGTGTTAGTGGCATCACACAGAGCTCCTATATTTTCTTCCCAGAAGCACCCATAGGGCTTCTAGTGTGTTAGTGGCATCACACAGAGCTCCTATATTTTCTTCCCAGAAGCACCCATAGAACTTCTAGTGTGTTAGTGGCATCACACAGAGCTCCTATATTTTCTTCTCAGCAGCACCCATAGGACATCTAGTATGTTAGTGGCGTCACACAGAGCTCCTATATTTTCTTCCCAGAAGCACCCATAGGACTTCTAGTGTGTTAGTGGCATCACACAGAGCTCCTATATTTTCTTCCCAGAAGCACCCATAGGACTTCTAGTGTGTTAGTGGCATCACACAGAGCTCCTATATTTTCTTCCCAGAAGCACCCATAGGACTTCTAGTGTGTTAGTGGCATCACACAGAGCTCCTATATTTTCTTCCCAGAAGCACCCATAGGACTTCTAGTGTGTTAGTTGCAGCACACAGAGCTCCTATATTTTCTTCTCAGCAGCACCCATTTTTTATACTATATACACTACCGACTACAATGGCTGGAAGACCGCCAAGGAGAGGCAGAGCGTGCCGAGGCAAGAACACAGGGCAGGCAGGCTCTGTTTCTAGAGACAACAGTGCTGGCCGTGGACGTGGTCGTGCATCGTCATCAGCACGTGGCCATGGGACACGCTTGTCTTTGTTTTCGGCAGCTGGACATGTGGAGCCGCATCATGCCGAAGGCTTGGTAGAATGGATGACCAAGCCCTCCTCATCCTCCTCATCCTCTCTCACCCAGGCTCAGGGTACTGGCAGAGCAGCTGCCAACGTGTACTCAATGGCATCATCAGCCACCCCTTCCCTAGACCCACCATGTCCTCCTGAGGAGTCCCCCGAACTCTTTGAGCACAGTGTTGGGTACATGCTCCAGGAGGATGTCCAACGATTCGAAGGCTCGGATGATGATACCCAGCTTGAGGAAGGCAGTAGTGTGCGCGCAGAGAGAGGGGATGCTGAAGGACAGCAATCTGCAGTACTGTTCCACCAGCTGCAGCTTACTGCCAGGTTTGCTCTAGTGGTGAAGAGGGAGGGGATGATGAGGTCACTGACTCCACGTGGGTGCCTGAAGGGAGAGAGGAGGAGGAGGAGGAGGAGGAGGATGCGGCGTCACATGTTCAACGAGGCAGGATGCCCCCTGGAGGCCAGCTAGAGGCCAGCACAGCAACTGTTCCACACCGCAGAGCTCCGCCTGTGCAGGGCGCTGCCTCTGCACGTTATCACAAAAGTTCTTTGGTGTGGGCCTTTTTTGGGACGAGTGCATCAGATCGCACCACTGCTATTTGCAATATTTGTCTCAAGCGTATCTCGCGTGGCCAAAACATCAGCCGCTTGGGCACCACAAGCATGAGCAGACATATGTCGACCTGCCATGCAGCTCGTTGGCAAGCACACATAAAAGACCCACACCAAAGAACAAAGCGGACCTCTCCTTGCTCCTCATCAGCTGGGATCTCCATCCCCACTATATCTTCAGTCCTCTCTGAAAGCTGCTCTGAGAGGACTGAAGGTGTAGAATTACGTGTGTCACAACCAAGTACACCGACGTCCGACTGTAGCAGGCAAATTTCCCTGCCCCAGCTGCTGGACCGTCGAAAGAAGTATACTCCCAGCCATCCACATGCCCAGCGGTTGAATGCTAGCTTGGCTAAATTGCTAGCACTTCAACTGCTGCCTTTTCAGTTGGTAGACTCGGCCCCCTTCCGTGAGTTTGTTCAATGTGCGGTTCCTCAGTGGCAGGTTCCCAAACACCACTTTTTCTCACGGAAGGCGATTCCGTCTCTCTACCGGCATGTGGAAGGCAATGTCCATGCCTCGCTGGATAGGGCCGTCAGCGGTAAGGTGCATATTACTGCTGACTCATGGTCCAGCAGGCATGGACAGGGACGTTATCTTTCTTTCACGGCCCATTGGGTCACTCTATTGGCAGCTGGGAGGGATGCAGGACAAGGTGCAGTAGTGTTGGAGGTTGTTCCGCCACCACGGCTCCAAAATGCTACTACTGGTTGTGACACACCTCTCTCCTCCACCCCCTCCTCTTCTTCTTCCTCCAGTGCTCTGTCCTCGGAACCAGCGGTGCTCCGTAGGCGTACAAGGGGCTACGCGAGTACGCAGGCAAAAAGATGCAATGCCGTGCTTGCGCTGGTGTGTTTGGGGGACAGGAGCCACACTGGGCCAGAGGTTCTGGCAGCTCTGCAGGGGCAGGCCGAGAGGTGGTTGACGCTACGCCAGCTTAAGCCAGGAATGGTCGTTTCTGACAATGGCACCAACCTCCTCTCTGCCCTGCGACAGGGGCAGCTCACCCATGTGCCCTGTATGGCTCACGTCCTCAACCTGGTGGTGCAGCGGTTCTTGGGCAGGTTCCCAGGCTTACAGGATGTCCTGAGGCAGGCCAGGAAAGTCTGTGTGCATTTCCACTGATCTTATAATGCCAGTGCTCGGCTGACTGAGCTGCAAAAGGAGCTGAACCTGCCCAAGAACCGCCTAATATGTGACATGCCCACCAGGTGGAACTCAACGTTGGCCATGCTGCAGCGACTGCACACGCAGCAGAGGGCCATCAATGAGTACCTTCGCGACTACGGCACCAGGACAGGGTCAGGGGAGCTTGGCTTTTTTTCCCCACGCCAGTGGAGCATGATCAGGGATGCATGCACTGTCCTCTCACCATTTGAGGAGGCCACGAGGATGGTGAGCAGTGACAGTGCATGCATCAGTGACACTGTACCTCTTGTCCACCTGTTGGAGCATACGTTGCGTGGGATAATGGACAGGGCACTTGAGGCAGAACAGAGGCAGGAAGAGGAGGACTTCCTTGCCTCTCAAGGCCCCCTTTATCCAGACAGTGTTCATTCTCTCCCACCCATCACACAGGAAGAGGATGAGGAGGAGGAGGAGGAGGATTGTGTGAGCATGGAGGTGGAGCCTGGCACTCAGCATCAGCAGCAGCAGTCTTTTAGGGATGATGTACAGTCCCAACAAACCAGTGGACTTGTACGTGGCTGGGAGGAGGTGGCTGGCGATCATGTCATCCTCAGTGACCCAGAAGACTCCGGACCGAATGCCTCAGCTAACCTACGCTGCATGGCCTCCCTGATCCTGCAAAGCTTGCGGAAGGATCCTCGTGTTCTTCGGATCAAGGAGAGGGACCATTACTGGCTAGCCACTCTCCTTGATCCACGGTACAAGGGTAAGGTTGCGGACCTTATCTTGCCGTCGCAGAGGGAGCAGAGGATGAGACATCTCAGGGAGGCCTTGCAGAAAGGTCTGTGCAACGCGTTCCCAGAAACTGGGAGGTTACAAACTCCTGGTCCTGGATGACGAGTTGCTGAGGCTTCGGTCAGTAGCAGAAGGAGCGGTGGGGAAGGTGGACGTCTGACCGATGCGTTCAGACAATTTTTTAGTCCGCAGCCCCAAGGTATGATCGGTTCCAGCAACCATCGCCAGCGTCTGATATACATGGTGCAGGAATACCTAGGGGCAAGGTCAGACTTGGACACCTTTCCCACCGAAAATCCTCTGGCTTACTGGGTCCTGAGGATGGATCACTGGCCAGAGCTTGCACAGTATGCAATTGAGCTACTGGCCTGTCCTGCATCCAGCGTTATTTCCGAACGCACATTCAGTGCTGCTGGAGGATTTGTCACCGATCATAGGGTGCGCCTGTCCACCGACTCGGTTGATCGACTGACCTTCATAAAAATGAATCAGTCTTGGATCACCACCAGCTACCAGGCACCTGAAGCGGATATAACTGAATAATTTATAATGTCACATCCCTTCAAGACTGCCTATGCTGATGCTGAGTTTTCTGCCAGCAATCTGGCGGCCAGAAAAAGCTTTTTTGAGCTTCAGTGTGCATGGAGCCTAATACTTAAAACCTAGCCTGTTAGTGGGCCCTGAGGACAGGGTTGATGACCACTGCCCTAGTGGATATGTTAACTGATACCAAAAATGCCCCAACCCACAAATGGAAAACTATTTGTTGAAAACCTGGCAGGAAGTATATGCATTATTCTCAGTCAGGAACATGCCTTTTATCTTTTTCTCACGTTGGAGTCATGATACATGGTGTCTCATGTAACTTTGGTCATGTGCACTTGGCAGTATATACTGTATAGATGACTTAAAAAGTCTATGGGGTTGATTTACTAAAGGCAAATAGACTTTGCACTTTGCAAAGTGCAGTGCAGTTGCTCCAGAGCTTAGTAAATGTGGTAAAGCTTCACTTTGCAAAGCATACCCAATCACGTGGAAGGAAAATTAAAAAAAAAAACTGTATTTTTGCTTTCGCATGATTGGATGTTGGAAGTAAGCAGAGCTTCTGCTCATTTACTAAGCTCTGGAGCAACTGTGCTTGCAGAGTGACACTTGCCTTTAGTAAATCAACCCCTATGTTTCTAATCTAAAATTATCGTATATATATTTTTTTATAATCAGATATTTATTGAGATTTTACAGTACAAAAAAAGCTAATGGATCACAGTTAACTAAGAATATGCACTGTACACAACTCCATAAGGCCACCAAAATGAACAACAAGGGGTTTATTAACTAAAGGCAAATCCACTTTGCACTACAAGTGCACTGCAAATGCACTTGGAAGTGCAGTCGCTGTAGATCTGAGGGGGATATGCAAGATAAATAAAAAACAGCATTTTAGCTTTCACATGATTGGATTATAGAAATCAGCAGAGCTTCCCCATCATTTCAGATCTTTCCCTCAGATCTACAGTGACTGCACTTCCAAGTGCACTTGCAGTGCAAAGTGGATTTGCCTTTAGTAAATCAACCCCCATGAACAGTGGGCACAATAAGGCGCCCACATCATGGGAATGTGGTCACCATAAAATAATACAAAAAAAATATACATATTTTTTAAAGTTTTGACAAAAAAAAATCAGTCACGAGGCAAGGAGCGGGGAAAACGTTTTACCTCAGAATCAAGAGGCTATATAAGCCTCCTGTGTGACTGACCTTTTCACATTTGCCCTGAGGCGGCTTGAACTGGAGCTCCCCTTCCCTCCCACCCTTCGCTGGCACCATTATGTGGTTATGTCCCCCTTGGATCAAGGGGGGACTTGGTTATATGAATTGATTTATTTATAGCTTGAGTCCTATGACTTTCATTGATTATTTTGAATAAAGTTATTTAATGTATTTAATACCAATAAAGGTGCCGCGGCCATTTAAACACCAATCTGCTTTACTGTGTTTATTTATTTAGTATATAGTGCGACCTACAATCCCATGTGTCTATAGTGCTGAAAGGATGGTTGGCTATTGAGGTAAGACCAGCACATGTAATACAATCCTTGAGAAATATCAGGTTAACCTCCTGAGCATAGGTCATTAGTAAATCATCCAGTACATACGATATAAGAAGCGGTATTGCATACAGAACAGAACGCAAAGACAAAAAAAAAAGTGGGGGGGGACAAACAAGCAGGACCTGAGAAGAAAGATCCAGGGTAAATATGTTCACAGTAAATATAGGGGGATCACAAAGGGGCGTGTAGAATACTGTATATTGGTTGCATAATTGGAAGGCTTATAACACTATCATTACATATGCTTAAAAGTTTTCAATCGTCTGGGATTTCTTCAGAATAATACATCTAACCCATCCATACATACCAGGAACTTATCCAACTGATTTCTGACCGAAGAATGTATGTACCCATCGTTCTGCTTCCATAATGGTGTTCACCTCCCGCTTCCAATCTGCCACTGTGGGGCAAGCAGCCTTTTTCCAATAACGTGGAATCAGGCTTTTTGCTGCATTTAACAAATAAGGGTGACACTCTTACTATATAGTTTAACAGAAGAGGGGATATAATAAAAGATAAATTGTCATAGAGTGCAAGTGACCAGTCAAAGAGTTGTCTTTTTAACCACTTGCCAACTGTATAACTTACATATACAGCAGCAAGGTGGCACTGATGCGCCAAATCACATGTTCCTAGTATGTGATCTGACACTTTCAGGTAGGGGATGCGCATGCAGGTGAGCTGATCTGTGGGTACCACAGACTCAATATCCACCGGTACCTGCTGATCATCCAGCACAGAGGCAGAATGGCGGTCTGCTTATGTAAACAAGGCAGATTGCCATTCTAAAAGGAGGGAAGGCATTGAGCCTGTGTTCCTGCAAAGCAGGGACATGGATCCATGTCTTCCCCTAGTAAAAGCACCTCCCACAGTTTACTAAGGCTCGGTTCCCACTTAAGATGGATCTGGCTCACAGCAGGGGTCCGTTGCGTCCTGGTTCATTGGTTAAGGTGCGATTTCAGTCCCAAATTTGGGCTGAATTCAGACATGAAATGGGCCAAAAGATGCACAGCGTTTTTCTGCCAAACGCACCGGACCCACTGTGGAGATATGTGAACCGGCTCTATAGAGAGCCGGTCAAAATTTCCTGCTATTGTGAATTGGATGCGAGGATCCCGCATCCTATTCGCAATGGTGTGAACTCAGTCTTAAACACAGGCTAGGCACACAGTTAACCCTTTGATCGCCCTCTGATGTACCATATTTTTAGCACTGATCACTGTATTAGTGTCACTGGTCCCCAAAAAGTGTCAGATAGTGTCCGACTGTCCACCGTAATATCGCTGTCCCGCTATAAGTCACTGATTACTAGTTAAAATTATATGTATCCCATCGTTTTTAGAAGCTATAACTTTTGTGCAAACCAATCAATATACGCTTTTTGGGATTTTTTTTTACCAAAAATATATAGAAGAATACATATTGGCCTAAATTGATGAAGAAATTAGATATTTAAAATGTTTTTATATGTTTTATAGCAAAAAGTAAAATATATTGTTTTTTGTTTTTTTTAAATTGTCTGCCTTTATTTGTTTATAGCGCAAAAAATAAAAAGAAAGCTCTATTTATGGGAAAAAAAGGACATACATTTTTATTTGGGTACAGCGTTGCATGACTGCGCAACTGTCAGTTAACCACTTTAAGACCGCCTAACACACATATACTGCGGCAGGACCGCTCTGTTGCAGGAAACAACATGCCCATTCGTTGTTTCGTGTAATAGATGCTGTGGGCGCATGAAGATGCTGTTGTCACTCCACAGAGAGACAGAACGGGGATCTGCCTTTGTAAACAAGACAACAAAAACGAGACAACACTGAAATCTGCTTAGTGCTTGGAAACAGCGATCTCTGATAGGGCTTGGAAACAGCGATCTCTGAGGTTGATTTACTAAAGGCAAATCCACTTTGCACTAAAAGTGCACTGGAAGGGCAGTCGATGTAGATCTGAGGGGAAGATCTGAAATGAGGGGAAGCTCTGCTAATTTTATCATCCAATGATGTACAAGCAAAAATGCTGTTTTTTATTTTCCTTGCATTTCCCCCTCAGATCTACAGCCACTGCACTTGCAGTGCAAAATGGATTTGCCTTTAGTAAATAAACCCCCCTGTGTTGTTCCAGTGAGCCCATTCCCCACACAGTTAGAACATTTACTAAAGGCAAATCCACTTTGCACTACAAGTGCACTTGGAAGTGCAATAGGAGGTTCAGTCGCTGTAGATCTGAGGGGGACATGCAAGGAAAATTGTATATGATCGGATGATAAAATCAGCAGATCTTCCCCTCAGATCTAAAGCGACTGCATTTCCAAGTGCAAAGTAGATTTGCCTTTAGTAAATCAACCCCCGAGATCACAGATCACTGCCATTACCAGTAAAAACAATTAAAAAAAAAATAAAAGTCCATAAATCTATCCCCTATTTTGTAGACGCTATAACTTTTGTGCAAACCAATCAATATACGCTTATTGTGTTTTTTTGTCAGAATACATATTGGCCTAAACTAATGAATACATTTTTTTTTTCATATATATAATTTTTTGGATATGTATTATAGCAGAAAATTAAAAAAATATATATTTTTTTTAATTGTTTATAGCGCAAAATATAAGAACCGCAGAGGTAATCAAATATCACCAAAAGAAAGCTCTATTTGTGGGAAACAACGTCGCACGACAGCGGAAGTGTCAGTTAAAGTGATGCAGGGCCGTATCACAAAAAATGGGCTGGTCATTAAGAGGGTAAATCCTTCTAGGGCTGAAGTGGTTAAAACTATGCAGTGCTGTATGGCATAGTCAGAAAGGGGGGGAAATCTTCCGGAGGTCAAGTGGTTATATTTCTGAACAAAGCAGATATGAAACTATTTGCGTACTTTACTTTATTATTATCTCGTCTTGACTATTGCAACTCCCTTCTCATTGGCCTGCCTCTCCATAGGCTACCCCCTCTTCAGTCTATCATGAATGCTGCTGCCAGACTTATCCACCTTACCAACCGTTCAGTGACTGCCAACCCTCTCCTCCAATCCCTACACTGGCTCCCGATCACCCAGCGAATTAAATTCAAAATACTAACCACAACTTACAAAGCCATCCACAACTCTGCCCCGAGCTACATCACCAATCTTGTCTCCAAATATATCCCTAATCGTCCTCTCCGCTCTTCTCAAGACCTCCTCCTGTCAAGCTCCCTTGTCTCCTCCTCCCATGCTCGTCTCCAGGATTTCTCCAGAGCCTCTTCCATCCTCTGGAACTCACTACCTCAACCTGTCCGGCTATCCCCTACTCTAGCTACCTTCAGGCGATCCCTGAAAACTCATCTCTTCAGGGAAGCCTATCACGTCTCCAACTAATCTTTTACCACTTCCATCAGCTCATTCCCCACAGTTACAACCTTTTGTACCACCTCCCCCACCCTATTAGATTGTAAGCTCTTCTGAGCAGGGCCCTCTTAATCCTCTTGTATTTTATTGTATTATAACTGTATTGTCTCCCTTTTATATTGTAAAGCGCTGCGTAAACTGTTGGTGCTAGATAAATCCTGTAATAAATAAAAAATAAAAATAAACTGAGCAAAATGATTGGTAACTGCCTGCCGACCATATAACTTACATATACAGAAGCAATATCACATACCTAGTAAATTATCTTGTACTTCTGGGTCTGGGGCGCGCATGCCCACCGCCGGCAACCCATTCCCACTGTGATTATACAGTGCCTTGCGAAAGTATTCGGCCCCCTTGAACTTTTCAACCTTTTGCCACATTTCAGGCTTCAAACATAAAGATATAAAATTGTAATTTTTTGTGAGGAATCACCAACAAGTGGGACACAATTGTGAAGTGGAACGAAATCTATTGGATTGTTGAAACTTTTTTAACTAATAAAAAAATGAAAAGTGGGGCGTGCAAAATTATTCGGCCCCCTTGCGTTAATACTTTGTAGAGCCACCTTTTGTTGCGATTACAGCTGCAAGTCCCTTGGGGTATGTCTCTATCAGTTTTGCACATCGAGAGACTGAAATTCTTGCCCATTCTTCCTTGCAAAACAGCTCGAGCTCAGTGAGGTTGGATGGAGAGCATTTGTGAACAGCAGTTTTCAGCTCTTTCCACAGATTCTCGATTGGATTCAGGTCTGGACTTTGACTTGGCCATTCTAACACCTGGATACGTTTATTTGTGGACCATTCCTTTGTAGATTTTGCTGTATGTTTGGGATCATTGTCTTGTTGGAAGATAAATCTCCGTCCCACTTTCAGGTCTTTTGCAGACTCCAACAGGTTTTCATCCAGAATGGTCCTGTATTTGTCTGCATCCATCTTCCCCTCAATTTTAACCATCTTCCCTGTCCCTGCTGAAGAAAAGCAGGCCCAAACCATGATGCTGCCACCACCATGTTTGACAGTGGGGATGGTGTGTTGAGGGTGATGGGCTGTGTTGCTTTTACGCCAAACATATCGTTTTGCATTGTGGCCAAAAAGTTCGATTTTGGTTTCATCGGACCAGAGCACCTTCTTCCACATGTTTGGTGTGTCTCCCAGGTGGCTTGTGGCAAACTTTAGACGAGACTTTTTATGGATATTTTTGATAAATGGCTTTCTTCTTGCCACTCTTCCATAAAGGCCAGATTTGTGCAGTGTACGACTGATTGTTGTCCTATGGACAGACTCTCCCACCTCAGCTGTAGTTCTCTGCAGTTCATCCAGAGTGATCATGGGCCTCTTGGCTGCATCTCTGATCAGTCTTCTCTTTGTCTGAGCTGAAAGTTTAGAGGGACAGCCAGGTCTTGTTAGATTTGCAGTGGTCTGATACTCCTTCCATTTCAAAATGATCGCTTGCACAGTGCTACTTGGGATGTTTAAAGCTTGGGAAATCTTTTTGTATCCAAATCCGGCTTTAAACTTCTCCACAACAGTATTACGGACCTGCCTGGTGTGTTCCTTGGTCTTCATGATGCTCTCTGCGCTTTCAACAGAACCCTGAGACTATCACAGAGCAGGTGCATTTATACAGAGACTTGATTACACACAGGTGGATTCTATTTATCACCATCAGTCATTTAGGACAACATTGGATCATTCAGAGATCCTCTCTGAACTTCTGGAGTGAGTTTGCTGCACTGAAAGTAAAGGGGCCGAATAATTTAGCACGCACCACTTTTCAGTTTTTTATTTGCTAAAAAAGTTTAAAATATCCAATAGATTTCGTTCCACTTCACAATTGTGTCCCACTTGTTGGTGATTCTTCACAAAAAATTTGAATTTTATATCTTTATGTTTGAAGCCTGAAATGTGGCAAAAGGTTGAAAAGTTCAAGGGGGCCGAATACTTTCGCAAGGCACTGTACACAGCAGGAGCTGATCTGCGGGTACCGAAGACTCAATGTCCACCGGCACCAGCCGATCTTTAGGCAGGGAGCCAGAATGGCTCTCTGCCTATGTAAACAAGGCGGAACGCCCAAATTTGGGGCCCCGTATCTCGGGGTCACTTTGGGCTAGGAACCCCAGCTTTGGATATGTTGTAGTGCTAGACTAGGTTTGCACACCAAATTTGGGGTTTCTAGCACCAAGTGGCCCCGAGATACAGGGCCCCAAAATCGGTCTACAGCAATGTCATTTCGGGACCCTTTGAGTTCAGAGACCCCAAATTTTGGCTGCAGCTAGGGGGCATATGGGAACCCTTAACTACCGAGTTTGGGGGACTTATGGCTAAAAATGGGCACAGTGAGGCATGCAAATGGGCACAGTGAGGCTGTAAATGGGCATTGTTGACCCTCTTTTCCAATTACAGTAGCTGCGCATTTCTCACCCTAGGCTTATACTCAATATTAGGGATGGGCCCGGTGCTCGATGCGAACCCATGTTCGCATCGAGCACCGGGTGTTCGCTCGCTCTGCAAGCCCAGAACTATTTTGGCCGCTCGCATCACGTCGTGTGATGCGAGCGGCCCCGCAATGCATTGCGGCCGGCGCGGCCGGAGCAGTGCATTGCTGGCTGATGATTGGCCAAGCATGCACTGTGACCCCGCATGCTTGGCCAATCACAGCGCCGGAAACTTGAAGAGCCATAATTGGCTACAGGCAGGACGCCTGTAGCCAATTACAGCTCAGGGGCTTTAGTACACGCCCCCTCTTATAAAAGGCCGCCACGCCGTCGGCGCCGGTCACATGCGTTCCGGCGTTAGAGAGAGCAGGATCATTCTGTGTCACTCTGCTAGATTCAGTTAGAAAGATTTAGTTAGAGAGATTTAGTTAGATAGATTCATTTAGAAAGATTCATTTAGAAAGAGGGGCTTGTAGTGTGTTCGTGGCAGGCAGGCACTGGCAGGCAGTGGCAGCAAAACAGAGCTCCTATATTTTGTTCCCAGAAGCACCTATAGGACTTGTAGTGTGTTCGTGGCAGGCAGGCAGTGGCAGCAAACAGAGCTCCTATATTTTGTTCCCAGAAGCACCTATAGGACTTGTAGTGTGTTCGTGGCAGGCAGGCACTGGCAGCAAACAGAGCTCCTATATTTTGTTCCCAGAAGCACCTATAGGACTTGAAGTGTGTTAGTCCCATCACACAGAGCTATATTTTCTTCCCAGAAGCACCTATAGGACTTGTAGTGTGTTAGTCCCATCACACAGAGATCATATATTTTGTTCCCAGAAGCACCTATAGGACTTGAAGTGTGTTAGTCCCATCACACAGAGCTATATTTTTTCTTCCCAGAACCACCTATGGGACTTGTAGTGTGTTAGTCCCATCACACAGAGATCATATATTTTGTTCCCAGAAGCACCTATAGGACTTGAAGTGTGTTAGTCCCATCACACAGAGCTATATTTTCTTCCCAGAAGCACCTATAGGACTTGTAGTGTGTTAGTCCCATCACACAGAGATCATATATTTTGTTCCCAGAAGCACCTATAGGACTTGAAGTGTGTTAGTCCCATCACACAGAGCTATATTTTGTTCCCAGAAGCACCTATAGGACTTGAAGTGTGTTAGTCCCATCACACAGAGCTATATTTTCTTCCCAGAAGCACCTATAGGACTTGAAGTGTGTTAGTCCCATCACACAGAGATCATATATTTTGTTCCCAGAAGCACCTATAGGACTTGAAGTGTGTTAGTCCCATCACACAGAGCTATATTTTCTTCCCAGAAGCACCTATAGGACTTGTAGTGTGTTAGTCCCATCACACAGAGATCATATATTTTGTTCCCAGAAGCACCTATAGGACTTGAAGTGTGTTAGTCCCATCACACAGAGCTATATTTTGTTCCCAGAAGCACCTATAGGACTTGAAGTGTGTTAGTCCCATCACACAGAGCTATATTTTGTTCCCAGAAGCACCTATAGGACTTGAAGTGTGTTAGTCCCATCACACAGAGCTATATTTTGTTCCCAGAAGCACCTATAGGACTTGAAGTGTGTTAGTCCCATCACACAGAGATCCTATATTTTGTTCCCAGAAGCACCTATAGGACTTGAAGTGTGTTAGTCCCATCACACAGAGCTATATTTTCTTCCCAGAAGCACCTATAGGACTTGTAGTGTGTTAGTCCCATCACACAGAGATCCTATATTTTGTTCCCAGAAGCACCTATAGGACTTGAAGTGTGTTAGTCCCATCACACAGAGCTATATTTTGTTCCCAGAAGCACCTATAGGACTTGAAGTGTGTTAGTCCCATCACACAGAGATCATATATTTTGTTCCCAGAAGCACCTATAGGACTTGAAGTGTGTTAGTCCCATCACACAGAACTATATTTTGTTCCCAGGATCACCTATAGGACTTGAAGTGTGTTAGTCCCATCACACAGAGATCCTATATTTTGTTCCCAGAAGCACCTATAGGACTTGAAGTGTGTTAGTCCCATCACACAGACCTATATTTTCTTCCCAGAAGCACCCATAGGACTTGTAGTGTGTTAGTCCCATCACACAGAGATCCTATATTTTGTTCCCAGAAGCACCTATAGGACTTGAAGTGTGTTAGTCCCATCACACAGAGCTATATTTTGTTCCCAGAAGCACCTATAGGACTTGAAGTGTGTTAGTCCCATCACACAGAGCTATATTTTCTTCCCAGAAGCACCTATAGGACTTGAAGTGTGTTAGTCCCATCACACAGAGCTATATTTTGTTCCCAGAAGCACCTATAGGACTTGAAGTGTGTTAGTCCCATCACACAGAGCTATATTTTGTTCCCAGAAGCACCTATAGGACTTGAAGTGTGTTAGTCCCATCACACAGAGCTATATTTTCTTCCCAGAAGCACCTATAGGACTTGAAGTGTGTTAGTCCCATCACACAGAGATCCTATATTTTGTTCCCAGAAGCACCTATAGGACTTGAAGTGTGTTAGTCCCATCACACAGAGCTATATTTTGTTCCCAGAAGCACCTATAGGACTTGTAGTGTGTTAGTCCCATCACACAGAGATCCTATATTTTGTTCCCAGAAGCACCTATAGGACTTGAAGTGTGTTAGTCCCATCACACAGACCTATATTTTCTTCCCAGAAGCACCCATAGGACTTGTAGTGTGTTAGTCCCATCACACAGAGATCCTATATTTTGTTCCCAGAAGCACCTATAGGACTTGAAGTGTGTTAGTCCCATCACACAGAGCTATATTTTGTTCCCAGAAGCACCTATAGGACTTGAAGTGTGTTAGTCCCATCACACAGAGATCCTATATTTTGTTCCCAGAAGCACCTATAGGACTTGAAGTGTGTTAGTCCCATCACACAGAGATCCTCTATTTTCTTTGCAGAAGCACCCATAGGACTTCTAGTGTGTTAGTGGCATCACACAGAGCTCCTATATTTTCTTCTCAGCAGCACCCACAGGACTTCTAGTGTGTTAGTGGCATCACACAGAGCTCCTATATTTTCTTTGCAGAAGCACCCATAGGACTTCTAGTGTGTTAGTGGCATCACACAGAGCTCCTATATATTCTTCTCAGCAGCACCCACAGGACTACCGACTACAATGGCTGGAAGACCGCCAAGGGGAGGCAGAGCGTGCAGAGCCAAGAACACAGGGCAGGCAGGCTCTGTTTCTAGTGGACGTGGCCGTGGCCGTGGACGTGGTCGTGCATCGTCATCAGCACGTGGCCATGGGACACGCGCGTCTTTGTTTTCGGCAGCTGGACATGTGGAGCCGCATCATGCTGAAGGCTTGGTAGAATGGATGACCAAGCCCTCCTCATCCTCCTCATCCTCTCTCACCCAGGCTCAGGGTACTGGCAGAGCAGCTGCCAACGCGTACTCAATGGCATCATCAGCCACCCCTTCCCTAGACCCACCATGTCCTCCTGAGGAGTCCCCCAAACTCTTTGAGCACAGTGTTGGGTACATGCTCCAGGAGGATGCCCAACGATTCGAAGGCTCGGATGATGATACCCAGCTTGAGGAATCTGGCAGTACTGTTCCACCAGCTGCAGCTTACTGCCAGGTTTGCTCTAGTGGTGAAGAGGGAGGGGATGATGAGGTCACTGACTCCACGTGGGTGCCTGAAGGGAGAGAGGATGAGGAGGAGGACAAGGAGGAGGAGGATGCGGCGTCACATGTCCAACGAGGCAGGATGCCCCCTGGAGGCCAGGTAGAGGCCAGCACAGCAACTGTACAACACCGCAGAGCTCCGCCTGTGCAGGGCGCTGCCTCTGCACGTTATCAGAAAAGTTCTTTGGTGTGGGCCTTTTTTGAGACGAGTGCATCAGATCGCACCACTGCTATTTGCAATATTTGTCTCAAGCGTATCTCGCGTGGCCAAAACATCAGCCGCTTGGGCACCACAAGCATGAGCAGACATATGTCGACCTGCCATGCAGCTCGTTGGCAGGCACACATAAAAGACCCACACCAAAGAACTAAGCGGACCTCTCCTTGCTCCTCATCAGCTGGGATCTCCATCCCCACTACACCTTCAGTCCTCTCTGAAAGCTGCTCTGAGAGGACTGAAGGTGTAGAATTAGGTGTGTCACAACCAAGTACTTGCAGTACACCGACGTCCGATTGCAGCAGGCAAATTTCCCTGCCCCAGCTGCTGGACCATAGAAAAAAGTACACTCCCAGCCATCCACATGCCCAGCGGTTGAATGCTAGCTTGGCTAAATTGCTAGCACTTCAACTGCTGCCTTTTCAGTTGGTAGACTCGGCCCCCTTCCGTGAGTTTGTTCAATGTGCGGTTCCTCAGTGGCAGGTTCCCAAACGCCACTTTTTCTCACGGAAGGCGATTCCGTCTCTCTACCGGCATGTGGAAGGCAATGTCCATGCCTCGCTGGACAGGGCGGTCAGCGGTAAGGTGCATATTACCGCTGACTCATGGTCCAGCAGGCATGGACAGGGACGGTACCTTTCTTTCACGGCCCATTGGGTCACTCTATTGGCAGCTGGGAGGGATGCAGGACAAGGTGCAGTAGTGTTGGAGGTTGTTCCGCCACCACGCCTCCAAAACGCTACTACTGCTACTGGTTGTGACACACCTCTCTCCTCCACCCCCCTCCTCTTCTTCTTCCTCCAGTGCTCTGTCCTTGGAACCAGCGGTGCTCCGTAGGCGTACAAGGGGCTACACAAGTACGCAGGCAAAAAGATGCCATGCCGTGCTTGCGCTGGTGTGTTTGGGGGACAGGAGCCACACTGGGCCAGAGGTTCTGGCAGCTCTGCAGGGGCAGGCCGAGAGGTGGTTGACGCCACGTCAGCTTAAGCCAGGAATGGTCGTTTCTGACAATGGCACCAACCTCCTCTCCGCCCTGCGACAGGGGCAGCTCACCCATGTGCCCTGCATGGCTCACGTCCTCAACCTGGTGGTGCAGCGGTTCTTGGGCAGGTTCCCAGGCTTACAGGATGTCCTGAGGCAGGCCAGGAAAGTCTGTGTGCATTTCCGCCGATCTTATAATGCCAGTGCTCGGCTGACTGAGCTGCAAAAGGAGCTGAACCTGCCCAAGAACCGCCTAATATGTGACATGCCCACCAGGTGGAACTCAACGCGGGCCATGCTGCAGCGACTGCACACGCAGCAGAGGGCCATCAATGAGTACCTTTGCGATTACGGCACCAGGACAGGGTCAGGGGAGCTTGGTTTTTTTTCCCCACGTCAGTGGAGCATGATCAGGGATGCATGCACTGTCCTCTCACCATTTGAGGAGGCCACGAGGATGGTGAGCAGTGACAGTGCATGCATCAGTGACACTGTCCCTCTTGTCCACCTGTTGGAGCATACGCTGCGTGGGATAATGGACAGGGCACTTGAGGCAGAACAGAGGCAGGAAGAGGAGGACTTCCTTGCCTCTCAAGGCCCCCTTTATCCGGACAGTGTTCCTTCTGTCCCACCCATCACACAGGAAGAGGATGAGGAGGAGGAGGAGGAGGAGGAGGATTGTGTGAGCATGGAGGTGGAGCCTGGCACTCAGCATCAGCAGCAGCAGTCTTTTAGGGATGATGTACAGTCCCAACAAACCAGTGGACTTGTACGTGGCTGGGAGGAGGTGGCTGGCGATCATGTCATCCTCAGTGACCCAGAAGACTCCGGACCGAATGCCTCAGCTAACCTACGCTGCATGGCCTCCCTGATCCTGCAAAGCCTGCGGAAGGATCCTCGTGTTCTTCGGATCAAGGAGAGGGACCATTACTGGCTGGCCACTCTCCTTGATCCACGGTACAAGGGTAAGGTTGCGGACCTTATCTTGCCGTCGCAGAGGGAGCAGAGGATGAGACATCTCAGGGAGGCCTTGCAGAAAGGTCTGTGCAACGCGTTCCCAGAAACTGGGAGGTTACAAACTCCTGGTCCTGGGCGACGCGTTGCTGAGGCTTCGGTCAGTAGCAGAAGGAGCGGTAGGGAAGGTGGACGTCTGACCGATGCGTTCAGACAATTTTTTAGTCCGCAGCCCCAAGGTATGATTGGTTCCAGCAACCATCGCCAGCGTCTGATATACATGGTGCAGGAATACCTTGGGGCAAGGTCAGACTTGGACACCTTTCCCACCGAAAATCCTCTGGCTTACTGGGTCCTGAGGATGGATCACTGGCCAGAGCTTGCACAGTATGCAATTGAGCTACTGGCCTGTCCTGCCTCCAGCGTTCTTTCCGAACGCACATTCAGTGCTGCTGGAGGATTTGTCACCGATCATAGGGTGCGCCTGTCCACCGCCTCGGTTGATCGACTGACCTTCATCAAAATGAATCAGTCTTGGATCACCACCAGCTACCAGGCACCTGAAGCGGATATAACGGAATAATTTATAATGTCACATCCCTTCAAGACTGCCTATGCTGATGCTGAGTGACTGTCCTCTTATGTTCACTGACTATCCTCTTCCTCCTCCTCAATGATCCATGCCACCACACCAGTGCCTAAGGCACAATTTTTCAGCCCCTGTTTAACAGGGGCGTGTACATACAATTTTTATAAAAAAATGCTTCGCAACACGTGTGACTGCTGTGCTCCAAGTACAGTATCTGTGAGGGGTTGCAGTGTTGTGGCACCAGCACCAGTGCCTAAGGCACAATTTTTCAGCCCCTGTTTAACAGGGGCGTGTACATACAATTTTTATAAAAAAAAAGCTTCGCAACACGTGTGACTGCTGTGCTCCAAGTACAGTATCTGTGAGGGGTTGCAGTGTTGTGGCACCAGTGCCTAAGGCACAATTTTTCAGCCCCTGTTTAACAGGGGCGTGTACTTACAATTTTTTAAAAAAACGCTTCGCAACACGTGTGACTGCTGTGCTCCAAGTACAGTATCTGTGAGGGGTTGCAGTGTTGTGGCACCAGTGCCTAAGGCACAATTTTTCAGCCCCTGTTTAACAGGGGCGTGTACTTACAATTTTTAAAAAAAATGCTTCGCAACACGTGTGACTGCTGTGCTCCAAGTACAGTATCTGTGAGGGGTTGCAGTGTTGTGGCACCAGTGCCTAAGGCACAATTTTTCAGCCCCTGTTTAACAGGGGCGTGTACTTACAATTTTTTAAAAAAATGCTTTGCAACACGTGTGACTGCTGTGCTCCAAGTACAGTATCTGTGAGGGGTTGCAGTGTTGTGGCACCAGTGCCTAAGGCACAATTTTTCAGCCCCTGTTTAACAGGGGCGTGTACTTACAATTTTTAAAAAAAACGCTTCGCAACACGTGTGACTGCTGTGCTCCAAGTACAGTATCTGTGAGGGGTTGCAGTGTTGTGGCACCAGTGCCTAAGGCACAATTTTTCAGCCCCTGTTTAACAGGGGTGTGTACTTACAATTTTTTAAAAAATGCTTCGCAACACGTGTGACTGCTGTGCTCCAAGTACAGTATCTGTGAGGGGTTGCAGTGTTGTGGCACCAGCACCAGTGCCTAAGGCACAATTTTTCAGCCCCTGTTTAACAGGGGCGGGTAATTACAAATCTTGATCTAATAGTTCACAGCAGGGCCCATTCCTGCGCCCACCAAGAGTAACTATGAGGGCCTACAGTCTTGTGGCAACACCGTCCACCACCACCGCCAAAGGCCCAATTTTTCTGCCCTGTTCATCAGGTGCTTGCAATTACAAATCTTGATCTAATAACTCACAGCAGGGCCCATTCCTGCGCCCACCAAGAGTAACTGTGAGAGCTTACAGTCTTGTGGCAACACCGTCCACCACCACCGCCAAAGGCCCAATTTTTCTGCCCTGTTCATCAGGTGCTTGCAATTACAAATCTTGATCTAATAACTCACAGCAGGGCCCATTCCTGCGCCCACCAAGAGTAACTGTGAGAGCTTACAGTCTTGTGGCAACACCGTCCACCACCACCGCCAAAGGCCCAATTTTTCTGCCCTGTTCATCAGGTGCTTGCAATTACAAATCTTGATCTAATAACTCACAGCAGGGCCCATTCCTGCGCCCACCAAGAGTAACTGTGAGAGCTTACAGTCTTGTGGCAACACCGTCCACCACCACCACCACCCCAAATTTTTCTGCCCTGTTCAACAGGTGCATGCAATTACAAATCTTGATCTATTAACTCACAGCAGGGCCCATTCCTGTGCCCACCAGTCTTGTGGCTACACCAACATCTAATAGGGCAAATTTCTGCAGAGTATATACGCCAGGCCCCTACTTTCAAACATCCAACTTACAAAACGACTCCTACTTGCAAATGGAAAGAGAAAACAGGAAGTGAGAGGAAATCTACCCCTAGGAAGGGAAATTCTATCCTGTTAGATTTAATTTGGGAAAAAGGTATCTCCTCTCTACTGATACTTTATCACCAATCCTTGTTTCAATTAAAACCCCACTTTTCCAAAAACATTTGTCATTGGGACGGAAAGTGAGGTGACATGTTCTGAAAGGTGGTGCAAGGACAGCGAATGTTACAGGGGTGATAACCCCTCCCTATGTTCTCCAAAAAGCTTAAAAATAGATTTTTTTGGGATGGAGCTACACTTCATAATGTACCTGTTCAGATTCTACTTAAGAACAAACCTAAAGCCGCAAGTGGTTTTAAATGGCTTCTTTTTTTCCTTTACAAATGTCATTTTGTGCAAGGACAGTTCTAAACACGGGAAACACATGCCACTTCACAGGCATACTTTAGACACCCCCCAGGTACCATATTTAAAGGAAAATTTCACTTTTTTTTTTTCACTTTATGCATCATTAACCACTTCAGCCCCGGACCATTTGGCAGCCAAAGGACCAGAGGTCTTTTTTCAATTTCGCACTGCACTGCTTTAACTGGTAATTGCGCGGTCATGCAATGTTGTACCCAAACGAAATTGGCGTCCTTTTCTTCCCACAAATAGAGCTTTATTTTGATGGTATTTGATTGCCTCTGTGATTTTTATTTTTTGCGCTATAAACGGAAAAAGACTGCAAATTTTGAAAAAAAAAGATATTTTCTACTTTTTGTTATAAGAAAAATCCAATAAACTCAATTTTAATCAAACATTTGGGCCAAAATGTATTTAGCCACATGTCTTTAGTAAAAAAAATGCCAATAAGCGTATATTTATTGGTTTGCGCAAAAGTTATAGCGTCTACAAACTAGAGTACATTTTCTGGAATTTACACCGCTTTTAATTTATGACTGCCTATCTCATTTCTTGAGGTGCTAAAATGGCAGGGAAGTACAAAACCCCCCCAAATGACCCCATTTTGGAAAGTAGACACCCCAAGCTATTTGCTGAGAGGCATGTTGAGCCCATTGAATATTTTTTTTTTTAGTCCCAAGTGATTGAATAAAGACAAAAAAAAAAAAAAAAAAAAATGTTTTCAAAAAGTTGTCACTAAATGATATATTGCTCACACATGCCATGGTTATATGTGGAATTGCACCCCAAAATACATTTAGCTGCTTCTCCTGAGTATGGGGATACCACATGTGTGGGACTTTTTGGGAGCCTAGCCGCGTACGGGGCCCCGAAACCCAAGCACCGCCTTCAGGATTTCTAAGGGTGCAAATTTTTGATTTCACTCCTCACTACCTATCACAGTTTCGAAGGCCATAAAATGCCAAAATAGCACAAAACCCCCCCAAATGACCCCATTTTGGAAAGTAGACACCCCAAGCTATTTGCTGAGAGGCATGTTGAGCCCATTGAATATTTTTTTTTTTAGTCCCAAGTGATTGAATAAAGACAAAAAATAAAAAATAAAAAAAAAAAAAAAAAAAAGTTGTCACTAAATGATATATTGCTCACACATGCCATAGTTATATGTGGAATTGCACCCCAAAATACATTTTGCTGCTTCTCCTGAGTATGGGGATACCACATATGTGGGACTTTTTGGGAGCCTAGCCGCGTACGGGGCCCCGAAACCCAAGCACCGTCAGTGGCGACAAACTACATACATTTTTAAAAGCCTTTAAAAGCCTTTACATGATACCACATTAGATTCACGGAGGAGGTCTACTGCTAAAATTACTGCCCTCGATCTGACCTTCGCGGTGATACCTCACATGCATGGTGCAATTGCTGTTTACGTATGACGCCAGACCAACGATTGTGTTCGCCTTTGCGCAAGAGAAGGGGGGGCAGGGGTGCTTTTTTTTTTTTTTTTAATTTTTTTTATTTATTTCGCTTTTTTATTTTATTTTAAAACTGTTCCCTCCATTTTTTTCTTTTGTTATCATTTTTATTGTTATCTCACGGAATGTAAATATCCCCTATGATAGCAATAGGCAGTGACAGGTACTCTTTATTTGAAAAAATTGGGGTCTGTTAGACCCTAGATCTTTCCTCTGCCCTCAAAGCATCTGACCACACCAAGATCGGTGTGATAAAACGCTTTCCCAATTTCCCAATGGCGCGGTTTATATCTGGGAGGGGGGACATTCCCTCCCACTGCTTGTAAAAGCAGTCTAGAGGCTAATTACCCGCTAGAATTGCTTTTACATGAAAGCCGATCACTGGCTGAAAAGAATGATACCAAGATGATACCTAAACCTGCAGGCATCATTCTGGTATAACCATTCAAAGTCCAGCAACATACTGGACATATATTGTAATCTTTATTTTTCATGCAGCCTCTTGGCTGAACGAAAAAAAGAGATTGATTGGTGGGTATGCCCACCATTAGAATACCTCCCTTCATCCACCCACTTCTAATGATGGGCATACATGCACCATTTATATATGCCGAAGCATGGGGCATCCTCCCACAAAAGTTATGCCATGTACACACGGTTGCACTTTTCCACGGGGCAAGGCTCCGTTGGAATTTCGACCGTATGTACGCAGCATTAGGAGCCAATCGCTCCCCCCCCCTGCTGCCCCCATGCTTCGGCATATATGCTCTTTTTTTTAACTGTGGTGGTGAAATCACCTCCTACAGTGTTGGAGTCGCGTCTTTATGTATCGTGGGAGCAAACACTGTTGCTGTCAAGATAAATAAATCCGCGCTGCAACTGAATGGCGCACCTGAAAACAAAAAAATGGTTAACACTAAAACACAGTAAACAAAATTACATACCTGAAAAGCAAGCATGATAAAACATAATAAAAACATTGCAGAATAGAATGGAGTAAAAAAAGAGCAACAATAGAGAGAGAACAATAAAACGACAACTATTTTTTTATTTTTTTGAGATTTACAGGTAAAAAAGCTCCTGACTGTTAGCGACTGAATCAAAACGCTACCACAAAAAAACTGTTAGCGATCGCAGGGATCAGGCCTGACTCTGCGAACGCTGCAGTTATGTGTGCTTAGTGTTTTCTAAATGACAGTGATCGATCAATACTGCACTTGGGTGGGCTGGGCTGGGCTGGGCGGAGGGGGAAAACGCAGGTGCTAGCAGGTATCTGGGCTGATGCCGCTAACAATGCGTTTTTTTGGAACCCTAAACTAAGCTAAACTGCTGGGACGCTAGTATAGATCTGATCAGATCAGATATTGATCTGTTCAGATACTGTACCACTAAGGGAGGTGTATGCTTTGTGCGTGGGTGTTTGCGGTGCTGGCACTAACCTGGGGCGACGCAGACCTTATTTGACCCTAAAACCTAATTGATATCACCCGCCGGGCGATCAGGGGGTTAAACCGTTATTGGGTAATAAATGGCGGGTGCCCTGACAGTATAAAAAACAAACTATCTAACCAGCGTCACCCGTAACAGTTATACGGTGATCACTGGTGAAAGGGTTAACTAGGGGCAATCAGGGGGTTAAAACCTTTATTAGGTATTATATGGGGGTACCTGACGCTATATAAAAACCTGACGGGGAACCTAAATAACTAACTGGCTAACCAGCGTCACCAGTGACAGTTATACTGTGATCACTGGTGAAAGAGTTAACTCTAGGGGCAATCAGGGGGTTAAAACCTTTATTTAGGTTGTAATATGGGGGTACCTGACCTATAAACCTATTTATGAACCTATATAAACCTGGCGGTTACCTAAAAAAAAAAACTGGCTACCTAGCGGCACCAGTGACACTTATGCAGCGATTAGAAAAACGATCGCTTAGTGACACTGGCAAAAGGGGGTGAAAGGGTTAACTAGGGGCAATCAGGGGGCTAAAACCTTTATTTAGGTTGTAATATGGGGGTACCTGACCTATAAACCTATTTATGAACCTAAATAAACATGGCGGTTAACTAAAAAAAAATAAAAAACTGGTTACCTAGCGACACTAATGCAGCGATCAGAAAAACGATCGCTTAGTGACACTGGCAAAAGGGGGTGAAAGGGTTAACTAGGGGCAATCAGGGGGTTAAAACCTTTATTAGGTAATATATGGGGGTACCTGACACTATATAAAAACCTGACGGGGAACCTAAATAACGAAATAACTAACTGGCTAACCAGCGTCACCAGTGACAGTTATACTGTGATCACTGGTGAAAGGGTTAACTCTAGGGGCAATCAGGGGGTTAAAACCTTTATTTAGGTTGTAATATGGGGGTACCTGACCTATAAACCTATTTATGAACCTATATAAACATGGCGGTTACCTAAAAAAAAAAATGGTTACCTAGCGACAGCAGTGACACTAATACAGCGATCAGAAAAACGATCGCTTAGTGACACTGGCAAAAGGGGTGAAAGGGTTACCTGGGGGGGCAATCAAGGGGTTAAACCTTTATTAGGGGGGGGGTGGGGGGCTACCTTGGACCTAAAACTAACTGCACTGACAGTTATTACAGTCACACTGACACTAAATGCAGTGATCAGTAAATAAATGATCACTGCAATTAGTGACACTGTGACTGGGGGGGGGGGGGAGGGGGTGATCTGGGGGTGATCTGGGGGTGACAGGGGGGTGTTTTGTGTGCCTATGTGTACTGGTGTCAGTGTAATGTTGGTGCACTAACCTGTGTGTGTTGACTCCTCGGCGTTCCGGTCACATAGACCGGCGCACCGAGTGTGACATCACTTCCTCTGCCTGTGTTTCGATTGACACAGACAGAGGAAGCATCTGATTCGCCAGGAGCGATCGCGAGGGGGTGGCCAGAAACCACTGGCCGTCCCCTCATCCCGGATCGCTCCTGAAGCGATCCCGACCGTCCCCGCCGGCCGGGGGGGGTCCGATCGGACCCCCCACGCGCCTGAAGAATGGCACGTACAGGTACGTGGTTCTGCCTGTACGTGCCATTCTGCCGACGTATATCTACATGGGGCGGTCGGGAAGTGGTTAAAATGACTGCTCCCGAAAAAACGTTAGTTTTTAAAAGTTCTTTTTGCATTGATATATGTCCCCTGGGGCAGGACCCGGGTCCCCAAACCTGTTTTATGACATTAACATGCATATTGGCCGTTGTAATTAGCACTTTTGATTTCGAACGTTCGCGTCCATTATAACGTATAGGGTTCGAAAATTCGCGCAAACTTTCGGTCCGTTCGAAGGTTCTGGTGCGAACCGAACCCGGGGGTGTTCGGCTCATCCCTACTCAATATGTTTTCCCATTTTTTTGTGGTAAAATTAGGTGCCTCGCTTATATTCGGGTCGGCTTATACTAGAGTATATACAGTATATTAGTTATCAGCGTTGTTCAGTTCACTTCTTCAGACGACAGAATACCCACCCCCTATGTTATGGAGATTGGGACAGGGGAAGATGTTCTGTTGTCCTGTCCTAGAGTGTCTAATTTGTTCCTCCATAGATACAATATAGTGAGTAAGTAATGTCACCCTAGAACAGAATGTGTGACTCACATGAGGCTCACACACTTATAAAAAAAAAGGGGAAAAAGGCCTGAAAAAGGAACACTAATTCAGACACCACATTTAAGGATTTGTAAACAGCAAAATATTACAGTTTATTAAGGTTTAAATACACTTTAAAACATCATAAGATGACAACCTTGACTTCCCTATGAATAGTAGAAATACTAAAAAAGAAGAGTAGCACCACTCTCCTTTGTAATATATCAAAAAAGCAAATTTACTTACCTATATTCCTTCATGTTTTCAGTAGGCTAGTTCTCAAACTTGGCTCAAGTGTATGGTGGAAGATCCATCAACATTAAACTAAACTAAACCCATCAATTTAAAGGGATAGTTTACCTTTACCACAAAACTGCCTGTGTAGATAAGTAGCACCTGTAGATAAAAACAAACTGTGCAGGTCTAGCCAAAGTTGCATAAAGCCCTTGCTATAGGTGTAGGTAATGTACGCTATATAATAATTATACCTGTGTATTAATTTGTCTAGTCCCTATAATGTTCTTAGTCTGTTAAAACTATGAGCGCAAGCTACTGTTAATATCACAATAATACCAGTTAACTATGCAACCAAACACAAGGTTTAAGATCAATCAAACCTCATTTATTTCCCAAGGAAATAAGAAAGCTTATATAAGCTCATTATTAGGAGTTACAAGATTACATAGCATATCACATAGCATACAATCACAATACAATACAATCGTATACTTAGCACATATGGTAGCGGAGATGGAATGGGAGAGACGTCCACATGGCTAGGCTTCAAAAATGGCCGCTCAGCAGAGAGACCTTCTCAAGACATGCTTTCCAGCAAACAGATAGAATGAAAACAGAGAGAAGAGCTCTCTGCGAATTCCTTTTACCACGCTCACTCATTCAAAACTCCCCCCCCCCTTTTTCCAATCCCACTTGCTTTGCATCCAATAGACATGTCCAAGAGATAATCCTTTACACGTCGCATTCTTCAGGAAGTATGCTGAATTGTCCACTAGGGACAGCGTTTGTCCATGGATTACAATTCATCCGACTGGGGCCAAACCTTGGGTTCGAGCGCTTGCCTCAAGTCAGTCAATTAGATAGACAGATTAGAATCAGCATTGTAACATATGTTGTTTAACTGGCTACATTCCGATCAGGGGAGTGTATCCTTTCCAAAAAGGCACTGTGAAGGAACCGATGTGAGACCACATGAGTTCATATAGAATCCAACATATTCCGCTTTGCGACTAAAAGGCGCATACCACCCTTCTTCAGACATGGCTCCTATTGAACAGTCCATAACTGTTTTGTCCCCAACATGCGTTTCCGAACCAGTACCTATAGAACAGTTCTTTAAACGTCTTAATGCGTTGTATTTTTACAACCTGTGCAGAAGCAGCTCCTATGGGATTGTGGTCTTACCATGTTATGCTTCCCAACAGTAGGCCATTTACATACCTTATGAAGCCTGACTGGAATACTGCCAGGACGTTGCTATGTACTCCTAGGATGTTGCTAAGTGAGGCCTAGTCAGACCTTGGGTATTTAAGGAGGCCTGCCCCCTGCCAATCCAAATTGGGGATTGGTCAGTGCTCCTCAGAATACCCCAGGCAGCTCCACTTTTCCTCTCCTCCTTCCTTTCCAGAAGACACCACAACATTCTGGAAAGAAGTGGGAGGTGTTGGTGATGCTGCCTGTGAGTCACTCAGCTCTTCCCTGGGTCACTCCCAACCCAGATCAAAACACACCAGGCTTGGCTGCTAGCCAAGCCTGACAATTTACCTACACTATCAAAAAAATGCTATCTCTCTTTAGCACACTAACTAGAGGGTGCTACACTTGTGCTGTCAACTGGCCTGTCAAGCTATTAAATGGCTGGAGTCATAACTGAACACATGTGAAGCACCCTGGCAACTGCTGGTCAAACAGAGGCTAAGATGGCAGTTTTTTGGTTGTAAAGGAGAGCAAAGTTTAGTTTCACATTATTTGAGAATTATCAGAAAAAGGGGAATGGCTACACTGTTACCCTAGTTATATTTCTGTTCTGTTCTGTTCATGTGGGTCACGGGTGCTTTGAAAGTGTTTATTAATAAATCAGTCTTCATAAGATAACATACTAAGGCTGACTTAACCACGTCAGCCCTGGAAGATTTTCCCCCCTTCCTGACCAGAGCACTTTTAACTACTTAACCGTCATGCAATGCTGTACCCAAACAAAATGTACTATTGTTTATTATAAACAAAAAAACAATATTTGTAAGTTTTTGCTATAAAAAAATATCCCCAAAATTTAAAAAAAAAATCAGTTTGGGCCGATATATATTCTACTACATAAAAGGCGTATATTGATTGGTTTGCGCAAAAGTTATAGCGTCTACAAACTATGGGAAGATTTATGGCAATTTTATGGCATTTTTATTATGATTTTTTTTCACTAGTAATAGCGGTGAGCTGCGATTTTTAGCGGTATTGCGACGGACAGATCGGTGACACATTTTTGACACATTTTTGGGACCATTGACAATTATACAGCGACCAGTGCTATAAAAATGCACTGATTACTGTGTAAATGTCGCTGGCAGGGTAGGGGTTAACACTAGAGGGTGATTAAGGGTTTAAATGTGTGTTCCCTCAGTGTGTTCTAACTGTATGGGGATAGGACTGAGTAGGAGAGGAGACAAATGGCTGTTCCTACTTACTAGGAACAAACGACATGTCTCCTCTCCTCTGACAGTATAGGGATTTGTGTGTCTGCACACACAAATCTCCATGCTGGCGCTCGTGCACAGGATCACGCATGGCCGGCGGCGATCGCGACCATTGGCCACGCGCATCAGGTCTGGTGGCCGAAAAGGGAAAGGAGGTACCCATACGGGATTTCGCCCAGGAGAGCCATTCTGCCTCAGTATATCTGTGTGAGCCGGTCGGGAACCGTTTAAACTGCATTAGAGGTAAGATGCTACTAAAAAATAAATGATGACTATCACTCCTTACACAATTACAAAGAGGACAGTTTTCCGCCATAAGTCTCATTGGTTACTAAATTTTTCTGTTCACTGTTAAGAAATTATGCATGCATTCTTTTAGAACTCATTTGTGACAACCAATTAAGTGTTAGGTTAATTAGACTAACAGACTTACAAAATCTAATCAGATAATTAAATTTGCAGCACATACAACATGTTCTTGGGTTAGTGTGTTGTTATTGATTTTTTTCAGTTTCACTGTCTCCTGGATGGTAAGCAGTCAACAACGCTCAGATTTCATAACCTCCCCAGAAATAAATCCACCACTTTTCTATTTATGATTTACTGTATGTGACTAATGTACATTTTTAAATACACTAGGTCAACTTTTAAAACGGAACTTAAAGTGTTACTAAACCCACAACAGTAAAATCAGTCTGTAAATGCAGTAAAGCAATGTTTCTCAACTCCTGTCCTTAAGTACCCCCAACAGGTCATGTTTTCAGGCTTTCCATTATTTTACACAGGTGATTTGATCAGTTTCACTGCCTTATCAATTACCACAGCCATTTCATCTGAGGGAAATTCTGAAAACATGACCTGTTTAGGATACTTGAGGACTGGAGTTGAGAAACATTGCAGTAAAGCATGCTTGTTGTACTCATTGAGGAACCTAAGGGGTTAATCCTCTGCATTGTGTAAAAAGGCAGTTTGATCCTGTCTTCTCTGATTATCCCCTTCTTCCAGTGTCCCCAATATATCTCCTGATAGCACAGGGTCTATGGAGTCAGGCTGCACATGCTCAGTTTGGTGTGTATTGCTAGAGAGGTTTTTCTTTTTTCTTGTGAGGGTGCATGTGATCAGCACAGGGCCAATCAGCACTGTCTAGACAGAGGGTCAGGGGGGTCATGCAGCCTCATAGGACAGTCGGAGTAGAATGAAATCTCCTCCTACAAGCTTTAATCAGACACTGATAGAAGTGACAAGACTGCTATATACCGCTGATGAGAAAAGATATTTAGCAGTTTATATTTACTAAAATAATTGCATTTCCATGCTCTGTGTACTGTGGGAGACCAGATATAGTAAATGCAGGGTCCTGGGTTTAGTAACACTTCCAATCAAATCCTGACTATACCTAAAACTGCTTATTCCCCCATTTTAAGCCTATTCCAACCACCCTGTAAAGGAAAGATGTCTGAGGGCACTCCGATCAGCTCCCAGAGTTGGCTCCAGTGTAGAGGAGGGACAGCCGATAATGGTTGTCCTTTAGTAACCCTATGGGTGATATCCCAGGCCTTTGCAGCCATTGTTGGCCTTCTCTCCTCTTCACTGAAGCCAGCCGCTGGAGAGATCATGTGACTGAACCAGAGCGCCCTGAGAATATTAAGGTATATACATTTTTTCTTTACTGGTTAGTTAGAATAGGCATGGGGTAAGAGCAGGTTTAGGTATGTTTAGGATATGGGTGGTATTTACCTTTAACCTCCCTGGCGGTATGATTATGTCAGGAATTTTGTACCAAAAGCGGTACAATTATTTTGCATGGAAATTTGGCGTTTTTATATTGTAGGCATGCAATTCTTATGAATAACTCACTTAAATCTGTCCAAACCAGAGTCTAGTAGACATCCCGGGTATGATAAAGTTTAAAACACAAAATCATAAATTATAATATAATAAATAACTATAAAAATTATTCAATAATGTAATCAAATCAAAAACACTGAAACTTGCTCAGTTGCAGAATTGTCGCTGTCATTAGATTTAGTGTTTGATGACGAATTGTGATTCTAATTTATTATCGCTGTTTTCTAGCTGGTCTAAAACCACTTTTGACATAAAGGGACGCTTTTTGGTTGCTATGGACAATCTCCAAATTCCAGGCAGAAAATGTTTTATTTATAATATAAAACTACATGCAGGGCACTGGACAGACCACTAGGGACAAAGGAGATGTGTAATTTTTTTTTATACAGTACTGTAATCTGTAAGATTACAGTACTGTATGTGTATTGTGTGTTTTTACTTTTTTGAATTTGGCGCTGATCTCCGCTCCCGTGCGTCATAACGTCGCAGGGAACGGAGCTCGGCGGCAATCGGCACTGTGTGAATCGAGCGGAGGAGCTTGCACACACAGCAGGGAGCAATTGCAGGATCCAGGGGACAAGGTAAGTAACTTCCCCTGTATCCTACAATGCGATCCCGAGTCTGACTCGGGGTTACCGCTTATGGTACAGAAGTTCCACCTGAGCCAGACTCGGGAATCCCGCCAGGGAAGTTAAATGTGGCACTAGATGATATCCTTATTTTCCAAAAATACTCCAAACACATCCACTAATTAATCATCCTGTGACCTATTTTTCATGAAATTGCTTCTTATTGTATTTTTTTGCTTGCTTGTAATGTCCTCCATGAGCTCCCATATCTCTCCTTTTTCCCCTCACATTTGTTTGCTTGGAACAAGCAGAGAATATTAGTTGTGGTCATATGCTCTGCTCCATGCACACTACAAATTTCAAAGTCCATAGTCCATCTTGGGAGTGAGCAAGAAAGGGTGGTTCAATTCTGCATACAGTGGGATCAAGGAGAATAAATGTAGCTGCCTTCTAACAGTATCAAGTCTGAGTGCAATAGAAGTTACTTTTCTGTGTGAAGAATACACTTCTTTTTTTTTCCGAGCCAAAGTTTAGTATCACTTTAAGCTGATACATTATATATTATTGGTTAAAATAAATAAACCTACATGTATGAAATTATAAATACAATGCTTTTATAACAGTATGTGTGATACTGTGTGATCTCGCTATATAATCATTCATAGGTACAATTATTTTGCAACCATTTTATCTAGAACAATTTTTTTGTTGTTTTAATCTTTTCGTTCCCTTGAAAAATCAGCTTAAAGGAGAAGTATAGTCTAAGCTATTTTAGCTATACTTCTTCTATAGGTCACAGGAGGACACTTAGTTCTGCACTCATGTAAACCGTTTTTCAGCTGACAACGGTCTAAAACCCACTGTCCGCTGGCTTGAGCCGCAACATGGGAGGGAGGGCGGAATGTGCTTCTTTCTTCAATCACCGCCAACTGCTTCTAGTACTGACGCATTTTCTTTCTTTTTATAGGTGCCGGGACCATTGGAAACCACCTTTTACCAATCACAGGTAAGTACCACTGTTTTGTCTGCCCCTGTCCCATATGTGGATGGCGGGGACATTTTGCCCCACTTTCCACTTTCATTCTGTTCCAATTCAGCAAGTAAACTTTCACAGATCCCCTGATGAATGGACCGGACAGTACCCATGTGAAAGGAGCCTAATCAGTTTTGATTGCTGTCAAGATAAGGAACAAAGTTCTGACAATTATAATAAACATCCTGTTTCTAAATGCACTTACAATGCCTCCTACCTTTAGCTTAATCCCTTCAGGGCCAGAGCATTTTTTACATTTCAGCTATGTGGCTGTTTATTCAGTGATCTCCTAGGATATTACAGTAAAAAAAGGCTTTCTTTTGTTGATATTGTCTTACAAAAATGATTTAATTTTCTATATAATCTGATGGTCCAGTTCTCATGTTTTAATGCAAGACCTTTGGCTATGCACACATTCACCCAGTCCCTGCCGATCTGGCTGAATTGTATCCATGTATGGTTGCCTTAATGCACTGTATTAGCATTATATTTTATACTATAGATAACTACCATGTGTGTCCTGAAGAAGTTGACCTTTGGTTTATTAAAACACATTAAGAAGTTGTCCATAATCCCTTCAATAATGATTGATATGCACTATTATATGTGAAATCCTATGACTGTGTATATTTGATTTTTTTTATATAGGGGTTTTATGTTACTACAAAGCTGTTTTGTGTACTAGACATGTGCATTTGTTTTCGTCCGAATGCGTTTTCGTCCGAAATTGGGTATTTTCGTTATCATTTTAACAAACGATAACGAACATGCAGAATCCGAAAACTGAAAGATCTGACATAAACAAATGCTTTATTTTCGTTTTCGTTGCAACAGTTCGATATAGATAGGAGATTCGACATGATGCTGACAATAGCGATCTTTGTCCATCGAGCCTGTGGTCGAATGTGCCTAACTTTAGCTCTATTAGTTCAAGATTATTCTACATAGAGAGAAAAGATTTGACATAAAGAGAAAAGATTCGACATTATAAAGACAATAGCAAAAAAGGTTGAATGTGCCTAACCTAACTCTATTAGTCCAAGATTATTCAACATAGAGAAAATATTCGACATGAAGATTCGACGGAGCAGTCGCCACGAGTGGACATTTATGGTTAAATGCTCTGCCCATAGGCTATAGAAGGATTCTAATGTTGGTTGACTAGTATTAATAATTAATAAATATAATTATTACTAGTGTTATACAACATTAGAATTTTACTATAGCTTGTAAGCGGAACATTCGACCGGAAATGTACAATTGCGCCGTTGTACAGTTTAGCTGCTCCGTCGAATCTTCTTAGAACATTCAACAGACACCATAAGCCTTCAATGCCAGATTTGACTTTAATTATTTCGGATTTTCGAACGAATGCATTTTTTAACAAAACAAAATAAATAAAAACTAATTTCGGGAGTAACTAAATAAATGTATTTTTCGGACGAAAAATTTAATTCCGAAACAAAATATTTCAGTGTGCACATGTCTAATGTGTACTGACATTTTTATAAAACATTTTTACAATTATTATTAATAAACTATTTAGGTTTTAACTAAGATATTGTTAAATATACTTTTATTGTATACCACAATTACTTTTTTTCAATGCAATCTATAGATGATTTTTTCTTTTTAAAACAACTAAATAAATGCACTTTTAACTTTTTTTTGATAGGTTTTAGGTTTTTTTAAGTCATTTTTTTGGTTTCACATATAATACAAAATCAGCAGAATAATATGCTAAGGAGATAATGTTGAGTAGAAGTTAATTAGGGATGACTAAGATCAACTAATCAACTCATTGATGCTGAAAGCTGAAAGGTTATTGACTTTTTATGTAATAAAGTTTTTATTGCAGGCTTTTTAAATTAGAAACATACATACATTTATGGCATACAAACTGTGCCAGATGATGCTACCATTATAAGAACAAATACACATAGCACCCAAGGGTACAACTTAGAGATGGACAGGGCATAAAATGACAAAATGAGAGGGAAAGAGATAACTCATTGTTAAGATCAACCTTGAGGCTGGGTTCACACTAATGCGAATTGGATGTGGGTTCTCCAGGATATTTTGACCGGCTTTCTATGGAACCGGTTCACATATCTGCGGTGCAAATTGCACAGGAGCCCCGTGTGTCTTTTGGTCCTATTCAGGTCTGAATTCAGCCAAAAATACGGGCTGAAATCGGACATTAAGCGGTGAACGGCAACGCACCGGACCCCTGCTGTGAGCCACATGCGAAGATAGTGTGAACCCAGCCTTAATAAACAGATTCATATAGCAGGTTTGTATATTGGTTCTTGCAAGTAAAAACAAAGGGTCATATGCCAATAAAACCTTTATACGAGTGACGTGGACTTTTAGATCTTTCCTTCATCCCCAACAGGGAAAACCTAAATACTTGCAGGCCGACTGCAGGCCATCATGAGAATTAACACAGCCATTGGAATGAATGATGCAAGCAGCACATAAGTACATTAGGAATTGGACATAGTCAGATCTTTTTGGAGTGCAATGCTATAATGAAAATCCTGGGAGCAGGGTTGAAAGGAAGTATTTAGGTATATGGTTTTCACTTTTGAAAGGTGGGAAAGATTTAAGGGACAATGTCACAAAAATAAATGTCTCTTAAAATATTTTTCTAATTATAATGGATAACTAGCCAGAACCTTCAAATGTGGTGGAATGACCCAAAAAGCTGACAAGCTTTGCAGGTAAAAAAGAAGATTGTGGATTATACAGTGTATCTGTGGCTGTGTCTGAACTGGGGTCCAATATCATCTAGCAAGCTGGTAAAGATATTCTACTCAGTTATAGATAGAGCGAAAGCAAGGGCCTACACTTTCTGCTTCTTAATAATTTCCTGTGAGAATTCTCACTCCTGCTCATTCAGGTAAATTGGTGGACTAACAGAGTCTAGTGTGAAAGGCATATCACATAGTGCAGTAATACAATGAGAGGAGGCTTCAATACTAAAAAAAAAAAAAAAAAAAAAAAAAAAGGTACTGAGATGGATTAATCTTAATCTTTTAGATAAAGTGATTTATTAAATGTTTATTATTTTTTTTCTTAGCAAGGTTTTATTTGATAAGCAGAACCAAAAATGTATCAATAGCTTTCGGTGGGCCGAATTAATTAAAAAAAATAAGGAAAGATTAAAACCGGCAGTGTGAAGATCTGCTTTAACTTCTGTAAAGAAAAGTAAGGTCATGGGCCTGACTGCCAGAGGTGACGGATGACAATACTGTCTAAACACAGTTACAATAATTTCACCATTTCAACTGCCGCCAACATCTCTTTTTTAGTTTTAGTTGGATAGAGTAGGGCAGGGTTAGAACAAGAATCTGCATGGGAGAATTGCCATCCATGGTCTGATGAAGAAGCTGTAGCTTCGAAATGCATTACCAATCCTTGCCACTGTGAATAATCACATTCCCTGCTCCTGTGAAGTCACAACCAACTGCTTCTTGTTTCCTGCTTCCTGGTTCCCAGCATTCTCTGGATCTCTGTAAGATCACACCAGTGCCCCAGGCTGCAAAGGGAAGACATCTATGAGACTCCAGGACTGGCGATTTTCACCACATACTGAACTCATCTAATTTAACCTGTGAGTTACTACTTGCTTTTATTAAATATATGATTTATACTGCACTAAGTCTGGCGCCCCTCTGTTCCCATAATATTTATAAATACATAGTAGGGTTTTCTCAAATTTGACTGTAAATGTGAAAATACAATTTAAAGGGAATGTAAACCCATTTCATGAAATTTGAGCTGGACACATATATTGGTAGTGTTTTCTTATCGCTCTTAAAAGCACTATGTCCCATAGCTGTCTCCTGCTCCGTTCTTTTGTTATCAGCCTGATAACTTCTGACAAGTTCTCCGTCAACTGAGATAAAACCAGGTGGAATTTTGTGTTGGGGTTGGTTGCTATAAATAGATTAGTGCTGAACTATTAAACAAACAGATCTAAAAGTCTCTACCTATGAGGAGAGGGTGTGTGTGCACCTTTCCTCCAATTAGCTGTCTTGGCTGTATGTCCAGGCTTCACTGAATTGCTAACCAGGATGAGAAAATCTCCTAACACTGTCTGTTACATGTATATCTGCTGTCTTCAGCTTTATATATTCTTTAGAAAGTTCACTTATGTAGGGTGATTTATTTCATCCCTGTGTATCATCTGAGGCTGTTCACTTCACTGGCTATATGTGAGGGTTTACATCCACTTTAAGATTTCCAATTTAAATTTGCTAAAATTCCAAGCTACTTTTTATACATCCCTGAAAAAAATCAATATATCTTTAGAAAACAAGGCTCAATACTTATTTTTCCTATTTTTTTTATTGCATTGTATTTTAACACCAAAACTAGGCATACAAAAAAAAACACAAATTGATGCATATACAGTATATTAAGAAAAATTAAATGCAATGCAATTTTGACCACTTGTAATCCTCTGTTCTGAGAGAGGGAGGAGCAATGAGAAATAAGGGACCAAGTATAGCCAAGATATAACCTCATGAGTCTGTTACTATCCTTCACATTCCAACTAAAAGTACCAAGGTACAGACAAAAAGTTGGAGGGAGAGCATGCAGGAGCCCAAAATTGCACCATCTCTCCACCGATTCACTGTGCAATGCTTTTTTAAAATGTTTTCATTAAAGATGAACTTCGCCTTTAACGGCACTAGACAAATATAAGGTCACCAGGGCTATGCTAAGTGGTAGGACCATGTAAATCCAAGGACTGGATGGAAAAAAACACAAATTCTTTAGCAGATAAAACATACATTATATGTATTTCAATTGTGTATTGTGTATTGTGTATTTCAATTTCAATTGTGTATTTAGTTGTTTGTCTGGAGTTCAGCTTTAATATTTTCTTTATAAACATAAACACATACAGCATAAAATATGTTATTTGTGAAGGCTAGTGTCTCTTTAGGAGAAGACATTTTTATAACATCAGTATAAGCATGTTCCCTAGACATTATTATTGCAAAGTAATTTAGTCAGGTTTTGGAAGAAATGCAGACTGCTGGACCAAAGTACTGTAATGGAAGTAATCTACAGGGATATTTCAAACATTTTCTATATAGTTCTGATTAAGATATTGCTGTTTAAATCAAGGAACATCAGCTTGGAGACCACTTGTACTTTGATTGAAAAATGAAATAAAGTTCTAGTAGGGTTATCACAGATTATAATATACTATCCATTTAAATTTATTTATTAATAAATGCAGTAGTAATGTAGTGGCTGGCTTAAGGGAGAAATAATTGCAGAAGTATTAAAGGTAGCAATATATAGCAAGAAGCAGGTCATCCATTTCTACTGGTGTTAATCAATACCGTAAGAGTAGAAAAAGAGATGTCCCTGTTTTTCTTTAAAAAAACAACACTTTATTAAACACATTATTTGTGCGGCTGCTATCTATCTATGTTATTAAATCTGTATCCATTTTCAAAATAATCAGATCTTACCATCTTACTGTATTTTAGATGGTTTTCAGCATAGCTATATGTTAAAATAGAAGCTGAATGGATTGGTAAACGTGTTCAGTTACATGTATACCAATGATATCCAACATACAGTAGGCAATATGCTGTAGAACCTACAGAAGACTTTAGGATTTTTCAGTAAAATAAGAATAATAAAACTTTTTGAGCAATCAGAAATACAATTTATAAACAGAAATACCTGTTGTAAACTATGCACATGCAATAACAGAACTGTGATAGCATAGCTTTTTTTAACCTGTGGTTCCTATTTTTTAGACATCTGTGAAATGATGAGGAATTAATTTCTGTTTTATCTCATGACTATTCATTTCAGTTACTGTATATGTACGATGGTACATTGGCATGTATGGACCATGCATGTAGCATCTGATAATAATAAGTCCAAGATAAACACACTATTACTTACCCTCTGATATGCTATTATTTTTATTTCTGTTGCATGTGTACATGTATGTGTATATGAGTGCATATATGTATGCACATATATGTACATATATACAGTATTTATAATGCATATATGTGTTTTGTTACAGCCCTGATAAAGAGGCAGTTTCTTCAGGCCCCCGAAATGTAAACCAATAAATTAATTTGGACTCTTTTATCACTTGGTTTGGTGTTCTTTCCATTGGTGCATGTTTTCTTCTGGAAACCTGCTGGATACCCACAGGAGGATGGCCCTGTCCAGTGTGAGCAGCCTAACCTGAGCCAGTGATCTCTCTGAACATTTTTTGTCCTCTCACTATTTTGTATGAACTCATATTAGTGTCTCAGCACCTCCTGGATGCTTTTTTCCTTACTATAAAAGGGAGGGGAGCACTGAACAGCCACAGTATCCATGCGTTGGAAGCTGCTGTAGGGGAATTATAGGAAAATCTGACAAACTGCATAGGAAGAGATCATGGTCAGTAACTGTAATTCTAATTGCTAACTATTTGGTCAATCACCCCTTTGCTGTCTTTTTTGTTCTTAACATTGAGGTATATTTTTATTTAATGTCAGGGGTCACTTTTGGTTAAGATCACTGGAAAGTAAAAAAAACACTGCTAGGCAGAACCTTCGTGTGCAGGTACCATCTCACCACCCATTTTCCCATTCAATCACAAGTCCCCTTCAATCACAGTAAAGAACACAGACTACAGTATCAGAGTATCACTTTTCGAGTGGACTCACTTAGCACCAACCATCTTACCTCTGGCGGACAGTCAAACACACAGTTCTTTTATGGAAACACCAACTACTTATCTCACTTTGCTGTCACAAACAAGTCATAAACGTTTTTCTTCCAAATTGAGAAGTTTTGGGCTTAGCAAGGTTAACTGTGTCATACATTTTAGGTCTACTTCAAAGCCATTGATCACTGCTTCAATACAAGGCACCCTGAAATTTTAAGGCTGGGGGAGCACCATCATGACTCTCTGAACCACCCAGAAGGTGCTTTACATCTTAATGTTTTATTCATCCATTGCAGGAATTGAACTGTGATAATTGTTGCTCAACGCCCCTTACAACTAACAGCCCCAACCTCAGGAAGCCTGCAGCTGGCTGCACTTTCTGAATTGTTAGTAAATTCTAGGATTATAAATTGATTTATTTGTTTCTGATTGGGTTTATGAAATCCTATTTACAGTGCCCGCTTCTCTGTGTTCACCTGCTTGTAATTTCAGTTGGCTTCAGGGAACATGAGACAACAGAAGAATACTCATGTACATTAACCATGTCATATTCTTACAATATTATTATTATTATTATTATTATTATAATACAGGATTTATATAGTGCCAACAGTTTCCGCAGCACTTTTCAACATGAGGGGGGAAGAGTACTGTTACAATACAATTCAATTTAGGAGGAATCCCAGGACTCTGCTCATCAGAGCTTACAATCTAAAAGGGAGGGTCTAGTGATACAAAAGGTAATAACTGTGGGGGATGCGCTGATGGAGAAGATAAAATTACAGTTGTCAGGTGGAGGCAGGATAGGGTTTTCAGGGATATTACATATTACATACTGATTTCTGAAAGAATGATGAAAGCAGGAAATAACATTTTTACCAATAGATGTGTACAGATATCAGTGCATATACAAACTCTTTTCAGATGTCTTTAACCACTTGCCTACAGGGCACTTTCACCCCCTTCCTGACCAGACCAATTTTCAGCTTTCAGCGCTCTCACACTTTGAATGACAATTACTCAGTCATGCAACACTGTACCCAAATGAAATTTGCGTCCTTTTTTTCACACAAATAGAGCTTTCTTTTGGTGGTATTTAATCACTAGTGGGTTTTAAATTTTTTTGTGCTATAAATTAAAAAAAACTGACAATTTGGTGAAAAAAATCCTTTTTCTTTGTTTCTGTCATAAAATTTTACAAATTAGTAATATTTCTTCATAAATTTTGGCCAAAATTTATATGGCTACATATCTTTGGTAAAAATAACCCTAATTAGTGTATATTATTTAGTTTTTGTGAAAGTTATAGAATCTAGCTATGGTGCAAATCATTGAAAATTGATCACACCTGATCACACCTGATGTACTGAAGACCTATCTCATTTCTTGAGACACTGACAAGCCAGGAAAGTACAAATACCCACAAAATTACCCCATTTTGGAAAGCAGACACCCAAACATATAATCTATGAGGCAAAATGAGTCTTTTGAACTCTTAATTCTTTTCCAGAAGTTTTTGGAATATGTGGAAAAAAAATGAAAACGCATTTTTTCCACAAAGTTGTCCATTTTTAAGATATTTCCAACACATAGCATGTACAAAGCAAAAATGACACCCCAAAATACATTCTGCTACTCCTGAGTATGGCGATACCACATGTGTGAGACTTTTACACAGCCTGGCCACATACAGAGGCCCGCCAGTGAAGTAGCACCTTCAGGCGTTCTACAAGCATAAATTACACATCTCATTTCTCAACCACCTATTACACTTTTGAAAGCCCTGGAGCACCAGGACAATGGAAACGCCCAGAAAATGACCCCATTTTGGAAAGCAGACACCCCAACGTATAATCTATGAGGCATAATTAGTCTTTTGAGCTGTTTATTTTTTTTCAGAAGTTTTTGGAAAATGTGGGAAAAAAATGAGAACGCATTTTTTTTCCACAAAGTTGTCCAATTTTAGGATATTTCCAACACATAGCATGTACATAGCAAAAATGACACCTCAAAATACATTTTGCTACTCCTCCTGAGTATGGCGATACCACATGGGTTAGACTTTTACACAGCCTGGCCACATGCAGAGGCCCACCATTGAAGTAGCACTTTCAGGCGTTCTACAAGCATAAATTGCACTTCTAATTTCCTGACAACCTATTATTTTTCAAGGCCCTTATATTTCTACCACATAGCATTTACATATCAAAAATGACACTCCAAAATAAATTCTATTGAGCAAAGGGTAAAAAAAACAAAGTATTACCTGTGGTTTTTGTAGTGTCCCCAGAGGAGGGATTTGGTCCAGGCAGCAGGCAGCAGGCAGCAGGCAGGGATGTGCTTAGCAACAATAGTAATTATCCAGGCAGCAGGTAGGAATATTGTCTATAGTCAACACAAGGATATCGTCAGCACAGCCATAGAAAATGTGTCCATTTGTCCAGGCAGAGACAGCCAGCACAGCCATAATATTGGTCCTGGTACACCGTTACCTGCCTGCACTCATTTTACTGCTCCTCAGCCCTTCATAAAAAATACTGCCTCTTGCCACAGCTAATTATTTCCATAGTCCAGGTAGCAGGCATAGGTGTGGTCAGTTTATGCTGCAGGCAGGGAGATAGCAGCAGTAAGTCAGCAGCAGGCTGAGGGCTGCAATCAGGTAAGACCTGTGCAAAGGGGCACAGGGGTAGAGGCTTCGACCCACCCAAATCTCTATGAAGCCTCCGGACTCCAGACCCTAATCTGGAAATTACAAAACCCGGAGACAACAAAAAAATTGTTTTCTCCATCCAGAAAAAAAAAACAGGCCAGGGTCAGTTCACGTTCAAGCAGTCCAAGTGGTAGGCAGAAGCGTAGTTGATAAAACAGGCCAGGTTCAGTTCACATGGAAGCAGTCCAAGCAGTAGGCAGAAGCGTAGTTGATAAAACAGGCCAGGGTAATTTCACGTGGAAGCAGTCCAAACGGTTGGCAGAGGCATAGTCAAAAAACAGGCCAGGGTCAGTTCACGTGGAAGGCAGTGGCATGGTTATTTGAGGAAGCATGGGGAATGGTCAGCACAGATGTTGAAAATGGGAAAATGGTTAAGAATATGGGCTAATAATTTAGGGATGTGTGATATAGTCTGAAGCATGCACCAATGCAAAGGCCGGGTTCAGAGGGACACTGGACACAATGGTAGCTGGTATCACTTCTAAATCCATTTTTGCTGCATACTCGACATCTTTTTTGGCGTCTTCGGCCTGCTTCAGATGGTGGAATGTCGGCTAACAGCATCAGAGCAAAGGTTTTCTGGGGGGGGGGGGGGGGGGGGGTCTTTGATGGTAGATGTGACCATTTAGGGATGTGACCATTTATTCTATAAATTTTTGGAAGTGGGCAGGGCTTTCTGTGGATTTGGTGTGCATTATGTAGGCATTATAAATGGCCAAATGAATTAAATAGAGTGCTACTTTCTTGTACCAGAAACGGGACCTCCTTATTGCTAAATAGGGCTGAAGCATTTGGTCGTTCAAATCCACCCCCCCATGTACAGATTGTAATCTTGTACACATGTTGGCTTTACAATGGGACCTTGTCTTCTCTGAACTTCAACTGTAGTGTCATCATGGATGGTGGACATCATGTACACATTCCTGGTATCCTTCCACCTCAAGGCCAGCACTTCGTTGCATCGCAAGGTTGCTCTTTCTCCCCTTCGCAATTTCTTATTTACTATCACTTGTGGGAAGCCCTTCCTATTCTTTCTGGAGGTTCCACAGGCCAGGGTTTCTGCAAGGTATAGGTGTTTGAAAAGGGGCAGGCTGTTATCCAGGTATATGTGGTAACCTTTCCTCAGCAGTGGGTATGCCAGGTCCCATACAATTTTACCAGTTGTGCCCATGTAGGCCGGGCACTCAGGGGGCTGGAGCTGGGAATCTCTTCCTTCGTATATGTGGAACGCATACAGATATCCCGTGACTCTCTCGCAAAGCTTATAAAATTTCACAATTTCACATTTTGCTAGGAATGTATTGTTTTATTCCTAGCCGGCCTGAAAAGGGTACCAGGGACTCATCTACACATATGTGCTTTTCGGGGACATAGAGTTCTGCAAATCGTTGGGAAAAGAAATAAATGAGTGGACGAATTTTATATAATTTGGATGATTGCAGGGAGGGCACTGGCTGTTGTCCCTGAAATGAAGAAAGCGCATTATCATCCTGTATCGGGACCTGGACATTACAGAAGAATAAATGGGCATGTGGTGAATGGGGCGAGTGGACCAATAGGCATGTCCTTCATTTTTTTTTGTAAGTCCCATGTTTATGGTGAGGCCCATAAACACTTTGAACTCCTCCAGAGTAAAACTTCTCCACTCAAATGGACGGGCGTATGATGATTGGGGGTTTTTGGCAAGATGCTGCTGGGCATATAAATTGGTCTGGTCCACGATGAGTTGCAGCAAAGTGTCGGGCAAAAATAAATTAAAACAATCAATTGCAGAAAAATGTTGGGTATTGGCCTGCACACCTGGCTGTGCGGTGAAAGGGGGGATTCTTGCTGATCCTTAGTTGGAAGGCAGCCATGTTGGATTGGCAAGACCATCTGGGAGGTATGTAGCTCTTGGGGGATGTGGCACTCCAGTGCTGGTAGTTGGGGGATTTGAAGTTCCTGTGCTGGCATTTGGACGTGATGATGCGGCAGTGCTGGTACTGGGGCTGGGCATTTCTTGTGGCCTTTCGCTGGCGACAGCGCTGGTACTGGGCCTGGGAATTTGATCCTGGGATATATTGCTGGTGGCTGTCTGGTTTCCAGAATGCCGTGCTCGTTTAGGAGGCATCCATTCTTCCTCTGTCTCATTTGCCGTTACACTACTTTCGATTGGTTCAAATGCTGAATTTGATTCACAATCGGAATTTGAATCTGATGAGAACTCCCCGCTGCTCTCATCAGTCATGGCGAGGATCTGGAATGCCTCCTCACTTGTATAGAACCTTTTGGACATTCTTTCTGATGGTCTGTGCGACGGGTGACAAATGACGGTCAGTGATGGGTGACAGGTGACAGATGACAGCCACTGGTGTGTGACGGGTGATGTGTGATGATCACTGGTGAGTGACGGGTGATGTGTGACGGTCACTGGTGGGTGACGGGTGACAGTCACTGATGGCAGTCTCTGATGGTAAGTGATAGGTGCCAGATGAGGGTCATGGATGGGTCACTGATTGCGGTCACTGGCGATGGTCACTGATGGGTGACAGGTGCACCACTGACGGCAGTCTCTGACGGTGACAGGTGCACTTTGTGGGCACTGATGGGTGACAAGTGCACTTTGTGGGCACTGATAGGTGACAGATGAGGTTCACTGATGGCGGTCACTTATGACGGTCACTGGCGATGGTCACTGATGGGTGACAGGTGCACTTTGTGGGCACTGATGGGTGACAGGTGCACTTTGTGGGCACTGATGGGTGAAAGGTGCACTTTGTGGACACTGATGTGGTGACTGTTGGGTGACAGCTGTAATGGGGGGGGGGGGGGGCGATGTGACAGGTTCTTTTTTTTTTGTGTTGGTGCAGTTACAACTACAGTACACACATAGATCGGTAACTCACTGCTCCTGGCTCTTCTCTCCTCACACTGGTAACGGTGTGTGAGGAGAGAAGAGCCGGTAACAGCTAGTAACCGGTCTTTGTTTACATTTAGTGGTCGGCTGTGAATGGATCACAGCCGATCACGTGGTAAACAGCCGCCAGGTATTGGCTGTTTACCCTTGTCGGTGACGAGCAGTGTTTCTGGGAACACGCCGCCACGGACATGATCGCACTGCGCGCTCCGGATCGCGCGCAAGCGTGGTCTAAAGCGGGTAATTCCCATTGTGATCAGCCGTGACGTAATCGCGGCCTATCACATGGTGAACAGCCATGCCCAATGGCTGTTCACCCCTGTCGGTGATGCGGTGTGTCTCCGGGACATGCTGACACCGACAGAGCACGGCTGTGCACCCGCGATCACGCGCACGCCCGTGTTTCTCAGCCGCCGTCATATGACGGCGGGCCGCAACAAGAGCCGCACCGCTCTGCCGTCAGTTGACAGTGGGCGGTCGGCAACAGGTTAATTACTTCTAATCTGGACTATTTCACCCCCTTTCCAGTCCAGGCCATTTTTCAGATTTCAGCACTGTCACATTTGAATGACAGTTACTCAGGCATGCAACACTGTACCCAAATACATTTTATATCATTTTTTTTGAGACAGAGCTTTCTTTTGGTGGTATTTAATCACCACTGTTTTATTTAGAATTTTTTGCTATATAAAGGAAAAAAAGACAGAACATTTTGCAAATAAATAATCATTCTTCATAAATTTAGGCCAGAATGTATTCTGCTATATTTTTGAAAATAAAAAATTCTTATTTCTTGAGGCCCTAAAATGTAAGATCAGTACAAATACCACCACAGGAACCCTTTTCTGAAAGGTAGACAGTTTGAGGTAATTAGTAAGAGGCATGGTACATTTTTATGCAAAAAATGATGAAAGTAAACAAATTTATTTATTTTTTCACAAAGTTAAGTCTCATGTCCCTTACACACAGTCGGAAATTCCGACGGAAAATGTCCGATCTGACCATGTTGTCGGAAAATCCGACCGTGTGTGGGCTCCATCGGACTTTTTCCGTCGGAAATTCAGACGGAAAAAATTTGAGATGCTGCTCTCAAATTTTCCCACAACAAAATCCGATCTGACTTTTTCTGATCGTGTGTAGAGAATTCCGACAGACAAAGTGCCACGCATGCTCAGATCAAATTATGAGACCAAAGCTATTGGCTACTAGCCTCTACGTAGTTCCGTTGTACGCAACGAACGTCACCACGTTCAGAATGATCAGATTTTCCGACAACTTTGTCCGACCGTGTGTATGCAACACCACTGTCGGACAAAATCCGTCGGAAAAAATCAGACGGATTTTGTGGTCGGAATTTCCGACCGTGTGTATGTGGCATTACACTCAGCATAGGTGCACTTATAATTACACCCCAAAACACATTCTGCTGCTCCGGTGGCGATACCACATAGACAGACCCAAAATCCAAAAAGCACCTTAAAGGAGAAGTATAGCCAAAGCTCGTTTGCACTCCTGTGATCCATAGGAGAAGTACAGCCAATTTGTTTTGCACTCCTGTGACCCATTTTTAACAGAGTTGACTGATGTCTGCTCTCTGCTGACATCACCAATGTCAGTCCAGGCACCACGTCATCCCAAGCACAGAGTCTGGATCTGCCAGGTGCCTGGACTGACACCTGTCTCAGCCTCTCAGCGAGCCACTGAGAGCCTGAGACGGCCCCTTGGCCAGCGCTTCAATGAGCATGGAGGGAGAAGAGCAGAAAGCTGTGACTGACAGTCTACAGCTCTCTGCTCACGGAGCAATCAGCGGTGTTTGATTGCTTAGTTCTCAGTGCAGAGGCGCCGGGGACAGTTCTGCAATCAGCACGGCTTTGGTTTTATTGCTGGCTGTCTTCCCTCTTGCTTCCAGCAAATCCTTTAACGTTGCTCGTTTTAATCCAGCATAGTTTGTCTGCATTCACACTTCCATTCGTGTAACCGAATTTGCACGAACGCTGCTTCCTCTTGCTGCAAGGCTTTAGTCCCACTGCTGCCACCACTATGGATCCTCAAGTCCGCTGGGAAATCCTTGAAGCTGAGGAAGTGCTAACTTATCCACGATCACCTTTTACCCCCCCCCCCCCCAGTAACTGGACGACACACAGTTCGGGGAGTCAATGAACACTTTATATTAGCCACAGCTGGCTTTTTATATGCTTCTCCATGCAAGGGGTTTCTTAACTCATTTTCCAGGGGCATTCCACTAACAATAAAACCGTGGCCTACACATGACTAGGAGTGTAATTACATCCCGTAGCAGATAATAGGTGGATTCATTTACACACTGAACAATAGGTGAATGGAAAGCTGCCTCAGATCCTACTTAACCGAATTTACTTATTCAGACATCAGTAGACATTCTGTCTCCACCTCTTCTAGGAGCCAGAGTTCCTGGCCATCAACTTCACAGTATATTGGGGACTAGATCTTTATTTTTCGCTACAACTATATCCCCTGGGATAGCTTTCTCTGGCTGCATAGGGTGATGACCATTAATTAAATAAAACTGCCATATGCATAGCAGTTTTAAAAATAAAATATCTGGTTTTAAAATATTGCAACTTTCATCTTTATGTATAGTGTTCTTTAGTTCTTTATATAATTTCAGGCAAATTAGTAATACAACCGCATTTCATGCCACTGCCAGAATGTGAAAAATAATGTTATGAGGTTGATTTAATTAAACAGACAGGTCAAGCAAAACTCAATTCAAAACATTACTGTAGTGGTAAAAAAAAATGAATCTTCTGCTAATATGCCAGTACTTGGTAATCTCTTATATTATGTACACATACAGATTATGAGACGGTGAACAGGTAAAATGGAATACCCAACATTATACCTGCTACATCCATTAACACTTACCCAATGGGCACTTAAACCCTCTTCCTAACCAGACCAAATTTCAGTTTTCGGTGCTCTCACATTTTGAATTACTCAGTCATGCAACACTGTACCTATATGAAATTGTTGTCCTTTTTTCACACAAATAGAGATTTCTTTTGGTGGTAATTAATCACTGCTGTTTTTTGTTTTTTTTGCACTATAAAAGAAAAGAGACTGAAAATCCTGTAAAAAAATGTATTTTTCTTTGTTTCTGTTATAACATTTTGCAAATTAGTAATTTTTCTTCATAAATCTTGGCCAAAATTTATACTGCTACATATATTTGATAAAAATTTCTCCCAAATCGGTGTATATTATTTGGTCTTTGTGAAAGTGAGAGTCCACAAACTATGGTGCCAATATCTGAAAATTGATCACACCTGAAGTATAACGGCCTACCTAATTTCTTGAGACCCTAAAAATCCAGGAAAGTATACAAATACCCCCCAAATGACCCCTTTTTGGAAAGTAGACATTCCAAGGTATATGTAATTTATCCCCACAATTCTTTGCAAAATCAAGATTTTTTTCTTTCTTTTTTTTTTTTTTTCACAAAATTTTTATATTATCAGGTTATTTCTCACACACAGCATATGCATAGCAAAAATTACACCTCAAAACACATTCTGCTACTCCTCCTGAGTACAGCGATACCACATGTGTGAGACTTTTACACACCATGGCCACATACAGAGGTCCAACATTCAGGGAGTGCCATCAGGCCTTCTAGGAGCATAAATTACACATATAATTTCTTGACTACCTCTTACAATTTTGAAGGCCCTGGAGCACCAGGACAATGGACACGCCCCAAAAATGACCCAATTCTGGAAAGAAAACAACCCAATGTATAATCTATGAGGCATAATGAGTCTTTTGAACATGTCATTTTTTTCTACAAGTTTTTGGAAAATGAAAACGCATTTTTGTTTACACAAGTTGTTCATTTATACAATATTTCTAACACATAGCATGTACCAAAATTTACACCTCGAAATAGATTCTCCTACTTACAGTGATACCACATGTGGGAGACTTTTACACAGCCTGGCCACATAGGGAGGCCCAACATGCAGGGAGCACCGTCAGGTGTTCTAGAGGCATAAATGTAAAAACTAATTTGAATACCTATTACACTTTTGTGAGGCACTCTAGTGGCATGGATGTGGCATGGATGAGAATTGATGTGGCATGGATGAGCATTAATGGGGATGGATGAGCTGTGGATGGGGAGGGCTGAGTATGGATGGGATGACTGAGCATGAATGAGTATGGCTGAGTAAGGCCAGGTACAGCTGAGTACTGCCGGGTATGGCTGAGTACAGCTGGGTGCGGCTGAGTACGGCTGGGTATGGATGAGGGCGGCTGGGTATGGATGGCAGTGGATGGGATGGCTGAGCATGGATGGATGGATGAGTATTGCTGAGTATGGATGGATGGGTGAGCATGGATGAGTATTACTGAGTATGGATGGATGAGTATTGCTGAGTATTGATGGATGAGTATTGCTGAGTATGGATGGATGGATGAGTATTGCTGAGTATGGATGGATGGATGAGTATTGCTGAGTATGGATGGATGGATGAGTATTGCTGAGTATGGATGGATGAGTATTGCTGAGTATGGATGGATGGATTGCTGAGCATGGATGGCTGAGTATTGCTGATTATGGATGGGGATAGATGGGATGGCTGAGCATGGGTGGATGGATGGTTGGCTGAGGTAGGAATTGTCACAGATCAGCGCTGTGGGCACTACACATCCAGCCCAACAGGGCTGCTGCATCTGATCTCTCTCCTCTCCGCTCACACTGTAACGATCAGCACAGAGAGGGGAGAGAGGAACCGGACATGACGCCGGTTTGTTTACAAGTGATCGATCCGGAGCGATCACATGGTAAACGGCCGCTGTCAGCGGCCATTTGCCATTATTCTGTGATGGGAGCCGGCAGTCACCGATACTCCTGGGGGTGTTCGGGAGCGCGATTCTGGGAGGACGTCAATGTATGCCCTCCCAGATTTATTGAGCCGCGCTGTAGCCGTCATTCAGTTATGGCACGGTCGGCAAGAGGTTAAATATTCGCCTTTTCTCACTGATTTATCTGGCAATGGTAGGACATTACATTTTGCCAAACCTAATACAAAACTAATACAATTTTTGTCACATGACCTGCTGTAAAAGGAAACTGTTCCTGTGAAAAGCAAAAAGCCTGCCATTGCTGACTTTTGACAACACAAATCCAAGTTGTCTGGTTGGCAATCTGAACCCCCTGTGTCAATACTGATAATTACCTAAGGTAAGCATGCATATAAGGACTTCTAATGCCCCGTACACACGGAGCTTGTTGTCGGAAATTCCGTCCGTGTAGGCTCCATCCGTTGCACAAAATTTGAGATCTGGTTCTCAAATTTTCTGACAACAAAATCCGTTGGCGCAAAATTCGATCGTGTATACACAAGTCTGACGCACAAAGTGCCATGCATGCTCGGAATCAAGCAGAAGAGCAGCACTGGCTATTGAACTTCATTTCTCTCAGCTCGTCGTACGTGTTGTACGTCACCACATTCTTGACGTTCGGAATTTCCGACCAACTTTGTGTGACCGTGTGTATGCAAGACAAGTTTGAGCCAACATCCGCCGGAAAAAAAAACATGGGATTTTGTTGTCGCAATGTCCGATCGTGTGTACAGGGAATAACTCTTCTCTGACTTTTCAGACCTCCATACTTCAGTGACTCAAGAAGTATTGACACCAGTAGATAAATAAAGCCAAGCATCTGCAAAAAGGGTTTAGAAATGGCCGTTCCCATGGTTCTCTCAGGAAAGGTTTGTCTTAGGGCCCAGTGATGTGTTAAGGCAGGGCATATTTTTTTAAAGGGCTTCTCACAGCACAAAACATGCATCTGCTCTATTTGGGACAATGCATCACAGTAACGTACAGAGCATTTGCATCTGTGCATTGGGATGTATTATTGGGCATTATAGAGCAGGAACATTTAGGTCTGCTGTATATGTGCTTTAGTGTTCCATTCAGATTAAAATGGTACCACACCTTATGATAAACCAAGAGGGTGAATCCAGCTTCTGCTAATGTATGTCCAGCTATCTTTACCTATGACACTGCACCTAGATATTTTATTGCACAGGTATGTCTATATTAGGATCAATGTTTACATTCTCTTCCTCTACATTTATAATACTGTAACTGCCTTTTAGATAATACTCATAAATGTCCTTAGAACTCATTTTCATTCTGTAAGTCTTTTCAGTGTGATACTGCATTCACTGTTTAGCCCAAATCCCTTGGTATCTTGCCTCTTCTTCAACAATCCTTTGTTATCTCTAGTGCAACTCTCTAGCATAGCAATAAATTGGCACATGGATTTGCATGGATCGTAATCATTGTTTGTATGCTATATTATTTGATACATAGAAACCAATATACCCTACATTATTTTTATTTCTCTGTACTTTGAAAAAGCTGTATTTCAATCAGGTCTTTGCAGTCAAAGAAAAAATAGCACAGCAAGGTTATAATTCATATAGGGTTAATCAGTTGGACATGATGGAGATGTGTGCAGCATTCTGGAAAATAAATTGGTGCTGTAGCTCCAGGCACCAAGGGGAGTGGCTCTTCCCATATGTCACATCCAGAAACAAAGGTTGCTGAAGTTCACTGTGTATGTGTAAAGAGAACCCTGTTTAGGGTTCCAAAATGTCTTTAGCATAGCATTAAATAGGGACATGAATTTGCAAATAGTTGTACATAGATAGCAAAAGAATGTTGAAGGAGAAGAGGCAGGATACCAATGGATATGGGCTGAGCAACTTAAATTTAGATTAAGGGCCCATTCACACCAGATGCATTTGGACGCATTTTTGACTGCATTCTCACTGCATAGACAGTCCAAAATCCAAGTTATCCTATGCGCATAGCTCACACCATTAGTGCAGTGACAGAAAAAAAGCTGCCTTTTTCCACACCAAAAAAGTGCATAAATGTGCGCAAACAAATGTAAAAGCGTGCAAATGCATGGGAGTGCACATAAAAGCCCAAAGTAAGAAAGAAAAAGGAATTGGCCTTAGAAGACAAATGTGCATAGAAAAATGCACGTCAGCTGCATGTAAACATGCATAAAAATGTGCATCAAATGCATGCAAATGTGCATGAAAAAATGCACAGTAGACACACAATTTCTGATGTGTGCAGGCACTCACACCAGATTCACACCTATGCATTTTTAGTGCTTTTTGCATTTTGCAGATTTGCACTACAGAATGTGTTCCATAGGAAACCATGTTAAATGGACTGTAGTGCAAATCTGCAAAATACAAAAAGCACTAAAAATGCATAGGTGTGAATCCAGCCTAATTCCCGTAGGAGGACACTTTGGGGGAGAATTACTAAAACTGATGCACACAGAATCTGATGCAACTGTGCATAGTAACCAATCGACGTCTCACTTCAGCTTGTTTAGAAAGTGTGGAGACCCTTGGCTTAAAGTGGTGGGACACCCTGAAAATAAAAACTTGGGAGAAAGTTAGTAAGAATTTAAAAAAAAAATAAAAATTATTTTTTTTTACTTACCAGAAATGGATGTTGCTAGGCAGATCGTCCTAATCTGCCTCCTCCAGCGCCGCGGTGATCTTCTCTTCTTCCGTCTTCAGGTGAATGGGGCGCGGTGTGTTGTGGGAACTGTGTCCCACAACACACCGCGTTCCCCATTCACAAATACGACTCGCGCATGCTCAGTTGGCCGCGCCCCGACTCGCGCATGCGCAGTAGGCCGCGCGCCAACTCGCGCATGCGCAGTAGGAAACGAGAAGCCGTTTCCCTTACTCAGGATGGCGGCGCTGGATCCGGATAGCCGAGGGACATCTCGGCCTCCACCAACGACATCGCGGGCGCCCTGGGAGGGTAAGTGTACTTTTTAAAAGTCAGCAGCGACTTTTTTTTTAGCTGCTGACTTTTAAAAAAAAATTTTTTTTAGGTGAAACCCTGCTTTAATTAAACAAAGGGCCAGTTTATTATCCTTCAGACTTTAGGGGGGCTGGACTGTGGCGAGCAGGAGTGGAAATTTTCCTGGCATCAGTGGGAGAAAAAAATCACTATATTTGGTATTAGGGGGAGAATTAGTGACCCATTGGTTTCATTGGGAGGAATAGTGCCCCATTGTTGATGTCAATGGGAGAAATGGCACCCCATTGTTACCAGAATCATGTTTCGTATCAGTGAGGGAATAGTGCCCAAATGGCCAGATAAAGACAAGCAAAGGACCATATCTGGTCCCCGGGCTGCAGTTTAGAGACCACTAAACTAAGCTTTGACAATAAAACTTAGAAGCTGATTGGTTACTATGCACAGCTGCACCAGATTCTGTGTGCACCAGTTTAAGGCTAGGTTTCCACTAGTGCGACTTTCCATGCGATTTTGGACTGAAAAGTTGCTTGATAAGTTGTACCCCATGATTTCCAATGAGTACCGTTCATATCTGTGCGACTTCAAGACGCAGCAACTTCAAAGTAGTCCCTTCATTACTTTGGTCCCACTTTGATGCGACTTGAGGTCCATAGACCTCAAGAATACACAGGCATTGCTTCAAGACGCAGCAAAAAAAAAAAAATCACTGTAAAATCGTAGCAAAAAAATTGCGGCAAAATCACGCGACTTTGGGCACGCAATAGTGGAAACATAGCCTTAGTAAATCTCCCCCATTGGTTCATAGTTGCAAAAGGGGCTTTGGCCTTTGTGCATTTCAACAGTAAACCCCGCCTCCCCCTATTTAACATTGCAGTATTATAGCCTTTAACAGGCACATAAAGTGGATTGAAAGTTAAAATGATAAAATTGTTAGCAGGTACAGTTTTTCAGTAGAATAGACTGTATAAGTCCCTTCTGTTAAAAAAAAAAATAAAAAAAAACGTTATCTATTTGCATGCTGTACACTCTAGGGATTTACATCATCAGTGGCTAATCAATGAAAGATCGGGGAGATGCCAGAACTAAAGTAGATTAGGAGAAGATGTCAGAGGTTGTGGACAGAGTGAAGACGAGGAACATCACAGCACTGGAGGAGGGAACACTAGAGGATAAGGGTGCCATAAACTATGCTCATTATAGCAAGAGCTTCAGGGACCCAAAGTCAAATAATTTAATTAACATTTTTAACAATGGACAATCTAATTTTGGTAGAAGGCTTAGTCTTAGGAGGGGGCATGGCATACTGAGGTTGAAGCCGTGTATGCTGCCTAGCAGAGCATTCCCTAAGAACACAGAAATAAAAATGAAGATAGGTACTTTAGGGCTGGGTTCACATATGAGCACGCAGTGGCTCACAGCAGGAGTCCGGCGCGTCCCTGTTCACCGTTTCAGGTCCAATTTCAACCTGAATTTTCAGTTGAATTCGGACCTGAAACTGACAAAAAGACGCACAGGACTCCTGTGCAAATCGCACCGGAGCCGGCCACAATCTCCTGCTATGCAAATTGGATGCGAAGAAAGCTGCATCCAATTTGCAATAGTGTGAACCCAGCCTAAAGCAGCACAAGCTGCCTGTTGTTTCCTGGCATTATTAGTTTACAGGTATGTAGAAGCTCACAGATCACTATAAGCAAAGCGCTACCACAATTTTTGTCTCAAAACAGTACTATGCACTACTGAGAAAGAGGGTGTTTTTTTTTCCGTCACAAGATAATTATGTAGGCTGCCATTGCTGATATCTATTTTAGAGAATGTTAAAATAGCCATACACAACAATCTGATCAAACAATTCTTCACAGAACCGATTGTATTTTTCTCACAGAAGGTAGATAGGTTGACAATAAGATCACAGATAAAATTGCACTATATATTGATACCATTTGTTATGCTTCAAAGCTGTTGACCTTGAAGAAGGTCAACTCAAATGCAGCTCATTTGTTCTGAGTCCGGGATTTGAGTCAGGATATTGGAGTCAGGCACAGCCAGGCAAAAAAGTATTTTTAAGAAAAAACAGCAATTGCAGCCCCTGTACTTTTCTTAACCTGGGCATATATTAAAAGCATGAGTTCTATAGCATACGGATGAAAGCAATGTGCATAAGAGATTAAGCCTGCATTCACACCTTGCAGAGCATGAATGGAGTTTATTGCTGTAATTTTATTTTGCATTTTTGGGCTTTTGAAAAGCATTTTACAAGCTTTCTGCAAGCAATTTTACACGTGTATCAAGCCTTGGTCATTTGTTTCCTGGGCTAGACAAGGGGAGAAAAGCAGTTCCTGAGGAGGACTGCAATCACAAACATATGAGCCTATATACATATCACATGTTTACAGACACTCCCATTAAAGTCTATAGGACCAGAAAACGTCTAATTATGCTAAAAAATTGATTATGTACCTCTGGGAGCATAGGGCTCACAGAGGTACATATGAAGGAGAAAAATTACCTGTTTGCAAGCGTCTGGGCGTTAAAATGTGTACAAGTACAAATAATCGGAATATGCAAACAAGGAAACATGGAAAAGTTCCCCACAGGGTTTTTTTTAGCAGCAAGAATAGACAAATATCTATTATAAAAAAATTGATTGTTTTATTTACTAGAAAAAAATCAATTGTACAAAAGAATTTTAATTATGAGCTCTGGTTAGTACATATACAGCGGGGTAGCCAAAATTTATGGTGACATTATACATCGTAGGGACAATGTGTTACAGGTTACGTTTACACCATAGGATGCATGAGAATACCCCGATGCATTTCGACCCCTACATTCGTGGTCTTCTTCGGGATTTTGTTTATCATTCTCGAAAATACATCAAAGAGAGGTGTTTACCAGTTTTACATTTTGACATTTATAGCAAGAGTAGAAAACTACTTAATTTATATTGTCATATATGAAACATATATTGCTCTGGCCATTACAGGCGGAGAGAGCGTTGTGTCAACATCGGAAGAAGAGAAGAAGAAGGAAGAAGAACAAGAACAAGGTGGCGGTGACGACAGCGACGAACCAGAAGACCGGGCCAACGCTAGTAAAAGAGCTGCAAGAAGATAGCGGAGGCCCGGCAGAAGAAACGAAGAGCGGGACAAGACCCCTAAAGTCGGAAGAAGACCCTCGGACGGCGGCAGCAACGAAGGAGAAAGCCGGGCTCCTCCGCTAGTAAAAGAGCAGAAGATATCAGAGGAGCCCGCGAGAAGACCCCCAAAGTCGGAATAAGACCCCCGGAGCTGTCTAATAAACTACTTTAAAAACCTGTGTTGTGTGTTTTTTTATTAACACTTTTTCCCTCAGGTGAATGGGTAGGGGTACCATGTACCCCATATTCATTCACATAGGGTGGGCCACAGGGCCCCCCTTCCCCAAAGCACCCCCCCATGTTGAGGGTACGGCTCAGGAGGCGGGGGCGGGGGGGGCTCGCTCATCCCCACCCCCTTTCCTGACCGGCCGGGCTGCATGCTCGGATAAGGGTCTGCTATGGACTTTGGGGGGTGTAGGGGTTCCCCTTTAAATCCCTACCAGGCGACAGGGCTAGCAAGGTGTCAATCTCGCCGATCGAGGTGGCGACATTGACTTTCTTCGCTAGTCCCGTCTACCTAGAGTCACGTTCAAAATGAACACACTTTACTCTGTGTGTGGGCAAGTCCGTTCATTTCAAAAGTCTGGCGGACCTCCACCAAAAGTCCGGCGGATTGTCTGACGGAAAAGTCCGGTCGTGTGTGGGCATGTGTGGGCAAGTCCGCTCGTTCGGAAAGTCTGGTGGACCTCCGCTGGAAAGTCCGCTGGATAGTCCGATCGTGTGTACGCGGCATTACACAGAGATCAGAGCTAAAAATATTCACTGTCACTGTACTAATGACCCTGGCTGGGAAGAGGTTAACATCAGGGGCAATCGGAGGGTTAACTGTGTGCCTAGCTGGTGTTTTACTGTAGTCAGGAATCTGCCTTGTTTACATAGGTAGATTGCCATTCTGCCTGTGTCCTGAATGATCAGCTGGTGCCAGCGGACATCGGGTTTGCGGGACCTGCTGTGTAGAATCATAGGGGGAGCGAGCCTCCGGTGGCACACATTCGTGCCCAATACCCAGAAATACAGGTTTAGGTATATATGTGATGCTGCACAGTGCAGCTGCCGTAAAAGTGCTATAGGGCTGTCAGCAACTGGATAATACCGGGGTGCCTTGGAGGGGCTCTGAACATGTATTTGCAAGTGTGTGCAAACTAAACCCCTGTATTTAACGCAAATTGTTTGACAGGATAATTCAGTTGGTTAAAGACTAGCTGGTGAGTTGAGATGGGAATTTTCTTTGGTTATGTTTTGAGCACTCTGATAGTCTATTAATTCTTCCGGATCTCAGGAAACAGGGTTTACTTCCATTTCAAAGCTTGTAGGAGGAGTTTTAACTCACCTCCGCTTGTTCTATGAAACTGCAGAACCCCTGACCCTCTGTCTGGACAGTGCTGATTGGCCCTGTGCTGATGAGCATGTTCAGAGTGACTCCAATGGCTCTGTCTTATCAGAAGATGGAATGGGGGCATTGGAAGAAGGGGAGTATCAGACAAGACAGTATAACAAGCATGCTTTACTGCATATACAGACTTTGATGATTTTACTGTTTTGGGCTTAGCATAGGTCTGCGCAGCCTAAAACATTAGTGTATCCACCCCAGAGCTTTTCTCTGCAGCCTCAGCTGCACAAGGCAGTGAATGGATTGGTCTGTGCTGAGTGGCTTCCTGTTCATTCACAAACTGAAACACAGTTTACTATGCTTCAGTTATGAATGGAAATAGTGAGTGAGTGTGTTCATTTAGAAAAGTAAGGTGTTGGTAAATTACATATTAACTAGCCCCTTCTCCATGCTCTCCATCCTGAAACATCCCCCGCAGCAGCCGGGGGGGGGGGGGGAGAGGAGGGAAGTCAGCAGCACTGTGGGGCAGGGGGGAGCAAAATAGGGGAAGCCCAGGCAGTAGGAGGAATCGGCACCGCACTGAGTGATTAGGGCATGAGTGCTCAACCTGTGGCCTGCCACTTGTTGCGGAAGTCCCATGAGAAATGGCGGCTGGTGTTTTTTTTGGGGGGGCAAAAAGCCAACCCCCAAGCGGCCGGTGGCACCACCCCCCCTGCTGTCTGCTGGTCAGTCTGGCACTTACCCCATCTAGGCGGGTAGCGGGCAGTGGCTCCGTGTCCTCTCCTCCATCACGGCAGCTTCCAGTGTGTGGCTCCTCCCCTCCTCCCAGGCATCCAATAGGATCGGTTGTCCTTTCAGCCAGGTGTCACGTCTAAAAACCCACTTCCTGATTGTCCGGGAGGAGGATCAGTGTTACAATAGTGAATATTCATTGACTGTTGTAACACACAGTGTGGGCTCTGTTTGCATTTTCTGTGCCCCAAGCCCACCCTATCCTATTTTGAAGCATATTATAGTCCCTGGCTCTAATCCTGGCTCTAATCAGGTGCTTCAGAAAAACACCCACCCCCTATTGGAATTCATGCATCCTAAAATAGACCGGATGCATGGATAGGGGGGGCAACGATGGATAGTGGGGGCAGCGCCCGCGCACCCTTAATGGACGGGGCTTGAGGCTTTGCAAGGCTGACAGTTACAAACATGATTCCCAAAGCCAGAGGCATGATGGGACTTATAGTGCCATAACAGCTGGAGGTCCACAGGTTGAACACCCTTGGATTAGCACCCTTTGTGCACGCCTATGCTGCCTGCCTGCACGGGCAGACGGCTATACTGAGAGTTTGCAGGATATCACGGGAGCAATGCTCTGCAAGTTCAAAAAACAAAAATGTGCATTTATTTACCTGCAAAAAAAAATGTGCATTTATTTTATTATTTATTTTTTGAAATGCAGACGATGCAAAACCGTTTGCTTTTAGAACCACTTTAAGATTAGTTAGAGTCCCATCCAGTGCTTGTTGTTTTTGCTGAGTAATTCTTTAATGGGATTTATAAGAGGACCACCCCCATCCCATTATGTATGTAAAATAAAAAGTCCTTGTGCATTGATGTAAGGACCGTCCCCATCCCATTGTGTATTCCTTGTGTATTAATGTAATGATAATCACCATCCCATTGTGTATTCTTGGTGCATTGATGTAAGGACCATCTCCATCCCATTGTGTATTCCTTGTGCATTGATGTAAGGACCATTCCCATCCCATTGTGTATTCCTTGTGCATTAATGTAATGACCATCCCCATCCCATTGTGTATGTAAAGTAAAAAGTCCTTGTTCATAGATGTAATGACCATCCCCATCTCATTGTGTATTCCTTGTGCATGTAAGGACTGTCCCCATCCCATTGGGGGTTATTTACGAAAGTCAAATCCACTTTGCACTACAAGTGCACTGAAAGTGCACTTGGAAGTGCAGTCGCTGTAAATCTGAGGGGTAGATCTGAAAAGAGGGGAAGCTCTGCTGATTTTATAATCTAATCATGTGCAAGCTACAATGCTGTTTTTTATTTTCCTTGCATGTTCCCTTTTGGATCTACAGCGACTGCACTTCCAAGTGCACTTACAGTGCACTTGTAGTGCAAAGTGGATTTTCCTTTAGTAAATAACCCCCATTGTGTATTCCTTGTGCATTGATGTAAGGAGAGTCCCCATCCCACCGTGTATGTAAGTAAAAAGTCCTTGTGCATTGATGTAATGACCATCCCCATCCCACTGTGTATGTAAGTAAAAAGTCCTTGTTCATAGATGTAATGACTGTCCCCATCCCATCGTGTATGTAAGGTAAAACATCCTTGTGCATTGATGTAAGGACCGTCCCCATCCCATTGTGTATTCCTTGTGCATTTAGGTAATGACCATCCCCATCCCATCGTGTATGTACGTAAAAAGTCCTTGTTCATAGATGTAAGGACCATCCCCATCCCATCGTGTATGTAAGTAAAAAGTCCTTGTTCATTGATGTAAGGACTGTCGCCATCCCATCGTGTATTCCTTGTGCATTGATGTAATGACCATCCCCATCCCATCTTGTATGTAAGTAAAAAGTCCTTGTGCATTGATGTAATGACCATCCCCATCCCATCGTGTATTGCTTGTGCATTGATGTAAGGACCATCCCTATCCCATCGTGTATGTACGTAAAAAGTCCTTGTGCATAGATGTAAGGACCGTCCCCATCCCATCATGTATTCCTTGGGCATTGATGTAAAGACCCCCCCCCCCCCCAACCCATCATGTGTTCCTTGTGCATTGATGTAAGGACTGTCCCCATCCCATCTTGTATGTAACGTGAAAAGCCCTTGTGCATTGATGTAAGGACCGTCCCCATCCCATCTTGTATGTAAAGTAAAAAGTCCTTGTACATTGATGTAAGGACCTTCCCCATCCCATCGTGTATGTAAAGTAAAAAGTCCTTATTCATAGATGTAATGACCATCCCCATCTCATTGTGTATTCCTTGTGCATTGATGTAATGACCATCCCCACCCCATCGTGTATGTAAGTAAAAAGTCCTTGTGCATTGATGTAATGACCGTCCCCATTCCATTGTGTATTCCTTGTGCATAGATGTAAGGACCGTCCCCATCCCATCATGTATGTAAAGTAAAAAGTCCTTGTGCATTGATGTAAGGACTGTCCCCATCCCATCATGTATGTAAAGTAAAAAGTCCTTGTGCATTGATGTAAGGACTGTCCCCATCCCATCATGTATGTAAAGTAAAAAATCCTTGTGCATTGATGTAATGACCATCCCCATCCCACTGTGTATGTAAGTAAAAAGTCCTTGTTCATAGATGTAATGACTGTCCCCATCCCATCGTGTATGTAAGGTAAAACATCCTTGTGCATTGATGTAAGGACCGTCCCCATCCCATTGTGTATTCCTTGTGCATTTAGGTAATGACCATCCCCATCCCATCGTGTATGTACGTAAAAAGTCCTTGTTCATAGATGTAAGGACCATCCCATCGTGTATGTAAGTAAAAAGTCCTTGTTCATTGATGTAAGGACTGTCACCATCCCATCGTGTATTCCTTGTGCATTGATGTAATGACCATCCCCATCCCATCTTGTATGTAAAGTGAAAAGTCCTTGTGCATTGATGTAAGGACCGTCCCCATCCCATCGTGCATTCCTTGTGCATTGATGTAAGGACCGTCCCCATCCCACGGTCCTTACATCTATGCATGAGGACTTTTTACTTACATACACGATGGAATGGGGACGGTCCTTACATCAATGCATAAGGACTTTTTACTTAGATACACAATGGGATGGGGACGGTCCTTACATCAATGCATGAGGACTTTTTACTTACACACACGATGGAATGGGGACGGTCCTTACATCAATGCATAAGGACTTTTTACTTACATACACGATGGGATGGGGACGGTCCTTACATCAATGCACAAGGGACTTTTTACTTACATACACGATGGGATGGGGACGGTCCTTACATCAATGCATGAGGACTTTTTACTTACATACACGATGGGATGGGGACGGTCCTTACATCAATGCACAAGGACTTTTTACTTACATACACGATGGGATGGGGACGGTCCTTACATCAATGCATAAGGACTTTTTACTTAGATACACAATGGGATGGGGACGGTCCTTACATCAATGCATGAGGACTTTTTACTTACACACACGATGGAATGGGGACGGTCCTTACATCAATGCATAAGGACTTTTTACTTACATACACGATGGGATGGGGACGGTCCTTACATCAATGCACAAGGGACTTTTTACTTACATACACGATGGGATGGGGACGGTCCTTACATCAATGCATGAGGACTTTTTACTTACATACACGATGGGATGGGGACGGTCCTTACATCAATGCACAAGGACTTTTTACTTACATACACGATGGGATGGGGACGGTCCTTACATCAATGCATGAGGACTTTTTACTTACACACACGATGGGATGGGGACGGTCCTTACATCAATGCACAAGGACTTTTTACTTACATACACGATGGGATGGGGATGGTCCTTACATCAATGCATGAGGACTTTTTACTTACATACACGATGGGATGGGGACGGTCCTTACATCAATGCACAAGGACTTTTTACTTACATACACGATGGGATGGGGACGGTCCTTACATCAATGCATAAGGACTTTTTACTTAGATACACAATGGGATGGGGACGGTCCTTACATCAATGCATGAGGACTTTTTACTTACACACACGATGGAATGGGGACGGTCCTTACATCAATGCATAAGGACTTTTTACTTACATACACGATGGGATGGGGACGGTCCTTACATCAATGCACAAGGACTTTTTACTTACATACACGATGGGATGGGGACGGTCCTTACATCAATGCATGAGGACTTTTTACTTACATACACGATGGGGTGGGGACGGTCCTTACATCAATGCACAAGGACTTTTTACTTACATACACGATGGGATGGGGACGGTCCTTACATCAATGCACATGGTGTATGTAAAGTATAAAGTCCTTGTCATTGATGTTGGATGTAGTGATAGAAGCAGACACAGACACTCCACTGATTGCTTTATTTCTACGCCTCCCTATGTCACCTTCCATCTCAGCAGACATCATTTACCTAAGACATATTTCTGGGCAGAAGAAAAAAGAAAGAAGCTGTATAGTGTAGCAATTGACTTGCAGAGAGGGAGGGATCGATGGAATATTGCTGTAAGTGGGATGGTCCGGAAATCCTGTGATAAAACAGTATAGGGGGAAGAAACTGGGAAGGTTATGTGGCTTGTCCTCTGCTCTCTCCCTGCTCTGTGTTGGTGTGTGTGTGTGTGTGTGTGTGTGTGTGATGTGGTGTTCCTTCCATCCGTGTCCCCTTTGTCGCCTTGTCTAGTGGTACCCTTGTGATGTGTGCTGATGATGAAGCTGCCTAGCCAGTAACTTCATGAAGCTGTCTCTTTCCCTGAATGCCCTTCAGCAGCGGCTGCAGTTCCTGTTGAGAGCACACATGGACTAGGGGAGGAGGAGACTGTGCTACAGAAAAAAAAAAAAAAAAAAAGGATACTCTAGGGGGAGGGGGGCGAGCTTTTCCTTCCATGGTGCAGAGTTGTTACTGAAAGGACAGGCAAACTGCGGGATCTCGTTGGTGCTGAAGAGAGAGAAGGTACCAGGCTTTCATCGTTGTGTTTGTCTTTGCATGCATCCGGCCGATGCTAGGGGTAGGGAGCTGTCCCGTGTTGTGGTGCTGAATGTGTTGTGTGTTGCAGTCTCCGGCCGCTCTAACTAGATTTCACCCTCCTCTCTATGCAATCAGCGTTTCTTCCATGCTATGCTAATCGTGTCATAACAGCCACAGCCTTTTTTTTTTTTTTTTGCATGGCTTTGTGTTTTTAACTCCTTTGCCTTTCTACCTTTTTTTTTTTTTTTTTATCTACTGTGATTAGACATTGCAGCATAGGCAACTGTCTAAAAAGATTGATAGCTGCAGCTTGGTGTTGTCAGACATCTGGAGGTTATAATGACATCTACTTTGGAAGTTTTACATGTTTTCACTTTAATCTAAAGCGAAAAGAAAATTGCACTAGGCGCCTACGTTATCTGCATTTAACTTTCTATTTTTTTTTTTTTTTTTTTTTTTTTTTAGGATAGGAAACTCTGCATGCATGCCAGTGTTAAAAAAAAAAAAAAAAAAAAAAAAAATCCAGGTTGCTTTTTAGGATATGAGTTCTCATTTTGCCAGTCTTTGATGTACCAGTAGAGGGAGGCATAAAGCTGGAGTAAATGACAAGCCTTATCACCTGCAGTGCAGGAGTAGGACTTTTCTAGGTCTGGGGTAGCATTTCTTACAACCCGCTAGGCTGGGCAGTGAGGCGGAACGCATTCTACAGCAAAAAAAAAAAAAAATGTATATATATATATATATTATTGTTACTTATTATTTGTCAAAACACAAGACTGAAAAAGTATGAGCCATCACACTTCATGGCTGTGAACTGTTTAGACAGCAGGGTGCCTAAGCTGCATTGTGATATCTAGGGATGTCTGAGCTTGTGTTAACATGACTTGCACTTGACCTCATTGAGGTAAAATTGCTTGTTGTATTTTTTTTTTTTTAGTTTCCTAAAGAATAACGGTGCATGCTGCTTTAGTATTGTGTCTGGTTTTTCCACGAGCTAATGAGTTCAGCTAAGGAATTGAATCAGGACACCTCACCTTCAAATGTCCCTTCAGACACTTCCCCACGGATGCTGTGCAGTGCTTGTCCAGTGCTACACTTTTTTTTCCATTTCCAATTATGTTCATAAAAAGCAGCGTGCTGTTACTAGGATGGATGTATATTATAAACTAAACGTTTTGACTGTGCATAATATAGGTGGCAAAAGTACAACGAACTGCATTACAGTAAATGCCTCAAGCCTTGTTTTGGGACAATGTATCATTCTAAAATGAACTGTCCATCAACAATGTTAACAAGACTATTTCAGAATCTTCTATACGGTTATATGTTATATGTCATATATAATATAATATATATATGATGTATTATATAATATGTTATATATTATATATAATATGTTATATATAATATGTTATATGTTATATATAATATGTTATATGTTATATATAACAAATGTTATATGATGTGTTATATTGCACCATCAGGGGTCCATATGTGTCGTTTTTTTTTTTTTTCACAACAGACAGTTATACCAAGAATCCGGCAAGTGTGTAATGAATATGACATAAAAATTTGCAATCATTTAATCGTGTGTACATAAGTATATTTCATCTTTTACAGGACAGAACAAGAGCTCCCCTGCTAGTCTTGCATGTAATATATAAATTAAACTAAGTGGAAGGAATCAAAAGCCATCAGCATGGATTTTGTAATGAAGCAAGCTTTGGGAGGTAAGTGCAGGCATTCTTATTCGAACAACCCTATACAGTATGTCAGAAACTTAAGTACAATGCGTCAACTGCCAAGGCTCCTCCCATTTTCTTGTATATTCTGCACCATGATGTAAAATACCATAGTCACCTTCTGAAAAGCCAGAGGCAAAACATTTGAGTAAGCTGAAAATATTTAGATTATGTTGCCAGTAATCAAGGCATAAGGTAATTCTGCTTCCATTTCCACAATGCTTTGCTTTTTTTTTTTTTTTTTTTCGCAGTAATTGAAGCATATGCACCACAGCTTGCACCATGTGCTAACTTGTATTTTTTTTTTTTTTTTGATGAGCTGTCATTAACACCATTTTTTTTTAAATACTATTGATCTTGCATTATAATAAGACTGAAAAAAAAAAAAAACTACTTGGATCCTCTAAAACTTGGAAGACGTCACTCAAGTGTAGACTGTAAATCATAGAAAAAAAGTGGTTTCCATGGCATGATTAGTTTTAGTATTTTGGATTTATCTTATATTTTAATGAATACCATGTTACATTATTATATTATATACTCTTTCATTGCCACCAATCTCATTTGCTTATGAAAGCTTACGCTTTTTAGTATTATCCATATTCAATATATCAAAGGGTCTGCAGGTGGCTTCGATTTTCAGCATGCCTTTCAGATGTTTAACTAGAGTAAGTCTTATTTTCATCAAATAATGACACAACCTTTTTGGAACTGGGTTTTAATCACAGGGTTTTTGTTTTTCGGGGATGAAGCCAGTGAGTTCATCTTTGTTTTAAATGGCTAGTTGCTAATTTAGAAATGGTGTATTTGCTTTAAATGTTATTCCACTATGGTAATTAGTATTTGATTTTTGCCAAGATTACCAGCATTTTCCTGGACAACCACCCACTGCAGCGGTTTTCAGCAGCATGGGTTGTGCAATAAATATGGTTGTTTTTCCTCTTATGTTCTAGGTGCAGTGTCAGATTGAGCACTGCAGTATTATTGCCTATATTAAATTATGTTTTGCGCAAATCTTTTTTTTTTTTTTTTTATTATTTAATTTTTTTTTTTAAAACAACTAGGATAAATGGATTGATTGAAATCTGCTGAGTGCAGAAAACAATCTTTTAGGACCTGAAATAGGATTGAATCTATTAAGCAGGATTCAGATAAAACCATTTGTCAAACCCTTGACTTAGAAAACAGCTATATCGATAAAGAAAATGATTAAAACTCAGTGAACTGTGGATGAAATGATTTTTAATTCCATTGATTTATGCCAAGGGCATTGTGGAAAGTTAAAGAAATGAAACGCATGTTATATTTTAAAATTCATTACTATTATATTCATATGCAGTTCCAAAATCCAGAAGCCATTGGATAAAGTTTTATGGAGGTAGAATTAAATTGATGTTGGTTTGTAGTCAACACCGGAGATGCACATAAGAAGTAAATCAGGATCGGTTGCATGAATACATGAATAGGACTGGACTCAGCAGTCATAAATCTGGAAAGGAATTATACAGCACATTTGTACTTAATTGAAAGGGGTCCCTTTACATTAATTTATAGAACACTACAAGCATTTTCCAAGGCTGCATTTACAGATAGTGCTGACATATATAATAGTACGCCATCAAACAGCCCCTCTCTTTGGTCATCCACCATGTTCATATGAAATTTCCCTTACCCTGCCCCCCTAAGGAATTCTGTCTTGAATATATGCAGAGCTGCCATTGGATGGTATAATGCATCAAACAACATTTGTAAGATAAATTGCTGAATGTTACCTAAGCTGCAGTCTCTCGACTTCATTCAGCATCCACTATACCTCATTTAAATCCTGATGTTGGATTTAATGATGTCTAAAGGGGGTCCAATTGGACAAATGTAAAAAAATCAAAAGTAAAAAGTAAGAAAAATGACAATATGTGTGCATTTGTGCTGCACTTAGATGCCAATGTAGAATTGTTTTACATTTAATACATCACTGGCTTTCTTAAAGTGCTATTAAACCATCCACGTAAAAATAACTAACTGTAGTAGTATACCAAACATTATCCAGGTTTTCTGCCCTCGTTTTGTTTAATATTTGCAGCATAAGAGGCTTTAAAAGTATAGTGTACGGAGCTTTCATCCATAGGGTGGCTTCTTTGCCTTGCTGTGTTCCTTCCACAGAATCTTTCCACACTGCTTTGTTCAGTGCTCAGGGAATGTATGGTCAGTCTGGGGAGCACTGTGGTGCTGTGTTCAGGCTCATGTGCAGTACAGGGCAACTCCCTTGTACAGTGTACTGGTGCATGCACAGTAAAGGGCATATGTTCTCCCAAAGATTTAAATCTATGATGTACAGAGGATGTGCTCCCTGACCAGAAGTTCAGGGAAGCATGAAGGGGAGGGATGCTGGAAACAGAAAACCATAGTAGCTAGAAAGTAAGTCTTATGCCCCGTACACATGGTTGGATATTCCGATGGATAAAGTCAGATCGGATTATGTTGTCGGAAAATCCGATCATGTGTGGGCTCTAGCGGACTTTTTCCGTCGGAATTTCCTACGGAAAAAATTTGAGAGCAGGATCTAAAATTTTCCAACAACAAAATCCGATCAGACTTTTTCCGATCGTGTGTAGAGAATTCCGACGCACAAAGTGCCACACATGCTCAGAAGAAATTTGGAGACAAAAGCTATTGGCTACTGCCCTGTACATAGTCTTGTTCGGAATGATCAGATTTTCCGACAGCTTTGTCTGACCGTGTGTGTGCAACACCAGTTGTCCGACCGTGTGTACGGGGGCTTAGGCACAAAAAAAGTCTATAATAACTAGCAGTTGGGTGAAGCTTAAGGTGATATTAAAGTCTCACTTTTTATTAAAAAACATGTTCTGTTTACCTGCTCTGTGCAGTGATTTTGCACCGAGCAGCCGAGATCCTCCTCTTCTCGGGTCCCACGTCGGCACGCCTGACCCCTCCCTCCTGTGGAACGCCCCCACAGCAAGCAGCTTGCTATGGGGGCACCCGAGCTGAGCCGCTGCTCTCTATGTCCATTCAGACATGGAGCTGAGGCTCGGCTCTGCCCCCTCCGTCTCCTGATTGGCTCACTGGCTGTGATTGACAACAGCAGGAGCCAATGGCTCCTGCTCTTTGCCAAAAGCCAATCAGGAGTGCGAGTGCAAGTGAACAAATATTGTATTGAGAGATACTAGGGACTGTTTAACTTAAATTAGAAAAAAAAAAAAAGTTCATAGTCAAGTTAACCATGCACCCCTAGTTTTGGACTTTTAGTTTGTGCATTCCAGCTCTATTTAGACAAAACAAAGGTATGTACAGATGCCTTATAGTGCTGGATATTCAATGATAACCATAGTTAATATATCATTTCTTTGGGAGAGGTTTACCTTAAATCAGTTCCAAGATGATTGGCAAGCAGCCCCTTCACTCTGTACCACACTAGAATCTGATGCCTTATAGTGCTAAATATTCAGTGATAACCCGAGTTAATATATAATTTCTTTGGGAGAGGTTCACTTTAAATCAGTTTTAAGATGGTCAGTAAGCAGCCCCTTCACTCTGTACAACACGCAAATCTGAGAGGTCAAATCTAAAAGTTAAAGAAACAGTTGTTCTTTTTAATAGCTCTATTCTTCACACTAATGCCCCGTACACACGGTCGGAATTTCCGACGGAAAATGTCCTATCGGACCATGTTGTCGGAAAATCCGACCGTGTGTGGGCGCCATCGTCCTGCTCTCAAATTTTCCGACAACAAAGTCCGATCGGACTATTTCCGATCGTGTGTAGCGAATTCCGATGGACAAAGTGCCACGCATGCTCAGATCAAATTACAAGACAAAAGCTATTGGCTACTAGCCTCTACGTAGTTCCGTCGTACGCAACGAACGTCACCACGTTCAGAATGATCAGTGTCGGACAAACGAACGTCACCACGTTCAGAATGATCAGTGTCGGACAAAATCCGTCGGAAAAAATCCGACGGATTTTGTGGTCGGAATTTCCGACCGTGTGTATGGGGCATTAGACATTTAGGATACTTTCACACTGGGGCGGTGGGTCCGTTAGCGGTAAAGCGCTGCTAGTTTTAGCAGCGCTTTACCGTCGTTTTAGCTGCGACCTTCCGCAGCTAGTGGGGCGCTTTCAACCCCCACTAGCAGCTGAAGAAGGGGTTAATAACGCCTGTGCTGCGGCACTTCCGAAGTGCTTTTCAGGCGCTTCAGAAGCGCTGCCTGTTCATTCCAATGGGCAAGGGCCGTTTAGGAGCTGTGTATACAGCACTCCCACACTGCCCCAAAGATGCTGCTTGCAGGACTTTTTTTCTCATCCCGCAAGCGCACCACCCCAGTGTGAAAGCATGAGAGGCAGTTTTAGCACTAAAAATAGTGCCTGTAAAGAGCCTGAAAACACCTGAAAACTGCCTCAGTGTGAAAGTGATTTGCAATTCATGCTTCAGGCTGGGTTCACACTTATGCGAATTGGATGCAACTCGCTTGACAGGAGAGTATGCCCGGCTCTCAATGGAGCCGGTTCACACATCTCCAGGATGGCTGCAGAGTGAATTGCACAGGGGTCCTGTGCGTCTTTTGCTCCGCTTCAGGTCCGAGTTCAGGTAAAAATTCAGGCTTGATTTGTCCCTGAAACGGAGAACAGGGACGCATCGGACCACTGCTGTCAGCCAGATCCATCTTAGGTGTGAACCTAGCCTCCTGCACTTTTTTTGTAGGAGAAGCAGACTGGATTTTTTTTTTACCTTAATGCATTGTTTGCATTAAGGTAAAACACGTTTTGAATTTCCCTGTGCCCTTCCCTGTATGAAGAGTAAGAGAGGGAAGAAGAGATCGGTGCTGTGCATAGCTGCATCTATTCCCTTACTTCCTCTTCACACAGCATTCGAGAAGCAGCAGGAGCCATTGGCTCTTGCTGCTGTCAATCAAATGCAGTGAGGAGGAAGTGGGGGCGGGCCTAAGTCCTGCTGTGTAAGTCAGGAGCACGCAGATCACGCTTTTCCCCATAGCATGTGACTGGCTATGGTGGATGTAAGAAGAAGAGGAGGAGCCAAGATCGCCGCCAGGGACCCCAGAAGAAAAGGATCAGGGCCACTCTCTGCAATACCACTGAATAGAGCAGGTAAGTATTACATGTTTGTTATTTTAATTAAAAAATATATGACTTTAGTAACATTTTAGATAACACTAGCCTCGAATACCAGACCTGTGAGCCGGTATATGTATAGCAAGAGAGCCAGTGAGACTGTTGTCTTGTGTCATATTGGTGCCAACATGTATCAGTATGTTTAATAGGTGATGGAAAAAAAAAAGAGGCACTCCCGTTGAAGCAACAGTTCATCACTGATAAGTAACAGGTTCTGCCACACAACCAGTGCTCTTGTTGGGAGCAGTTCATTTGTGCCATGGTTCGCCATATCACATAAATCATTTTATCTAATGCAAGGGAACTTTGTAGCACATGGCCAAAAGGCGACCATTGAAGCCAGCCTCCACTGCCACTTATTAATAGTAGGGGAACTAGATTAAAAAACAGGGCAATGCCACGGGCTATTATTACAGCTACTGCATGCCATTAAGACAGGCCTTGCAATGAGGAGGTCACACTGAAGTTAAGCATATATCCGTTTGTTGGAAACCATGGCAACCATCTCATTATTCAGCAAAGTGTGAATGCAGAAGATGTAAAATTTTAAGTAGAATCAGGAGCTTGTTAACAGGATAAGCACACAATCTGAACTGTGTCAGTGTATACCCACAATTTGTTTAGTAAAAGGTTTCCATAGGGATTTCTATGTAATTATAAGTACCAGCAAGATGGATAAGTGCATATCATATGTCTCTTGTGTTATTCGGGGTCTAAATTCAATATCCAGCATGGATTGCATGGAATATGTATGGTCTCCTTGTGTTTGCATGGGTCTTTTTGGGTGTTTCAGGTTCCCAAATAGTAGCCAGGATCCACACTAGATGCTTTAGATTGAGGCAAGCACACTTTATATCAGGATATGCGTTGTTCATTTTAGTGCTTCTCAAGCACTTAATAAGGAAGAGTTTCAAGGGACAAGCCACTGTAGAATATATAAATCACATTGCTGTAGTAGCTGAATAAGGAAGAGTTTCAAGGGACAAGCCACTGTAGAATAAAACTATTAAGTTAAGATATGATACGCTCCTCTACAAAACCACTTTAATATAGAAACATGCTGATAAACTATAGCTGCTCATCCACTAGTGTATGTGCATGTTTTGTCAACTTTGCCTATGTCTGTTGCCACCTGCTCATAACTGAAATCTTTGCAAAGGTGAGAAACGTCAAATATAACACTAGGGATGTTTATGCTGCTATAGAACTCCCAAAGGTCATGGAACAAATGCTGAGCATTGCTCGTTTGGATAACAGGAAGAAAGTATAGTTAACACAAAGAGATAGCCTTGGACTCCGGTACAGAAGATCAGAAACATATGCGATTACATTCAACTGGACTATATCAGTCTTTCAGATGGTTTATTGTGAGCGGTAAAAGGTCTGGCACTTTAAGTAGAGAAAATGCATCAAACTGCAGCTTTATAACCAGCAGATTTGGTAGCAAAGGGTTTATACCAGGGGGACTGGATTGTTACTGCTCTTCTGCTGTGCATTTTGACAGCCACTTATATTCACCAAAAAATTTTCCTACGTAATAAGTGGACCATGTTAAAAAGTCCTGTGTTACCATAGTGTCTTCAAACTGGGAAATCTTTTCCTTATGCCTATACATTGAAAGATGGTATGGAGGAACTTCAGTTCATGCCCTTGTAGAGAAATTGAGAAGACATTCAAGACAGGTTGCTTACTCACATCTATGACAAAAGTTAATTCTATGTATAATTTCTAATTTTCACATGGAAAATTCAGATGTTTATACACAATGATATTAACAGCTTTTTTTTTTTATTGTACCTACAAGGTCTTTAAAGGGATAAAACATGGGAAATATACATGTATTGCAGAGATATCATTTTTTTTTTGTTAGCCTTGACATACAGTACATTTTAAGACAACTGCTTTTGCGTTAACCTTTGGCTACACAGTACAACATGATACAGGCAGAGTAAAATTATTTCACTTTTGTATTTTTATACAACTGTAGTTTATGTGTGAAGTATAATAACCTTTTAAAGCATAAATGCTACTAATTTGTCAGAGAGGAGCCCAGCAAACCAGACAGAAATCTGTAAGTGCTGACAAGCTCATCAGCAACCTGTCTACTGCCCTTCACCGGGGACCCAAGAGTAACATGTATTTAAATTTAAGCACAATGTTTCATCATTGACTGTGTTATTTAAAGGAGGAATTTCTCCTACTGTTATAAACCATCAACATTGGTCAGCATGCAAAACGAAATTCCTCTCCAGTGAGGGAACAGATAGTGTTCCTCTAGCTTCTTATGTTTCTGGTAACTTACAGCTTGACTGTACAGTGTCAGTCAACATGAAGAGGAACCCAGACAGCACCTTGTGAAGCATTAAAGTGACATTAAAGGTTTTGTTTTTGTTTTTTTAATAACAAACATGTTATATTTACCTTCTCTGTGGAATGGTTTTGCACAGAGCAGAACCAATTCTCCTCTTCTCGGGTCACCTGCCAACGCTCCAGGCCTCTCCTTCCTGCCTAGCTTGCTATGGGGGCACCAGAGCAAGCGCACTCCTGAGCCGCTGCTGTATGTGTCAATTCACACACAGAGTTTGGCTCGGCCATGCCCCCACTCTCTCCCCATTGGCCCACTGGCTCTGATTGACAGTAGTGGGAGTCAATGGCTACCACTGCTGTCTCAACCAATGAGAAGAGAGAGAACCATGAGAGCCGAGGCTCTGGCTACCGCTGCTGTCTCAGCTAATGAGAAGGGAGAAACCTAGGGTAGCCGAGGCTGTCCTGCACATTGCTAAATCTAGATGAGGCTCAGGTTCAGGTAAGGTTTTGGGGGTGGGGGGGGGGGGGCTAGGGATGCTGCTGCATACATAAGGTTTTTTACATAACATAAGGTTTTTTACTTTCATACATAGAATGCATTAAGGTAAAGAACCTTGGTTTTTTACAACCACTTTAGGGACATAGTGGTAGTGTTTATGCTCTGGAGACCAGCCTAGCTTTTATAGTAGTGCAAGATGAATTTAAACCCACACTGTGAAAGTGTTTAAAACCACTGTACACTTTTAATTAATACGTCAGAGAAAATGAAAACAAGACGTATACCTAGTTTTTGCATTAAAGTAGAACTCTACCTAAATTTTATTATTCATGGCTTTGTAGATATGCTTGTGGTGTCACAAACTTCTTGTAATCTGATAGAGAATCCACTAGAGTCGGGGGTAATATATGTTGATTTCAGCTTTGTTTCAAACCTACCAATAAATAGAGCAAACTCCTAAAAATAACTCTACCTAGGTTTATCTATCCATAACACTTATAAGATCCCAGGGAAGTCACAGGCTGCATATAGAACATAGCTTTCAAAAATCTTTGCTGCATTAGATGCAATACCAGCTTTTTTTCTATATATACAATACCCTCCACTACACTAAGTAATGCAGAATGGGAGTCTGGTTAGGAAATTAGTGAAAACCTTGAGACAGCTTCTTTGCATGACATTTAGATCTACTGACACTTTGACTCATATGAAGTGCAATGTGTTACAATTTAACTGGACTAAAAAATTAAGCCCTCCATACAAAGGTTCCAGATCTGAGGGACCCCCAAGGCACACAGTAAATGTCTTAATTTCAAATAAAGATACTCATGCATGAAATTCAGATACGTTGGTCTGTCTGCTGTGGTATGGGCAAATCTATGTATTTGCATCAGTTCTGCCAGCATTAAAAAAAAATAAAAAATCAAATGTGTATACATGCTAATGTACATTGGTATGAGATCAAAACAATACAATATTATTATGTCATCAAACAGAACAATATTTTTGATGACACTGTAACTGCCATAGAGAACTAAGTAGACATGACAGTTTAGATTGTAAACATGCCTTTAGACTAGAGCTGGCTTTTACACACTCTTTCCAGGCTGAGATTGTGCCATCCATCTCCTAGAGATACACAACAACCCAGCAGAAGGCATTGCACTTCTTAGTTTGTTTTACTTAAAAAAAATATATTAATTGCAGCCTATACATGACACATTGTTTAAACAGCTCTTAGCAGGTACACTCTCAATTCTATTCCTTTCTAATGACACAATTATAGTCCAGCAAGGTGGTATACAGAGTATGTGAGAAACAAGTGTTAACCAGAAAGGAAGGAACTATCCCAAATATATGGCAAAGTGCCAGGTAAATACTAATCCCATTGCAACTGTCACAAGAGTGGTGCTGTGGGCACTCTGTTATCAGTGTATATCAACCTCCCACATTGGATTTTTGTTCCCACTTTTCTAGCTACATTAGCCTAAAGTCTCTACACTCATCCAAAGGGGAAAGTGTACACATGCATCCTCCCAGTGCTACAGCCCTCAATTCCCATAAAAAAAATGACAGAGGAGATACCCACTATCCTAAGAGGTGAGCCCACCCAGAAACTGCTCATGGTTACATAATATTCCTACTTGCCGGCTTTATACCCATGCTGGACTGCCCCCTACGTGATGCAGCATGGGACATTTATATGTCCTGTTCATTACAAAATAGTCATCCACATTTCGGAGAACACTGTGCCATAAATAGTCACTGGCTTCCCCAAGATGGCAGTCAATGGGTTATTTCAAAATGGCCACCAGAGCCCAGTGTTGAGGACAAATTGTCTTCATCCGGGCTCTCCTAGTGACAGAGTACAGCAGTGGTAGCCGGAGCACAAAAACTTCCACACACAGGAGACCCAAGAAAACAGACTGCAGCCAAAAGTGACACACCTTACCCCCCGCATCCACAAGATCTTCCTCCATGCTGCAGCGCAATTTTTGCAATTTCCTACTTCCTACCTTAGTTGCATAACAGGAGTCTGACAATCATGATCTCTTTGGCAATATAATTTATATTTGCAAATATTTTATCATCATCTATACAATTTCCATCGGAAAAATCTTGGCTGGTTTTTCCGACGGAATTCCGCTCAAGCTTGGCTTGCATACACACAGTCACACAAAAGTTTGCTGAACTTTGGACTGTCAAGAACGCGGTGACATACAACACTACGAAGAGCCGAGAAAATTAATTTCAATGCTTCCGAGCATGCGTCAAATTGTTTCCGAGCGTAGGAATTTTGCGCGTCGGAATTGCTACAGACGATCAGAATTTCCGATCAAAACTTTTTCCGACCGAAAAATAGAGAACATGCTCTCAATCTTTTGCTAGCGGGAATTCCGCCAGCAAAAGTCTGATGGAGCATATACACAGTCGCATTTTCCGACCAAAAGCTCTCATCGGTCCGATTTCCGATTGTGTGTACATGGCATAACAGGCATACGTATTTCCTTTCTGGTTTAGAAATGACAAGATACATTGTTTTCATTAGTAGTTAACATTTCACTTTTTTGAGTATCCAATTTGCATGTCTATCAGAGTCATTTGAGAATTATGTATTCTCTTTTTCAAATTCTGTGCATTGCATAGAATAGAGAGGCTTCACAGCTAAAATCTATAGTTGGAACCAATAACAGTTCTGTGCTACCCTGCATAACTGTGTTCTGTGAAATTCCTGGACAAGAAGTGCTGAAAATGATACAGAGGGATCTTTTTTACATTTCCTGGAACAGGGCAGATTTTAATTATGGGTTTTTATGAAATGTAAGCATTTATAAACAGAATGACTTTTTTAAACAGGGTGGGCTTGAATGGAAAATGGTTCTGGACAGCCACACTCCAAAGAAAGCCTTTTATTCAAAAAAAAAAAACACGAAATCCAAAATGACATGTCACAGCAGGACAAGAAACTAACGCGTTTCACACTAAACACAGAGCTCACTCCACTAATCCACAGAAGTACAGCCAAATGAGCTGTGGCTGTACTTTAACTATGTATTTACACTAAAATTAGGACTCTACTGTGACCAAACATGAGCAATAAACATAAGCAATGAAAAAATATTCTGCTGTGGGTATAGGATTGTATATATGGGACTGTATTTATTTTTTATTTTTTGGTTGAACTGGATGGACTTGTGTCTTTTTTTAACCTGACTAACTATGTAACTAGTTCCACTGTGCACCAAACAGATAAATCATCGGTATAGAAAATATCATGTATTACATATTTTCTTCTTGTAGAGTATTTAAAGGTTTCTGATTCAGATTTTTGCCATGCATGAAAAGTAGATGCACCATGGATGCTTTGATTAAGCTTCCTAATGACTATAACCACATGGTTTTACTAGGAACCATAACTGGATAGTAGGTAATGCACAATAAAAGTAGCATTAAGATCTTTTAGGAGATGTGCCACTTAATTGCACATTTAGGCTGTTTCTCCAGTTTTCTGCATAGCAAAAAGCTAATTTTGAGCAATTCCTATGAGACACAAAATACACTTCAAAAGCCGGTGAAAACATAAGTTACATGCAATATATATTTTCTTTTAACAAAAACTCTGTCCTAAAATAATGCAAGTTATGTGAGATATACTATATGAAAGTGCTGATCCCTGAGCTGATTTTTAAAGATATATACAAGAGTTGACCTAGATATGAGCTAGTTTACCCTTGGCAGAAATACATGCACATCTCTCTGTCGTCGATGTGCCAGTAGTTAAAATATGATAATTTTTTTTGTAACAGATTCATAAATCTAAAGAAAAAGGTTTCAAGACTAATATCTCCATGTACAGAGGGTTGTGTGTGTATGTATTTAAACCTGCCATACTATTAGCAGAACTTATGCTCATAGGGCTTTTTTTAATTCTCCAATTGAAAAATTAGCTCAAGATGCAATACCCACCTTCACACCAGAACTGTCCTTTTTTCCCTGCCAAAGCAACATTCAACCTGGAAGACTGAGTACATACTGCCCCTGAGCAGTGATGTAAGTAACTGAGTTAAAATAAACTGAGTTACTTAACACAGTTACCGTATTTATCGGCGTATAACACGCACCGGCGTATAACACGCACCCCAAGTTTAGGAGGGAATTTTAAGGAAAAAAAGTTTTAGGAGAGAAGTTTAGGGAAAAAAAAAAACTTACATTTAAGCGTTATTTGCAGCTTGCCCAGCGTCATTTGTAGCTTGCTCAGCGTCATTTGCAGCTTGCCCAGCGTCATTTGTAGCTTGCTCAGCGTCATTTGCAGCTTGCCCAGCGTCATTTGCAGCCTTTCCCAGCATCATTTGCAACCTGCCCAGCGTCATTTGCAACCTGCCCAGCGTCATTTGTAGCTTGCCCAGCATCATTTGTAGCTTGCCCGGCGTCATTTGCAGCTTGCTAGTGTCATTTGCAGCTTGCTAGTGTCAGTTGAAGTTCGCCAGCGTTTAAATTTCCCGCCGCGAGAAATACCGCGCATGCGCGGCCGAAAAAGACCGAACCGCGGCCGAAAAAGGCCGAAGTGCGGCCGAAAAAGACCGAGCCGACTGTTCAGCTCCGCTCGGAGTCCCGCCTCCCTGCTGTTTCGGGAGCGAGCGCAGGGAGGCGGGACTCCGAGCGGAGCTGAACAGCCGGCTTCGGTCTTTTTCGGCCGCGCTTCGGCTTTTTCCGGCCTTTTTCGGCCGCGGTTCGGCCTTTTTCGGCCGCGGTCGCCATTTTTTCGGCGCCGCAACCGATTTTTGTCATTTTTTTTTTGGGTATCGGCGTATAACACGCACCCACGACTTTCCCCGATTTTAAGGGGGAAAAAGTGCGTGTTATACGCCGATAAATACGGTACTTTAGAGCAGGGGTCTCAAACTGGCGGCCCTCCAGCTGTTGCAAAACTACAAGTCCCATGAGGCATTGCAAGGCTGACAGTTACAAGCATGACTCCCACAGATAGAGGCATGATGGGACTTGTAGTTTTGCAACAGCTGGAGGGCCGCCAGTTTGAGACCCCTGCTTTAGAGGGTAACGAGTAATCTAACTGATTACATCATGGTAACGCAGTTCCCATTACTTGGGCGAGTTACCTCAATTACATCTACTGCCACTAGATGGCAGTAGTGTAATTCCGGTGTCCTGCCAAAAAAGTTCCCCCGCCGGATAAGGACCCCCTGTACTGCGCAGGTGCAACGCTTGCGCAGTACAAAGGACTACGGAGCTTACGAAAATTTCCGAACCTAAACAGCTCTGAGTGAACTCTATACCGTGCAGGCGCAGTTAACATGTAATTGTACGAGGCGATGCCGTACGCTCCCGATGCTCGTGCTACTCTGCAAGGGGCATCTATCGTGTAACTAAGGGGCGGGTCTAGTATTACTGTAACCAAGGGGCACATTTATTATTATTGTTATATATCGAGCTCTGCACATTAATTTAACATTCGCCCTCTTCTGTAGCAATCCGCACCTTACGCGATATAATAATAATAGACCCGCCCCTTGCTTACACGCTATAACAGATCTGCCCCTTGGTTAGAGTAATAATAGAGCAGCCCCTTGGTTACACGATATATAACAATAATAATAAATGCACCCCTTTCTTACAGTAATATTAGACCCGCCCCTTAGATACACGTATAGAATATTAAAAAAAAAAGTCACAGTTACTTTGCTGCATAACTAATTACTTTTCCAATGTAGTAACTGAGTTTCTAACGCAATGACTTTTTGGGAGAAGTAATTTGTAACTTAACTAATTACTTTTTTAAAGTAAGATGACCAACACTGCCCCTGAGAGGATGTCACCTTATATCTACTGGTCATGAAGTGGCACTTTTAGGGTGTGTGATTGCACCAATTTGTGTCCATCGCTAATGAGTTCTGCTTGAACAAGTATAGATTGAATCACCTAGGAACATCTTGCATATTTCCAAGGTTTCAGTGGTATGATTTCCCTGTAGTTTTCCCTCTGACTTTCCTCACAAAAGGCATAATAAACTACATCAATGGTGTCTTCAATATGAAAAAAACAAAATTAGCTTTTCCATATCTTGAATTGTCATGGTTTAATCTTGCCTCTCAGCAGTCCTGAGATACCTAAAGTGGTTATAAAGGATATTTTTTTTTAAATCTAAAATAAAAAACATGCTATATTTTCTTGTTCTCTTCATAGAGCAGCCTAGAACCTCCTCTTCTGGAGTTCCCCACTGTCGCTCTTGGCTCCTCCTCTTCTGTGTCTGCCCCCCTAACATGCTGCTTGCTGTAGGGAAAGACATGAGTGCTTGATCCCGAGTCGGCTGTGTGTATCTATAGACTTACACAGCATGTGGCTCGCCCCCACCCGCCACTCTCTGCTCACAGGACTTATTTGACAGCAGCAAGAGCCAATGGCTTTCCTTGCTGCCTCTGTGTCCTGTGAATGCAAAGAGAGAGAAGAGAGCGGCTACAGATGGACACAGTGCTGAATCTCAGGAGGACTCAGGTAAAAAATGTCCCAGTAGCGGTATTGACTACCCCCCTAATTACTTTCCCTAAGGCCTGATTCACACCTATGCAGGTTGCTGTTTGCATATTGCAGGTGCATTTTGCTTTTTTCAATACACGCTTTTGATCCATTTAAGTCTATAGAACCAAAAACCAGGCAGAAAAAAAGGACTATAGTGTGTTTCTGCAAAACTGAAAACACACTAAAAAATGCATAGGTGTGAACCAGGCCTAAATGCAGGGAATGTATTCAGGTAAAAAATGGTATGACTTTAGAACCACTTTAAGAAGTCAGTATGTGATCTTGCTTACCAGCAATGGCCTAAACTGGCAATATTAATTTTGAAATATTGGAATTTAGAACTATGCTAAACTAAGAATTATTTATTAGAATTGGGGCTTTACTTTATCCCTTTTCAGGGGCTTGTCATTTTTACTATGCTGTTGCATATTCTAATTGTTGTAGTAAGCTGATTTCATCATTTGACATCTACTGCTTAGTGAGGCTCTTTTTGCAGCAGTTAAATATATTAAATAATTATATTATATTTATAATGCAGGAAACCATTTGACTTGACACGTTTTTGTAACTGTATTACTTTTATTCCAATTATCACGTGTAACCTATGAAACCTAATTTGATTTTCTAGACTGACATAAAATGTAAAATTTCATTTGGGCTTTCTTTATGTTAGGAAACAGCAGTAACTACGGCTAAAAAAAAACTCCTGGAGGTATTATATATATATATATATATATATATATATATATATATATATATATATATATATATAAGCAGCTTTTCCTGCAATACTCACCTCCTCTCTGGCACTGCCCCTGCAGTAATTTTTTTACACCACTAAGTTGTACTTAGTCTTCCAAGTTAAATGGCACTTGGCATCATTCAACTTCCAAGACTGAGGATATACTATGGAGTTGATTTACTAAAGGCAATCTGAAAGGGAATTTTCCTTGACTTTAGTGAATGAAATGAAGCTCTGCTGACTTCCATCATCCAATCGTATGCAAGCAAAATTTTACTTGCACGTGATTAAGTATACTTTGCCCATAGCTAAATGTGGTGAAAATTTACTCTGCAAAGTGAAAATGTCCTTGCAAAGCAAACAGCCTATTTGTCTTTAGTAAATGAACTCCTTTGAGTGCAGGGCTTCACAGGGACATCACTATAGCACCCTGCACTTACAGTGTATTGATGGCCTAATGTCATCATGTTAGCACTGCTGTCTGTGTAAAAAAAAAACCTTTCGGTTTGCACCAGAACTCTAGAACAGAGAAAAGGTTTTGACCTAAATGGTGAACCCTATTAAAGGCTATGGGACCTGAACTTGAAATATCAAAAGTCCCTATTTGAAAGGGTTATATGCAAGTAATTGGCCATAAAAAGGGTATGGGGGTCCAGGTACTGCCCTGGGGGACATGTATCAATGCAAAAAAGTTTTTTTAAAAAGATTGTTTTTACAAGAGCAGTGATTTTAATGATGCTTAAAGTGCAACAACAAAAATTAAAAATTCCTTTAAATATAGTGCCTGGGTGTCCCCTTAGTCCTGCAGCAAAACTGACATTTCTAAAGAAAAAAAAATAATGAAATGACATTTAAATTGCCATCAATTTAATACCAATACCGGCAATAGAAAATGTTTAAAAAAAAAAAAAAACAGCGTGCCCCCCCCAATCTATATCAGGACCTTCAGGACTGGTATGGCTTTTAAGGGGAACCCCACGCCAAATAAAAAAAAAAAACGATGTGGGTCCCCCAAAATTCCATAGCAGACCCTTATCCAAGCATGCAGCCGGGCAGGTCAGAAAAGAGGGGGACAAGTGAGCACTCCCTCGAATCATACCAGGCCACATGCCCCCATGAGGTGGTGGGTGCTTTGGGGCAGGGGGGCTCTACCCCCCGCCCCAAAGTACCTTGTCCCCATGTTGATGGGGACAAGGGCCTTATCCCCACAACCCTAGGCTATGGGCAGGGTGGGTCAGTGGGCAGGGGGCTTAACAGTCCCCAGATATTGGCCCCCCTATGTGGATAAATATGGGATACATAGTACCGCTACCCATACACCAAAAAAAGTGTAAAAATAAATAAAAACAGGAGGCAGTTTTTGACAATTCATTTATTAAAAATAAAAAAAACAATGTCCCCCAAAGTAAATCCTTTGTCAATCACAATGTGGACGCCATCGCCGGACCCAAAAAGAAAAATGCTCTGCTGGCAACTTTTTCTTTTTCGGATCCGGCGGTGGGGCAGCACCGTGATCGACAATGGATCGACATCGGGGGGACATAGTTTTATTTTTTAATAAAGAAATTGTCAAAAACTGTCTGTGTTTTTATTACTTTTTGACACTTTTTTGGTGAATGGATAGGGGTACTATAGATACCATTTAGTATGGACTCATTCACATTGGGGGGGGGGGTTGGGATCTGGGGGCATACACCCGCCGAACGTCTTGCAAATTTGGGTGTTCTCCGAAGCCATGTTATTTTTTTGGGGGGGAAAGTGGGTACCTGGTTTTGACAAGTACTTCCTGTCCCACTCCTGCTTCCATCAGTGCGCCACCTATGTGACTCCTCCTCTTTCCCTACGCGGCCCCTCCCTCTCTGCAATCTTCTGGGACATGTCACAGGTCCCAGAAAATTGCCTGGCAACTAGGAGAGCGCAGCACAACTCGTACATGAGCAGTGTGCACCCGGCTGTGAAGCCGCAAGCTGTCACAGCTGGGTGCTCAAACTTACGGCAACGCAGAGAGGAGGGGAAGAGGAGAAGCCACATTGCTGGACCGTGAGACAGGTGAGTGTCTGTTTATTAAAAGTCAGCAGCTACACTTTTTGTAGATGCTGACTTATATTAAACTTACAAACGAGTGGAACTCCGCTTTAAAGGCTAAGTTTACCTTTGTTCACTTTTTTTATTTTTTTTATTTCTAATTTCCAGCTCCCCTATGTACCAATATAGCATTAATGTACCTCTTTTGCAAAAATAAAACAGCTTTCCATTAATTCTACAGACGCTTATCTCACTCTCTTTGTGGATGTTTAAAAACCCTGCTTCATTACTTCTGCCTTACTTCCTGAACATACTTTAAGTCATCACACAGGAAGGAGTTGACCAGCAGACATCATTAGCACACACCCTGCACCATCTACCCTCAGCTGGTCAACTCCTTCCTGTGTCATGACCTAAAGTCTGACAAGGAAGTAAGGCAGAAGTAATGGAGCAGTGTGTTCACTCTCTTCATAGATGTTTAAAGTAAGCCTGTGAAGAATTAATGTAAAGCTGTTTTATTTTTTACAAAAAAAGTACATTAATGCTATACTGGTACATAGGGGAGCTGGAATTTTGAAAAAATAAAATAAAAAGGTGAACAAAGATGAACTTAGCCTTTAATGATTTTTAGTTTTCTAAAGCAATGTGTACAATAAACAATTGTCATGCTTTTTTCCATAAACAACTTTTGAACTGACATTACCATGGAATTGCTTAAATGACATTTCAGTGACTGGGTTTAAATCTGCCTAAAGGTAACCTCTGTTTATGATTTTGTTTTCTTTATATGTTCAGTCTGAATAGTACAGATTTGTGACAGGTTAAAATTAAAGCTAATCTCTAGGAAAGCAGCAAAATACAGAAATTAAATAGCTGGGGGAATCTAGGATGGAAAAGGACCTTAAGGTCCTAGTAGATGGCATGCAATGCCAAGCTGCTGCTAACAAAGCAAACAGAATATTGGCATGCATTAAAAAGGGCATCAACTCCTGAGATAAAATGATAATTCTCCTGCTCTACAAGACTCTGGTCTGGCCGCACCTGGAGTATGCAGTCCAGTTCTGGGCACCAGTCCTCAGGAAGGATGTACTGGAAATAGAGCGAGTACAAAGAAGGGCAACAAAGCTAATAAAGAGTCTGGAGGATATTAGTTATGAGGAAAGGTTGCGAGCACTGAATTTATCCCCTTTCAAGCGTGAGAGAGAATATGATTTCAATATACAAATACCATACGGATGACCCCACAATAGGGATAAAACTTGTGATAAAACATGGCCATTCATTAAAATTAGAAGAAATTAGGTTTAACCTTAAACTACGTAGAGGGTTCTTTACTGTAAGAGCGGCAAGGATGTGGAATTCCCTTCCACAGGCGGTGGTCTCAGTGGGGGGGAATTGATAGATTCAAGAAACTATCAATGCTATATAATAATATTATATATATTAGATAAGCACCTAAACGACCGCAACATACAGGGATATACAATGTAATACTGACTTATAATCACACACATAGGTTGGACTTGATGGACTTGTGTCTTTTTTCAACCTCACCTACTTTGTAACTATGTAACTAAGCTATACGAGTGTTGTTTTACCTGGGTTTGTATTTATTTTTATCCAGTTTTGAAATGTACATAGGTCTGCCACACATCACAGCTTTTTCTGGTAGGGCAGGATAATTATGACATTTATTCTGTAGTTATGGGTCTTGTTCCTCTCCTGGTCACTGATTGCATAGTGGGAGAAGAAGTCGCAGGCTGATGCGCCCTACTCTTTATTACTCTACTTTCTATCAGCATGCCCATGGTTAACTTTGTTAGCACATGAGCACTGCAACGCACCTGTTTCCTTGTGCTATTTCCCCCTCTCACAGTTTGAGCACTGCTGTAAAGGGACTGCAAGAGGGTGATACCAAGTCAAGTTAATGATTTATTAATTATTGTGTCTTCTATATCTGTCTAGATTTCAGCACTAATGGGGCTGTAGGGTAATTGCAGAAATATGTAAAATATTACCATTCTAGTGATCTTCTTTTAAGTATACCTGTAATTAAATGTATTCTTTCTTAAAGTGAAGTTCTGCCTTAAAGCAAATACCACAAAAAACCTGCTTTAACATGTGTCACCTGATGATGCCTCATATGTGACCCTCTGACTGGGTATTAAGGCCTAACTTTTCATCATGCCATGGCTAAGTTCTGCCAACCTCCATTATCAGTCAGACTGCCTCAGTGAACAGTAAGGGCAATCTCATGAGATAGGCCAATGAAAGTTGGTGGAGCTAACAAAGGGAAGTCAGGGGAATGTAAGCATAAGAAGAAACTAATGCTGTATTCAAAACCCTTTCCATATGTATTTTACAACATTTTACTGCACTTTTCCGTTTTAGTGCACATTTTACTGTGTATTGCGAATTTTGATGCATTTTAGCACAAAGATGCAGCAAAAAGCAGTAAAACACCTTACATCCAGGCATGAACTCAAACCTCCCCCCCCCCCCCCTCTCTAGATCATTTTCATTTTGTAAAGTTGATTTTCAATTAGTGAATGAGGTGGAAATAATTGAAAAATTACTTTGCAAAGAATACCAAACCATGTGAGAAGATTGGATGATTGAAGTAGGTACAGTTTCACCTCAATAAATTAAGTGAACATTTGCTTTGTAAATTGAAAATTCAAAGGAGGATTGTTTTGCTTGGAAATAAAACCAATGCGTGCATGTGGTGTGGACATGGAGGCTATGGGGGGTTTAATAGTCCAGCAGTGCCGTTAATGCTGATTGCAATTTCAATGCAGCAAGGGCACTATGCTGTTAGCCCAAACAGGAAGTTAGAAGCTAATAAAACATGCTGTCTCTTCTTTCTGACTTTTTAATTTAAAGTTATTGTAAAGTCGTAAAGTCTTGTTTTTTTTACAATTTTTTTTACTATTCAAATAACAAATGGGTTATACTTACCTGCCTTGTGTAGTGTTTTTGCACAGGGCAGCTTGGATCCTCCTCCACTTGGGTCCCTGGCTGGAGCTCCTGGCGCCTCCCTCCTATTGAGTGCCCCCACAGCAAGCAGCTTGCTATGGGGGCACCCGAGCCGAGCGGAAGCTCCATGTAACCATTCAGACATGTAACCGCAGTTCGGCCCGGCCCCCTCTGTCTCCTAATTGGCTAATTGAGTTTGATTGACAGCAGTGGGAGCCAAAGCCGCCGCTGCTGTGTCTCAACCAATCAGGAGGTAAAGTCCTGGACTGCTGAGGCACTCGTGGACATCCCTGGATAGAGATAAGGCTCAGGTAAGCATTAGGGGGGCTGCTGCACTTTTAATTTTTTTGCACCAAACCTGCATGTGAGAAATGTTTCTCTTATTTTAGTCAGAAGGTTTTTTTATTGCATTAACCTCCCTGGGGGGTATGATTTTGTCAGATTTTTGAAGCTCAAAGTGGTACATTGTTTCGCGTGGAAATTTGGCATTTTATATTGTAGGCCTGTAATTCTTAGAAATAACTCACTTAAATCTGTCCAAACCAGAGTCTAGTAGACATCCCGGGTATGATAAAGTTTGAAACACAAAATCATAAATTACAATATAAAAAATAACTATAATAATTATAAAAAATAATAATAATATAATAATACATTTTATTCAATAATGTAATCAAATCAAAAACACTGATATTTGCTCAGTTGCAGAATTGTCGCTGTCATTACTTTCAGTGTCTGATGACAAATTTCCCACAAATCACTTCGCTCAATTCTGCAAGTGTTCTAATTTACTATCGCTGTTTTCTAGCTGGTCTAAAACCACTTTTGACGTAAAGGGACACTTTTTGGCTGCTATGGACAATCTCCAGTTTCCAGGCAGTAATAACAGTATATATAATATTAAACTGCATGCAGTGCACTGGACAAATCACTAGGGACAAAAAGGAGGTGAAATGGTTTGATACAGTAATGTAATCTTACAGATTACAGTATATTGTATGTGTTATGTTTTTTTCACTATTTTGAATTTTACGCTGGACTCCGCCCATGTGCGTCGAAACACTCGCAGGGAACGGAGCCCAGCACAGTAATACGTCATGCGGAGTACATAGCCAGCGGACACAGCGGGAGAACATCGCAAGATCCTGGGGACAAGGTAAGTAACTTTTCCTGGATCCTGCGATGCGATCCCGAGTGTGGCTATGGGTTACCACAATTGGTAATGGAAATTCACCTGAGCCACATTCGGGATTACCACCAGGGAGGTTAAGCTAAAAATCCTTCTGTTAAAAGCCTATTAACATACTAATGTGCAAGAACAAGAAAGTTTCATTGCACTGTATAAACCTAAATGTCATCGGAAAAAAATGTGGGATACTAATGTCATGAACTACCTTTAGTACCTGTAATGGTTTATGATTTAATATATCTGCCACGCTAAGTGTGCAGTGTTTCAGTTTGAAGGAATTATTTCTTCAAAGCTTTAGAAAAGCATTCTCTCTGAAGCTTTGCAGAATTTATTTTTAGAGAGATACATTGGAGGGGAATGTATTAAAACTAGAGCAGGCAGAACCTGGAGCAACTGTGCAATCCAATCATCTTCTAACTTCAGCTTGTTCAGCTAACCTCTGAAAGTGTAAGATAGAAGCTAAATGGTTGCCATGCCCAGCTGTTCCAGATTCTGGCTACTCCAACTTTGATAAATTCCTCTCAATGTATTTTAGCTTGGTTTGGATGTGTATGGTGCATGTGAGGGTACGCTTGGTGTTTTATTGACAGTGGTGGTATATGTTTTCTTTGGTATTAGTTCAGAAATTGGATCTTTTTTCTTGTTCAGAGGTTTTATTGAATAATAAGAAGAAGCATAATACACAGAAAACATAGGATAGACCACCATGATGGAGTAGGTATGAATTAGTTACAATACAATACAAACAGAACATGGCTGATTGGCTAGCAGGCCATTAAATAAAAGTACAGATCAGGATAGCTGTGGCTTGTCTAAATATACAATGAGAGGGCCATCAAAAGCAAACTCAATCAGTAAAATCTTGGCATGTATACCTTATATGTTGTATTAAAACCAATGACCATCAATCTGCTGTGCCATAGCCTATTTGCAGAAGTAGTAATGATCTGTACAAGCAAATCATAGTAGGGCTACCATGAGGTAGGGGATAATAAAAAAAGGGAAACGGAAGAGGAAAAATAAGGAGTGGGTCCCTAAAGACATAAAGCAAGATTGAGCCCAGCCCTAAATAACAGACTCATTCACGGGCATGGTATAAAAAATAGCAAATGAGAGGCCAGAGTAGGGAAGGAATAAAGAGAAAAAGATAGACAAGAAAAGAAGAGAAATTCCCCGACCATAGTGCATCCCCCGATGAAGCAGCAGGTAGGGCACAAAGTTGTGTTCCTACTACCATGGCAAAAGTACAATTTCTTCAAAATTTGGCTGTAGACAGTGTTTAATCAATGGCCACCACAAAAATTTGATCTTTTTAATGACATAAAAACAGTTCATAGAGTACACTTTAACATTAAATTCCAGCAAAGGGAAAAAAGTCAGTTAGGAGCTTACTGGATTTATGGCAGGTCACCAGGTATTCTTATGTACTTGTAATGTTTTTTAAAGGACAATGTGTGTGAATAAATGTACTGTACTTAATAGATGTGCACGTATTTTTTTTTTTAACTGGCCCAGACATGAACTTTAAAGACGCGCACTAAAACATAGGATGATGTTTTACTGCCATTAACAGCAGGTGTTTTGTCATGTCTGCTTTTAAAGGAAGGACTTTTACTTTTAAATATTTAAAATGGAGTATGGGTTTACTCTTCTAAGCATACTTATAAAGAATTAATTGTGACATTAATCAAATATTTACTGCAAGTGAGTTTTTCTGGTTGCATGTATTTTGAATTACAGGGAGGGATTAACCACTTGTGAATGTTTGGTGAATGCTACGTTATAATTATGTAACTGTCATAAAAAAAGTGAGTGAGAGTGTTGTTTAACATACAGTATCGCATTTTTATTATTCAATAATTTATTCACCATTGAATGCCAGATAAATAAAATAAGTTGCTTCAAGTGTTAAATGCTACTTTTTTGGCTACTCGATTAAACATGAAAGTCAGAATAAATGATTGATTTCAAATGGCTCAAGTCATTTGGCACACTTCAGTTGCATCTGCCATGTTAAACGATCTACATTATTTACTATTTGCCACTCCATGCAGTAAAATAAGCAATTAAATATGTTTTACTGGAAAGTATGTTACTTTTCTGGCTAATAATCCACAGTGTGTTTAATATTTCACCAATAAATATTTTATATGCTTAGAAATGATAGTTGTTGATTTTCATAGTTTTGTGTTTAACCTTTAATGTAATTTTGAAGTTTCATTTTTTAACACTTGCCTGATGTCTTGTTATTTGCAAAATCAAATCAAATGTATAATTTTTCACCGGAAACTCAGTACCAAAGAGGACTTCATTCTGCTTAAGATATTTTGGGGTTTTGCAGGATTTCACATTGCAAGAAGCAATGGGCTCCAATCATTGAAATAATGTTTCCTGCAGTGTGACATCCTGCAAGATTCTGAGTAAGCATCATCTGGGCAGCAGTGTGGTACCTACTCTAATGTATCATGACAGTGCTGATTCATCAAATATTGTTTATCCACAAAAAGGTTTTCATGAACCTTACACTAATGAAAAATTCATAAAGTAGTAACTGGCTGCTGATAAAATGCTTTATGTTTGTTTTTTTCTTGGTGTATTAATTTTATTATGTTTTATTAACGTTGTTTGTTACAAAAATGCAGTTTCAAACAGAAAAAAAATATTTTACAAGTGTTGTGCGTAATGACAAGCAGGTTTATTCATTAAGGCAATTCAAAGAGCAAGGGTGATTTACAGGGGTGTGGTAAACTGTGGCAACCAACCCTAAGTCTTTTAACAACTCTTCAGGAAACTGAATTTGCTAATAGTGATTACTGACTTAAAGTGGTTGTAAATCCTTACATAAACCAAGTGAAATGACTGGTCTTGGGTGATACACAGAGATTAATCAAATCCTTCTACATAAGTAGTACCAGTTTATCTGAGAGCTGATTGGAGGGAAGAGGCATACCCCTCTCTACACAGCTAACAGGAACAGAGCAGCTGAAGTTGTCAATCAGCTAGAGCTCACTCCCCTGTCACAATTTTTCTCTTGGTGTTAGAAAAAATTGTAAGAAGTGACTCATACTGATAGCAGAGGAATGAAGCAGAAGACATAAATGAAATATAGAGTTTCTAATTGAGACAAGTACAAACTTTAGAAGGATATGCTTTGTTCATGCTTCATGTGTGAGGTTTACAACCACTTTAAGCACATTATATAAGCTCTTTGGAGTGTTTTTTTGAACATAGTATATAATAAGATACGTATAAATTATAAACACGTAGAAATCAAGGACAATAAACATGCATTTTAGAAAGAAAAAAACTTCTTTCATATATGCTCTCAGTTTCTACATGTTCATAATGTTTTCCACAATGACCTTGACCAGAAAATGATCTAAAGGCTTCCAAGTGTGTCTGTACAGCAAACTAAAATACATAAAAGAATGCCGCCCCACTGGAAAACACGTGCTTTTATGCTTTTCAAACTATATCACTTTATCAAGAAGTATGGAACCTAGTTTTTTATGTCTTAATATGAGTTCCCAGTCACCCTGAGGTGCATTTAGGTTTCTTCAGAAGTGCCTTGGCAAAATTCCTTAAAATAGCTCCAAAATTGTATACAAGACAGTGGGTAGATCAAGCCTGCTTTTCGTTACACGAAGCCAAAGGTTTTTATGTGTACAATTGCAACTTTCCAGTCACAGGCATCCTAACAGCCAATGGTGTCATCGGTTGATAAGGAGGATGTAGGGCGCCTGAATGGCATTCTTGGGTGCCTTGAGATTGTGCATAATTATAAAGGGTACCTTGACTGAAAAAATGTTGAGAAACATTGGTATAGAAAATTGAGATAAAGGGAATAGGGAACAGGGGTTAACAGATTGATTTTTATCAGTACAGTAGAATGAAGTGAATATGAACATAAATGTTCTATTTTTCGATAAAGCACTACAAAAGGTTTGAAATGTTCAAGAGCATGTGTTTATGTTGCAGTTTATCCTTTTTTAGGTGTTGGAATGATGTAGGCTTTCTAGGGACAAAAGAATGCACCAACACAAGGAGTTTGCTTAATATTCACAGAAGAAAAAATCTGGGACAAATATATAATTTGTTGTAGAAAAAAATGCTGACCACATCTGCTAAGCCTTATGGAGAAAAAAGTAATTGGCAGTGGCACCATTGGCAAATTAGCTTTCAAGCCTAAAAGCAGAATGTTTATAGATTTGGTATGATTCTAGAACGTCAGTCTGGGCCTGATTGAAAGGTAAATTTGGGCAAATGTCACAGTGATGACACTTTGGGTTACAAGGATAAAAGCAAAATAGGTATAGTCAGCATTCATACCTCCTTTTTAGTGTTTATTAATACTGTATTTTGGACATGGTTAAAGTTTTCATTTTGTATCAGTTTATTATGTTTCATTATGAAGTATATATATATATATATATTTATTTTTTTTAATTTTTTTTTACAGTTATGCAAAAACTTGATGTAAACACGTTTGCCAATATGCATTAACGTTTCAAAGACCTTGTTTCTGTGTTAACGTTGTAAATATACATGCAGATGGGGGCAGCCATATTTTTATATTACCAAAGTACACTCTGAATTCTGCATTGTAATGCTAAGCATTTTTTTTTTTTTTTTTTTTTTACCTCTCCTTCTCACAACGCAAGTCCATGGGCCTGATTTACTAAAATGAAATGCACAAAAGTAGAGCCATAACAAGATGAATAAATGACACACTTCTTTTGTCAACTCAATTTATAAACTGAGCTGATAAAGCAAACACTGTTGATGAATGCATATGTTTTAATCTCTGTATGCAATGTGGACTGAAAATCCAAAGGCATGTTTATGTGCCTTATATGCTTATATATTGCATTAATAATGTGTATGTTAAGATTAAATAACAGGATTGAAATAAAATTCAGTCAGCACTCAAAAAAACACATAAAGTTTCCTAACAATCCTGCAAACATAAGGCATAAATCCACTCTTATTGTAATGATGTATGCACATGAATATTTAAAACAAAGTTACCACTGCGACACTTACAAAACTACCAGTTGTAGAAGGAAGGTATAGTAGTGCTGCAGAAGAGTACATGTAAAATGTAATTCACTTGCTGCTGTCCATTTCTGGATTGTACTGTCTTGTAATGATAATAAATTGGACCAAGCAAAATCTGGTGTAGCTGTGCATAGTAACCAATCAGCTTCCAGATTTTAGGCCCAGTTCACACTGGTGCAACATACACTCCAACTTTGAGAGCACAAGTCGCATGATGTGTGTAAATCAATGGTTCCCTATGAGAGCTGTCTTAACTAGTCTGACACAAGTCGATCTGACTTTAAAAAAGGTTCCTGAACTACTTTGGTGCGACTTTGGTTAATTTTCAGCCCATTCATTATCATTGAAGTTGGATCAAAGTCGGATCCTCATCCTAACCATCCGACTTGTGACATCCGACATGGTGATTACAGCAGCATGAAAAGGAATTTATGTCACACTGGGATTGTTTTGATTGGTCAAAGGAAAAGCCAGACTATCTCAAAGTCGGAGCAAAATCGTATCCTGTTTATTCAAGTCAGATTGAAGTAGGACCAATGTCGCAGGGCAAAGTCAGATCGACCGTGGTACAACAGTCATGTCGTACCAGTGTGAACCTGGCCTCATTGTCAAAGCTTAATTGAACAAGCTAAAGTTAGAAGCTGAATGGTTACTAACTATGCACATCTGCACCAGATTCTGGGTGCTCCAGTTTTAGTTAACCCCCCCTCTTGATATTACCAATCTTCCTTGCACATCAAAGTAGAATTTTTAAAAAGTTGTTGCAAGGTTTTTCAGGGAGAAAGAGAATTCTAAACCTGTCAAAGCCCTGGCTCCCCACATTCTGACATGTAGGGATGAGATGACCACTAATAATGCAGAACTGCTCTGAGTGACATCACTGTGTCCCAGTAACGTTCTGCATTGTACCAAGATTGCTCGCTAAGGAATGAAAATATGTACCACTGGCACAAATTAGGCAGCATACAGTATTTATTATATTTATAATTAGAATTGAATACACAATAATGTCTTTTGTGGCTATTGAGGAATATATTTTAATGAAATTTGTTGTGCCTGGAGTTCCGCTTTCATCAGAAATTTCCTTAACTGAAAACTACCATGTCAAAATGTGGATTCAAATATTTAGATCTCAGCTTTGCCTGTAAAACTTGGCCTTGCTACATCTATCTGTTCACATCTATCCTTTAAGAAGGTGGGCAGCCTCACTGACCAATACAAAAGCTGTGGGAGGGTTGGGATCATGCTGAACATTAACCATCCATATGGCAGAACATGAATGACGCAGCAATGTTTCTGTGAAATTGTAGTCCTCGTTTTTTTAGCTGTTTACCTACAGCAAGTACACTATAGCTAAATAGTTTAATATCTATTTAGACATACAGTAGACTTTAGGAAGATTTTTTTTTGTTACTATCATTTTTTTTTGTTTTTCATATCATCAATCTGTCACTCTGTAAGTCATAGTGAAGTAGGTTATATAGTGAAGGTTATATTTTATGTGAAAATCAACTCCACTGGCAACACAGGTTGTGTGGTCCAAGTGCAAAAAAATAAGTGTTGTAAATGTTAAAATATCAAACTCAATGACTCAGCAAATAATTTAGCAAATTTAGTCAGTCCAAGTGAACAAATAAGTTGACTTGAGCTACAATGTAAACAGCACATATTTTTTTCCCTGATGGATTCATTTTGTTTCGCTTTATTAACTTTTGACTTTGGCAATTTTTACTTTTGTACATTATCATTTTAAAATGTAGTACAGTAAGAAACCCACTTATATAGAAAAAGAAGCATAGTCACATACATCCCATTATTGATAGCACTTAATATTGCAGTAATATAACACTACAAAGGAATGGTAACCATAGGAATGATAAACATAAGGAGAAAAGGAAAAAAGGGAAGGAATGGACAGGAAAATAACACAAATAGGCTAGTGGCTACTATGGAAGAGGTAGAGAAATAGATAAAGAAGCAACATTGATAGTATGCTATATCCAGACACTATGATTAATGTGTACTGCCTTCATCCATAAACATACAGTCTGCGGTTAGCATTCAAATATCCTCTTAATAACCCTCTAAGCATTTGTGTAAAGGAGTATAATTAAATATTACACTATATGAGGGACAATGTAGATACATATATGGTTAGCTGGGGGTCTAAAATTATTTATACAATCTAATGCCGCATACACACGATCGGAAATTCGAAATGTGACCGTGTATATGGCGCAAAAAATAAAAAACTCAGAGGTGATCAAATACCACCAAAAGCTCTATTTGTGGGGAAAAAAGGACAAAAAATGTATTTGGGTACAGTGTTGCATGACTGAGTAATTGTCATTCAAAGTGTGAGAGCACCGAAAGCTGAAAATTGGTCTGGGCAGGAGGGGGGTTTAAGTGCCCAATAAGCAAGGGGTTAAGGTCACCACAAAGAATTTAATGAGAATTCTATTTTTTATTGGCAAACAAAACTCACATATGGAAAAAGAGTCTTTGTTGTAAGAGTCATGAAAATGTAGAGTAGTCTTTCACAGTAAAGCAGTTAAGATTAGCCTAAATCGCCACCTGATGTTTTGAAATAGTTAATATAACATATTCATATACACGACCATATTGTGTTCGTTAGCCATATTTTATATTTACCTGAAAAAGCACTGTATTTTTTAAAATCAGAACATAATAGGATATACATTCCCTATAAGGATAGTGAGGCTGATTTTTTTTCTTTTTTTTTTTATGGTTGAACTTGATGAGCATGTGTCTTTTTTTAACTGAACTATATAATCACATGACAATCATAAAAGCTTATCCACATTTAATAAGCACATTATAAACCAAACTTGGAGAAAAACAACATCTAAAAAACACATCAATATTTACACATTGAAGCACAGTCTTCAGGTGACAAGGCAGCAGTGTTTGTACAGGAACCACTTGTCATTTATTCTGGGACATAAAATGCAAGGGATAGCTAACAGCTAGAGAAATGATTGTTTTTAACTTGGAAAAAAATACAGACTCTTCTCAGAGCCTTATGATGGACAGTCAACAAATAATGATTATTTTCCAAAAGTATGTTATTTACTAGTATATTTTATTTAAAGAACTTTAGTTAGAGAAATAAACTAAATCATTTTACACTTTGACTACTATAAATGTATGTGATAGCTATGCTATCTCCTAGGTGATCAATGAAATATGTAATATATCATGAAAATTAACGGTGTTAATAGCTTGGCATCAGCCATTAGTTATGTTTTTTGTCTTGTCTGCTTAATGTGGAAGTGGTTTCCTAAATTACAGAGCTGTTTGATTACTTTTACATAATTTAAATGTGCCTCTGCCACTGTCTTATCCCCTGCACTGCTGCACTGGCCCTACTTGTTTACTTCTAGTCCCATCATTAGCTTTTATGTCCTGGGTGGCCAGTGTTCACTGATCTTTTTATAGCTGTTAATGAGTCCAAAAATGCTCAATCCTGAGCTGTTATAGATTCAGTGCAAGTGCAACACTAGATACCTGGGCTATAGCACACAATGGAGGCATCAGGGGTCTATTTAAAATTTCACCACCTGTGTCTCCTGTCACAAAAGGAATTTGTATTGTTGTTTTGCTTTGTCTTTTAAGGTTACTTTGCGGGCAAAAGCAAGGAAACAACCTCTGCAGTGTATTAATGCTTTACTAATCAAATAAAAAACTGATCATACAATTGTAGAAAAAAATATTCATGTCACAAAATATACCTACATGCACAAGCTATCTATCCTTCCTAGAAAATAAGCATGTAAAATGTATGTGATATGCATACACTAAACAGTTACTTAACTTGGTTCTTCCTGGAGCTGGAGTCTTCTTCCAGGATCTGGAATCTCTCCAGACTGCTTCTTTTCTGAAGTCCTGCAAATCAACCAGTTCCTTTGTGCCCTCAGAACATGGCCGTGTTCAAGTCCTCTTTCCCCTCCCCCTGCTTCATGTAGCATCATTTCCTGTCCTTAGCTCATGAACCAGTCCAATGAGTACAACACACAAGGAGAATTGACGCAAAATCACAAGCTCCAGTGTGAGCCCACAGGAACCGGGCGAGGCAATATGAACAAGGTGTGTTGACATCAACAAAATTATAAAAATGTAATAAATTCAATAAATCAGTCCATAATGTTCCTACATAGATTGTAATTGAAAGGCAGCTCAGTTAAAAGCAAGAAGCATCTTTGGGAACAACTGGAGAGGAAACACCAGCGCCAATCTGAGTGTAGCATGTATGGTAAATTAATACAGATAAGAAGACTTGTACTCAAACATCAAACATCAAGGGTATTGAGCACTAGGGTGCAGCAACATCAGTGGAGCGGGACATCAGGATGGCCTCTGTGAAATGAAGACTCAGAAGGATGGCGCTGGTGCATCCCAAGGCTTCCTGGAGCCATGGACCACACCGGGGGCCAATGATGACCTAAGGTTATTATCAGCCGCCTCGGAAAGACTGCACCGATTGATCCTGGTGCTTCCTGGAGCCGTGGAACGCACACTGTGCATTCCATGGCTCCAGGAAGCATCGGGATCCACCGGCCCTGTCCTTCCAAGTGTTCATACCGCAGGGGCCATCCTGATGTCCCACTCCACTGATGTTGGTGCACCCCACCATTGCCCCCCTTGGAAGGACAGCATCGATGGATCCCGATGCTTCCTGGAGCCGTGGACCGCACAGGGGGGTGATGATGACCTAAAGTAATCATAGGCCCCCTGGGAAGGATGGCGCTGGTGGATCCCAACGCTTCCTGGAGCTGTGGAATGCACAGGAGGCCGATGATGACCTAAGGTTATCATTGGCCCCCTCGGAAGGACGGTGCCAGTGGATCCCGATGCTTCCTGGAGCCGTGTAACGCACCACTGCTCCAGGAAGCTTTGGGATCCACCGACCCTGTCCTTCCAAGTGTTAGTACCGCAGAGGCCATCCTGATATCAAACTGCACTGATGTTGCTGCACCCCAGTGCTCAATGCCCTTGATGTTTTTATCCTTGTTGTGAGTACAAGTCTTCTAATCTGTATTAAATTACCATACATGCTACACTCAGATTGACGCTTGTGTTTCCTCTCCAATGAGTACATTGGCATATGAACAGGGGAAACCTAGCTTCTACTTTATGCTATACCAAAAAATCACTAAAATAGCCATAACAGCACATTTGTGACAATAAACATAATAGAAAATAAATAAGATATAAACATATGATAAAATAAAAAAATACATTAGACAGCAAATAAACACACAACCATTTACATGCAAAGTATACATATTAACAATTAATATGCCAGACATAAGACCCCAACAGCACTACACATTTTCACACTACTGAAAATACTTTTGGAGTAACATAACACTAAATAGGTTAAGTGGAAATGCAATTCCTTGTAAGGGACTTGTTCACTGTTTTTCAATATTCTTTCCCAAAAATGAACAAATATACATATTTTTAAATATAATAGTTGAATACTGTTGTATATTTTTTACTGCAATGAAATTTTTTTATATGTTGTGTTTGTGCATGCTAATGATGATTTTAGTGTAATTTCATTAAAAGTATTGGTCTGGTAGCAGATGTACAAAATTGGTAGAACCATTTTTTTATTTTACAAGCCCTGTACTTTCTGAAAAAAATGTGGTTTGGAGGATCTTTAATAATCTTTAAAGACTATAATGCACATTTGAAAAAAAGGAAGCTTGGTTCAGTCATTCACTGTGGGAAAAGGTGGACAGCACCTGGCAGAGAAAAGGTTAAAATGTAATACACATTTAACGTATTCTCATGTAGCAGAAGTGTGCTTAGACTGGACATTAAAAATACAGTGGAAAGACACTTGCATCATTTATGAAATACATACAAGTCAATTTAGAGTTTTTGTTTGAATGTAAAGTGTTTTTGAATGATTCTCTCTCTATAGAGCTGGGGTATAACTCTAGCTCTCACGGAGAATGTTTTTCCCTTATAATGAAAAACAGCCATGCCAATATATAAGTCGACATCATAGGTTCATAGTATTTTTAGTTACTGGAATATGTTAAGTTTACAATACACTCACCATACACTTACAAATATGACTGGTAAAAAAAACACCTGCAATGGGAAAATAAAGGGGCTAACAACACCTTTTGCAAATGCTAGTGTCATAGCTGTCATGCTGATCCAATGGCTTTGATATTTTCTGAGTCACTGACCATACAAATGTCTGACTTTCCTGATCTGTCTGCTCATTCTGGATCAGTGACTGTAAACCTGACCAATCATGTGTCAGATGGAAGAGATAAGCCACCAAATTGCTTCCACATACCCCACCCCGACGTGCATTCCCCTGCCATGTTTCCTGAACTCCACTGGTGGACCCTGGATCAGCATGGCGGTGCTGCTGGGTATAGGGAAGGAGAGGAGGGAAGGCGGTAAGATAAGAAAGGTGGGGCAACCCTTATAATACCAGAAGGCAGAGAGAAGGGAATGCGATGAAAAGTGTACCCTTCACCACTATCATATATACAATATGGAATGTAAGTCCTGTAAATATTATGTGGAGTGTTGGAACTGTTCTCAGAAAAAACATGTCCCTCTGTGTTATCACGGAGGGCAAAAATGGGGTTTACTATGTTCTTGATGTCATTCACTCTTGCAATGCAGTTCCTAGCGCATATAGTGATTTAAAGGAGATTCCTTTTCCTGAAGGTGTCAGGTTGAGGAGAATTGCTGCAGAGTTTTCAAAGAACAATTTATCAGTAAGCTGTGTGATGATGTACGTGACCTAATGTCAAAACAAATAAACAAAGGAAGACACCCCAAAATATGAAAACATGTTCCGGTGTGGGCATTGCAGCACCAACATTTGTCGCTTTCCTGTGGAGTCCTGCACAACCAGGTCATAATTTTGTGGGTAATCGCTTAATATTTGCTACAACAGATAGCAGCATAATGAGAAAAAAAAAATAACATCCTGTCTTTCTGTTTGTTCATGAAAGTAGTCTGTAAATCCCTTTCCCATTTCTGGAGGAAAGTGGATTAGACCCTCAAATTACCGTAGCTTTCTTTTAATTTAACGTACATCCACAATTCAGTAGTGATCATAAGCATCTCATGGTCTCAATTTGTCTTCGCTAAATCAGCAGAAATGAAAATAATTTTGGCCAAGAAAATACAAAGCTGCCTAATTGCTAGCAAGGCAGATGCAGGTTTCAGCAATCATCTTATATGACGCATATAATGATTTCAGCTTGGTAGTTCTTGGCAGGAGGCACTTAGCAATGGGAAAAAGTAAAAACTGCAAACCTCAACAAAGTGTTCCAAATTTCCTATGTATTCCTACACAAAGCAAGCCCCTCATACTTAACCTCCTATAACCTGAATCTCTCTGTTTTTTAGGCACCCCCTGGGACATTTTGTCATTAGCAAGTAGAACCATCGGATAGGCACTTCCTTATGCAGTTAAATCACTGTAGCATTGTCATCCTTGCTGATGATGTAGCTACTTAGATGTTGGCATTGTGGATAACCCTATCAGCAAATAGCCATGCCCAGCTCATCCCACAGCCCTTTAGATTGACAGGTTATTACTCCATCTTCAGTAGCTAAGGGAAATGATTTAAAAGCGTTGCACACTCTCCCCCCTCCTTCAGTAGTCTAGCAGGGAACAGGGAAAATCCAGCTTCCCAGCTATATTTTCCATTAAAAATATAGGTAAATTACATTTTTCTAAGACATTTAACATGGCAATTTACATTAACAATGTCTGTTTCTTACTCTGAAAGAACTAGAAAATTTTGATTGATTTTAACACTTAACCTAACCCCCAACCTTGACAAATCGTAGTATTGTAATATTTAATACACCTCAAAACTGAACCCTTAGGCTACATGCACACTGGCAGGAAAAAAAAAAAAACACTTTTTAATGCCTCTATATACAGCTCAGTATTAGCCAATGAGTCCATGCACATTGTGACATTTATATTCGTATTTTAGAGCCGTAATTATAAAAAGAAGTGCTCCAAACCTATGTTCAGAGAGCAGTGCACTGGCATAATTTATGCACATTCGCAGCTAAACACACATATACTGTACGCAGATAAACGCATCCATATGTACATAATTTTAGCCTAATGGCTGAAGCAAATGAATGTTCTAGCTAATAGAATGAAATTACGCACATACGTCTTACGCGTACATATGCGCACAAACACATGTAAATACACACTAGATTGAGCATTTGTTATGCTGGATTTTTTCACCAGCTCCTGGCAGAAAAGTGAAGTGCAAATGGGCATATTGTAATATTCCCATTTGCATGATGCATTGAAACTGAAGTTTAGGTGAAAAAAAAAATTGGGGGTATGTAGCAAAAGTGTAAAAATATACCTCTAATTATGTGTATTTTATATTTTCTGGCTTCTGGTTGCTGTAATAATCACATCTTGGTGATACCAGAGACCTCCCACAGCTGAGACAACTTCCAATGCTACAAAGGGGTTAATAGTAGCAGCTAAAACTATGCTGCTTTCCCTCCCCTTCCTTTCTCCTTGACCATTCACAAAACGACTTACATTTTTCTCCCAGAATACAATCTGTTCTGAGATTGGTCTGGAGACATCTTGTCATTCATCTGCCTCTTTTCCATGTGTAAAGCCTGCTGTACAGTGAAACATCATGCCTGTAGTTAAGCTTTAACCTCTTGGCACAGAAAGCACGAAATATGCAGTCTCTCGGGGGGTGGACCCTGGCACCTAGCGGCCGCATATTTGTGTGTGATATTGCAAAAACAGCTGTGCAGAGAGCACGCACCCAAAAGCTTTCCGAACATGTGACCGCTGTGACAGTCAATCATGGTGATCACATGATCATAAACCCCACCTCCCGTTGGCAAGGGGTTAAACTGCATTTTAGTGTCTGATAAACCCCTATGAAATTAAAAATGATGTGAGTCAAAAACCCCACATGTAAGGGAAAGCTGCACTCTAGGCAGAGGTTAACCACTTCAGCCCCGAAAGGTTTACCCCCTTCACGACCAGGCCATTTTTTGCAACATGGCACTGTGTTACTTTTACTGACTGATTGCGTAGTCGTGCAACACTGTACCCAAATAAAATTGATGTCCTTTTTTCTCACAAATAGTGAAAAAAATAAAAACCGCAAGGTTATCAAATACCACCAGAAGAAAGCTCTATCAACAAAAAAAGAGTGACAATTTTGAAAAAATAACAATATTACTTTCTGGTATAAAACATACCCACTAAAAAAAATTAAAAAATCGAATTTATTCATCAACTTGCTAAAAAAACGCACTGTCACTGTACTAATAACACTGGCAAGGAAGGGGTTAACATCAGGGGTGATCAAAGGGTTAAATGTGCATCTAGGGAGTGCTTTCCAACTGGGGAGTGGGTGTTTTAACTGAGGGAAGACAGAGATTCGTGTTCCTGCTTAGCAGAAACACAAGTGCTCCATCTTCCCCTCACACAAAACGGCGGTCTGCGATGTTTACATAGACAGACCGCCATTCTGCCTCTCCTGAGAAGGACCACGGGGTGCCGGTGTCCTGTCAAATACTGTTCCCCGTTGGATAGTGTCCACCCTGTACTGCGCTTGCACAGTACGGAGGACAAGGAGACGCCGAAAGTCTCCGAAGATGAACGGCGCCTGCACACTCAAGCCCCACCATCCAAGTGGACATAGAGGTAGAACAAAAATTTGCTGAGCGAAGCGAGGCCTTGCCCGAAGCATGGCGAGCGAAGCTTGGCGAGCGAAGCGAGCCCGCGAGGCGCCCTGTTACTAAGCGCTGTTTTACATCATCTACCGCATGTCCACTTGCATGGTGGGGCTTGAACTTGACCTCAGGGCAGAAGGGACTATTAAGTGCACAGGCGCCGTTCATCTTCGGAGACTTTCAGCGTCTCCTTGTCCTCCGTATTGCGCAAGTGCTGCGCCTGCGCAGTACGGGGTGGACAGTATCCGATGGGGGGACACTTTTCAGCAGAACACCGGCGAACATCAGGTCAGCTGGACCCCCTGATTGGCTGGACACAGCGGGAGCAGGTTGCCGTTGCCACGTGTATGCGTACCAGACCCAGTGCACAAAATAACGTACAGGTACGTGATTTTGCGCAGGAGAGCTGCCCTGACACAGCATATCTGCCTGGGGCGGTCCAGAAGAGGTTAAAGACAGACATGAATGCAGCTCTGTAATCATTAATACATTATTAATTTTTTTTTTATTTAAGCAGTAGATCTGAAGTTGAAATAGTGTCAACCTTATGCAGTGTATTGTCTGTACAGCAGAGCTCCAAAAGGTGGAATAAGAAGCAGTGCAAGGAGCCAGTCAGGCTGAAAGGATTAAAGAGTAGAGTGCGAGAGAGGGGGAGAGAATCAGTGTGCTACTTATACTTTAATTGTCTTGTCACAGACTAGGGGTGGGGGAGGGACTGTAAGTGAAAAAAAAATCATCATAGAAAGATCAGATCTCCTCCCCTGCTAGACAGGGCAGTACTGTTTGACAATGCTGTGTACATTTCAGCACTGGATGGATAGAAAACAAAATTCTTCCTTGGGTATGACAACTCTCATATGTGTATTTTATCTACATATTTAGCAGTTTGCCATTAGTTAAACTTTTAGTAAAACCAAGACAGGTTAATAAACACCAATTGTAAATTTCAAAGAAACCATAAGTCCCATATTGTTAAATACTCTTTTTTTATATTTATAGAGTAGATTGTAAATTTTTTTATAATAGGTAAACTACATTTTTTAGAGTAGCACATCATAATTTTGATGAATGTGAAGCACTGTAATAGCGTATATTGAAAATTGCAAATCTGATGTATACAAGACACTTGGGAATACTGTATATGAACGTCAGGCAAGTAATTTGCACTAAGTAATTGCAAAATTATTTGCTTATGGGTAAGAATGTGATTCATACCTCTATGTGTATTATTGGTAATTAATTCAACTTACAACTTGTGGAGAGACAAAAGAACATAATTAGTGCTTCTACAATAACATTATATCAGGTATGTTATCTTGAACAAAGACAGCAATGCTTGAATAACAAATGTAAAACGTTGAAAAGAAACTATATAGTTGTTTCAAGTAACTTTACGTCATATCTATTTATTTTAATATTTAAAAAAATATTTTTATCTAAAGTTTGTAAATACATATGTGCATATAATGGGGTATTTCTTCACTTTATATGCAGCCTCAGCTTTCTCCTTTGCAGTGTTACACGATGGTTGTGCTTTACTCATCCTTCTCACAATACAAGCCTATGAGTCAGCTGACACATTATAACAAACAATTCCCTGCATGGCTGTTATGTCATATTAACATTTGTAAACCAGTTAGGCATAATAACTTCAGTAGCTAACCAATCCACCTTCTAGACCGTGATCTGCAAATATCTAAATTGAAGCATATCTCTAGCCAAAACTGTTGCATAGGCTTAGAACCTCTGACAAATTGTATGTCACCTGGCTGGTTACAGCACTGGAAGATAAACAATGCAGGAAGGTACTCAATACCGCCTGCAAATACTTTTAACTGTAAGATGGAAATTAATAAACAGCATAAAAGTTGGCGTAAAGTTTAAATAACCATTGCCTATTTTTTACAATACAGCAGGGATTTGCAAAGTTGGCCATACACTGTGCAAAAAAGGAGTAAAAAAATTAATTCTCAGCCAAACAGCATTTGGGTGGGGCCACTAGCCCTGCACGTGGGTGTATCCTTTGCCTGCATGGCGGGGTGGCTGTGGTCATGTGAGAATCAAATATTAAGGCAGTTCTCCGACTTAGAGATGAGCTTCCACACTGTGTGCTGTAATGAAAGTACAGAGTTCCTCTGAAAAGTGCTGTCCCCGCTGATCCCGCGATGTTGGCCGCCCGAGGCTGATCCGTCCATCGGCTGCCGGCGCCTCCATCCTAACGAAGGGAAACAGGCGGCTTCACTGCCCATTTCCTACTGCGCATGTGCGAGTCGCGCAGCACTTTGTGAATGGCCCATTGTTTTCTGGGACACACACATGTCCCAGAAGGCAACGGGGCCACTCGCTGAAGAGGAGGAAGCACCGCAGAATAGGAAGAGGCAGATTAGGAAGACTGCCTAGCAACAGCGGTTTCAGGTAAGTTAAAAAAAATATTAATTTTTTATTAAAAAATATTTATTTTTAAGAATATTAATGCATTTATTTTTTTTGGGGTGGCCCTCCACTTTAAGTAGATCCAATAAGGTGGAAGTGAACCCTGTTACATCAGCTCAAAAGATATTATTAGATGGGGTATAATAAACCTGATATAAGTATTTCAATTTAATTGTTTCATGGAAGAAATAGCTGAAGCAATGTGTGGGCCTATAATCCTCCTGGAGGTCTGCCAGATCAGTGTGCCAGAGATTTTAAGTTGAAATAAGACATTTAGTTTTAGAATCTATAAGCGAAGAGTAATATGTAGAAATCATTTTTTTGATGTCCTGGTTGAGTGAGCTATTGCTCTAATATAGAGGGAAATATAGTCACTCTTAATTTGCAAAGTATGAAAGAAGGCAGTGTTTGGTAAACCAAATTCAGTCTGAAACTTTTCAATTATTTAAAAAACTCCATATTCAAATAGTTATTATAAGGATTTTACTCTATATCTAGCCCAATAGGTGCCTTCACAATATTTGAAGAACTCCATGAATTGAGGACTACACCATAGGGGAGTATTTGGTGAGGAGAGGGAGGTTTCACCCCCCATCGATAAGCTTATTGGCTAAGCAGATAACATGCAGTACCATACAGTGAACCTGCATGGCTACCTGTACAAGCAGTGTTCTATGTATGTAGTATAAATACAAAAAGTTGCAAATGAGGTAAGAATGGTGGCTTAAACCAATGTTGCAGCATTATTCATTTTGCAGAAAAGAACAGCAGTTATAGTGGGCAATTTCAGAAGCCCCATACATATACTTGATTTGGGAGGGCTAAACCTTGTTCCAATTTCAGATTTGCTGCATCTCTCAAGAGCTTTTGGCTTGTATCAAATATTAAAATACTTTCTAAATATCAGTGGATTAAGATTATTCAGTATATATTTTTGTGGGGGGTCTCTGTATGATCACACCTAAATATCGAAATTTGTATACTATTTTTAAAGAACAGAAGTTAGCTCTATGATGGACTAAATTCTGATCTAGTATGAAAACTATAGATTTATCACGGTTTACCTGAAATCCAAAGAACATGCCAAAGTTGCTTATCAGTTGCAGCAGTTCGTCAGGGAGCTTTGGAAATCCAATGGGTAAATTAGCATATTGTCAGAGTAAAGTGATACCATTTACAATAAGACCCCTCACCTGTGGATCTGATCTTATAAGTTCCACCAGTGGTTCTTTTGCCAGAGCGATTAAAAGTAGTAATAAAGGGCATCCTTGTCTCATACATCCAAAGGTAGAAAAGGGATTAGATAGAAAATTGTTGATACAAAGATGGGCCATGGATTTGAGATACAACCATTTCACCCAGCTAATAAAGGAGTCCACAAATCCAAATTTGGCCAGTGCTACTACCATATGCAGTACAACCATTTGACAGAGTCAAAGGCCTTTGTCAGGAATGCTTAAAGGGTGATTTTAAAAAGAAGCTATGTTTAAGCTAGCTATTCTGACTTCAGCTATTACAACCATGTTTAATATCTCTTTTTTACGTTTATTGTAAATGTACACAGGCTACAAAATCTATTCCTAAAACTGAAGATGGGCTGATAGGGAGTATCACTAAAGCCTTGTAATGACAATTTCATAGAACAGCAGGCTGCACTAAATATCCATTCCCTGTGTGAGTTACATTTACATACATATGTGTTAGGTTTATTAATATAGAGTAATTTTTTTTCTGCTTTATAGCCCGTGGTCCTTTATTTTTTTTTTCCTATATTATGACCAGCATGTCAAGCTTATACAATACTAGAGTAACGCTTCTCACTTGATGGATGCTTCCTGAGGGCACAGCTGTGAATGAAAAAGCTTTTGAAGCGCAGGTCACTTCTCAATGGAATTATAAAACTGCACTCCACTGGGGACCTATCAGGCCTTGAAAAAAACATGAAGCTAAACAGATGCTTTTCTGTCATATACAACATACAAGCTCAGGCTTGTCTGTCTATGCTGACGTTTCGCATGATACATACATGAAGGCTTATTATGAGATTTTGGATCTTTTTCTGTTCATTATTTTAGATGTGTTTAACATCAATTACATTCCCTGAAAGAAAAATTAACAATTCACTGTGTAGAGTCATATTTCACTACATCATTTAGTGCTAACAAGCACCACTGGGCATTTTGAATCTGCTAACCCAGTTTTTCAGAGGAAGCCTGGCACTGTATTGCAAAGAGAGTCACAAATGAAACATATCAGGTTGCCCCAACGGTGCCCATTAACCTATTTTATAAAGGATTGCTTTAATGTAGAGACACAGAGTAGTGATGCCTACTTGATATGGCAGAGATGGAAAGAACTTGTATAATGCATCTTACACGAGTTTTAATGCATGACATCATGTTTACAGTAATAGGAAGATTCAGCTGAAGCCGTTGTATTATGTCATATCATTTGACAGGCTATTAAATGCGTTTAGATTGAAGCTTTAATCCAATGCACTAATCTTGTGTCAATGCTAAGCACATGCCACTGATACTAATAACTGATTATGAATTTACTGGCTAATACAGGAAAATATCAGGATTGAAAGCTGGGTTACTGTGAACATTGACATCAATTATTTTTCAAGTGGTAGATAACAAAGGTACAAGCTATACTCACATTAGAGAAAGGTTAAAAAAGAAGATATGGTATATGGTCTTATGGTGTGTCAAATAAATCAGTATGCATCTACTTCTCAACAGCTCAATGGAAAGCTGTACTTAGACATCTTATGAATGAGGATGCCTTATTGTACAATTTCCTATTTGTACTTGTACAAGTACTTGTGATTATTTTAGTAAAAGTTACTGCTGGACTTGGCTACAGTTGGCATTAGCATGCTGTCTAATTTACAGTATATACCGTATTTATCGGCGTATAACACACACTTTTTTCCCCTTAAAATCAGGGGAAAGTCGTGGGTGCATGTTATACGCCGATCCCCCACCGATTGTGAGCTTTTCCGCAGCTTTCGGGCGCTCTCGGACGTTCTCAGCGGCTTTCGGCCAATCTCGGCGGGTTTCGGAAAGCCACCAAGAACGGTCAGTGCGACCGAAAGCCGCAGAGAACGGCAGAGTGAGGCATAAAGCCGCAGAACGTCCAAGAGCTACCGAGCGCTGCTGAGATACACAGGACATCCGCTCTGTATCTCAGCGGAGCCATTTTTAAATGGCAAGCCTGCAACTACACTGACAAGGCTGCAAATGACTGACAAGGCTGAAATGCAAGGCTGCAAATGACACTGACAAGGCTGGAGATGGACACTGACAATGCTGCAATGCAAGGCTGCAAATGACACTGACAAGGCTGCAGATGGACACTGACAATGCTGCAATGCAAGGCTGCAAATGACACTGACAAGGCTGCAGATGGACACTGATAAGGCTGCATTGATGGGCATTTAAATGTAAGTTTTTTTTCCTTAAACTTCCCTCCTAAAAGTTTTTTTCCTTAAAATTCCCTCCTAAACTTGGGGTGCGTGTTTTACGCCGATAAATACGGTACATATTTAATTATTAAAGTGGAACTAAACCCTCCTATCCTTTACAGCCAAGGAAGCTGCCATCTTAGCCTCTGTGTGATCAGCACTTGTTAGGGTGCTGCACATTGATCAGTTATGACACCAGTCATTTGATGGCTTGACAGTTTGGTTTAGAGGTTACAAAACGCACTAGTAACTGAAACAGTTATCATTCAAAGCATGTCTTGAATGTAACTGTTTTTAGAAACAGGTAAATCGATATAGGCTTTAGTTCCATTTTAAAGTGATACTAAGGCCCCTTTCACACTTATATGACTTGTCATGCTACTTTGCAGTCCCAAATCGTGGGACAAGTCGTTCCCCATTATTTCCAATGACAGCCATTCAAATTAGTACGACTTTAAGTCCTTCTGACTTCAAAGTAGTCCCTGCACTACTTTGGTCTGATTTTAATGCTAATTACACAGGCATTCCTTGAAACCGCTGCAAAATCGCGGCTGCAAATCGCTGCAAAATCGCGGCCGTGAATTGCGGCACAATCGCGGTAGAATCGCGCAAATTTGTAGTCGCACAAGTGTGAAAGGGGCATAAAGCTTACATATTTTAAAATTAAAATAAAAAAGAGCTTTATGCTTAACTTCTCTGTGCAAGGATTTCCCCTTACGTCTTCATTAATGGTCTCCTGACGGCACTGTCCACACTTATTTACTATAGGGGCACCCATGTGTGCACACTCCTGAGCTGGGCTGTGTGCATCCACAGACTCACACCGCACGGCATCCTGCTCTCTCCTCACAGGATTTGGCTGACAGCAGCTGATGCCTGAGTCTCCTGTAAGAGCATAAATTGAAGACGAAACCAGGGAAAGCTGTGAATTAATCAGAGGAGACATGTAAGTGTTTAGGGGTGGGGGGGTTGAAAAAAGGTAGCAAAATTTTTTTACTGTAACGCAGGGAAAGCATTAATAAATTTAAATTTAAGCATTAAAAATGTTTAAACTATAGAACTGCTTTACCTATACAGTTCAACAGACAAGAGAAAGAAAAGATGTCTTGGGGTTGATTCACTAAGGTCAAATTGGCTGCTTACTTTGCAAGGAAAATTTTCACCTTAAATTGGATTTTTCTCTTAGCTTAGTGAATGTGATGAGAATTCAGTTTGTATGGAATATCCAATAACATGCAAGGAAACTAAATAAAAACAGCATTTATGTTTGCACATGATTGGATGATGGAAATTTGCAGCGCTTCACCACATTTACTAACCACTTTGCCCAAAAGGATGTACCTGTATGTCCTCTGGTTGAAGTGGTTATATTGGTTATATACATGGCTGCAGCTGTAGTAATGACCCCATCTGATCACACTGATATCAGTTTGATCAGATGCTTTTAATGGCAGAGGAGATATCTGTTGTCTAATAGACCCCAGATGTCTCAGTAAAGAGTACCTGTCACTGCAGTGACAGGCCTGATTTACATGTTAAGCCGCGACTGCTCTTAAGTATACAAATGAAAGAAGCATAAAAACAATGAATTTGTCACATTTATTAATTAATCTTTGTGCTACTGCTCTTACCCAGCTTCTTTACGCCCTGGCCCCATATGGTAAACACATGCTTGACCTACCAATCCCACACTATGTGCCAAACATTTATAACATGTCTATTTACGCGTATGATTTCTCTCTGTGATACATATTCATTAAATCATTAAATCAAAACCACCAGCTTGGTTGGGTGCGGCTCTTACCTTAATGTGCAAGTACATACAGCATACCTGCACATTATAGCACAGTCATCTACTACCCTGTATTCCTCTAGTGCTGGCAGGTCCATGCTTGCTGTCACCACTTCATCACCTCCACTGTCATTTTCTTAGCACTTGTTCGTGGCCCAGGGTCTTTCTTCTTCAACCATTGGGCTGCCACTTATAACACTTGTAACTCTTTCTTTCACATGAAGACAAGAGTTCCATTGTCTTGGCAGCCAGCTTCATTCTTGGCACTTTACAGATGTCGGGAATGAGTTAGAAGTATACTGCAGTTGCCACAAAGCTCTATCTCCTAGAAATTATTTTTTATTTTTGCGATAAAGTTACGCTTACAATTAAGTCAAACCAGCAATACACGTTTCATTGATCTCACTCCACTAAACCCAAATCTGATTTGTTGCTGCACAATTAGAAAGTCTATTCCCAACAATTAATATTTGATTAGTGACAAATAATAGTATTAGCATGCATATACATATTACATATGGTATCTATACATTATTTAGCATATACTGTTCAATATTACAATAACTCAACTTACCCAATGGCTTTTAGTTATAATTAGATATACTTAAAAGCAGTTGATTTCAATATCATTAATAAATCATCCTTTGTGGATTATAGCAGTGTAAGTAATTTCATTCTTGCTGAAAGAGATTTTAGAATCATATTTAAAGAATGTTTCCTTGCTCATAAATATTGAATTTGTTTTTATTATTTATACTAACTTTCTTTTACAATAACCTTAAATATACATCAAAGCAACAAGCTTTTTGTTTTAGGTAACAGGTGAAATATGTGTTTGTGCCTGCTTAAAAGTAAACCCTAATTTTGCTTAAAAAACGTTATAATCTATACTATTATTGGGCTATATAATTATAACCTATAGCTAAACTGAAGACTCAAAGATAGATATGTAGACAGACAGATATTAGTATTCACAACTTTCATTTTCATAGTCATACCACCATTATTCTAATAAAGCATTGGTGCAGAGCCTGCAGGCTAATAGGCACCAGAAAAATGTCTACTAAAGTAATTTAGAGAGACCAGTGCAGACCATCCTCTTCCCGTCTCTGCATGTCTGGCAGGAGAGGTGACCTTATATTTCTCAGCTGTGGGTTAAATTTCCACCTACAAGTCTCCTCCCCACCCCCACCCTATGGTAAAAGAAAATGTAATATTGTACAAATGATTACAAAGCTACATTAATAATTTATACATTTTATATCTGCCTGGAGTTCAGCTTTCTAAGCAAAAATCCCAACATATAACATATGGGGCACAGGTGTATGAAAAAAAAATTAAACTTTAAAATGTTTTTATTTTTAAAATAACATACATGTTATACTTATCTTCTCTGTGCAATGGTTTTGCACAGAGCAGACAGGATTCTTCTCTTCTTGGGTCCCCCGCCAGCATACCTGGCTCCTCCCTTCTGCCGAATGCCCCCAGAGCAAGGGACACGGAGCGTGGTTCAGCCCCGCCTCTACTTCCTTCACACTGGCGGTGATTGACCCCTGCTGCTGTCTGTGAGGCAATGAGGAGGGAATGAGCCAAGAGAGACACTGCTCTCATGCACATCACTGGATCAAGATCAGGGTCAGGTCAGTATAAGGGGAGGCTGGGGGGAAGTTGGCGCAAAGTGGTTAAAGCATTATTTCCTTTTCATAAACAAGTTTTATTACCTTGCGATGTGCCTCTGAAATTGCTAGCAAATATGAATAGTTAGTTCCCTAGCACAGCCTCCTCTCACCTGCCATTTCATAGCTCTTTCTTTAATTGGGAGTGTCTTTTTACTTTCTGGGCTGTCCCAGTTCCTCCACCCCTCCCTTCACCTCCATACTTAACCTTTTATGTACAGAAGATGGAGGATCTCAGGGTCTGCTAGTGCTGCTAACATCACATTCAACATGGTGGCACCCAGCATCAGGCTCAGGCTTTTAGATTTCTAGACAAGGGCTGTTACAGATAAATAACATGCCTGGAATATTTTAAATGCACATGTAAACTGGGATTAAAATGGGAAGATTCTGTTTGAAGTGAATGATTACATAACAGGGTTTCTTTACCTGCTTTTTTTTTAATTAAGACAAGTCTTTCTGTCTTCTTAGACTAGTTGAAACTACAGTCGTGATTACTGGTGATTTATCATGTAATTGCTTTTAATTCAATGTTTGTTGACAAAGGTATGCCCATTGAAGTTGTCTAACAGTGACTAGTTTGAGCATCTCAAAATGTATGTTCACTCAAAATGTGTGCAATTAGGTAAAACTGTTTGTTCAAAGAGAAACTATAATTTTCCAGTGAGTAAATAATAGCCCAAGCTTGAGGAACGTTTTAATCAATATATTGTCCTCAGCACTTGCATAGGATCTCACTGACCTGCCCCCTCAGGTGGCTTTATTATGGTGCTTTGCACTCACATACAATGGTGCAGAGAGCAGCGCTGATGTTATGTTTGAATATTCATTTTCAACAAGTTCAATAAAGGTATTAGATAAAGCTACACACATGCAGATATCTAAATCAGTTTAAAATAATCTTGCATTCTGATATCCTTTTTTGAACATATTCATATTTACTGTACCAATTCATTTTCTAACAGTCTATTTTACATGTAAGGTAAAGAGTGTTGTTGCGCCCTGAGTGGTGAAAAAAGCAGCTAACACTACAATGTGACAAATTGTAAAAGGATTAAGGTAAAATAAAGTGTAGCGCTTAACGTGTCTCTGTCCAGTAGTGGATACTAAAAGGTAAAATTCAGTACCCACATATTACTGTTCAGATTTTTTCTCTTAAATAAAAAAGAGGTGATTAAATAGATCACTGTAAAGATTGTGAAAAATCTACTTATAGTGGGCACACATAGAGTAATCTAATGACATGCGTGAAAGTGTTGGGGTGTGCACCAAAATGAAAACATGAAATTCACAAAATCAAGTATATAGCTCCTATAACAAAGCAATGAAAAAAGAAACAAACAGTGTTGATATACAAATGGAAAATATAAACACCATGTGATAGTGCTGTGAAACACCACAGCTCTTAGACAATGATATCATTCGTGTATAGACATCAAGTAATATGGGGTATTAGTGGTGATTCAACCACGGGCATATCTGGAACCATAAAAACATCTGAGAAATGGTTCGTGAAGAAGCATTTAAACAGGAAACCAAGGTAAGTGGAGAACCAAGGTGAATGGGGGGATCACTCACTTAGACTGTATCATACAGTCTAGAACCTCAATCAGACACACCAGTATCCACATGGAATGTAACAGACTGTTAATCAGAAGTTCTAAGCTGCACCAAGGTCCAGATTTCAATGGAAAAAACAACAGTAGTGTTCACATGCCACAGATGATTGCGGTGTATCAGACTATTAGTCAAAGTTCCAAATCATCAAAATCAAAGTAAGGTTCTGATGCTGGGTCCTCTCTTATTTGGACGACATCAAAAACACGAAACAGGTTGTGGTATTCGTATGCGCTTACCGCATACGGTGGACCAACTCACCAAAGGTGGAAGGTCGAACAGGCGTGTTAGGCCACCTCCAGGTGCCACAAAGGAGAAGATCGATCGGTGGGGATGAGAGCTGGGAAGCCCCAGGGTCATGGATGGATACTCACCAACCACGTAGGGATGTTAGTCGAGAGATCCAATGATGTAATACATTCAATCGTGTATGGTTCAATAAAAATCAGCATGGATCGAGGTGGAAAAGAGAGAAAAAACAGAAGAGGAATTCCTCATCGTGTAAAAACCCGTGGGCAGGGGTTTACATTTATTCATGAGACATAAGCTTCCATCACGTAATTATCATAAAAATAAATAAAGATTGTTCCATAAAATATAAAAATATGAAGTAAAAAAACGCAGTAGGCAATGAGTCTGGAGAAAACCCGATGTCTAATGAGACTTCTGCTGGGGTATACTGAGTGCACAAGTGCAAAGTGCACAGTATATTAGCCTTATATTAGCCTTTACCCCAGCAGAAGTCTCATTAGATGAAACGCGTCCGGTTTTCTCCAGACTCATTGCCTACTGCGTTTTTTTACTTCATATTTTTATATTTTATGGAACAATCTTTATTTATTTTTATATAATTTATATTATTTGAACCATGAGGAATTCCTCTTCTGTTTTTTCTCTCTTTTCCACCTCGATCCATGCTGATTTTTATAGAACCATACACGATTGAATGTATTACATCATTGGATCTCTCGACTAACATCCCTACATGGTTGGTGAGTATCCATCCAGGACCCTGGGGCTTCCCAGCTCTCATCCCCACCGATCGATCTTCTCCTTTGTGGCACCTGGAGGTGGCCTAACACGCCTGTTCGACCTTCCACCTTTGGTGAGTTGGTCCACCGTATACGGTAAGCGCATACGAATACCACAACCTGTTTCGTGTTTTTGATGTCGTCCAAATAAGAGAGGACCCAGCATCAGAACCTTACTTTGATTTTGATGATTTGGAACTTTGACTAATAGTCTGATACACCGCAATCATCTGTGGCATGTGGACACTACTGTTGTTTTTTCCATTGAAATCTGGACCTTGGTGCAGCTTAGAACTTCTGATTAACAGTCTGTTACATTCCATGTGGATACTGGTGTGTCTGATTGAGGTTCTAGACTGTATGATACAGTCTAAGTGAGTGATCCCCCCATTCACCTTGGTTCTCCACTTACCTTGGTTTCCTGTTTAAATGCTTCTTCACGAACCATTTCTCAGATGTTTTCATGGTTCCAGATATGCCCGTGGTTGAATCACCACTAATACCCCATATTCCTTGATGTCTATACACGAATGATATCATTGTCTAAGAGCTGTGGTGTTTCACAGCACTATCACGTGGTGTTTATATTTTCCATTTGTATATCAACACTGTTTGTTTCTTTTTTCATTGCTTTGTTATAGGAGCTATATACTTGATTTTGTGAATTTCATGTTTTCATTTTGGTGCACACCCCAACACTGTCACGCATGTCATTAGATTACTCTATGTATGCCCACTATAAGTAGATTTTTCACAATCTTTCCAGTGATCTATTTAATCACCTCTTTTTTATTTAAGAGAAAAAATCTGAACAGTAATATGTGGGTACTGAATTTTACCTTTTAGTATCCACTACTGGACAGAGACACGTTAAGCGCTACACTTTATTTTACCTTTAGTCTATTTTACATATATGATCTATGTTTACTAGGCAGGTAGAAGAAAAGAAAAAAATGGTGGCTAATGTATTCAATAAGGGTACTAGATAAAGCTACACAAATGCAGATATCTCCTTCAGTATAAAATAATCTTGCATTCTCACATCCTTCCTGAATATATTAATATTTACAAATTAATTTGCTAAACCTCTATTTTACATATATATATATAATCTATGTTTACTAACCTGATAGAGGAAAATAAAAAAATGGTGGCTAATGCTTAAGATGGAAAGCAATAAAAGAACAGAGATGTCATCCACAACCAACTATTTGTTTTTAATGCTCTCTTAGAAATATTACTCTTCAAACCAAATGATGCAATGGTAACATTGCTGGTTTCCATTTCTTCTACTTTGTACATAGTAACTCCTGCTTGAAAGGTGTTCTGGGAAACGTGTTGTTACGCTACCAGCAGCTATTCATATCCTTCCTTTGATTATTAAACCTGCATTGATTCTGGGTTTGTGCCATTGGCTCATCTGTTTTAATCCTCTTTCTAAAAGAGAAACTAAATTGCAGTACCATTCCAATCTTCCTTTTTTGCCTTTCTATCATTTTGTATGTTTTTTTTTTTTTTTAAATATAGCCTACTGCAAACTTGTACTCCTTTTTTGACATTGAAGGGCGGATATTAGATTTGTTTATTCAGGTTTAACCTGCAATGAACAGAAATAAAGCACTTTTAATTATTTTAAAAAGTAAGCATTGCTAACGGGAGGATCAATATCCAATGAATGGTTAATTAACTGAATTTACCTGACATGGGTTCTCTTTGGACTTTTGCAGAATAGAAGATTTTTTTTTGTTTGGATAAGCTTTAATCAGGAGTAGAACAAGAAGATTTTTCTCCATGAATGAAAAATAGTTCTGAGCATTAAGATGTATGTTTATTAACCTGCAGTGTTTCCTGCCTTTGCACATCGCTGCTCTTCACCGTGTATAATGCTCTCAGATGAAAGCTGCTTTATTATAATTTGCACTTCTCTTCTCTGACTGAGCAGAGAAGTGAATGAAATATAAGGTGAATGTTTGTGTTGTATAATATAAGTGATATTTGAGCTCCTGATCTCATAAGATAGGCCATAGGCTAGATAGGACATAGGCCATAGACTCTAATAGGCTTCAAAATAGGGTGGACTCGGAGCGCAGAGCATTACGCTCAGAGCCCACCCAGATGTGTTAGAAAAGGGAATATTCATTTGCTTTTCTAACACTGAACCACCTCTCCGCCAATCAGGAAGCACGGGTCTAATACCCGTCACCTGATTGACTGAAAGGACAGGCGCTCCTATTGAATGCCTAGCAGGAAGAAGGAAGAGACGCATGGAGGACACAGCTTGCAGTCTTCACCCGCTGCCTGACCCGCCACCAAGATGGGGTAAGTGCCGGTCAGACAGCGAGAGGGCGGGCGGACGGGGGGTCACAGTGGTTGCATTTTATGGCACAGTGGCTTCATTTGATGGGCACAGTGGCTGCAATTGATGGCACGGTGGCTACATTTGATGGGCACAGTGGCTGCATTTGATTTTTTTTCAGTTTTTTTTTAGACTTTTTCAGTTTGTTTGCACCCCCCGAAAATTTGGAGCACCAGCCACCACTGCTTACCAAGTGTTCCATCACTAGTCTTGTGACAGGTCACTAGAAGGGAATTGCTCTGCATGAGGATACAGCAGAAAAAGGATTAGAGTGAGAGAGAATTACAGTAAGTATCTGAGTATCTGATAACAATTTTTCATATTCCCGGCTCTCTTCATGACAGCAATTTTGGGACGTAACTAGCAAAAATTATTTCAACAAGGGAGTAACAACAAGAATGCTCCATAACAGTAGTTTACTTTTTGGGACCAAGCAGAGGAAAGAACTGTTTTTCCAAAATGACTGTGAGAAGCTGACAGGATGTCAAGCTTATAATGCTTAATAAATGTGTTTGCTGAGCTCCAGCTGGCTAACTTGCATATCACTTCTGTAGACACCCGAGGTCCAGACAAGGCTGACACTTGCACTCTTTTCACAGCCTTTGGAACCAATGGATCAATATTTCATAAGTTTGCAAAGGAAAAAAACTTTTTCCACTCTTGGTAGTAAGTAATGTTAGTGGAAGTTTTTTTGTGCTTGAACCATAGGGGTTGATTTACTAAAGACTGAGCACTTTGCAAAGTGCAGCTGCACTCTGCAAGAGCAGTTGCCCAAGAACCCAAGTGCTTAGTAATTGAGTAGAATCTCTGACCATATGCAAGCAAAAATGCTGTTTTTTTTCCCCTTGTGCGTGATTGGGTATTCTTTGCAAAGTGAGCCTTTACTTCACTTACTAAGCTCTGGAGCAACTGCATTTGCAGAGTGCAATTGCACTTTGCAAAGTGCACAGTATATTAGCCTTTAGTAAATTAACCTCATAGAGTCTATCACTGAGAACAAAAGATCACTTTCTCAGATTCCCTGCCGATCTTCAATAGGGTCTTTAAAATTAGTGCCGTTGGTGGATACTCATACACTTACTCCAGCTCCTTGTTTATACAGAGGTGGGGGTTTTCACTTGGAGAGCTGAAGGAAGTGTCAATGGACTACGAGTGCAGTGATTACCGGACTTGTGATTTATGGAGAACTACAAGTCCATCTGCTGCGGCTGACTTGTTGTTTATTCATTCACAGATGAATGACGTGTTTGTGCAAGGGGGAGCACAGCCATGCCAATTTCAAAAGTGATAGCTGCTTCAAGGAAAACGAACCTCCACATGCTGTCAGTTGTGGCAGTTTGGGGGTCTCATTTTACACCCTAAATATGGGTGTAACACGGGGCAAAAAGTAGAGTTAGCCTTTTAACTTTGCATGAGCGCTTAGGGCATCATACCTGCATGGTGTATTAATGCATGCATGTTAATCTGTTCTGTATTAGGGCAGTCCATTAAACATTAATGCAGAACTACAAGACACAAGAAACCACACCTGAACCTTCTTTGGGAATGTACTACATAGCAGCGTATGGCCATATCTTGATTAGAGATGGGCTGAAAGACCCCCTGTTCGGTTCGCACCAGAGTTCTTGAACGTCGCGAAAATTTGGAGCAGAATAATGAACTCCATTGAAGTCCAAACTGGAAAAATCTAAAGTTCCCATTTTGAGGGCTTTGATGCAATATATTGGGCATACAAAGGGTATGGGGGTCCTGGGTACTGCCCTGGGGGACACGCATCAATGAATAAAAGTTGAGTAAAAAAACATAATTTTTAAATGAGCAGTGATTTATTTTCCTTAAAGTGAAATAATAAAAATGCAAAATTCCTTTAAATATAGTGCTTCGGGGGTCTGCCTGTAAAGTGGCGCATCTGTACCATGTATAGAACCTGCTGCAGCAAAAATTACATTTATAAAGCCAATACAATTACAGCTTGGGGAGCCAGTCTGTATAGTGAGGCCACAATTTAGTGCACTCGAAACAAGATTAGAGATTTTCACAGATTATGGATAGAAGTAACAGGTGCAGAAAAGTTGGGCTTTGGGTGTTGGTGGGGCCTTCACACCGTAACCATGTGGAGGTACTGTTGATGAATCAAGTAATGCCTGTGCATCATTAGGGTGCAAGTGGCCGATGCTGTGTTCAAATAACTCAGCTGACTCATTTATGCATGATGCTGGAGCTATAGCAGTAGTAGCTGTGGACAAGGAGGCAGAATAAACCACTCTGGCAGCTGCAGTGGACAGCACACTAGTCTGCTTGGCAGAGACAGAGGATGAGGAGGATGATGATGGTTTAGTAAGCCAGTCCACCAAATCCTCTGCATGCTGTGGCTGGATTGCAGGGGCAACATCACTAAACAGAGTAAATGTTGCTTGTGGACACAGATGCTGCTGGCCCCCTCACAGTGCATGGGAGTTTCTGCCTCTTCTTTTTTGGCCTCCCAGACATAATGAGGGCTTATTATCGAAATGTAATAGAGAAGGGAAATGTGTACTTGGATGCACTTTTGTCAATGGAAAGTGGTGTTTGGGGAACTTTAACTTAGTACTCACTACACAGACACACTCCACCGACACACTCCAATATACTGCAGTAAAACTACACTGATGCACTTCAATATACTGCAGTAAAAATGCACTAAGGCAATTCAATATACTGCAGTAAACGTACACTAGCACACCTCAATATACTGCAGTAAACGTGCACTAATGCACCTTAATATACTGCAGTAAACATGCACTAACGCAGTTCAGTATACTGCATTAAACGTGCACTAACACACGTCAATATACTGCAGTAAGGGTGCACTAATGCACGTCGATATACTGCAGTAAAGTTGCGCTAATGCACATCAATATACTGCAGTAAACATGCAGTAACGCAGTTTAATATACTGCAATAAACGTGCAGTAACACAAGTCAATATACTGCAGCAAACGTACACTAACGCATGTCAATATACTGCAGAAACACGCACTAACATGTGTCAATATTCTGCAATAAATGTGCACTAACACAGTTCAATATACTGCAGTAAACATGCACTAATGCACCTAAATATACTGCAGTAAATGTGCACCAACGTACCTCAATATATTGCAGTAAATGTGCACTAAGTTAAATATATTGCAGTAAGCGTGCACGGATGCATGTCAATATACTGCAGTAAACATGCACTAATGCACGTCAATGTATTGCAGTAAATGTGCAATAATGCAGTTCAATATACTGCAGTAATTGTTCACTAACACACCTCAATATACTGCAGTAAACCTGCCCCGAAACACTAAACTGACACTAAAAATGAATAGTCGCACTAAACTCACGCTGCACTACCATTAAATTCACACTACACTTACACTCTACATTTACAATAGAATCACAATAGCACACTATAGCACACTAACTTGCTAGTAGCAAGGAACAGAGCCCTGTTCTGTCTATCTCCACTCCAATATTACATTGCAAATTGCTGCTCTGGGAAGGATCCTTTTATAGAGGGAGGTGAGTCTATGAGCAATGAGCCATGATTGGGCACAGTCATCAATACTTTATCAAATCATGGCTCTGACCGTGTTCTGTACCCTGATTGGGCATATCCTTTATTTCCTCAGCCATTCAGGGCTTCCAATGCACAGAGCACAGTGCATTATGGGGCATTCGGTGGGCCGAACAAAAGGACGAACGTCCCCACAATTTGGGTGTTCATCGTACAAGCCAAACCATTCGCCCAACACTAATCTTGATAATAAGGAGGCTTAGGTGGAGGGGAGGTGACAGGACCAAGCTCAGCTTTTATAGAAAAACATTTCTTTATATTGAGGGGCACAACATTTCATATTTAAAAAACATGGTGTTATACTGTCACATGCAGGAGTTTAGACACCAGGCATGAAAAACTGGAGACCAGACCCTAGAGCAGGGGTGCTCAACTCTAGGGCTCATAGAGCCCTCTGATGTGGCCAATGACCTCAAACCAAGGAAGAGCCTGCCTGGGTTCAGCAACCCATTGATTACGATCTGGGCTTACTGACCCAGAATCCCAGAGTGCATCGAGCCAGCACCAGCATGGGAGGAAGCAGGCAGCCACAAAGGGAGCAGGAGCTGCATGCCACAAAGGAAGCTGATGCTTCTTCTGTAGCTCCTGTCTCAGGTGGAGTGATACCAATTGCACTTTGCTTGGAATCTTTCTAGCAGCCTGGAAATACAGCGATGCCAGCAGAATCTGGAAGAGGACACATGCATTGTGCTTTTGCAGTGAGCAAATTAGCATCCATAAAAGGGTTAACAACTTTTAGGCTGCTTTCAAACTGATCTGTGTGGTGCAGCACAGTCCACCTGCAGCTTTACTGCGGGTTAGATACACTAAGCGCACCAAACCCACAGGATATAATAGAAATCTATGCCTTTCTAAAAGTGCACCAAAACTCCTCAATTCAAGAGTTTTGTTGCGCTTTTAGAAAGTGCACCACACCCTCAAGATATAATGGAGGCCTATGGCAAAGCGCGACTAACCCAAAGGAGAGCCACAGTTACACTGCATTGCACCCCTGGTGTGGGTAAACTGCAGCGCATCAGTGTGAAAGCACCCTTATAGGGGCTCAGGATAGTAAAGGCTTGTTTACATTTACGGTTTCAGGTCTTAGTAAGTCAAACCCTTAGTGTTGCAGGCACCTTTCTGCTGCTGTTCTTGAGTTGTGTTTTGGCCTGTTGTTGGGCTATGCTTCTGAGCTGCTTGGAGACATCCAATAAGTTATGAATAAGAAATGATGTATCGCTTAATAGACAACAAAGAAATTAGAGTTTTGTACTTACTTGAAAATCCTTTATTCGGAGTCCATTGAGCAACATGGTTCCCCTGTTGAATAATACATTTATTGTTTTTTTCTGCTTACTACAACTAAACAGTGTACTAGAGAAGGTTATAGCCCCTGAGGTGGCGGCACATCCAGTGAATAAAATTAACCTCTTTATTGAATATCCATTAAAAGTCATGCTTCATTTTGAATGGATATTCAATAAAGAGGTTGACTTTATTCCTTGGATGTGCCGCCACCTTCTTCATTTTCTACAGATTATTTTGGTTATGGACCAGGCAGGCACCCTGGTTCTCACAGCAGTGCATGGGATCTAGCAGGCTGCTTTGGAGCGGTGTTTTAAAGAGCTCTTTCTTATAGCCCCCTGAGGGCTGACCATTTTTTTTGCCTAGTGTCCACACGGCTAGTGGCATTATAACTCATAATTCATAAATATTTAATATCCCATTACCTAATAAAATGCTGTTTGCATTATCTAGGTTTCCAATAGATATTCTTTAAGCCGTAACAGTCTTCTGGTGTATGGGGTAATATTGCAACATTTTTCATGCAGTTATACACAATTTTTAGTATCTCTAAATGATTGCAATTCTACCACATATTAACCTGTTTCATTTTTGTCCCAAAGACATTGTGCAGTGAAATGTGAATGCTCAGATCTGCTGTCACTATCTATATGGCAAGCACTAATTGTTGACCAGGTCAATTGGGGGAGACACATTGCTTTTTTATTGGTGTGCGTTCATGTAGTTAACATTTGACTTTAGCCAATGTCATTACTATTCGCTTGGGATAAGTCATTAGCCATGGTTAATTATCTTCTACTTCGTAGAACATGATTATTCTCTCTTGTATATAAAGCACAAAACATAGCAATTAGGGTCAATTAATTATAGTTTCTGATCAGTTATCATATGGTAAGACTTGGCATTGACTCGCTCATTAATGATATTCAAAGGAAAAATATATTCACTTTGTTTGTAGTATGTATCAGTCAATAGTACATCAATAATTCAGTCATATCAAATTATGTTGAAAATGGCATGACTATCAATACAACACCATGCCATTTGTCAATGAAAGAGTAATAAAGAAATCTTGATATTCTGAAAAAGATTGTTTTAACATTAATATCAGTATCTTTATGACGGTTGTTTTCTTCATCCAGCCTTGGCCATACTCTTTTAGAGACCTTTGACTACACTCGATTTTTGTTAAAGAAGGCACTCATATTGCTCTTCCTATTAGATCATCATTGTAAGTATGGAATCTAAATGTGGTCTTGTCAAACCTCCACAAACCTACCTTTGAACTAATCATAGATATCTCTATGTCTTCCCTTTTTCACAAGGTAGTTTTTCTTGTGGTAATTACTTCGGCTAGTAGGGTTTCTGATTTGGCTGCCTTATCCTGTAAAGACCCTTTTTGTACTTCACCAGGAAAAGTTTGTAGTTATACCAAAGGCCCTTCTTTTTACCCAAGGTCATCTTGGCATTTTTGAATGAAGACATTGTTTTCCATTGTTGTGCCTAGCTCTTAAACATCCAAAGGAGATTGCACTACACTATTTGAATGTGGTTTAACTCTTATGCCCCGTACACACGGTCGTAAATTCCGACCACAAAATCCGTCAGATTTTTTCCAACGGATTTTGTCCGACACTGGTGTTGCATACACACGGTCGGACAAAGTTGTCGGAAGATCCGATCATCCTGAATGTGGTGACGTTCGTTGCGTACGACGGGACTACGTAGAGGCTAGTAGCCAATAGCTTTGGTCTTGTAATGTGATCTGAGCATGCGTGGCACTTTGTCCGTCAGAATTCGCTACACACGATCAGAAAAAGTCCGATAGGTTGGAAAATTTAAGAGCAGGAGTTAAAACTTTGTCCGTCGAAAAATCCGACGGAAAAAGTCTGATGGAGCCTACACATGGTCGGAATTTCCGACAACATTGTCCGATAGGACATTTTCCGTCGGAAAATCCGACCGGGTATGGGGCATTAGAGTGTATTTAAATGTTACAGCTGGAAATTAGATTTTGTGCTTGTATTGCTGAGAGGTTTAAGGAAAGGGGGTTCAGCTTACAGCACTAATATTTTGAGGTGGGTTCTCCAAACTGTTGTTCAAGTTTATTAGTCAAAAGGAAAAGTCCTTTCCCATCTGTGACCACTTCACCAATACAACACAATACCATTTATCAATGAAAGAAAAATATATGAACCTCCGTAATCTAACAAAAATAGTTTTAACATTGATATCACAGCCTTTAGTTATAAATAAAGCCCAGTATTTTTCTGTTAGGCCTGATATTTAAACAGGATAGGGTAGCCCATGCACTACAATTGACTGCGTTATGAGCAACAAACATGCCAAAAGAAGCTCCTGCACCTTTATCGGGAGATGAGCGTCACATGTTTTGTCGCGTTTTAGTGCTTTTTGCCACTCAACAAAACATGTGTTTTCTAGGTGCATTTGAGGTGCTATTAACAATAAATGGCACATGCAAATGTGACACACATTTTTCATGCGTTCCCAGAACACACATGCGTCAATGGGGCCTTATACAGAACTAAAGAGATTCATCCTGAAAAAAAAACTGTTCATCGAGGTAAATGGATCTTATAATAATACTTGATACCAAGACCAGGGAATGCCTATGACCAAGTTGTTGGTTTTTATTATTAAGCTGTATAGAATGAACTTTGATTACAACTCAATCCAAAGGAACTGTGTTGGAAAGCTTACATGTGTAATCTATTTTACAGGAGAAAAATATTGATAATACTTTATTTTTTGGTAGTGAGATAAATTCTAGGGAATGGTTTTTGGTCCCTCATGTAAAGTTACAATTTCTCAATTTACATATTAAAAATGCAAGCAATGAAAGAAAGAAAAAACAATAATATTTCAATGATTTTCTTATCCATCTAAATAATAGCCATCCTATAAATCAATAAAGCATGTAGGCAATTAGACTGAACTCAAACATAATGCCTCATTCACTTCTGTTCCCTTTGGTAAGCTCTGACTTTTTTCTTGCCAAAATGCAAAAGCAGCAGAGACTAGATTATATTTGTGTAATATTTTCTACAAGGTATATTATATAAATGTTGTATTGTGCGTATACACAGTAAAGTATTTTGATTATGTTACAGAACAGGGAGAGGGTACACTTTAACAGAAATTAGCAGGCAGGCAGAGCATCAAGAGCATGATCAGGGGCAGAGTACAGGTACACAGTTTGCAGGTCAGAGGCACATGGGTAGAACACCAAGGCAGAGGAGGGACTAAATATGCTCCCAGCAGTAAGCATCTGGTGATGACTAATTGCTAGGGACTGCTGGCTGCTGACAGACACCTGCTGGTGGATACTGGATCTACAACCTATAGGTCTGAGAGCCACAGTGCCACCAGCAGGTAAACCCTGACACTAGCATGTTGGGATGTGTGCATTTTTTGCTTCAAGTATGCAGTATATACTGAGTATACCAATAGTGTTAGTAGCTAAGAGGTCCTATATTTTTTATGTAACTTAAAGCTAAATGCCAGGTTAAATAACAAGTGAGAGATGGAAGAACATCTGTTCCTCTATCTCTGCCCACTCACCATCCTGTTGTGTTTACTTTTAGTCCTGGGCTCCCAGGAAATGCAGATGAGCCCAGAGAGGAGAAGGGTTGCCCTGGACAGGAAAAGGAAGGGGGTATGGTTTCTCCAATAAACTTGGCTAAACCCAAACACAAAAATGTATATATTGCAGCTTACAAGTCCTCTGATAGTTTACCTGCATTTTTAGCATGTTTTCCTTTCATTTTCACCTAGTAGCCCTGCCAGTAACATGCTTCCTGTTCCTGGGTGGCTATGCTCACTCCTCTACTGTGTCTGTGAGGGGAGCTGTGATTGCCACCCAGGCTGGACCCTAGTTTTCCCCAAAAAGATATGATTTCTGGCAGGATCAAAAGGCTTTTCTGTATTTGCTAAAAACTTTTACGACTAGTAAGCTGCTGTCTAACGACTGGTAAGCTGTACAATATTAGATTTTTGTTCTGAATATACAGTACTTTAAATTAATTGATGCTTTACAGTACGTAATGCATTGCTTGACAGGGGAAATTGGCATTTCTTGTAAGTTGTAACTTATATCTGAACTAACTAACAATACCATACAGTATATGACAGTTCCAAAACCAAGGATCGATGCAAAAGATACATTTTGCTTAATAAAAAGTGGCAACATTTGAAATAATTTTGTGTGACCCATGTAAATATAAGATGCCAGACACATGTTGGGATACCCTTATAGGCGCTACCTTAGAGACATGTCAGCACATTAGCTGTCCCTGTTTTCTGGAGTTTCCTGTTTCTGGAAGTACAGATGAGTAGCTTAATGAGCCATTTTAATATATTTCATATGTTTGTAAGTATAATCTATCATGGCTTTCTTATTAACACAACGTTTGAGGTCTTCACTCACCTTGTGAGGTTTTTTCATAATTTTATATTATTGACAATACAGCAGGGCTTGGTGGAAAACATAGTCATAGATGGACAAGAATAAAGTCAGGGATTCTGTAAGTGAGAACTCAGTGTTGGAGTATCCAAGATATATAAGGAATCAGTGGCTGCTTTAGGCCACCAGGCCCCATCTAAAACTATATAATATGATGTCTGGCAGGAATTACCCTTTTTTACTTTCAGAGAGGGTGAAACAAAAGTAGATATTGAAATGAGCAAGGACTGTATCCGAAGCAATAATGGTGGCACAATGATGGCATCCATCACAGATAGCAATTGTGCTGCAAATTTTAAGATGACTTGCTAAGCTATTGCCAGACTTGCCAGGGTTCAAAAGTTTGTTGCACAACTGCAAGTCCGCATTGCACAATAGTCATCTCACCACAGGGATCACTGTGGCTGAATTTTAATGCTGTAGACTTGCAGAGCTCTTGCTCTAGACTCACCACTGTAACTTTGCTCTTGCTAGAGACTTTCCATGCAAATTTGCTACAAATTGGAAAAGTGTCAACTAGAACATGTGCTTCAAGTGCTCTGCAAGTGTACAACATGCCAATGAAAATGTGCAGCAAGTTAACAAGACTTACAATTAAACACTGCCACAAAAGTTATCCTTACTATCTTGACAAGCCATACTCAGAAGTGCTAGCAATATCAAGGGAGAAGCTTGTGTACCGGGAAGTCAGGAACACATTGTAGGATTGCATATAAAGCATTCTGATTTGCATAAAGCTTTAGGAGCTAACATAGTGTAGTCATGCTAAATTAAAAAAAAAAAAATAAGATAACGAACATAGCCATAATTACTGTGAAACATATGTTTCTCAATATGACTTATAAGCTGTGATTTTTACATTTATGATACGGGTTTGTCTCATTATGCATGGTGTTACATCTCTAAAAACTGTTTTGAAAGCAATATTTCAAGAAGATAGGGATATTATTGTAATACTTTGAACTGTTGACTTACAATTTTAATCTGAAGGAAACATTAGTCTTAGTATTTGGCAAACATACTGAAGCTTCACTTCACTATTTCCATGAGAAATAAGGCTCACTCAAAAATTAATTAATTAAAATAACTGAAAGCTGTAATGGAATTTATTACCTTTCTCATTATTAATATAGATATCACGGCCCCTTACCAGGTGATCAGCTGTCAGCCAATGACAGCTGATCACATGATGTAAACAAAAGCTCTGTAATTGTTTTTTTTCACGGCCTTCTCTGCAAGGGACATCAGTCCCGAAGAGGAAGAGGCAATTTTGCCTCATCTGTGCCCACCAGTACCCCCTCATTTGAGTACAGTGTAGCATGACCGCGCAATTGTCATTCAAAGTGCATCAGCGCTGAAAGCTGAAAATTGGTCTGGACAGGAGGGGGGTTTAACTGTCCAGTAAGCAAGTGGTTAAAGAAGAAATAATGACAATAACACTGACCAAGGTAATAAAGCTGCCCTGGGCTAGAGTCATATATATTTTGTCATTTCACACACACAGGCTAAGTAATCTATATGTGTAACACTTATAAGTACTTATAACCTCTCATAGAGATTACAGTACTCACCCAGGCAAGGCCCTTATCAGATTTTCTGTACTTCCTAGACTAAAATTCTTTCCTTAGATGGCCAATTCATGAAAACCCTGCTGCCTATACAGTAGATTTTCTACATTGTTTATATATCTGACTGAGCTGCTGCCTCTCTCCTTGTGAATAGCTGCAAAGTAAAAATTTTAGAGTTAGAGTGATCACCGAGCAAGATCATACTGAGAAAATGCCTGCTTATGCATGTAACAAACTGATAACATTTTCCCAGTACGTACTTCTGAACCTAGGCACAGTGACATCCTTGATCTAAAAGTACTTACAAAATGATAGATCTTAAAAGTGGAACTTTTTTCTTGTTTTACATCGAGTAAAGAATGGTTAAAACTTATGTCAAGTTCTTGTTGTTGTCTATACAGAAGCTAATACCCCTTCCCTCTAAATCATGCAATAGTTTCTAGACAGGGCCAAACAGTACAGCTCTGGTGATAGACTGAAGATAAGTAATCAGCATGTAGGTTACACAAAAAAGGAAGGAGAGACCTTTAAAGGACAACTTCACTAAAAGTAAGTTTACATTTGCTTGGAATTTTCTTTTCTTTTTAAACTTTATGGTAACATTGCTTTAATAGAGAAACAGTTTTCCAGTCTAGGTTACTGCATGGATATCTGCTTCTGTAAATAATTTCTCAGATATAGGTTCCCACATTTCACAGCCTTTTCTTGACCCGGAGACAGGTTTTTTTTTTTGGGGTTTTTTTTTTTTGCAAGTACCAGCATGACTGTTATTAGCCAAAAATATAATTTGCCACGGCAGCCTGAAAGTCAAAATACACATACATTCTTTAATCTTTACTGCTCCTCTAATTAAGGCCCAGCATTCATGAAAGAGGAAACACCTAAGGAACCCCAAACTACTACAGCTCCCTTTGTACTTAATCACCTATATTATGTTTAAATAGCTGAATAAATATAGAAAATAAATCCTGACCTAGGAGATGTTAATTGATTAAAGAGTCTGACGTGAAAAAAATCCATGTATAGATCAGACCCTCAAATTATTTAAAAAAAAATGTGCTTTTTCACATTTTCTTAAATAATATAAACTTAAACTTTACCCCAGTGACATGTACATGGCAGTGGGTAGCTACCAGCACGGTCACCTTAGGAACAACTCTTACTGTGAATAATGTGACCTGTCAGATGACAAAGTCTTTTAATGCATAAAACCTACAACCATCAGCACTTTATTCCTAATGTCACCTTGGTCCATTCAAAAAAGAGTTTAATCCTGCTGTAAAAACTGTCACTGAACTCAGTAAATGGCAATGGCATTTCTTTTTGGTATAGTTTATGCAACAGTTTATCACAAAGTCAAAAGATAAAGGAAACTTAATTTACAAAACAGAAAGCTATGAAACACAAGGGCTTTAAGTACCTAATGTAAAAATAATAAAAAAAACTTCATACAACCTCTGATTTCAGTGTGTGGTGTCAATAACTGGTTCAAATGAGGCAACTTTCACTTTTTCAGTGGTAGCTTTGGCTCTTCATGAGTAACTTTATGGGTAGTCCTCAGTAGTTCCATATAGACAGTTTCTTCTAGAGTTCTCTATAGCCTCTTCAACAAACCAGATCACAGCTGTCCCACAGATAGCATCTTCCTTTATTCTCCTCCTTAAAACAAACCAATATACTATTGCAGGATACAGTGTTTTAGTGTTGCCCATGGTTGACCATAGTTGTCTCTACTATAGCATGAACTATAGTCACTTAGGCAACTGCCACATATAATGAGCTAGCAGAGAAAACTATCAAACATTAGCAAATGATAAAGGCATTTAACAGGTGGCATGAAACAAGGTAATAATTAGGGCTGATAAGCAAGGGATATTTTAGTTGTGATAATTACACATGTAAATGGTCATGCATATTTAGTTTCCGTCAAAACAGAGAGGCAGGGTGTTATGAGTGCCGGGCAAGGACTATGCCTGTATATTAGGCTTTACTCGTGCATGTTCTAAGTGCTGTCTTTGAAAAAACTTTAAAGATCTAAAGGATTTGACCTTTAGAGAAAGTAGAGACTAATTGTAGTAACCATGCAATCAGCCAGAGGCAGGTTTTGTTTCTGGTTTCTGCCACAATTCACCATAACTCTGATTAGATATTCTGGAAAGAAAGAAGGTTCAGGATGAACACATATAGATGTCATATAATATGTTAAGCCACAGGATCCTGAAAGGGACATTCTATACAAAATGATTAAATGTTATGTTGCTTGCTGATGTGCTAAATCACACTCTTTATGACATATCAGTATTCTTTCTATATTCTCTGTGTTTTTTATTACATGTCACTAAATATGATGAGCAACCTTTATAGCTAATAGGGTGTAGGGGTTGGCCAAGGTGCAATCATATAAACCCTGACTACATTTGTAAAATAGGGTTAGAGTAATGCCGCGTACACACGTACGGACTTTTGCCGGCGGACCTAAGTCCAGCGAACAATCCGCTGGACTTTCCCGCTAGGTACGCCGGACTAAAAAGCGAACGGACTTGACCACACACGATCACGCAAAAAGTCCGGCGGTTCACGCGATGACGTACGCACGTACGACGGGACTAGAAAAAGGAAGCTCGAGATCCCAAACGACACCCTTTGGGCCCCGTCAGCTAATCTCGTGTGTATCGCGTGTTAGTTGACGTTTGGTTAGAGACGATTCGCGCTTCTCAGACTTCTGCTTAATTCGTTCGCTTCTGCCGTTCAGTTTGTGCTTGTGAGGTTTGTATCTGGCTTTCAGTGCGTGTGGATCAGTTCCTACCTGTTCTCAGGCCGTTCTGGTCCGCTCGTTCCTGTTTTTCAGGTCGTTCTTCATAGGCCTTGCTGTTCTTCAGTGCGTTCTGTTAAGTTGTTTGTTTGATCAGCCGACCGTTTTGAAGCCATGGAGTGTGGACGTACTCGGGAACGAGTTCGTGCTGTGCAGGGGCTCGGTGTTGCGGTTAACACCTTGGCACGAGCCCGGTCCATGAACAGGGTGAGGAGGAGTTCATGGACCAAGAATTGGTTGCGCCAGCGTGACCAATTCTCGCATATGCCTTTGCTCCGTGAGATCCGTGAGAATAATCCTGATGATTTCAGGAATTATCTCCGGATGACGGACCCCATTTTTCACCGTCTGTTGGCTTCGCTGTCCCCTTATATTACCAGGCAGAATACCTGCATGCGGCAAGCCATCAGTGCGGAGCAGAGGCTAGTCGCCACGTTGCGTTACTTGGCGACGGGGAGAAGCTTGCAGGACCTCAAGTTCACGACAGGCATCTCCCCCCAGGCTCTGGGGCTCATTATTCCAGAGACCTGTTCTGCCATTATCCACGTCCTGCAGGAGGAATACATTAAGGTAAGTCTTCTCTTTTAAAATTACCTATGTCTTGTATGTTTGTTAATGTAGTGCATCAATGTCATCATTAGCTAATTACCATGATAGGACTATTCTATGATTGTCGCCTATTCCTTTTTTTTTGGTGTTTTTTTTTTTTGTCTAGTATTTTATGTTTGAGTTATCGAAATATTTTTAAGAATGTATTATTTAGTGGGTCACATGCATATTTGCTTGCACCAACCTCCCCAGCATGGAAGCTTGGCCCCCTAAACACCCCTAGCCTAGTCACTTTCTTTGGTTAAAAATGTATATTACCAGCTCCATTGTACAGCTTTACTCACCCCCCCCCTTTCACCCCCCTTGACCCTCATTTTTAAATTGATTGCATGTGTTTTTGGTCAGCTTGTAATTATCCCCTCCCCCCCCACACCCCCTGATAATTAATATCATGTGTTTTTGGTCAGCTTGTAATTATCCCCTCCCCCCCCACACCCCCTGATAATTAATATCATGTGTTTTTGGTCAGCTTGTAATTAGCCCCTCCCCCCCCACACCCCCTGATAATTAATATCATGTGTTTTTGGTCAGCTTGTAATTAGCCCCTCCCCCCCCACACCCCCTGATAATTAATATCATGTGTTTTTGGTCAGCTTGTAATTATCCCCTCCCCCCCCACACCCCCTGATAATTAATATCATGTGTTTTTGGTCAGCTTGTAATTAGCCCCTCCCCCCCCACACCCCCCTGATAATTAATATCATGTGTTTTTGGTCAGCTTGTAATTATCCCCCCCCCCCCCCACACCCCCTGATAATTAATATCATGTGTTTTTGGTCAGCTTGTAATTAGCCCCTCCCCCCCCACACCCCCTGATAATTAATATCATGTGTTTTTGGTCAGCTTGTAATTAGCCCCTCCCCCCCCACACCCCCTGATAATTAATATCATGTGTTTTTGGTCAGCTTGTAATTATCCCCTCCCCCCCCACACCCCCTGATAATTAATATCATGTGTTTTTGGTCAGCTTGTAATTAGCCCCTCCCCCCCCACACCCCCTGATAATTAATATCATGTGTTTTTGGTCAGCTTGTAATTAGCCCCTCCCCCCCCACACCCCCTGATAATTAATATCATGTGTTTTTGGTCAGCTTGTAATTAGCCCCTCCCCCCCCCACCCCCCTGATAATTAATATCATGTGTTTTTGGTCAGCTTGTAATTATCCCCTCCCCCCCCACACCCCCTGATAATTAATATCATGTGTTTTTGGTCAGCTTGTAATTAGCCCCTCCCCCCCCACACCCCCTGATAATTAATATCATGTGTTTTTGGTCAGCTTGTAATTAGCCCCTCCCCCCCCACACCCCCTGATAATTAATATCATGTGTTTTTGGTCAGCTTGTAATTATCCCCTCCCCCCCCACACCCCCTGATAATTAATATCATGTGTTTTTGGTCAGCTTGTAATTATCCCCCTCCCCCCCCACACCCCCTGATAATTAATATCATGTGTTTTTGGTCAGCTTGTAATTAGCCCCACCCCCCCACACACACCTTTAATTAATTGCATGTGTATTGTGTGACCTTACCATTATATACTCCCCACCCACATCCCCATTATTATCTTCTCTGGTCCATCAGAGGGGTCATCAATCAGAGATTTGTCCCTTTTATCCTTAATCTTTTGGCTTTATTTCAAGGATTTACAAAATAAATACATATGTTCTTCCAAATTGTTTTTTAATTTGTTGCATTTAGTTTGGTGTTTTGCCTGGTTTATAATTTAAATTGTATCTTTCTGTTTGACTTCACAGTGTCCCTCCACGCCACAGGAATGGCAGACTGTGGCTTCCCAGTTTGCTGCCCGTTGGGACTTTCCCAACTGCGGAGGGGCGATTGACGGCAAACACGTGCGAATTGTGCCCCCACCCCATTCGGGGTCATACTATTGGAATTATAAGGGGTTCCATAGTATCGTGTTGATGGCGGTGGTGTCGGCACACTATGAATTTCTGTATGTGGATGTGGGGAAAAACGGCCGGATGTCGGACGGAGGAGTCTTCAACCACACGGAGTTCGGTCATCGTCTCCAAACTGGTGGGCTGGAGCTGCCACCAGATGAAGATAATGTGGAGGGACTCCCGTTCGTCTTCATTGCCGACGAGGCGTTCGGTCTGGGTGACCATCTGATGAGGCCATTTCCCCAACGATCCCTCACCCCTGAGAGGAGGATTTTTAACTATCGGTTGGCCAGAGCAAGAAGGGTGGTGGAAAATGCCTTTGGTATTATGGCCAACCGTTTCAGATTGCTCCTTACATCGCTACATCTGGCAGAGTACAAACTCAATACTATTATTCTAGCATGCTGTGTCATGCACAATTATTTGCGGAAACATTCAGGAACATACTCCTTACCAATTGGCCCTGAGGCCGGAGTGGAAGGCAACATGACAGGGCTGGATAACCGCCCTCTTGGTTCCGCACCACAATCAGCCCAGCAAGTGCGGGACCTTTATTTACAGTATTTTAATGGTAGGGGGGCCATTGAAATGGCAGCAGACCCTTAAACCATCTTTTTCATTTACAATGAATAAATACAGTTATTTATGTTTGAAATATTGGTCGTTTCGTATTGTTTTGCTTTTAATTTGGCCTGTTTTATATGTTGTCCTAGTGCACATCTTAATAGTGGGAAACTTGTTTAGCGTTTAGTAAATAAGCCCCTTTGTCAATGAACCACAACATGTTTTTGTCAAACTGGTAGTATTTAAAAAGAAGAAGCCACACATTTTTGAATTTGTGCAAACATTTTTTTTTTTATTATAGTGCACATCCAAAACCTTTTTTTTTTTTTTTTTTTTTTTTTTTTTTTTTTTTTTTTTTTTTTTTTTTTTTTTTTTTTTTTTTTTTTTTTTTTTATGTTATCTTTTTGACATTTTTTTGGTGTTTTTCTCACAACATATTGTTGTTTTTTTTGGGATTGCTTTTTTAAAACAAACATAAAAACATGTTTAAAATTTTTTTTACATTTTGGCTTAGCATTTAAAATTATTTACACAATGTAAAAGTCCAGAACTTACAAAGTTCAACAGGTAACCCATGAACAGAAGAAGCCAAATTTTGAATATGCACACAAATTTAACAGGAAAATGGGTAATGTCAACATGTGCTATGTTCCATCATGGGGAATCAATGGACGTGTTTTGTGTGTGAAACCCCTTCCCTCTCACCTACTAGCATTAGGGGTTGCAAACACAAAATGCGTCCATTGAGATCCCCTGATGGCACATAGCACATGTTGACATACCGTGTGCATATTTAAAATTTGGCCTCTAAAATTAGTTAAACAGCGCTTCAAAAGGGGAATGAAGGACATGATTGATGTTAAGAAATGTAAAAGGGGTCTTTAGATTCTCCCCAAAACATCAATCATGTCCTTCATTCCCTGCTGCATGGTGGCCATCTCCTTCTGCATGTTTTCCAGCTGCAGATTCCAGGCCATGATCTGGCCAATAAGCCTGTGGGCACTGTCAGTGGTAAATGGCTCCGCAGCTTGTCGTTCCACAAACAGATCAGCATCACCTAAAAGTTGGGTAGATAAAACACAAGAAAAAAAGTGTAAAAAACATGCAGACCTTAATTTATTAGCTCAATCTGTGTTCTGAGACACTCACTTGGTGGGGTGCAGATTTGATCGACTTCAACGACCTGTTCCGCCACATCCACGCGTGGGCTTGGGCTAACTGCCCAATTAGTCTGGTGATGCCGGGAGGTCCTCGTAGGTTCGGACTGACGTCTGAGTCTTTTGCCCCCTATGGTAATGGAACACAAAAAGGTACACTTTTGAATCACACTGATATTTGAGTGCCAAAATAGGATTAGTAAACATTGTTTAAAAGTCTTGCCAATTATTAGCAGTTTGTTAGAAGATCCTACTTGAAGACAGAATTGAAATGTCTATCTAATGAAACTCCAATACTTAAAGCGCCCTTCAACCCTAAATTTGAACTTCCGCTCATTGGATCCCTGCACCCCTGTGGTGTCTTATTTTTAACGTTTTAGGGGGGATGGGTTGCAGATACCTGTGTAAGGCAGGTATTTGCACACACATCCGGCCCTAGACTCCCACAGAAGTATACGCCACATCCCGTCCCACCGTGCTGTCTGCTGGGACACACAGGGGTCCCCGAGCTTGCGCGGACCAGTCCTATTGCATTGCGCAACTGGCGCATGCCCAATAGTGACCCGGGAAGTGAAGCCGCAAACATTAATTTCATGATTGCAAGATCAGAGATTGTAGCTGCACCATCCAAGGGACAGGTGAGTGTACTTCTTTGAAAAGTCACCACCTACAGTATTTAGAGATGATGAGCATTTTTTGGGAATTGTGAGCATGAGACCCTGCTTAACATATTTATCCCCCCCCCCCCCCAAAACAGCCTCTGGAGTCCCTGTGTAAGTTACCCCTAAAACCCTTACTACAGCAGTAATTGTATAGATAGTGACAATAATAAACAACCTTACAACTCCAACAACCCAAAGCCCGGTAAACTCAATAAACGTTATGAAGACAAACGGAACTTTCATCAAATATGCGCAAGTTTCAGGTACGAATGGTAATAACATCTGCGCAAGTTTCACGGACGAATGGTAATTACATCTGCGCAAGTTTCACGGACGAATGGTAATAACATCTGCGCAAGTTTCAGGTACGAATGGTAATAACATCTGCGCAAGTTTCACGGACGAATGGTAATAACATCTGCGCAAGTTTCACGGACGAATGGTAATTACATCTGCGCAAGTTTCACGTACGAATGGTAATTACATCTGCGCAAGTTTCAGGTACGAATGGTAATAACATCTGCGCAAGTTTCACGGACGAATGGTAATAACATCTGCGCAAGTTTCACGGACGAATGGTAATTACATCTGCGCAAGTTTCACGTACGAATGGTAATTACATCTGCGCAAGTTTCACGTACGAATGGTAATTACATCTGCGCAAGTTTCAGGTACGAATGGTAATAACATCTGCGCAAGTTTCACGGACGAATGGTAATAACATCTGCGCAAGTTTCACGGACGAATGGTAATTACATCTGCGCAAGTTTCACGGACGAATGGTAATTACATCTGCGCAAGTTTCAGGTACGAATGGTAATAACATCTGCGCAAGTTTCACGGACGAATGGTAATAACATCTGCGCAAGATTAGACATATCAAGTATAACCATAGTAGCGCACGTGCTTGACTTACTTTTTTTGATGGCTTTTCGAATTCTCCTGTATTGATCGTGCTCCCTGGATTTGATGTCGGACCATCGTTTGCGCAGTTGATCCTTGCCCCTTCGTACGCCGAATTTCTGCTCCAGGGTGCTGACGATTGTAGTGAGAATCTTGTCCTTGCGCAAGTTGGGACGAGGGTACGGGCCATTTTCCCCGTCGTAATCTTCCCTTTGGAGGATGTCCACCATCTCCACCATCTCTTCAAAGGCCATATTGGTGGCCTTATATCTGCTGCTGGATGCAGATGTGTTGGCTTCTTGGCTTTCCTCCGCGCTACTGGCTGAGAATGTGTCCGCCATATTCATCAATTAATTCACCAACAATGCAACGAGGGGAAGCGGGGCGGGGAATACTCGTCATGAGGAACGTCATGGGCGGGCGACGCGGAGGACGCAGGCGGACTTCGACGCGTGCGCAGTGTATATAAGGCTGTTTGAGGGGCCCACGTGTTCCCGAACGGAAGTAGCGAGCGCTCTGTACGAAGGTAAGTGTTTTCTAGGATGCATTACTGTGTTTTTTTTTGGGTTTTGGGCCAGCATTTTTTAAGGATATGTGTGTGTTGCTGCCTGTGTGTAGGGGTTGCTGCCTGTGTGTAGGGGTTGCTGCCTGTGTGGATGTGTTGCTGCCTGTGTGTAGGGGTTGCTGCCTGTGTGTAGGGGTTGCTGCCTGTGTGTAGGGCTTGCTGCCTGTGTGTAGGGGTTGCTGCCTGTGTGTAGGGCTTGCTGCCTGTGTGTAGGGGTTGCTGCCTGTGTGTAGGGGTTGCTGCCTGTGTGTAGGGGTTGCTGCCTGTGTGGATGTGTTGCTGCCTGTGTGTAGGGGTTGCTGCCTGTGTGTAGGGGTTGCTGCCTGTGTGGATGTGTTGCTGCCTGTGTGTGGGTGTGTTGTGTAATGTTTGTTAAGAAAAACTGGTTGTGCCTTTTAAGTAACATTTGTGTTTTTGGTCTTTTGTATTGCCATTACTAACAAAACAGAAACAAACATGGCTGCACCCCAGTTGAATCCATTCAAGGACCAGGAGTTCATGTCCGAATTCATTGCCCTGTACAGAAAAAATACCAACCTGTGGCAGCTCAAGAACCCTTTGTATGGCAATAGGGATGTCCGGAAGGCAACACTGGGGCCACTTGTGGCTTTTGTGAAGACTAAAGTCCCCAACGCAAACACCAAGTTTGTGGAAGCCAGAATTGCAAGTTTAAGGCACATGTACAAGCGGGAGCGCAAGAAGATTGAGGAATCAGTCAGATCAGGAGCAGCAGCAGAGAATGTTTATGTACCCAAGCTGTGGTACTACAACCAACTGACTTTTATAGGTGACCAGATGGAACCCAGGGAATCACTGTCGACTCTTCCCTCCACCCTTCCCTCCACTCTTCCCTCCACTCTTCCCTCCACCCCAGCTGAGGCTTCCACGGAAGGAGAAGACCCCTCCACCTTGGAGCAGGCTGATGCGCCCAGCTGGAGCCAGGTATATATTTAGTAGCCTAAATTGTGATTGTGTGAATATTAATGCTGTCAACGTTAAAATGTGAAACAATTAACACCCTGAACTCAGAATTGTGAAAACAACTGACAAAAATTATGCACACTTCTAAAAAGTGTTGGTGCAACATATCGATACATATATAGTGTATACATACATCCAGTAGTGGCAAAAAAAGCGTTAGACAACATTGGTGATCTGCTTGGAAAATGCAGGGGTCCAAATGATAGCCTTTTGGATCTTTTGGAAAATTTAGATGCTCGTTCCTAAGTTTACAATTGGATGATTGAGTAGGCCAGAAACCACAAAACAGGTGTTTGATTTTTGTTTTTATTTGCACACAGGATGAGCTGACCCAGGATGATGCCGGGACAAGTGGTATGGAGGAGGAGGAGGACATGCCCAGCGAGAGCCAGGAGGTGGCTGGGCCCAGCACGAGCCAGAGTGACAGCCAGACCCAATTAAGAAGTCTACCTCGACCCCTGCCCTTACCCCCAAGAAGGCCCAGGAGGATGACCATTGTGGAGGAGGAATCACTGGAACTGATTCGGAAGGCGAGTGCGATTCTCGACAAACCCCCCCTTCCAGAAGAGGGCTATGCCAGCTACGTGTCCAGCAGGTTGCTGGAAATGGAGAGGGGCCAACGGCACCTGTGTGAGGGCCTAATTTCTGAGGCAATTAGGGGGGGTTTGAGGGGTGAATTACGAGAATCCACCCGCCTGACCCATGAAGGCCCGACACCAACTTCTCCTCCTCCTCCTCCTCGTCTTCCTTCTCCTCCTCCTCCTCCTCCTCCTCCTACTCCTCCTCCTACCACAAGTCAGCCTCCAAGGAAGCGTGCAGGGAAGACTGCAGGGAAGAGTGCAGGGAAGCGTGGTGCGAAGAGTCGGAAGTGATTGCCTGGCTTCAATCTGGTCTCCCATAAGACACAGGCTGTTGTAGTGCCACAGCTTGGGGACATAGATGTCATCTGCTGCTGTTCCTGGTCTGTCTGATTCCTGGTCAATCTTCTTGTGCTCCCTATATTGTATGAAATGTGCCCAAGCTTCATTTTTGGCTTCACAAACTTGGTGTCTGCCGTTGGGGCAAAAAGTCTTCACAAAATCTACAAGTGGCTCCAGTGTTGCCTTCCTATTTTGTTTTGCCTTGTTTGTTTTAACCAGAATAAATGGTCATTTTATTTTCATCAAATAATGATATACGTGCTTGATATTCAAAAACATAGTTTCTTTAGGAGTAGGCAGGTACATGTCTAAACATTCATTTGACAATACAAGTGTAAAGTGCAACTTCAAGGGAACTGCAAGTGCTGTCGCTGGAAAGGTGAGGTTTAAGATCTGAATTAAGGGCAAGCTCTGCTGACTCCACAATTGTATCATGTGTAATAACTAATCCTTTTGATAACCAACAAATCCAAAAAAATATCTATATAGAGATATATGTACATATATAATAGATATATATATATATATATATATATATATATATATATATTTTTTTTATTTTTAGACACGTATAGATCTATATATCTATATATATTTATCTATATATATATCTATGTAGATATCGATATATATTTTTTTGGCCTTATTGAGAAATATAGATATATTTTTCATTTGGTGATTTGGATATCTATATCTATATCTATATCTATATCTATATATATATATATATATATATATATATATATATATATATATATATATATATATATATATATATATATATATATATATATATATATATATATATATAGACAAATATATAACTTCACTAAAGAATGCTGAAGAAAAAACGTTCGGGAGTACTCTGCGTGAATATACAAGCAGCAAGGCAAAATCATTCTTCAAGTACGATAACATACAAATCCCGCTGTCAGAAACAAAAAAAAAAAAAAAAAACAACAGCGTGACGATTGTGCGAGCTTCAAAACGAAGGCTAGTTTTACCAGACCGAGCGAGTCCGTGACATAATAGCTACTGAGCATGCGTCCTTTTTGGTACGCCGGACCATACTACACACGACCGGATTATCCGCTGGACTGCCAAGTCCAGCGGATAATTTGAGAACAAAACCTGAAACTTTAGTCCGCCGTACTTTGGCCAAAAAAAGTACGCCGGCGCCCACACACGAGGGGATTATCCGCTGGACTTCGGTCCAGCGGATAATCCCGCGGGATTGTCCCTTCGTGTGTACGCGGCATTAGTGTTACTGTATTTATGGGCTGTATCTGTCTGGAGTGTTAATGTTAAACTGGTGTTTGCATGGGTTTTCTCCATGTGTATCACTTTTCATCCAAATAAATCCTGATATCTTAATTGGGTCCTGCCTAACTGGCATTCACTATAGGCCATGTCTGGATGTTTATGGTATATGACTGCAGTAAGAACATTTGGCTTTGGGTTTCATTGGGTAGTGACTGATATCAACATATGACACTTTTTTGTATAAATTGTGTCTGAATATTTTTGGGCATAAATAAAAAATTGTAGTAATAATAGCACAAGCTGTACAACCATATTTTCATATACAATACTTTTATATATTCCTATTGTCTTGTATTGTATTTTTTTAATTTTGAGTTGATAGAAACTTTTTAATATTTACTGTATCAGAGAAGAGATCCACATACACATTACACAGTGCCATCAAACCTGCTGGAGCAGTTGTTAGCATCACTGAGTACTGTACCTTTGTAATATCTACTGTATATGGTTTCACAAGAGACTTCTGTAAGTTAACATATAGATAAATTACCCTAGTATGAAACAGATGTGACAGCTGAAGGTCATAATGGTAAATAACCATGTCTCTTGCTAGAAGACATAATTTTTAGTCCTGTTTGAAGAAAAGCTTTGTTTTGGTGATTTAATGCTGCATTTATTAGATATATGAGTGGCTTAAACATCTATGGTTTAAGTTTTACAACTGGTATGATGCAGGATGCACCAATGACGTGTCATTTAGTTATGAATGTCTTTCTCACCCACACTCCATCACCCATCATTAAAACAGATGGCATTTACATACATTTAATGCACTCATACTGCCTGACCTGCCAAGAAGTTAAAGTATAACTAAGGAAAACTTTTCTTTTGGATTAGAACAGTGGAGATGGATTAGAACATCTATTAGAATCTGATTGCTGTCCATGTCCCCATTATGGACATTACTGTGTCCCCATTACTCTCTATTTGTCCTGTTTACTATTATTATTAAACATAAAAGTAAAAGAAAATCCAAAATGATGGGTTTTCCTTAGAAAAGTAATAGAGGGGGAAATCTTCTAATGGGGGCACCAGTTCTTGTGACCTGATGGCCCCAAGGAATTCAGTTAATTTGCAGGGACTTTCTCTAACTGTACTTCTTGTTTTGGCTAATTTGCAGGGATTTCCTTTTACTTCTGTTTTGTTTTCTTTACTGTTTTGACTATGGGACAGTAAATAAAGGTAAATCTCCCCAATGGGACACAGACAGCAAAAAACAATATGACAGGGTTTATAACCCTCCCTTACTCTATCCAAAACAAAGAAAAAAAAGTTTTACCTATAGTTCTACTTCAAGAAGCACAGTTCCATATTACTCTGTAGTGTCCTGTACAGCACACTTTACCTCAAGTGTGCACCAGGTGCTGCTATAGGCAGTTTTGCCAATCGAAGGTCAAGTGTAGGCATGTACATCTTAAAGCCTGTCCTGTCTGACACTGGACAGGCCAGACAGTGTGTATGCGTTAGAAGTATGATTTTGTCTGCCAGCTGTAACTCTTAGGGTCCTAAGGGTTAAATTGCAACTTACTCTTTAGGCCCCATGCACATTGGGTGTTTAGCCCTGGTGCATTGGGCTCCAGCATTTACATGCATATAGAGTCATGTATTCCAACTCACATGCAGCTGGTTTTAGGGTTGTTGCCATTGTAAATGCAAGTGTACAATGGTGACTTAAAACATTAGAATACTGTAATAGACACTATTTCCCATTAAAACAGATGGCATTTACATGTTATTACAGGGTGATCCATCAAATCGCTCTATTAACAAGCTATATAGTATCAGAAATAACTAGAAACAACATGTATGTTTTACAGGAGTTTATGTGATAAATAGCTCAGTGTGAATGCTGACACAAGGCTGCTTTGCAGTCAGCTTGTGGCATAGTCTGACTGCTGTTATGGATGAATTGCTATTGCTTAGCTCTGCACAAATGAAAACAAATACATTTAAAACCACTTCTAAACCCCATTATATTTTAGACAGAGAGTGCCAGTCCCTACATTTAGCACATTATTTAAATATATATGTTTACATATGGATTCAGATATTGTTAGTGGTGTTGTTTTACTTTTACTAGCATAGGCAAAACTGACACATAAATATGTCTATACATTTGAAGAACATTTTTCATTAAATGAATAACTTTTAAATGAAATGAAAAATTGTGTAGAGCAGGTAAGCTAAATATTTGTACTGATTCACCTTTGCTCTCTGTAAGCTTTTGAAGATAGTGAACATTGGCAGCATGGGTGGTGGGATTATTATTATTTAAGGTACTTATATAGTGCCATCAATTTTACGCAGCGTTTTACATATACATTGTAAGCTTCTTGAGGTTAGGGACAAATGTGAATCTACAATCTAAGGTCCCTAACTCACATTCATATACTAGGACCAATTTAGACAGAAGCCAATTAACCTACAAGCATGTCTTTGGAGTGTGGGAGGAAACCGGAGTACCCGGAGGAAACCCACGCAGGCACAGTGAGAACATGCAAACTCCAGGCAGGTAGTCTTGTGGTTGCGACCCTTTTTACTGTTAGGCAAGAGTGCTACCCACTACACCATCGTGCCGCCAGGAGTAAACATTTTCAAATAGTTAATTTAAGTTTTCATCTTATCAAATAAGGATTAATTTAAAGAGCGAGTGCTGTTGTTCCATGAAATGTAAGTGGTGTAATTAAAAAAAATAATAATTCACATAGCAATTTCACAGTGAAAGTGTATGTGCATTCATTTTATGTGAACAGATTAAACAAATTATATTATCAGGCTATTTTCTGTCCTGGATGAATGTTTTTCATTGATTTTAAAAAGGAAAATAATGCATTTGGCCACTTGTTGGCTAAGTATCAGAGGAGAAGCCTATGACACTTAGTGTCATTTACTGGCCAAATGGAGTATTTCCCTTTTAAAATCAATGATAAGTTAAGATTTGTCCAGCACAGGAAATAGACTAATAACCTTAATTTCTAGCCCCTCCTGCACAGTATGAATGCACATGCCCTGTCACCAAGATAAGGATGTTTTAATAAAAATGTTAAACAATTAAGTGTTAGGGTTAAGGGTTTTTATAAAGATACAGATTGCTTAGCATTTATTTCAAAAGTAAATTTTTAAACCATTGTCATAAAAGAGCTTAATGTAATCGTAACAACACAAAACAAAATAACAATAATGCTAATAAAATAAGTAAAATATGGACTAAACAAATATTGTCTAAATACAAAAAGGATGTTTTTTGTGTTCTTTTTGTGTTTTTTTGCATGTGTTCTTTGACATTTGTGCAATAATCTAGCATGAAGCAACACCTGCACTGTGCATGTATTTCCTGTAAAAAGACAGGTCACTACTCCTCTCTCGGTTTGCTCAGGGTGACTGGTCCTATATTTCCCCCCAACCTGTAGTTTTCTGCTAGCAGCCTGTGGGGTCCCATCCACAGCACTGTTGTTTGCACAAGTCAGCACATTCATGATGTACAGCACAGATGTTTATTTCTAAATAAACCTGGAAAACTCAAGGAGAACATGACTTTAGAGGTAGATGGCCTCTCAAAGAAACACTTACATGGACATATTAAAATCAAACAGCTTTATTTGATAAGCACATTGAAATGTACTAGGGGTATGTAGATCCCTTGATTAACATAATAACAGATAGCATGGTGGATTTAAACTTATAATTAAACATAATCCCCAAAACAAGTAGGAATACATACTGTATATTATAAATCCAAACATTTGCAAATACTGGTACCAAATATACTTATCTTAGTCCAGTGAAGTGTTGGTATGGATCAATGGAAAATACGCAGAGCAAATAGTAACATGTTTCACCCACAAGCAGCTTCCTCAGGGGAACAAAGGCCACCTTGAACTGCGTTACTAAGGGAGTCATGTTGTGATGACAGATGTTAAAGGGGAAAGCAGAAGTTCCTTTAATTGTGGACCCTTAGCCTTGGGCATTTATTGTACAGCCTAGTCCCACAGGACCTGGAACCTTCTGAGACAGTCTGAGCCTATACAAAACCTATAGCTGATAGCTTTTAGGGGTTCTTTTTCAAAGTAAGTGGTCTATTGTGACAAGAGTGTATCCCTCTGTCATTGTAGAATTGAGATAGTATTATATATTTTTAATGTGTTGGAATTTATAATATATGTATTCCTGCTTATTTGGGGGATTATATTTAATGATTAATCTAGAGCCACCATGCTATCTGTTATTGTTTTAATCAAAGGATCCATATACCCTAATACATTTTAAGGTGCTTATCAAATCTAGCTGTTTGATTTTAATATGTCATTCTAAGTGTTTATTTAAGAGATCATCCGCCTCTAAAGTCCTCTTCTCCTTGAGTTTTCTGGGTTTATTTGGAAATAAGCATATGTAGTATTGTTATTATTCCCCCCAAATAAATGACATGTACAGCAAAGTAATGAGGTCACTGATGCTTAAAAGTGGTATAATGATTTACTAGAACAGAAGCATATTTTCAGCATTTTTGATATTCTAAAAGCATAGAGGACATTGTGGGATTTTGCGTGTATTATTAGGGATGGCTTTATGTAAATCTTATTTTGCTTTTTTTGTGTATGCTTTATTTCTTTCCTTAGAATACAACTAAGTTGTGCTGTAAACAGCTAGTGTTAGTGTTAAACTATTGCCGTGTTTACCCGACATGTATTCTACATTACAAGCTTGTTCCTTGGACAGTGACCAGAAAATTCTTTACAGAGCATCTAGTCTGTTACTCACAATCTAAAAGAAGTGTAAGATATTGTCGTGTATTTAACATAATAGAGTTTTTATCCTTTTTCAAATATAATTTCTGTCATGGCAGTTATTTACTGAGCAGCAGAAAGCTTTTGTATTATGATTGATTTGAAAGAAATCCCTATGAACAGTGAATGTGTCACAAAGTGACATTCGTTTATTTTCCTTTATGTACTGGCACCCTTACCACTGGTGAATAATAGACCAGATAAAAAAAAAATCCAAGTGGCACGCTTTGAGGCTTGATGTGGATTAGCTCAATTGAATTGTAAAACCTCCTCAATATATATGAAGGTTTTTATTCTGAAAATAAGATTAAGAGCCAGATGTCTTTATTGCCATTCAGTACAATCTTTTATGTTTCCTTTTAATCATTAGTACATCAAGATGCTGAAGAAAACATGGTACTTTTCTATAATGATCAAATCTTGAGCTTATTTTCAAATTAAATATTAGGACTCTAGGTGTACCAGAAGTTAAAGAGGACCTTCACCCTTAAAAAAGAGACCTCCTTATCCTCCCACCCCAGTCTATTAAGAAATGGCAGGTTTTATTTATTTATTTATTTTTTAGCAATACCTTTTTTTAGTGGTACTTGCTTGCACTTCCATATTCCTTGCCTAGTAGGGGTTGCCAGCTGTGAGGCACCAGGAAGTAACAGCATATTCCTGAAACCAAGATGGCAGCCCCAAAGATCGGAAGCCCTGGAAAGAATTTGTTGTGTGGAAAACAGTGCTGCACTGTGTGGACTGATAACTATGTGCTTCCTAAAAGTCATCAGCTACAGTACTCATGACTATGGATTAAAATTTTCCCAAGCCTGAGTGAAGTTTATTGGTCCCTATCAGGGCAATACATTTCTTGTTTTGATTCTTGGAGAAGGAAACAATTTATCAGTTATTAGTCTTCTGCATAAAAAGGGCTCTCTGTAATTTGGAGAAGCATTCTTAGAATACATGAATTAAATAAACAGCATGTACTAAAACTATATTTAGTTAGCTGAGTGTCTGTTTTCATTGCCAACATACTAAGTTGCTAACATACTAATTAACATGTCTGTATTCTAAGAAGAATGTCTATTGAGATATAAGCATGCTCACATATTTTTAAAGGGCCTACTTGAAAGTGATTTTCTTACCAGGGATGAGGGTTCTTTATTAGCAATGTGTCTTTTTTGCATTGCATTGCAGAAAGTATTGGTACACCAATATTATGACTAAATGTCTCAGTCCAGGCTCCCTTTAATGGTCATACATTGTCATGGGAAACTGGGGCAGTGCATTATGCTAGGTTCACACATGAGTGTTGGCTACTTCAGGTATCCTTGAAGATTTTTTTTTTTTTTTTGGTGGGTGTTTTTTTTTACATGTTTTTAGGCATAAGGGTTTTTGCTTAAATAGCAATACTAGAAGTGGGGAGGTTACTAGAAGGAGGAGGCGACTGGTGGTCAGGTGTGAGATCTCAGAAAAAAAGCATGTAATGCTTTTTTTATTTGATAAGCACAAATAACTTGTTGGTACTCCTGTTGTTGACACAGCCATGCTGGTTGAGGGAGAACTCGTGACCAGACGAAAGCAGCCTGAAAATAGGTATTTATACTGTATAAATCTTTCTTACATGGGTTAGTTAGCATAGGGGTTAGGAAGGGGGACAGTTTTAAGACTAGTTAGGTGTAAGCTGGAATACCACTTTAAAAACAGTTTTGGTAGTAACTAATCTGGTGGAGAGTGTCCACTTAAATGAGTAAAACATTTTTAGATGTTCCCATTGAAGTTTATGGAGCCAAAATGCACAATCCTGCCTCAAAGAAGGTATGGTACTTCTTTTGGCATGATAAGTGACAGCATGTCACTCAGATTTAAATGGGCCCCATAGAATATAATAAAAGTCTCTTTTTTGAGCATTGCCGCTCTTCTGAAAATGCATGACCAATTGCTAAGGTGTGAACAGGGACTTATATAAGACATGTTCATCAGGCTTCATTAAAGGTTTGAATGTTGCCAGTCACAGAGTACACTTGTTCCTGAACTAAAGGATGCATTAAGTTGTGTTTCAGTGGCTTCAGATACAGTGACAGTTGGTGTGGTACTTTGAGAAAAACAGGACAAGTGTGTTGTTGTTAATAATAGGATAAGTAAAGTTAATGTTAAGTCAAGAAAAGAGAGTTTTTGGGGGGAAAAAGTACTGACACAAACCAAGGAATAGGTTGGGACCGAACAAAAAGAAAAAATAATGAGAAACACATGCACAAGAAAAACACAACATAATGCACCAGAAAAGAGAGTTTGATTTAATGTGGGGGATATTGTTAACTGAACCTCCTGGTATACTACTGGAAAATAAAATTCTTCCCTTTTTATTTCCTGTTTGGACCAATACAATTCAGTTGCACATAAAGCTTTTTTGTGTTTTTACATACATACATTTTGTATACTAGTTATTCTATATTTATGTAAACAAAAGCACAAAAATGCAAAATATATATATATATTTTACATGTTTGCCACAGCCTTTTATACAAAGGTAGTGGTTTTTTTTTTTTCTTTGTTTGGACAGAGAGGAACCATTAGTAAACTCATTGATCAGTAATGGAGCAAGGAACTAGGGTTTTCTGTGATAGATCTATTTTGGATCATTCAATTGAGAAAATGTTTCCAGACATATTAAAGAGTCAAGGTTTTCTAAAACAGGCAGAAGTAGACCAAAATTTTTTTCACTTTTGCAAAGTACAGAAAATAACTGTCTCTTTAGCAGGTAGAGATCTGGCAATTCTGCCAAAGCCACCTCCAGTGAGACAGTATCACATGCAAAGCAGTGATCCTTTGGATGGTGAGTTCTCTCCAATGACCAGTGACATCAGCCCTAAGCTCTATTTAGCCTTCGATACCTTCTCAGTCTCACAGTTCACTATGGTTATATGTATAATGGGCATACCTGAGAACTTTCTGGCTTTTCAATGGATCCTCTAGTTTATTATTGTGATTACCAGAACCAAGTAATATCTGGCCCTGCAGTTACCTTTCTTCCAATTTGCAGTTTGCATCGCCATCACACTTTTGTCCTGTACATCCATTGTTACTCCTCCTGACCTCTTACCTGTCATTTCAGCTTTCACCCTCCTCTCACTACATGCCCTTGTACATTGTTTCCCAATCCTTTTCCCTGCAGTCACCACCCCCACTGACACAGAGTCCATGACCTGTAATATACCCTGCCACTTCCCTGATTCTTCCAGCCACCATTCCACACCATTTTCTTACATAGTCATCATTGCTGATCAGCTCCAGTGATAACAACAATGCTGAATTATTCATTGCTGATTCACTAGCTCCATATTCAACCTCCTTAACAGCCCTCCTTCCATTCTCCACCCACTATTCCACTTTTTTTTACATTCAATACTTTTGCTATAGTCCAGCACCCTCTAGCTGCAAGGTCATATTCAATCTCCTTCCCCTGGTAAGCACAATCAACATTAGCAAAGCTCACTGGCTAGTTTTTTCCCCTCCTCTCTATCCCTTCATATTTAAGTAGAACATTTCCTCTATGTTTTTGTTCACAAACAAATCTGAGCCCTTCCTAGCTGACAATTCTATAACTTCCCTATCTCTGTGCTTCTACAACTCCTCTATCTTTGTGCTTTTAACACTTCACAACATCCCAACCTTGACAGCCCTTGCATTCTTCAATGCCCTTAACATATCTGCCCATTAGCACTTTTTTACTAATTTAAGTGGAGACTCACCAGCAGATTAGTTACTACCAAAACAGTTTTTAAATTGGTGTTCCAGCTTACACCTAACTAGTCTTAAAACTGCCCCCCTTCCCAACCTCTATGCTAACTAACCCATGTAAGAAAGAATTACCGTATATACTCGATATAAGCTGAGTTTTTCAGCACATTTTTTTGTGCTGTAAGTGCCTCCCTCAGCTTATACTCGAGTCAAGCACTTTTCTGTAGCAGAAAATTACATTTTCCGACCCAACTTTGGGGCCTCATATTTCGAGCACTACAACATATCCTAATTTGGGGTTTCTAGCACCAAGTGGCCCGAGATACGGGGCCCCAAAGTCGGTTTGGAAGATGTCATTCTCTGCTGCAGAAAAGTGCTTGACATTTTCCGACCCGACTTTGGGGCCCCATATCTCGAGGCCACTTGGTGCTAGAAACCCCAAATTTGGTGTGCAAACCCAGTGGAACTAGCAATACAACATATCCAACATATCCAAATGGGGTTCCTAGCACCAAGTGGCCCAGAGATACAGGGCCCCAAATTCAGTCAACTGTGTCCATCTGCAGCAATGTCATTTCGGGACCTTTCGGGACTCTAACCCAAGTTATTGCCATACAAAGTATTTGGGGACCCGGGTCCTGTCCCAAGGGACATGTATCAATGCAAAAAAAAGTTTTAAAAACGGACGTTTTTTCGGCAGCAGTGATTTTATTAATGCTTAAAGTGAAACAATAAAAATGTAATATTCCTTTATATATCGTGCCTGGGGAGTTGTCCTTAGTATGCCTGTAAAGTAGCACATCTTTCCCATGTTTTAACAGTACCACAGCAAAATTACATTTCTAAAGGTAAAAATGCGGCTGTATTGTATGTAATGTAATGTATTGTCGGATCCCGGCAATATAGATAAAAATACAGAAAATACCCCAAAAAATGGTCTGGATGCCCCCCCCAAAATCCATACCAGGCCCTTTAGGTCTGGTATGGATATTAGGGTAACCCTGCACGAAAATGTAAAAAAAAATGGTGTTGGGATCCCACAAGCCCCCAGGCACTATATACTCTGAACAGCAGTATATATACTATATGGCCTGCCCTATATACTCTGCAGAAAAACTGGGCTTTAGGTGTTGGTGGTACCAGAAAACTGTAACCCCTCACAGTTACTCTTGTTGGGGGCAGGAATGTTCCCTGCTGTGAAATATTGTATCAAAAATTGTAATACATGCCCCTGTTAAAAAGCGGCCGAAAAATTGGGCTTTTGGTTTTGGTGGCGCCAGAACACTGTAACCCCTCACAGTTACTTTTGTTGGACGCAGGAACGGGCTCTGCTTAACAATTATTTCAAAAATAGTAATTACATGCCCCTGTTAAACAGGGGCAGAAAAATTGGGCCTTGGGTGGGGGGGTGGTGCCACAACACTGTAACCCCTCACAGATACTCTTGTTGGGCGCAGGAACGAACCCTGCTGTGAAATATTATATAAAAAATTGTAATCACACAGCCGGCAGACAAATTGGGCCTTGGGTGGTGGTGGTGGTGCCACAACACTGTAACCCCTCCCATATACTCTTGTTGGGTGCAGGAATGGGCCCTGCTTTGAAATATTATATCAAACATTTTAATTACATGCCCCGTTAAACAGGGGCAGAAAAATTTGGGCATTGGTTGGGGGGGGTTTTGCCACAACACCGTAACCCCTCACAGATACTCTTGTTGGGCACAGGAACTGACCCTGCTGTGAAATATATAAAAAATTGTAATCACACAGCCGGCAGACAAATTGGGCCTTGGGTGGTGGTGGTGGTGCCCTAAACCAAAAATATTGTTGGAAGCTAGCATCATCAAGATTGAGGAGGAATAGGATAGTCAGCATAGGCAGTCTTCAAGGGATCCCAGATCCATAACAAATGCAATCAGTTACATTAGCATCAGGTGCTTGATAGCTGCTGATCCAAGACTGATTCCTTTTTATGAATGTGAGCCTATCAACAGAGTCTGTGGACAGGCGCACTTTTTGATCCATTGCAAACCCTTCAGCAGCACTGAATGCGCACTCAGAAAGCACGCTGGATGCAGGACAGGCCAGTAACTCAATTGCATATTGTGCAAGTTCTGGCCAGTGTTCCATCCTCAAGACCCTCAAGACCTAAAAATAATGCATTTGAGTGGCAAATATATGAATGCAATCTATACACTAGGGGGGGATCTATGGTGCAAAAAGACCTGGGGGTCCTAGTAGATGATAGGCTCAGCAATGGCATGCAATGTCAAGCTGCTGCTAACAAAGCATACAGAATATTGGCATGCATTAAAAAAGGATCAACTCCAGAGATAAAACAATTATTTCTTCTGCTCTACAAGATTCTGGTCTGGCCGCACCTAGAGTATACTGTCCAGTTCTGGGCACCCTGCCTTTGGCCAATTATGGCTCTCTCAGCAGAGCGCACTGTGATTGGCCAAAGCATGCAGGTCAGGTGCATGCTTTGGCCAATCATCATACAGCAATGCGATCTCGCAGTGCATTATGGGGCGTTCTGCGGCACTCAAATTTCCCACGAACGGTGAATACCCGATGTTTGAGTCAAACTTATGTTTGACCCGAACATCGAGCTCATGCCTAAGGAACAGGTTGTTTGACAATAAGTGAAAATCACTATCACTATCATTATTACAGATATGCCCCCACATTGAACTTCTGTCACTTCCATTTTGTTTCAATCCATCTGCTGCAAGAACACATTAAGAAGTATATTTATTAATTTAACATCACTTTAATTGTGCAGCATCATAAAAGACCATGTACAAAACTTACTTGAAGGTCACTTATAACCAAATTACTAAGGAGGTTGTCCAGAAGTGAACTCTGGGGAATTTCATTGACAATGACTGTCCAGCTCTATCTACTAGTCTTTTATGCTGATTAAACTGATGTCATGGAACTGAATCTTTCAAAGTGTTATAGAATAGAATAGGAGAAATTGTAATTACAAGTCATATACTGTAATTTGCATCTCGTCAATTACACCAGTCACTTTCTCTGCTCAGCATGATTCACTGATGGGCGTTTAACCATCAGAAAGAGTACTTTGAAGAATAACAGTTTATTAAATATCTGAAGGGAAATGTATGAGATGTAGTGGCCTTAAGGACATTTCTTTTTAATGTTCACATTAGGACTGAGAACACTTTGAAAAAAAAATAAGAACGGGAACATTTTGTCTGAATTGCAATTGTCTCTCTTAACAAAGGAAGTTTACTGCAGATCATTCTTGTTCATGTAAAATGCAGGGCCTTAATATGAGAGGGAAGTAGGCTTCTTATTGCACATAGAGCCTTCAGGTATATCTTTGTGCCTAGAATTTAGTATCTAGCAGATTTGATTATGTACCATGGAAAAGATATTGGACAGAAATAAATTAAATTGTTGGTAGTAACGGGGGTGGTTGAAATCTAGATAAATAGCCAAAAGCAGAAGATTGGTGAAATTAGATTGCATTTGCATTGGTGAGCTCACATCGCAAGTAAAGTAAAATTCTTATTTTTTTTTTAAATAGTCAAGCTTGCAATATAGACACACATACATGCACACAAAAGCGAGAAAAACAGACCCTTCACATTTTTGTAAATATTTTATGTAGCACTGACCCCCGAAGGAGCTGCTGGTTTTATTTGGGCTTACCGTCACCTCACCTGCTTGCTTCTCCGTCTTGGGGATCCCGTGGTAAATGGCCCAAAGAATGTTGAAACTGACACTGAATCCTCTTTTTGGGTTATTTATTTAGAAAGAACAAAGTCTCTTAATGGAGGGTAGAGGGTTAGGGGTGAGTTCAGGCACTTAAATTGCAGGGTGAAAGTATTAAGAGAATCCAAAGAATAAAACTGTTCCACAACTGGATTCAACAACTAGGCCCAGCAGCCGGTGGGATGCTCGGTAAAGTCTCTGCCACAGACTTGTGAGATACACTTGAGCATTACTGAAGGATGTGGATAAATTTAGAGAACTGACATATGGAACCAGTTTCTCTCAGCCGATCCAGCGATACCGTATGAGTGTTGATCCTGGTTGTGTCCTTCAACTAAGTCTCCAGGCTCCTTCAGAGAAACCAGCCTTGCGCACGGTCTTCTCCTGAAAAAGTCCTCCCCTGGGGTCCTTCAGTTGCTGGGCCTCTCCCTTCTGATGAGACGGCACCGAACCATCCCTGGATCAGTAGGCCACAAAATTAGCTTGGGCCTATCCCTTCAGTTGCGTCGCCTCGGGCCAGCCAGCCCCGAGACAAAGGATGCATAGTTCCGCACCCCAGGCCAGGAGGGCCGTGGGGCAGGGTCAGGAGGACCACCAGAACCGAACAGACAGAAAATAATCCCCTGCCAACATGGCGTTGGTACCTTAAATACCACCCCCCAGAATTCACAGCAGGAGAACACTCCCACTTGGATGGTTCCGAGAGATAAGTGGAATTCAATGCATCCAGCTATACTGCGTTTCTACTCTTGCCGGCGGTGACAGCAACACCTGCGGTCAAGGAGAACCCAGTGCAAACCAGCTGGACTGGTACTGAAACCAGAATTTAGAGAAATAATCCCGAAGCCCAACTGTGGCTTCAGGCAATTTAACTTTACAAAAACAATAGCGCCTGCTCGTCAGGAGCCAGCGCTACATTTATTATAACTTTTCATGTAACAACACTGAAGAAATTAAATTTTTCTACAATGTAAAGTAGTGAGTGTACAGCTTGTATAACAGTGTAAATTGTCTGCCCCCTCAAAATAACTCAACACACAGCCATTAATGTCTAAACTGATGGCAACAATAGTGAGAACACCACTAAGTAAAAATGTCCAAATTGTGCTCAAAGTGTCAATATTTTGTGTGGCCACTATTATTTTCCAGCACTGTCTTAACCCTATTGGGCATGAAGTTCACCAGAGCTTCACAGGTTGCCACTGGAGTCCTCTTCCACTCCTCCATGATGGCATCACGGAGCGGGTGGATGTTAGAGACCTTGCGCTCCTCCACCCTCCATTTGAGGATGCCCTACAGAGGCTTAATAGGGTTTAGTTCTGGAGACATGCTTGGCCAGTCCATAACCTTTACCCTCAGCTGCTTTAGCAAGGCAGTGGTTGTCTTGTAGGTGTGTTTGGGGTCATCATCATGTTGGAATACTGCCCTGTGGCCAAGTCTCCGAAGGGAGGGAATCATGCTCTGCTTCAGTATGTCACAGTACATGTTGGCATTTATGGTTCCCTCAATGAACTGTAGCTCCCCAGTGCCGACAGCACTCATGCAGCCCCAGACCATGACATTCCCATCCCCATGCTTGACTGTAGGCAAGATACACTTGCCTTTGTACTTCTCACCTGGTTTCCGCCACACACGTTTGACACCATCTAAATCAAATAAGTTTATCTTGGTCTCATCAGACCACAGGTCATGGTTCCAATAATGTTCTTAGCCTGCTTGTCTTCAGAAAACAGTTTACAGGCTTTCTTGTGCATCATCTTTAGAAGAGGCTTCCTTCTGGAACAACAGCCATGCAGACCAATTTGATGCAGTGTGAGGTTTATGGTCTGAACACTGACAGGCTGACCTTCCACCCCTTTAACCTCTGCAGCAATGCTGGCAGCACTCATACGTCTATTTCCCAAAGACAACCTCTGAGTGCACGTGCTCAGCGTCATATCCAGTTTCTTTGGTCAACCATGGCAAGGCCTGTTCTGAGTGGAACCTGTCCTGTTAAACTGCTGTATGGTCTTGACCACCGTGCTACAGGGTCTTGGCAATCTTCTCATAGCCTAGGCCATCTTTATGTAGAGCAACAATTATTTTTTTCAGATCCTCAGAGAGTTCTTTGCCATGAGGTGCCATATTGAACTTCCAGTGACCAGTATGAGAGAGTGAGATCAATAACACCAAATTGAACACACCTGCACCCCAGTCATACCTAAGACCTTGTAACACTAATGAGTCACAAGACATCAGGGAGGGAAAACGGCTAATTGGGCCCAATTTCGACATTTTCACTTTTGTTGCCAGTGGTTTAGACATTAATGGCTGTGTGTTGAGTTATTTTGAGGGGACAGCAAATTTACACTGTTATACAAACTGTACCCTCACTACTTTACTTTACTTTTGTGAGATACTGTATATAAGAAAATCTTCTAAACTATTAGGAAAATATCTCAAGGTTTCTTCTGTCGGAATTATCTTTAAGATGATAATTTCAAAACAATTATCTGTTAAAGTGATTCTACAGGTTGTGTATCAAAAAAAAAAAATAGCATGTTATAGTTGACAAGAGAGGATCAAACTATGGTCCGAATAGGATAGTAGCCTGATAAGTAGCGCTGAAGTAAATCACATCAAAAAATATATATAGGCATGATAAATAAAAATACAGACATATAGAACATAAAAAAAAACCTAAACAAATATAACTATACAAATAATCCCACGTGGTGAATAGTTTAAAGTGTCCTAAACGGGAAAAATATATATATATATTTTATACACTAAAAGTTTGAAGATGACCTTCAAAAAATAAATTGTGCACAAAAAATAAACCAGAAGGTGCTACAGTGTTCATAAGTGTTCATAAAGATTTGAAACGAGAAAAAACTCAAAGTGAAAAAACAAATGATTGGTGCTCCTATGACAAAGCCGTGTATCTTCACAAAAAATATAAAATCGATCAATCTTCCACCACACCATTGTGCTCAAAGGTGTCCACTCCCATAGGAAACTCACTCACCGAATGTTGTTGCCCACACTCAGGTGTAGGGCTAACTAGCATAAACACTCTCCCACAATCGATCAGCGTTCCTCCAATTTTCCTCCAGTATTGTCAATTAAGTGAAAACGCAGTGTTCCACATGCAAATAAACAAATGTGCTCCAATAGTGTATTATTGCAAATTTATTAAAAATTAGCCCACACTTCAAGCTTCAAACATTAAACTCACATTTTAAAAGAATAAAATAAGCAGAATTGGATCACAAAAACGCCACAGCAGGCTCCACTTCAATATTCAAAACACTGCAATATCACTTCAGACTGTAGATACTAGGTCACGGCAGACCTGAGGTGCCTGCAAAGCCACACTGTAGTTCTCACCCTCTACCAGTATTGGTACGCCTCAATATTCCAACGCAGCTAGTAGGGATAAGTAGTTCATGCAGATGCTAGAATCGAGTGCCGCTAAGCCACGCCCCCGACATGTTTCGTCACTTCCTGGACTTATTCATGGGGTTGGCCGAGCGGTCAGTCACTAAGGAATATATACCCTCCCCTCCCTCCCCATTGGTGGAATGAATAATCCTATTAAACTTCAATGTGTCAGACACTATAGGCCTGGCCACTCCCACTCCTCAGTTCATCCAATCAGGTGAGCCAAACATCCCCCCACATGATGAGTTGGAGGAGAAATCCCTCCCATCTTATGGCATAAGCCTACCTAGTAATGGCGCCGTCAGATCGTAGTTATAGGTTCAAGTGCGCATGCGCGCATCTTCAGATGTGATAGGTGTTTGGATGGTCCGCCCATCAGAGCATCACACCGTGTTGTCCGCGTCAGAGCGTTCTGACGTCAGAGCGTCCTCATCCGGCCATCGCTCATGCGCAGTCCTCGCTATCCCCGCCGTCAGACAGGTGGATGAATCCTCCAATCCGATAGCTCTAAAAGGTTGCCAGGAGTGTGATAATAACACAGCACCAGCGCCACCATGTGTGCCATCCAACTCCTGACAAATCATGTCAAACAAAATCTTTATTGTAAAACATACTAGAACCACAGGTAGCATGCATACACCTCAGATCCTCCATGTTACATTTCCATAACTCGTAAGGTACTGATGGTTACACAGGGCAGTATAGGTAAAGCAAAGTGAATGCTTTCTATAAAACTGGTGATAGCAAGGTATATATATATATATTATGCACAAGAAAGCTCTATAAATGGCTTCAAATGAGATAGGGGCCTGTACACTTAATGGTTGCAATAAGATGACAGAGGGTCCCAGTAGATCTCTGGTAGCAGATCCTAGATGTGAGACCTGTCCACCTCCCCATCAAAAAATTGGGGAAGCAACTCAGGTGTCCTAAACTAAAATGATAATTAAACTCTTTAGTAAAAATATATTAAAAATCATTTAAAAAACAGTTGAGATCGAGCTCAATGTTGAGCCCCCTAGGTGTGAGACACTTAAAGAGGAATATCCACCTAGTTTCACGTTGCGATAAGTCCCTAATCCTGTTGGATCCTCTCCATGCGGGGTGTATAGTGTCAATCCCAACAAATTGGAGTAGACTGGCATCCCTGTCATGTTTCAATCTGAAGTGTAAAGATACACTATGGTATTGGTAGCCTTTTCTAATGTTGGCAAGGTGTTCAGAGATACGTACCCTCAATAACCTCTTCGTCCTGCCAACATAGAAAAGGCCACACGGGCACCACATCAAGTACACAACAAAAGAGGTATTACAGGTGATAAATTCTCTGATGGGGAAACTTTCATTGTCTCCATTGGTTACAGTAGTAATACCTCTGTTGCTTCTTTGTACTGTTCTGCAACAGATACACCTCCTGCAACAGTAAAAACCTTTTAGGTACATTTTTGGAGAGTTTTCCCCAGGGGGATCTAACACCCTCTTGATGATTTGATCGCCAAAATTAGGCGCCCTTTTGTATATAAATTTGGGCTGTTGTGGTAATATGTCTTTTAAATGGCGATCCCTCAACAAGATATGCCAATGTTTTTTGTAGATCTCCTCCACCTCTCTATATTGACAGTGAAATCCGGATAAGAATCTGATCTGGTGAGGGTTATCTACCAGTATATTATCATCGGTTTTTCTCTTAAAACACTGATCCCTAGGCTTACTCGCGATCTCATCAATGATTCCACTGACTCGATCGTTTGCATAGCCCTTTTGGACAAATCTGTCTTTTAATACATTGGCTTGTTCATGGAAATCCTCTAAGTGAGTGCAGTTGCGGCGAACGCGTAATATCTGGCCTTTCGGGATGTTCTTTATCCAAGTAGGGTGATGTCCACTCCTAATGGACAAATAGCTATTTCTATCCGTGGGCTTAAAGTAAACCTTCGTGCTGAGTACATTATGAATCTTACTGATGGTGACATCGAGAAAGTTAACTGTTGTTTCACTCAGCTGATATTCCAATCGGATATTGTTATGGTTATTGTTTAAATAAGCAAGAAATTCTACCGCAGATTCCTCAGACCCCTCCCATATAAATAGGAGGTCGTCGATGAATCTGCGGTAGAATTTCAACTGGGGCGGTCGTTTACTGAAGATGTGCCTATCCTCCCATTCGGCCATAAACAGGTTGGCGAGGCTGGGAGCATATTTAGCTCCCATCGCTACGCCAACCTGCTGGGAATAAAAGCATCCACTGAACCAGAAATAATTGTGCGAAACACAAAAATCTAAGACCTGGCCCAGAAAATGCTTTTGTATATATGGTATATCATCCCGCTTACTCACAGCCCAATTAAGGGCTAGAGAAGCGTCCTCGTGTTGTATGACCGTGTAGAGGGAGGCCACATCCGCGGTCACCAGAAAAGAAGTAGTAGTGGTATTGAGTTTTACATCATCCAATTGTAGCAATAAATCCGACGTATCTTTTAAGTAAGCCTTAGTCTCTTTTACACTGGGCTGTAAATATTTGTCAAGGTATTCACCCAGTTGGGCCGTGACAGATCCAATACCATTAACAATGGGACGTGGGGGTGGATTTTGTGGGTTCTTATGGACCTTAGGTAAGGTGTATATCACAGGTATCCTACATGCACTAGGGATTAAGTACCTCCTTTCTTTGGCATTAAGAGCATCGATCTGATAGCCCCACTCTACCAATGCAGCCAATTGTGCAGTGTATTGTTCAGTAGGATCCGAAGCTAGTTTTCTATAAGTGATCTGATCTCCCAATAGCTCCATAAGTTGGTCCTGATAGAAGGTTTTATTAAGAATGACCACCCCTCCCCCCTTATCTGCAGGCCAGATAACAATATTTTTTCTACTTTCAAGGGATTTAATACCTTCCCTAATATGCTCTGGATTGACGCGTTTTTTAGGGACGATGGCCTCAATATCATTCAGAACGAGGTTCTTAAAGACCTCTACAAAGTGGTTCCCCGAAATCTGGGGGTTAAAAATGGATTTATTTTTTAACCCACTATCCAACTGCGCCCATCATATGCAGCCCTGGCTCCTCCCCCCTTCTGAGTGCCCCCAATAGCAAGCCTCTTGTTATGGGGGAACTCAAGCATCCTCGCTCCCCAGCCATGCTCCTGTGAATGGACATTGTCCCATCATATGCAGCCTCTGTGTCCAGCAAATACAGCCAACGGGCACAGTTGGCTGCATTTGCTGGGCACAGAGGCTGCATATGATGGGCGCAGTTGGCTGCATATTATGGGCACAGTGGCTGCATATGATGGGCACAGTTGGCTGCATTTGCTGGGCACAATCATATGCAGCCACTGTGCCCATAATATGCAGCCAACTGCGCCCATTATATGCAGCCTCTGTGCACAGCAAATGCAGCCAACTGTGCCTATCATATGCAGCCTCTCTGCCCATATTATGCGGCCACTGTGCCCCGCCCGCCTGCTGTCAGCACTTACCCCCTCATGGTGGCGGGTCAGGCAGTGGGTGATGTCGGCAAGCTGTGGGGTGGGTAGCGTGGGTCAGGCAATGGCTCCTGTGTCCTTCCTGCATCTCTTCTTTCTGTTATGCTAGGCGGCCAATGTGATCACCTCTGCCTTCAGCCAATCAGGTGACCGGTATTAGATCTACGCCTCCTGATTGGCGAAGAGGCGGTTCAGTGTTAGAAAAGCAAATATTAATTTGCTTTGCTAACACACCTGGATGGACTGCGAGCACAATGCTCTGTGCTCGCAGTTCACCTTTTTTTAAGCCTATTAGAGCCCTTTGGATCTAATCAGGTGCTTAAAAAAACACCCCATCGCTGTAATTCAGGTCCCCGGCGTCCGAAAAGGATGCATGAATAGGGGGTGGCTATAGGGGCCATCGATAGATTCATACAATGCATGAATCTATCTATTTTACATAGAGGGGGTGGCAGGAGAAAAAGGGCGGCGCCCGTGCGCCCTTAATGGACTCACCGCCACTGGATAGAGAGAGTCAATCTCCTAAACAAGGACACAGACAGCAGTTCAAACCTGACAGTAGTTCTAATCACTCACCACTTTATCGAAAACTAAAAAAAGTTTTGACTTTAGATGTGGTTTAAATGTTTAAAAGAAGAATTAATAGCATCTTTATTAAAAATGAGGGGGTGAACTTTTTTTTCTTTGCTCAAAGCACTTCTAATGAATTGTCTTACACTTATATGCCTTTTGCCAATATATCACAAATTTACCAAAGGCAGGAATCATTTCAAAGAAGTTGAACTGAGAGAAAAAAAAGATTTGGCAAACATCTTGATAGTCATAAACATTGTGCTTCTCATTTTTCTGTATCAGCAAAAAGGGAGGGGGTTAAAAGAAAAAAAAAAGAAGGCGGGGTAAATATGAGTATCAGGGTTTAGAAAGTGGGTAAAAGTGATGGTAAAGGGGATAATTAGTAAATAATAATACCAGTACAAATTATCCACAATCTATCCATCTACACCCATTATCTGTTGGAGGTGTAATGAGCAAACTGGAAATCTTTTACACACTCTTTGGAGTTGCAAAACCCTGAAAAGCTTTTGGAACTCAGTCTCAACTTTCATAGCAGATATTACAGGAAACCTTTCCAAGCTTACTCCCGCTTCAGCTTTATTAGGTATAGACCTGGAAAAATATCCCACTATACATAGAACAATTGTAGTCCACATATTAATAGCCTCAAGGCTCACAGTAGCTTACCTTTGGAAATCTACTGAAGCACCCAATTTATCCACTGTCATAACCAGACTGAACACCCAGGCACAATTTGAATTATGCTAGCTTATAAAAACTATAATAATAAGAGAGAGCAAGAGTACAGTTAGCTATACATTAATCAAAATTCAGTCAGTCCCTGTTGAACTGGCCAAATTTCAATCCATGTATGGCCAGCTTTACTCTCCCTCTCATGTCATTCTTTAATTTCTATCCATGTATGGGGACAGTCATTGTAAATAAGTTGATTTACCGATCGGATCGGCTTCAGCCCAACCAGCCTATCAGATAAATGCAGTTCAAACAGCACCACCAGCTACAGCTGGCAGTGCTAATCAGTATATTCTGATGGATGGGAGGTCTCTCTGCCATCAGAATAAGGTGCCTCAGCAGGAGTGACTCCCCCATCCACATTGCATGTGTGTGTTGATAGGGGAATAGGGTCAGTTTTATAGTTCAACCTACTGGTTTAATTAATAAAAACTGAATCATCTATGGGCTGCCTAAGTAATAGAATGGCTTACTTTGTAGAGTTAAAACATTTTGAAGCAGTGCAGCAACCTAATAGATGTACCACAATGTAGCATCTGTGTTTTAGTAAAAGAGAGATGAACTGATAAATAAATAGAAGGTCATACTAATTGGAACTACAGAACCCCAGGAGATCTCAGCGTGCATATTCTGCATATTACAATATATTCAGTAAAGTACTTACTGTGCAAATACTGGTGCAGACTACTTTTTTTTTCCCAAAACGCCAAGATGTAAGAACACTAATACTGAAAGGACTTCTCACTGTTTGGGAAAATAAATTACAGGGAAGTATCAGTTTGTCACACAACTAGTGCTATGCTTTCATCCGAACATGCCATGTTCTTCAAAGGAAATTATGGCTTGGCTGCCTGGTTTTTAAAATCTATAAGATTTCGTAGATTTCTAGTTAGCACTATATATAATCTAAATCTGCTAGTGGATTTTCTTTTATATGTCTTTGAGTATATAAACTATTACCAGTCAGATCTTTAATATAATTAATGACTAGATAGATACATTATTTACATGCCAAATTTAATAGATGCATTGTGTTAGTTCATATGAATACTGTTCATATTAATATGAATTGATGAGTAATTATTACCATTATGATTTAAGTTGCACTACAGGACCAAGCTGAGGGGAATAATGGTTTTAGGATGTTTTAAAACTTATCTCTGGGCAATGAGAAATTCACACATGCAGCCACTGCAACCTTCTCCAACCCATTCACCCTTAACTTAAAAAGAATTTTTAATGAATTCTCTGTCATGTTACCCTCTGTGGCATCTTTTTGGGAGTGAAGGCCGATGATCAGAGCTGCAGGACCCACCCCTAGTAACCACATCACAATGCCTCTGCTGAAATTATCAGGACCCTGTGAAAATCCTGATGTAACCGATGGAAAGTGAAAAAATTCCAGTATGTATTCTTAACTTTAAAAAGTACCTTCTATTGTTGTCAGCCTCCTCCAAATATTTAAATTGCCTTTTCTTCACTGCTGTGATCTGACTTTCTGTTAGAGGGTGGCTACATTTGTTCTTCGTGGTTCCACTGTATGTAGGATTGCAGCAACCCTCTCTTGCTCACTCCCAGGAGGGACTATGAAATCGTGGGTGCGTATTATACGCCGATCCCCACCAATTGTGAGCCTGTGGGTGTCTTTCAGCCACCTTCGGCCCTTCTCGGCGGCTTTCGGCTGCCTTCGGCCGTTCTCTGCGTCTTTCGGCCACCTTCGCCCGTTCTCGGTGGCTTTCAACCGCTCTCGGCCCTTCTCGGCGGCTTTTGGCCATTCTCCGTGGCTTTCGGCCGCCTTTGGCTGTTCTCTGCGGCTTTCGGCCGCGCTCGGCCGTTCTCGGCGTCCGAAAGCCGCCGAGAACAGCCGAAAGCCGCCGAGAACAGCCGAAGGTGGCCAAAAAGGCACCCTTTTTAAAAGGCAAAGCTGAAAATGAAACTGACAAGGCTGCAAATGATCGACAAGGCTGCAAATGACACTGACAAGGGTGCAACGATGGACAAGGCTTCATGACAAAGCTGCATATGACACTGACAAGGGTGCAAATGATGGACAAGGCTGCATGACAAGGGTACAAATGATGGACAAGGCTGCATGAAAGGCTGCAAATGACACTGACAAGGGTGCAATGATGAACATGGCTGCAGATGGACACTGATAAGGCTGCATTGATGGGCATATAAATGTATTTAAACTTCCCTCCTAAAAGTTTTTTTCCTTAAAATTCCCTCCTAAACTTGGGGTGCGTGTTATACGCCGATAAATACGCATGAGAGGGAAAAGGAGGAGCTCATGGAGGATGTTACAATTAGGCAGAAAAACTGTAGAAAACTATTTCATAAAAATCAGATGACAGGGTCATTAAGTAGATGATGTGTATTGACATCCTACAGCATACAATACAAGTAATTTACAAAACTGTGTGGTGCTACTACCCTGTCAGTCTATAGTCTTGTGTATAGACAATACCTGTGCCAGACCACAGCCGCAACCACAATCTTCAAAAAAGTATTCTTTATTTCAATCCATAAATCAGTGGAAAAATACAAAACCGCTGACGCGTTTCAGCATTCCTGAGCTGAACAAAGATACAAAGGAACATAACAAAAATACAAAGGAAACAGCTCAAATAAATAATTACCACACAGATTTGGGAGGTGGTGCACAGCTGACATTCTAACAAAGTAACCCTTAGTACACCTAACACCATCCACCAGAAATCACTTATAATAATTATAATAGCATATACAGTATCTCACAAAAGTGAGTACACCGCTCACATTTTTGTAAATATTTTATTATAACTTTTAATATGAAGTAACACTGAAGGAATAACACTTTGCTACAACGTAAAGTAGTGAGTGTAAAGCTTGTATAACAGTGTAAATTTGCTGTCCCATCAAAATAACCCATATATAGATTTGCCATAGAGGACAAGAGTCTATCCTTCATTAAGGCCCCACAGCACTGGATATAAAATTGGGCATCAAATAAAAATAATTATGAGTAAGCAGAAATTCAACTGATAAAAGTATGAGATCTTGAGAGTATGAACTATACGTTGACATATTGTAGCTCAAAGTCCAGTTCAGATATATTGGATCTGGGTTAGAACCATGCTGTTAACTTTGATGTAAGTTACTAAGCAGAGTACCAAAGGCTGGAGATGCAAAATCGGATGACCCTGGACTGGGCTGCCCAACTTGCAGTTTTTGGGTAGATGATAGAAAAGAAGCATTATTAGACTCTGTACAGAAACATAATCTGCAGTCTTAGGAGTTAGAACCCCTAAGGCTTTACCTCTAATCAAAAGATCCAATAATGCCACCTTAAACTCAGAAATGGGATTGTTAGAAAGGGGACGATAAGTCGAAAAATTACTTTGATGCAGTATGGCTTCAGACCGATATTGTTACTTCTTCAAAACTATCATTGCTCCTCCCTTATCAGCTACAGCATATGCCCATGCAAAAGTCATGTTTGCCTGCATGAGGAGTAACAGGTGTTCTGTGCATGCCCATGCATGTCCTATTCATTTCAGTTTGTATGCAGCAGCTCCCAAATTGACAGCTGTGCGGTTGCATGACCCTGAATGCAGACAGTGTGTGTCAAATTGGTAGCAGCGGCTATGTCAATGCAACCATTACATGCCTTGCAAAAGTATTCACTCCCCTTGGCTTTTTACCTATTTTGTTACATTACAGCCTTTAGTTCAGCCTTTAGTGTTTTTTTTAATATGAGTTATATGTAATGGATCAGAACACAATAGTCTAAGTTGGTGAAGTAAAAAAAAAAAAAAAAAAAAAAAAAATGATAATTGGCATGTGCGTATGTATTCAACCCCTTTGTTATGAAGCCCATAAAAAGCTCTGGTGCAACCAATCACCTTCAGAAGTCACATAATTAGTGAAATGATATCCACCTGTGTGCAATCTAAGTGTCACATGATCTGTCATTACATATACACACCTTTGTGAAAGTCCCCAGAGGCTGCAACACCTAAGCAAGAGGCACCACTAACCAAACACTGCCATGAAGACCAAGGAACTCTCCAATCAAGTAAGGGACAATGTTGTTCAGAAGTACAAGTCAGGGTTAGGTTATAAAAAAAATTGAAATCTTTGATGATGTAGCATCAAATCTATCATAACCAAATGGAAAGAACATGTCACAACGGCAAACCTGCCAAGAGACGGCCGCACACCAAAATTCACGGACCAGGCATTAAGGAGGGCATTAATCAGAGAGGCAGCATACATGCCTAAGGTAACCATGGAGGAGTTGCAGAGTTCCACAGCAGAGACTGGAGTACATAGGATGACAATAAGCCATACGCTCCATAGAGTTGGACTTTATGGCAGAATGGCCAGAAGAAAGCCATTACTTTCAGCAAAAAACAAAATGGCACATTTTGAGTTTGCAAAAAGGCACGTGGGAGACTCCCAAAATGTATGGAGGAAGGTGCTCTGGTTTGATGAGACTAAAATTGAACTTTTTGGCCATCAAAGAAAACGCTATGTCTGGCGCAAACCCAACACATCACATCACCCAAAGAACACCATCCTCACAGTGAAACATGGTGGTGGGAAGCATCATGCTGGGGGGATGTTTTTCAGCAGTCGGGGCTAAGAAACTGGTCAGAGTTGAGGGAAAGATGGATGGTGCTAAATACAGGGATATTCTTGAGCAAAACCTGTACCACTCTGTGTGTGATTTGAGGCTAGAACAGAGGTTCACCTTCCAGCAGGACAATGACCCCAAACACACTACTAAAGCAACAAAGTGGTTTAAGGGTAAACATCTAAATGTGTTGTAATGGCATAGTCAAAGCCCAGACCTCAATCCAATAAAAAAGCTGTGGTCAGACTTAAAGATTGCTGTTCACAAGCGCAAACCATCAAACTTGAAGGAGCTGGAGCAGTTTTACAAGGAGGAATGGACAAAAATCCCAGTGGTAAGATGTGGCAAGCTCATAGAGACTTATCCAAAGCGACTTGGAGCTGTGATAGCCGCAAAAGGTAGCTCTACAAAGTATTGACTTTAGGGAGGTGAATAGTTACGCACACTGTCTTTTGTTATTTTGTCCTATTTGTTGTTTGCGTCACAATAAAAAAAAAAAAAAAAACATCTTCAAAGTTATGGGCATGTTCTGTAAATTAAATGATGCAAATCCTCAAACAATCCATGTTAATTCCAGGTTGTGAGGCAACAAACCACGAAAAATGCCAAGGGGGTGAATACTTTTGCAAGGCACTGTAAATGGGACTGCCTATACAGGGATGCATGGAACACCTGTGAGTCCCTGTGTGGAAACACAGCCCTTGCACAAATATATGCTGTTGTATGCTCATGTGAGCAAGGCCTATGGGTTATTTTTTGGAAAATAAGGATATTGTTTAGTGTCATTTTAAGCTTTAACCACTTTCAGACCGGACCATTTTGCCGGCTTAAGACCAGAGCACTTTTTGCGATTCGGCACTGCGTCGCTTTAACTGACAATTGCGCGGTAATGCGACGTGGCTCCCAAACTAAATTTACGTCTTTTTTTTCCCACATATAGAGCTTTCTTTTGGTGGTATTTTATCAACCCTTGTGGTTTTTATTTTTTGCTCTATAAACAAAAAAGGGCTACAATTTTGAAAAACACATTATTTTTTACATTTTGCTATAAGAAAATATCCCCCAAAAATATATAAATAGAAATGTTTTTCCTCACTTTAGGCGGATACGTATACTTCTACATATTTTTGGTAAAAAAAAAAACGCAATAAGCGATTATTGATTGGTTTGCGCAAAAGTTATAGCGTTTACAAAATAGGGGATAGTTTTATAGCATTTTTATTAATATTTTTTTTTTACTAGTAATAGCGGCAATCAGCAATTTTTATTGTGACTGCGACATTATGGTGGACACATCGGACATTTTTGACACATTTTTGGGACCATTGTCATTTATACAGCAATCAGTGCTATACAAATGCACTGATTCCTGTGTAAATGACAATGGCAGTGAAGGGTTAACCAGGGGGTGGCAGTGTAGGGGTTAAGTGTGTCCTAGGGGCGTGTTACTAACAGTGGGGGGTGTGGCTGTGTGTTACTTATCACTGATCTCTGCTCCAATCACAGGGAGCAGAGATCAGTGTCACTTGTTGCTAGGCAGAACGGGGAGATGCTGTTTACTTCTGCATCTCCCCGCTCGGGTATCCCCGCGGCGATCGAGTACATGGGACCCGCGTCCGGACTCACAGGGGTCCCGACCAGTGCACGCTGGCGGCGGCGTGCACGCGATGGCATGGTGGCATATTCAAAGGGACGTACCTGTACGCCCTTATGTCTGTCCATGCCATTCTGCCTTCCGGTCGGGAGGTGGTTAAGTATGACGTAAAGTCCCTCTATTTTATATGAAATCATTGATGTTAGCAATATAATTAAATACATTTTTGATTATTTTACATTTTACAGCTAGTTTTTTTTTTTTTTTATAAGGCTTATGTAAGCATGTATCTTAATTGTCAATTGTACATCTTTCATGCTCCATTGTTTTTAATTTAAAATACAGGTGAAATAAATTTGTTGAGGTGATCTTCAATGCTGAGTATAGCATCTAAAGTGAATCTAAAATATATCTTCCCTGTACTGAACCAGTGAAATCTTATTAGCAAAACCTCTTAAAAATTAGGTGTCATTGCATGTTTGTAAAATATCTGCCCTCACTTAGCATGCAAATGTTTTATTACAGCTTTTTATCTGTCAGGAGGAGCTCCACTGACCTTAAGCATGCTTTACAGTCTTTCAGTAGGCTGATTTATCTTTTGCTCACCAAGTTTATTTCAAGGCCCTCTGTAGTTCAATGACACATTTTAAATATGAAGATATAACTTTCCATTACCTAATAATTTCGATCTGTTTGGTAACTTTAAAGATTGAAAAACCCTCTGTTATATTCAAGTCTTGCAAGATTATATTTTATAGTAATTTTTCCAAATGTTTCAGGGAACAAAGGCCAATAGCGAAAAAATTTATTAAAGTAGTTTTACACAATTCAAGACAAATAGGAAAACTTGAATGTAGTTAATACAGTCTGTATGTGATTAACCACTATAGACCCGCGCTATAGACAAATGACGGCTACAGCGCGGATCTAATGTGCCGGGACGACGTCTATTGACGTTGTCCCGGCAACGAGCTGCCTGCGCGCCCCCTGAGACTCGCTGGATCACAGATCCCGACCCCTTACCATGTGATCAGCTGTCAGCCAATGACAGCTGATCATGTGATATTAACCGAGCCGGTAATCGGCTTTTCTTCCTGCTCGCGCTGACAGCGCGAGGAGAAAAAAAAAAAGCCGATCACCGGCAGCAGTGAGAGGGACATCAGTCCCTCTCACTGCAATATGCAATATGCCCACATTTGCAAATAAAAGTGCCCCCAGTGCCATCTGTCAGTGCCCCCAGTGCCATCTGTCAGTGCCCACAGTGCCATATGTCAGTGCCCACAGTGCCAGTGCTGCACATCAGTGTCACCTACCAGTGCTCATCAGTGTCACCTACCAGTGCTCATCAGTGTCCCCTACCAGTGCTCATCAGTGTCCCCTACCAGTGCCCAGTGCCACCTATCAGTGCCCATCAGTGCCACCTATCAGTGCCCATTAGTGCCACCTATCAGTGCCACCTATCAGTGCCATCTATCAGTGCCCATCAGTGCCATCTATCAGTGCCATCCATCAGTGCCATCCATCAGTGCCCATCCGTGCCACCCATCTGTGCCACCCATCCGTGCCCATCAGTGCCATCTTTGCTGTGCCCATCAGTACTGACTTATCTGTCCCCACCAGTGCAGCCTATCAGTGCCCACCAGTGCCGCCTATCAGTGCCCACCAGTGCCGCCTATCAGTGCCCACCAGTGCCGCCTCATCAGCGCATATCAATGAAGCAGAAAAATTACCTGTTTGCTAAATTTTATAACAAACTATTAAGCATGATTTTATTTTATTTTTTATTTGTTTAGCAAAAAATAAAAACCCCAGCTGTGATTAAATAGCACCAAAAGAAAGCTCTATTTGTGGGGAAAAAATGGTAAAAATTTCATTTGGGTACAGTGTTGTATGACCGCGCAATTGTCATTCCAAGTGCGTCAGCGCCGAAAGCTGAAAATTGGTCTGGTCACGAGGGGGTTTAAGTGCAAAGTAATCAGGTGGTTAAAACAGTTTTGAACTTTGTGTGTGACAAGGTTCGCAACTGTCTCGTTTTTAACTGGACAATCTTGGTTATTCATGCCACTTACCATTTTGAAAAAGCCTCATAAATCTGCCTGCTTTCCTGTAGATGACATTTTTTTGTAATGATTTAATGGTTTTGTCAACCCAATTGACCTCTATTTTTTGCTGTTGGCAGCTTGATGACACCACTTGGCACCCATCCACTCACTATGCCATTGTGGCCTCAGTCAGTCACAAACTATCCATAATCATTAGAGGTGTGGAATTTTTTAAAATCAGTATGGGTGTTTCTGTTGCACATGGTGAGGTAGGATGTAATGGGTGGTTGGTAGTTCTGCAGCACCCAGTGCAGCAAGTGGTTGCTTGGCTGGGCAGTGGACTGTGCAATATAAAAGACATGCACGCTTCTCACCAGGGTCCTCTTTTCCTGTTTGTTTTTCCCAAATGAAACAGTGGCAAACCTAGACACTATTAAATATACATGTACTCCTTTTATGTACTTCATGCATGTGTCCATGGTTTAATCCCCACCCCCCTCCCAAAATTGGAGTGTTTCAACATGAAATTGAGAGCTTGTCTGCTTGTTAGCTAAGCACCCCATGATTTGCATTACCATTTGTGTCAATGTTGGGAAGTTCTGTCCTGGTGACGTAAAGTAAGAGGTGACAAGAAATTGCCCCAGTGGGGACACAGACAACAATAAAAACTTGCAGATGTCCTAACTATCTCTACTCTCCAAATGCAACAAACATGTAACAAACAGACAGTTTAGAATGGATGTCGATTTTAGGTCAATTTGGATAAAGGGTAAGAAAGGATTTTACCAGAGATAAACACATTTAAGTACATTTATAAATAAATATTAGTTTAAGCACACATTGCTCATGTTAGGTATACATTCCATATCAAGGGTATTGCTGGTAGTATTCAGGTGTGTCTGCAGACAGATGTTGGTCATGTATCAAGAATCTTTTGGCTGAAGTCTGCATAAGAATTGAATAGACAAGGGCAGACATTAAGTTATGCTGCCTTGTGTTTTAGGCATTACAGGTTGTAGGAAGGTGTAAAGGCAGGCAAAGTCAAAAAAATATTGAGAATCTGGCTAGTGACATATAAAGAATTATATCCCGATACATAAAAACAGTGTCATACTCTGTAGACCGAAGAGCCATATTGCATGGAGGACAGTGATAGCATGAAGGACAGACTGAACAGAAAAACAACATATTTTCTAGGTAGGCAGCAGGCCCAGCTTTGTGTAAAGACCAAATAGCCTAGGATGGCAAAGCTTCAGGCAGATGGCAGGTTGTCCTGCTTTTAATATAATAACACATCTTATTCCTCGGAACTCTGTATTTTCCATCAGCAATGTAATACTTTGCAAAATGAGTTGGAAACTGATGTCTGTAAATGCATGTAGTCATGGCAAAGCATAGTTTGAATAGCCTTTAAATTGCACAAATGAGACCTAGCCCTAGAAGGCAGTGGCCTTGAGAACTGCTTCAGATAAGGTTTCCCTTTTTATTGCCTAGAGCTGCTACTTAAGGAAATCGATGATCCAAGAGTAATGGAGTAAGACTTCATTTTGCATTGAGTCAGGTATAGAAAACTATATTTCCAAGCCATCTCTCTGTGTGCATTTCATTTTTAAAACTAGAGAATAAAATGCAGGCACACAATTCCTTATGATTTATAATATTAATACTTGTCATTTATACAGCACCATTTATAAAGCAGACAAACCATGTGTAAAACTTTGTAAGTCAACATTATCACTAGGTTTTTATGAAGTTCCAAAAATTAAGTGCAGATTAGACATTTGGGTGAAAGGGGATAGCAACAGTTGCAAGGAATATACTGTAGGTCTGAGATTGAGTAGCAGGTGTGACGAAAAGCAGGAAAAGGTGGTCACATATGGGTTTTACAGTAATATATTCTAGCATATTTGGCAGATAATCCTAACAATATGTGTATTAAGGGCACACTGATTGCAGTGTCTTATGGTTAGCTGAGGAGAGAATATAGAAGAGAATGAAGAAATTGTAGTCAGGTTTTGCATATTGTTAGAGTACATGTTTTAATGCACGCTATGGGTTGGTATTGGAGGTCGGGTGTCTAGTGCATTTGAGACGTTAACTGAGTTCTGAAACTATGAATCAAACATGTTGAAAAAATAAGGATTTATCAGTAGGAACATTGATGGCATCTAGTGAATCTAAGCAGTTTTTCTTCATTTGAAGATCAGAGGGCTTCTCACCTTCCTAGGAAAAGTTTTCACCTATTAGTTCAGTATTAATTGTGTACTTCAGCCTTAGGTTTTATGTTACACTTTACACATTTTAGTATGGCTTTCTTCCCATCAACATTGTACACAGTGCAATAAAGTAGAACTAAAGACAAACATTTTTTTTTCATTTTGGATAGCATAAGTAAGGGTTAGAAACCCTGTCAGGCTTTTGTTTTCCACCTGTGTCCTATTGGGAAGATTTGCCTTCACTTCCTGTTCCGAAGCCAAAACAGGAACTGAAAGGAATTCCCTCCAAATAAAGGGAGTTGCTTGTTTTCACCAGGGGCACCAGGGCAGAATATTTCCCCTCTATTGCTGTTTTGAAGACAACCCAAAATCGTCGATTTACTTTCACTCTCTGTGATAAAGGACGGGACAAAACAAGAGAGAATGAATTTCTCTAACAGGGGCACAGACAGCCACAAAACCTGATGGTTTTTCAAATCCTTCTCCACTCTATCCAAAACTAGAAAAAAAAAAGTCATAGCTTTAGTTATACGGGTACATTAAAAACCAAAACACATACTACAATATATCAATATCTAGAGCATGCAGCATAAGGAGGTACCTTTTAAAGATTACTGCTTGTAATAAGAAATGAACTGCTGATGAATTGCTACTAAGGTTTAAAGGTAACATTATAGATATGCAGAAGGAATCAATGAAAATTACCAACTGTAATGTTTGTAGCGATGATATTCAGTAATGACTCTGAGAATCATTAATAAATACTTACTTTACTTGCAAGCTCTCAATTTTCATTAGGAAACATGTTCACAGGACAATAAAGTGGCAGTAAACTCTGCTTAGTCACTTATTCATTGTACCTACAGGTAAGCTTTATTATATCACCTAAACCTGCACCATTTAAGAGATGTTCACCATTTCTGCAACTGGTGACATCAGCGATGCATGCGCACTAGACTCTGGATGGACAGCACATTCAGTGTGCCCTCAATTCAAAGTGCTGCGCTGCGACTGTTACTTCCATGCGCATGCGTAAGAGTGACGTAATCCCGGCTCGGCCATTCAACTGACCATTCAACCGACCAAAGCCTGTGAACCCAGAAGGAAGACTGGAGGAAGATGAAAGCCATGTACCCTCCACCATAAAACAAAACAATAAAAATGAATAATAATTATTTTCTATTTCAATGGCAGTAGTCAGTTTTTGAGGGAGGACAGAAAAGGATAAAACACATGATAATAAAGGGTACAAATCAAAGCATTACATGCTGTCATGTGATACATTGATACCTGAGTGATGATTTCACTTGCATGATACTGTATAGCATTACCAAAATTATGTAATGTTGCTGTATGAAATTAGTCAGTAGGGTTGATGTACTAAAGGCAAATAGAATGTTCACTTTGAAGGGAATTTGCACTTTGCAAGGACATTTTTCTCAGAGCTTATTGGATAAAGTGCATGGAATATTAAATCATGTGCAAGGAAATTTGCTTGCACGTGATTGCATGATGGAAGTCAGCACAGCTTCACCTCATACACCAAGTTCTAGGAAAGAGTCCTTCCAAATTTCAAGCTCCCCATCAACGTGAATAGCCTATTTGCTTTTAGTAAATCAACTCCAGTGAATTCATGTCTGATCCTCGAGTTGAAAGCAAATATTATGTGTGCCGCATATGTCAAAATGAACTTTTGTCAAATGTTAAAAGAAGATCTGCAAAGGTTAGCTATGTACCACACATTATAATTGGTAGTACGTAGTATTATTTTTTTGTGAGATCAGTGATGTCCTGACATGTACTACTGCTGAAAGAGTCATAATTGAGCACTTCCTATTAGTATTAAGCCATGCTTCTCTCTTCTCCTTTTACCAAAGGTGAATTCCCTTTAAACCTTAGTGTGCCTAGCACCCGCGATCTTTCAACAAAGCCACTTATCTTCCGTATTTTAATGTTTTGTTGAGCAACTGAACCTCTTGACCATGTCAGCATGCTTTTTGTAATGGGTTGCAGCCACATAATTCCTTATTTGGACTTTTTTTCCAATAATGAATAGATCGGCCTGAATATGTAGTTACTGAGTTTATATTTAAACACAGAAGGTTTGATTTCCTAAAGGCAAATAGACTGTTAAAGCGGTTCGGCACACATTTCATTTAGTAAATCTCTTTGCCTTCCAAATCTGGCAAAGAGTACTAAATGAAATGTGTTTTTTTTTTTTACTTACCTTGTAATTGATGACTTCCTGTCTTCTGTCTCTTCGGGGGTGGGTGGGGTCTGTGCGGGGATCCTCGTCACGCCGCACTGTCTCCTGGGATCTTGTGTCATTGATCCCAGGAGTCAGTGTGGGCATTTTCCGAAATCTCGCGAGATTTCGGCCACATCTTTCGAAATCTCGCGAGATTTCGGACACATCTTCCGAAATCTCGTGAGATGTCGGCAGAAGTGCCGTTACTGCGCACGCGCGAGTAACGGCGGTGCATGCTGGGCCATCTAAAGTGCCTGTGGGGTTTCACATGCCCACAGGCAAGATGGCCCCCAGCAGACAAGAAGAAGATAAAGAATTTTATCGGAGGAAAACCGGCGGCGGTCGAGATGGAAGATGGAACAGGTAAGTCCCCCAATTGAGCTATATGGCCTTGGCATATAGCCCAAAAAAATAAATAAAATAAAACCAGTGCAGAACCGCTTTAACTTTGCAAGGGAACTTTCTCTAGATCTTAGCAGATTTTTTTTTTCTTTGCACTTGATTGGATATTATTTTCAAAGTGAAATTAGGCTATGGGAATAATTCCTTTCAAAGTGCAACTTCCTTTGCCTTTAGTAAACCAAACCTAATCAGTCCAACCAGTTTTATTGTTGTTGTTGGCCTCCAAAAAAACAACATTTTTTTTTTAGCAGATGTTTTTGTACAAAAGTATACCAGTTTATTTTGCATATATTTATTTTGACTTTCAGGTAAAAAAAAAAAATTGCACTGCAAGTTTTAGTTACAGAGCCTTGAGCTTTAGTGTCTCTATCAATCTCCCACAAACAATCTCAGTAAAATAAAATGAGGCAAAATAAACAGTATACATTATTACTGTCTTTTCTGTCATGATTGTCTAGAAAGACGTGTCAGGTGAAAGTGGCAATGAGAAACAACATTGCAGTATCACCTCAATCTGCAAAAAAATGTCAGTGACAGCAGTGACTTCCGTTGGCAAGCATATCAGTTGCAGATCCCACATTTGCCAAGAGACAGATATTGTCAACTAGATACCCAGATTGGATTCACAGACTTAGTGGTATGGTTAATGTTCCACTTTTGACACAAGGTGCAAATTAATCTTTCTTCTCATCCCTTGCAAGTGTAATTGCACAAGGGTTGGGAAGCTATACAGCTTGGGTAATATTTTATATATGTTTTACACTATACATGCAATGTTTTACAAATAAACATGAAAGGATTAAATCACATTTGCTGCATTTTGCTTCCTATATTTTAGTACCTCAATACAGTAACATGCAGTGCAGCATTTTGTAAATTGATGCTTACTTTTTTAGTTCCTCATTCCATTGCCCTCTGTTCTCCGTCATGCAGATGGTAGGATGGAGAAAAGAGGGCATTATTTGCATTATTTTGCAATACAGATCACTACATGTTAATATACTGAGTGCAAAGAAAAGTATTACCAGAGTACTATAGGTTATTTAAAGACAAAGTACAGTAATAGTTATCTTTTTTTTTCGAAACCCCCAAAAGGGAAGGCAGGATTGGGGCTGAGGAGAGTGAGGAGGGTAAGTCTCCCCTCTGACTTATTAACTTTTTTTTTTTTTTACTGCAGCTTGAGCTATTGTGCTGTGTAAACCATGCTCTTTTTTATAACACATGAAAAAGAGCTCAAAGCTCCACCTTCTGGTCAAAATAAAACTGACTTAAAAATAAAAAATAAACTATAAAATATACCGGTAAATAGAAAAAATATTTTCATAACCACGTTTCATTTTTCTCTGTGGGCAGTGATCACAGTACATTGCTTTTTTCTAGAATGTCAAGGAGTGACATTCAATTAATTTCTATGCTTGGTAGCTCAGCTGCTATGCATAGAAATGCAGATACACATGGATAGCTGTGAGTCAGTGCAGAAAAATGCAACATGTCTTTTTTTTGCACTGTCATGCCCTGCAGTGTGGAAATATAAACGGGGCACAGTGAAAACCATTGTTTTCTGTCTGCCCTTGTGGAGAGATGTTCTTTTCTTCTACAGAAAAATGCAGTTCTCTCCTATAATGTTAACCTGCCCTTACTGATTTTGCAGAGCATTCTGTGCTTTCTAAAGTGAAAGCCCAGTACTATCTTTCCACATTTCATATTTACCTAAAAAAAATATATATATATCATGTGTATTCATTAGTTCAGAGCATAATAACTAAAGACATTGCACATGTTCTTTACAATTAGCGCCTATAGTGTGATAATGTGTAAAAAATAATCAATAATGTTGTGTTGTGGTGTATATATATATATATATATATATATGAATTTAGTAATTTTAGATTACAGTTTTGCTAAAACATTGCAAAGGTTTTGTTTGAGTTTGCCAGATTTGTTTACACATTTTACAAAAAAGTGTTAATTCTATTTGCAATTTAGTGAAAATGCATATTATTTTTATGATTGGTAATCTGTACATAACAACTTATCTGGAAACAGTTACCAAAGTTTTTTTAGAAAACTGAAGAATCTGAATAATAGAGTTGGGCACAGTGCATTTTGTGTCCTGATTGGGCAAAGCTTTGCCTAATTAGGGCACAGTATAAGCTGGTTGTTAAAGAGCAGGGCTGGGAAGCCGGCCGCTGCATCCTTAACAATCGATAAATCATCAGCAGCTGAGAAAAAAAAATTGCCGCTAAAAAAAAACAAGGGGGCCCCCAGATCCCGGCCCCCATCATGTGTAAGAGTATCGAGTACATAGTACACCTACCCATTCACCAAAAAGTGTCAAAAAGTACTAAAAACACACCACACAGTTTTTGACAATTCTTTTGTTAAAAAATAAAAAAACTGCATCCTCCGATGTAAATCCATTGTCAATCATGCTGCCCACCGCACTTTAAAAAAAAAAAGCGCTCCCGTCGTCATGACGGCTGGCTGCTTACTGCAGGCTCCGCTATTTGACAGTCCTTGTATAGGTAAGGGGTGAGGCCACCTGGCTTCATCACCTGATGTCACTGCTCCCTTCTGACGTCACAGACCAGTGCATGATGTGTTAGGCCCCTTTCACACTGGGGCGGTTTTCAGGCGGTACAGCGCTAAAAATAGCGCCTGCATACCGCCTGAAAAAAACGGCCCCATTCACTCCAGTGTGAAAGCCGGCGGGCTTTCACACTGGAGCGGTGCGCTAGCAGGACCGCAACAAAAGTCCTGCTAGCTGCATCTTTGGAGCGGTGAAGGAGCGGTGTATTTACCGCTCCTATACCGCTCCTTCCCATTGAAATCAATGGGAAACCGCGGGGATACCGCCCGCAAACCGCCGCTGCAGCGGCGCTTTGCGGAGGTTCTTAACCCTTTTGCGGCCGCTAGCGGGGGTTAAAACCACCCCGCTAGCGGCCGCATACCGCGGGTAAAACGATGGTAAAGCAGCGCTAAATATAGCGCTGCTTTACCGTCGCCGCCCCGCACCGCCCCAGTGTGAAAGGGGCCTTAGTGATGTCAGAAGGGGGCGATGCCACCAGGTTAAAAGGGGCTTCCAGATTTCCAATAAGCCCCCTTCCCGCGCACCCCCACAACCACTGCCCCCCCTGCCCCAAAGCAAGGCCTGGTATGGTATGGACCACCCCTGTTTTTTTCCTTTATTTTTTTTCAATGGTCTGGTGCCGGCAATTTAAACTGTGAGTCATTGAAAAAAATAAAAATAAAGCATATGTTCTATATATGCTACAGATGTGCCACTTTACAGGCAGACTAAGGGAACCCCCCCCCCCCAGAGACTATATTTAAAGGAATGTTTAGTTTTTATTTTTGCATTTTAAGCATCATCAAAATTACTGCTCCTGAAAAAAAAGATTGTTTTTAAAAAAAATGTTTGCATTGGTACATGTCCCCCAGAGAAGCACCCTGACTCCTATACCCCGTTTCTGGTCAATAACTTGCATATAAGCCTGTTCGGTCCATCTCTACTGAATAACTTACATCTACTTCATAAGTGGATAAGTGTAATATAAATATATATTTTTTGCTATTGATCAATTGAAATTCCTACCAGAATTTTTATAACTCTTAAAGTGATATTAACGGTCAATTTATTAATTAACAAAAAATATAACAAACTTGTTATACTTGCCTGCTCTGTGCAAAGAAAAGCCCGATCCTCCTCTTTTCTGATCTCCCATCTGCACTCCTGGCTCTTCCTTTTCTCTGAGTGCCCTCATAGCATTCCACTTGCTATGGAGTAGCTTGTGCGTCCTCATTCTTGAGCCCTGCTCCCTCCTTACTGGCTGTGGTTGACAGCAGCAGGGGCCAATAGCTCCCACTGCTGTCTCTCAGCCAATGAGGAGGCAGAGACCTAGGAAAGCAGCTGCTCTTGTACACATCGCTGGATTGCAATATACTGAAGGTTTTTTAAACTTCAGCCTTTAGAACCACTTTAATGGAACTTCAAGGAAAACCATTTCATAGTTTATTATAAATGTAACCCTGCAGATATGTCACACTTGATATCCTATTGCAATTTAAGGTATACATCTAATTTTAACTAGTAGCATGCAGGTAAATATGCAGTTTCCGGGACCTTATACTATGCTGTAGATTCAGTGTTCTACCTTCATTACCTGGGGCTAGATGTTTTTTGTGCACATGTGAGTTTTAGATCATTTGAGTATTCAGTTTACACCAAATAGGTAAATTGCAGGTGCATCAAAACAAAAATATTCAAAGTTTTAAACAGCCTAGGTAGAAATACCTGTCCTCTATCAGTATGCTGTAGAGGGAGACTTTGCTCTCTGTGTGAAAGCAGTGGCCTATCTGCAGAGGTCCCATATGCCCCTACTAAATAAAACCTTTAGCTCTGCCACCAGCAAAGCTCATTTTTCATGTTGACTGGATGCTCTACCTCTGGCTCAGTAGGGGACATGTCAGACTTCTGCAAGGAGAAAGCAAGGGTTTTTCACACAGAAAGCTTACAGCATGCCTGCATAATTGCTAAACTCATGGGATTTTAACACCCTTTTATGCCCTTGGAATAAATTTAACTGGTTTAAACTGAAAATGCAGTTGGCCTTTAAATATAATAATGGGCCATTGGGAGTAGTGATGTTGACAAAAAAGGGTTGATCCATTTTGTTTGTAGACTAGATACCCTAGTTACAAAGTTTTGATAAATTAGAGGATTTCCTGCATAACAATCAAGATTTGACTTTTCTGTGTAAAGGCAGAAAACAATTTGGTGAATGTTTACTTATGATCTACGAAAATGTATTTTCAACTTGATCATATCATTTTTGCTTACAGTAGTCCTAATCTTTATTCATACCTTGTCCATATGCTTTGCAAGTAAATCTGTTGTTAAAAAGTAAATTATATATACTTGATAAATGTGATAAAATATACTTTAAATGATCAAGGGAAATATTACAAAGATAGAGTTACTGACATATTAATTAAAACAGTGCTGTATTGCTTTGCAGGGTGCTAAAACGATGCCAGCCATGAATATGTAAATGATTCATAATTTGATAATTAACTGTAAAAATGCATATACCCATAGGCTTGTGTAAGTTATTTTCTGCTTATTATAGGTGATAAATAACCTATACAATTTCATAAAAGTATTACATATTTCATTTTGTTGCAGAAATGTCTACTACTCTTTAGTGCATGTAAGGCCTGAGCAAACGTTGGGTACCCATCAGTATCCATGTTTCGGGAGGGTCCCCACTTTTTTTTAGCACCCTCCCAAGGGGACACAAGGGGAGCTAGTATGATTTACTTGCTTAAAAAAAATCTTTCTTTGATATTGTGCATTAAAGCTGAAGTTTTTTTTTTTTTTGTGACATCCTTTCTCTGTTATGAAGGATATCTCACATTGTGCAGGCAGCTGGCTCATGGAGAGCTTTTCAATGCAGGGCTGCCCCCTGCATTTCCTGTGGCTGAACTTTCCATGTGCATGTGAGTTAATAGCTCCAGGATCCAAGCTGAGCTGTTGTGAAAAAAGCTCCCAACAATGGTCTATTGAGAAACATTCTTTCATTGCTTTCACTGCCTATAATGATCTTCAAATCAGGGAGAGAATCCTATGACTCATCAGACTCTCCACCATTCAAAGATCATGTTACAGTCCGTGACAAAAATCAATGAATCAAGGGAGGAGGAGTCTTGTCAGGAACTTTTTTCACAGAAGCTCAGCTCAAAGCTTTTACAATGTACATTGGAAGTTCAGACACAGAAGAAGACAGGGTGGTCCTTCAGTGAAGATTTCTCCAATACTGACACAGGCCTAATCATTAGCATGAGCTTGGTTCAGTTGCACATTTTCAATCAATAATCATAATCAAAGATTATGCGGCTTAATATATTACAGAGCACAAAGGGAGCTAAATCACTCAGCTTTGCAATCTTTAACCACTTCAGCCCCGGAGGATTTTACCCCCTTCCTTACCAGAGCACATTTTGCGATTCGCACTGCGTCGCTTTAACTGACAATTGCGCGGTTGTGCGACATGGCACCCAAACAAAACTGACGTCCTTTTTTCCCACAAATAGAGCTTTATTTTGGTTTTATTTGATTACCTCTGCGGTTTTTATTTTTTTGCGCTATAAACAAAAGGAGAGCGGCAATTTTGAAAAAAACGCATTATATTTTACTTTTTGCTATAATAAATATCCCATTGTTTTTTATACGATTTTTTTCCTCAGTTTAGGCCGATATGTATTCTTTTACATATTTTTGGTAAAAAAAAATCGCAATAAGCGTATATTGATTGGTTTGCGCAAAAGTTATAACATCTAAAAATAGGGGATAGATTTATGTTTTTTTTTTTTTTTTACAAGTAATGGCGGCAATCTGAGATTTTTCCCTGACTGCGACATTATGGCGGACACATCGGACACTTTTGACACATTTTTGTGACCATTCACATTTACACAGCCATCGGTGCTATAAAATTGCACTGATTACTGTGTAAATGTAACTGGCAGGGAAGGGGTTAACACTAGGGGGCGCTGCAGGGGTTAATTAAGTTCCCTGGGAGGGATTCTAACTGTGGGGGGAAGGGACACACAAGGGGCGGAGACCGATCTATGTTCCTCTGTACTGTACTGTCAGTGGTCTCCTCTCCACTGACAGGACATCGATCTGTGTGTTTACACACACAGATCTATGGTCCTGCTGTGTTCCTGGGCAATCGCGGGTGCCCGGCGGATATCGCCCCCTAGACGGCCGGGAATGAGAGGACATCATATGACGCCCGCCCAGGATGGGAGATCCCATCTGCGGGCATCATATGCCTATACGCCTGTGTTGAAGTGGTTAATGACTTTGGGACATGAACATGAAAAATCAACAGGGCTCCAAAGCACCCTCCCCATCTTGAGGGCAAGTGGCCTGGTGGGGTTCAGGAGGGGGGGGGGGGCGCTCCCTCATCCAGGCCAGGCTGCATGCTCGGATAAGGGTCTGGTATGGATTTTGGGGGGACCCCGCGGCAATTTTTGGCGTGGTTACCCTTAAAATCTTTGCTAGACCCAAAGGGCCTGGTATGGATTTTGGGGGGACCCCACACAGTTTTGTTTCTTAATTCTCTCATAGGTTTCCCCTTAACCACTTCAATACACTGTATTATATACTCTGCACTGCACTATATACCCTGCACTGTATTATATATATATATATATATATATATATATATATATATATATATATATATATATATATATATATATACTACACAGACTTCACTATATACTCTGAATGGTATTATATATACTACACTGACTGCACTATATACTCTGCACTGTATTATATATACTACACTGACTGCACTATACACTAACTACCTGCCTAATCTCTATTCATTCACCATGTACGGCCCCTGTATAAGCAGCAGCCTTAGATAGTGTGGATAGGATTTTGGGGGGGACCCCACGCTGTTTTTTTTCTTCATCCTGTCATAGAGTTCCCCTTAACCACTTCAATACAATGTATTATATACTCTGCACTATATACCCTGCACTGTATTATATATACTACACTGACTGCACTAGATATTCTTCACTGTATTATATATACTACAATGACTGCACTATATACTCTGCAATGCATTATATATACTATACTGATAGCACTATATATACTCTCCACTGTATTACATATACTACACGGACTGCACTATATACACTGAACTATATTATATATACTACAGGGACTGCACTATATACTCTCCACTGTATTATATATATACTACACTGACTGCGCTATATACTCTCCACTGTATTATATATGCTACACAGACTGCACTATGTACTCTGAACTGTATTATATATACTACACTGACTGCACTATATACTATGAACTGTATTATATATACTACTCTGACTGCATATTACACTAACTACCTGCCTAATCTCTATTCATTCATGATATATAGCCGCAGTGTAAGCAGCAGCCTTATACATTGTGGGGTGTGGCCAATTATGGCCCTCACAGCACATCGTGCTGTGATTGGCCAAAGCATACAGGTCAGGTGCATGCTTTGGCCAATCAGCAGCCGTCAATGCACTGCGATCTCGCAGTGCAATATGAGGCACTCCACGGCGGGCGAACTTGCCGCGAGCGCCCCATATGTCCGTTTGTTCTACGAACAAACGAACAGCTGATGTTAGAGTCGAACTTACAATTGACTCGAACATCGAGCCCATCCCTAATAGATAACAATGATATCTAAGTCAGTAATGTAACATAAAGATAATGCTAAGGAAGTAAACTGTTTCCAATAAAACACATTTCAAGAATCAGCAAGTCCCTTTTTTATCCTTATTTTCTCTTTGTCAATAGTCAAAATATTGCAACAATTTAAAGGTATATTTCATGGTCGCCAAACAGGACAGAAGGAAAGGAGTTTATTTTTTTAATTTCACTGCACATGTTTGAATGTTTTACACATGCATCGCCTCAATCTAAATAACTGACTTCACGTAACTTTAGCAAGCAACTCCATCATATTCATGCAGATAGGGATTGATTTACTAAAGACAAATACTCTGCTGAGCTTAATAAAATTGTCCTTGTAAAGTGAACAAATATGATGAAAATACATTTTGCAAAGAATACCCAATTGGATGAAAAACAAACATATGAGTCTTTAATAAATCAACCCCATTTTGTACCTGGCAACATTTGAATCCAAAGTCCTAATGCGACCAGTGGCAACCACTCTCCCACAAATGTATATGATTTTAAAAGAATTTCCAGTCAAAAGCTTTTTTTAAGATATAAAATTATGGAAGGAATGTCATCAACAAATATAACATCTGCATTAAAAAAAAACAGAGTTCTAGCCCCTTTATACTCTTTAAGGCATTTTATTGATGCCTGTGACAGTATTACTTTAACATCAAGTAAAAATTTATGTGGAAATTCCTAAATTTATTTTAAAAGATGAAATCAAACATTTTGTTCAAGTGTGACCATGAGTCTATTATAGTAATGTAGGGAGAATAAATCAGGTCACAAATGTTGTGGCTCTTGGGGACCACAGATGCATCTGGTTAGCATCTGTCTCTATTAAGTTGGATGATGTTGGAATTTCAAAGCAGTTTCTCTAAGCTAACTAAAACACAGTGACCACAGTATTGTAACCCATTGTTGATTCTTTGAACATCCAATTGTGAGCCTGTAAACTTAAAGGCAGTTTATGTTTTAGAGTTCTCTTAAGTGAAAATTGCAGTAGCTATATTTTATGCTGGCTAAAAGAAAAGCAGATATCAGAAATGGCCATTTGCAATATTCTCAATCTCCACTTTTTAATTGTCATAATAGTGCAGCCCTGTTTTTTAGGGATTAAATGATGTTTGTTATTTACTTTTATTCTCTCCCTGCTTGAACAGAGTTGTTAGGCTGAAAAACTTCCCAATGCGTTTCTTAGCTTAGTGCTAATAACAGATATGCAAAAAATAGGTGCTGTCTAACATGAAAGAAAAGTAAAAGTTTCCTTTACTGACAACCTTACCCTCATCCAGCAATTGGACACATTATCAGCTCTGAATAGGAAAGAGCCCCCTGTCTCCCCAACCCCAGGATCTTACAATCTGACAGAAAACACTACACACACCAATCCCTGAGATGTAAGGCTGCAATGTTATAATAACTCTGCATGAATGGAGTTTCAGGTTAACAAATGTCCATTCTTAAACGCTTCTCCTTAATGTGAACTATTCTCCCCATCAAATTAATATAATTAAAGTCTCATTAGAATGAATTATATTTATAATTAAGACAGGACCAGTTCACCCTAAATAGTATGTCCCTTAAGCTTGTGTGATAAGAATAAAATGATTCACATCGAAATTTATACTAAACTAATGAGGGATTCTTTTCACCTCAGCAAACAGAATCTGCCTATACCATGAAAATATTGTACATCAACTCCTGGATACTACCTCTTGGAAAAAAAAAATGACAGCTCCAATTCATCTTTGCTTAATCAATAGAAACCTTTGGGTACATTTAGATGGATAGATGGAAAGTGAGATAGATTTATCTGTGTAGCTTGGGTGGATAGATAAATGAATGGCAGGATGGATGGAAAAAAACATTCAGCTGTAAAGATCCAAAGGTAAGACTCTGAGATTGTATTTGCCTTTAACAGATTAAAATACCTAGATACTTCTAAGCAGTTTCTGCAAATTGTCAGTGGACTTGAATATGCCTCAATGACCCAAGAAATAATTGTATCATATGCTTTGGTATAGCAATTAAATAACACCATCTGGCTATCTAATGGAAACCTGTGAAAGACCACATAGGTTTGGTTAAGTATTCAGTGCTCTTGTCAGCTAACATTTGTTCTGAACGGCATCAAATATGGATTTGCAGTGATCATGACAGCTAGGAGATGATCGCTGCCACTCAAGAGTTGAGTAGATCCCTTAGTGATTAATCCATGAGATTGTCTGGAGCTCTGCAGCTCTTAATCACAGTGCCTAAATATGTGATTATTAAATGATTAATTATACGCTGGTTGTAATCTCTACATTCTTCTACGATAAAGGCAACAACAAAAGCTTGTCAGAATGTTGCGATCATATACAAGATCTTTAGGTTGGGGGAATTACAGGTGTCACGAAATCCTCATCTAGCACATACAGTAAGTACCACAATTAAGTAACTATTGCACTGGCATTTCGAACATAGTTGACTCCTTTTGCAACATATAGGATTTATTTACTAAAGCTAGAGATGGCAAAATTAGTCACAATGCTGCACAGAAACAAACCCCTCTAGCTTTAGTAAATAAACCCCATAGCCTACTCAAGGTTATCAGGGTCAAAATGGGAGATAGTCTTCGTTTAACGACTTACCTGTTTAACGACCACTCCGGCTTACGACCAGCTCTCCCCACCTGAAGGACGTGCTATACATCAATGTATTGTACAGTACAGTACAGAATTTTAATTTGTGTTCTGTACTTATGCAAATTAAAACAAGGTTATTGAGCTGGAGTTTTGTGTATAGACCTTTTTTTCACAATACAGTACAGCACAGTAGCTAAGAATGCTTAAAATATTGATTACTTGTGGCTCCTCGTTTAACAACCAATTTGTTTAATGACCTGCCCATTGGAACGGAACCTGGTTGTTAAGTGAGGAGTTACTGAACAATTTGAATACTTTTATATAAAAAATTTACAAACCTGCTCAACCATAAATCTAAAACGAACTTACTACCAAGCTCAACTCTTACATGTAACGTAAACAATGCTTTACAAAGCAGTGCACTTAAAAGAGAAACATATAGAAAATAAACTTGAACTTTTTTTTAAAGTTAAATATCCATATATGTGTGTTCATTAAAAAGACACTGAGACTGCTTGCTATCCACCATCATTAAATTGGGACTAATGTAAATATGGCCTCCCATTACAAAAAAAATAGCTAAAGCACTTTATTATAAGGGCACTTGCTGTTACAGTTTTCTTTTAGTCCTGCTGCAAAATCCCACAAATTCCTGCTAGTGAAATTCACCTAGGGCAGCTTCCTATGATAGTTGTCACTCTCATGTAGGCTGTGTTTGCTTGCACTACAGTCTGATGAGAATATGCTGCAGGGGGTATGGCTATCAGCAGGGTCACTGCCTATTCTCAAAATCTGATGCTTGTCAATCAGGATCTGGTCACACTTAGTCCTGCCATTTGATTTCTGGATTGACAGCACTGCCTCTGTTTCTGAGAAAAGAACCACCAACAGTGTAAAAAAAGTTTTATTTTAAAAGTATTAATGGGTATTTTTGAAACATTATTGTTAAGTTTATTAGCACTGTTCATTTTCCTATGCAATAGTGTTTTACTATGTAAAAAAAACAGGAATCTCTATTCTCTATTTTAAAACTACATCACAAAAAAATATATAAAAAAAAAACTAAACACAAGGGACACAGCCTATCTGCATAGTTCTCTTTAAAGCAACTATGTCACTAATATGAAAATGTAAAAAAAGTGTCCCATGAGAAGAATATAGTTAAAACTTTTCTCCATGTAAATTTTGTGGTTCCCTGTTGGGCTTAGCGGTTCTTTACTGTGTTCTGCAGTTACAGGGGGTCAGCAGGAAGTATTATGGGAAGATTAGATAAAACACTGCAGTGCCCTACCTGCATTATTGCTGAAAGTGCTGGCTTCTATTATTTTCGATTACAAATCATGATATCTTCTGTTCCACAGGCACTTTGCCAGCCCTCATATTTTTTGTTGAACGTGTACTGTCTAATTTGTGTTGTTTTTGTTAGTAATAAAAAAGTGGAAACACGTACATAGTATTTTTGATTGCTAACAAAATAAAAAAATAACAGCTGAAGTTTGCTATTATACCGTGTACTGATAATTTTTCCATATCTGGGTTTTACTCTACTTTAAAAGATAAGTTCACTTTTTAGAAAAAAATTATAAAGGCACATTTTTTTTCAGGTAAAAAAATGTGCATTTATTTATTCAATTTTTGGAGCCTGTAAAGCATTGCACCAGCGATCGCTGGTGCCATGCAGGTGTCCAGCAGATCTGCCAGTGTATCTGTGTGCCCGTACATCCTATACAGATCCCATACGGGTAAGCAGATACAATCTGACAGGAAGAGAAAATGAACTACCGTGGCACTGTAGAGCACCATGGTAGTTCATTGAAAACTACAAGCCAACTGCCTCAAAGGACAGCTGTGAATGAGTGAATGAGTGAGGCAGCGAGGCGGAGCCCCGCTTGGCCACAATTGTTTTAAATTGTGATAGCTAGCGAGGGGGGGGGGGATTGAGATCTCCACTAGCTGTCAGACCCTGAATATGGGTGTAGCACGTAACATGTTATGAAAGCTAATCCTTAAAATATATTTAGTTAGGGAAAAAAAACATAAAAAGGCTTATTTTTTTCTTACACTATTGTTTACTGTCTTTCTACTCGTTCAAATTATTATGCTTCCTAAAACTAGCTGCACTGACTAACATGCTATGCGCGCCAAAAAAAAAAAAAAATTGTGTGATCATAGTGCTAAAGCAGTCTCTGTGGAACAATTTAGCATTTAGCATACATGTTTTTTTTTAAACTGTTGTGACTTGTGTAGTATATTTCAGCATGCATAGTACAATCAAGACCTTGAAATATGCCAAGTGCTAAGGTAACTGCTGTCACACATTTCTACATTTTAATTATTGTCTGGGAGACTCAGAGCCATTGCCAGAGACATGGAGATCTAACAATATTTGAAAAAGCCTTGTGCTGGAACATTTAGCACTGTAACAAAAATGTTGTACAAAATTGATATTGCAAAAGGTACAGTAGAAAGCATTTGTGTGAAAGTCTTTGCTAATGTTGGAAATGCAGTGAATAAATATTTGTATTTTGTAATGTGGCAGATGTTTAATTATTTTGCGTGAATAACATATGGCAGCAGAGACATTCTATTTCCATGTTTTCCTATTCATTTGGGTTTTAATACCTCATATACAAACTGAATAATAGTATAAACCATGTATTAGGGATGGTAGTCAGAGTGGCACAATTCTCATTTGTAATAAATAGAGAATCCAGCTATAGGGTCTTATTACCTCACTAAACTTGACGGTGGCTAATACATTCAAGGGTCCACAGAAAACTGTGACATCGGTTCTGGGTAGACTTTCCATAGGTGATATAATGCAGGGGTTCTCAACCTCAGTCCTCAATTACCCCCAACGGGCCATGTTTTCCTTTACTTTGCACAGCTGCTTTAACTCAATATCAATGACATGGTATTGATAAGAGCTATTTTATCTAAAGGAAGTTCCCAAAACATGGCCCATTGGGGGTACTTGAGGACTGAGGTTGAGAACCACTGATATAATGGAAATAGGAAACGCTGGAAGTTTAATTTAAAGATAATCTATTGTAGATACCTCATAGCAATGTATCATCAGCAAAATAAATGGAGCCTAAACCTAGCAGGCTCCAGCCTTTAAAAACTGTTGGGAATGTGACCTAGTGTTGATTGAAATAAAAAGTCTTAAAGACTTAAAATCCATACAGTTAACCCAAGTTACTCGCCTAGGAAGAAGCTGTCCAATTCAGAAGCACATGTATTTTCATCTAAAGTCATAAGGTAAATTGACAGATTTTTCAATATCACTGCAATCAGTGCTCTCTCTTTTCCTCGGTGAAACCTCAAGGGTTAATATTTTCAGATCTCAAACCATACAATCCCTCAGTTGTCTAGTCCAATAATCTAACAATTATTCACATCAGCATACATACACTATATAATAAAAATCCACAGTAAGATGCATATATTACATGTAAAATACGCAGTATAGCACCACTGTGATAGTGATATAATGCACTACAATTTGTGGTGAAGAAGGGATTAATGGTTTCCATCACAGGAGAGCACAGGAAGGAAGGAGTGTGGTATGAATCCTGTGTAGAGATCCAGTGCTGATATGGAGACTAAAAAAAATACCTACTGATCCTGCCAGGAATCCACTGTGTTCCTAAAATCATATGGTAAGCTGACAATGCTGCCTCTGCTGCACTGTGGTGAGTGGGGAGTTGGATGGGACAGTGCTTGCTAGTTTTTTGTATCCAGCATTTTTCTTACTTTTGTTTATGTTTTTTGTATTTTACCAATAAAACGTATAGTTGCCTAAGTAGATGTCTCTCTTCACAAATTTTCTTTCTATGTTGCTATCAATTAGTACTGCGGGGACACCCGCCTGGTGATGAAGGTTTTTGGCACTATGGCCTTCTATGTAAATTGCCCAAGCCAATTGTTTCTTTGTTGCTTTTGAATGATTTATTTTTGCCCAGACATCCGCTTTAAGAAGTATGATGGCAAATTTTCCACCTGGACAAACGTTTCCTTTGGCTTAGAAAAACTGAAAATGCTAATTCTTAGCAGGATGGCTCCTGTTCCATGAAATAAGTTCCATGAAATAAAAATAAAAAACACACACACACACACACATATATATATATATATATATATATATATATATATATATATATATATATATATATATATATATATTACCAGGGCATCTTAAAAAATGGAATATCATCAAAACGTTAATTTAGTTCAGTAATTAAATTTCAGAAAATGAAAACCCATATGTTTTATATAGACACGGGGTGATATATTTCAAGCATTTTGTTTTTTTTTTATTTTGATAATTATGGCTTACAACTAGTGAAAACCCCAAATTCTTTATCTCAGAAAACTAGAATATTCGCAAACTCGCCTGACCTAAGCCCCATAGAGAATCTGTGGGGTATTGTCAAGAGGAATATGACAGACACCAGACCCAACAATGCGATGAGCTAAAGGCCGCTATCAAAGCAACCTGGGCTTCCATAACACCTCAGCAGTGCCACAGGCTGATCGCCTCCGAGCGACGCCGCATTGATGCAGTAATTCATGCAAAAAGAGCCCTGACCAAGTATTCAGTGCATACTATACCGTACATAGACATACTTTTCAGTAAGCCAACACTTCTATTAAAATCCTTTTTTATTGGTCTTATGTATTATTCTAATTTTCTGAGATACTGAAATTTGGGTTTTCACCAGCTGAAAGCCATAATCATCGAAATTAAAATAAAGAAATGCTTGAAATATATCACTCTGTGTGTAATCCATCTATATAAAATATATGAGTTTCACTTTTTGAATTAAATACCTGAAATAAATAACTTTTTGATGATATTCAAATTTTGTGAGATGCACCTGTATTGTTATTGTTAAAACTGCACTCAAAGCATTAATGAAATATAAATCCAGTTAGATGTTCATTTAACCGCTTCCCGACCGCCTCATGTAGATATACGTCTACAGAATGGCACGGGCAGGCAAAAGCACGTACGGGTACGTCCCCTTTAATTTGCCTGCCCTGGGGGCGCGCGCGCGCCGCCAGCGGCGCGCTCGCGACCCGGTCGGGAGCTCCGTGACCACGGCCGGGGGACCAGCGGACCCGATCGCCGCTGGTATCCCGCGATCGGGTTACGGAGCTGAAGAACGGGGAGAGGTTTGTGTAAACAAACCTCTCCCCGCGCTTCCTACACTGACTGTCAGTGATCGGCGGTTCCCTGTCATCGGGAACGCCGATCAATGACGTCAGACGTACAGCCACGCCCCCCTACTGTAAAGAAAAACACAACACGTCACACTGACTCCTCCCCGCCCCCTAGTGGTTAACCCCTTCACTACAACTGTCATTTACATAGGAATCAGTGCTATTTAAATAGCACTGATTTCTGTATAAATGACAAATGTCCCAAAAATGTGTCAAAAATGTCCGATGTGTCTGCCAAAATGTCGCAGTCACAATAAAAATCGCTGATCGCCGCCATTACTAATAAAAAAAAAAAAATATTAATAAAAATGCTATAAAACTATCCCCTATTTTGTAAACGCTATAACTTTTGCGCAAACTAATCAATAATCGCTAATTGCGATTTTTTTACCAAAAATATGTAGAAGAAAACGTATCGGCCTAAACTGAGGAAAAAAATGTTTTTTTATATATTTGCATATTGCATTTGCATTATATATTTGCATATTGCATTTTTTTCAAAATTGTCGCTCTATTTTTGTTTATAGCGCAAAAAATAAAAACCGCAGGGGCGATCAAATACCACCAAAAGAAAGCTCTATTTGTGGGAAAAAAAGGACGCCAATTTTGTTTTGGAGCCACGTCGTACGACCGCGCAATTGTCAGTTAAATCGACGCAGTGCCGAATCGCAAAAAAAGGGCCTGGTCCTTTGGCTGCCAATTGGTCCGGGGCTGAAGTGGTTAAAAAGCATTAAATATGTTATGCATTTAATTAGTATCTGTCTTTAAGTAAAGCAGACGTTGCACGGTGCACATTTCTTTCCTGCAACCATGGGTTGCAGGAAAGGAATTCACACAATTCCCCTATCAACACAAACAATATTGAAGGAAATCCCTCCTGTCGAGCAATTGTCTTCTCCCGGAGGAAGACAGTGATTATCGCTAGTGGCAATCAATAAATCAACTTGGTACATTCAGTTTGCCCATTAATGGTTTAAATCTCAGCAAAGATTTGAACCATCTACGGGCAGCCAAAGCCTCCTGCACAGCAGGAGGTACAACTTTTGTTACCCCAACACTTCATATTCCTGATATGTGCCTGTTGTACCATGTACTTGTATGAAAAAGTATCCTGCTCTTTTGTATTGCTTCTTTTATGTGAAATCCCTGGTGTTACTGCTAGTCCCCTTGCTTTCCTATTTAAAACTGACCACACTAAGCAGGAGAGCACATTGTAGTCAGTTCTCGAGCTCTGTTGGGAACTCAATGTACTCTCCTCCAATGATCAGACTTGTCCTGACACAACCCTGCTGTACATCCATTAACAGGGAAGCTCAGTCTACTGCTGCTTCTCCTCCCCCCAGCTTTTAGGCAGCTGAGGACAGAGGGAATTTGATCACTTATAAAAAAAAAAAATTGTAAATACCTTTTTTTTCCTTTTTTATATCTACACAAAAATGTTATGCCTTTCATTTCTATTTTAAAACAAATAGGTAGTTTTACATGGTGATCATTTACAATCACTTTAAATTAGGAGAGGAGTGACCAGCACCAAACAAGCTTTACTGTATTGCACAGTGATATCACTTTTTCTTCCCGCACATGTTTACTGGAGGAGGGAGCAGCCATTGTTCAATCAGCAGGTTGGGTGCGGGCTGATAACCAGGATTCATTGCTTAACTGCAGTAGACAGAAGTAAGGTCACCAACTTTTAATCACGAAGTGGCTGAACATAATTACTGAATGTATTGGAAGGTGAGACAGTTTATGCATACAAAGTATATATTTAGCCGATTGCTTGTAATGTATCTTTAAAGCGTCCCTTTCTTTAGCTAATGTGTGCAAAAACCACTGCCAAATCTAAACTGTTTAGCTTATAATCAAATTACTGAGGTAAAATCAATAAGCAATCTGCCCCAGTTTGTCCTCCAAGATATAGTTAAGCCCCTAATCAGGGGAGTTACCATTTTGTCTTTCACACAGTATAGTTAAGGACAACATGTCAAAGCAGATCAAAAACATCTCAGCACTTTCGGTAACAGTCAAGTGTCATTGCATTCATCATTGGAGGGGATGAGGTGACACAGCTAGGTGTACATCCTACAGAAGACTTTTCTGCAGTAAAATAAACTTACTTTTCTGCTCACAGACATTACATGTTTCTTCGGCAATAAAGAGCCTTCCTGCCAGCTAGACTTTAGTTCCACTTTAATCTGCATGTTGTCAAAAAGACACATTCTGAGCACAATTGCTAAAGTGTACATTTAAAGGATGTTTTTACTGTGCCTTTGCTTGAATTGATAATCAATAATGAACCTGTTCTGGATCTACTCCCCAGTAAGAGCCTATGCCACCTGCCTGGCTACAGATCATTATAGATGCATATCATTACCTTACCTTTTTTTTAGTTGAGCAGATGGTTTCGCTTAGGAAAGAAGTTAGCTTCTATACGAAGCATATTTTATGGTAATTCATTTATGTTTTTTAACAATGATGTTTAATTATACTGTTGGGTATACAATGAAAACCACTGACAATAATGTTTTTTTTTTAAATTTCAGAAATATGCATCATTAACAGGCAAACTACTCTCACTTTTATGGTAGTTTTTTATTTTAATTTTTTTAAATAGAGCCTTAAATAGAGACAAAACCTGTTGCATGGAATGTTGTATAGGACTGTAACTACACTAATGCCACTTGTTGGCCAGTGCATAGGGCAGCAGGGAATATGGTGGCAGCCCCAAGCTTCACAGGGAGCAAACTATTATTTTCGTTCTTATTTCCCTATTTTGGCCACAAATTTGTGGCTAAATGAAACAAATGAACTACTGCGGGAGGTATGCGAAGAATAATGAAATAACTATAGTTCACGAAACATGGAATTATCTCACCTTACTCCTGTGTATTGTTCTGTACAATTAAATTAAACAGCAGTGAACGTAAAGCAGTTAGTATTATTCCTCCAATAACACATTCTAGCACTATGTTTTATTAAAATAATAGTATAATAGTGTCCCGGTGCTGTAATAAGAGAAACATTACATCCCTATTACCTCTTGTGTGGCAAGATTATTACCAGAGACAAAAGTCTTACCACCGTTAACCTATGAACAGAGCACGGAATGCTTGAGATTTTATGTCAGGTTCTGAGTAGAATACTAGTAAAACAATGGGATTGTCACCAGAGATTAAAGTCTTATGCCCCGTACACACGATTGGAAATTCTGCCAGAAAAAGTCCGATGTGAGCTTTTGGTCGGAAATTCCGACTGTGTGTATGCTCCATCGAACTTTTGCTGACGGAATTCCCGCCAAAAGGTTGAGAGCAGGTTCTCAATTTTTCGGTCGGAAAAAGTTCCAATCGGAAATTCTGATCGTCTGTACCACTTCCGATGCGCAAAATTCCTATGCATGCTCGGAAACAATTTGACGCATGCTCTGAAGCATTGAACTTATTTTTCTCAGCTCGTCGTAGTGTTGTACGTCACCGCGTTCTTGTCGGTCGAACCTTTTGTGTGACCATGTGTATGCAAGCCAAGCTTGAACAGAATTCCGTCGGAAAAACCATACAAGTTTTTTCCGATAGAAAATCTGCTTGTGTGTACGCGGCATTACTGAAGCAACCTCAAATTCTGAACAGACTTCTGAAAACAGTTACCGTGTGTAGCGCCGACACTTTTCTAAAGTGTGCACTATAATGCAAATTTAGTTTTTCCAGAACTGTAACAGAGTTCTGGGGGTTAATTGTATAGGTCTTTTACTTTGGCATCAGTTTGGCTGGGCTGTACTGGAGTTCTGCCTGGTCATAGGCGCAGTGAGGCACCTGTGACAGGCTGAGAACCAAGCCTGGTTGGACGTGTTAGGTACCAATCTTTCTCAGAGCCAATCAGTGGCCCCGCTTTGTAGTCTGGGAAGGGGAATTTAAGATGCTGAAGTCACGTGTTCAAGGTTCGGCTTGCTCTTTGATTCCTGGTTCCGGTCCGGACCAACCCCGTGAGGGGTCCCGGACCCAGGAGTGTCTGCTGTCCCAGTGAGCATGGTCATCTTGTCCAGCCCCAGAGGCCCTCATGGTCTGGGGTGGGGATCCGTCCGTTCCCGAGCCTTGGAACCAGTAACTGAAGGAGGATTCAGAGGTGTCCCGGTGTGCTCTCGGCATTGGAGAGACACAACAACTCGTACAAGCGAACAGGGGAGGACTCTTCGGAGGAGGGCCAAGAAGCTGGCTGCTCGGTAAGAGCCTGGGAGCTGAAGTTGTATGGACACTAGTGAATCCGCATTTCTTACTGTATCGCCAAGGTGGCTGAAAGATCCAGGTACCGTGGGAAAAGTTCCTAATTTATCTTCAGTTACAACCTAGTCTGTGGCAGAGACTTTGTAAATTTTCTGGGTCACTTGTTGGCTGCTAAATCTACAGTTAGAGGTTTATCCAGCAGTGAAGCGCCCAGTTGCGAGTGGCTACTCTCTGGGCTATCTAAAGAGACATTCAATTGATGTCAGCAGTTCTGAAGTGCCTGAGTTTTATCACCCATGCCCTCTATTCCCAATTGAGAGACTGTGTTATAGTTGAACGTTACCCTTGCAAATAAAAATCCTTAAAATGACTTTTGTGTGTCAGCTTCTGAAGTTACTGGGTACTAACCCTGGGAACCCCTAGACAACGAACGACGAGCTACAAGGAGGAGGTAATTGGTAAGCCAAGCAAATTCATAGCCACCCCCAGCGGTTATGGTGCTACACGTTTGTACAAAAATATTTTTTGTACAAATTCTGCACATAATTGTGTAGGAATTCATGAATGCCTGTAGACTGAAAGCAAAGATAATTTTCAAAGTAAATGTCTAATTAAAAATATTGCAAAAGATCGCAAAGAGCAAAGTGCTTCCTAGGTCCATCATGATTATTTTTTACTGCGATAAGGAAATATATAACAAAAGCAGTAACTAGAAAAAATGCTCTAGTCTACATGAAATAACTATGCTTTGACATAAAGAGAAATAATTGCTTTTAGTTTAACCATATAGTCAATACTATACGAAATTAATGTTACCCTCTCTAGATTGAAGGCCACGGTAGCTATGGAATTATTTATGTTGTGCATCTTTCTAATTTGTTCAATGCATTCAACCCATGGTAGTTGCTATTGATCTGACTGTGGCAATGTAATGGAACATTGACTAATTTATTCCTGAGATACTCTTGATCAGAAGACCACTTCAGGGAATTGAACACCTCTTCAGTAACAACTATATCATCTGGACCAAATACAAATAACAGGGACAGTTTGCTTTCAAATGGCAAACCCCATAATTTACGATCACCATATTTTAATGTAGTTTTCTTCTTTGCACAGTAGTATGGATGAGACAGTGTTGATCATGTATTGGCTTTACTGGTTAAACCAATTACATTGTTTATCTGGTTTGCTCAGGACTTGTTTTTTCTGAAATTTTCATAATTTGACATGTAGTTGCATCAAAGCTATAAAGTAAAAAAAAAACTCTTTATTACATACACAAAATAACTGTGCATTTAACACATGCTAAATGCAATGTGCATGATGTGATTCCAGCCAAAGGGGACAGGTTCTGCTAAAAGTGAAGATTGACATTTTATACTTTTGGTCCACATAAATTACAAAGTACCATGGAGAATGCAACATAAACACCACATTTTTTTTCTATCTAGTTAACTCACAGCCATAAAGTCAAAAATGCCTCTTTATTACATATACAAATAAAGATAAAAGCATACCATGGTACTATTTAACCCCTCTAAAAGAAAACCCACCATGCCATGTGTGGACCCTGCTATACCATATATGATATAAATGTAAAAAAAGATCCTCATATAACAATAAAGAAGAAAATTTGACCTCAACAGGACCAACATTTACAGTAAACATATATAGGAATGAAAAGTTGTTAACCAAAAAGATGATTGATGAGTGATATAAGACCCCTCTCTTATATCACTCATCAATCATCTTTTTGGTTAACAACTTTTCATTCCTATATATGTTTACTGTAAATGTTGGTCCTGTTGAGGTCGAATTTTCTTCTTTATTGTTATATGAGGATCTTTTTTTACATTTATATCATATATGGTATAGCAGAGTCCCACACATGACATGGTGGGTTTTTTTTAGAGGGTTTGATTAGTACCATGGTATGCTTTTATCTTTTTTTGAGTATGCAATAAAGAGGTGTTCTTTACTTTATGGGGGGCAGGGTTGCAGGACACTGTGCAGACATACCTAGAGGTTAACATACTAAAATTGAAGATCAAAAAATCTGGTGCAGCTCTGCATAGAAACCAAGCTTCCAAGTTATTTTGTCAAAGCGCAATTGAACAAGCTAAACTTGAAAGCTGATTGGCTTCTATACAGAGCTGCACCAGACATAGCACTCTTCAGTTTTAGTAAATCAACCCCCATGTGCCTGTATTCCATAACCTGTTCATCCTGAGGCAAGATGCAGGCTGTGCTTGACCAGGGGGTGTTTTCAAGAGTTAGGCGGTTATTTGAAGGGGGTGTGTGGCAGAGGCAAGCTATGATTAGACAGGGGCTGTGGTGACCAAACAAACTACACAGCACCAGCATGTTGTGTGCCTGCTCAGTGTCCTGTACCTCTAAATAGCCAAATTATAAAAACTGACCATGCAAGTACAGATCAGCTTCTTTGCTTTGTGTGGTCATTTTAGAACAAAGAAGAAAGATGACTGGCAGGATCAAGTAGGTACTTCAGATGAAAGAAGTACATGAAAATATACTATGAGACTATGGGGTGGATTTACTAAAACTGGAGAGTGCAAAATCTGGTGCAGCTGTGCATGGTAGCCAATCAGCTTCTAAGTTCAGCTTGTATAGTAAATCTTTGACAAAAAAACTGAAAGCTGAAAACTTGTACCTTTAAATCTTTTAACCCTTTGAAGCCTGACAACTTTTGTATATGCAGTAGAGCCTAATTGCATACTAGAGGCTGCCTTTCTCTGTTTCCATTTGAGTAATGCTGTACTTGAAATCACAGGAGTCTGATAAATTCACCCACTTTTACTAGTTGCATTTAAAAATACATTAATCATTTTTAGTGAATACATAAACATATTAATTGGTGCTTGTTTGCATATCTGCCAGGAGGTTTGCTTTAAAGGGCTGTGCTGCCATCTCTGTCCTCTATTATCATCACTGTTAATGTGACTTTACATTTTAGAACAAAGGGCTTTACTTCTATCTAGGACAGGTTTGCTTTTCTAGTTTTGGGAAATATCATAGACTCACAAGGTTCATTATTAATGAAGTGTCTTCTGATGATAGCACCTAAGCAATGATGATTCAGCAAGTAAAGGCAGCACACAGCGGAGATTTATGGTATATCCTGAAATGGCGTTTGGCTAACAAATTGATATTGCTTTATTGAGCAACTGTATGTGCTTGTATGCTAAACAGCACTAATAAATTACTTTAATGTTGCTGGTCATTGCTGACAAGTCACTTTCTCATAGATTATGGAGATAAATTACTAATGAAGCATTTTATTACAATAGTCTGTACTTACCTTGATTGGATACTTGAAATGGCACAATTTAAAGCTGAAGCTACTACTTTAAAATATAAGCTCCTATACATTGCTGCCACTATGACAATTTATAATCAATATAACATATCTTCTAGTTTTATTTGTCACTGATATCTACTTGGAAACAAAAGTCACTGCTGGTAGGAATATGGCACTGGAACATGTGGGGTTTGGGGATGTAAGCTCATCAGAAAGAAACATTCTTCTGCTCAATCTGTATTAAGGCCCCACTGGTGGCAACAGGTATCTGTGACACTTACAATCTTTAAAACACACTTTGCTGTTAAAGCACAGGAGGATCAGAACTGATTCTTAGTCATGCATCTTATGTTATAGCTGAACTCCAGCCATAAATTCTGTTTTGAATAGTTGTGCAGGCGTCTCTCTTGGCTGAAACTGCTTATTATGATTTTAATGCACACTGTGAGCTTCACACAGAGTCGCAGTCTAAATTGTAAGCTTGCGCAAATCAGATACCTCCATTCCTAGCTGGAAAATGTCCTGTATCTTCTAGCCCAACCAGCCTGACTGTTCTTGGGCTGCCCATTTCATTTACAGAATTAGGAAGAGCATCTCGCTCTCTTCCAGGGGATTACGTTTACAGTGTTACAACATGAACTTTTTGAATGACAACAATTTGGCTTGGATCGTTTTTGAGCACTTTACTTGGGTATAATCGAGCCTCCATATTGGTTACTCTGGATTAAAGGACTATTTCCTCTCATATTTATACAACCTTTATAAGGCTGCTTGTTGCTCTCCATTCAATATCTTATCCCCTGTCTAAGGTTAATACATTAGGATAGTCGTCTCTATGAGCCAGCAGTTGGCTCCTATGAATCCTCGTGTTGCGACTTGCTCTTGTTGTGAGCCAACCCTTTCTTTATTGGATACTTTTCCCTCTTTGACCACTTGTTGAACAAGGCTTACTCTCCTGCAAGATAGTGAGACCTTTTTTCTTTTCTTGCAACCAACGAATCCCAAAAGTGTTCTGAAGAAGCTTAACAGCGAAACGTGTTGACGCACTAGGGCTCACATCATATATCATGCATCTTTATCTATATGATTTTTAACGTTTTTTCTATGTCCATATTCATACCATGTATATATTTACATCTATGTTTCAATAAATAATATGTTTTCATATCCTTAATGTTTACTGTGCCTTTAAAGTCCGACCTTGTGTCACCTTCTGGGACCCCTCCTTTTTGTATTTTCAAAACTATTAATGGGTGAGGCAATGTGAGTGCTTTTTTTTCTCTTGTATATTCATAATAACATAGCTTCTAGTTTTATTTGTCACTGATATCTACTTGGAAACAAAAGTCACTGCTGGTAGGAATATGGCACTGGAACATGTGGGGTTTGGGGATGTAAGCTCATCAAAAAGAAACATTGTTCTGCTCAATCTGTATCAAGGCCCCGCTGGTGGCAACAGGCATCTGTGGCACTTACAATCTTTACAACACACTTTGCTGTTAACACACAGGAGAATCAGAGCTGATTCTTAGTCATGCATCTTATGTTATAGCTGAACTCCAGCCATAAATTCTGTTTTGAATAGTTGTGCAGGTGTCTCTCTTGGCTGAAACTGCTTATTATGATTTCCAATGCACACTGACCTTCACACAGAGTCACAGTCTAAATTGGAAGCTTGAGCAAATCAGATACCTCCATTCCTAGCTGGAAAATGTCCTGCATCTTCTAGCCCAACCAGCCTGAATGTTCTTGGGCTGCCCATTTCATTCACTGAATTACAGTACTTTCAATATTGGACGCTCAGGGGTTTAATTACTAAGTCTAGAGAGGGCAAAATTAGTCACAATTCTATTTTATGAAACAAAAAAAAAAATTGTCACAATTCTGCAGAGAAACCAATCAGCTTCCAGTTTTTAATGCCAAAGCTTAATTAAACAAGCTGAGCTTAGAAGCTGATTGGGTTCTCTGCAGAATTGTGACTAATTTTGCCCTCTCTAGCTTTAGTAAATAAACTCCTCAGCATCAGATCTGGTCATTGTTTAGGGTGCACTGAAGTAATGTTTTTAGGAAATAATTATGAATATTTATAATAGTTATAATCAATCCTCCAGACTACCATCCACACATTAAGGCATTTTGATATGTGCATAACTCCTTCCAAGAGCCAGCCCACAACTTGCACCAGGCCTGAGGGCTCTTATGAGAATTACGGAAGCAGGGTGCTGTGATGTTTTCAGAAAGCTATGTACAGCACCCTGCTGACCCCTGCCACCAGCCATGGTCTTCCTGCATTGCAAAACACAGAGACACAGCAATGATGGCATTGGGTTTAACATAAAGTATGTAGTTAAACAGATTTTGTTTAAAATTTGAATTAACATGTGGATGAGGGGGGAGAGAGGAACCAGGGAAGGCAAAATACAGGCAGATTAAACTTCAGCTTTAAAGGTATGTGAAACATACAGTAGGTGAGTTGGATAAACGACAGTGTGCCACTTTCAGAGAAAAATTTTATTATACATTTTTACTGAAAGGCAGTATACATAAGTTCTTCAGGAGTTCTCATGTTCCTTACACCCAAGACATACAGCGCCTCACTGAGGTCCTGCTTAGAGGCTTCAATATATGAATATGCTTTTAATGCCCATTCTGTGGCAGCTGTCCATGACCACTAATGAGCAATGGAGACATTAAGGGTCCTTTCATCCGTAATGATCCGCCCCGTGAACATCCGCTGCTCAGCGGGGAGGATCGCTCCGCTGATCCCCGCTGAGCCGGCAGGGACCGCCCTGTCAGATCTCCGCTCTCCCCTATGGGGGATTGGATGAACACGGACCATCTGTCCGTGTTCATCCGATCCGCTCTGCAGACAGATGGAAAAATAGGGTTTTTCTCCGTCTGCAGGATCAGACCATAGCGGAGACGGACGATATCGGGTGTCAGTGGATGCTCATCCGCTGACACCCGCTATCCCATAGAGGTACATGTATGTCCGTTTTTCATCCGAAAACGGATGGATGAAAAATGGACATACGGTCCCCACGTGTGAAAGGGGCCTTAATTTACTGTCAATTGACCTAAACAAATAGTTTAGCATAAATATTTTACTAAACATTCCCAGAAAAAAATACTTTGCTCAAACTCTTGCTAAGCCAGTTCAGTCTGTAATCCACAGGTAATTATATCCAATAGAAGGCTAGACAAACACATGGCAAAGCAGCAATGTTCCTTTGAAAAAGGGAAAGTGTTGGTGTATTTTCCCAAGTACTGGGAGTTGGGGGTGTGCATTAAGAAAACTAATAGCTATATTGTGGTTCTTCATTGTTACCTACAACTCTCATCTTCTCCACTTCCTCCTTCTATAGGAGTCCCCCAAGGCTTTGTTCCCGGACCCCTTCTCTATCTACACCTCCTCCCTTGGTCACTTGATAACCTCCTACAGCTTCCAATATCATCTCTACGCCGATGACACCCAAAGCTATCTCTCTACTCCTCACATCATTTCTTCAGGCTCCTCTCGCATTACTTACTGACATATCAGCATGGATGTCAAACCACTTCCTTAAACTAAATCTCTCTAAAACTGAGCTGATGATAATTGCCCCCACCTCTGCCAACCCCCCCTTGACTTTCCATCAAAATCAATAATGCAACCATCAATTCCTCCCCTCACGCCTGTTTTTTCAGCCCCAAATCCAATCGTTGTCAAAAGCTTGTAGACTTCACCTCCGTTACATCTCTAAAATTCACCCCTTTTTAACTAATGAAACCACTAAGCTACTCATTTACTCCCTTGTTATCGCTTGCCTTGACTATTGCAACTCCCTTGTCATAGGCCTACCTCTCTATAGCTATCCCCTCTTTAGTCTATCACGAATGCTGCTGCCAGACTCATCTACCTTACCAACAGCTCAGTGTCTGCTACCCCTCTCCGCTAATTCCTACACTGGCTTCCGATTGCCCAGCAAATTAAATTCAAAATACTAACAACAACATACAAAGCCATTTACAACTCTGCCCCGAGCTATATCACCAATCTTGTCTCCAAATATCACCCAAACCATCCTCTCTGCTTCTCTTAAGACCTAATAATTTCAAGCTCCCTTGTCTCCTCCTCCCATGCTCATCTCCAGGACTTCTCCAGAGCCTTGCCCATCACGCCTCCATATAATCTTTTATCACTTCCATCAGCTCATCCCCCACAGTTATAACCTTTTTGTACCACTTGCCCCACCCTCTTAGATTGTAAGCTCTTATGAGCAGGGCCCTCTTAACCCTCTTGTATATTATTGTATTGTAACTGTAATGTCATTCTTTTTATATTGTAAAGCTCTGTGTAAACTGTTGGCACTATATAAATCCTAGTCAAGATGCAGTCCACGTTCATGCAGTACCAAGTTTAGATTGGTAACATGGGCAGAAATGGTAAGACCCATGGGTTCTCAACTACCAGTGATGTTACTATTCTGTATTTGAGAGCTGAAAGATGGATGTGTGTCTATGTAACATGTGAGGTCTATTAGTCACCAAGTGACTTTTGTAAATGACACTGGATAAACAGTGTCTTGCGCTCATTTCAACCACTAATTGCTGAGTATTGAGCTGTCATTTGACAGCTCAGACCAAAAATACAGTGTACATACCTCCCAACTTTTGAACTTCAGAATGATGGACACTTGAGGGAAGAAGCAACCCGCGGTGCGCTACGTGCACTGTGACAAAAGTGGGTGTGACCAAAACTAACAATGTGAGGGGCTTAATGGCCGTGATTAAACAAAACCCAGGTTTCCTTGTACCTATAAAATATACTTTAGCTTGTTGCACAGCAATCAGAGTCACATGGATACATGCAAACCCCAGCACTATCATTAAAAAAAAAAAGGATAACGAGCTTTCATTACAAATGGTTTTGCATAAACTATGGAAGTGTGCATTACACAAAGTGTAGAAGGATTCAGGAGTCAATTATGTACAGAGTACAGGGTTCAGGAATGCGCTATGTATAGAGTACAGGGTCCTGGAGGGCGTTATGCACAAGGTTCTGGAGTGCGTTATGTACATGAAGGTGTGTTCTGGAGTGAGTTACATACAGGGTTCAAGAGAAGGACTAGGTACAGTGTCCATTTAGACATTTACATCTCTTTGTGATTACAGTGATCCTAAGCTATTGTTTACATGGTTAATCCCTCCTCTTCCTCTCACAACAGAGGAAAGGCAGATCTTGTAGTAATTTGTAAATGGTAAAATAATGAATGGACCAGCACCTGCAGATGTGATTGGTATTGTTTTTTTAACCCTTTCACTATTCCTCCTCTACTACAAACTTGATCTAAATGCTGAATATGTATGTGAGCTGCATATTAACCCTTGAATTCCCTTATTCCCTTATTCTTCACATCTGCACATTAACCACATCATCTCTGTCCTGCCACTGTGTGTGTGTGACTTTTATATTAACCCATTCACCTCCACCTTTCTGTTCAATAATATATCTTGTGCAACATTCCCAAGCGCTATGTTTTCACCCTCCGAGTGCCAGCATGTTTCTTCATTTGCAAACATTTGTAGCAAAAAAAGAGATCACCTTGGGCTGTCTACTTTCTGAAAAGGTTTTCATACCTCCTGGCCAGTGGCTTCGTGAGGGGGGGCTGACCAGGGCTATAGCCCAGAGTGGGCTCCCAAAAAGCCCCGGTTTTCAGCATTCATAATGACAATTATTAGCTCACACAGAGAGCGGGGATCAATCTCCAGCTTACCTGGCACTGCCGAGTGACATACAAAGCCCTGTCTCCTGGACCCGGCTCCTATTATGGATGTCACACTGGTCCAATGTTGGGACGTGGGATGTCCATCATAGGAGCCGGGTCCAGGAGTTGGGAGTGACACTGCAGCTGTATGTGAGAGATCCCCGCTCTCTGTGTAAACTGGCGGGCGGCTCTCCTATCCTGGCACTGGCTGCTTGGGCGCACAGGTGAGGCTGAGCTGAGGGATTGCTCCTGCTCCTGGCATTTTAATAATTTTTAGATAATATATAGTGAATTCAGGCTATATTTGCAGAGGTGCTAGATCATGAGTCAAAGAGTAAGCAAGCATGGTGGGACCCTATTAATTCCTGTCTAAATGCCCATTGGATGTTTCATGTAGTTTAGAGAAAGCACCGTAGGTACAACTGCCAGCGCATAAACCATATAGTAATATTTTGCAGCCAACGGCCCTGCCTCCTGGAATGTTTTAAGCTTTTATGGATTACTGATAACAAATTGCCAATTCTATCAATACCTTTCCAATGCCATTGATTCATATATGCATTGGCATTGGGCAGGGGTGAGGGGGGCATTGGGTGGAGCTTGGGCTGGACTTACTTTAAAATGTGGGAGGGGTTATCAAATTTACCTTCGGGCTGAAGCCCCTGGTCTTTTTACCACCCCTGCCCCTATTATTTTTAATTTGCTATGTTTTATAACAAAAAGTAAGGGAAAACAACATTTTTTTTTCTTTCTATAGCAAAAACAAAGCTCACTGGTTATTAAATACCTCCAAAGATGTATCTGTATCAGAAACGGTGTGAATGAGTGGATTCTGGTAAAATGTTGCAGGATTGAGTACATTTCAGTCAAATTATCACAACACATAAAACTGAAAAAATACTTGGCAATAAATAGGATATTACAGGCTGGCACACAAGTGGTAAAGAAACTGTGCTGAAAAATAGAGCATGCTCTATTTTTTCAAATCCTGATCCATAATTCATCCCTGTAAAACACCTGTCTGCACTACTTATGTGCCACTGCAAAGATTATTGATTAAAGTAATATAAACAGAGATATATGAAAACATTTTTGTTTTGGTGGCCTAAATAAAACTATTTAATAGTACTCAGGTGAAGTGGAACATGGAACTCTTTGGTGAGATGAAAAAATATCTTATTTTGTTACTTTAATAGACTTATTATATGGCAATTGGAATTTCTTCATACAATGGCCACCTAAATCACACAATCAATAATAACCAGCGGGGCCTACAAACCCCCTTTTTTTATTTATTTAATACTCCGGAGTCCCTGGTGACTCAAAAGTATATAGACTAAAAACAAAAAATGTCAAGCCACTGATAAATGGACTTAAAGAAAGGGGAGAATCCAACATAAACATCAAATTATTTATTTTGCTTGCACTAGTACAGTGGTCATCAACCCTGTCCTCAGGGCCCACTAACAGGCCAGGTTTTATGTATTACCTTGGGGAGATGCAGACTAGAATACTGCAATCACTGAGCAGCAAATTATATCACCTGTGATGTATTTCAGTTATCTTGCAAACCTGGCCTGTTAGTGGGCCCTGAGGACAGGGTTGATGACCACTGCACTTGTACACAGTCATGTTGGAACAGGAAGGGTCCATCCCCAAACTGTTCCCACAAAGCTGGGAGCATGAAATTGTCCAAAATGTCTTGGTACGCTGATGCCTTAAAAGTTTCCTAAACTGGAACTAAGGGGCCAAGCCCAACCCCTAAAAAACAACCCCACACGATAATCCCCCCTCCACCAAATGATTTGGGTCAGTGCACAAAGCAAGGTCCATAAAGTCATGGATGATTGAGTTTGGGGTGGAGGAACTTGACTGTCCTGACCTCAACCCAATAGAACATCTTTGGGATGAATTAGAGCGGAGACTGCGAGCTAGGCCTTCTCGTTCAACATCAGTGCCTGACCTCACAAATGCACTTCTGGAAGAATGGTCAAACATTCCAACTCTTAAACCTTGTGGACAGCCTTCCTAGAATATTTGAAGCTGTTAAAAGCTGCAAAGGGTGGGCCAACTTAATATTGAACCCTATGGACTAAGACTGTTTAAAGTTTATGTAGGTGTAAAGGCAGGTGTCCCAATACTTTTGGTTATATAGTCTATGTTTACTGCGAACTCATGTTGACATAATTTTTCTTCTTTATTATTATATGAAGATATCTTTTTCTACATTTATATTGTATATGGTATAGCAGGGTCCCACACATGACATGGTGGGTTTTATTTTAGAGGGGTTGATTAGTACAATGGTATGCTTTTATCTTTGTGTATGTAATAAAGAGGTGTTTTTGACTTTATGGCTGTGAGTCAAATAGATTATGATAAAAATTATTTGGTGTTTATGTTGGATTCTCCATGGTACTTTAACATTTTATACTTTTGGTCCACATAAATCACAGTCTTCACTTTTAGCAGAACCTGTTCCCTTTGGCTGGAATCACATCATGTGCATTGCATTTTGCATGTGTTAAATGCACTTGAGTTGACAGTTATATTGTTTTCCTTAATACAAGCTGCAGCATGTTGTGACGTGCTCTAGTGAATTGTATAACATTGCGCTGCTTTAAAATGCTGAATTATCTATTTTCACCAAATGCATAACTAAGCAGTGTATCTGTGTACAATGAATGAATGCTTGGCATTCCACAGAGCCTGTATTGAGCAACAAAGCCCAATTAATGCAGTGTGAATGTGTCCTTAAAATTTGATTTGACCCTTGTACTTAACCCCCACCTCCCCTGTAATGTTGCCTAACTAGAACTCTTAAAACATAAGAGATGTCAAAGTAACAAAGCACAAAGTGTGATCCAGAGACATAGTCAAGGCACTAACTAGAGACGGGAAGTAGATGAGTTAAATGACAAAGACCAAATGGGATCCAGGATCAGGGTCAGGAAAGCACAGATAAAGTCAGGTGGATTTACAAGTTTTTGGGCTCATTTTTATTTAGACATTCTTTGGTCAGCGTAGGAGGTTTTATATCAACTGCAGGAAAATGTTCGATTGTACATAAATTGTTTTGTTTCAGCTGGGGATTTTCTAGTGCATACCTTGCTTACACAGGTAGCTAGCAGCTGTAACATGCATCTTTGAAATGTCTGCAGCGAGGGCTTAAATATTTAAAATATTTGAATATTTGTTCATAATATTGTACATAATATAGTCTGCGAAGAATATTTTGAACGCAATACTTGGAAACAGTACTACTCATATACTGTACCCCACACATGTACTCAGATTATATGTTTCTTTATGTAAATGGAAACATATTTATTTCCTAATTGTTGAAATATGCACGACTTGCCCCCACCTCCACTTCCCAGCAGTATAAAATCATTTAAAACCATGAGCCAAAATTCCAAAATAATTTTTTTTTCCTGAGCAAAAAGCACGTGATGCTAAAACTATAAAATAAACAGTAGGGCGCCATGTATTCCAGTCAAAGAGCAGATGGAAGGAAAAATAATGTTGCGTTTCACATTTAATGATCTTATGGAACTAAAAATGTCTAATATCGAATGTCTGAAAAAAACACTAAACTAATCTAAGTAATCTAAGAATCTAGAATATATATATATATATATACGGTATATATATATATATATATATATATATATATATATATATATATATATATATATATATAAAATCAGGTAGATTTATTGTATATGATTATTTCCCAGTTACAGCTAGCAGTTGGCGACATGACACAATTGAAGTGTGTAAATGAGGCTCTTTTTAGCAAAACAGCTAAGAAGAAACAGGTACACAGGAGAAAAGTAACCTTGTTTATATATCCACCTGTATGCTGTATACATGAACATTAAATAGTCATGTACAACATTTCTTCGTTTACTGGACAAAAAATTAAAAACAAAATGTACTGTATTTCCTAATCTCAAGCATAATAAATAGAAACTATATTATATTTATATTATTTATATAAAAAAAAATGCATAATCATTTACCAGTGAATCTGCATGTACATTTGTTCTGTATGCACTGGGTAAAAACAAATGTAATTAGACTTACACTGTGGGTTATTTACGAAAGGCAAATCCACTTTGCACTACAAGTGCAAACTACAAGTGCAAAGTGCACTTGAAATTGCACCGAAAGGGCGCTGTAAATCTGAGGGGTAGATCTGAAATGAGGGGAAGCGCTGCTGATTTGATCATCCAATCATGTGTTTTTTATTTTCCTTGCATGTCCCCCTCGGATTTACAGCGACTGCACTTCCAAGGACACTTTCAGTGCAATTTCAAGTGCACTTGTAGTTTGCACTTGTAGTGCAAAGTGGATTTGCCTTTTCGTAAATAACCCCCATTGTCTTCTAAATGAATGTTGTTTTATTTTGGGCAGTAGTTTAGGTAATACATACGCCTTGGTACCATGGGATACAATGTAACAATTCTTGGGAATGCTAGAGGGAATTAGTAAATGAATGTAACCACTTGTTACATGGTCTTTCTGTTCCTAACGGAGAAGCAATAATGATTAAGATAACATAATTAAAACACTGTTATATTAAAGCTCCAGCATTTGCAAGGTGTCTATTGTTCTAATATTTGTGCTTTGGTTCATCCTGATTGAAATAATTTTTAAATAGTTTCGGCATGAATTGTAATTGAGCATGTGAACCCTGACTGTTTTAATCTTATTCCTTCAATCACTTCATATGCAGACTATCAAAATAGATTTTCAATGCACAGTTACATTTACTTGTTCGGAACCTTGTCTGTAAATCGTCCACAGTTATTAAATTCTGCATAACAGGATATCAGTGTAGCGCAGCAAAGGCAGTGAAAATATGGATCAAAGAGGAAGAGTCTTGTAAAATATTTTGTGTGTTATTAGCTGTATCTAGCAAGAGTGATCTAATAATAAGTAAAAGGAAAAAAAAAAAAATACCAAGCCTCATTTCTGATGCTGGCCATCTGATGCTGCAGGCAGTCAAACTGACACAGGCACTTAGCAACCACAACATTCTGTTTCAATAACTAGAGGCAGCAAATGCCAACATCTGACCTGCTCCTCCTATGACCATTCTTGTGACATTAGCAGAAAGCTTTTAAAGGCACAGTTTGTTCCAAATTGAAGAGTCACAGCAGTTCACTGTATGCATTCAAATTCTGTAGGGCATTCAAATAAAAATACACGTTGGCTACCACAAAAATAGATAATCTTATTAGAATAAAAATTGTACAATTAATGAAACTTCTTTCAGCCAGATTCCAGATTCCAAAACTGTTGAAAAGCAAATATTAGGGCATTCAATTGTATAGGCAAATGTTTTCTAAAGGCTGAATTGATACATTTTTGGGGCCTCCTATTCCTTATGGCAGAATACCCATACCTATGATGTATAGTCTTTGTAAAAGCATCTCTGGAAATACATTTTCTTTAATCCACGATGGTGCAGTCACATGATTGAGATGCAACGGCTCCCATATGTCAAGGAGCTCTCAATGATGGCGCTGAGTTCCTGTGGCTGTGATATCACCTATCAGCTCCCATATGTCAAGGAGCTCTCAATGATGGTTCTGAGTTCCTGGGGCTGTGATATCACCTATCGGCTCCCATATTCCAAGGAGCTCTCAATGATGGCTCTGAGTTCCTGGGGCTGTGATATCACATATCGGCTCCCATATTCCAAGGAGCTCTCAATGATGGCTCTGAGTTCCTGGGGCTGTGATATCACCTATCGGCTCCCATATGCCAAGGAGCTCTCAATGATGGCTCTGAGTTCCTGGGGCTGTGATATCACCTATCGGCTCCCATATGCCAAGAAGCTCTCAATGATGGCTCTGAGTTCCTGGGGCTGTGATATCACCTATCGGCTCCCATTGCCCTTCCAACATCTGTGCTCCCCCAACCCCTGCTGCTTCCATTTTCAGACACTGTGGTATGACTGGAGATTGCGTGATAGCACCGGAGCAGATTAAATACTTCAGTCTAGACTGTTTCACCCCCTTTCAGTGCAGGCCATTTTTCAGTGTCCTGCACTGTCACACTTTGTATAACAATTACTCAGTCATGCAACACTGTACCAAATATAATTGTATATCATTTTTGAGACAGATAGAGCTTTCTCCACTTTGTTCTTTACTTTTCACTATATATAAGGAAAAAATTATCAAAACTTTAAAAAAAAAAAAAAAAATTGTTCTTAGTTTCAGTTATAAAAGTTTGCAAATAAATAATCTTTCTTCAAAACCAAAATTCCAAAAATTATGCAGCACTCACCACCTCTTTACAATGAAAAATTATATTTATTAAGCGCTGTGAATTACAAAACAATAACTGTTAACATATGCAATGTTCAAAATGAAGTGACATACTGGTAACAGCAGTCATTAAATACTGTAAAGTCCAATCCTGATTTAATCATCAGATTTCACTGTCCATCACCTTTTCGTCAACCAAAATTTGTGGAAACAGTGAGAGCAATCTTCTAGTGAAAAATTGTGTAAGGCATACCATTAATATGAAGGAGTGGGAACTACCAATAACATTTATGGACTGTGACTGTCTGCACAATTAGGGCTCAATCATTCATGTGAAGTTGAGGGTGGTGAAGATGAGCCATAAGTTTTCTGTCCTCAAAGTACTCCCCCCTTTAGGTGCGGGGGGGGGGGTGCACATTCTGCTGCTGTGATGCTTTGAAGCTGTTACAGGAATTATACCCCCTGTCACTTTCGGCAGGTATGGTACCCACCAATAGGGTCCTATTCAAGTCAATGGGGGCAAGAGGTTAAAGCAGATGGTGAGGAGGCAATACAACACCTCCACATCACCTGTCAAATGCTCTCTAATGAGCTATCTGAACACTGCTCACTCTTCAGAGAACAATGCATGTGTAAACTTGTGGTGACACTGGGACTGCTGTGGTAGTGATTGAGGACACTGTGACTGGATGCAATGGTTTAGGGCAATAGTACTGCTGTGACAATGATTATGTACAGTGGCTGGCTACTCTGGTGACACTGTGGGGTTGATTTGCTAAAACTTGAGATTGCAAAATCTGCTGCAGCTGTGCATGGTTACCAATCATCTTCTATCTATAGCTTGTTCAATTAAGCTTTGACAAAAAAAAAAAACCTGGAAGCTGTCTCTATGCAGAGCTGAACCAGTTTTTGCACCAGTTTTACTAAATAAACTCCTGTATGTCAGTGTAGCCAGATATTGTTTCTGATCACCACCCAGGGGTCAAGTCCTGGGGAAAAAAGTGTGGGAACTCCCACCCAAGATCCACTCGCCCACCCAAAAAAAAAAAAAAAATGTTACGCTCATATGCACGAACGCTTCAAAAGTGGTATTTTTCATCCGATTTTCGTATTGTGTATGAAGCTTAACTGTTAGTACATAAAAAAACAATCCTCAATAAACATAAATACGGTAATTCTCTGAATAATCAGCATTCATTCAATTGTGCTTCCATGCAAATGTGAACATCATGTTCTGATATTTATTGGGGAATGTTATTTTGTATATAGAGTGTTTATGTGGTGAGTTTACACTTTTCATTGAACAGAGTTTGGATAACACAGGGTTAAACGGAAAGGTCATAAAATAACTGCACATTATCTGAACAGAATGCTTGGGGAGATAGTGATGTGTTCCTGCTTAGGAGATGTATGTTAGCTTGGGGGGCTGCAAAATCTGCAGGGCTCCAACACACACTCGCTGCTATTCCAACCCTTCACATATTTCCACATAAACTTCCCTCCTGGCATTAAACTTTGCTCAGCTTACCACCCCAAACTGATGTTCCTCCCTCAGCTCATCTCTCTCCCTGCATGTCCTGTGAGCAGAATAGCTGTGCTCCTCCTCTGGGTTCTCTCATCATATGGCACTGAAGATAGAGGAGGGGGGGATTCAGCGGGACACACAGAGCAAGTATGCAGGAGACTGCGGGGGGGTAAGATGAGGAGACAAAAAATCAGGAGGGGCCGGCGGGGAGGAGCGCATCACAAGAGGTCTGACTAAATACAATCTCTTAGCAGCAGGGACCTGATCTACCCATCAGCTAGCTGTGATGGACAGGTAGATAGAATCGGAAGCTGTCATGGGGCCCCATACTGGCAATGCCTGAATGGTCAGGTGTGCAGCACTTACTATTGCGAGCTGTGTTGGCAGCTGCTGGTGTAGCACCTGCCACACAGCTCGCATACTTCAAGGTCTTGCAGGACACGGCTGCTAACGGGAACTGAGTTCCTGTTGTGGAAAAAGTACAGGAACTCAGTTCCCATGTGTTCCTGCAGGACTTGAGCCCTGTCACCACCTATCACTGTGAGGAGGAACAGCTCAAAGGCTGCACAGTCTATGTTTACATCTGTGATCGATATGATTGGTCACAGTGATTATGTGGTACAGGGCCACTTTTATTAGTCCTGTACCCAGTCAGGTGATCTGCTGTGACTGAGGGACACAGCAATCACTGGGCTTTCTGGGTCTCTCTCTAGGAGCTGTGCATGAGCCTCTGATGTGGGGGATACATGGGTACATCCATCCACATCAGCACTGCTCCCCCCAGCCATTTATCTACATGGGCCATATGGGAGGCAGTTACATTTGCCGACCACCCATCGCAGTTGTACTGCGGCAGGTTGGCACAGCTGCGCAAATTGCCATCATTGTACATCAGCCACTTTAAGAAGCTATATGGGGCGTTATGCCAGAGCTCATGCATGTGCCTGTGGCCATGATGTCCGCTGGCCACCCGCAATCACTCCTCAGAGAGCCAGAACGGGGATCTGTCATTGTAAGCAGACAGATCCCATTCTGACAGGGGAGTGGCGAGAGATCTGCTGTTCCTGGAGATCAGGAACAGTGATCTCTCTCCTCTTCCAGTCAGTACACACACGCCCCCACAGTTAGAAACACCTCCCTAGGGAACAATTAACCCCCTGATTGCCCCCTAGTGTTAACCCCTTCCCTGCCAGTGACATGTATACAGTAATCAGTGGCTATTTTTAGCCCTGATCGCTGTATAAATGTCACTGGTCCCAAAAAAGTGTCATAAGTGCCCGATCTGTCCGCCGTAATGTGGCAGTCCTGTTAAAAATCATAGTTTGCCGCCATTACTAGTAAAAAAATAAATAAATAAAAATGCCATAAATCTATCCCCTATTTTTTAGACGCTATAACTTTTGTGCAAACCAATCAATATACACTTATTGTGATTTTTTTACCAAAAATATGTAGAAGAATACATATTGGCCTAAACTGATGAAGAAATTCTTTTTTTATTTATTAATTTTTTGGGGGATATTTATTATAACAAAAAGTTAAAAATATAGTTTTTTTTTCAAAATTGTTGGTCTTTTTTTGTTTATAGCCCAAAAAATTAAAGCCGCAGAGGTGATCAAATACCGCCAAAAGAAAGTTCTAATTGTGGGGGGGGGGGAAGGGCATAGGTTTGTTTGTTTACAGCGTCGCATGACCGTGCAATTGCCAGTTAAAGGAATGCAGTGCCGTATCGCAAAAAAATGGCCTGGTCAGGAAGTGGGTCAATCCTTCCGGTCTATAAGTGGTTAAAGCAGAAGTAATTTTTTTTAAATTGTTGACAGGTAGGGGTTTTATGACAGAAGAGACTCTGACTTTGTGTATACTGATTAATGCATGCACAGCACAGAGTACAGTCTTGACACAGGTATGAAGATGAAGATGGAAGCTCTGTCAAAGGGGAGCACTCACATTGCAGCGCTGGAGGTAGATTGCTGGCAAGGCAGGTGTGCCAAAATGTGCTAATATGCTGTTCAACAGCTCCAGGGGGCCCAAAATTGTACCTTTGTGTTAGCAGTTTGCTTCCACGTTAATATCACATTCAGTAGAAATACACAGTATAAGTGAGAATGCACTGGCATATGTAAAATGCTAATATAGTAATAAAAAAAAGGGAATCATTTGAAGAAACAGTGTGCTCAACTTAAATAATTTGCATATAAAACATAAAATAACAAAAATGCAGGGATAAACTGTATCCTGTTGGGGGATACAAAGTATCCGACTGAAACACAGCCAATAGTTGTATCTGAAAATCCTATATAATGTGAGAGAAAACAATAAATAAAAAGTGATAAAATACACATGAGGGAACATATTGAACACATTGATAGCATCTTGAAAGGTAAAAGAAACATCCATTATTTGATAAATACAAGCAAGTACACAACAGCAATATACAGGGCACTGATTTGTGGGTGCTAGGAAGGGTACACAAAGACATCAGAGGAGGAGACTTGCCAAGGAGCTATTTCCATGTAATTTTTGACCCAATATTGGATAGTTTTGTTTTCATGCATTCTTCAACATTTTTACATTAACATTTTTATTTTTTTTAAATTTTCTCCTCTTTTAATAAAAAAAGGATTTTACATTTGCCATGAAAAACTGTATCTCGTCCAGACATACAGAATATCCAAACAGATTATAGCAAACAGCCGTATTTGAAAAGCCATTGTCATGGGAAGCAAAACTAAAATTTTCCAGTATGCCACTAGTGTGGCAAGTGACAAGTGGAAAGTGCTTGCATTAGTACTCCACAAAATAAGAGTCCTTCATTTGTCCAACAGCATAGGTACGTGAGATCCAACTCTGCAATGGTACTTTGCCAGGATGACATTTATGGCCAGCAAGGTCACAGGTCTGGAAGAGAGTCCTGACCACATGCATGCTGATCATGAAAACCTGAGATAACAACACATTTCAAGCACAACTCAGTTCCCTTCATCAGGTTTCTTTGGCACTAGCTTTCAGTCCTATCTTGTACTATCTTAAGGTTGAACCTTCATATACCTTGTTTTTTTAGCATGCTTTATATGTTTCATGACAAGACTGCAGTCTGTACAGGGCAAATAAATAAATACCTCTGGCAGTAAATCTATATACCCTTTACATCTTCCTGTCCAAATTGCACCTTAATTGTTTTTTTTTTTTTTAAAACTGCAAAAACAGCTTTATTAAATGTTGGTAAGAAGTATAAAAAAAATAAGAAATTGGATTTAGTTTATAAAATAAAAATGGACACAAACATTTGTTTATTTGTAAACAACAAATTATATTAAGTGCAAAGGTCAGAAAGTAAAATAATCCCAAACATTTGCTTATTTATAAGAACATGCTATAATAGGTGCAAATGTCATAACTTTTTTTTATTATTAAAAAGGAGTAACAAATGTTAAAAATGTTAAAACATTTTGGAAAACAAGAATATGTAATACTGGGTCAAGTAATAACTTAATCTCTGAATTCAGCTCCCTTATTTTTTAAAAGGTCCTTAATGACCATGTCTCCAATGTAGGTATCTATTTAACAAAGTCCCTTCCTCTGATGTCTTTTTGTACCTTTCATAGTGTCCGCAAACCAGCGCCCTGTATATTGCTGTTGTGTACTTGCTTGTAATGATCAAATAATAGATGTTTCTTTTGCCTTTCAAGATGCTATCAATGTGTTCCCTCATGTGCACTTTATCACTTTTCATTTATTGTTTTCTCTCACATTATAACAGCTTTTCAGATACCACTGTTTGCTGTGTTTTGATCTGATACTTTGTATGCCCTGATGGGATACATTTTTCTCTGCATTTTTTTTTTATTTTCTGTTCAAATGGAAGTTCTTTAATTTGGGCACATTGTGGCTGATTTACTAAAACCGGAGACTGCAACATCTGGTGCAGCTCTGCATAGAAACCAATCAGATTTCATTTTTTTTTTGTTTTTGTCAAAGCTTAATTGAACAAACTGAAGTTAGAATCTGATTGGCTACCATGCAGAGCTGCACCAGATTTTGCACTCTCCAGTTTTAGTAAATCAACCCCACTGTTTCACATCCTTTTGCATTATTTGTTATTTTATTACTATATCACCATTTTACATAATCAAGTGCAAAGTTCCCACAAACATAGATTAGCTCTACCGTTTGGCAAACTATTGTCCCTTAACAGTGAAGTAGCTGGCTGACTTTTATACACTCTTCTTATATTTTTAATCTTTGTAAAGCACTGTTACATCAACAACATTTATATTATCACACGTTTATATATCACACATATACTGTGCTTGTTTCATTACAAAAAATAGCACAATAAGCAATTATTTAAAAATACTTAAATTTGTAAAGAGGAGAGTGCCAAAATATTCAGGTGCAGATATACAGTATGCATTAAAAGACTGACACATTTCAGGGGTTCCAAAGGGCCCCTTTCATCAGGGCCTAACATTGCTGGACTAGAGAAAAAAATCTAAATAGTACCGTTTGGAAGTGATTGGATTAAGATTTGAATTACAGCATAAAAGCATGCAGCAAATGAATATTAGAAATGAGCGGGTACCTATTTCTGACAACTCCCACTTCTGCTCTGCTTGCCTAGGCAATTGAAGAAGAAGCTGGCGTCTCCCCCAAGCACATAACCTCGTGGGACATGTCACCTGTCCCAGAAAACTGTAGGACTGCTTAGAAGGTGCAGTGCTTCTCACGCATTTACAATGGGAAGCGTGTGTGTATATATATATATATATATATATATATATATATATACAGGGGGTCCCCGAGTTACGAACTCGTTAGGGACTGCCCGCCTGTACGGAAGTCGGAAATGTTCGTAAGTCGGCCGCGCATGCGCAGACCGACAAATACGGACATTTCCGGACATTTCCGATGTTCCGTCTAATGCCGTTCTGCGCATGCGCGGCAAATTACGGACATTTACGGCATTTTCCGAGGCTTCATATGGCCGCGCATGTGCAGAACGGCCAGAAGACGGCAAAAAACAGCGAAAAATTGCGGAGGGCCCCCGTAGCGGCCCGTTCGTAAGTAGGTGTTGTTCGTAGGTCGGGCGTTCGTAAGTCGGGGACCACCTGTATAAAACATTTTTTAACTGAACTTCCTCTTTACATTTTTCATCCAGGCGTGGTTCACTAATCCACCCTAGTTTGTTTTTTTGGTATTGGGTGATTGGGTGCCTATGTCATTGTACCCAATCCACAAGCACACCCACTGCAGGTCCCTTGCAGACTCTCATGTACTGAAAGCCTGATTTAAATATTGCAATTTACACTAGTACTAAGACTAGTACTAAGACATGTTCCTGGCTACAAAATGATCCAGACCTGCCTTTGAACTTTGAATGGAACTGGTAAAAGATAAAGGAGTTTTAACATAAAGTTACACATCTCCCTTTAGTAAGCTATGTCAACTCTAGCTGCAGTGCAGAGGATTAAAGGGGAGCTTAAATAAATCTTGTTGAATGAACATTTTGATTTTAGCACTTCTACAGTGTTTTCTGGATACAATTGGTAATACTTCCCCTAAATGTATGTGAAGGCTGATCTTTTTAAATAAAAACAAATTAGTAAAATATACAAAACCACCAAAGCCACTCTGCATATGACTCTTAAAGCATGTGCACACATCCCAAAACAGCATAAAACTGTCAATGCACACAAATGTGATTTTTTGGGTTCTATTCTGGGTATTTTAAAAATGACAACTAGGTGATGTCATTTCACATGCCATGCTGGTAAATGATGCCTTGCTCTCTGGATGGTAATAGCAATCACTGAACCATACTTTTCTGAACCATATTACATATGTTTTGACTGTGCTATTGCAGGCATTGGGCCTCTTGCAGCATGCATAAGGTGCATGTTTCCTGGGAAAGTATCCTCTCTGAATCTCATTAAAATTACCCTTGCCTTTGCCCATGCAGGACAAGTAAGCAGAGTCGCTTAACTTCCCACCTTCTCAGCATCATATACACTTTCCCTTGCTCCTACACCTTAATGCAGGGGACCAAATTAAAAATTAAGCCCTATGTACAGTAGGCTCCAAACTGACTTGTCAGAGATTACATGGGGGCTTTTGACTCCTTCTGCAAAGTAATATTTTACTTCTAGGCCAATCTTGAGGCACTAGCCCTATCACATACTTACTCATAGCTTGAATTGCCAGGTAGTTAAATGTGCTTGCCATGGCTGAATGGGGAAGTGAAGGAAAAATTAGTAAATATAGCTGGAGGAGGGTTTTAAGGTGCATGTCAGGACCAAAAAAATACATGCATATTTCCTCCCATATTTTATAGCTGTAAAGAATGCCACAATTACAGAAATTACTTACTCATCTACCAGAAATGCACTTTTAACGCAACTCCTACATCCTATTGTAAGATAAGTGTATTTCTGTGGGCTGAAAAAACTTTTTTTCTGACTGAGTGATGTAAGCACTGCCCAGTTTCTTTTGATAAACTTCTCAAACTCTCCCACTCTGCTAATCTCTACAACATAGATTCCTTGCAATAACACAATACATAATGATCAACAACATGACCAATGGTTTTTTTACTAAAACAGGTACAACAAATGGATTTCAGTGCTATAGTCAAAGTTATTTTTTAGGGTTTACATACTTTTTGTTTCCTTTGTCCAGGCAGGCCCAGTCACATTAACAATATAGTCTACATGTTGTTGTCCTGGTTCATGGTTCAACAAAAACTTTCGGGTAAAACATGCCTTTAATAATAAGTGACTTTGCATGAGCTCTTCTGTTTACATTTGTATGCATATCCCTGTCGTCCTACCTATAAATACACATAAACTGAGTGGTTTCTAGTTCACTCAGTTCCAGGGACATGCGGTGAGGTCAGTGACTGGTGAGGAACTGGCTAGTATCAGAGCCAGATACACACAGATTACATACAGTGCGATCGTTAGAGTGAGAGCAATAATTCCAGCACTAGACCCCCTCTGTAACTCTAAACATGTAACCTGTAAAAAAATTTACAGCGTCACCTATGGAGATTTTTAGGTACTGAAGTTTGGCGCAATTCCACAAGTGTGCGCAATTTTAAAGAGTGACATGTTAGGTATCTATTTACTCGGCATACCATCATCTTTCACATTATACAAAAAAATCGGGCTAACTTTAGTGTTATTTTTTTTTTTATTCATGAAACAACCACCATTTTATTCTCTAGGGTGTCTGCTAAATATATATATATATATATATATATATATATATATATATATATATATATATATAATGTTTGGGGGTTCTAAGTAATTTTCTAATTTCTAATCAAATTTTTCTAATTTTCTAAAAAATAATGATTTTTACATGTAGGAGAGAAATGTCAGAATTGGTCTGGGTGGCAAGGGGTTAATTACCATAAGTAAGTAATATACAAATAATTATTATTTATTGTTTTTAAGGTAATTTACTATATTTTCAAAAACTGTACTCAAGCAGGTGGCTTAACAGACAAATTACTGAAGTTTGAAGTTATACCTTCCAACCAGTAATTTCACAGTAAATAAATAAATAATAAATTATTATGTTATAACATATATGTCTTTTAGACACATGCCCCCTTCTATGTTCATGGCAGGTGAGGCTCTGCCTTACCTGCCTCCCCTGACTGCATGCCCCTGCTCACAGAGAAAAAGAAAAGTTGCATAATAATGCTTACCATTAATATTGCTGTACTTTCATAATATATACATAATATACGCAGACAAACAGTAAACCTTTGACCCTGTACCGTATAGTAAACTAAGCCCAGCCTTTAAAACAAGATAAGGTATACTTTACTTTCCAGAGACCTACAGCATGTCTTAAAATTGAACTTTGTTGTAGATCTCTGGTCACCACAGGTATCTGAAATTTACATGTGGTATTCAGCTGGCTCCTACATCACTAAAGGACACAGGGGAAGGCAGGAATAACCACAGTGTGAAGTTAGAGAGCAGATGTTCGATACACCCTAAATTGTTTAATACCACCAGCAGTCAAAAATTTGCATCATGACAGAGTGTTAAGACACGTCACAGGAAAGGTATGTATGCATTAGCTTCAATAACATGCTGGGCTTAGTTTACTGTGCAGCACATAATCAGAGGGTCACTATAAGACTTGATGTATATTTGTATTTACCTCCTAGTATAAGGCACAGCAATTTAAAAAAAAAAGCCCATCCTGTAGGTTCACAGATCACACATCAAGATAGTATGTTTGGTTTTGCTTATTACTTGTTGCATAGGAGTTAAAGTATATCAGCTTGCTGTAGGGGCGTGATTGTTAATGGTGGGATAATATAATTATATATGCCTGCTCTGGACTGTATCATGTTGCTTCTTTTCCAGTAAAGCAAGAATATTTGTGCATAAACATCTCAGGCTGTCCCCATTATATCTGATGATTTTTAACTAACATTGAGTGCAACAATTAATAGATATGCTACTATCTGATTAAAATAGCAGAATCTACTGTCTTTTAAAAATAAAGAGGCTTGTTTTTAACAAATGTAATGATTTATTTTTTCTTGGAGTCATCAGTTACTATGATCAATAAGCAATTAATAGTTTACAGCAAATCAGTAGCAATGACAAAGGTTGTTGCTATTAGGTTGCAAAATATCGGCAAAGGAGGCAGTCAAAGCTTAGCTTTAAGTGCATAATTTGATAGCCCAGTATGCTCAAAAATGTCTATGAAATAGAGACTTTTAATTGGCATAGGTACACCAACTCTATGTTGCAATGACTGGGCCTAGTGATTGGTACAGCTAGAAATGAAGGATCATTCCATATAAAAACAACAATAATGGTTTGCTGTACTCAGCTCACTCAACTACAAAAACAAAAGGGAATGCCACACTTTAATACCACTGTATACGTTTATTGATCATTGGGGCACTCACAGCCCACCTTGGCTTCTTCCCGTGGCACAATTTTCTCCAAACAGATTAAGGGTAGATTTGTAGAGGAGTCTAGATGGGTCATGAGTGGTCACTCAATGTATTTAGCCAACCTGTATTGTGATGCAGCCTCTAATTTTCATGTACAGGAAGTGAATATCAAACAAAGATGTTCTGAATCGATGATCTGTCAGATAATGCAAAATTTGTGCCTGCTGCTGTGCTATGTATTTTTATTATAACAATATATGTAATTATCAGGGGTTTGTTCTAAGCGTCTTCTTCAAGAAAACTGCTTATTTTATGTGGATTGCTTTCAATAATAACTCAGGAACACAATCAGAAACATTGGTCCAAATAAAAAAGAACTTAACATAGCTTCTAATTGTGTCTGTTTCTGAATCTGGGATGTCTGCCAATATACAGATTTAATAATCTCCTAAATAAAATGTGGGAGACAAACTTTGTGTTCACAATCACCATACAACCACAGCCACGACAAGGTAAGAAGAAATGGATTTAATTTTTCTTTCTTGCATGTGTGTTAGAGGTACCAGTAGTATGAGAGCCTATATAAGCAACCCATTCAAATCATGTGCAATAAGGTACACCATAAAGCCTAGTACACACGGGTCAAATGTTGGGTGGCATCGGCCAGTTCAATAGAAACCAGCCAACATTTGGCCCGTGTGTATTGCAGTCCGTCCAACAGAAGCCAGGCATTCAGCCACTTTCTGTCAAAGGGGCATGACAGTAAAAGGTTGTCCAACTGACTCCCAATCAGCGCTCTCAGCCAATGGCTGAGAGCGCTGACCGGAGTGTTCTGGTGGGGGGGCCGTCCCCCTGTCAGAACACAATAGAACAGCAGGGGAGATTGATGTACTAACACCGGATTGTTAGTACAGCGGCTCTAACCTGAGCTGTTTTTTTTTTTAAACCAGCAGTGTGTACTAAGTCTTTGATGCAACTAATGCTTGGTGAATTAAAATGCAAAGATCAGATAATGTTTAAAGTGTATCCAAACCATCTAAAAAATGTTGTATTTTACAGATTACCTTAGATGTGGTGGCCGTATTAGGATTCTTCTGTTTAAGGGCCTTTTGCCTTTTAAATTCAACTGTTAATGCTGCAAATAGTATGCTTTTTTTCACTTTATGTATAGAATGAGCTGTGATTGTTACACAGGCTGAACTTCTAATACCCCTGTCTTTGTTGATCTCTATTATATGATGGATTGATGGGACTAGTAGTTTACAAAAAAAAGATAACATAGTGTCCTTGTTTCTTCAAGTGAGCTGAAAATACAGCATAAATAATATTTTTGGCAAGATCAAGAGGTATTTTCTGTTCTTGCTAAAAATGTTTTTAGCCTTAAAAAAAAAGGAACTACTGATTCCGCTACATTTAAAAACTGTTAATCTGCATTATTATAGTTTTGTTTTCGGATCTAGATAAACTTTAAACCTATTTATCATTTAATCTAAGAGTATACACATCCAGCTGCTTTGAAGAACATCATGGGAGTGAGTGGGGCCTCATTTGTAAGTTTTGCCTAATGCCGCGTACACACGATTGGACTTTTCGACGGACTAGGTCTGACAGTCTTTCCGACGGACTTTGCAGCGGAGGTCCGCCGGACTTTCAAGCGAACGGACTTGCCCACACACGGTCACTCCAAAAGTCAGACGGATTTGAACGTGATGACGTACGATCGGACTAGAATAAGGAAGTTCATATCCAGTAGCCAATATCTGCCCTAGCGTCGGTTTTCATCCGTCGGACTAGCACACAGACGACCGGATTTTTAGACCGGACTCGAGTCCGTCGGAAAGATTTGAAACATGTTTTATTTCTAGGCCCGTCGGAAAGAAAAGTCTGCTGGAGCCCACACACGATCGAATTGTCCAACGGATTCCGGTCCGCCGGACCAAGTCTGCCGGAAAGTCCGATTGTGTGTACGTGGCATAAGGCCTCACAAAGCCCAGAGCCGCCCCTGGCTCAACCTCTCAGTCTGCTACAAACAGAATGTGCCAGCTTGTATTTAAATTGGCTGCTCTGTATGTAGCTTCTGACAGGCTGCGCAAGGAGCCCAGTATCTCTGGAACCATAGGTCGTAGGAACCCCAAATTTGGGGTCTCTATGACCCCAGGTCGCCGAGCTACGACCCTCGAAGCTTGATCATTTTTTTAATATTCATTTTTATATTCATTCTCCCCTGACTGCACGCCACTGCTCAGTTTATAATCAGTCTTAAAATGAACACTAAGCATAGATTTTTTAGATTCATAGAGAAAAAGAAAACTTGGATAATAATGCTTACCATTAATATTGCTGTACTTTCTTAATACATACATAAGCAGACAAACAGTACACCGGTAACCCGGTACCGCATAGTAAACTAAGCCCAGCCTGTAAAACAAGATAAGATATACTTTACTTTCCAGACCTACAGTATGTCTTAAAATATTGTAGATCTCTGGTCACCACAGGTATCTGAAATTTACATGTAGTATTCAGCTGGCTCCTACATCACTAAAGGACACAGGGGCAGGCAGGATTAAACACAGTGTGACATTAGAGAGCAGGTGTTCTAAACACCGTAAAGTGTTTTTTACCTGCAGCAGTCAAAAATCTGCATCATGACAGAGTTTTAAGACACATCACAGGAAAGGTATGTATGCATTATCTTCAATAACATGCTGGGCTTAGTTTACTGTGCAGCACATAATCAGAGGGTCACTATAAAACTTACTGTACATTTGTATTTACCTCTTAATATAAGGCACAGCAATTTCAAAAAAAAAAAAGCCCATTCTGTAGGTTCACAGATCACACATCAAGATAGTATGTTTTGTTTTTGCTTATTACTTGTTGCACAGGAGTTAAAGCATATCAGCTTGCTGTAGGGGCGTGATTGTTAATGGTGGGATAATATAATTATATATGCCTGCTCTGGACTTTATCATGCTGCTTCTTCCAGTAAAGCAAGAATATTGGTGCATAAATATCTTAGGCTGTCTCCTAATATGCCTGCCTTTGTTGATCTCTATCATATGATGGATTGATGGGACTAGTAGTTTACAAAAAAATAAGATAACATTATTTATGCTGTATTTTCAGCTCAATTGAAGAAACAATGACACTATATTTTTGGCAAGATCAAGAGGTATTATCTGTTCTTGCTAAAAATGTTTTTAGCCTGAAAAAAAAGGAACTACTGATTCCACTACATTTAAAAACTGGTAATCTGCATTATTATAGTTTTGTTTTCAGATCTAGATACACTTTAAACCTATTTATCATTTAATCTAAGAGTATACAAATCCAGGTGCTTTGAAGAACATCAAAGCACCTGGATGCTTTGATATTAAAGTCAAGTATCAAAACCATAATAAAGGACTTTAAAGGGATTTTCAGGTTGGTTTCAACTCAAAAGTTACTGGTGGGTTACGGTAATTAGATTCTGTAGAAGATGTAATGGGCTCATATAAAGGATAGGAGAATAGTTTCATATGTTTTGTAAAGCATTGTTTAGGCATTATCGGACCTTAAACATAAGAGAAACATCAGCAAAATTTGTAGGACATATCTCCTCCTCCACTTCATCTGTTGCAGCTACTCTCTTCAGTTACTGACTGACAAAATGACAGCCGGGTTTGTCTATGTATTACTATCAATAATTACATTTTTTTTTTTTATGTGTCTTTGTTTGTTATTTTTTCTATATTGTATAAAAAAGTGCAAAACTCGAAAAAGCCCCTTTATTCATTTGCAAATAACTTTGACAATCTTTGTACCAAAAACATAATTGTAGAGTCGTTTAAATGGGACAAATTATAAAGTAAAAGGTATACTATTTGCAGTAAAACTTCATTCTTTAATGGCTCTTTCAAACAGTGCCACATCCCGAAAAAGCTCAGTTTTAGCAGACGGTTGTCAGTTCAGGTGCAGTGAGGTTGCAATTTGATGCTGGTGTCAGCACACAGCACTGTTTACTTTTTCTTTTAACTTTACTGTGACACTTCATTCATGTTTCTGCACAGCAGAAATTGTTGCCTTAGCGATGAAGTGGCAATCCGGGGCAAAATGCAGGCCATGGCGCTGTGCGCATGTGTAAATGAACCACCAAAACTAACACTAGTCAAAATAGGCCAAACTGTTACATAGAAAATAAAATCATTTTTTACAACAGTAACATCGTACACAGATAGATATTAGTGCCATTAGGGAGAGGGGAGTGTCTCCACCCGCACACCCCACAGGGTGCTAGACTGTGTCCGGGCGGAGGCAAATCCCGCCTCCGTATACTACAACTTACCCAACTTAAGTAATAAACAAAGTCATGGATGTAGTGTCTTAGTTAATTTGTCAGATTGGAACCAGTCTGTCCATTGTTGCCATTTACGTAGAATACCCTCTTTGCTATGGTGTCTTAGAGTCAGAGTAGTTTCATGGGTAAAGTGTTCGTGCGTGGTGTTGATCACCTCTCGGAGGCAGGGGGGGTCTGAGGTTTTCCATTTCCTAGTTATGCAGAGGCGAGCCGCTAATAGTATGTGAGTGATGATGTATCTAGACGGGTTGGGGAATTTATCTGTGTTTAGAGAAAGTAATGCCAGCGATGGTTGTTTTTCAACTGTTGTGCCCGTCACTTCGGAGAGCAATTGAAAAACTGAGTGCCAAAAGAGGGAGAGCTTGGGGCATGCCCAGAATGTGTGGAGGAGGTCACCAGGGTGGCCACAAAGCCTCCAGCAGGAGCCATCCTCTGTCGTGATGAATTTTGACAGTCTGGCGGGGGTCAGGTACCAACGATATGTCAGTTTGTATGCGAGTTCCCAGAGAGTGGAGCAGCTAGTGGCTTTGTATACCGATTGGACTGCTTTTTCCCATTGATCTAGGGTGAAGGTTTGTTGTAGATCTTTTTCCCATCTAACGAGAGCGAGAGAGGTAGAGAATGTTGTTTTGGATTGGAGTAAGTTATAGAACATAGTAATGCCCTTTTTGTGTGTGGTAGGGGATTTCAAGTATATCCAAGCAGGTTGGGGTATTTTACACACCTGTGAGGAAAGTGATTGGAGGCAGTGTTGAGTGCGTATGTGTAGGAATACATCTGCGTTGGGAAGTTGGTACTCATTCTGTAATGTCGGGAAAGACTTGGGTTTATCTCCATCTAGGAGGTCAGATATGTATGTGATGCCTTTGTCTTTCCATTTGGAGTAGGAGGTTGAGAACATCAACCTTTGTAAGGCTTCAATTGGGATTTGGACTACAGCTCGGGCTTGGTGATTTGAGGTGTTCTGTAAGAATTTGGCCCAAGACTTTATGGTTGCTACAATTGTTGGTGAACAATGTGGGGGCATTTTCGCTCCTAGAGTGTTGGCAAAAATTAGTGAGGACAGGGAGGTGCTTTGGACTAGGGATGATTCAATCTTCCTCCAGATAGTGTAAGGGGGGTCTGGCAGGAACCATTCTCTCGATTGTGTGAGAACAGACGCTATGCAATAATCTTGGAAGTTAACAAGACCGAGACCTCCATACATTCGATGTTTGGCTAATTGATAGTGGGCGCATCTCGGTTTTTTGTCTTTCCAGAGGAATTTGGACAGTATCGATTGAAGTGAGTTGAGGTAGCTGATAGGCAGGGGAATGGGTAATGTGCGAAAGAAGTAGAGTATCTGGGGGAGATGTAGCATTTTAAATGCCGCCAAGCGACCAAGCCATGAGAATTCAAAGGACGCCAGTCTAGCAAGATCCGTCTGTAATTTAGATCGGGCTGGTAAATAGTTAGCTGCGAACAGAGCTTTTGTAGAAGCGGTTAGATTGATGCCCAGGTACGCAATGCTATGTTCCGCCCATATGTAAGGAAAACGATGTTTGAGGCGATTGCAGGTGATAGAGTCAAGACCCAGGTTAAGTATGTAAGATTTAGTCTCATTGGCTTTATAATACGACACTTCACCAAACCATGCTAGCGTCCTTTGAATCTCTGGGAGAGATTTGTCAGGGTCAGTGATCATGAGGATCACGTCGTCAGCAAATAAACTTATTTTGTGTTCTAGACCTGCTAAGGTGATGCCAGATATTTGTTTGTTGGATCTTATGCTTTCCGCCAATGGTTCCATGACTAGGTTAAATATGATGGGTGAAAGTGGGCAGCCTTGTCTCGTGCCATTCGAGATCTTGAATGGTAAGGAGAGAGTGTCCGCTGAAAACACTCGGGCTGAGGGTTGGGAATAAAGAGCCATTATCGCTTTGTGCATGGTGCCAGTGATTCCAAACTTGAGTAGTACTGCAGAGATATAACACCAGTGCACCCTATCGAATGCCTTCTCGGCGTCTAGGGATAGGAGGAGTGAGGGCAATTTGTTTTTTTCTGCGTGATGAATAATATTTATCATCCGACGGGTTGCATCAGAGGCTTGGCGGCCCCTGGTGAAACCCGATTGGTCTTGAGATATGAGGGTGGGGAGGATATTTTCTAGTCTAGTGGCAATGAGTTTGGCGTAGATCTTTAAGTCTAGATTAAGCAATGAGATGGGGCGAAAGTTTTTCGGGGTTGTGGGTTCTTTACCTGGTTTGGGAAGGGTAATTATCATTGCTGTGAGCATTTCAGCAGGGAACGAGGAGGAGTTCGCTGATACATTAAATGTTTGGCATAGTGTGGGGGCAAGGATATGTTTAAATTTTTTAAAGTATTCTGCAGTGAAGCCGTCAGGTCCAGGGGATTTCCGACAGGGGAGTTTGTCTATTGCTGCTATAATTTCTGTGGTGGTAAATGGATCATTTAGGGAAGAGAGTTGATCAGGGGTGACCGAGGGGAGGTTTACACTATCAAGAAATGCTTGGATCTTTGCTTGTGAGGGTTGGGGAATGGAGGAGTCATTTCTAAGATTATATAGATCAGCGTAGTAGGCGCTGAATGCGTCTGCTATTGAGTTGGGCTTGAGAAGTTTTTCATTTGTGTGAGGATGAAATAGGTGAGGGATTTTTGTTTTGTTCCTGTGACCTTTAATTCTTCGGGACATAGCTTTCCCCGCTTTATTTCCTGTAGTGTAGGAAGTGGCTTTGAGGATCTTGTATATTTTCTCGTATTTGGTGAGGAGAAGTGAGCGTAATTCATGTCTAAGTGTAAATATTTTCGTTTGTAAGGAAGGAGAGGGGTTAGTCTTATTGAGAAGTTCAGTCGCTGAAATGGCAGTCGTGAGTTCGTCTAGTCGTTGAGTTTTCTGTTTCTTTGCTCTGGCTCCCATTTGTAAAAATACCCCCCTTATAACTGCCTTATGGGCGTTCCACACCACCAGCGGGTCAGACACTGACATTTGGTTAAGGGAAAAATATTCTTCTAGCTGAGTTTTGATGGGCGTATAATAGCAGGGGGTGTCAAGCAGACAGTTGTTAGCTCTCCAGATGTAGGAGTTAGGTTGGGGTGAATTGTCATTGATGGTGACACTAATGGGGGAGTGGTCTGACCAGGTGGTGGTGTGGATAGAGGCGTCTGTTACTCTTTGTAATAGCCAACTGTCAGCTAAAAACAAGTCAATTCGTGAGTAGGTGTTATGACGCGACGAAAGGAAAGTGAAGTCCCGTTCGCTCGCATGACAACACCTCCACACATCAAACAAGTTATTGGTAGAAATAAAGTTATCTAGGGAAAGAGATTGTCTTTTGGGAACTGCAGTAGAGTCCAATGAGACGTTAGGGACCAAGTTAAAGTCCCCGCAGAGCAGAAGATGTCCTTTCTGGAGTTTCCGAGCTGCTCTCAATGTTTTCCTGAGGAAGGGTATTTGGCCCTGGTTTGGAGCGTAAATAGAAGTGATGATGTAGTCAATGTTGTTCAAGGAACAGTGCAGAAAAATGTACCGTCCGTTGGGGTCTGTGATACATTGGTGCAGTTTGAAGAGGACAGTGTCTCTGATTGCGATCATTACTCCACGTTGCTTCTTGGAGTAAGATGATTGGAACACATGTGGAAATTGTCTGTGCTTGCAGGTGGGGGAGGAATTTATGTCAAAGTGAGTTTCCTGAACGCAGATTACATCACAATTGTGGGTTAGAGCAGATTTCCATAGGGATAAGCGTTTCGCTGGGTGGTTCAGACCATTAGCGTTGAGGGATAGGATAGTAATCCCCATGTTGTGTCTTAGGAGTGGTGAGGTGCAAAATTAGTACTCACAGTTATCGCTGTATCCGGTTTGGGACTCGTTGGTTCAGTCTAGGCGGACGACCTTGCTCACGGAGGGTCACTCGAGTAAAGTACTTGTGAAGTAAGGTGAACAGGTGAAATTTGTGGGTTATTGGCGTGCTGGAGGAGAAAAGCTGATTAGTATACAAGTCAACAAATTATGAGTGGGTTACGTGAGTCTATTGTGCTTAGGCTCATGGAACAAGGGCCTATTTCCCTCTGGTTGGGTTTCCAGAACGATAGGAACTGGGAGTTGCTGATGTGCAAATCAGAGAAAGGAGGAACAAGTTCCGATTCGTTGGGGTCAATATAGTGCCAGTAGTTAAGCCTGTAAAGCACTGCAAAAAATATGGAACACAAAATAAAGGATAAGAATACAGGTAGAAAAAGAAAATAAAAAAAAGAAGCACTGTTGTGCTATAGTCACACCAGTCAGCAAATTAAGGCTCAAAAAGAGCGGCTGACCAAAAACAGGGGTAAGTTCAGTAAGCAGGTGGAGGGTCGCATGGGCAGACCGGACTTCAAAATGCATTACTTGTAGCAATATGGGCCAACATATCAGTGGTGGTTACGATTGGATTTTTCCTTATGCGGACCAAAGGAGAAGGGGTTCGGACCCTTTTGTGGTTCAGGGTGGAGCTGTTGGGGGTCAGGAAGGATTCCCCATGCGTGGAGCAGTTTCAGGCCGCCTTCCAAAGTGGAGATGGCGTGAGGGATGCCATTGTGCGTAGCCAGGATTGTGGCAGGGTGGCGCCACTTGTACGTAATTTGGTGGTTGTTCATCGCCTTAGTGATCGTTTTGAGCTGCCTCCTCATCTGGAGAGTGTATTGCGACAAATCGGCGTATAGCTGAATGTCTGCGTATGGTGGCGGGAGTGGGGACATTTCTCTTGCCTTCCTCAGAATTTGCTCTTTAGCTTGGTAGAAATGTACCCGTAGGAGCACATCTCTAGGGATGTCAGCCTCAAGATGGCGGGGTTTGGGCAACCTGTGGATTCTGTCAATAGTGAGTTCAATGGGAGTTAGTTCCGGGAGCATGCTAGAGAACATGGTGTTCGCGTAGTTATGCAATTCTTTGGGAGGGATCGATTCAGGAATGCCACGAATTTTTACATTATTGCGTCTGGAGCGATCCTCGAGGTCTGCGATTTTCGCTTTGATCCAGGTATTATCCTCTTTCTGTTCTGTGTATGCATCTACCAGATCATTTACAGTCTCAGTACAGTCCTCCATTTTGTTTTCTATGAACTGCATTCTATTATCCATGTGTTTCATTTCTAGGGAGAATCTGTTAATCAGTGCTGACAGGTTTGTCATGAGGGAGGATTGTAGGGATAGTAGCATATCCTTCATGGTAGTGTCAAGTACAGGTTGGCCAGAGGTAGGGAATTGTGCAATAGAGGATTGTAGTGAGGAGATGGCGTTGTCATTGTGTAATGCTGTACTCACTGTGTCAGCGGCCTGCTCGGATACATCCATCCGCATCTTCGATTTGGCTGGACTTTGGGAGGCCAGGGGATCAGGTGAGGAGGCAGCTGGGAAGGGGGATGAGAATCCATCTCTCATTTCTGGTGGATGCGGTCCAGGGGGGTCGGTGTAGCTCAGGGCCTGTCGTGCTGATCCGCCGCCGGCGCCATCTTGGGCCTTGTGTTGTGAGCGGCGCGGCTGGAAGGAGAAGGCTTCCAGCCTTTTCGGTCCTTTTTCCTGCATCCGTTTGCGGGACATCGGTGCGGCGGAGTGTGGGGAGGAAGATTGCGGTATCGCAGGGTCTGATGGTGGGTGCTGTGGGGCCCGTGAGTCGCTGTGTTCCGGTCTGCTGTGCGGAGCTCACAGCTCAAGCGTCCATACTTGTGTGCGCGCAAGCCACGCCCAATAAAATATTTTTTTACAACAATATTTTCAAAAGAGAGCGTAGTTTGCCACATTCCCCAGAAAAAAAATGTATTACTTTATATTTTGTTATCTTAAGTAATGGTAAAGATATCGCTGAATAAAGAGACCCATAGTGAAAATTTTAAAATTGCTTTCGTGTTCGTAGGATACGAGAGTTGAAGTGGTCCAAAGTGAGTGAGTGGAAATTGCGTTATGTGGGATTGCTTGCTTGTTTCTAATATGTCTTGGGTACATCAGTGGCAGCGTTTTCTTGAAGTTGTTTGGTCTCTACCACTCCTGCAAGGTTATAATGGATGTACCAGTCTTTCAGATATTCCCTCCTCAATTATGTGTCCTCAATTATGTGTTTGTTCTAAAGATTATTTTAGTGACTTGGGAGACCATCATTTTGCTTGTCTTAGGACTGGCAGTTTCAAAAAGCTAAGAATTCTGATGGAGATATCTTACAACTGAGAACCTGAGTGATAGAAGGGGCAAATACTCTGGTAACTATGCAAATATGCAGAAAAAATGGAAGTGTAAAAAAAAATAAGAAGGAAACAGAAGGATAAATTACTGATCATTAAGATTATTTTTTACCAGGTAACACAAATATTTGTAGCTAATGATTAAGAGAGCAGTATGTGAAGTGTACATATTCAAAATAATTTAGATGATATTTAGGGGACCCTGTCAGTCTTTGGAAGGAACCACAGTGCTTGGCAGAGGACATGTTATCCAACACAGAGATTAGCAATGTCCGAAACTCTTCAAGAGTGAATATTTAACATCTCACCTGCCTTTAAGGTAGGTATGCACTGTTTTTTTTTTTAGGGGGCCTCGATTTGAAATGTTTATAACAGGGTCACTTTGTAGCTAAACTTTAAGCAGATATAATAGACACAAATGAATGCAGTTCTGTAATCATGAACGCATTATTAAATGTGCTCTTAAAATGGAAGCAGTGTACGTACTTGAATCTGACCTGGTATCAGCCCCTTACAATCCTGTAAAGCAGAGCTGGATATTTATTGTGTGGACAAGAAGCATGCTTATAGGAAGAGAAAGCAAAGGGACAGAGACATTGACCCATTACTGTACTACTTGTCCTTTTACTGTACAATGAGTGACTGGGGCAGGTTCAGGGTGACCTGGGCTCAAAAGAAGTGGATTGAATGATGCTGACATCAAAAAAGTATTGCACCAATAGCTGTATTTGTGGTTTATCTTTTATAAGCTATTTATTTTTATCTTGTTCATTTCTCAGAAGTTCTGCTTTAAATACATCTAGTACAGCTGTTAAGTTACCTTAAAATGTCAAGACTGTAAGAAAGCAAATAATAGGTGCATTTCAAAATAAAAGTATAACCTGTACATGACCACATTTTGTGTGTGCCTGTACTAACTAGAAAATATGTGGCTGTCTTTTTATACATTTAATAAGCTAGTGTGCTGCTGCTGGGGTTTAAGTGGCATGTGCTGGCAGCACCCTGTAGAACACCACAGAGCGCAGTGGTCCAGGTCTCCAGTAGTGAACTTCACCTCCCAGCAAAGTGCTTCAATCAACAGTGCTCACGCTCTCAGTCAATGGCGCAGGGAGCATGAACACTGTTGATTGGAGCACTGTACTGGAGGTATATCAAGCTTCTGAAGACCCATGTCAATGCGCTGTGCAGAGTTCTAGGTCCCTAACATACTGTCAGCACAGAACAATTTAATCCTAGCTAAAGAACACTAGTTCATTAAAACATAAAAATGACACCCACATCTATTGATCATTTTGTAGCCTGACTCCACTGCAGTAGTAAAAAAGGAAGCTTAATTTTAACAAAGTTTGCAGTATTTTACATGAAAAGGTCAGTTTGTTACAAGTAATGCACATACTTTCATTCTTACTACAATTACCAGTCTCTCACTGGTGTTACTTGTGAAGTTGTTTGAAATATTTGTTGGGGAGAGCAGAAAAGGGAGCCATTTGAGGCGAAAATAAAAAAAAATTATCCATAAAATTATGGGTTTACAGTGAGTAAACATATTACATGAAAAAAAAGTCGTAATGCAATATTTATGTATGGAGACAAATTATAAGATAAAATAGTAAACACAGTTAAAACAACTCATGCAGGTTAGTGAATTGTTCCTAATGTGCTTTGTATACCTTGCACAATATGCCATATAAATCAATATGGTACAGGGGAGAGATGGTTTGGCAAAAATCAATACTACATTTAAAATTCAACAGCCACTATATACAGCTTTTTGACCATAAAAACAGCTTGACACCAACAGTAAAATGTACATTACTATTAAAAAAAATAAAATTTACAGCAGCATAACACAAATATAGAGAATGCATGGGCTGGTATTTTTTTCTGTCGTGCAGGTGCTAATACTAAAATACAGCGATGGTGTATGCCTCATTGACATGCTGACATGGAGCATGCTCTCGGGCATCTAGTGCTTCCTATGCTTTTTTTCTATAGTGTCCAAGATGTGTATGCCTTATTTTCCATTGTGTCCAGAAGTGTTTATGCTCATATTTTCTATGGCATGTAGTTTTATTTGCTCATGTTTGCACCTGGCGTTTAGTGATTTGTATGCCATGTTATTCCTTTGATGTTTGTGTCCTTACCCCCTGACATGTAGAAAAAATTGAACATATGAGGCTGATTCACTTCATTAGTCTCCAATGGGCAAGTGTTAGACAGATTGACAAAAGCAGGAGCACAACAGGGAGAGAACACTGTCATCCTATAACAGGTAGTGTGGAGCTACAAGTTGAGCTACATGTCTCCCTTTAAGACTTGTAGTTTTAAAATGGCTGTAGATCTTTGTATATGCCGTATATGCAATGAGAATCATTTACTAAGGGATCTGAGAATTTTCACACAGTAAATGTTTTAATATTAACTCAAACGTACTTTAAATTTGTCAGCTGGAGGCACAGGTTACATAGCCATGCTCCCTCTAATGCCTGTCTGTGGAAATCATAACTATAGCGAGTATAGCCTCCCATAAGGCCAGGGGTGGACAATTTCTCATGGTTCAGTGTTCTATGACACATTTTAGACTATTTCTGTGTATCATCAATAAAAACCTGACGATGTATTTAACCCTACCATGATGTGTCCAAAAAAAATTGCATATATATATATATATATATATATATATATGCAGAGTTCTACTTTTATTGATTTTTTATAAACAAGGCAAACTCTGCTGTCATGCTGTGCAAGCAATGTATAATGTAGCAGGTGTTCAGACATTTAGCTGCTTCTTAGAGTTTCGCAAGCTGAATCAGAGGCAGCTGAGTGCCCATTGTAGCTTATACGCCAATTAGTGAGACTGTATTCTGTAATCTGTTTGTTGTGATTTGCATACAGCATTTGCAGTTCATTTTTAAACATAAAGTTTTATGAACTCACTTAAAGATGACTAAAATGTTGCAAATATTTTACCAGTCTGTGATTAAAGAGAATGTTCAAGCAATTTTAAAAGTTTTTATTTTAGAATCGGTATCAATTCTTCTTATCAATGTGCTTTTCTTATAAAATGTGCTATTGACACCAGAATAAAATATAGCAATTCTAGCACTTCTGATGCCACCATGGCTCAAAGAGTGCTCTGAAGTTGGGACACAGTGATATTAGCTTCTCTCCACCTCTTCCTTCATCTATAGAGACTGATTGACAGCATAATACCTTATACCAGCAGGCTTAATGGGAAAAAATGTACAGATTGCTGTACCAACACATCTGATGTTAGTGCGGTGATCTCCCTAGTATACTGTTGTGTTTTGACAAGAGGACTGCCCCCTGGCCAGAACACAGTGATCAGATGCTGGTTTTCCAGTATACCCATTTGAAAGAAGCTGGTGATGAGACCAGCTTCTGTCAGTCGAGTAGCTGTACACACGGGCCGAAAGTTATCCTGTTCCTGCTGAACTGACCATTTTCAGACAATTTTCAGCCTGTGTTTACCCAGCTTTACTGTTTCATGTTTACTATGTTGCTCTAAAGGCATTCTAAACCTTCCAAACTGCACATTGTGTATTTTTATCTGAATAAGATGTTCATTGATCACGTTGTTTTGTGGTGTCTTTAGTTGCATTGTACAACTAGCCTATAGAAAAATAAGTCTTCACATTCCGATGTTAAAAATTCCTGTTTGTGTTCAAACATGAGGCATGCCGCATAGCACTGCACAAGTTAATGCATGACTTCTGTCTGTAGTGTGATAACGGACACTTTCTTTAAGGAGACTATGTATCCCACAACCCCTAAGTCTCAAAGTCTAGTGCTTTGCAGGTGAGCGCTAAATAGTAATTAAATCTGAAACAGACACAAACAGATAGAGCGATTAATAGAGAACTCACCATGCTGGAGAGATGTATTCCATCACACTCCTTGATTTGTGATGTGACACAAAAGAAAGGGCAAGGGCATTAATTGGACAGTGTGTGACCTGAAACAAGACATTACCTGTCCATAGGTACAAGCTTGGTGAATGAATATGTGTTGGCTGCACTCATTTTTCAGGCTTTTTTGTTTTATTTTCAACTAGTGATTCTTTCAGTAACACACCTCTTGTGCTAGTATGACAATGCTTACTCACCTACTATTCCAGAACAACAGAAAGAGGATAGGACTGCTGGAAACTCCCCTTATCCTTTTGTCCTTAAAGTGTTACTAAAGGCCCTTTTTTTTTTTTTATAAAATAACAAACATGTTATACTTACCTTCTCTGTGCAGTGGTATTGCTTAGAGCAGCCCTGATCCTCCTCTTGTTGGGTCCCTGGTGGCGATCTCAACTCCTCCTCTTCTTCTTGGGACTGCCATAGCCAGCTGCTAGTCCCTGCGCGCCCTAGACTAACACAGCATAACCCACTTCCTCCTCACTGCATTTGATTGACAGCAGCAAAAGCCAATGGATCCTGCTGCTGCTCGAATGCTGTGTAAAGAGGAAAAGAGAGGGGAATAGATGCAACCATGCACAGCACTGATCTCTTCTCCCCTCTCTTCCCCTCCACACAGGTTGAAAGCCCAGGAATTTATCAGCTGACTAGATTTCTGGAAGGGTCAACAAGCATTTTTATCAAACAGATAAACACTTTCAACTGTGTATGTTGCAGACCAAAAGGGACCAAATAAGTGAAGTTCATATTTGGGGTTTAAATAATTTTAAAAGAAAATGAAGGAACTCTGCAAAGGCCTTGAAACTTGTTCACAATAAAAAAGGTTAAAAGAACATCACTGGAGTTCTAGTGATTTTCTTAATTTCTACTTGGATATACAAAAGCGGATATACCACAACACCATTTTTTCATAGTAATTTCAAGTACCTATTTTTTATACTGGTCTAGTGCTGTATAGATTGCAGCTCACACATCAACTTTAGATGCATAGAAAATCTGCACCCTGTGTCATGTGATTACAGCCTCTGCAATTATCCCACCCACTAGGCTGTATTGAATTGTGAAAGTGCTAGCTTGCTAGTCAGTATCCAAATTTATTTTTATAAGGGAAAAATTGTAATGCACATACCCGTACGCTTAATTCTTATGCATTGATTTTAAGCATTTGTTTTCTTTTATAGCCTAGAATTAAAGTTCCTATCTGTAGATCACCTTTTATTTTTAAATAGGCTTGAAGTATTAAATATGCTTCAATGCACTGCAAATAAATTAAATATGCAGGAATAAATTCAGCAAGTTAATAAATGCCTTGATGAGTTCTACTGCAAAAAAAAAAAAAACGTCATATTTTACAACTGCCTCGGATGTAGATAAGAAACAAAGTCAGCAATTACATGCAAGCACAGCTGTGTGTTCATCTGAATTTACAAACTGGTACATAAAACTGCTGAGGTTTTTGAATGAGATGAGTTGTCTGAAATGGCTGTGCAAGGTCACCACTTTCTAAATGCATTGTAATTCAGGGAATTGTGTTGTATTTAAAATTTCCCTTTTTATTGCTATGATGTGTTTATTGCTGTTCTGTTGCTTCAGTCTTTCATTACGTAGTTTGCATTTTTTCATAAAATATTTTAATTCATTTCTTTAAGCCGTATATTTATTTAGAACTGTAGATGCAAATGTTGCAATAGTATTGCATGTTTAATTAATATTTATTCAATTCAAATATCTCAATAAAGCTATAGAAAAACTTTGTGTGCATGCACTTAAAGATTACAACCAAAAACAAAAATAAATTATATTGCAGCTTTCCAATACTTAGATGTGGTGGCTGCATTCGTTTTCTTTTGTTTAGCCTCTTTTTCCTTTATTTTAACCTGGCGATCTGGCCAAAAAACTGACCATACACCAGTAACATTGTACTTGAATTTTTTTTGTTTAATTGCTTTTGTTTGTGCGTTTCTTATTTTAATCATTAGTGGCACAAAAATTTGAAGGAACAGGATGCATTCTTTTTCTCAGATCAAAAAAAATCAATAGTAAATGTGTTTTTTGTTTGGGAAAGTCTATGCATTCTACAATCAAACCAAACACTGGAACCGGCTGCGGATCACACAGGAGCGCTGTGCATCCCTGTTCCCCGTTTCAGGGACAAATCAGGGCCGAATCTATGCCTGAATTCGGCCCTGAAATGGAGCCAAAGATGCACAGCGTTTCTGTGCAGTGCGCTCCGCAGCCGCAATGGAGATATGTGAATCGGCTCCATAGGGAGCCGGTCACATTCTCCTGATATGCGAATTGGATGTGGGTAAACCTGCATCTAATTCGCATAGGTGTGAACCCGGCCTAAAACTAAATGGAATTTTGAAGTACTTTGGAACAACATGTGTCAAGTAATTGAAAGATCTGACATTTTTTGTATAAATATTTGTACAAACGTTTGTTCGAAAAATGTACAAATTTATGGGCAGTTTTGCCATGTCTGTATTTCTTCAATGTCCTTTAACAAACCAATCTGTTCAGCAAAAGTGGCAGGTAGAGGGATGAGACAAACCATTTAACAATGACGGGGGAGCTTACAATGATCAGCTTCAGTCTGAGGCAGATTCAGTGAACATTATTAAAATTTGGGTGCCAAATCTGAACACCCCTGAATTCAATGTAAACCAAATGGTAAAAACAGTTATGAACATTTCCTAGGCTAATAGGCAATGGGTTGTCAATCAAATGGAGCGGGGGGCTGGGCACTGTTCTAGAGAACATGTACTAAAGCAAAAAAAAAAAAGAAATAGAAACAATAAAAATGTGAAATTGCTTTAAAACACATGCCTGGGATATACCCTGACCCTGCTTGTAAAATCCAAGAGGTAGTGGTAGAGGGGCACTGGACACAAATTTTCACAGGTTATCAAAATGTGGACAAAGTCCAGTTGGCCTGTCTTCAGAAGCTCAAGTGCTGTTATAATACAGACCCTGGTTGGTCCTGAGATTTACATAGCTTTGCCAGGTGGCACACCACTCCTCTTAGTACTGCCAACTTTTTGTAGACAGTAAAAGAGCAGCAGCATACTGATCATTTCTTTGCTCATTTTGTTCTTTAGGCAGGCCATACACAATGCAAATTTCTTTGCAGCAACGGCAGGTTGCAGGAAAGAAATTTGCATGATTCCCGCATCAACAATCTCTCCTGCCGGGCCATTGTCTGCTCCAGCTGCTAGCGATAATCGCCAGAGAATCCGGCAGGCTGGTTTTACCCACGTTAAATGATCGATTAACTTGGTACATTCAGCCTGCCCATTAACGATTCTAATCTTGGACAATTCTCGGACAGTTCCTGCTGATCTGGCACATTCCTCTAAAACATTTACATGCAGCAGATACTGAGGATAGAGCATTGATATATTTTGATCATTGGTAATTAAAATTGGCATGCAGCATACCTAATATGTTCCCTTCTTCTTAAAGTCTGAGGTCTGCTGTACAGGGGATTGCAAACATCTGATTTTATGTGAAATGGGGATACTGGATACTGCATTAAAAATACAATTAATGATTTATTATGATTATGATTTATTAATTATTATTTATTAAGGATTTATTCATGAATACAGAGCTATAATAATTTTACTTTTTTAAATATATCCACTCAGAGTTCAGTTTAAAAAAATGACACAAAATAAACTCCAATCTTCATTACAATAGGAACAAAGATAATTGCCTGCCTCTTTTATCCGTCTCCATTGCAACATGTTCAGAATTAAAATTCAGGAGCAATACAGTAATCATTTTGTTTAGATTTTCCCTTCAATGCAGTTGCTCTTAAAAATAAAAATCTCACTTAAACCAATCAAATGAACGTAGTCCAGTTGCTGAATCAATATGATTTTTGATTACATTTTATTGTGTGTGCTAAAGTGGACTGAATTTATCATTAGTTTGTGCTAATAAGGAAAAAGGAAATCATTGTGAAATTGTTATGGAAATACAGTTTAACCACTTCAGCCCCGGACCATTTGGCAGCCAAAGGACCAGAGGTCTTTTTTCAATTTCGCACTGCACTACTTTAACTGGTAATTGCGCGGTCATGCAATTTTGTAACCAAACGAAATTTGCGTCCTTTTCTTCCCACAAATAGAGCTTTCTTTTGATGGTATTTGATTGCCTCTGTGATTTTTATTTTTTGCGATATAAACGGAAAAAGAGCGAAAATTTTGAAAAAAAAAGAGATTTTCTACTTTTTGTTATAAAAAAAATCTAATAAACTCAATTTTAGTCAAACATTTGGGCCAAAATGTATTCAGCCACATGTCTTTAGTAAAAAAAATGCCAATAAGCGTATATTTATTGGTTTGCGCAAAAGTTATAGCGTCTACAAACTAGAGTACATTTTCTGGAATTTACACCGCTTTTAATTTATGACTGCCTATTTCATTTCTTGAGGTGCTAAAATGGCAGAGAAGTACAAAACCCCCCCAAATGACCCCATTTTGGAAAGTAGACACCCCAAGCTATTTGCTGAGAGGCATGTTGAGCCCATTGAATATTTTTTTTTTTAGTCCCAAGTGATTGAATAAAGACAAAAATAAAAAAGATTTTTTTTTTTTTCAAAAAGTTGTCACTAAATGATATATTGCTCACACATGCCATAGTTATATGTGGAATTGCACCCCAAAATACATTTTGCTGCTTCTCCTGAGTATGGGGATACCACATGTGTGGGACTTTTTGGGAGCCTAGCCGCGTACGGGGCCCCGAAACCCAAGCACCGCCTTCAGGATTTCTAAGGGTGCAAATTTTTGATTTCACTCCTCACTACCTATCACCGTTTCGAAGGCCATAAAATGCCAAAATAGCACAAAACCCCCCCCAAATGACCCCATTTTGGAAAGTAGACACCCCAAGCTATTTGTTGAGAGGCATGGTGAGTATTTTACAGCTCTCATTTGTTTTTGAAAATGAAGAAAGTAAAGAAAAAAAAAAAATTTTTTTCTTTTTTCAATTTTCAAAACTTTGTGACAAAAGCGAGATCTGCAAAATACTCACAATACCTCTCAGCAAATAGCTTGGGGTGTCTACTTTCCAAAATGGGGTCATTTTGGGGGGTTTTATGCCATCTGGGCATTCCATGGCCTCCGAAACTGTGATTGGCAGTGAGAAGTGAAATAAAAAAATTACACCCTTAGAAAGCCTGAAGGCGGTGATTGGTTTTTGGGGTTCCGTACGCAGCTAGGCTCCCAAAAAGTCCCACACATGTGGTATCCCCGTACTCAGGAGAAGCAACAGAATGTATTTTGGGGTGTATTTCCACATATGCCCATGACATGTTTGAGCAATATATCATTTAGTGACAACTTTTTGTAAAAAAAATATATATATTTTTTTTTTTTTTCATTATTCAATCTCTTGGGACAAAAAAAAAAAATATTTAATGGGCTCAACATTGCTCTCAGCAAATAGCTTGGGGTGTCTACTTTCCAAAATGGGGTCATTTGGGGGGGGTTTGAACTGTCCTGGCATTTTATGCACAACATTTAGAAGCCTATGTCACACGTCACCCACTCTTCTAACCACTTGTAGACAAAGCCCTTTCTGACACTTTTTGTTTACATGAAAACATATTTTTTTTTTGCAAGAAAATTACGTTGAACCCCCAAACACTATATATATTGTTAAAGCAAAGGCCCTACAGATTAAAATGGTGGGTGTTGCATTTTTTTTTTCCACACAGTATTTGCGCAGCGATTTTTCAAACGCATTTTTTGTGGAAAAAATACACTTTTTTTTATTTTAATGCACTAAAACACACTATATTGCTCAAATTTTTGATGAAATAAAAAATATGATCTTAGGCCGAGTACATGGATACCAAACACGACATGCTTTAAAATTGCGCACAAACACGCAGTGGCGACAAACTACATACATTTTTAAAAGCCTTTAAAAGCCTTTACATGATACCACATTAGATTCACGGAGGAGGTCTACTGCTAAAATTACTGCCCTCGATCTGACCTTCGCGGTGATACCTCACATGCATGGTGCAATTGCTGTTTACATATGACGCCAGACCAACGCTTGTGTACGCCTTTGCGCAAGAGAAGGGGGGGCAGGGGTGCTTTTTTTTTTTTTTTTTGTTTTTTTTTTTTTTATTTAGCTTTTTTATTTTATTTTTAAACTGTTCCTTCCATTTTTTTTCTTTGTTATGATTTTTATTGTTATCTCAGGGAATGTAAATATCCCCTATGATAGCAATAGGCAGTGACAGGTACTCTTTTTTTGAAAAAATTGGGGTCTATTAGACCCTAGATCTTTCCTCTGCCCTCAAAGCATCTGACCACACCAAGATTGGTGTGATAAAATGCTTTCCCAATTTCCCAATGGCGCGGTTTATATCCGGGAGGGGGGACATTCCCTCCCACTGCTTGTAAAAGCAGTCTAGAGGCTAATTACCCGCTAGAATTGCTTTTACATGAAAGCCGATCACTGGCTGAAAAGAATGATACCAAGATGATACCTAAACCTGCAGGCATCATTCTGGTATAACCATTCAAAGTCCAGCAACATACTGGACATATATTGTAATCTTTTTTTTTTTCATGCAGCCTCTTGGCTGAACGAAAAAAAGAGATTGATTGGTGGGTATGCCCACCATTAGAATACCTCCCTTCATCCACCCACTTCTAATGATGGGCATACATGCACCATTTATATATGCCGATGCATGGGGGCATCCTCCCGCAAAAGTTATGCCGTGTACACACGGTCGGAATTTCGACCGTATGTACGTGGCATTAGGAGCCAATCGCTCCCCCCCCCTGCTGCCCCCATGCTTCGGCATCTATGCTCTTTTTTTTAACTGTGGTGGTGAAATCACCTCCTACAGCGTTGGAGTCGCGGCTTTATGTATCGTGGGAGCAAACGCTGTTGCTGTCAAGATAAATAAATCCGCGTTGCAACTGAATGGCGCACCTGAAAACAAAAAAATGCTCAACACTAAAACACACAGTAAACAAAATTACATACCTGAAAAGCAAGCATGATAAAACATAATAAAACATAATAAAACATAATAAAACATTGCAGAATAGAATGGAGTAAAAAAAGAGCAACAATAGAGAGAGAATAGAGTGAGAGAGAGAACAATAAAACGACAACTATTTTATTTTTTTTTATTTTTTTTTTTGAGATTCACAGGTAAAAAAGCTCCTGACTGAAGCGACTGAATCAAAACGCTACCACAAAAAAAATGTTAGCGATCGCAGGGATCAGGCCTGACTCTGCGAACGCTGCAGTTATGTGTGCTTAGTGTTTTGTAAGTGACAGTGATCGATCGATACTGCACTTGGGTGGGCTGGGCTGGGCGGAGGGGAAAACGCAGGTGCTAGCAGGTATCTGGGCTGATCCCGCTAACAATGCGTTTTTTTTTGGAACCCTAAACTGCTGGGACGCTAGTATAGATCTGATCAGATCAGATATTGATCTGTTCAGATACTGTGCCACTAAGGGAGGTGTATGCTTTGTGCGTGGGTGTTTGCGGTACTGGCACTAACCTGGGGCGACGCAGACCTTATTTGACCCTAAAACCTAATTGATATCACCCGCCGGGCGATCAGGGGGTTAACCGTTATTGGGTAATAAATGGCGGGTGCCCTGACAGTATAAAAAACAAGCTAACTAACCAGCGTCACCCGTAACAGTAATACAAAAAAAAACTGGTTACCTAGCGACACTAATGCAGCGATCAGAAAAACGATCGCTTAGTGACACTGGCAAAAGGGGGTGAAAGGGTTAACTAGGGGCAATCAGGGGGTTAAACCTTTATTAGGTAATATATGGGGGTACCTGACGCTATATAAAAACCTGACGGGGAACCTAAATAACGAAATAACTAACTGGCTAACCAGCGTCACCAGTGACAGTTATACAGTGATCACTGGTGAAAGGGTTAACTCTAGGGGCAATCAGGGGGTTAAAACCTTTATTTAGGTTGTAATATGGGGGTACCTGACCTATAAACCTATTTATGAACCTATATAAACATGGCGGTTACCTAAAAAAAAAAAATGGTTACCTAGCGACACTAATGCAGCGATCAGAAAAACGATCGCTTAGTGACACTGGCAAAAGGGGTGAAAGGGTTAACTAGGGGCAATCAGGGGGTTAAAACCTTTATTAGGTAATATATGGGGGTACCTGACGCTATATAAAAACCTGACGGGGAACCTAAATAACGAAATAACTAACTGGCTAACCAGCGTCACCAGTGACAGTTATACTGTGATCACTGGTGAAAGGGTTAACTCTAGGGGCAATCAGGGGGTTAAAACCTTTATTTAGGTTGTAATATGGGGGTACCTGACCTATAAACCTATTTATGAACCTATATAAACATGGCGGTTACCTAAAAAAAAAAAATGGTTACCTAGCGACAGCAGTGACACTAATACAGCGATCAGAAAAACGATCGCTTAGTGACACTGGCAAAAGGGGGTGAAAGGGTTACCTGGGGGGGCAATCAAGGGGTTAAACCTTTATTAGGGGGGGGTGGGGGGCTACCTTGGACCTAAAACTAACTGCCCTGACAGTTATTACAGTCACACTGACACTAAATGCAGTGATCAGTAAAAAAATGATCACTGCAATTAGTGACACTGTGACTGGGGGGGGAGGGGGTGATCTGGGGGGTGATCAGGGGGTGACAGGGGGGTGTTTTGTGTGCCTATGTGTACTGGTGTCAGTGTACTGTTTGTGCACTAACCTTTAGATGTTCACAGCTCGGCGTTCCGGTCACATAGACCGGCGCACCGAGCGTGACATCACTTCCTCTGCCTGTGTTTTGATTGACACAGACAGAGGAAGCATCTGATTCGCCAGGAGCGATCGCGAGGGGGTGGCCAGAAACCACTGGCCGTCCCCTCATCCCGGATCGCTCCTGAAGCGATCCCGACCGTCCCCGCCGGCCGGGGGGGGTCCGATCGGACCCCCCACCCGCCGGAAGAATGGCACGTACAGGTACGTGGTTCTGCCTGTACGTGCCATTCTGCCGACGTATATATACAGGGGGCGGTCGGCAAGTGGTTAAGTGGTTTTCCACTTTGAGAAAAAAAAGAACTGAAAATCACTGGGGTTAATTTATTTAAGACAAATAGACTGACACTTTGCAACAAAAGTTGCATTTTGCAAGGATATTTTCCCCCAGGCTTAGGCTTCATGTACAATGCAGCAGATAAACAGACATTTGGGAGCAGTTGGGCATTTTTTTCAGCTTCCCCTGAACTCTCCTCTATGTTATATTATCAGTACATGTACACAGGGTCGTTTATAGTCGTATCTAGGCAGTTGAGTTTAGAAAGCATTTTTTGGAAAGCAAAAAAATGCATTCAGGGCTGATATTCAGAGGCATTTCAAACGGCAAATGCCTGTAACAGCTTGTAAACCCATGTAAACGCGGTAACTCACATTTAGCCATGTTTCGTTTACAGGCGTTTTTATTGGAGATAGATTTTTGACTGTTTGAAAAAAAAAATTGCTCCTAAATGCAAACACGGCATGTAAACGTGGCAAAACTGAAATTTTTAAATGGTTACTATCTGCCAAGTTAAATTGTTCAGGAGAGGTTTCAAAACATTTCGTGTACAGTAAGCCTAAGTGAATGTAGTGAAGTTTCACCTTGCAAAGAATACCCAATCATGTGTAAGGAAGATAATAAAAAATGCATTTTTGGATGATAGAAGCATTTCTGGATGATAGAAGTCAGTACAGCTTTACCGCATCCACTAAGGTCTGGGAAAAATTCCCTTGCAAAATGTAATTTCCCTTGCAAAGTGAACAGTTAATTTGCTTTTAGCAAATCAACCCTAAGGGGTTTGTCCCTGATATAGAGTGGACTGTCATAGATCTCTTCCTTCAGAAATTCTAAAACTCAGATGAAGATCCAAGGCTATTACAGCTTCCAAGGTTATTAAACCTTTCTCATTACAGTAAAGCTTTAGATTGGAAACCCATTTAAAATCCCATTGATATTCTGAGCTAAAGCTGTATATTACCAAAAAGTCTGAATACAGCTGACAGGCACATGTGGGTAAATTCTGGTAGGCCCAATGAGAAAGGTGGCTAAAAATGTAGTGGTTTTCTACTTTCTAGCTGAAAGGGGAAAAATCTATTAAATATTAGAGGGACTTGGACAGGTCTGGGGGATAGAGTGGGGACAACTGTTCCTAAGCCTGCAAAACCAGATGGGTTCTTGGCTTCATCTAGCCCCAATAAGCAATCCAAGTAGTTGTCAAGTTATTAAGATGTATGCCAAGTCTTTTAAAGATGGTACCTACAGTAAGTAAATAAAAAATTAACACAATATGTATACACATACAGAAGAAGTACACCTTGCTATTTTTTACTACCAAAAGATGGTTTTCAAACTGTATATATGTTATAAATGACTGCATTTGTATACAGCAAAATGATATATGGAACAACCGACATTTTAAAACAATCACATTTTACTTCAAATTCTTATGAATACAGAGTAATGTATTGTATCTCATATATATAGTGTAATTTTATTTCCCTGTGCATTCCATTTATAGACTTTAAAGTTAGAATAAAAAGATATCACGACACAGCAGAAACATAGAATGACACATATACAGAATTATTCAGTGCTCAACGTCAATATTCCACTTCTTATCTGAACCAACCTGATGGAGCAGATTTTTTCAAGTGATACTGTAGTGTCTAAACAGTCTTCCTATCCCTGTGCTGACAACTAGTCCCTAGTGGGATGTGATCTTTAAAAAACTTGCCTGGAGGTAAAATGACTGTCATGTGGGGATTGAAGCTTTTTTTTAACAACACCTTCTCCAAACTGTTCATTTTGAAAGTTGACTGGCGACAAATCACAAGGGGACATGAAGAACATGAGAAAATGACAGAACAGATGTATAACAAAATTAAACTAATATAATAGCTGTTTTTTTTCTTCTGCGGGTCTATATATTTTCTGGTTTTGTACTTTGTGATTGTTATGAAAGTCTAAATTAGCATCATTTTGGATGAAAACTCAATATGTCATTTTGAAGGACAAACTGTATCTCAAAGCGTTCCAAGATAAGAAACATAACATGACGATACATTGCTATGGCACCAGGTGGCATGATGTAATAGCTGGCAACAAAATTGTTTACTCCCTCTGTTGCCTATGAAGAGTCGGTAAATGCTATTACACTATCACTGTGCTATATTAAATTATAGAGAGGATGTACAAGGGCAAGCTTCAAATATTCACAGGGGGATAAGTTTTCTTTTTTGTCAACAACACATTCATTTTTATAAACATTTTGATTATATTACATTTTGAACAGCAAATGGGGAAAATTACATATACATGCATTCCTTATAAAACACATGAGCCCATTTTATCTTGTAGTGCTAGAAGAAAAAACTGTTCTTTGCAGCTTCTGGGTTACTGGCTAGTTGGTAATTTCAATGGCAGAGGCAACACTGGCATCTACACAATAACCTTTATTTTTTCTTGAGATCAGTAACTGAATAAGCGTTTATAATATACACTTTTTTTTTTAAAGGAAAACCCTAATGGTTTTAGAGTTAGATAAATGTTTTCTTTTTTGTTTATGTTTATGCATTTTTTTTTTTACTTTAGCTCATAGACATGATGTTTCAGCATTGCTTATGAGACTTAGAAGCCTGGGGGTAAGTCCATGACATAAGCATAACATGTCCATGACAAAAGCATGTAGAAATGGGTCAACATGATTAGTATAGTAGCATATATTTACATTTATAGTAGTGTAAATTAGCTTTATTCTAACATTGATAGATCAGTATGTTATATCCCTAGTGAAGGTGACCTTTCGGCTGTTTATATTGACATGAAAGGTTGCTTATATTGATGAATTGAGAAATGCTTTTTTTTTTTTGTTCGTCACCTATAGGCCATTGAACTAGATGTCACAGTGTGATATTTAAACATTACACCTCAGCCAGGGGCAAAGACTCAGAAGAGAGATGTATCACATTTTGTTTTACTCTACTGGTATAACAGAAGAGCCAGGTTAAATAAAAATAATATTACTTTATTTATGTCTTTGGTCCAAATGGGTTTTTACAGCAATTTCTCACCTTTTGCATAGTTTTTTTTTATGTTAAGTGACAGAACTGCTATTGCATATACAGAAGAACATGTTAGTGTACCCAAGCCTTAGGGGCATGTTTAGCCCTTGGCTACTGTCCTTTTACACCCTTGATTCTGGGCACTTCTGCAATTTGATCCTTTTTTTCTGCTGCAACATGAACTTTTCAGTGCATGCCCACACAGAGGAACATTGAGCCTCAGGCTCCTAAGACTCTAAGGCAATGCAGTAAAAATGTTATTACATCATTCAGTTATAAGAATGAAGATATCATTGTACTTTTGCCTGATAAAGTGAAGTTTATGCTCATACTTAACCAACCTTAATTAAGATGGTTCAAGGATCTGTCACTTTTTTATAATATGTATCAGCTAGGTTCATCAAATCTTAAAGTGATTGTAAAGTCTTGTTTTAAAAAAAAAAAAAACATGTTATACTTACCTGCTCTGTGCAGTGGTTTTGCACAGGGCAGCCCAGATCCTCCTCTTCTCGGGTACCTCTTCAGCTTTCCTGGCCCCTCCCTCCTGTTGAGTGCCCCCAAAGCAAGCAGCTTGCTATAGGGGCACCGAGCCGAGATGCAGCTCTGTGTGTCCATTCAGACACAGAGCTGTGGCCCGGCCTGGCCCCCCGCCCATATCTTAACTTGGCTGAGTGACTTTGATTGACAGCAGCAGAAGCCAATGGTGCCACGCTGCTGTCTAAGCCAATGAGGAGGGGAGTCCTGAGACAATCCTACATCATCGCTGGATAAAGATGGGCTCCGGTAAGTATTAGGGGGGCTAAGGGGGGCAGCTGCACACAGAAGGCTTTTTATCTTAATGCATAGAATGGATTAAGATAAAAAAAAAAAAACTTCTGCCTTTATAACCAATTTAAGTGTATCTAAACCCTGGAAGAAAAAAAAAAAACAACATAATATATTGCAGCTTAGCAGTCAATTTTTTAGATGATTTTTTTTTCAGCCTTTGTTATCTTTTTTTTTCTCCTGGTGACCCTGTCAGTAACATACTTGACAACACTCACAGTACTGTATATATAGAGGTGTAACTCACCTTAGAACAAGATGTTCAGAACTGTTGGAATACGGAATTGTATTTTGTGCAACAACTACTGTACATCAGTATTTAGTAGATATATATTCTTCAACCAGTAGATGGTGTTTATAAGTTTGTAGTTGCATCTATGGTATGCTCTATATCTTTTCCCTGAATAAACGATTCCTGTTTCCCGTCTGCAGTTAATTTGAGGGAAGACATGATAAGGCATATAGTGATTTCTTTAGAACAAGTATTATTAGGAGTTAGGGTATGTTTACCAGTTAGGGATAAGTTTGGAAACTGATTCAACTTGTTTTTGGCACCTATAGATCCGTTCCAAGAACTGCTAACAGCAAAGGGATCCAAAGATTGCTACCTAGCCGATAATCAGGCCAAGCTGTTATATATATTTTTTTTTCAGAACAACATCTATATATCATATTTTGTTATAAAGTATATTGGATTGTTTTGTAATTTAGTTTGGTTGAATAAAACTGTTCAAAACTAACTGATATTTTTCAAAGCATGCTTTCAAATATTATCCTACAATATCTGTTGCATTAACAGCCAGGTATATGAATGGACTTCCAGATGTCCTTGTATTGTATGATCCTTTTGATAGCCAAGGGTTCCTGGCATACATCCATTAATCTACCAGTGCTTTATTAAGCTGGAACATTGTTCTCATTTTCCACTGTGGCTCTCATGAAGATATCAACCGTACAGTCTTGAAAATAGCTTTTCTTCTTCCAATGTGTCTTGGCATTATTTTGCACAGAACTATGAACCCATGCAGCGTTAATAAAAACATCATGTTCTCATATAAATTACCTGAAAATCTATATTTAAAATATATAATTTGGAGGTATAGCAGCTGAAAAACTAACAAAGGTTACATTTTCTTTCACAGACAACAGCTTGAATCCCCTGATAAGTGATTTTTTTTTTTTTAAATCCATGTTTCTAAATGGTCTCTACTGCTAAAAGCTGCAATTTGAAGCTTTCATCTGTGTTTTTTTATGTTCTCATTAGTGGATTTCCATTAAAATTCAACATTTGAAGAGTTCATAAGAAGAAATCAGACAGTATTGGAAAAATAAACTTTTCAGTGGGGATTAATATGTATTCTTTCCTATACAAATTCTAATTAAGAGGCTGTATTACTGCTAAATAATGACTCCAATACAAATATATATTTTAACTTTTCATTACATTAAAGCCTATTCTTTCCCTCTGCAGTAATCACATTTTTCTGTGGAGAGATGTGATTCCAATAAGGCTGTTAGGTAGACTTTTATTACCGTAAGGATTGTTTATATATAGCAGTAAAATTGGCCTTTACGTCTTTAAAGATTCTTAGTCCTGGAAATCAGCATCATAAATCCTTTTACACTGTTATGGGGAAATGCACGTAATCTTAATTAAGTAGCTATACACACAGTATGTGCTGTCTGTACTTGACCCCATAGATGTGGCAGACTATGGCATTATTTGATGGAGCTAAGGGGTCTTTTGGACAGTGTAGAGGTTAACTACAGAATTATTTAGAGCGTTTTTGAACATCCAAAGCTCATTGTAAACAATAATCTTCCAGCGTGATGTACCACTTGACTCCCATGGCTTCCTTTTACATCATTCCCTTTTCTGTTGGAAAATGGACCTGTTTCTTGAGCCACCAGCCTGGAGGATCAAATTTATTTGCATGATTTGACCTCTGTAATGTAAAGTCTGTTGCTCAGGTAAACGCATTGTGATGGTGGAGGTATTCGTGGTACTGGATAGTGAAGGAATGTGAATTTTTATGCACAATTGGATTTATTATTCATGGATATATGCACCATTATTATTCATTATTATTCGTTATTAATGGAATAATATACCAAGGTATTGAGGTATTTGTGAGTGCTGCTATTGTTTGTAGTTACAGATTTGTGTGCATAGAGTACTACATTTTATGTTGAAATTAAATTGGCTATTTCTTTAGACCAGAAACAGATAAGAATCTGCAGCAAAGTTTGAAAAAATCCTTGCAATGTACATAGATCACCCAGAAGGGATTGCTTTTTTTCTCAACAAAAGTGGACTTAGTTTTGAGTGCACATGTGCAGACAGGGAGCATGCTGACAGGAGTAGAATGAGTTGAGGTGCTCCTTTGTTGCGACCAAGAGACTGTTGATTGGGAGGTAACATAAATGTGTTCTAGCAGACTAAGCAATGTCAATCTTCCTGTTGTCCTGTCTGGTAAATGTTAATGATTTACATGAATCTTTTGTCAAGTAAAAAAGCTTGCATACATTATTTGTTTTTTCAACTCTGCATTTAGCTTTTAGATTAGAATTTAGCTTTAATTATACTTTGCATTATATAGTATCTGGCAAGTTGAAGCAATTCTGTCACTAAGCTAAAACAATTTCTCTGTAAATTGAAAGTAAATACTTACCTTTCCTACTGACTATGACACAAAACACTGCCGCACTGGCTAATAATCCCTATCTGAAGTCTTCTCCAGAAGTAGAAAATTCCAGGATTATTGATCTGCTGGTCCTCTGCAGTGCTCAGTGTTCCTGCCACTTCAATTTTTGGGAAAAGTTTTCAGCCAGGGATTTCTAGTCAGTAAAGTAGTATTTATCAGCAAGAGAGGTACGTATTCACTTCACTTTCTGTTTCACGGAACTCTTTTACTGGCAACTATAGTTTGGCAACATATCCTGGCTTCTTGTATCCTACAATATCCCTACCAGAATTTGCTAAGTTGTCTAGTTATTTTTAAAAATAAGTGGTGTGATCACACTCATCCAGTGGGTTCTTAAGAATATAGAGCTAGCAAATTTTAGTTCATTCCTTAAAATGGAAAATTTGGAATGCCATTAGGTGCTTTCGAAGAAAGCTAGAGATTAAAAAACTGTCAGTGATCTAGCATTACAGTCTCTGAGAGATATACAAAATTAGACATTTATAAAACCCACAGGTGCTCACATGTAACTCATATATAACTGAAAGCTAGCACTTATGATTAATTGCTTTTTAAAGCAGTAATACTAAGACTTAAGAAAAGACTACAGAGATAGGTTTAAAGAGGAACCCCACCCCCCCTTTATTTTTTTAAATGTTCCCTTATTTTTGCTGTGGCATCCACAATCAACTTCAAGCTCACAAACCCATAGGATCCACTGGCGTTCTGTGGCAATGCACTGGTATGCAGACATATTATTCTCTATCATCATCAGGAGCTGACTTTATCTTCCCAGTTCTTGCAGCCATCCCCCTGATGACAGGCATGTTGTCAGGGGGCCAGATGCAAGAGACAGCAAGTCCCCAATGATGTGCCTTGCACATATTCTCTAGATTGTCCCAAAATTCCCATGGTTGCATGATGTGAGTATCCCACAAGACTACAAGCACTACATCATAGCTGCTGAAGAAGATTTAGGGAAATCATAAAAAAGATATTTTGAAAAAAAGCAGACCAAAAATATGTGATTCTGTAACATAAGGGGTTAAGTAGTAATGCAGGGGGAAGTTGAAAACATGGATGAAGGTCCACTTTAAATATTTTATAAATAAGAGTATTTTTACATTCCACCATAATTATATCTGCTTGTAAATAATATTTTTAATCAGTGTTTTTTTATGTACTTCTACTGCTTCCTGCTGTCACTGGTTCCTAAGGAAGCAACAGGGTCATCCCTAGGAACTGCTGATGTCTCAGTGAAAACCTGCTACTTTTAAGTGAAGGGGTGGGATAGCAGTGACATTACTGCCCAAAAAGAATAGGAAGAGCAAAATGACCCAATATGGCCATATTTGGGCAGTGATTTCACCACTATGGTGGTTGTGTGCACTAGGTTTTTTTTTTGTTGGCGAGTGAGCAGGTGGTGGGCATCATGATTGATGATAGATTTACAACAAGGGGAATTTTTGGGGGATTTTTCTTTTTTTAAAGGACTTGTCATGTGTTTGGGTGTCTTCATTTCAAGCTTACAACTTTTTTTGTGAGTAAGGGCACTGTGTACTATGTACTCCATACTCATTCACATAGGAGGGCAATATCTAGGGGCCCCTATTAAAGGAGGCTGCCAGATTATGATAAGCCCCCCACCCGCAGAACACCACAACCACAAGGCAAGGGCTACAATTTTTGTAGCTGCTGCCTTTTATTTTTTTCAGACAAGACTGAAGTTCCTCTTTAGGGCTAAATGAGCTTTTATTATCAGCCATAAAAAACGGAATGCTAAGTGCATTTCCTGGTATATAAAAGGCCACTAGAGGAAAAATATCTATATGAAATTCAGTACTAAAAATATGGAATATCATGTATATAAAATGTGCAAATTGTGTTAAAAATAATTTCCAGAGAAATAGCACAAGAATAAGTGGTAATAAAAACCCATTAAAATTCTACTTCCACTCTCATAAAATTGGGAATATCATATGCCATAAAAGGCCAGATGGCTGCCAAAAAACAACAGCAATGACCCTTTTGCATGTATTGCATTGTTGCCTCAGTGGAAGCCTCAGAGATCTCCCTGTGAACCTATCCAATGTATTGCCCAAACTTCACACATGCTCAACAATATTAGTCGTAAATGGAGCTTGTAGGATTTTCTAAAACATGGACCCTCAGCAAAACCCTCTTGAATTACTTTTCATGTTGCCTATGTAATATAGATGGTGCAGTTTCCTTGCCATATATTCTTCCTTCCTTTTTCCAAGTGATACATTTTTGCATTGAACACAAGCAGTGTCCCATACATGACTCCTTTACCATCAAATTAATTCTAAAAGGATAATTTACTATATAATCAAAATTTACATATGTACATAGTATGTATAAAATTGCAAATAGCTTGTTTACAATGACCATAGCTTGTTTACTTTTGGTACCTTTAACTTCTTAATATATATATATATATATATATATATATATATATATATATATATATATATATATATATATATATATATATATATATATATGTTTACTTCAGGTGACATTTGAAAAAAAAAGGCATGAAAACAATAAAAATATTATGTATTTTTTAAATAAATATAAGAGTATATAGAGTATTCTCAGAAAACAATAAATGCTGTGATTAGACACTAGAATTTAATTTTACTAAACAAGGGAAAGGCATTAGGCAAGGTGCATTTAACGCTACAAACAGATGTGATGCAAATTGAGAATGATGAAAATCGTTAAAGAAGGGACAAATTAGATGAAGTGTTAGGTGTCTGGTAGTCTAATGGTTGGGAAGGGAAATGTAATGAGTCCCTACAGATTTCTGGCACAGTGCAGAAAACCAATATCATTGCCTTCTTGCCATTATTTTTAACATGTTAGAAAAGCCAGGTACTGTTTATAAAAATTAAACTTCTATTATTTCTTAGAAGTTATACCCACAAAGTAGTTAAATTTTTACAGAAGTTTAAAGAGAATCATGAGAGAATCCATGAGATTTCCAATGCCTAGTGCTAAAATACTAGTCAGCTGGCTGTCACACTGACCCTTTGGCTTGGATACTTTAAAACGTCCCCCTGCCCGACAGGTCTCAGAGAGGAAGAGAGAGAGGGAGAAGCAACACAGAAAGCCAATCAGGTTTGCTGCAGTGCATGGAGTATGCTGAGAAGAGTAGAGAACATAGTGTAAAAGAGTCAAGAGTTCTCCTTTCACTGTACAGACACAGGGTGGTGGTGGTGGTGGTGACACAGGGTGGTGGTTTACCTGGATTTCAGCATTTAGACCAAGGCTTATAAATTGACTCTGACTATCTTGATTAGTACAATTGTTCCAGGTTATTGACTCAAAAAGTATTTACGTTAGTGGGTCAGAATAACAGCCAGGTAACTAACATTTTCATAGTAAATATGGGCCTATCGTAGCATTTTAAAATTGGCCAGCATCAGGACAATATTAAATAGCAGTGTCATTAGCAGTCTCCTAATTCTTGTAGTAAAATACCTGCCTGTACTCTTCTTTCTGGTACTTTTCATCCAATTCTCCTTAATTAACCTCTTCAATGATCATGTAACATATGTAGCATCCAGAAAGTGGGCTTTATTTCTGGGCACTGCATATATGTGTTCCTGTGTTTGTGCTGGAAGCAAGCTTGATCGCACACTCCCAGCACTGAGACCAAGCTGTGGATGACAGCTCCAGGTCTTGTACTAACGATCAAGAACTGGGATAACTGACTCTTAATCACATGACTGATGTGATAGCCTGTGATTAGCTGTCACAGTGATCATTCACTCTATAGGGCATCCCTGTGTTGTTTCTCCTATGTGAAGAGGAGAAACAGCAATCTTTTCCTGTAGCGAGGAGTAAAAAAAACTATGCATCTTTTCTTCTTTGTTAGAGAAGAAGTTAGTACAAAAGGAAAGGTCTGTTAAAAAAATAATAATAATAAAGATTACCTAGATTAGGTGCTTGATCTAGTTTAGTGAACATTTCTGTTAGTGTCAGTTAGTGATGGTGTAATTGTCAGTGTAAGGGTCATTGTAAGTGTCAGTTGGTGTCATTGTTAGTGTCAGTTAATGGCAGTGTTAGTGGCAATTAGTGGCAATGTTAGTGTCAGTCTGGTTAGGTAGGGCAAAAAACAAAACAAAATGCGTACTATTGTTTCGTGGCCCTTTTTACGGGTACAAAGAACAAATAATGCTCACATATGTGGTATCATGTGTGGGATCATCAGGAGTTGGAGAATTTATTTTGCAGGTCTTTTTGGAGTGAGGCATGATAATGGCATAAAAATATACAGCTACAATTTTAACATTGTTAAACTTGAAAAAAAGATATGTTTTTATTATTATTGGCCAGTTTTCCTTTCATAATAAAACAAAATCAGAAGATATCCATTAATCCCCAAATGAAAGCCCAATCCATCCCCAAAAAAACAAGGTATAATCCATCTGGATACACAAAGTAGTTGATGCAATTATATGTAGCATAGGAGCTGCTTTGTTTTTTCAGTTCGTTACTCTGCCTCTAATAACAGTCTCAGCCCTCTCTGGCACACCTGGCAAAAGTGTAAGTGCAATGATCAATGAGAAACACACATGTTATAATAAAACACAGAAGTTGTCTTTACTGCAATATTTCTGTGTAAGAATAACAGACAGTAACAATATATATTCCAGTAATCAAATAGAGAGCAATAACTGATATATAAGAGCAATATAGCTCTCAATCCTATATTCAAGCTGCTTTCAGGGGATTCCAAACCTGGGAATGTTCCCAAGAGCAGAGGCACACTTTAATGGTAAATAAAGCACAATATGACACTTTAAATTTGATTGGTTATCTCTACTCAGATTAGCTCTATGAGTCCAGGCAGGAGGAGAGCAGAGGAATGACTCCCTTTGTGTGAGGCCTCTCTCTTCTGTCCCCTGACACCGCAGGCCCAACCTTAAACACCTATTCAAGTCAACAAGTAATGACTTAACTTTCTAGATGAACTGTCCCACACACCCAATGCATATGCAGAGCCCTGAATATGTGTGTGCAGATCCGTATGGCACTAGTAGCTTCAGTCCTTTTGAAGAAAAGATAAGATTTGGTATCTTCAGCTAGTCACTCTCGTTGGTGCACCTGTATAGCGGGCCCAAACAACACAACTGGCCCAGCTTATCAAGTGAAACAGGCAGGATCCTCCTCAGAAAGGTGAGAGGACAATGATGTCTGTATATAGTGTCCCACAAATGGATAGCCTTATCCATTATCCCTGTGGTACTACAAGTGTCAGGAAGATGACTACTAGCAACAATGTCTGTATACAGTGTTCATACTCCTCATATGGTGCAGTGTCTCTGTTCCCTGCAGATGGGAAAAATGGCCTCTCACCAAATTCTGTGGTCAAGGCCCAAACAAACGACCTGGAACAGCCGGCTTTCCTGGTGGCCCGACTAGTCACACTGGAACACTTCACCGTCAGTGCAGGTGTGCCTAGATATGCACCTGGAACCCCCCTCTCTCAGGATTGGTGTCCCGACTGGCGGTGGAGGCCTGAATTGCGTGGGGAGATCATCTGAGAAACATCTCTCCTTCAGGTATGATCTCTTTCACTCCCTCATGGTCACTGAGAATCTCCTCAGGAATTCAAATGGAGTCTTTTACTTTCCTCCCCACGGAGAATGCTGGGATTTGCAGTCCTGCCTCTGTAAAAGTCAGTGAGGCCGCTCTGTGCTGAGACTTTACAGCTGCCTTTACAGTCCTTTGCAGCTGCCTCCTGTAGCTTGTTAAAATCCCTCTGATTGGCTCCTGCAACTGCTCCTTTAATTGGCACTCTTCCTCCTGCCAATAGGGACACAGGGGAGACTACAGAGCGAACAGCTCTGTGTAAGGCAGCTCATATTACATTAGATTCAGTGAGTCAGTGAAACAGGGAGAAGGAGGGGGGAAGAAATCCCCCACAGACATGACAGGCAGCTCTCTCCCTCTTTCAGGCTGGAAAGCCTGTGTACATCGAGGGGGCCAGCTTAACGAGGTCGCGGGTGAAACGAGACACCTGCTACAGATATGTACAGTTATTCTAACACATGTCAAAGTTGCAAAATTGGGTTTATGCGTTAAGGTTAATTTTGACCATGGTTGTGAAGGGGTTAAAAATGTCCTGCTGCTTGAATGGTGTTGTGCAAGGAGTAGGACCTTACCCTGACCCCCTGGGGCACAGGGTTCCTGACAACTTGGTCCACTTTGCCAAAGGCCTGGTGGACCCCCTTCCTCATGGTCAGCCAAAGCCATCCAGCGAGTAATAGATGAGGGGCCCTCCCGAAGAGAGACCCCCTGATTCAGGGGATGAATAAACCTGATGGGCATACATCCCCCCCAGACTTCAGGGTAGGCCCAAAGACCCACGCCCCCCATCCTAGTGAGAAAAAGAAACAGCCAAAAAAGCAGTGACAAAAGTGAAGGTACCAAAAATTGCCCCAGACCTAGCCAAAAGGCCTAGCTCAAGAAGCACTGTGCAGAAAAAGCTTTGGTGCCATGGTTATGTGCTCATCCTCACTGTGGGGTTCCCACACTTAAGTGATACTAAGAGTGCCCCTGGGGCAACCGTCTTTCAGGGGGCACTAATATTGCAGATTCTTTGCATTCCCAGCCCATGGCCAGAACAGGTAACCCCATTCACATCAGGAGGCACTGGCTCCAGTCTTCTCAAGGGAATTACTCCCATGCCCCACATCACATGGATGCTCCAGTTTCTGTTCCAATGGGTACAAGCCTTCAGAGCCACCATCATACCAGCAGGGACACTATAGAGCCAGCCATTCTTGCCAAAAGGCCATAATAGAGACAACGCACCCCTACTGGGCACCTTTTCAGTTTGGTATCTATTCTCTGCACTTTCTCCAGTTCCCCCGATATCCTTTTTGTGAACTGGTGCCCAAAACTGAACTGCATATTCCAGAAGGGCCTTAGTAATGATTTGTACAGGGGTGAATTATATCTCTCTGTCTCTGCTGTCCACTCCTCTCCTAATAAAAGAAAGGATTTTGCTTGCTTTAGAAACTGCAGCTTGGCATTGCATGCTATTATTAAGTGTATGATCTACCAGAACACCCATATCCTTTTTCACCATTGATTCCCCTAGCTTTAGTATGTATAAAGAAGGCATATTCTTATCCCCAAGTGCATAACCTTCCATGTATCAACATTAAACCTCACTTGCCACATAGTTGCTCAATTAAACAATACATTGAGGTTGACTTGTAAGTTAGAGACATCCTGTAAGGACGTTATTCCACTGCATAGCTTGGTGTCATCTGCAAAGACAGAAATGGTACTTTTAATCCCAGACCCTATATCATTTATAAATATATTAAAAAGCAAGGGACCCAACACTAAACCTTGGGGTCCGAACACTAAACCTTGGGGTCCCAACACTGAACACTTGATCTTAGCCAAAAGTCAGAGAAGCAATATATGTAGCTGTCTGTGACACAAGCACCAACATTTTCTACATCACCTTTCATGAATTCTCCCCACAGAGTTTTATTCGGAGATAGAAAGTCTGAAGCAAACAGAAATACTGTCTTCTTTGGAGAAACCACAGGACTATATGAATCATGTACATCATGTAAAGAAAGAGATCAATTTAAACACAAACATTTCCCTTTGGGATTTATAAAGTATTGTGAAAAAGGTCAAGACAAATTATCAAAAACATTTTTGATTTACTTGATCTAATTTCAGTTAAACAACATACAGTATATGTTTACTGTTTACAGAGTAAGTATGGATCTACTTACTGTAAATTCTATGAAATATATGTTGTTGCATTATTATGTAGTGCTGCTCTATGACATCTTTATTGATAACAGCGGTGCATACATTAACACCTTCACTGCCAAGTCCGTATGCCGTACAGACCTAGAAAGTTCCTGCAGGTGGCCAAGTCCGTGCGCTGTATGGACCTCATACTGTATCTCCCTCTCCTATAATCTTATGGTCACTTCAATGAACCCCCCCTCACTTACCCCTCCACTGTGATGGTCCCCCCCCACGTACTCACCCCTCCATGGTGATAGCCCCCGCACTCACCCCTCCACGGCTTCCTCAGCTTCTCCTCCCGGCCAACCCGATCTGTCCTGATTGGCCAGGATAAGAAGCCGGAAGACAATAGCGAATATTAATTTGCTATTGTCACAAGTGGGTGGGTTCGGGGTGAAATGCTCTGCGCCCCAAGCCCAACCTTTTTCAAGCCAATTAGAGCCTCGGGCTCTAATCACGCAGCTTGAAAAGTCATACAAATGCCCCTGCGCCTCTAATGGACCGGCCGCTCCGGATGACAGGTCCGCTCTGCTGATGCAGAACGGACACAGCCCGCTATTCTCTATGGGGTGGTCGGATGGAAACAGACCGCCTCTCCATTTCCATCTGATCTGATATGCTAGATGGGTGGGGAATGGAATCCCCCATCCGTCTGTTTTTAGTGGACTGGACTGGATTGGGTGCCGGCGGGTGTAAACGGACACATGTCCGTTTACATCAGCCTCTCCATAGAGAACAATGGGTGGTCCGATTGGGCCTGTCTGAAAAACCTTATCGGTCTGCTTGTGTGAAAGGGGCCCAAGGCCTTGTTCACACAGGGCATACACAGTGTACCTTTACAGGGATGCACGGGTGTTCCATGAATCTCTCTGCAGTCTCATTGATGTCATTTGGGATGTAGCACCTGCAAGAACAGAGCCGTTGCTTCCAATTTTATATCCATGTAGGTCCACGTGCATGTCCCTGAGCTCACACTGTATTCGCGGTCATGTACCCACACCCACACGGATGTCAGATTGGGAATAGCAGCTACGCCTGTGCAGCCGTTGCATCCCAATTGACATAAATGCATGGAACACCTGTGCATCCCGCGTGCGGGTAAACATGGCCCTCCATGGGCGTACACTTTAGTATGCCACATGTGAACGATGCTTTAGTAGCAATTTAGCAGGAATTTTGTTATGTTGTGTTGATGTACACTTAATGATTTTAGTGTATTTTTAGCGAAAATATTGTTTTGATAGACGTTTGCGCAAATATTGCGCTGCCTTAAAAATCAGTAGCACCTTTTTTTTATTCTATTGGCCATTTGCTTTCAGAAAATGTATGGTTTGGGGTGTCTTTTACAAGTTCTTAAAGCTGTAAATGAAAAATTAAAACCTCTAGATTTTTTGGGGAAATTTTTGGGTACGTTTGATTTTCACCATTTTGCAAAAAAGGCGCAATTAAAAATTTACAAATATTTGTTATTTTTTTAACTCCTTACAGTTTAAGATTTTATATTTAGTAGGGATTTAGTAGGAATTTTGTAAAATTAGCTGTGTTTTTATCTGCTACTAATGGTTTTAGTGTATTTTTTGCAAATATATTGGTTTGATAAACATTTGCGCAAATACTGCAGAGTCTAAAAAATCTGTAGCACCTTCTTTTTATTCTAAAGGTCATATGCTTTCAGAAAATATATAGTTTTGGGGGTCTTTCACAAATTCTGAAAGCTGTAAGGGAAAAATGAAAAGGTTCAGATTTTTGGAGAAATTTGGATATTTACATTTTTACGTATGTTCGAATTTCACCAATTTATAAAAAGGCGCAATTACAAATATATTTGTTATTTATTAACTCAATACAGGTTAAGCTTTTATATTTAGTAGGAATTTAGTAAAATTAGCTGTGTATATATCTGCTAATCATGATTTTAGTGGATTTTTTGTAAAAACATTGAGCAAATGTTTATCAAATCAAATATCGTGGGATCTTAGAAATCAGTAGCACCTTATTTTCATTCTACTCGTCGTGTGCTTTCAGAAAATATGTGGTTTGGGGGGTCTTTTACAAACTTTGAAAGCTATAAGTGAAAAATAAAAAAGGAAAGGAAAAATTGCAAAAATGGTCTGGCCACCTCAGGGTAAAAATGGAGCACAGGGCCTGGTAGAGAAAAGGTTAATCATAAGGATAATGCTGCATGGAGGCCTCTCAATTGTATTGCTTCTTTGTAAATAGTAAACAGGCAAGTTAATAAATACTGATTTAAAAACGTTTTAAAACAGAAAATAAAATACAATCTACTCAAAAATATCAAGGCAATAAAAATATCATGGCTGTGTATGATTGTAACGACGCTAGTGTTTCTGATCTTTCATGCGGACATTATGAATGATACATGTCAAGAAGCACTGAGAGTGCAAACCCTGTGAAATATGTTATCTCCAACCAAAAATGCAATTTATTTTAATGGGGTCATCCCACAAATGGCTTTAAACATTTATTTCCTCCCTGCTATATCTCATTTTGAAGGATAGATTTCAAGAAGTAAAGGTTGCAACACTGAACAGCATTGATCTTTTTGACCTGGGGTTTGCAAGCAAATTCTCTCCATCTCCTGTATGGATGTCAGGTGAATTGAAGCAATCATAGAGACATTAAAATATATTGGTATCCTGAAGGCTATAATTTTATATGCCTGATGTAGAATACTGTGGGATTAGACTTGTGCGAATATAGAAAAGTCTCTGAGATGATAAAATGCATCTTGGTTAATAATTGTAGAGATAGGAGTTGTTTCCATTGACTTTTGATCTATTTCCTTTACTTTTTTTGTAACTCTCTGTATTTCTGTTCTAAACTAGCCAAGATATTTACTCAGACCTGATTTATCATAAAGTGCAGTAGCCACCTGCCTAAAGATGCCACTACCAGAACACTGCTTGCTCCAGGGCCTCCCCCACTTCTGATGTCTTACTTGTGCCAAAACTAATATAGAACCATGGGAACATTAAGAATGTACCTTATCATACTAAATGCAGGCAGCTGTAAAGTCTTCCAGTAAATGTGCCAATCAATAACATGCCTCACTTGACACAACATATGCTGTTGAGAGGATTTTGATCTGCATCTGATTTACAGTCAGTGACAGCCACTCCAAAACTGGCTAGGCATACAACATAACAAACATTTTTCTAGCAAACTTGCCAGGGAGCCAGTAAAGAAAAATAATTACAGGCAGTCCCTGGGTTACAAACAAGATAGGGTCTGTAGATTTGTACTTAAGTTGAATTTGTTTGTAAGTTGGAACAGGTACATTTTTTTTTAATTCTTTTTCTTAGCATGTATTGTCCTGTGTGCACACAGCAAACCTCTAAAGCCCCATACACACGCGCGGATTATCCGAGGACCAGGTCCGTTGGATCATGTCTGTCATACTTTGTCCGACCGTGTGTACGCAAAACCAACATCGGACAAAGTTGTCGGAAAATCCGATCATTCTGAACGTGGTGACGTTTGTTGCCTACGACGGGACTACGTAGAGGCTAGTAGCCAATAGCTTTGGTCTTGTAATGTGATCTGAGCATGCGTAGCACTTTGTCCGTCGGACTACCATACACACGATCGGATTTGGTGTGATCGGACCTTGTTGTCCAAAAATCTATCCAGCAGGAGATAGGACTTTGTCCGTCGGACAATCCGACGTACACTGTCCGATGGTGCATACACACGGTCGGATTTTTCGACAACATTGTCCGATCGGACAGAATCCATGCGAAAATCCGACCGTGTGTATGGGGCTTAAATTGGCTACCGCACTGTATGTTCTGATTTATTTTTTTACATATGCCATAAACAAATTGTTGCATAGTAGTATACATGTATGGTATATTATATCTATTTCTATTTAAGCAGGTCCTTAGCATTCTCACTTTATCTTATAGGTGCTACAAAAGACATGGGAAAAATGCTTGGGGGGGATGAAGAGAAAGATCCAGATGCACAAAAGAAAATGGAGGAGCAACAGGAAGCTCTTCGCCAACAAGAAGAGGAAAGGAAAGCAAAATATTCAAAGATGGAGGCTGAGAGAGAAGTAATGAGGCAAGGTATCCGCGATAAGGTGAGCAGCAAATTCTACTATTTTATTAGAAGTGAACAGACTACTGTGTATGTAAATCATTTTTGATGTATGAATATCTCAGTCTGAATATACTCGAGGGTTTTCATGCAAATTTAATTCAGTTTTAGGTAAATGTATGAATGCACGTGATCATTTAGCAGATGCCTTCAGGAATACTACTGAAGGGTATATTAATCAGATTGAGATGAACTGAAGCCAATAGAACACATTCAGTGTGAATTAGAGCAGAGATTGCAAGCCAGGCCTTCTCGTCCAACATTAGTGCTTGACCTCACAAATGCGCTTCTGAAAGAATGGTCAAAAATTCCCATAGACACACTCCTAAACCGTGTGGGCAGCCTTACCAGAAGAGTTGACGCTGTTATAGCTGCAAAGGGTGGGCCAACTCAATATTGAAACCTACGAACTAAGATTGGGATGCCATTAAAGTTCATGTGTGTGTAAAAGCAGGCGTCCGAACTGCAGTTCAAGGGCTTTCCACCCATATATATAAGAAGGAAAAGCAAACAAAAAAAGAAATACAGCGTTTCTCATGTCAGTATTTTCCCATGCAGGGGCTTCAGATTAAATAAGCAGTATTAGCAGAACAGCCCACAAAAAATGCTAAGCCACCAGGCTACACTTCAGCAGCACCGTTATTTCAGACCCAGCTCTCTGGCTCTCCTGAGTCATTCAAGCTTTTGTTACAGCATCTCACTGCATGGGCCCACTCCTGGCCTCTAGACAGAGTTATCCTCACACCCTGGGTTTGCTCTCTCTTTCAAAGATTTACAGACTCCCTCCATACCCCCTGGACTCGCTAGCCACTTCAGCTTTCTCAATCGCCACAGATTCACGCAGCTGCCCAAACTCACCCAGTCCTGTGGGCAAGGAATCCACCCTAAATAATGTGCAGTCTCATGGCAGAAACACACATCCCTCCTGCACATGGTCTGAATGTCTCTAGGTAAGGCCTGGGCACAGGATTGAAGTTTCTGTCCCTTCCAAATGTCTTAGAAGCCTTCAAGCTCCAGGCCTTGATCAGGAAATACACAATAAACATGCCAGAGCCTCGCACTCTGCCTTAGTGCAAACTTTGTGTCATTCCTATATCCATTACCTAAACTCACACCGTGGCAGGGCCTAGCACTGTCACAATATATAATTCTGTGTAAAACATAGCCTTACACTTATCAATAATGTAAACTGAAATGCATGTTTTGCACCTCATGAACCGTGGGAGATAAAGGTCACAGCAGGTGGATTGCCATTCATAAGCCAGCAAAAACTGGTTTACCTCCAAGTTTTCTTACTGGGCAAAATTAAAGATTTTTTTTCAATACCAACTGAGCGAAAAGACTAAGATCACTTTTTAAAATTCAGCTGGTTAGGCAGTACCTGGACGAATTTCAATCCATCTATGGGCAGCCTGTCTGGGTTTTTTGTGCGATTACTACCCCTGGCTATAGCCAGCAGAACTAATCATTGTATTCTGACAGCTGGGTAAACCTCTCGCTGTCTGAATACAATAGCGCAGCAGAAGGGATTTCCCCATCAACATGTTCACACCGTGGTTGAAGGAAAGAAAATTTCCTAATGTATAGCTAGCCCTAATATTCTCTTTATTGCCAGCATTTATGCTTAACAAAGCTATATTTTCCTTATCCTCCTGTATTGAATTTAGTTCAATCCACTTTGCACTTTCTAACTTACTTTCTCATAATTAATAGGCTCATTATTATATTATCCCAAAATTAATAATATCCATTGTACACAGAGTCTCCTTAGTCTGACTTTTGAAAAGTTATTATCCTGCAGCCTATTTTCTATGTTATCCCTTTTATAACAGTAACTCATTTGCTACTCCACTCAGATGGTCTTTAAAATTTTCTTCTCCATTTGACTGCTTTACATAATTTTCTTTGAATGACGCTAGATCATTATGCAGATTGTCTGGTGATAGCTTTAGGTTTTATCTTCCTATGAAATGAGTGTCAGCTAGTCTCTTATCTCTATCTACCTCTTCTATCATCTCTTCATCACTAGAAGAAATAACCAATCTTTAGGATTTTATTTTGCAGCTATTAGAAGGTGCGTACAGGTTGCTTTACTTTGCATGCTTATCTGTTTTATATTTTTCAAAAGAACACAAGGGCAATTTTTTTTTAACCTAACATTGGAAAAATGTCCATAAATATAACAGTTTACAAACAGTTTGGTCCAGTTTCACACAAATAATCATTTTATGCTGAAGAAGCATTTACTTCTTTTAATATGTGGACTAAGGAATTATAGCGTATATACAATATGCTGCCTTATAGAAACATTATTATACAGTTAAATGCATAAATAACTAAGATTGTATATCTTCTTATATGCACATTTACTATATAAATACAGTATAGTGCTGTGTTTAGTACAAATAATAACAGTATATAACTTGAGGATATCAAAGAATAAAAAAATGCAGCATTCATAGCTACATTGTAAGTAAGGCTGAAACAAGACTATGGTCCATCAGGTACATACTTGTTCTGGGTTAGTGACTTAAAGCTGAACTCAAGGCAAACAAATTAATACACAGATGAAATACACATATCATAGCTAATTTATCTGACAATGGATTTTTATTTCTGTGCAGTCAGTCCTAAGGTTTACACAGCATTGCCATGCAGCAAATCCCTGTGTGGCAGAGAAGACCTGATTTTTCTCTTACATGGCGCCTCCGAACCCCTAACCCTTGACTAGACAGTGAAGAGAAGCAGCGAACTGATAAGTTAATCTCTGTGTCTTTCTTTGTGCTGCTTCTTCCTCTCTCAAACTGAGCTCTGCTGTACAAGAGATTGTAAGTAAAATCCAGGCTGTTGCCAAAGGAAATTCAAGTACTTACACTGCTAGTAAATACCTTTATTGATATAATAATAAATGTAGAGATGCATTTACATTTTTCTAAGTTCAGTTTTAAGGTCGAACGCTAATTGTGCACCAATGGACATTGACTATTGGCTATAAAGTTAAAGGCAGTGTAGGAATGAAAATTATATTTGTAATGTCCACTGCAGACTTGGATTGTTGGAAAAACAATTCAGGATTGCCATATTTATTTATTTTTCATTTTAGAGTGATGTGTTTTTGAATAAAGAATGCTCTTCACTTTTCTGAATTTTGTGCCAATTGGCCACAGAACAACTTTCCTGTAACTGGCACTTATAGCATTAAGGGGCTGCACAAAGGCAGTGTGGATGTGACATCTCTACATTTATATGCTTACAAGCCCTCATTAACAAAAGCACAAATATGCATGTTTAAAATCAAACAATACTTAGCATTAAACAAAAACATGTTCAGCATTTTGAATATAGACATTTTAGGACATATTATTTTGAAAAACATATGAATGACATACATATAATGTGGATTTTTGTTCCCATTATTGAATGATCAGTCAGCAAAATTCAGTAGAAGAAACCTATTCCAAAGAAACAAAATGGAGAGCTTACACATTGATTTTGCCTATTTGTTTATCTTTTTCTCTTCCCCGAAGGGATTGATTAACACTTATTCTGTCCAATACACAGAGGAGTGACTAAGCAACAGAGCAATGATTTAAGCACCTTGTCAGACAGAACAAAAGTTTCATTTTAATACCTGCTCTAAGCTGCTCTCTAGAAAAGATTAGTTTTTGAGAATTTAATTTGTAGTGTATGCAAAGTAGGTGGACTACTAGGAAAATCACAGTCATAGATCCCTGTCGAAGGAAGTGTGATGCTGGGATGCAGCTTCAATTACAGAGCTTTCAATTGCTCCATCTATGTTGTGTGAAGAATAGCATTGTCAAGTGTTTAAATAATAATACAGCTATAAATATATTCATGATATTTCACTAATAGGAATTACAGGAACTGCAGTATACTGTCTTGGCTCTATGTCAGATGCATTATTGATTAATAGAACAGTGAGAGCTATTATTCATGATAGTTTTTTTGCTTATAGTGCTAAATGATTATGTGGCTCATTTATAAATACTTGAGCATAAGAAAATATGTCATATTTTATTTTTTATGACATATTTGGAAAATTGTAAAACTGTATGGCTCGTTAAGAAAGCACCTTTATTTGTCTGTTATTTTTTTTAAATTACCCTTTCATATATATTTATTGTAAGGGGACAGACTCACATGGTGTTAAAAGCAAAAAAAACTATTATCAGACAGGGACACCTAGGACCAGTCAAAGCAGGCTTGTCCTGAATGTTTATGCAGCAAGGCAGCAAACAAACACAAGGTTTAATGCAGTAGGGGTGCTGTACAGCAAGTATTTTCCCCCCCGCAAAGTAAAAGCATAATGGGCTAGTATACATCGCATACTAGCCTATTATGCCGCACTTACCTGCAAAGGATGCCCGCTGTGTCCCCTGACCCCGCTGGTGGCCACATCCATCTTCATCCCTCTTCCTTCCAGGGCCGTGAACTCTGGCTCTGTGACTGGCCAGAGTCATGTGTCATGGCACGGAACCTTTAGAAAAGGAATGGGCCCTTTAAAAATGGCACGATTGTGCCCTTTCTTCAGTGCGCATGCGCCGATGACGTTGGTGCAAGCGTATATGGTAAATATTATATTATAGGCGTACCTGTAAGTAAAAGTGGTGTAACTAGAATAACAACCACTTTAAGCATAAAACAAGGAGTCTGCTTGTCTGCACCACTGCTAAACTCAGTTTAAGCCCTGACTAATTGGGTGCCCCCTAATGCATTCCCTAAAGCACACAGGCTGTACCTTTTTTTAGTGTTCGGTCAGCACTTAGCCTTTTCAGCTAGTAGCAGGCTCCCACAACAACAAAAAAAGAGCCCTGAGAATTAGTCAGCTTGCATGAAGAAAGGTCTGTGCACAGCTGAGACTAATAATTAGGTCTAGCTTCCAGGTTAGGTGTCCACCTAGCAATGGAAGGTTTATCCTCCCCAAAGTTCTACAAAGCCTATGGATTCCAGGACCCAGAACAGAACATGTAATTCTGGGAATGTAAAAAGTAATTTTTTTCCATATCAGCCATAAACTCTAGAGTCCCTTATCATGTGTATGTAAGAATCCAAAGTGACACATACACACCATCCAAAATCCTGCCTGCCAGAGCCTCACAAAATAATAATTTAGGCTGGGTTCACACCATTGAGAATTGGATGCGGGTTCTATGCATCCTAGTCGCAATAGCAGGAGACTTTGACCTACTCTCTATGGAGCCGGTTCACATATCTCAGCTGCGACACCGGTGCGAATTCCAGTGCTGCTCCGGTGAAAACACTGGACCCCTGCTGAGAGCTGCATGTGGCAATGGTGTCCTTCTCAAAGCATGCTGGCAGGGAATAGGTTTTCCTACACATTCTTTGTCAGACTTTGCACACCTTTTGTATTGAGGCACCTTAAATATATTTAGTGGATTTAAACTGGAAGTTCATTTGGACTTTACCTGTTTTAAAGGCACCTAAATCCTTTTAGAAGCACTAAAGAATATCATGTGGATTCCTTGGTATTTTACTGTATGCCTTCCTTATACTAATATAAATTGCCTAAGACATTTCTTTCTTTTCACAATCATCCCTCTCCACTACATAAGAGAATGCCTGCTGTTCCAAGTATAACCCTAGATTGCTCTGATCGTACATCGAGTGGGAAGCAGAAGACACAATGATGGCTACTGCAATTTAATTTCGGTTTTCTGTAATGAACAGAACACTAAGGGAAGTGTTAGGAATGTACCTGTAGAGAGTAGAGACCAGTGGCCAGAAAGTTCAGACTAGGAACATCTCTTAGTGAGAAAGAAATCAAGTAGTCCAGATCAGTGCCAGGGTCTTAAATCAGGCAGCAGAGAATTAGCATTGAGGTCACAAGCTGGGGTCAGTGTAGGCAACAGAGAATCAGCTTTGAGACCACAAGCCAAGGTCAGTAACAAGTAGCAATAAAGGCATCAGAGGATAGCAGGCAAGATTATGCGTGGAGCACAATAACCTGGCAAGGAAACAGGAAGAGCTGGCCAATCACCAGACTCACTGCAACTGCAATACAGTTATGACAATTCCAATAGTTAAAAGACTGGAGTGGCAAAACAGATAAGTGATGCTTTGGTCCATGAGAGACCAGAGTCAAAGACCCAGCAGACTTAGCTCCTGACAGGAAGGGTCACATTAAAGAGGACCACTATTACATCATGCTTTACATAAAAAGGGCACATGTACCCTAACTGAGCCATGGCAAAGATCACATTGGGGCTGATTTACTAAAAGAGTAGAGATTTTACTTTGCAGAATGAATGCCCACTTTGGAAAGTGTTTGTTCACTTTGTAACGTGGATAATAGTAAATACATAATTGGCTTGTGTACCCAAGCATTTTCAAGGTAAATTAAGCAAATAAATTAATAAATTGATTTTTGCTAGCACAAGATTGGTAGGTTGAAGTGAGCTCATCATCATCTTATTTACTAAGCTCAGTGAACTTTCACTTAGCATAACCTTGTTAGGGTGACATTGAGCCTGGAGAGAGTCTATTGGCATAAGAGAATCAGCAAAGCACAGTCAGGAAGCAGAGGAAAGCCTTTCTCTGTAACAAGCAAACATGGCTTTCCCCTATGTGTTTATATATATTTACAAATTATAAATAGCAACAAGGTTATGAAGCACTTGCTGCCCAGGCAAATTTTAACATTTCTCACATATCTGTTAAAAAAAATTTTTTATAGAAATTTACTTAGAACCCCAAACATATATTTCCTGAAAGCAGAGGCCTTGGAGAATAAAATGGTAATTGTTAATAAAAAAAAAATGTGTCACGCTTATAAAACACAAATTTTCAGGAAAAATACACTTAAATTAATTTTAGAGCACACAAACATAATACAAAATATTTTAGTAAAATATAAAACATACTGTGGTGCCAAGTAAATGGATAACAAACATGTCAAGACTCAAGATTTTTAGGTCCTATAGTTTGTTGCCTTTTTAAAGGTATTCAAAATTTTATTAGGTAACGTTTTTAAAAGCCTTTTCAGGTTGCCAGTTTAGAGTAAATCATGAGCTCTGGCACTAAGATGTATTACTCTCACTCTGACGTTTGCAGCGATACCTCACATGTATGGTACAATCACCATTTACATATGTGCATGGGATCTACTGTACGTGTGCTTGGGGAACAGGGGCACTTAGAGTGCCCCTGTTCCCCAGCACACATACAATAAAAAAAATTTGTAAATTTTATTACAGTATATATTTTCATTTTATTATTTTTTACACTTCCTCCAACCCATGTCTTGGGCTCCCTGATGGAACGGGAGAGCCTGGGAACAGTGATGGTGGAAACTACAGGCAACTGTAGAGCCACTGAAATAACTTTTACAGGAAAGCCAATGGCTGGTTGAAAATGTTGATACTGGGATTATGGGTGTAATCTATTTCCACAAGAGGCTGTGTTTATACAGCCTACAGGCTGGAAACAGTTAAAACACAAACGCATTAATAGGATTATTAACATTAATTCCATCTCTATTTACATATACAGTATATGTAAAAATAAAAAAATTAATTATAATTTTTCTTTGAGCAGAATCTGTTCCTGGAAAACTTCTGTCTAGCTTAGTGAGTTGGAGACCTTAGCTTTCATCTGCTATTATAATCACTTCCCTGACAAAAGAAAAAAAAGACTAGGTTTCTTCAATAAGCCAGCGCTAAAAGCAAAGCTGAAGTACAAAGTACAGTAACCCATAGCAGCCAATAAAAATAAGTAAAAATGTAAGTCTATTTGCTGTGGGTACTTTACTGAATAAACCTGATTATGTGGCTTCATGAAATATAAAAATATTATCATTTAGGCAGATATGCTGCAAAAGTAAAGTAGTGTAAAATGTAACAACGAAGTATAAAGAAGAGCAACAAATTTTAACGTACAGTAATCTATTCAGTTAGTGGATATATATATATATATTTTTTTATTATTATTTATTTATGGGCCACAGCTACTTTTAAGTCATTGTTACATTTAGTACTCTTTTGTTAAACGTGTCTACTTACTTCAAAATCTCCCTGAAACATCAATTCGGACATGTTAATTTGTAGCATTTTAACAATGTGTTTTTCTTTGTTCACATTAAGGTATATACTTTTTTTTTTAATCTTTTTTAACAGAAGACTGAAAATAAATTAAATCATATTAGTTCTACATCTAGAGAAAATGAGTGTCAAAAAATAAACAATGTATTACCTTATCTAAATGTAAATTGATATTTTGCTGGAACGATTGTTATGTTAATTGAAACATATTTCATTCCTCTGGTTACATGCTGCTTTTAATTTATTTTTGTTCTAGAGTACAGTACATCATTTGTGTGCACCATCAGCCATTTCGTAAACTTTTGTGTAATAAACATTGTCCATCTTCCTTTAATAGTTCATCCCAATGAATGCTAATTTAAAGGGATTTATTTAAACTCAACAAAGAGAGAGAGAAATAGCAGTTGGTGGGAATGAAACAAAGTCAGGCTGGTTTATGAAGGTTCCAATAATAAATTAGAATTTTATGGCTACTAAAGAAAAATTGAAAATTAATAAAATAAATTAAAAAGAAAATACAAAGAAATAGCACATATAATAATGTATTTGTTCAAAATAGGAATGTAAAAGCATAATACAATAATCCAATTTTTTGGTTTATTTGTAAGCTAATTTTATTTTTATTTTTAAAGTATATAGTAACCATAACTGAAATTACATTAAGCACTGTGTATAGTAAACATCTCTCTTTTTAAAAAACATATTTTTTCATTCATCACTGCATCTCAGTGCTACTGATCTACAGACTCTTTGCAGTCACATTCTTCCTTTTTGCACTCCAGTGATGGTCGTATGACATTATTCTCAGAGTATGTATTTCCTTAGTAACAATAGTGGACCATGTCTGCCATTCGTAGCCTCCATCTAAAAGGCAGGAGTACAATTGGGAAATTTGTGACCTTTTGACATGAAAGTTTAAGCAGGATCACCAGGTATAAATTAAATCAATGCTGCAGATTTAAAAATATTGAAAATGATTCTAGAGTACATTAACTTTTTAAAGCATATATCATTTTTAAATAATCAGGTTATATATACTTATTGTTTATATTTGTTCCTTTATTCTAAGAACTTTTTAATATTTCACTAGAGCAAAACATGCCTTAGAAAAGTGAACACATTGGCCTCTTATTCTTATTTACTTCGAAGATTTCATAATGTTCATTAGCTTCTGGGCCTGTGAAATCCCTTAAAAGCAGTAGCCATGCTCTCTTCTTTATAATTTATGAGTCTAGTCAGTATATATTGTGGGGATTACCCAGGGGTAAAGACTGCATAGTATTTCTATGGGCATTCTCAACTGTAAAGAATGGGGTAAATACATCCCTTCTGAAGGTTTTTAAGGTTATCTCCCACTCACTCAGCAACACCTCAATGCACATGTTGGTGTGCTACATTTTGTTTTCTGATAATGTTGGCTTTAGCCATATGAGAGCTAAACATGATTCTATGGATAGGGGTGCCATTTTGTCCTCAATATCAATAGCTCACTCTACCCTCCAGTGCAGCAGATCTTTTGAAAACCCTGCCTATGCAGGAAGACTGCTTCTCCTATACCTTCTATTTGGTCTTTAACTTGATGAACAGATGATTGAAATGTATTAGCTGACAGGACCTCTTTCAGAGTATGCTGTTGGTCAAGGATTACAAAGTGTCTTTATCAGCTTGTGTGGGTGTTTATTAATATGTCAGTGGTTGCAGAAGCTGTGTCTTATGTGTACAAGGATGGCAAGGATGGCAGGTCAGCCTCCTGCAGGCCCTCTATCTCCAAACGATCACCAGTCACAGCAGTAGTACTTGAACCACAGCAATGTATAGCTTGAATTATCTCCTTTGAGACTATCTGCACATGTTTTTCAAATTTGGCTGCACCCTATTTAGCTATCTCAGCATTTGTAGGCCCACACTGACTTGCTCCAGAGGAAGCGTTGCTATTTTTCTACTCGGCCATGGCTGTTGTGTCACCTTTCTTTTTTAATATTAGTATACATAACCCATTTACTTTTCAATAATTTAGCTTAATTGTGTCTTCCACAATGGTGGCAGTTATAAACAGTAGTGCACTATTAATTTTACAAAATCACAAACGTTGATCCTGATTTTCATACTCGTAGTAGTATAACTCTACTACTGAACTGTACATACATCTAAACCTCTTAAACTAGTTAAAGAGCCAATGTCCCACTCATGCATATCAATAAGATGGTTTTCTCAGATATACCAACTTGATATAGCCATTAGGAGGGATCTCAATATCCATATATAAAGTATGTGTTTTTGTCACTATAACACTCCAGTGATTGCAGTAGGAAAGTTGAGAATCCTTTTCCTGTAGGAAGAGGTAAGAGTCTCTATGATCAGGAAATCTCCAACAAAGACCTCCCACTGCTCATGTCTCAAGAAGATGACATTTCAAGCAATTAGTTGGCTCACTTTAATAAAGTCTGTCCAACCATGACCAACCATGAAATACCAGTATTAGGTGAACTGACCTATTAAGAAATAGTATATTTTTACCTTACAGTAATCAAAGAATACACTAAGTAGTAATGTAATGTTTCCAATTCCATAATGTATTCCAGCAATGTTTTCATAATGTATTTTCTGTAAGGCTTTTTTACTTTTAATTATGCAGAACAAAAAGGAAAATCATAAGAGTTTTAAGCAGTACATCATTCTTTAAGTAGATAAAAGCTTTTTTACTTTCCACATTCCATATACTTTGTTTCTCTCACTACACCTGTGCAATTTTTATTGTCACTTTTTGGCATGCAGCTGTGCTTGGAAAGTAATGTAGCCACTGGAAGCTACATAGGATAGTATGCAATGAGTGTAGCAATTGCATCTGTATGGTACAGAGAACAAAACAATGATTGATATAAAAATAGTTTTAAAAAAATGTGAACATAAATCAGGCTATAAAACATTAGGAAACATTTTGTTTTCTTTGGATAAATGTAGCGTACATGTGACATATAACATGTATATAAAGTGCTGCAACTACAGCCTCCTTTATGCTTCTTTGTCCTTATATATAAAGCAATAAGGGACTTTGTATAGATGCATGAGAGATCCAGGATTGGTAAACAGATTCTTAATAGGCCTAAACTGGTTGGTGGCATAGACTTCTGGATTTAAACTTGTTGCACCAGCTTTTTAATAAATTCGTAGATTGATTCCACAATGTGCATTAAAACCAATGAATTAATCTGAAGGAAGAAATGTTGTTCTTGAAACTGAAATCATTGCCATGGATGAGGCTCCAGTTTTGCCCTAAATTTGATGATATGCCTTCTACCATTAGGTTCTGGGACTACCTACATAACAAGAGGATTTTCTACACTCAAATAGGCCCAATTACTCTCTTGTTCTCAAATCCTGAAATCTCTCTTGTTATGCATCCCCCTGTGTTTTTGGCATTGTATAGCCACTCGACCTCCAGAAGATTTACCCCCCCCCCCCTTCATGACCAGGCTATTTTTTGCTATACGGCACTGTGTTACTTTAACTGACAATTGCGTGGTTGTGTAACACTGTACACTATATTTTTTACTCTCTGCTATAAAACATATCCAATAAAAAACTGTAAAAATCGAATTTCTTCATAAATTTAGGCCAATATGTATTCTGTTGCATATTTTTGTTAAAAAAAACAAAAACAATAAGCATATATTAATTGGCTTGCACAAACGATATAGTGTCTACAAACTATAGTATATATACTGTAATTTATTTTTCTTTTTTTATACTAGTATTGGCGGGATCAGCGACTTATAGTGGGATTGCGATATTGCAGTGGACAATCTGACACTTTTGACACTTTGTGGGAACCAGTTACACTAATACAGTGATCAATGATAAAAAAAATTGCACTGTCACTGTACTAATGCCACTGGCTGGGAAGCAGTTAAACATCTAGGGGGGCAGTGTTTAATTGGTGTTGGCATTATGCCCCATTTGGGACACATGTCTTTTAATAGTTCCCTTCTGGGAGAAAATCTTTGGAATTATTTAAATCTATCAAAAAATACATTTTACATCACATGCTGTCTGCAGCTCACACCAATATGGCACAGCATTGGCGAAAGGCAAACAAGTCATCCATAGCTGAGTGGGTATGTGAGATAAACCTATGGAAAACATTTTTCAGAAAGAGAATGAATCTGAACCATATCCAGCTGCCTGGTTCCACTGGGGCTACTTTTGATGCACCGCCAAGTTTTATTTCTATTTATAATTTCCTGGCTAAAAATTTCAGCTGGATCTGGGAAGGTTCTTCTGGGTCCTAGGAGAGTCCAGAAGAGGCAGTGGTCCTCCTTTCCACTGTTTACCCTTCTTTAGTTTTTTCTCAATCTCAGCTATCTTCTACTTCCATGTGTTCTTTCTGTCTCCTTTTTCTAATATGATGTTTATTGTTTTCTTCCGTATGCTTCTTTCTCCTTTCTTCTATTTCTCTTCAGTTATTTATTGCAGATATACATAACTGTGGTAAATATTATCCAAGACATCATGTTTCTTCTGGCATAATGAACAGTGATAACTCTCTGAACATGTTTATTCATAGACAAGGTGTTATCTTGAAATGGCTATATACAGTATGTAACAATATTTGGAAACTCTTACCACTCAGTATATACATAAGAGATAGCTTATTTAATGCAGTGTGTATTTATATCACCAATGTGTCATGAAAATTTTGTGTCATGACTCTGATGTATATCTTCAGTCGTTTTTGGGTACGAAACAAAACAATAATAATGGCTTACACATGCAAATGCTGCAACTAATGTTTATACACATGTCAAAAACCTAGAGATTTAATTTGGTTACAAATCTGCATACCAGAACCAGTATATGAATATGTAAAGTATATATATAAATATATATATATATATATATATATATATATATATATATATATATGGAAGAGGAAGGAGTATATAATAGGCCTGCAATACCCCTACTCAGCGCCAGATCAATCCAACAGCTCTGATAGCAGAATTCGCACAGAAATACAGTGTGAGTATAAATAATAGTATTTTTAAAAATAACTTATAAAAAATACTAAAAACGAAACTAAGCAGCTGTTAAAAACAAGTAAAATAAAAACAGGTAGTATAAATATAAAAACAGTCCAAGCACTAAATGATATAAATACTAAAACAGCGCTAATAATTAAATTAATAATATGGTAATATTATAAACCAGTGGCAAACACCCTAGTTATAAATTAATATGTAGCAGATGGTTAAGGTAGATCAGTTCAAAGCATTGAAAGCATTCAGGGACAGTTCAAAATATCCGAGGTGTTCAAGGTAATCTATAGTTGTTATTTAAGCGTGCCTTCACCAGAGAATAAAGAGATCCGTATTCCACCGTGTGCAACACACTCCCCCAGGGGGTCAAACTCACCAGATGCCTCTAATATGCAAGCCTTAGGTTTGGTATATATCAGCTGCTTTAATCACTGGTCCGAACCAACCCAGAAAACGACCATTGCAGGGGCTCAAACACGTGCCATAAAACACAAGAATAGTTCTACATAGTGTAATTCTGTTTATTTATAATACAATTCCCCATACAGCAGAAGCCCCCTTAATACTAGCTACGTACATCACAAAAATTATCAACAAGCAAGATATTTAGGGTGATTTATATCTTGCTTGTTGATAATTTTTGTGATATATATATATATATATATATATATATATATATATATATATATATATATATATATATACACACACACACACACACAGTATATATAGTATGCATTATACTATATTTTTATACAATATATTATCCTTTTTTTTATAAATCCTAATTAATGGGTGCGTGCCAATTATATTGCAAAGCATGCTTAGTACTGCTTGCCTATTGACAACCTGTGCAAATTACTGAATAGAATTATAAACAGTATTTACAATAATGTGTGTATAAAAGAAAGGTGACCTAGCTATGTTACTTAAAAGCAGTGGGAAAAATGGGCGGAGCCCAGGCTGCCTGTACTTTATAACTCTAAAGACTGGATGGGAAGAAATATAAATTGTTGACATATAAAACTGGTACCATATGCGGATTTCATCCTCATATTTACCTATTACGTGGAGATCAGCTTTAACCACTTTGGCTCTCAAACCTGTACATCTCCCTATACACCAGAGCGATCTTTGCTATGACCTTGTTTATTAAGTAGTACCTTTAATAAATATAAATAATTAATATTATTAATAAATAATATTTAAGGACAAACAAGGCCTTCATTTGGTGATATTGTCTGGCAAAAATTATTACATTTTTTATGCAATCCATAGACAAAAAACGTAACAAAACCATTGTTAGTTTAGCAACAATATAGTATTACTGTATATCGATTGTATACATTTTTTTTTTATGAATTTGTCCTGGTTAAAATAACACTAAACTTGTGATTCTGGTACTAACCATTGCAAAGTTATTTACAAATGAAAAAAATTACCAACAAAGTGAATAAAAATTCAAATAGTTTAAATAATAATGGTTAGAAAAATAGAAAAAAAATGCAGCAAGAAAATAATAGCTAAGAGGAGGAGAAGGGGGTTGACTAGGGAAAACTAGGTTTAATGACAGGTTAAAGAGGTACAAATTATATTTTAAAAAAAAAGCAGATTATAGCTCATCCCTGAGGGGAACAACTTAGTAGACAAAAAAGTAACACATCTCCTGTCTGACCAGTGTTTATAAACACTGTATCAGATGGTCTGTTTTTTTTTTACAGCAGCAGCTTTTACAGCTACTCTATTTACACTGCAGCTTTTGGCTATTATTTTGACAGCTAGGAATTGTCAGTAAGCACAGGCGGGAGGGGTACACAACAGAACAAGGCGTACTACAAATGTCCTGTGTGCTTAAAGTGATTGCAAAGTCTTGTTATTTTTCCCTATAAAAATAACAAACATGTTATACATTTCTCAGTTGCAGTGCATTTGCACAGAGCAGCCCACATCCTCCTCTTCTCGGGTCCCTCTTCTGCGATCCTGGCCTTTCCCTCCTGTTCAGTGCCCCCACAGCAAGCAGCTTGCTATGGGGGGACCGGAGCCGAGTCACAGCTTCCGGTGTCCTTTCAGACACAGAGCCCTGACCCGGCCCCGGCCCCTCTCTCCCCTGATTGGCTAGCTGACTTTGATTGACAACAGTTTCAGCCAATCAGGAGGGAGAATCTAGGATGGCTGAGACACTTGTGGACATTGCTGGACAGAGAGGGACCTCAAGTAAGTGCTGAGGGGGGCTGCTGCACACAGAAGTCTTTTTTTTATTAATGCATAGAATTCATTAAAATACAAAAAAAAATCTTCTGCCTTTACAACCACTTTAAAATAAGTTTTAGTGTTGCTGTGTGAGTGGGCACACTGCATGGTTCAATACAAATTTAAGTAAGATGGTTCTGTCTGTTTTAGGAGAAAGGGTTTTATCCCTTTTCAGAGTTATTCGGGCCTATTTTTAGCAGAAGATCTGCAGATAATCTGCAATTGAATAGACCTTACCATTTGCTAGTTGTAAAATGTAAAGTGTTTGCAAAGTCAAATTTTTTTTTTTAAATTACCTACTTACCTGCTCTGTGCAATGGTTTTGTTTTTAAACCAAAAAGCTAATTTAGCCTTGTAATTGTTGCAATTGATCATTTTGAATATAAGAATTCTATGAGTAAGGATAATGCACACATAATTTGTTTAAAGAATTAAAGGGTTAAAGAATTATAAACATATGACATGACTGTGACATATGATGCAATCGTATATTGTCATGCAAGATCCAGCTGCAGAATTATTGTTGTAGCCAAAGATCATGGAATAAACATGCGCATATGCATTAGACACACATACATGCTTTTCCTTTAAAATGGAAAGGGGAGCACTGAAGCAGACATACACAGGGTGGCTCTCTCAAGGTCAAAATAATATCAATGAGAAGGAAAAAGATTAATCTGGCTAATCATTAAGTCCCCTCTATGAAGAGATTTCCAATTAAAATAAACAGTTAAAAAAGTAAATGCTGAAATTCTAATAGTGTGTATAGTATGACACATGCAATTTACATTATGTTAAATTCACTTAAATGGATGACTTGTTTCAGCTCTGTTCATCATTTTATCCCATTGTTTTTCCATTTACAAACATATCTATTAAGCTTGGAATTTACATTTTTTCATGTGAAATTAATTTGAAAATGTTCAGTTTTATTTATCCATGAATCATTTTTTTTTTAAAAAGCAGAACTATACTCATATTTCTTCAGTGATGACAGATCAAAGCTGTCCCTCACAGCTTTGCTTTGGATTTAACTCCTGTGCATGTACACAGGAGTAACATTGTCTCTGATACCTGACTGCACCACAATGTGCACTCTTTTTAAAACTTGCATGAAGGGAAAATTATCATTTTCTTAGCAGAAGAGACATGTGAAGTCTAAATACTAAAAATCCCTTTTCTAGATTTTTTTTAGAAATCAAGTTAAATCACCCATTTAAACAGCATATTTTAATAAACCCTCAAACAGTCCCCATCCCTTACTTCCCAACAGACACCTTGCTAAAGTTTATAATTTTCTGCAGTATACATCTAGCAGCATTTAAAAAAAAAAATTGCAAACAGGCGGGCTGTTTATTGCAGAAAAGGCATGCAAAATCTCTTTTGGTTTAAAAACTAAACCTACCTTCCTGCTCACAGTCTTTCTTATGGGCTGTACACACAATAGGATTTTACGACAACAAATGTTGGATGTGAGCTTGTTGTCAGAAAGTCAGACCGTGTGTATGCTCCATAGAACATTTTTTGTCGTAATTTCCACCAACAAATGTTTGAGAGCAGGTTCTCAAATTTTCTGACAACACGACTTGTTCCGAGCGTGTATACACAATACCGATGCACAAAATTCCACACATGCTCGGAATCAAGCAGAAGAGCCACACTGGCTATTGAACCTAATTTTTCTCGGCTCATTGTACGCATTGTACATCACCGCGTTCTTGACGTTCGGAATTTCCGACAACATTTGTGTGACCTTATGTATTGTGTGTATGCAAGACAAGTTTGAGCCAACATCCTTCGGAAAAAAATCCACGGTTTTGTTGTCGGAAAATCCTATCGTGTGTACTTTAGAATGTACACTGAGCTGTACATACTCAGCTCAGTATAAATTGCGGGCGCTGTGCCTGTGTCCAAGATGACTGAACTGTGCATGCACAGGGGTTATGTCATCCTGCACTAGCCAATCAGGATGACCTAAGAACGACAACCATAAGAAGCCAGGATGAAGATGCTAGTGCCAACTCACGGGCATCAGAACATTAGAACCAAGATAGGTACTTTGGACTCTATGCTTTTTTGAATTGGGCACTAACTAGTTGATTAGCTACTAACTGGTGACCCCTTAAAAAGTAAAATTTCATTGTACAAAATAACTAAAATGAACAAAAAAATTTGAGTATAGACTTTTCACTTAGAAAGGTGAATATTTACATAGGCTGCTCATACACAGATCGATTTGCAGGTGATTCCTCCTGAATCTGCTGAAATCTGTACTATGGGTGGCCCTGCTTGCACCATCCAGCCTAACAAAAGTTGATTTTAAAACTGAATTTTGTCAAAGGAACCTGGGCGGAAAATTCTTGGCTGAACAGTGCCTGCAGCCAATCAGATGCAGACACTGTTCAGCCATTCTGACAGCCTTGGGTGCAGATAGCCAGCACTGCAGATTTGTTCATCAATGCTCTTTAGTGCCCTCAGCCCCTGGGGTTGAGCACCAGCAATTATAATGTGTATAGATACCTTTATATTAAAGCCTCTAATTCTGTAATAATTTGTACGTATGACTCCCTCCTCTCTGCTGTTGACCTGGTCTGTTATTTTTTTCTCTCTTTTTTTTTTTTTTTTTTTTTTTTATCCTGTTAGTCAGCTGAGGTCAGGATGCTGTTCTTTCTCTTTCCAGTAAAGCCTGTAATAGCACAGACTCCCAGCTGGGAAATACTTAATTTGAGTACAGTATGTAGCTGCATATGTCAACTGACTCTGCAGTTAGAATGGGAGGGAGCATAAAGCAGAGGTTAGATGCTTAGTGAACTCTCATTCACTGTCATTATTGTTACTTTTCATTGTCAGAACAGACAATGCTAATTTTTACAGATCGGAATAGATAACACTAGCATTGTGTGGTGTTGCTGAGAACAAAAATGCTCTTCTATTAAGGTTAAAAATGTAAAAAGTAAGTAGAAATTGCAACTGCCTTTACTATGTCACATATTCCATGAGCAGGAAAATATTGTTTCTGCATAATGTGTATCACACCAGTGCAAAAACTGTTTTACTCAAAGTAATCATATAATTTTGAAAGGAGGAAAATCCTCTATAATATACTCAAAGCTGAACTTTGGACTAGTCTGGATTTTGCAAGTGAGTGGTCATCTACTTGCCCCCTGGTGATTCTTTGAATAAGAAACCTACATAGCAACATTAAAGCTGTCAAGGCTTGTCCCCACAGATGCCACAGAGAAGGTCTTAAAATGCACCTGTACCCAGACTATGGACTTTAAATCATTTACATATTTTTAGCAAACAGTTAAAATAAGCCTTAACTCAAATCTCTCACTGCATATACTGTGCAAGTCATTTATTCTCAAAGATCAGAACAAAGACTCTAACATTGGGTTACAATTGGTTTCCAAGGCTGGTCATATGCTGACAGCCTGCAGGATGAATAAAAAATATCTGTACAGTGCAGAAGGACAAATCTGCAGTGCCAGCTATTGTAATCTGACAGCCGGAGGCTGCTGTCAGAGTATCAGAAAAGCAGCTGCATCTAACTGGATTCAGCCACTGTTCAGCCACCTCTTACATTTTTTTAATCTAAGGATGTCAGATGGAGTGTGCCAACAGGGCCACCAATGAAGTGAAGATCACGCAGTGTATAGCCATCTTAACAGCCCATTCATTACACAGCAAAAGTCCTGTTTTATGCAGGACTTAAATATTTGCACTTTTTAAAAATACAGTAAAACCTTGCATTGTGAGTAAATTGGTCTGCGAGTGTCTTACAAGACCAGCAAAAGTTTTTAATACATTATAACATGATAAACAAGCAAGGTCTTGCAATAGGAGTAGCGTCACGTCACAACTGAGTATAAAAGAGAAGAGAGGCGCCTCTAAGTGTAGCAATATGGTTACATTTAATGAAGGTACAACATTTAGGCTTGGTTCATACTGCCGCAACTCCAAGTCGCGTGACATGTGAAATCCCATATTAGTCAATGACAGCTGTCTTCCAACATTACAGGAATATTACCCAGGAAGTTGCCTTAACCAGTAGCTGACCGCCAGCTGTCTATTGACGGCCAGGTGGTGCAGCTCTCAGGGTGGGAGGGCGTCATATGATGTCCTCCCCTTCCCGGACCTCCAGGGAGCGCACGCACGCCGCCAGCAGCCGCCGTGTCACTAGGCACCCGATGCGCGTGCCCAGTGCCCGCGATGTCCGCCGGGCACCCGGTAACACACCCGGTAACACAGCGGGACCGTGGATCTGTGTGTGTAAACACACAGATCAATGGTCCTGTCAGAGGAGAGGAGCCTATGGTGTGTTCTCAGTACAGAGAAACACTGATCGGTCTCCTCCCCTTGTGAGTCCCCTCCCCCCACAGTAAGAATAACTCCCAGGGAACATATTAACCCCTTCAGCCCCCCCTAGTGGTTAACCCCTTCCCTGCCAATCACATTTATACAGTAATCAATGCATTTTTATAGCACGGATCGCTGTATAAATGTAAATGGTCCCAAAAATGTGTCAAAAGTGTCCGATATGTCCGCCGCAATGTCGCAGTCATGATAAAAATCGCAGATCGCCACCATTACTAGTTAAAAAAAAATAATAATAAAAAATGCTATAAATCTATCCTCTATTTTGTAGACGCTATAACTTTTGCGCAAACCAATCAATATAAGCTTATTATTTACCAAAAATATGTAGAAGAATATGTATCGGCCTAAACTGAGGAAAAAAAAATGTTTTTTTATATATTTTTTGGGGATATTTAGTATAGCATTAGTATAGCAAAAAGTAAAAAATATATATATTTTTCCCCTGTTCTTTTGTTTATAGCGCAAAAAATAAAAACCGCAGAGGTGATCAAATACCACCAAAAGAAAGCTCTATTTGTGGGGACAAAATGATAACAATTTCATTTGGGTACAGTGTTGTATGACCGCGCAATTGTCATTCAAAATGTGACAAATGAATGAAAGCTGAAAAATGGCTTGGGCAGGAAGGGGGTGAAAATGCACTGTACTGTACTGAGGTGGTTAAAGTCATATTGCTATAATTTTTGTTATATGGACTATAGACTATAGACTGAAGGACTTAGATAATTCGTTCCACAACCATTTATTCATGAGTTTCCATTATTTCTTTTGGGGAAATTTGCTTACGAGAGCTTTGGATTACAAGCACCTTTCCGGAACGAATTATGCTCGCAAGCCAAGGTTTTACTGTATAAGCGGTCCCCCGGGTTCCGAACAAGATAGGGACTGTAGGTTTGTTCTTAAGTCAAATTTGTTTGTAAGTCAAAACAGTAAATTTTTAAGTGTAACTCCAGTGATGTGGGATGTTCCAGGCGCTTCTGGGAATGAAGTTGTGTTATTTAGGGCTCTTGTGGCAATGCAGAATATGCAGTACTACAGTGTGGGATGTGTCCGGCACTGCAAGATGGCTGCTCAGCGGTATCCGGGACCAGGGTGGAGCGCAAGTGGCCGGCAGTGACGTCACACTGCCTCCATTCATAAGTAGGAGTCATTCACAACCCGGATGTTTGTAACTTGGGGACTGCCTGTAGTTGTAAAAATTGAGGATATATTCAGAAGGAAGAAGAAACTACAACTGTCTTCTTCCTTTCAGCCAAAATAGTTACTACTGCCACTGAAAAGAGTAAACACTGCCTCACTTGCTTGTCATTTTTGCCCTTAGAGAGGCGGGAGACAGGGTCTAGCCCTCTAGAATAAAAGCAGTTTACCTAGTACTTATCTTTACATGAGCACATTCTTTAGGCAGACAAATTTTATTCTCTAAGGCGTAATCCATCTGTTGACTTGACATTTAGCTCTGATTGCAATGGGAGGCAAGAACACTGACTAAACTAGGCAATGGTAACTTTAATTACAGCAGACCTTTAAAGTTACAATTTTCTACTTTATTTTTGCGGGGTAGGCCATACCACTTTTTTTTACAAAAGTGCAGCTATCCTTAAAGCCAGAGTGTGCAGTAACACTTGGAGAGTTTACTAGCCTTAATGCTTCTAACTAAATCTGTAAGACCTATATGGCTTTTTTAGTGACTGTGAAAAAAACACAGAAATTATATGCACGGTGAAGTAACCTATAGCAACCTCAAAATTCAGACTAGTAAAGGAGAATCACTACAGGCTGAGCATTTGTTATTGAATTATTAAACACATCCAATTGTCTCATATAACAAGATACTAACTATACGTGGACTATAACAAACTTAAAGTGATTGTAAAGTCTCGTTTGTTTTCCCTATAAAAATAACAAACATGTTATACTTACCTGTTCAGTTGCAATGGATTTGCACGGAGCCACCCGGATCCTCCTCTTCTGGGGTCCCTCTTCTGTGCTCCTTGCCCCTCCTTCCTGTTCAGTGGGCACCTGAGTCGAGCTGTGACCCGAGTCACAGCTCCCTGTGTCCATTTAGACACAGACCCTCTCTCCCCTGATAGGTTAGCTGACTTTGATTTACAGCAGCGGGAGCCAATGGTGCAGCTGCTGTGTCTCAGTCAATCAGGAAGGAGAATCTCGGATGGCTGAGACACTCGTGGACATCGCTGGACAGAGAGGGACCTCAGGTAAGTATTAGGGGGGCTGAGGGGGGCTGCTGCACTCAGAAGGCTTTTTATCTTAATGCATAGAATGCATTAGGATAAAAAACCTTGACTTTACAACCCTTTTAAAACTGGAATGCTAATAATGACTTTGAAGCCCTAATGATGTTTTATTTCTCCACCTTCATCTTCCTAATGTATCTCTCAATGCAGTAGTTCAGCTTGAAAAACAGACAAAATCTGTCTGCAAATGCTTTATTTTTAACAAGAAAAAATTCTTAGCTTGTAGTTGATTGTTCTACACAAAGATTTCTCAAAAATGGTCCAGTCCATAGATTTGGTAAGCCCCTTCTTGATGATATGACCTCTCAGTCAGAGAGCTACAGAATGGTGAAAAAAAAGAAACAAACTCAACTATATTCCATGGATCAATTACTTTATAGCACATTTGTAAGAAATCTCCCACAGCTACATTTGCTATTGTTGGATATGAATGGAAGCGATGGCTTTTAGAATTGAATGTCCCACTGCTTTCCATTCTTCTGTAAAACGTTGTCTGAAGAGGAAACTGAAAGCCCTCTATCGAAACGCAGGGAATTACCAGCATTATAAACACCAAGCCACAAACTGTCATTAGTTTTCTATTAACAAGATTTCTGTAACTGACAAAGTAACACATGCTATTTACTAACAATATTCCTTTATAGAAAAAAAAAAAATCATTGTATAGCTTATATTTTGCCATATAATGGTGGTTCAAAGGATAGCAAGGAGAACAAGAATAAGGTTTAACAAGACTCCAATACATTTCTTAAGTATACAGTTGGTGTAGTATTACATATTACATTTTATTTTCAACAAATAGACAAATAATTGATGTATATTTAGATAGAGGGTGCTGCTTTCAAAGAAATGAATTGAATATTAAGAAGGAAGTCTGTATGAAAGGGATGATACATAAAGTGTAAAATGGATAAGGGGTTTATAATAAGTGCTCTAGTTAGGCGCCCAAATGTTAAGCTTCTCTAAAAGACTATTTATTGTTGTTCAACAAAGAATAACCTTGCTAGAAGTTCAGTACTCATATGGGTTTACTAATGCCTTTTTTCACATAGGTGTGAACCCAGCCTTAAAGTGATTGTAAACCTTGTTTTTTTAAATAACGAACTGCACAGTGGAGGTAAGTTTGATATGTTTGTTTTGCACAGTGTGGCCCCGATCATCGTCTTCTGGGGTTCCCAAATGGCGCTCGCGGCTCCTCCTCACATCGGTAAACCCCATAGGAGCAGCGATGTCCCAGGGAATTATCTTGCGGGCGTGCTCCCGTATCCAGCATTTGCGACCATAGACACAGAATACTGGACTTGGCCCCAGCCCCCGGCGCCCGCGTCATCATATTTGATTGACAGCAGCAGGAGCCAATGGCTGCACTGCTAGCTACCTATCCAATCAAGGGCTGAGAAACCCGGGCAGAGAGGAAGAGCGTGTTGCCGCTGAGGGAATGAACGAGCTCAGGTGAGTAAAACGGGGGGACTAGGGGGCCGGTCACTGTCAGAATAAAAAAGAGCCAAAAGACTACAATGTCACTGAGATTACCTAACATGAAACGACATGACATGCAAATTATAGCTAGCCATATGCTATATTCTGCCACTGTTTCTACACATGTTAAAGCATAAAAAAGGATATTTACCATGGGATTGCAAGGACATAGGACCCATCAATATATTTTAGCAAAGGAGCCTATGCATCAGAGATCTTAGACTTTACAAATTATTTTATTGAGAAATATATAAGAAGAAGAGAAACTATGGTGGTAACAATCATAAGAGTATGCATTAAATGAAACAAGCAGCTGATTAGCACAAATACATGCAAAACCTTAATGCATCCAAGATAACCCTCTGGGAGATCGCTTCTCCTATGGGATTTACAGATGCGAGGACGAGCCACGAGCACCACCGGGGGACCCCAGAAGATGATGATCGGGGCCACACTGTGCAAAATGAACTACACAGTGGAGGTAAGTATGATATGTTTGTTATTTAAAAAAAAAACAAGGTTTACAATCAATTTAAGGCTGGGTTCACACCTATGTGAATTGGATGCCCGCGTCCAATCTGCATAGCAGGAGAATGTGACCGGCTCTCTATGGAGCCGGTTCACAGATCTCCGGGGTGGCTGTGGAGCACACACCATTTCAGGGCTGAATGCAGGCAAAAATTCAGTCCTGATTCATCCCTGAAATGGAAAAAAGGGACGCACATCGTTCCTGTGCAATCTGCGGTCGGTTTAGGGGAGAACCGAGCCTAAAGATGAACTCAGGTATATAAAATAGGCACAAATAATTTCAGCTCTGTAATTATTAATACATCATTAAATGTATTTGTAAATATAAGTAGTTATTTTGACCTGAATTTGACATGATATGAGTCTCTTGCAATCACCATGTACACCAGAGCTTAGACTGGGGAGAAGCAAAACAAGGAGCCAACCAGATGTGCTGTACTCCTTAAAGTGGAACTTTAGTCAGAAAATGAAGTCCTGCTAGATCACATCAGGCTGGCCCCTTTTGCAGGTATAGCTAAATAAAACAATAAAAATAGGTGCGTATACCATTTAAAATTCAGTAATCTGCTGTCTCACCCTGCTGTGCAAATGCTCAGTTGCTCTCCATTTTTTAAGCATTCTTAGGCACTGCCAAATATGTAGAGGCCAATCTGCTGACAACCTTAAAGCAGAGTTAAACTATCCTATCCTTTACCGTTAAGGAAGCTGCATCTGTTTAATCGACACATGGTGCTGTACATGTGATCAGTTATGACACCAGCCACTTGATGGTTTCACAGTTTAGTTGAGGACACAAGCAAGGTGACCGTTAGCAATCCCAGCACTCCAGGGATGAAACTGTTTTTTTGTAACTGTTTTTTTAAACTGTTAAAGCAGAACTAAACCCATCAATTTATGATTTACTGCTGCTCAGAGGGTCTGGGCTTCAGCAAAATGGCAGTCTCTAGCAAGAAGAAACAGGAGCAACGCTGGAGGCAATTTACAGCACACACTAATTTTGGTAGCAGAATTATTAATGTGTAATGTATGTTCTTCGCTAAAAATTGTTATGGGTAAAGTTCTGCTTTAAAGAGTAACTCCACTTTTGTTGAGAAAAAAACATTCCCCTTTGGGTGATCTATGTACATTGCAAGGATTATAACAACCTTTGCTGCACATTCCTACCTTTTATTATTTTGAAGTAATTAGGGTTGTCCCGATACCACTTTTTTAAGACCGAGTACAAGTACCGATACTTTTTTTCAAGTACTCGCCGATACCGATTACCGATACTTTTTTTTTAATGTCATGTGACAGTTTTCAAACCACAATACAGACTAATGATATCTTCTTAATCTTAACGCACTGATAAGTGGCACACATTGATGGGTGGCACACACTGATGGGTGGCACGCACTGATTGGTGGCACGCACTGATGGGTGGCACGCACTGATGGGCACTGATAGGTGGCACGCACTGATGGGTGGCATGCACTGATGGGTGGCACACACTGATGGGTGGCACACACTGATGGGTGGCACGCACTGATGGGCACTGATAGGTGGCACGCACTGATGGGTGGCACGCACTGATGGGCACTGATAGGTGGCACGCACTGATAGGTGGCACGCACTGATGGGTGGCACACACTGATGGGCACTGATAGGTGGCACGCACTGATGGGTGGCACGCACTGATGGGTGGCACGCACTGATGGGCACTGATAGGTGGCACGCACTGATGGGCACTGATAGGTGGCACACACTGATGGGCGGCACACACTGATAGGTGGCACACACTGATGGCTGGCTGCATGGGCACTGGCTGGATGGCACTGATTTATGGCTGGCAGTGGCACTTATGGGCAAGAGGATTTAGTTTTGCTCTGCAACGGCCATCTTGGTACACCTAGCACTCAGCCTCAATAAAGAAGCAGCGGACATCTTGTTACACCCAGCCCCAACCATATGGGCTGGGTGTAACAAGATGTCCGCTGCTGCTTTATTGAGGCCGAGTGAGTGCAGGGTGTACCAAGATGGGCGTCAGGATTTTCAACCACGTGTAACGGCAACACGGAGCATCACTTGCATTACTGAATGTGACGCTCCGGTCGCCGATTAAGTTACATCCCTGCTGGGAGACACGGAGTACTCACTCTTCGCTGGGCTCTCCGTACTGTTCTGCCCTCCGCAGCGCCCGCTGACTCCGCCCTCCGCAGCGCCCGCTGACTCCGCCCTCCGCTGACTCCGCCCTCAGCAGCGCCCGCTGGCTCCGCCCTCCTCTGACTCCGCCCTCCGCAGCGCCCGTTGACTCCGCCCTCCGCAGGTCCCGCTGACTCTGCCCTCCGCAGCGCCCGCTGACTCCGCCCTCCGCAGCGCCCGCTGACTCCGCCCTCCGCAGCGCCCGCTGACCCCGCCGTCCGCAGTGCCCGCTGACAAGTGACAAGGTATCGGCTAAGCATCGGGAGCATTTGTGCGAGTACAAGTACTCGTGCAAATGCTCGGTATCGGTCCCGATACCGATACTAGTATCGGTATCGGGACAACCCTAGAAGTAATCCCTGTATGTACCTCTGAGCCTCAGTGATGAGTGGGTCTAATGAGAGTGGTTTCATAATTATCTATCAGGTGTGCACCTGCAGGGCACTAATGGGGAAAGCTTCTGGGCCTGCATCCCTTTAGATGTGTTCCTACTGGGAGTGTCTTACCAAAAATGAAAATTTTGTTGCAGGGGATGCTTGAAATCTGACTTGTATCTAATGCCTCGTACACACGTACGGACTTTTCCCGGCGGACCTAAGTCCAGCGGACAATCCGCTGGACTTTCCGGCTAGGTCCGCTGGACTTTCCGAGGGTGTGGACTTGCCCACACACGCACGGACTTCTCCAGCGGATAATCCGCCGGCCAAAAGTCCGCGGGACTTTTGAAAATGAACGGACTTGCCCACACACGGAGCAGTCCGTTCATTTCGAACGTAACTTCAGGTTACGTAGCTAGCGTAGGCAGTAAATGCCGCCGCGCTAGCTCCGCAAGCTGGCATGGATTTAAAGGGAATCCCCACGCCGAAAAAACGTCCCTGGGTTTTGGCGGAGGTCCGCCGGACTTTTACAGCTTCCGTTCATTTAGAACGTGACTCCAGGTAGACGGGACTAGCGAAGGAATTCAATGCCGCTGCCTCGATCAGCGAGATTGACACCTCGCTAGCCCCGTCAACTGGTATGGATTTAAAGGGGAACCCCTACACCGAAAAAACGGCGTGGGGGTCCCCCCCAAATCCACATCAGACCCTTATCTGAGCATGCAGCCCGGCCGGTCAGGAAAGGGGGTGGGGACGAGTGAGCCCCCCCTCCTGAGCTCTACCAGGCCACGTGCCCTCAACATGGGGGGGTGCCACCCCAAAGCACCTTGTCCCCATGTTGATGAAGACAAGGGCCTCTTCCCGACAACCCTGGCCGTTGGTTCCTTATCGGAATCCGGGAGCCCACACACGGTCGGATTTCTGGTAGACTAGTCCAGCGGACAATCCCGCCGGATAGTTTGATTGTGTGTACGGGGCATAAGTGTTATTTAACTGCAGCAGAGTCGCTTCTCCTGCCAGACAGGGCTATGCTGTGTGGCAGAGCTTTGTAGATCTTAGAGCTGGGAAATAAAACATTTTGGCAGGTAAAGCAGCTCTTTTATATGCATTTCATTTGTATATTTAGTTAAACTAAAAGGGTACTTTGTTAAAGCATTGTGTACAATAAACAATTGCCCAGTTTTTGCCTCTTATACATGCCGTATTACAAGATACATGTCTCCTGCAGTCCCTTGGCAACAATTTCATGCCTACATGCATGCATTCAAAGGATAGCTGTATGACATTTCGCAGGATGTGTTTTCAGAAAGTGATAATATTTCGATTGTGCATATACAATGTGAATCGGCATGGCCATTTGTACTTGTCCCTGAAAGAATAGGTGGCAGGGTGACAATGCATGAGCACCACTGGGAGACAGCACATTGGCACCCTATAATATGAAATGCCTGAACAAAGACCTTCATGGCAGAAGCAACAGGTATTAGGCCTCATGCACACTGGATGTTTTTGGACGTTTTTACAGCAGCTGTTTTTGGCTTCAGATTTTTTTTCTACAGTCAATAAACTCCCCATAATGTTATCCTCTGTGTCCATGTACACATAGGCTGTTATCAACTGTTTTTGGCTGGGGCGTTTTTTGGCTTTAAAAAAAAACTAAAAACTAGTGGGTTCTGAGAGGAGTCTTTCAGCTGCAAAAACGCTCTAACGTCCAAAAACGTGGATAAACACTGATAAATGCTCAAAAATGTGTCTCTTTTTTGATGTTTTTGATCCATTGAAAAAATAAATAAATCCATTTTCAAAAAACAAAAAAAAAATGCTAAAAGCGTTAATAAACGCTAAAAAAACGCTATTGCAAAAATGTTGAAAAGCTACTGTAATTGTGTATAACATTATTTTAACGTTTTAAAGGCCTTATTGTCATAAAAGCAGCAATTTAAAAAGAAAATAAAAAATGATTTGTGAAATTCGTTTAACGTGTTAAAGCTTATATTAGGGCTTTGTAAAAATGTAAATCATAGTATTTAAGGAACCAAAACAATGTGACAACAGAAAGGAGAACGAAAGGACAGAAAGCAGGGAAAGAGGTGGGTGGAGACTCTGCAGAAAATACCTAAATATAGAAAAAATGGAAAAGAAAAGGAGACGGTTTAATTAGATGGATACCAAGGAAGTATGAGTGGAAAGGTGACCTTAATAAAATACAAGATTGGAATACAATCAAGCTAAGCATTAATTAAATACTATGGAAAACTGATAATTCCAATGGGTTAGAAGAGGGGGGGGGGGTAGTTCTTAGATCTACCTGGAAGCACCAGGTTTGCATTTAAATTTGTATTGATCATTATGTGAAGCAATTAAACCCTTCATGTGCCGTGTGATTCATTAATATATTGATTGCATTCTACTGCATTTGGGTATGATTTTTTTTCAATGGTTTTTGTTATCTACATTTTGTTTGGTGCAGCTAAGCAGTGACTGAACAGATCTTTTTACTGGAAAGATCTTTTTAATGAAGATTATTAATTAAGGGAATTTAGAGAGGGGGACATTATAACAAGAGCCAAGGAGGTCCCACACTTTGAGGCTGATTTATTAAATAATAAAAAAAAAAAACACACAATAAATTATGTTAAATCGGAGGTCCACCCTAAAATAAAAAATTACATAAAAATTCTGCAAAAAATATATAAAAACATATTTGAAAAAAATATGTTTTTTACGTACCAGAAATGCCTGTTGCTAGGCAGTCTTTCTAATCTGCCTCTTCCTATTCCGCGGCGCTGCTCCGTCACTTCCTTCTCTTCGGCGAGCTGCCTCGTTGTCTATTGGGACATGTGTGTGTCCCAGAAAACGGCAGGGCCATTCACAAAGCGCCGCGTGACTTGTGCATGCGCAGTAGAATACGGGCAGTGAAGCCACAAGGCTCCACTGCCTGTTTCCCTTAGTTAGGATGGAGGAACCAGCACCCAATCCGATGGATCGATCGGCCTTGGGGGGGCGACATTGTGGGCTCGCTGGACAGGTAACTGCCCTTATTAAAAGTCAGCAGCTACGGTGTTTGTAGTTGCTGACTTTAAAAAACAGCTGGAACACCACTTTAATATATGCTTCAATTATCCAGTCCACGTGAAATAGGTAAATAGGGATTTTCTTTTCACATAAGTGGATCAATGAAGTTAATCTTCACACATGTAATTGTGTGAACATTCTCGCACCCTTGAGTAATGCAGCCTCTTTGTGTTCTTTATCGCTTTATATTCCACCATATATGTGCTGGTGTCCATTTTCTCAATCATGCCTCAGGCAAAGTTCTGAAATGGTTGCAATATAGTGATGAGGGGCATATGTATCATCTAGTAAGTGTTTTATGTTTTTGTAAGCTTATACACTTCAGCCCTGGAAGGTTTTACCCCCTTCATGACCAGGCCATTTTTTGCGACATGGCACCGTGTTATTTTAACTGACAATTGTGCGGTCGTACCACGCTGTACCCAACTAAAATTGATGTCCTTTTTTTCCCACAAATAGAGCTTTCTTTTTGTGGTATTTGATCACCTCTGCGTTTTTTATTTTTTGCCCTATAAACAAAAAAAGAGTGACAATTTTGAAAAAAAAAAAATATTTTTTACTTTCGGCTATGAAACATACCCAATAAAAAAATGTCTTCATCAATTTAGGCCAATATGTATTCTGCTACATGTTTTTGGAAAAAAAAAATCCCAATAAGCATTTATTGATTGGTTTGCAAAAAAGTTATCATGTCTAAAAACTATAGGATATTATTATAGCATTTTTATATATATATATATATATATATATATATATATATATATATATATATATATATTTAATAGTAATGGTGGCGATCAGCGATTTTTAGCAGGGCTGCTACATTGCAGGGGACAAATCGGACACCTAGCTGAGACTTTTGACACTTTTTTGGGAACCAGTGACATTATTACAGTGATCAGTGCGATCAAAGGGTTAAGTGTGTCCCTAGGGGATTCTTTATTACTGTGTGGGGGATGGACTCACTGTATGAACAGAAAGATCCGTGTTCCTGTTTAGCAGGAACACAAGATCTCTCTGTTCATACCTGACCGGATGGCTATCTGCCTTGTTTACATCGGCAGACTACCGTCCTGTCTCTGTAGGGAGCAATTGCGGGTGGCCGGCGGACATCGCATCCGCTGGACCCGCTGATTGGCTCCCCCTGGCCAATCAGCGTTGCACGTACAGGTATGTCGTTTCACACAATAGAGCTGACCTGCCACAGTATATGTACTTGGGCAGGTCGGCAAGTGGTTAAAGCCTAATTGAAATATAGAATGTTACATAGAAGGGATTCCTTTCCCAAAGAAATTCCCTCTTCCCTTTTCCCACCCCCATCCCCTTTTTTTATGCAGTTTTTCTCTCAATGGCCCTTATTTGAAAGGTCTTGTTTGCTGCATAGGTAAATGTTTCAGGGACATATAGGTCACTTCTTGTGATATTTATTTCAAAAATCACACTAAGATTCTCAGAGCACTTTGCTGTCCATTTTCTACTTTGGGTTTTCCTCGGTGCAGTGATTGGTGGCTTTGACAGTGCAGCTGGGAGCACCCATGTCAATTGCCAAACATAAAGGCATGTAAGATTGGCCCCGAAAGACAGCTGAGACAAACTAGCCAGTTTGGTCTAAATGTGCAGTTTGCTTAAGAGTGTAGTCAGGGTTATAGGAGCTTTAATATTTAATGTGACATTATGCAAATTTAGGGTTTGAGAGCAGTCTTTATAAAACTCATCGTTTTCGAAGAGAACCTAAATAAGGTTTACCATTTTATGATCACTGTTGCCTTAATATTAGGAAACTTTACAAAATGTTAAATGTAAATGGTCTACTTAACCTGGAAAGCAGGTTCAGAAATCTCGACCCTGGGAATTTTAACTTGAGTATATACTTTCAATGCCCTGGCTTTACATTTTTCATTATACAATTACACTGCATTCCCTGACTGCAACTACTGTCACTATTGCCACTGACAATGTTGGCTAATAAACTCTGTGGTAAATGTTGTTGTTCTTCAGGGAGGCAGGGGTGCAGTTCTCTGCGCCCTGAGTCCACCCTTTTTTTAGGCCTATTAGAGCCTCAGGATCAATATTTTGGGGGGCGCGGCAAATCAAAGCCAGTCCCCCCCTGCAGGAGACGGACAGGAAGGCGGCGATCCCCGCATGCGGAAAACAGATGGAAAGGCAGCGATTGGAGGCCACCTTACCTTAGGAGGCAGATGACAACAAGGATCGGGGTAGGGCTGCTGCTCCTCGCTCCAGCTACTCCCCGCTCCGGGGCCATTGCTGCTTCTTCTGGCCGAACAGGAAGTGGGTCCTGAGACCCGATTGGCCTATTGGGTATAAGGACCCGCTTCATGATTGGCCAGGAGGAAAATCAGTGTGACAATAGCGAATATTAATTTGCTATTGTCACTCAACTACGCAGTGCTTGCACCCCAAGCCCACCCTTTTTTGAAGCCTATTAGAGCCTCAGGCTCTAATCACATGCTTAAAAAAAACATTGGAATCCATGCGTCCGGCGCATGTAGATTAGGGAGCTGGACGCATGGATAGGGGGGCGCCTGTGTGCCCCTAATGGTTGGGCCACCACTGGTCTTTTGTCTCCTCTGGCAGCATCGGTGGGAGGTTGTTATGCAACACTAAGCTATGAGCAGAGCAAATAATAAAAAAAATTCAGGCCAAGACAGGTTTTTTTACATGGTTCTTGGGCAGGTATTAGAGTAGTATATCAAGCCACTGTGTTTCCAGGCAGACTCCCTGCTGCTGGTAAGGCATTCAACTAAGAATTTGTATAGGTATTTTCAATTCCACAAACATAGTTTTCTGTGTCCTCAAAGTTTCCATATACAGTGTTATTACAATGATGACATAAAGGTGCTGGTTTATTAAAGAAGTTGGGAATTTTCTTACAATAAATTCCTGTTTACTTATTTCATCTGCACATGATTGGGTATTCATAGTAAAGAGAAATTTGCTTTTTAAATTAATTAAGTAAATATTCACACAATGTATTGAGTGAAGATTCCCAACTCCTTTAGTGAATCAGCCTAAACTTCTCAGCACAATCTAATTACAACCCAGACCATTTATTTTGCACTTACAGCCTTTTGGATTCCTGAAGTCACTCCAATCTTTCCTCTTTGTAACATGTCCTGCTGCCCTGTCACACTTCTTAGCTTCATTCACCTTCAAATACCCTTCTTTATCAATCACAGATAGTCACCCCAATTCTTGAAACTCCTTGAAACACTGGGAAAAGCCTGCAGGACAGTCTGCTTACAGGGAAATGATGGAGAGTTAAGTGAAGCAACTGTTTTACAGTTGCAATTTGCACATTGTATCAAAATTGCAATTTGTATTGGATTTAACTTGTTGCATAGAGGTGCTGTTTAGTTCCACTATAAACTAGATTTTAAATATTGTAGCCAGTAGGAAAATTTAAGTAATTTAAAGTGGCATTTTTAAACCTTAATGTAATCACAAAAGTAATAAATACCACAGCTAAGAAAATAAAAACAGCAACACACATTATAAAATGTCCTTTCCCAAGGACATCTATTGTTACATATAACAAACCTTTACGAAAATGTTCTGCATGCTTTTGTGTAACTCCTAGCCTGTTAAAACAAATATCCTCCAGGTACAAATATAAAAGAAACCTTTAAATGGCAGTAAACTTTTTAAACTCATGACCATGGAGTTACAGCATTCCTCTTGAAAGTTTTGACTAAAAATCAATGATACGGTCTTACTAACTGTGAAGAAAAGCTAAATACCGGACATCCCTAGAGAAAAAAATTACTCAATAACACATCAGAGTCTAAAAGTGTGGACTGCAAATTTACTGTAAAGTTTTAGAGGTTTTGGCTTTGTTGTGTTATGGGCACTATGGTTGTTTTCTTGTTAAGACCTGGAAGGTCAAAACTATTACAAACTATTGAGCTTAGCCTTTCCTTTGAGATTTGAAAGTTAAGCTTTGATGTGTCCTTCATGAACGCTGTAGCCAATGATGTTATACAAGGTCAGACAAATAAAGAATACCAGAGGGCAACTACAACAAATTATCTTAACTTTTTCTTTATAGCAAAGCTTTTCCTTATACTGTATTAAAGGATGAGGAAGAAAATCTCCCTTGCGACAGCAAGTAATCAAGCTTACAGGGCCATTGTCTGAAATGGAAAAATGTTCTTAAAGCTTTAAGGCAGTGTCAGCTATGCTTTATTCATTTGCATTGGTACAAGTAGGCACAAATCATCTTAAGATATATATTTAAGGTATATATGTATTTATCCTCTCTTGTCTCTGTTTGTGCTAATAGGATAGATTTTTCTTGCATTAGCCTAAATATTTGAAATTTCATTAACATACTTATTCCATAAATACGACATTCCTGCAAAAAGGATTGTAATCAGTGCTCATATATGTTAATAAGTTAAAGGTGCTCCTAAAACAAATGTAGACATGAAAGTTTGCTGACAATTCTTCTGAACAGATTCCTGCATAGCCAAGCTAATTACAAGAGTGAGGGATGCAGCATCAATGTGCACTGACATTACAGAACACAACAATTTTGATATAATGTGGCACAAGCAAAGGCTGACCTAGAACCATTCTCTATTGAGCTGTTTTCTTTAGTAGGAATCCCAACACAATTTGCCAGGTGGCACTCAGAACATGCCAGGAGTGCCAAGTGGTCCCTTTGTTGTCTCATGTCTATTGGGATGTAGTGCTATATCTAGTCTTTAAGAGCCTCTTAAAGACTAGATATTTTATGTTAATTTTAAATGAAGTCAATAGTCAATTCATCAATGAAAGTGTTTTTTCAGTTGCAAATATGTAGAAGACATCATGCAAATATGCAGTAGGATGGGTAAGTGCAGACAATTGGACTTGATTCATAAATACAAGAAAGTAAAAATCTAAAACAAGATTGAACTTTCAGTTTAAAGTGACACTAAAGGTTAATTTTTTTTTAAAATAACAAACATATCATACTTACCTCCACTGTGCAGCTTGTTTTGCACAGAGTTGCCCCGAACTGCTCTGTGGTCCCCTGTAATAAGGGACCATAGTGATCTGAAGCCAAGGAGTCCAGTGTCTGCAGAGAGATCCCAGGCTGGGATATCAGCTATCTGCGCTCTGTGGTCCCCTGTAATAAGGGACCATAGTGATCTGGTAAGCATCAGTGTTTGCTGTGGTGGAGGCATTTTCTATTTATTTACGTTTACTGTGGTGCTGTGTTTGGTGTCACCATCAATGAGTCAGCCAGTTGCACAGCCTATTTATTTTATTCAATTTTTGATAATTTTTGGGGATTTTTTATTTTTTTTGATAATTTTTTGGGATTTTTTTATGATTTTTTATGATTTTTTATGGTCATTTTCACTAGGATGCATTAAGGTGAAAAAACATGAACCTTTACAACCCCTTTATATCAGCTAAACAGGTTCCAGGTGCTTCAAACCAAAAGGTTCAATGTATTAGAATTGGTTTTCTTAACAAAAAACAACCACAGCCTGAGTAGAAAAGCCTATCCTCTGCCAGCATGTTTCAGAGGAGGACCCTTGTTCTCTGCATGGAAGCATCAGTGTATCTTTTGAGGTCCAACACATGAACTGCTGAGTCAGAAATAGAGCTCTCTGGTCAGCGGGGAGCAGAAGAGTTGCTGATTGCAAAGCTATGGTTCTAAATAATGCTGCTGCTAGCAGGGGATAGGTTTTTTTACTCTCTCTATATATATATGCATACCGTTTAGTGTGTGTCTATGTATATATATACTACACAGTATATATATATATATATATATATATATATATAAATACACTGCCTGCACTGTATATATAGTCTACACTCTACACTGACTACACTGTATATATATAAACACTAAACTGCCTGCACGCCACTAACTAACTTGCTTCTAGCTAACGTTCTCTTAATCATAACACTATATACGGCCGCCGTGTAAGCAGCCTTATATAGTGTAGGGCGTGGACTTAGTTCCCCTGACCCATGATTGGCTAAAGGCACCCTGCCTTTGGCCAATCATGGCTCTCACAGCAGAGCACGCCTGACCTGCATGCTTTGGCCAATCATCAGATATCAATGCACTACGATCTCGCAGTGCATTATAGGGTGTTCTTCGGCGATTGAATTTGCCGCAAACATCCCATAATGTTTGGTATTTGGCGAATTGGGGAACACCCCTACCCTCCATCATACTATCCTAGTATAAAATGTTTTAGTACTATGCTTAACAAAGGCTGTTCCATCTGCTCCTCTGCCCTCTAATTCATTGCACCCTATATTTAAAGAATAACTCCCCTTTTGTTGAGAAAAACACATTCCACAATGCACATTTCATGGATTTTAACAAACTTCGTTGCAGATTCCTACATTTATGTATCCTACATACATGTGTCAATGTGCACAGTGAATCTGAATGGGAGAGACTTTTTAATTATCAATCAACTGATGCTCTTGCTTGGTTCTTATAAGGAAAACTACAGTGGCTAAATCCCTTTAGATGTGATTAACCTTGGGGGGTATCTCACCAAAAATTAAATGCTTTCTGATGAGGATTCCTAAACTCTGACTCGTATGTTAGTGCAGACTTCTGGGAAAATCAGTGAACCAATTACGCAAGCAGGAAATTACATTTCTGGAGGGGCGTTCTGTACACCAAAAGTGTATGGAATGCTTTCAGGTTTTCATAGTGCATTTATGTTAGAGATAATTACAGCTCTGCAGCTTGAAAGAGAAAGGACATTTTAAAATAATATTCAATTACAATACGGCTTGTGTAACAATTGTGTATGCTATATTATTTATTTCTCCTGAAAGTTGCCCTTTAAGATCATGATTGAGCGAAACACGTTACAGGGCAGAGAAGCAGGTTGAATAGCCTGTTAAAAATAGTACTAACATATTTTCATAATAGGGTATTATGATGGAGAGCAGCTTATTTTCCTTTGCTAGAAGGTTATGACTGTGGTTTGGGTAGTGAAGCCAGCACCCCTTGACTGGTGGAGAAGGAGATTAAAGCCTGGTACACACTTTTCACTTTTTTTCATTCAAAGCCTCTGTACTAACAATCTGACGTTAGTACAGTGATCTCCCCTGCTGAGCTGTTGTGTTCTGACAGGGGGGCACCCCACCAGAACATTTGGATCAGTGCTTTCTGTCATTGGCTGAGAGTGCTGATCGGGAGACGGGCGGCTGCTGGTTTTCCAGCATGCTCATTCAGCTGAAATACACATGTGCCGAATGTCGGCTGGTCTGTGTTGAACTGGCCGATGACGGCTGACATTCGGCCCTTGTGTACTAGGCTTTAGTGCTTAGAATGGAGCAATATAGTTTGTCTACCACAATTAGACTTGTTGCATTTGGTAATATTATAATTGATCAGACACACTTCTATAATACAGGTGTGTGTGAACACATGCTGAGGTATAAGGCTGTCAATCAACTGTGATAGTATACAGCACTGGGAATTCCAGTAAGCAGCATCTTTTTCTAGGAGAAAAAAAAGCACACAATATAACATGCAGGGAAGTAGGACTATAAAGAAAAAAAAAGAGGGAGGCTTACATTGTACTTTTAAATGAAAACCTAGCTGCCAAGTTAATGTTTAAAAAATAAACATATGTTATGGTGCTATAGAAAAATATAGCACTGCTAATTGCTACTTATGCTATTTCTGCTGTTTTATTGGTACTGTAATTACTACTACCACTACTATTATTATTGTATAGTCTATAGAATACATATTAGCAATAAATATATATTTTTCTTTTTCCTGACACATGTAAGCTCCTGAAACAGGAAAGCTACAAAAGGAAAAAAAAGTGATATTCAAAAGTAACTTATAGCAATGATTTCCTTAAAAAAATTAATTATTCTGTCTTAGCATATTACCATATCCTAACACCTCTCAATTCATGCACAAGCATACTGGTATGCTGCTTAGCTTTAAGCTAATACATACCAATGCTTTTATATGTGTGTGAGTTAAGGATGTTGAATAGTAAGGGCAGGAACATGTTAATTGCTCATGCATTTTATTATTTTAACTGGCCCTAAAAATTCTAGTAGGCAGAGGCGAGAATATTGGTTTCCTAACCTGCATAATCTCAGACACAATTACTGGTAATTTTACACCCACTTTTATTGACACCAGGCATTCAGATGTACAGAGCATGTCAGCTTTGGTGTCTAGAATATATTTCAAAGTTTCCGTCACTCTGCAGGCAGTCTATGGCGATTTAGCACATTTTCATGTTTGACTTTTTTTTGACTGATAACTCATTTTTTTTTTTTTTGAGTGGCCCCCAACCAGGGAGATTTCCCCTCACTTCCTGTGAAGGAGGTTTTGCAAAGAGAAGCCTCGATCCTCCTCTTCTCAAGTCCCCCGCCAGCCCTCCTGGCCTCTTCCCCTTGCTGAATGCCCCCATAGCAGACCACACTTATGCATGCTCACTCCCGAGCCAGCTCTGTGTGTCAATAGGACACACAGAGTGTGGCTCAGACCCGCCTCCTGCTTCCTCTACACTGGCTGTGATTCCCAGCATCAAAAGCCAATGGCTCGCATTGCTGTGTCTGAGTCAATGAGGAGAGAGCTTCTTCTCTCGTGCACATAGCTGAATCAGGCCCGAGCTCAGGTAAGTATTGAGAGGGGCTGGGGCTGCATGCATAAGGTTTTTTAACTTAATGCATAGAACGCATTAAGGGAAAAAAATCTGCCTTTAGAACCACTTTAAAGGAGAAGGTCAAAGCTTTTAGCTCAGCTCTCAGCCTGTTCAGACTCTGCAGAGATTCTGACTTTAATGTCATCCAGATGCCTGGACTAGCAGTTGGCTCAGCCTCTCAGTTGCATTGCTGAGAGACTGAGCTAGCTGATCCCGCCCCATCCACAGCCCAGACCAAGAACCAATCAATCAGTGGTCTTTGATTGCTCAGTTCTCTGTCTTAGAGGCGGCGGGAAACAGATGCAGCATTGGATTGATGCTGCATCCACCTAGGTGAGTATGTGTGTTTGTTGATTCCAAAAACGTCTCTTTTCCTTTTTTTTTTTACCTTAATGCAATCTCTCCATTTAGGTAAACAACCTTCTGAGCCACAGTATCCCCCCAGGGACTTTATATTTACCTGAGTCTGATCTCAGTCCAGCCTCAAGAGTAGTGGCTCTCTTCATTCTCTCTCTCCTCCAAGGCCAGATTGATAGCAGTGGGAGCCATGGGCTCTTGCTGCTGTCAGTCAAATCCAGTGAGGAAGAAGCAGGGGGGGGCAGGGCTAGGCCACACTGTCTGTGTCTATAGATGCAGGCAGCATGGCTTGGGATTGAGCCCGCACAAGTGCCCTCATAGGAAGTGGCTTCCCATGGGGGTCACTTGCCGAACAATTGGATCCTGGAGCGCTGATGGATGCCCCCAGAAGAGGAAGATCAGGGCTGCTCTGTGCAAAACCATTGCACAGAGCAGGTAAGTATGACTTGTTTGTTATTTTTTAAACAAAAAAAGGTTTACAATTTATTTAACTGTGTTTTGAGAAAGATAGACCATTCAAAAGTACAGTGAAAGTTTTAATTAAGGCTAAACAGATATGATATCCCTATTTCCTACAATACAAAAAAAGAGCATGTATCTATCCACTAACTACTGTTTCAGTGTGTGGTAAAAGGCTAAAAACCCTTTTAGGCTTTTGTCGTCATCTTTGTCCCCACAGGGTTGATTCACTCTCTCAAACTGACCTAGTGATCATTTTTACAAGTCTAACATTTTTAGTTGTCTTTAAAACAGGAACGGGGGGGGGGGGGGGACTTTCAAAAGATACAGTTGTTTCCGGTAAAAACTTTTTTTTAGATAAAATATTCTCCTTTTGTTTCTACAGGATGTGTGAAATCTTCCCATTTGAACATTAAAAAGTGGCAAGGATTTTAGGGCTCAATAATACTTCTGATACTTATATGTCAAATCTGGAAATATATATATATATATAGAGATATATAGATAGATAGATGCATATTTAAAGATTTTTATGGACTGCCTAACGGGATTAAACTGGATTTACAGACTTACGTACAACCTATATATTAGTTATATTTAAAACCCATTTAAAACTGTAAAGCAAGCACATTATCTGAGATCTTCAAACCGCTTTTGAAAACATAAAACGTTAAAAATCTTGAAGTGCATGCTTAGAGTAGTACTTTGAAAAGTAAAATGTACAAATGGAGCACCAGTAACACTTTTTGTACATTATATGACTGGGGAACAGATATCCAGAGATAAGGGTTTGTATTTTCTACAGGCTAGATTTACTAGTATGTTACATTAAACAGCACAGTTTGAACATCTGAAATCTTCCAAGCCATTGCTGGATTAATACTAATGAAAACACCAGGAATTGACAGATTGTCAGGAAAATATTATACTTTTTTGAAGGATATGATCATGAACCATCTTCAAACATTATATAACACCAAGTAGGTTTAATAAAGCATGTGTCAACCTCCTACACAAACCAGGGAAAGACCCATAATTTGTGGGATTCTATCAGTTAATTTAATTACTAAACAATGATTTTAAAATACTTGTTAACCACTTCAGTCCCGGAAAATTTGGCTGCAGTATGACTGGGACATTTTTTGCGATTCGGCACTGCGTTGCTATAACTGACAATTGCACGGTCGTGCGACGTTGCACCCAAAGAAAATTTATGTCCTTTTTTCCCCACAAATAGAGCTTTCTTTTGGTGGTATTTGATTGCCTCTGCACTTTTTATTTTTTTCGCTATAGACAAAGAAATAGCGACAATTTAAAAAAAAAACAATATTTTTTGTACTTTTTGCTGTAATAAATATCCCCATTTTTTTTTAAAAAAAAGCTATTATTTTCTCAGTTTAGGCCGATATGTATTCTTCTACATATTTTTGGTAAAAAAAATCACAATAAGCATATATTGATTGGTTTGCGCAAAAGTTATAATGTCTACAAAATAGGGGATTGATTTATAGCATTTTATTATTTATTTATGTTTACTAGCAATGGTGGCGATCTGTGATTTTTATCGTGACTGCGACATTATGGCGGACAAATTTTGACAAATTTTTGGGACCATTGGCATTTATACAGCGATCAGTGCTATAAAAATGCATTGATTACTGTAAAAATGTCACTGGCAGTGAAGGGGTTAACACTAGGGGCGATCAAGGGGTTAATTGTGTTCCCTGGGAGGTGATTCTAACTGAAGGGGGAGTGGACTGACTAGAGGAAGTGACGGATCATGGTTCCTAGCTAATAGGAACACACAATCTGTCATTCCTCTCAGAACAATACACGGATTTGTGTGTTTACACACACACTTCCGTGTTCTGTCCCTCGTGCTCACGGTCGCTTGTGGCCGTCGGTCATCACGACCGTCGGCCATGAGCATCGGCACCCCCCCTCTGTGCAGCGGGTGCAAGCGCGCCTGCTATCCCGATCCCGCAAGCCGACGTATAGCTACGACGGTTCGTGGGATCGTGCCGACCTGCCGCAGTATAATGACGCCGGCTGGTCGGCAAGTGCTTAAAATAATGGCTGGATACATTTAAACTATATTCAAAAACAAAAACACAAAAAAGATTTGTTTGGCTAGGATAAATATGGATATTTGATAGGTGTTTTTTTTCTTTTTTTTCTTTTAAAGAATCAGGCAAAAATAATGCCTTAATGCAGACAAAGTTTTTGACTGCATTTTGCAGGTCCATTTTTGTAGAATAATGCAGTCCAGGTTTTTTTTTAGTAATACATTTCTGGGTTTTATCAGGTCGGTATATATTTTAGAGAGGGGAACTTATCATTTTATTTTGTTTTGCCTAAGATCCATTACCAAAAGCTTGGAACATGACAAGCCTACTAGCAACGTTGGTGTTAGTCATAATTCAGGTTCAGTTTGAGAACCCTAAAGTGAATGATAAAACAGTCATCCCTTACAACTTGAAAGGCAGGCAGAGAGTACACTCCTAGTATGGTTGCGCACTCTTAACATTATTAACCCATTGGCTCTCTGTTTCTTTTTCTCCCTAAGGTGGACCATAGATGCCTCATTTTTTTCAATCAGCCAAAGGCTGATTTTCCCATTAACATATGCGGGGTGGATGGAGGAATCCTCCTCCTTGTGACATTAGGACTGTCAGCAGGACAGCCAATTGACTGCAGCTGACTGACCAAGAAAAGTTTTCCAACAATCCTATTTAACAGAAGTTGATCATTTGATCTATTTCTGTTCAATGGGAACAATCATAGATTAATCAAAATTTGGCCGGTCTCTGCTGAACTGGCTAAATTTTAATCCAGCTATGGGCAACTTTAATCTTTTTGTCCCATAGCAATTTTCTTTTTTTGTTTTGGCAATGTCTTGGTTCCACACATTACAAAAATGAAAGCATTTAGCTTTTGTAGTATAATGTATTCATTTTTTTTTTTTTTTTAACAGACAGGGAACAAATAGTAAAAAAAAAAAAAAAAAAAAATTGTCAAAAATAGATTTTTTCTGTAATTTTTCCCAATGCCATTTACATAATTTGTATGCCTGCATATATTATCACAAAATATAATCATAAAAGAGCTTTATTCCCTTTTCAATACTACATTGCAACACATGCAAGGGGAAAAATGTGTATGTATACATTTTTAAGCTGGATTGACGAGGGCACAAATTAGCACAGGGCACATTTTTTCACAGGTATGTGATCAATAAAAATTTGAATGACATTGTGTTCAATTACATGTGCATTTGTTGCTTGCAACAAACAAATAAATGCAAGTATCATCCAGATCACCCAACTTCAGTGCTGCACCCTGGGGATTCATAATTGTTTTTTGGATATATACATACTGTTTATATACAATGCTGTGAAAAAGTATTTGTCCCCTTTCAGATTTTTTCGTTTTTTTGCATATTTGTCACACTTAAATGACTCAGATTATCAAACACATGTGATTATTAAACAAAGATAACCAGGGTAAATAATAAATGAAACCATCATTTAAAAACTGTTTTGTAAGGCAAAAAAGATGACCAAACCTGCCTGGCTTTATGTGAAAAAGTAATTGCCCCCTAAACCTAATAAGATTGAGCCACCCTTGGTGGTAAAAACTGCAGTTAAGCGTTTGCGATAACTGGCAAAGAGTCTTTCACATTGCTGTGGAGCAATTTTGGCCCACTCTTCAGCCCCATACACACGCGCGGACAATCCGTGGACCAGGTCCGTCGGACCATGTCCGTCATACTTTGTCTGATGTTGGTTTTGCGTACACACGATCGGACAAAGTTGTCGGAAAATCCGATCATTCTGAACGTGGTGACGTTTGTTGCCTACGACGGGACTACGTAGAGGCTAGTAGCCAATAGCTTTGGTCTTGTAATGTGATCTGAGCATGCGTAGCACTTTGTCCGGTCGGACAAGCGTACACACGCTCGGATTTGGTGTGATCGGACCGTGTTGACGGCAAAGTTTTCCAGCAGGAGATAAGACTTTGTCCGTCGGCCAAACCGACGAACACTGTCCGATGGTGCATACACACGGTCTGATTTTTCAACAACCTTGTCCGATCGGACAGAATCCATGAAAAAGTCCGACCGTGTGTATGGGGCTTTCTTTGCAGAATTGTTTAAATTCAGCCACATTGGAGGGTTTTCCAGCATGAACGGCCTGTGTAAGGTCATGATACAGCATCTCAATTGGATTTAAGTCCAGGCTTTGACTAGGCCACTCCAAAACCTAAATTTTACTTAGTTTGAACCATTTGGAGGTGGACTTGCTGTTGTGTTTCGGATCATTGTCCTGCTGCATAACCTTAGTGCATTTAAGCTTGAGGTCCCGAATTGATGGATGGACATCCTCCTTTAGGATTTTCTGAAAAAGCTCAAAATTCATGGTTCCATCAATTATGGTAAGTTGTCCAGGTCCTGAAGCTGCAAAGCAGCCCCAGACCATCACACAACCACCACCATGTCTGACTGTTGGTTCTTGTTATGAAATGCTGTATTAGTGTTATACCATATGTAACGGGAAGCACATTAAAATTATACACATAAAATTTTTGTCTCATCAGTCCACAGAATATTTGCCTAAAAGTCTTGGGGATAATCAAGATGTTTTTTGGTATATGTGAGATGAGCCTTTGTGTTCTTTTTGGTCAGCAGTGGCTTTGGCCTTGGAACTCTCCCGTGGATGCCATTTTTGCCCAGTCTCTTTCTTATTGTTAAATCATGAACACTGATCTTACCTGAGGCAAGTGAGGCCTGCAGTTCTTTAGATGTTGTTTGGGTTTCTTTAGTGACCTCCTGGATGAGTCGTCGTTATGCTCTTGGAGTAATTTTTGTATGTCGGCCACTCCTGGGAAGTTTCACCACTGTTCCAAGTTATCTCCATTTGTGGATAATGACTCTCCCCGTGGCTTACTGGAGTTCCAAAACCTTAGAAATGGCGTTGAATCCCTTCCTAGACCAATACATGTACATTACTTTTTTTCTAATCTGTTCTTGAATTATTTTAGATTGTGGCATGATGTGTGGCTTTTTGTGATCTGTTAGCGTGCTTCACTTTGTCAGACAGCTTTGATTTATGTGATTTTTTGATTCAACAGGTCTGGCAGTAGTCAAGCCTGGGTGTGGCAAGTGAAATTGAACTCAGCTTTCCAAAAATTGTGGTTCATTCATGATTCAGCATGGGAGGGGGGAATCTACCTTTTCACATAGGGCCAGGCAGGTTTGAACAGCTTTTTTCCCTTAATAAATAAAATAATAATTTAAAAACTGCATCTTGGAATTACTTGGGTTATCTTTGTGTAATATTAAAATTTGTTTAATGATCTGAATAATTTAAGTGTGTAAAATATGCAAAAAAAAATAAAAAATCAGGAAGGGGCAAATACTTTTTCACAGCACTGCATGTATAAAGGGGATCTAGATCTGGTCAGTAGACAATCGAAAGCCCTGATTGTTTCAGTTTCTGGGCTTAGTGATGGACCCCGATTGACACTGACAAGCTGTAGTTCCAGCTCTAATTGCTGCTGGGCTCTAAGAAAACCTGTATGTCATTAAACAGCTTCTGGGAGCACTGACAACAGAGGGGCAATGAAAGTAGGAGGAGGGGGAACCTGCTTCTGAAACATGTGACCACACCAAAGTGGATTAAAGGAAATGTATTTATACTATTGTCTTTCATAGATGGCAATGCAGCATAGGTAGAAGGAGGGGGTAGAAAACATTTTGGACAAGCCTTATATTTTTCTTTTTCCCTAATAAGTTTTTATTCGGAGAAAAATATAGCAAACATTAGGCTTGAACAATAATCATACAGTAAAATTCAAAAATCAAAACATAGCGATAAGTGAGCTCAGGTTAGCTATGCATAAACCCAGAGGGGTGGGTGTCATCTTGCAAGCCTTATATTTAGCGTATTTTACATATTTATATGTCTACTTTAAAATAAAGGAGAACTATAATGAGTGAAATATGTATGTTGCCATTGCTGACCTCAACCTGAAAATGCCTGTCTGTCTTTGCTTCCAGTACTTTCTGGGTCATTGATCTGGAACAGGCATACAGAAAGCATAGTCATAACTAATGATCTACATACTAAGTAACTCCGAGATTATTAAATAGAGACAATGGAAGCCCATATATTTCTCTCAATACCGGTTTCCTATAAACTGGTAAATTAGACAAAGCTCTTACAAGTGATATTTTGCTGCCTTAAGAAGAAATTATAAGCACTGTACACATCATTTTTTATCAAGCCAGCAGAAATAGGAATTCACTTAGACATGCGAGTGAGCTCTCCATTCTAGATGTTCACAGTCAATTTTCTCCCATACTGTTCTGCAATAACAAACTAATCTTAGACTGAATTCTCCAAGGCAGTTGAAATCCCAGGTCACTTACTTCACTTTAGTAGTAGTGTACTTGAAGAAAAAATATAAGTGCACTCCTACTGAGTCGGTTAGCCTATAAATCATAGTTTTTCATAGCCAAGTAGAATGATATATAGAATATGTAAATATTTGTGTTTTTAGATTACTGGTATTTCTTGTGGTTTCAATGTGTTTAAAAAATTAAATTATTAGTAATAAATCAACAGGAACACTATTTAAATGATCATATCAGTGACTGTTTTAGATGCTTCTTACCCTAAGTGTAAGTGTATGAAGATGTAAGAACCCTATGTTATCCAGTTATATCTTCATATTTACATATGTCAGGGCAAAAGAGAAAAAAAAAAACATATGCAGTACATCTCTGTAATACATGCACATTTCCCGATGCCGCTTCCCGTGAAATACCCAATAGGTGCAAAAATCATTTCTCATCATTTAAGTTCTGTTGTGGACTGACAACATATACTGTAGGGGTCGATTTACTAAAATTGGAGAGTGCAGAATCTGGTGCAGCTCTGCATAGAAACCAATCAGCTTCAAGGATTTATTGTCCAAAGCTTAATTGAACAAGCTGAAGTTGGAAGCTGATTGGCTACCATGCAGAGCTGCACCAGATTTTGCACTCCCCAGTTTTAGTAAATCAACCCCATAGCATTTTTGTGGACTGACTGATGTCCGCCCTCCAGTTTACTTTTCCAGAACTGCTCAGACCCACCCAATCTCCCATCTCCACAACAAAATGGATAATCATTCAGTAGTTAAAGAATGATTCAGGAGGGCTAAATAGGCGTCTTGAGATAATGCAGGAAGATATGATTATCAGGTATTTTTTTAACAGATATAACAAAATGCTTTCAGTGATATATTTATCAGACCAAATGGAAGAAAATAAAATATGTGCATTTATGACATACATGTTAAATGTATTTAAAAATTGTACCTCTTAGTAAAAGTTACCTCTAATCCTCTTTATATCAGCATTAATACTACAAGGCTGGAGAAGGTGGGGCAGCTTTTTAAGTCAATTAGATTCAAGGTACAATGCATTTTAACCTAACAAATTAAAGTTTTAGAATGGAGAAGACAGCACAAAGATGGCCCTGACAGTGAGTTGCTAAGTATCACACCACAACCTTAACCATGCTATGATGCTTTTCCAGTGTGGAAAAAATAATGGCCAAGATCCAGCTATTAGGGATAACTTTCAGATGTGTTCTGAAGTAGAATTTGGTCCAAACTTTGCCTGTTTGGCTTTCGGCAAACAGACCAACTAAACAAGGAAGCTATATACAGCATCACTAAACAGAGAAAGCACTGATCCTGACTGAAAAGTTCCTTGTCAACACTAAGAGACATCTAAACAAGGCTCTGAAGAAGAGGTAAACCTTGAAACGCGTTAGCCGATGTGACTACAAGTGTTGTAGATTTTCGCATATGGATTTAAGCAGATGATTTTATGATAATGCTATGACACCAGTACTGGTTTGTGAGTATATTCACCTCCATTTTTATTAAATTACACATGTATTAAGGATAATGCACTAGGCCTTTACATCCTCTGTGTTCTTCTATACTTTCACCTGCCCACCAAGCTGAACCTCCAGCTGCAGGAGGAAGTAATACATTTAGCAGTGGTATTACTAGTGCTGCAAAATGTGATAGCTTCCCATTAAAAATCATTGTTAGAAATCAGTGGAAGCCGGCCTCTTAGCAACCAGTGATGCAAATCTGCCCAGTCCATTTAGGTGTCATTGAAGAAAAAGGAAGATTGGTCGCACACCATGGAAGGAAGAACTTCTGTAGAATATTTACTTTATTGTCAAAGTGCCAAAGGACGCACTTCTTTACAAGCACAAGTTACCCGTGTGAAACTGGTCTACCAATGTCCCTGTAACATCCTGTTTATGTCCTTTGGCACTTTGACAATAAAGTAACTATTCTACAGAAGTTCTTCCTTCCATGGTATGTGACCAATCTTCCTTTTTCTTCAGTTACTATTGACAGAGGTGAGCCGGGGGCCAGCACCCACAAGGAATTCTTTATCCACAGTCTGAGCGGTGTTACACTCTTTCTGCATTTAGGTGTCAGCCAGGGATTCCCAGGCATAGCCATATATTTGGTTGAGGATCATGGCCATAGCTATATTTGGTCAACAAAATAAGCTGCCCCTTTGTGTACAAACCAGCTGTCAGACAGGAATCTGTCATTTGGTGAGGAAAAGTGATGAGGGCAGACAAATTGTTGCGAGTTTGCAGGCATCATTTATTGTAACTGATGAGAATCTGCATCCTCGGACAACATCAATGATGATAGATTAACATCTTGGTACAGTAAAACCTTGGATTGCGAGCATAATTCGTTTTGGAAACATGCTTGTAATAACAAAAAAGCTGTTTTTATGCACTGGGACCTAATGGTCTATTGTAAAATGTTTTTGTGTCTGTCTAACATTGAAAATAGCAAAATCAAAAACCAAGGGGCTTTCAGAAATCCCACTGTTAAAACAAAAAAAACATGTCAAGAAAAGAAATATATATCCTATTTTAATAACCATACATTTCTTGTGTTGCCTGCACAAAATAATGAAATCAATATAAGTATTGATTTCTAAATTCATCCACAAAGCAAGTGTTTCCCCTATAATTACAAACATCTTAAAGGATTTTCTTCCTTTCATTGTTGTAACCAGACCTCCATGGGAGAATTTCTAATCGAAGCTCACTGCTGAACACAGGTTACTTTAAGCTGTAAAGTTCAAAGTACTCTGAGGGTGCATAATTCTACAAGGTCGAAAACAGAATTGCAGTTTTGTTCATTTTACTTTGCAGCAGATACTGCTAAAAGTCACCTTAAAAGTAACACCCTATAATTACAATGCATAAATATTTTCTTTGCCACTGCAAATCCAAACTGAGCTTATTATGCCCTTCCACACCATGCCATACAGTAATCTTTATATCATTTTATTTTTGCCCCTTTTATGGTGCAATATGACAAGTTGGAATATTACATTACTTCATGTGCCACATTTGAGTAATTGTGGATGGACTGTTGTGGCTATATAGGAAGCAGTTTGGTGGGGTGATGTCCCTGTTTGAGTGAAAATACACCATACTGTATTCATACTGTCCTAAAGTCTTAGAACATGTATAAACACATGGACAATAAGTGTCCTGCTTCTTCTTTTTCAATTTGAGTCAATTTGAAGTTTAAGCTGATACTCTTTCTAGCCTTAATATAAGAGGTGGTGAACATTTTTTCTACAAAGCCCTGTGATTTCAAGTGAGGTCTCCTATTAATGTATCTCTTGATGATGGGACTGTTGATCTTTTGATCTTCCATCATATTTTCATGATAAGGAGTACATGAGACTCTATTTTTATACCACAATAATCATATAAGTTTTTGATTGTAAGAAGTTGCTTCATGTGCAATAATGAATAACTTTGGACATTGATCCATACTCCTATATGGGATGGATACTATCACACAAGTTTTCTAGTCCCACATCAGTCAAATGTATTAACATCTAGGGGTGGAGCACTGGGGGCAAGCTGCAGCTGTTGTACAATTGCCAATGATTACCAATTATTAAAAACAACATTTCATATTTATATATGTGTTTTGCGTTATGTGATTTTCTTTTATGGGTTATAGAATAAAAAGATATGTGATATTGATTAACCTGTGGTGAGTGTGTGCTGAGCTGTTTGCTAGAAGTTCCGGTTATTTATTTTTTGATATTATAGCAGAGGAGTAGTCAGTCCTAACCAGGCTTTTATTATTTGATTTTCATATTGTACTGAGTTATACCGGCAGTTCCTTCTCTTTAATTATGCATAGTATTGATAGTGGTAAGACAGGGAACTTTGAGGTACACTTTTATTAGTTGTAGACTTAATAGCCCTGCATTGTACATGATGACATTGAGGGACTGGCCAGAGCCTTGAGTGTCTGCTTGTTTTGAATCATTGGCTCAGAAAGTAGAGATAGCCAGACAACTAGCATTTTTATAAACAATGTCTGCCTATGTATTTCTTTCAATGCAAGTTTCCAAATGGTGAACTGCACAGGAATATTGAAATGTAAATGTGAGTTGGTGAATTACTGGCAAAAAAAAAAAAAAAAAAGCAATAAAAAATTGGAAAAAATGTTTGTTGGGAGACTTTGTGATTCACAGATTTTTTTACAAATATATTAATTGGCTTAGTAGTTAAAGGCAGGAAAATGCACTGACTGAGAATTTTCACAGTGTTATGCACACAGTGACTGGAATTTAAAGGTGCAGAGCGTGTGGTGTCCTAAAATAAATCTAATCTCAAAAAAGTGTACATTTGATATGCTATTAACATTTATAAATGCTATTTATGTCTAAGCAGTACACCTTTTGTCTAGAATTCTTCCTGAAAAATAGCAGTGCACTTTGTAAATGTGCCTAGTCCTTAAGCCATTTGTGCAGTGTGAATCTAATCTGCTGCATTTGACTGTCTCTGAATGCTAGTCTCATGAGATTTGGAATGCTCACTGTTTTCCTTGCTGGAGGCTCTTGCATGAAGAAGCAAAGTCCTGCCTCTACCAAGATGGCTGCCTCCATACAGAGACACAGTACAGAACAAGGAATGGTAAAGCAGAACTGGAGAAATTATTATCTATGGGCAATAACGGTAACTAGCCCCTTGCCCGTTGCCTGCCATTTTTTGGGAAAAACATCCTGAATTTAGTGTCTCTTAAAGGATAATTGTTACCATAAAATATGTTACTGTATGCTGCAATCCTACACTATTAGACTTCTACTGTTTATTTAATAAGTGCTTTCAGAACTGTTATCACTGACCCAGACTATTTTAAATATTGCTTGTAAAAATTGTCTGCAGACCTGCTTGCTTGTCTGCACACCAAGACTGAGATCAACAAGAAAGGAACCAGGATTCACTTTAGATATACACTCTGTTAAGTGTACTTTTTAGTAAAACTCAAAATGATATGTTATGTGGTTTAACACTTTCCTTGGAGATATATCAAAGATGAGATGTTCATGTAGCAAAATGAATATGTATTCAAATTAATTAATAATTAATTAATAAAATGAAGCTATGTTCAATTTAAAAATACCAATCATGTGCAAGTCTGGCTCTAAAGATTTTGACATGCAGCTGTATAACTTGATCACTTGGCAATATCTTGCTGAATAAATAGCCAGGTGAGGGTAAGACTGAGGGGCGGGGTTTGCTGGGGGCTGGCTAAGCTCCAATATAAGTGTAACTGCCTAACCATTTTGTTTTTTAGTACTTTGGGTCACTAACCCAGAAATGTTACCAAGAACTATATACACTTTGGACCCTGCTCCAAGCAGTGGCCCTGTGATACTCTGGTGACATTTGTTATAGGTGGTTGTTAGGAGAGCCAATCTTAGCTCTGTGTACACACAAAAGGAAGAAGGAGAATGGAATGTCACACTCCAAGGCACAGCCCAGGTATAAAACAGAGTAAAAGCGGCTTCAGCCTGATTCTCCTTCTTCCTTCTAACCCAGAACTATTATGCAGAAAGATTTCTGACTTTGTTGATCTCAAACTTGTTCCAGACTATAGATTTAGAAAGTAATGAAACCAGTGGGCCATCATAGAAGCCAGGCATCTAGCATTTTAACATGGTTATTTCATAGGAAGCAAAGGTGTGTAATGCATTCAGAACAGAATTCAGTAAGGGATCTTCAGTTTGGCAAAATTATTACAATATATGTTATAAACCTGGGGTGGTCCTTTTTTTACTTTTTCACTTGATGTTGATGTATGCAGCTATTTAAAATGCAGTGTTCTTTGTTCTGCAATCATGTTAATTAATGCATATTTCTTCTTCACGAGTTTAAACAACTCACAGTACTGTGGTAATAACAAGGATGATGCTTCCTGCTGCTAGTGTAAGCCTGGGGAGTGCTTCCATGGCACACACAGCCACTGGGATTTTCCTATTAGTAACTTATTAAAAGCCAACAAGACTAACGCCCACACACATCTGTGCACCACTATTATGGAAATAATTCTAAAATAGCCAGGGATATATATTTGGCTTTGGGTAACCGTAATGTATGTTGTTTAGATTACAATTTAAGTTATTTACTATTTCAATTTCCTTTTGAAAAAAAGTAGGCTATGTGTTTTATTAGCATTATAATAAACTGAGACACTAACTTAAAAAAATGTGCATGTGTATAGTCCAAATCTATGGGGGATATGCTAACGTATCAGCTACAGTTGTAGTATAATTATCCGATCTTAGTTACAGGGCATTGATTTGCATCCCAGTTGTCATAAACAAAGATCAGTGTGTTTTAATCTGTAGCCTGATGATGCTCTGGTCCATCTGGCTTGGTGTGCCATTAACACATACGGCTAGAAGAGAGAAAGGTACATTTTGCTCGTGCATCTATTTGTTTTGTATCTTTTGTAACAATTATGCTGCTCATTTTTATGAAGTCTCCACAAAATGAATATATTTTTACTGGACTTAGACTGAAGCTCTCAAAACCCCTTTTTAATAGCATTAAAGGACATTGGTTTAATTGTAATTATTTTGGCAGTTTAATGTGTTTTACAGCCTGTTAACAGATTGTTGCTAAAATCCTCTTTTCTCTGGCTGCACTGACCAAAGGAATGATGGTTTCAGCAACATGCTGTCATCATTGCAGCAGGCCAAAGCCCTGGGATGCCAGTAAGTATACATCTGGGATGAGGGAAGGTGTCGGGGGGGGGGGGGGTCAAGCAAGCAGGTTTACATGAAAGTTTCTTTCATTTAATGCCGCGTACACACGGTCGGACTTTCCGGCGGCAAATGTGCGATCAGAGCTTGTTGTCGGAAATTCCGACCATGTGTAGGCTCCATCAGACAGTTTCCATCGGAATTTCCGTTGCACAAAATTTGAGATCTGGTTCTCAAATTTTCCGACAACAAAATCTGTTCTCGTAAATTCCAATCATGTGCAGACAATTCTGACGCACAAAGTGCCATGCATGCTCAGAATCAAGCAGAAGAGCAGCACTGGCTATTGAACTTCTTTTTTCTTGGCTCGTCGTATGTGTTGTACATCACAAACTTCACTTGCAAAATAAGATATTGTAACATACAGAATCTAAAGTATAACATAAAAAGAAAAAGTATACTGTTTTTCAGTGAGTACAACTTTATTGGGTTGGCTACAGACCAGCTTTAAAGCCCATCTCCAGCTGAAATAACTAATTACCACATCTCCCTATCAACCTGCTAAGTGCCAGCGGCAAGGACATATACAGCAGCGTGGGATCTAGAGCAGATTTATGAGGAGTGGGCTGCTGGGCAGGGGGAGCTCGTATGCACTGCACCAGCTCCCACTCCTGGTCTCTGCCTAAAGAAGTCAGTTCGGCCTTGCTAGCACTGCAGAGGGTAGCAGGTGACACTTATTACCCTGCTCACAGATAGCAGGCAGCAGTGACCACCAGGCTCTATAGCAGGAAATCAAAACTTTGCCAGACAAAAAGAACACTTTTTATTGGTGGTATATGGTATTATGTCACAATTAAGGATGGATTTGTGACAGGTATGCTGTAATATGAATTATAAACCCTAATTTAAATATGCCCAGAGTCCATTTTTAAAGTTAAAATCCAATCATATGCTGAAAAACTGCCATTAGTTACCCATTTGAGTAGAATCAGCATAATTGTTATTGCTGTATAAGATTCTCTTGAGCATAAATTAATTAATACATGCTGTAATCTTACTCGTGTACTGAAGCCTTGTATTTTATGTAAACTCTTTCCGTTTTCTTGTGATTCTTAAATATAATTAATATGAGAATGGCCTGAGGGACAGACCTACATTTTTTTTGTGTCTATGATTTTGACAGAATGTCATAGCTTATTAAAGCATCAATCGTATGAATTATTACAACGCAATAATGCTACACCAAATTTGTCCTTAGAAGCTATTTTTAATCATTTATTCGAGAGGGGCTTACATATTGTGCCATAGTGTCTATATATTTTACGCTCTACTGTATTCCTACAGGATTGTTGTGTTATTTTGTAATATCTCTAGAATATGGCTATTGACATATTCACAATATAAATAATATACAGAAGGATCAGTCCCTAAAAAACTGATACTTCAGTATTTGGTAGTTGCTGGGGATTTAAAACACCAGAATCGTTTCTTATATTTCTGAGTGAATTCTTTAATAAGGAGTCTGTTTCTGTAGTCCAGCTGCCATGGCCATTGCAGAGGATCCCTTTCCCCATATTGTAAAATAGTAACATAGTTGGTAAGGTTGAATAAACAGTCCATCCAGTTTCCAATTCAATTTGTGTAGGTGTGTGTGTAGAAAAATCATTTCCCATATGCCCTAAATTGTTTACGTTAAGATGCACATCCAAGAGTCTTTTAACCACTTCAGCCCCGGACCAATTGGCAGCCAAAGGACCAGGCCCCTTTTTGCGATTCAGCACTGCGTTGCTTTAACTGACAATTGCGCGGTCATGCGACGTGGCTAAAAAACTAAATTGGTGTCCTTTTTTCCCACAAATAGAGCTTTCTTTTGGTGGTATTTGACCGCCCCTGTGGTTTTTATTTTTTGCGCTATAAGCAAAAATAAAGCGACAATTTTGAAAAAAATGCAATATTTTTTGCTTTTTGCTATAATAAATATCCCCCAAAAATATATAAAAAAAACATATTTTTTTCCTCAGTTTCGGCCGATACGTATTCTTCTACATATTTTTGGTAAAAAAAATCGCAATTAGCGATTATTGATTGGTTTGCGCAAAAGTTATAGCGTTTACAAAATAGGGGATAGTTTTATAGCATTGTTATTAATATTTTTTTTTTTACTAGTAATGGCGGCGATCAGCGATTTTTATTGTGACTGCGACATTATGGCGGACACATCGGACATTTTTGACACATTTTTGGGACCATTGTCATTTATACAGCAATCAATGCTATTTAAATGCATTGATTCCTGTATAAATGACATTTGTAGTGAAGGGGTTAACCACTAGGGGGAGGGGTTATGGGCTGTGACGTGTGTGTGTTTTTTTTACATTAGGGGGCAGGGATGACGTCTGACGTCATTGATCGGCTTTCCCGATGACCGGGAACAGCCAATCAATGACAGGCAGAGTAGGAAGCGCGTGGAGAGGTTTGTTTACACATACCTCTCCCCGTTCTTCAGCTCCGTGACCCGATCGCGGGACACCAGCGGCGATCGTGTCCGCTGGTCCCGCGGCCGGGGTCACGGAGCTCCCGACCGGGTCGCGATTTTGCCTGCCCGTGCCATTCTGCGGTCGGGAAGCGGTTAAAACTATCCATACTTCCTGCCGACACCACCAATTGTTGAAGAGAGTTTCACATCCTTACCGCCCCAACAATCTAAAACCCCCTACACAGCTTAAGGTTAAACCACTTCTCTTCCAGTCTCATCGTGTGGCCCTGTGTCCTCTTACACTTCCTGAGGCTATAAAGTTTCATACTTATGCTGGGATCACCATAGAGATATTTGTACAACAGAATCATATCCACTCAAGGGAGAATAAATAGTGATTGTAGTTGTTCCATAAGTGAGGTCCTACAGTCCCCATATCAACCACTTCAATACCAGGCACATTCGGCCATTCCTGCCCAGGACAATTTTCAGCTTTCAGCACTGTCACACTTTGAATGACAATTGCGCGGTCATGCAACACTGTACCCAAACAAATTTTTTATAATTTTCTTCCTACAAATAGAGCTTTCTTTTGGTGGTATTCGATCACCTCTGGGGTTTTTATTTTTTGCTAAACAAACTAAAAAAGACCAACATTTTTGAAAAAAATATGTTTTTCTTAGTTTTTGTCTAGTGATGGGCACTGATGAGTTGGCACTGATAAAGTGGCACTGATGGGCACTGATGAGGAGGCACTGATATGTAGAATTGAGGGGCACTGATAGGCGGCACTGATATGCAGCACTGATGGGCACCAATAGGCGGCACTGATATGTGGCACTGATGGGCACTGATAGGTGGCACTAATGGGCACTGACAGGCGGCACTGATGGGCACTGACAGTCGGCTGTGATGGGCACTGACAGGCGGCTGTGATGGGCACTGATTGGCACTGATAGGTGGTATTGATTGGCACTGACAGGTGGCACTGATGGGCAGCACTGATGATGAGCTACTGAGAGATTGCTGACAGGTGTTACTGCTGGGCACTTATTGGCACTGTGGTGGGCACTGATTGGCACTGTGGTGGGCACTGGCACACTTTATTGTTGGGACACTGCTGGGCACTGATTTACAGGTGATTTGCACAACTGAGGGGGCTGTGCTGATAATCAATGTGCAAACTGAGGGGGCTGTGCTGGGAAAGGTTAACTTTCACTGTCAATGATAATATTAATTCTATTACTGGTGCTTGAATACTAATAGTAATGACATCAGTACTGGGGGCTATTATTGCAGCCTTTGACACTAATGTTAGTGGTTTTAATTAGGTTTACTGGAATCAAGTAAACTGGCATGTTGAGGCTTGTTGTACTCACTGACAGCAATTTTGGGGGTTATGACTGCATCCATTGATACAAATTCTGGGGTTTATTATTATGCCGCATACACACGATCGGACTTTCCTTCGGACCAGAGTCCGCCAGACAATCCGACCGTGTGTGGGCTCCGGCGGACTTTTTCTTCCCAAAAGTCCGGCGGACTTAGAAAGAAGTTTTGACTCAAAACCGAGTCCGGCGGACAATCCGGCCGTCTGTGTGCTAGTCCGCGGGACTTTTGAAATGAACGGACTTGCCCCACACACAGAGTAAAGTCCGTTCATTTTGAACGTGACTTCAGGTAGACGGGACTAGCGAAGGAAGCCAAGGTCGCCACCTCGATCGGCGAGATCGACACCTTGCTAGCCCCGTCACCTGGCATTGATTTAAAGGGGAATCCCTACGCCGAAAAAACAGTGTAGGGGTCCCCCCGAAATCCGTATCAGACCCTTATCCGAGCACGCAGCCCAGCCCAGCTGTTATCCGAGCACGCAGCCCGGCAGCCACGTGCCCTCAACATGGGGGGTGCTTTGGGGAAGGGGGGCCCTGCGGCTCCCCCACCCCAAAGCACCTTGTCCCCAAGTTGATGAGGACAAGGGCCTCTTCCCGACAACCCTGGCCGTTGGTTGTCGGGGTCTGCGGGCGGGGGGCTTATCGGAATCCAGGAGCCCCCTTCAATAAGGGGGCCCCCAGATCCCGCCCCCCACCCTATGTGAATGAGTATGGGGTACGCATTCACCTGGTGAAAAAAGTGTAAATAATAAAACACAGCACAAGTTTTTTAAATACTTTATTAGTCAGCTCTGGGGGTCTTCTTCCGTCTTGGGGGGTCTTCTCGGACTCCTCTGCTATCTTCTGCTAGCTCTTTTAGTAGTGGAGGAGCCTGGCTTTCTCCTTCGTTGCCATCCGGGGTTTTTTTTCCGACTTAGGGGGTCTTGTCCCGCTCTTCGGTTCTTCTTGCCGAGCCTCCGCTTTCTTCTTCCAGCACTTTTACTAGCGTTGGCCCGCTCTTCTGTCACTGTCGCCGCCGCCTTCTGCTTCGGATTTCGATAAGCCCCCCGCCCGCAGACCCCGACAACCAACGGCCAGGGTTGTCGGGAAGAGGCCCTTGTCCTCATCAACATCAACCATGTTGAGGGCACGCGGCCTGGTATGGCTCAGGAGGGGGAGCGTGTGTGGGCAAGTCCGCATGTTCGGAAAGTCCGGCGGACCTCCGCTGGAAAGTCCAGCGGATTGTCCGACGGATAGTCCGGCCGAAAAGTCCGATCGTGTGTACGTGCCATTACACTTACTATACCATTGATTGGGGTTAATATTAAGTCCACTGACACCAATGTTGAGGTATATTATTGCACTCACTGACACCAATGCTTGAGGTTATTACTTGGTACACTAACATCAATATTGAAGGCTAATATTGCATCCACTGAGACCAATGCTGGGGGTTATTATCGTTTCACTAACACCAATGCTGGAGATTATTATTGCACTCACTGGCACCAATGCTAGGGATTATTACTGACACTAGTGCTGGAGTTTATTTTACTACAGCTTATTTTACTACAGCTTCTTCAGTGCGTATAAGCTGCAAAAAATGCAGAAGGACTGCATTGAGGTGTGTTGAAAGCATAGGCTGCCTAACTCGACACAATGACTTGCTATTGTGCGGCCCTCTAAAATTATAGAGAGCATTAAGTGCAGCCTCCAACACTTTTAAAGTTAACCACCACCAGCTTATAGTATCCACTGTTTTTCTACATTAGAAGGCTGGTATACTTCCAAGCCACTGCAGGGATAGAAAATGAGGGTAGAGGAGCTAAGATTTCAGTTCTTCTAATGTGATCATTGGAGTTAATGGGTTGGAGTTAATGGGTTGGTCAAAGTCTTTACAGCTTGTTAAAATGTAATCTCCATCTCACACACAGATACACTTTAACTTATATTTTCCAACCATAACATAAAACTGGCAATGTGTGCCCTATTCATGAATTATTATATGGAATGTTTTTTTCTATCTGTGTGGTATATGGTATTAGAGTCTGTATTACTACCCCCTCAATAATATGGCTATTGAACTGACTGTTGGTAAGTGGGAGTTGATCATGACATGGAGGAAGTAGTTAAGGTAGAGGGGTAAGTTCCTCAGAGCTGTCTCAAGGTGTAATAGCTGATCTTGGACAAATGAACTTTGGACAGTAGGGGCCAATGCCAGTACTTTCTACAAAAAATGATTCCCCCACCAAGTCTTGCTGCTCACTGGTAGTTATAATTGGATTATATGGGAAATGTATGGTAAAAAAATATTTTCCACTTGGCATGGGGCTTAGTGGTAGAATATTAGCCTCATGGTAGTTTAAAGTAATCCTGGGTACAACTGGGGATGCTCCATTGGAAGGAAATGAAAGACTCTTATGTACTGAACAAGATTGCCCGATTTTATGTGTTATTTTACTGGAATTGATTTATTGATTGTTTATTTGTTTTACAGTATGGCATTAAGAAGAAAGAAGAGAAAGAAGCTGAGGCACAAGCTGCTATGGAAGCTCAATCTGAAGGGAGCTTGACACGTCCAAAAAAGGCCATCCCTGCTGGCTGTGGGGATGAGGAGGATGAAGAGGAAGAAAGTATTCTAGACACAGTCATTAAATACCTCCCAGGTCCACTTCAAGATATGTTCAAGAAATAAAACGTAGTAGACTGTGGGACTGTTTAATGCATAAACAGAAAAGCAATGGATTTCCCTTGTTTAGTGGGAGATTTCAGTATTGCCACATGCTACCCCCCCCCCCTATAAACCTTTGCTCACTAATATTCCCTCCACTTTATTTTCTCCTTTCCTTTTGTACATAGTTACATACAGTAGACACCTCTCAAAGGATGTCAAGGTTATGAGCTGCAGTCTACGCAATTTTATTATAAGCCATAGTACATTTGTGTGTTCAATTTAGTGGTTGTATACACAATCCACTTTATACTTTTCATTGTTACTATCCATTGAGATTCAGTGGGTTGCTGTTAACATGATACATGGTTTTCCAGCAAGTTTTGGAAAAGGCCAGTATCAACGTTTGCTTCTGGCAAAAAAAGGTGTAAACAAAGCAGGCAACTTATCATTAGGAGGTAATCAAATGTGTGTTTTTCATTTCATGTTCATCCAACAGTAAGAGACAATTCAGAAAATGAACCATGTAAAGCTCCTATGCCTGGGAGGACTACAAATTGTAACAGCCTTTGACAAACATGAAAAATTGTACCGTTTCTATTTAATCATACTTAGGGCCTATTGTGAAATATTTCCCATTGCGATTATTTGATTAGAACATTTGCTATTAAAATCCTGGCAACTTCATTTACTTTTAAATACTATTTCTTTTAAGTTCATAATTACTAGAGCTGACTGAGATAGCACAAAGCTCCAAATTATTTTGTACCGTGATTAACATTTCAATAGTCACTAATCCTGTATTTTCCAGATTTGCCTATGTACTGCATCTTAATACATAAACCACAGTTGTAAGTGCTTTACTGGCAAACAGGAGTTGGAGTAGAATCCAGCTTCCTAAAATTGGAAGGCGGCACACAATGGATTTATATTATGCTGCTGGATGACATTTTTTTTGGTACATTGAGTAATAATTATCAAGCCTTTTTACTTGAAGGTGTTCTTTGTGTGGAGTATTTAGAATGAAATAGAAAGTGGAATTATGACAAAGTGCTGATTTAGCTGCAGAGTTCTTCAGGCTAATGGTCTTTTGTTATCGATCAATGGAAACAGCTCCTGCTGAACAGAGATACTGTTACTTTTTCACAATAAACAAATGTTTAGATGGCCAATTTAATAACAGTTTAGCTGGTACTCTGTAAACCAGAATTGTTTCCACTTTTAGTATAGAAAGAATTGCACAGCAGCGGAGGTTTCTCCTTAGGGCTTATGTTGCTGCAGTAATTGGACCCTCCTGTAGTGCCCTGATTGTTCAGCGCTTGTCATTTTTATTTAGCTAAGTAGAGTTCCAACAACACACCAGTAAAAATAATGACGTAAGACAGCCAGCACTGATAATGGTGTTACTCTTGCTACAGAGCAGAGTATAAGTGGAGGCGTCTGCAAGGGACTTCCACTGATGACCAACACTCAGACAGAGGGTTTCTATTCTGCATTTTTCTGAAAGTGAAAACCCTCCTAACATTTGATAGGTGGGCTGTGGGAACAAGCATATAACATACTTCCATTTTCTACCACTAAATAAAAAAATCCAATGAGCCATCAACAAAAGCTACAGCAATATTGAAGCCTGCAGAAATCTCATATATATTAACAGAAGACTCACTCCAGTGGTCAAGGCACTACCTACAAACAAGAACTTTGAGGACAGCTGTTGTCTGATACAGGTCAAGCTCCCATTCAGTACTAGAGGCTGCTTCTACTTTCTCATTCCAACAAACAATGCTAACTGCAGGCCTAAGCACATCATCATCATCCTATACACAGTCACATGCCTGCCCATGGACTGTCATTGTTTAAAGGAACTCTGTCATCCTGTATTATGCTTACCGCGGCAACTTGACTATCTTGAGGAAAAATATCAATACTGCAATTCTGCTAAAAAAAATAAATCAATACTTCCATGAGCGTCAGATCAAGAGGTTTCGTGAACTACATGACACTGAAAGCCACTACATAGTAAATAAGGTCAATGGGCTTACTATGCCGTGGCTTTCAGTGCAGATCTTAGTAGATATGTTTGTACTTGCAGGTGAAACACAATGATGATTTAGGGGATGGAGGGGATCCCACACTCCCATAAGTGTTGATTTTGTAGCATAAATGCAGCATTGTTATCTTTTCTTAAGTTTATAAAATTATTACAGAAGACAGGAAATTTGTATTAGGCCATAATACAGAAGGCCTGTCTGTGTTTTTTGTCAGTGTAGCAGGTGGTGACAGATTCTTTTTAAGAGAGTTAAGCAAAGGCAGCTTCCAGCATCTGCTGAGATCCTGACATATTTCTATAAAATCATGTAGATAGGTAAAATACTGTAAGTAGATGTATTTTGTTAAACTAAAAGATTTTGCTCTTTAAATCAATATAAATAAAATGATTATTATTTTTCTTTTTAAATAGATTGATGAGCTACAATTGCATTGACTATTGTATTCATCGCTATTTTGAAGTTTGCATCTCATGTACCTATTTAGCAAATGGAATGTGAGGCTTAAATACAAGACCAAAGAGAAGCCTGGTTCATTTGTTTAATTCTTGCTGAATATCTCTGTCATCCTTCGTTGCTTTCTGTCCATAGATGTGTTTAATCTCAGGTAATTGAGGTAGTCTTTTGTAATTTTCTTTGTCGTATAATCAGGAAGGGGTGCATTGCATTAAACAAGACCTAAGGTTCTGCCAACTGAGTGCTAGATTTGCAATTCCTTCTGTTTCACATTAAGGGAAAGGGGAATCATCACTCTCTGAATTTTTTCAAAGTGTAATGACTAAGTGGAAATAATGTGGCATCGTTTTAGGTTTTTTTACGCATAAATTACATCTACCTTTAGAGAAAGCCATATTTAAAAAAACAGACTGCAATATTAATTTTGAATGCTACTATATGTAAAAGAGAATTGGTCATGTGTTAATTTGCACTTGAATATTTCCGTCTATGTTTACTGCGTGTTAGTTTAGTGTTTTTCCCTTCTGTGTCAGAGTAACACCTATCAATGCTGCTCTACATGTCTCCTTTGACAAGCTTACTAATATGCTGTTGTCGTGTAATGTTACTGACTTGCTGTTGTGGATTAAATGTAATGTCTTCTGTGTACACCACATTAATATGTGTTTCCTCTCTGTGTCAGTACAATGTTTTGGGTAACAGTCTTTTGGAACTGTTTTCACACATAGAAATAAATCCGCTCAGCCATAATTTTGTGATTAGCTAAATCATTTTGTAATTTAAATGCTCATATACCCGGATCAAATGCATGCTTCAGTCTTCTTAGTGATGACAAAAAAAATAAAAAAAAGAAGGAAGATGTAGAGACTTTGTGAATGTAAATTTCATTCGTAATTTGCCTGCTATTCCTCATTGCATGATTTCAGTTCAAATGTTCTTTTAAAAAGTGGAATCACAGCCAATAAAAAATAAAGTGATTTCATGCTTTTCTTACATTGTTTTCTATTATTGCGTTTTCTTATTACCAGGTGGATGTTTGCACAAAAATGTTATTTTATATAACTGGAAAGGGCTTATGATGTTGTACTATTACCTTGTATACCAATGTAATTTCCTTTTTTTTTCAGGACTTCATTTCTGCTAAAGCACGCAAATATCTTATCAAAAATGTTATTTCAGCTCCATGGATCACAACTGTTATTAGTAAATTGACACCATAATGACAATAAGTAAGCTGTGTCATTTCAGAGAAATGCCTCCCCAAACACCCTGACATCATCATCATGTAACATAAGATACATCAAGTAACCCAACCTCCCCACATCGCCACATACTAACCCGAATCTCACAGACCTAGTCATGGCACTATTTACATTCTATGGGTCAAATTATATGGGAGGATTTACACCCACTTTAATTCTTTTAACACTGTGTCTGTTCTGTTATTATAAGAAAACAGGCAAGAAACATCAATGATGCGCAATCCAGGAGGCTGTTGGAAAAATGGTAATAACAAAAGCCTTGTTGAACAGATTCCTTTTAAAATGTGCTCTTCTAGAAGCCCCCTGCCTTCCAGAATAAGATAAGAAATCTCCGTGCCTGTGCCTGTGCCTTCTGGTATGGCCACAAAGGCAATTTTAGACCTAAATGTTACCTATTCAGTTATTTATTTATTTTAATCAGGAAAATTCTTTAGTGAACAGTTTGCACCATTTCAGGTGAATATGTACATACATAATAAAATAAGAGACATATCCAAGCATTTACAGTCTCTTGGCGGGCACAATAGCATCCTTGAAAGAGCCAAGCTCACAGATTCAGATAATTGAAAACCATGTTTAACACTATCTGGTTATTTTCCTTAGCCAGCAAAGTATTTTCCTTATTTTCCTTATAGGTGGAGCTGCATGCTCCTATCTTGCTCCACATGACTGGAGTTCCATTGCCAGCTCTGCACTGGAAAACATGTATTTGCACAAATGTTTATGGACACCCAAGCGATAGTTTCTCTTAACACTCAGTGTTAAGATTTCTAACCTGTATTCTGGTGTATTTGTAACCTTGACTGTAGGACTTCTTTTTTTGTCATGGCTTAACTTCATCTTTGCTCTTGACTAGGGATGGTCCCGATGTTCGAATCGAACGTAAGCTCAACTCGAACATTGGGTGTATATTTGTCCGCAAACAAACTGAACATATGGAGCGTTTGCAGCAAATTTGAGTGCCATGGAGCGCCCCATAATGCACTGCAAGATCGCAGTGCATTGGCGGCTGCTGATTAGCCAAAGCATGCACCTGACCTGCATGCTTTGGCCAATCACAGCGTGATCTGCTGGGAGAACCATGATTGGCCAAAGGCAGGGAGCTTTTGGTCAATCATGGCTCAGGGGGCTAAGTCCATGCCCCACACTATATAAGGTTGCTTACAGGGTGGCCGTATGTAGTGTGATAACATGGAGAGATTGAGAGCACTTGAGCAAGATTAGGCAGGATAGTTAGTGGCATGCAGGCAGTTTAGTATATATACACATATATATATATATATATATATATATATATATATATATATATACACAGTATATATATACATATATAGTCATATATATATATAATATATATATATATATACAGTGCAGTCAGTGTAGGAAATATATATACAGTGCATTCAGACAGTCTAATATACAGTATATATATATATATATATATATATATATATATATACACAGTGCAGTCAATGCAGAGTATATAAGACAGTGCATTGAAGTGGTTAAGGGGAACCCTATGACAGAATTAGGAAAAAACGGCATGGGGTCCCCCCCAAAATCCATACCAGAACCCTTTGGGTCTGGTATTGATTTTTAAGGAGCACTCCATGCCAAAATAAAAAAACAGCGTGGGGGCCCCCCAAAATTCATACCAGGCCCTTCGGGTCTGGCATAGATTTTAAGGGGAACTCCACGGATCCCCCCCAAAATCCATACCAGACCCTTATCCAAGCAAGCAGCCTGGCAGGTCAGGAAAGGGGGGGACCAGCGAGCACCCCCCTCCTGAACCATACCAGGCCGCTTGCCCTCAACATGGAGAGGGTGCTTTGGGGTCCCCCCAAAGCACCTTGTCCCTAAGTTGATGGGGACAAGGACCTCTTTAAGACAACCATGGCCATCGGTTGTCGGGTCTATGGATGGGGGGCAAATTGGAATCTGGAAGCCCCCTTTAACAAGGGGGCCCCCAGATCCCAGCCACCCCATGTGAATGGGTATCGGGTACATCGTACCCCTACCCATTCACCAAAAAAAAGTGTCAAAAAGTAAAAACCACAATAGACAGTTTTTGACAATTCCTTTATTAAAAACATAAAAAAAAACAAAAAAACATTAAAAACATCCCGCGTTGTCCATCCATCTTCAATCACGCCACCCGATGGACCCGAAAAATAGATTAAAAAAAGCTCTGCTTCAAAGGGAGGCCTCCCAGCGACTGCTGTCTCTTGGCTGCGACAGCTGTTATATAGGCAAGGATGGGGCCACCTGGTCACTTAACCATGTGACCCCGCCTCCTTATGTTGCCAGGTGATGTAATGTGACATCAGAGGGAGGCGGGGTCACTCGGTTACATTTGTTTCCCTTTTTTAATAAAGGAATTGTCAAAAACTGTCTATTGTGGTTTTTAATTTTTGACAATTTTTTTGGTGAATGGGTAGGGGTACAATGCACCCCTACTGGATTCTGATAAGCCCCCCACCCACAGACCCCAACAACCAATGGCCAGAGTTGTCAGGAAAAGGTCCTTGTCCCCATCAACACAAAGCACCCTCCCTATGTTGAGGGTATGTGGCCTGGTATGGTTCAGGAGGGTGGGAGTGCCGCTCACCCCCTATCCTGTCCTCCAGGCTGCATGATCAGATAAGGATCTGGTGTGGATTTTGTGGGGGAACCCTCGCATATTTTTTTTCACATTTTGTCTCAGATTTCCCCTTAAAATCCATACCAGACCTGAAGGGCCTGGTATGGACTGGGGGGGACCCCGACGATTTTTTCAGCAATACATTACAGACACGAGACAGTTTAAATAACATTTTTTCCTTTAAATGTCATTTTGCTGCAGCACTGTTCTACTCATCACACAGATGCATCACTTTACAGGCAGACTAAGGGGACCCCCCAGGCACGATATTTAAAGGAATATTTTATTGTACCACTTCAGCCCCGAAAGGATTTACCCCCTTCCTGACCAGAGCACTTTTTGCGATTCAGCACTGCGTTGCTTTAACTGACAATTGCGCGGTCCTGCGACGTTGCACCCAAACAAAATTGAAATCCTTTTTTACTTTTTTGCTATAATAAATATCCCCAAAATATATATATATAAAAAAATGTTTTCCTCAGTTTAGGCCGATGTGTATTCTTCTACATATTTTTGATTAAAAAAAAACGCAATAAGCGTATATTGATTGGTTTGTGCAAATGTTATAGTGGAAAATAGGGAATAGTTTTATGGCATTTTTACTATAATTTTTTGTATTAGTAATGGCGGCGATCTGCAATTTTTATCGTAATTGCGACATTATAGCACATGGGACATTTTTTACACTATTTTGGGACCATTGTCATTTATACAGTGATAAATGTGTAAATGACACTGGCAGGGAAGGGGTTAACCACTAGGGGGCGATCAAGGGGTTATGTGTGTCCTAGGGAGTGATTCTACCTGTGGGGGGTTGGGCTACTATACACATGACATCGATCACTGCTCCTGATGACAGGGAGCAATGATCTCTGTCATATCACTAGGCAGAACGAGGAAATGCCTTTTTTAAAAAGGCATCTCCCCGTCCTTCCGCTCCGTGACACGATTGCGGATACCCGGTGAACATTGAGTCTGTGGGAGCCATGGCCCACAGTGTCGCATCTTGAAGTGGACGTACCTGTATGCCCTTTTGCCCACCCGTGCCATTCTGCTGACGTATCAGCGGTCGGGAAGGGGTTACAATCACTGCTCCTGAAAAAACAGTTGTTTTAAAAACTTTTTTTTTGCATTGATACATGTCCCCTAGTGTAGTACCCGGGTCCCCATACACTTTTTATGGCAATTACTTGCATATAAGCCTTTAAAATTAGCACTTTTGATGCTCGTGTCCCATAAACTTTAATAGGGTTTGCATGTTTGCTCGAAATATCTGCCTGTTCGCATGTTCTGAGGCAAACCGAATCAGGGGGTGTTCGGCTCATCCCTACTCTTGAGTTTTCATAGGCTTTCTTCAAAGATCTTCTCTTTTTTTTATTACTGACTCTAGCTTATCTTTGACCGGTTTCTCTCCATGGAATGAATTAAAGGAACACTTTTTAATCAGATTATAGCATCAAGTTAATTAAACTCCTGGGATATTGATCTGGTCAATGCCCATATATTCCGTTGTCATGTCCAGGACAAGATACGACATGATTATGCGTTTTCTCCACTTCAATGACAATTCACAGTGCCCTCCCCGAGATCATCCCACGTTTCAGACTTCCACGTGCACCAACCTTGGCCTGTTAATCGACCATGTTTTTGCCTGCCTGACTGATCAAGTAGCAGAGGGGGTTGTTAATCAGTTTCAGCTGGTTCGGTGTTAATTAAATTAACAACAGGTGCACTAGATGGGCAAAATTGAGATGACCTCCAATACAGGAATGGTTTTACAGGTGGAGGCCACTGACATTTTTTTTCCCTACTCATCTTTTTTGACTGTTTTTCACTAGTTTTGCATTTGGATAGGGTCAGTGTCACTACTGGTAGCATGAGGCGATACCTGGACCCTATAGAGGTTGCACAGGCAGTCCAACTCCTCCAGGATGGCACATAAATATGTGCCGTTGCCAGTCTCAAGAGCATGGAGGAGATTCCAGGAGACAGGCAGTTACTTTAGGATAGCTGGACAGGGCCATAGAAGGTCCTTAACCCATCAGCAGGCTTGGTATCTGATCCTTTGTGCAAGGAAAAACAGGATGAGCACTACCCGAGCCCTACAAAATAACCTTCAACAGGCCACTGGTGTGAATGTCTCTGACCAAACAATCAGAAACAGACATCATGGGGGTGACCTAAAGGCCCGACGTCCTCTAGTGGACCCTGTGCTCACTGCCCGTCACTGTGGAGCTTGATTAGCATTTGCCATTGAACTCCAGAATTGGCAGGTCAGCCACTGGCGCCCTGTGCTTTTCACAGGTGAGAGCAGGTTCACTCTGTGACAGACGTGAAAGGGTCTGGAGAAGCCATGCAGAACTTTATGATGCCTGTAATATCATTTAGCATGACTGGTTTGGTTGTGGGTCAGTGATGGTCTGGGGAGACATATCCATGGAGGGACACACAGACCTCTACAGGCTAGACAATGGCACCCTGACTGTCATTGAAAGAATACTTTTATACTGTGGGGTGGGAATGAGCCATGATTGGATAAAGTCATGATGACAGTGTCCAGTCATGACTCTGACAGTGCTCTGTGCCCTGATTGGCTGTAGCTTTCACTGCTTCAGCCAATCAGGGCTTGCAATGCACTGTTGCATTGTGGTCGGTTCTGGGGGCCAAACAAACGGTCGAATGACCCGTTTGTTCGGCTGTTCGCCGAACGTCCGAGCAGCGAACGTTTGGCCCAAACTTATGCTCGGGCCAAACCTTTAGCCCATCCCTAGTTAAAAAGAAGCTATCTCTGAACATACAACACCAGTGTGGGGAATAGACTAGTTAGGATATATTTTATTTTGAATGGGATGATGCAGAATGATGCAGTTGAAGAGTATGTAAAACACAATGAGAAGTAACAGAGCTTTATCTAATAAAGAGTTTCATAAAAATGGGGGAGGATAAGATGAGACAAAATGGCTCAGCAAGGGGGCCACATGTACCTCTCTGTGGTTACGGTGGGTGGCTACAGTCCTTTTGGAGGTGTAGAAGGAGGACAGACAAAAAAAATCAAGAGGCTACAACTGGCTCCAGACCCAACCCAGCATCCTAAAGATATTTAACCTTATTTGTCCAATATTTTTGAATGCCAGAAACTGGTAGAACAATAAAAGCAGACCAAGGAGAACAAGTTCCAACTAACAGAGATTTGGAGATCCAAAAAGCAACTAAACATTATAGAGTTTAGGAACAGAAGTTTTCATAGCTTAATTGCACATTTGATCAGGGAAAAAATGCAGGGGGGGAAGAGGGAGGGAGGAATGGGAAAAAACAAGGTAGGCTAGGGGAGAAGTTTATAGTCACAATTGCTGGTTGCAGAGTCCAAATATGGTTCGATATGGTGATTTGTGGTGATTAAGGTCTGGAAAAGCTCTTACTGCCATGTTGGTTATGCTGAGAAACTCAGCAGATCCAGAAGATCAGATTATTAAGGGAGTGGTGGGACTTACAGTAAATATTTAGTGCAGGACAGAAATCCCTGAGCTTCTCAGGGTAGCACAGTATGGCAGATCTGTTATCTTTGTGATTGAAGAGGGAGAAGGGATATCCTTAGCAGTAGGTGACTCCCTCATTGCAAATTAGGTCTAGCAGCAATTTGAAGCCCTCTGGTGGGCAGGGGTTTCTCTTGCCATGTCTGGATAGAAGGTCAATGAAGCTCCATTGGAAACATGTGTGGTTTGCCTTTGATCTTCTGGAGAATCAGTTCTCTTTCTTCATAGCAGTTGAGACAACATAATACATCTTGTGGCTTTTTAAATGGTAGGCTGTGCTGACACACAGTAATGTTGGGTCTTTTCAGGATGGTGTTTAAGATCCCTCAAACAGTGTCAGAAAGATGGGGATCTTTGATAGCTTCAGACTCACCCCTTATGTGTAAGTTGTTACAACAATACCTGTTTTCCCAATTCTTCATTTTAAACATGAGAAATCTGACAAGGATACTGTGTGCTTGTTAAATGGTTGCTGTGGCTGATGGATGGCCTAAGCATAGGTGGTTTCAACATCTTCATCTCCAAATATTAAGTGTTTTAGATCACTTCTGTTAGGTGTGACCTGCCAAGGGGCCACTGATACCAGGTTATATTGCTGGGTCCCAATCTTATCAAGCTTATATAATGGAGTAAAACACAGAAGCCAATGTCCGTATTCCAGCTCCGAGCTCACATTGTCCCGTGCTCAAACAGCTTTTATTAGAGGTATTTATACATAAGCTAAAAGAGGTGTTTCCAAAACAGACAATTGGCACATAATTCCATACAAGGTAATGCCCAATTGTCCAGGTCATCACGCGCTGTGACCTAGGTGTTGTTTACAATGGTCAAACATTCTTGTGTAAGCCTTTGTAATAGTACATTCTTATCAAGCGTATTTCCTAAGAAAGAGTACAAAATACAAAACAACAAGAAATAAAGGGTAACTCTAACTTGTGATTACAAATTCAGCTAACCTGATCTTCTCATTTCCCCCTTTGACATCATCCTTCTCCCAACTCTGGATCCTCAAAAATGGGTTCTAGCTAGTACTTCCCTAGGTACTATCCCCGACCGCGAGTTGTCAGAGGAGAACTGGGTTCTCATCCCCCAGTTTCATACCAGCATCCCAGAAGCGAAGAGAATCAAAGAGGAGGACGATGTCAACCCATTTACAACTCCGTAGAGAACCTTCTCTTTAGTCCTTTGACTTTCTTTTTTATTCCAACATATATGCAACAATTAATAACTGTCACTATAGCTAAACCAAGTATGAGTATCAATATAGGACTAAATATCCAACTGAATATTTTAGTTGCAGTAGGAGACCATCCACTGAAAACATCATACCAGTGGTGGGTGGTCTCTTCCTTGATTTGTGAAGACAGATGAATAAGCTTCCCCTTATCAATAATTACGGATAATAGGTTGTTCTGAAGGGTATGTTCGTGTGTCTCTATGTGTTTCCTAAGTATTTCTGATTCTTTTAAAACTTGCAATAGGGGTTCTAATGATATTACAAAAGGTGTGGTGTCAGTGAGGTTATCTACTGCCCATTCCCTATTAAATGTTTTATCAGCATCTGATTCAAAAAGGAAAGTGTCATTTAACCATTTAAATACTTTAACATTCATTATACACCCTGAAAAGGGAGCTGTTCTATTTAGACTCCTCATGGTGTCGTTATCATTAGTTATCAAATAAATATGTTGTGGTCCTATTTCCATGAATCGATTCCCTATGTGTACGGGCATTCTTTGGAACTTACATATATTGGACTGGTGCTTTGACAGGCAAGGTTCATAGACTGGTGAACTTCTTCCACAAACCATTCCTTTGTTAGTTTCGGTACACAGACTCAGATCATGAGTTCTGTTCTGTGTATCTACATAATGCCCATAAATCTCGGGATACCAAAATTCAGGTGGATCTTCCCCTACTAGGAGTGGCATTACTATCAGTTTACACATTACCTCTATGCCCTCCACCATATATATGTTAAACCCAGAGCCGATCCGCCCTATACGCGGACTACGCAAGCTGCGTAGGGCCCTGCAGCGGATCGGCTCTGCTCGGGGGCCCCTGGGGCCGCTGCCGCCACTGTGAGGGCAGCGGCGCCTGAAAAAAGATGGCCGCGGGGCCGACATGCAACTGCGCATGCGCCCGCCTTTCCGAAAATTGCCGAGCAGCGGCAACAGCGCTGGTGCATGCGCAGTAGCCCGACATGCAACTGCGCATGCGCCAGCGCTGTTGCCGCTGCTCAGCAATTTTCGGAAAGGCGGGCGCATGCGCAATTGCATGTCGGCCCCGCGGCCATCATTTTTTCAGGCGCCGCTGCCCTTACAGTAGCGGCAGCGGCACCAGTGACACGATGGCGCCAAGTGGCGCCATTTTTAAAAATAAAATGTCCCCTCCGCAGCCTCTTACCTCCTGGGCCCCCTCCCCCTCGCAGCCTCTTACCTCCTGGGCCCCTTCCCCCTCGCAGCCTCTGACCTCCTGTCCCCCCTCCCCCCCTCAAAGCCTCTGACCTCCTGCCCCCCCTCGCAGCCTCTGACCTCCTGCCCCCCCCTCGCAGCCTCTGACCTCCTGCCCCCCCCTCGCAGCCTCTGACCTCCTGCCCCCCCCTCGCAGCCTCTGACCTCCTGCCCCCCTCGCAGCCTCTGACCTCCTGTCCCCCCCTGCAGCCTCTGACCTCCTGTCCCCCCCCTGCAGCCTCTGACCTCCTGTCCCCCCCCCTTGCAGCCTCGGACCTCCTTTCCCACCCCCTTCGCAGCCTCGGACCTCCTGCCCCCCCCCTCGCAGCCTCGGACCTCCTGCCCCCCCCCCTCGCAGCCTCGGACCTCCTGCCCCCCCCCCCCCGCGCAGCCTCGGACCTCCTGCCCCCCCTCGCAGCCTCGGACCTCCTGCCCCCCCCCTCGCAGCCTCGGACCTCCTGCCCCCCCTCGCAGCCTCGGACCTCCTGTCCCCCCCCTCGCAGCCTCAGACCTCCTGTCCCCCCCCTTTGCAGCCTCGGACCTCCTGTCCCCCCCTCGCAGCCTCGGACCTCCTGCCCCCCCTCGCAGCCTCGGACCTCCTGCCCCCCCCTCGCAGCCTCGGACCTCCTGCCCCCCCCTCACAGCCTCAGACCTCCTGTCCCCCCCCTCGCAGCCTCAGACCTCCTGTCCCCCCCTCGCAGCCTCGGACCTCCTGTCCCCCCCCTCGCAGCCTCGGACCTCCTGCCCCCCCCCTCGCAGCCTTGGACCTCCTGTCCCCCCCCCCCTGCAGCCTCTGACCTCCTGCCCCCCCCCCCCTGCAGCCTCTGACCTCCTGTCCCCCCCTTGCAGCCTCTGACCTCCAGTCCCCCCCTTGCAGCCTCTGACCTCCTGTCCCCCCCCCTTTGCAGCCTCTTACCTCCTGTCCCCCCCCCTTCGCAGCCTCTGACCTCTCCTGTTGCCCCCCACAGCCTCTGACCTCTCCTGTTGCCCCCCTGCAGCCTCTGACCTCTCCTGTTGCCCCCCCGCAGCCTCTGACCTCTCCTGTTGCCCTCCCCCGCAGCTTCTGACCTCTCCTGTTGCCCTCCCCCCACAGCCTCTGACCTCTCCTGTTGCCCTCCCCCCACAGCCTCTGACCTCTCCTGTTGTCCCATCCGCAGCCTCTGACCTCTCCTGTTGTCCCATCCGCAGCCTCTGACCTCCCCTGTCCCATCCGCAGCCTCTGACCTCCCCTGAGTCAAGAGAGGGAGCGCAGCCAGGATGGGGGTCATGGGAGAAGTCAGACATGTGTGGACTGTGGAGAGGAAACTATGGGATAAAACCAGAGCCACCAAGCTGGAGCCGACTGACTGAGCCCTGCATGATGCACCTGAGAGGAGGTCAGTGACAGTACCGCCAGGCCAGTCTAGGGGGGGGGGGGTCAATACAATATTGTAAGGGGGCACTGATCTAAAGGTTTCCCCCTTATCAATAAACCCCCTTATCTTAGTGTTTTCTTTCTCTGGTCACCAGAGTCCTCCCCACATTCCCAGAGTTTCCCTTTACATCATAGTATGCAGGATTCCACCTTACAGTGCAAGGGGGAACTCTGATGTAAAGGGCAATGCTGCAGACCCTGATGTAAGTAGGGAGGCTCTCTGAGGACACTGATGTATGGGGGGCTCTCTGGGGACCCCGATGTAAGGAGGGGCTTTATAGGGATGCTCTCTGGGGACCCTGGTGTAAGGGGGGGGGACCCTGGTGTAAGGGGGGGGGGGCTCTCTGGGGACCCTGGTTTAAGGGGGGCTCTCTGGGGATCCTGATGTAAGGGGTGGCTCTCTGGGGACCCTGATGTAAGGGGGGTGCTCTCTGGGGACCCTGGTGTAAGGGGGAGGCTCTCTGGGGACCCTGGTGTAAGGGGGAGGCTCTCTGGGGACCCTGGTGTAAGGGGAGGCTCTCTGGGGACCCTGGTGTAAGGGGGAGGCTCTCTGGGGACCCTGGTGTAAGGGGAAGGCTCTCTGGGGACCCTGGTGTAAGGGGGGGGCACCCTGGTGTAAGGGGGGGCTCTCTGGGGACCCTGGTGTAAGGGGTGGCTCTCTGGGGACCCTGATGTAAGGGGGGTGCTCTCTGGGGACCCTGATGTAAGGGGGGGGGGGCTCTCTGGGGACCCTGGTGTAAGGGGGGGCTCTCTGGGGATCCTGATGTAAGGGGTGGCTCTCTGGGGACCCTGATGTAAGTGGGGGATCCACACTCAGATATGTAAAGATATATATATTATATACATGTCTGTTCTATTTTGTTGTACTTATTCTTTGACTGTTTTGTTTAAAGGAGGGAGGATTGTATTGGGAGCGCTGAAGTGTCAGGTGTGACTGTGTGGCAATGGCAAATGGTTTACATAGCTCACGGCATCACGGGTCAGGTAGAGGGCCCCTCAGCAGAATTTTGCTTAGGGCCCCAGGGAGGTCAGGATCGGCACTGGTTAAACCTCCCAGCACACCATTGTTCCTCACATTCTATTTATCTGCCTGTTACCTCGAACCAGGTGTTTTCTAAGTCTAGACCCTTAAAGTACTTGAGCCATGTGTGGTAATTCCCTGACTGTAACTCTTCCCTTGCCCTATTTACTTGTATGTGATAGGATAGTGTAGAGAAAGCACACTGAGTGAGATTTATAAATTTCTGATCTCTCTTCCATAGCTCCAAGCTGGCTATTACCGTGTGATTAACCATAGCATTAAGGTATTTAGTTAACTGTACCTGACTAATTTGTGTTTCAAATGTTGTAGGTAACCATTGACTTGTGATTGTCAGTCCATCAGCTATGTGTCCCCCTGCATGTTTCCATTTATTTTGTATCATTTCCATCTGTATTCCGCTCATTACTCCCATTCCTGTTCCGGTTGTTCCCAAAACAGTGTCATACCATTCTCGTTTGTATTTACAATCTGGTAACTTAGGGAAAGTAACGTTGGATTTTACTTTTGTTTTCTGTTGTGATACCGAAGTGTTTAAACAGGACTTGGGGACAGGGGTTAATTTTCTTTACATAGACCCAATCTCCAGGATTTAATAAGTGAGTACCTGCTTACAGAGTCAGGATCTGGAATGGAAGAATACACATCTCTGTGGATCTTAGTTAGATACTGTTGTAATTGTATCACATATGCCGTCAAATTATCACATTGTAATTGCATACTCTGTGGAAAATATAAACCTAACCTAGGCGCACTTCCAAAAAGTATCTCATAGGGAGACAGTCCTGTCTTCCCTGTGGGAGTGTATCGGATGGAAAAACAGAGCCAAAGGTAAAACATTCTGGCCATGGCTTCCCCAATTCTTGCATCTATATTTTTAATTTTATTGTTCCATTTACTCTTTCTACTGACCCTGAACTTTGAGGATGATAAGGGGTGTGAAAACTTTGCTGGACCCCTAATATTGCCATCACATTTTGCATGATTTCTCCTGCGAAATGTGTTCCCCCTATCTGATTCTATAGTTTCGGGGAGACCAAACCTAGGTATTAACTCAGTGATCAGTTTCTTGGCTGTAGCCTTTGCTGTGGCTGATTTGACAGGGTAACTTTCGGCCTAAAACGGAAAATAGATCGATACACACGAGAACAAACTCAAAAGGGCCACTTTTGGGCATTTGTATGTAGTCAATTTGCAGTCTCTGAAAGGGGGTATCGTGCTTGGACCTGATGTCTCCGGGGTGTTTTAACCTTCTGTCCTGGGCTATTCAGGAGACAGATTTGGCAGGCTGCACAGTAGTTTCTAACAATGCTACTGAATCCAGGGGCGAGCCATCTCTGGCTCACAATCCTATACATAGAATTGGAGCTGATATGCGTGGGGAGGTGAACTGCTGCCGCCATTGCCGGGTACAGAGAAGCTGGTAGACAAACCTTGTCCCCCTCTCTCCATACTTGGTCAGGGTCTGGCGCTGCTCCTATTTTTGCCCACCTATCCTTTTTCGCTCACCTCTGCTTATTCCTGTAACTTACTCAGCTTCTGCCATGTTGGTTCTGGGATACTTACCTGTACTGCTGCTGCAGTCTCAGGGCTTACTTCCTTTAGAGCTGCTTGTTTTGCAGTTAAATCTGCAAATGTATTTCCTTTTGCTTCAATTGTTTTTGCATTCGTGTGTACCGCTATCTTCATTATGGCCACCTTTTTGACTTTTTGTAGGTTATCTAAGACTCTTTTTATTCGTTCCTTTGCTTTACTGGTGTACCTGCTGCTGTCAGATATCAGCAATCATGATCAGATACACCCTCAAATTGAAGAGTATCAGTACCATTTTCACTATTATCTCTTACTATCATCACCACTATTCCCCCCTGCCAAACCTGTTGACTGAAGAGGCAAATAGGTAGCTAAATTGAGACTGGTGCAGAAATCAATGACTGTTTTAAAAGGATAAATGATTCCTGAATGCTTTCAGTATGTACATAAGGTACAGTTTTTACACAAGTCATACAATGGTTGCATCAATGAGGCATGAGGCATGAGGCATCCACTGTCTGCAATATGACACAATACCTAAAACCTTTACAATTTTGTGGTTGCAACATTCTCTTTATTACGCGCACCCTGTGCTCTGTGATATGCAGTGACAGAGAGAGAAAAAAACTTCCTCTTTGCACATTTGTAACGTTTTCTTATTAACCCCTAACAACCCTTTGTTGCTAAAACCTGTAAAAGATTGAGGGTACTGTCTACACATATTTTTCTCATTGGGGCAACATAACAATAAATCATTCACATATCGTAAAATGCAAACCATAATTGACATTATTCCGCTAGTGGCACCGAAAAGAAAGCATTAGCTAAATCTATCACTGTGAAACACATGCTATTTGAAGGTATCTGGGATAATAAGGTATGCGGGTTCGGCACTAGTGGAGTCATTGGCACAAGTATTTTGTTTACTGCCCTAAGGTCCTGTACCATCCTATACTTAATTGGACCACCGTCCACTGATTTCTTTTTAACTAGGTACAGAGGAATATTTGCGGGCGATTTTACTTCCCTCAGGGCTCTACTTTTAAGTAATGACTGTACTTGGGTTTCTATGGCTGCCTCCTGAGGCGCACTAAGTGGATACTGTTTTTGTTGGGGGAGCACTGCTCCTGGAATCAGTTCCAGTGTCACTGGAGGAATGGGCAGAAGCCCAACATCAGCTGGATGTTCTTCCCACAGATCCTCTGGGAGAGATGCCAGTAGCTGCTCTAATGCTGGTGAAATTTGGTTAAGTGTCTCAGGTTCTTCTTCTAAACATTGGATCAAATTACACATTTCTATATTTTTCCAGTTTGTCACCTATAGTTAAGGCTGCGGTACCATCCCATCCGGATGATATGAAACATATATAAAACATCTCAGACATATAAGACTCCTCAAACATTTCAAACATATAAGACATGAACTCCAACACTTTCCCTTTGTCTGTCCTTTCTTAAAGTTTTTACGAGGGAAAGCCTTGTTTGAATTGGTGACAGCATTAACTCCATGATGTCTTCTTCCCTTTCTATCTTGAATTTCCGACAGATCTTTCTCTCTATCTCTAGCCCCCTCTTCCCCATAGATGTTTTTGATTCCTTGACGGGGTTTGGTTTGCTTCTGGCCCATTCTAACCCGTGCCTAGGTAGCTTATTGGGATACTGGCAATATGCCCCAAAACTATGGCCAGATCTTCAGACTGACCCCCTTCGGGGACCCTACACCAGTTCCTCGTTGCCTTTAGTTAGAATACTAAATATCTCTCCTGGATATTACTTAAACTGAATAACTTTATTATTTTTTATTTTTTTCCACTTCAGATAAAACCTTATGGGGCAGTGTCAGCTACGCCACATCTCCGTCCCCTATTTGTCTTAACATCATTTGTGGATTGTTTTGTGTTTCTTTTAGACCCCTAGGGGCTGTTTGTTTATTCCCCCTTTTTTTTTTTTTTTTGGGGTGTTACTCGGACATGTATGCACAGCAAGAGATTACATAGCAGAGAGCAAAGAAGAAGGGCTGGGCTGTTGCCGGTCCTCTCTGCTAAAGGTTCCTAAGTTTGGACCTCTTTTCCCACCCTATTCTTCCACCACCCCGGGTGTAGCATTCTAGAGATTGCTCTCTCTCTTTTTTTTTTTTTTTAGTGAGTAGATTGATATTACCCTTACCCCCCTACCACCCCCCCCCCTCCGCTGCTGGGGCACTACTATTTCATTTTTATTTATTTATTTATTTTTATTTTTTTTTTTTTTTTTTTTTATTATTATTATTATTATTCTTTTTTTTTTTTTCTCATTTGTTTTTGTACCCCCATTGGCCCTATTTTCTCCATGCTGGAGCTTACTAATCTGTCTTTACCTTCTTGGGTGTCTATGGCTGATTCCTCAAGACCTCTGTGTAGCTCCATGTTTTCTTAAATTTTCTCCAGCACTCCCATTTTTCTTTCGAGGCCTCCCTATCGCCCTCTCTGCTGTTTAGTACACACTCCATTGTGTATGTGGATTCTACCTCGTCTACCCATTCCCACATGGGGGGGCTTTCTTGGTCCATCCACCTCCTCGGGATCGTCCTTTTTGCCGCATTAAGGAGATGGGGGATCAGAGTGCCTGTATATTGCCTAATTCCACTCGTGGTTGCATGCATCAGTACGACCCAAGGGTCGTTTTTCACCTCGGCAGCTGTTATTACTTTTATATATTTTAAGATTGTCTCCCAAAATTTTTTTATTTTGTGACACCCCCACCATAAGTGGCCCATGGTGCCTCTTTGATCACAGCCCCTCCAGCAGTTGGCCGAGGTGTCCTCCTGAAATTTGCTTAATTTATCAGGGGTCCTGTACCACCTGGCCATGCACTTAAAATTCATTTCTGCAGTCTTGGAATCGACTGCTGAGCAATGGGCTAATTTTAATATTTTCTTAATAGTGCCTACATCTAATTGTGTTCCCAAGTCACTCTCCCATTTGATAAGGTATGGCGGTATCTCCAGACTATCCTTTTCCAATAATAATTTGTATATTTTGGAGATTCTCTTCTTGGAGTTCTCTGACATAAATATTTTCTCTAACTTCGTCAGTTCGTCTACTTCCCTTAGTGGCCGAGGGAGCGAACCGACGAAGTGGGTTATCTGTAGGTACCGCCAGTCATCAATGAAAAACACCTCAACTTTACTCTGTAACTCGTGCAGTGCCAAAACTTTCCCCTTGCTAATCACTTCCCCTAAACATGTGCTATCCTTTATGATCCAATCGCCCCCTATCTCTTTTTTCCCCGGCAGGAAAAAGGGGTTATCCTTTAGTGCAATTAAGGGTGAGTTGTATGTCTTATTAAACGTTTTGTAAATCTTATCCCAAATTTTCAATGTGGTCCGTGTAATTATGTGCGTTTTTTCACCAAGTGGTCTAAATTTCGGGGGGTTCCAAACAATCCTCCCCAGTTTTACTTCGCTAAGTGCTTCTTCCAAACTAACCCATCTTTTAACATTGTGTGTTTTACCCCATTCTGGTATTCTTAGTAATGCTATCGTGTGATAATAACTCTCGATGTCCAGGACTGCAAGGCCACCTATGCTTTTATCTTGTTTTAAAATTTGAAGGGAGATTCTGTGTTTTTTATGGTTCCAAACAAAGTTCATGATCATGGCTCTTAATTTTCTTAGATAATATTTTGGGAGTGGGAGTGGGAGCATCTGGAATTTATAAGTGATAACGGGAAGTATCATCATTTTTACCGTATTAATCCTGCCTATCCACAACAAGGCTTTTCCCTTATACTCTTGGCATTTTTTTTTTTATTTCCTCTAGTAATGGGATATAATGTATTTTGTACATTTTCCTAGGGTTATTGGCCAGATCTATTCCCAGATATTTTATCTGTTTTTTCCAGGCGAAACTGACTATTTTCTGTAGATTCTGCTTCTCTACATTATTGAGGTTAATATTTAGGATGAAGGTTTTTGTGGTGTTAATTCTAAAGTTTGATAAATCTCCATATTCAGCTAGGATTTTTAGGAGAGTGGGCATTGACTTCTGTGGGGACCCGACATAAAAAAGGACGTCGTCTGCAAAGGCTGCAAGTTTCTGTTCATCGCTGCCGACTCTACATCCCTCTACGTCTGGATTTCCTCGGATTGTGGACAGCAAAGGTTCCAGAGACAGAACGAAAAGGAGAGGGGAAAGTGGACACCCCTGCCTAGTCCCGTTACGCATCTCAAACAGGGAAGAAACTATTCCGTTTATTCTTATGTTTGTTTTCGGGCGGACATAAAGGGCTTTAATTTTTTGAATAATCTTTGGCCCAAACCCCATCCTTTGCAAGGTTTTAAACATGAACCCCCAGTCTACCCTGTCAAAAGCTTTTTCCGCGTCTATTGAGAGCAGTAGACTGGGGGTTCGCATGTCCCTCATCCTCTGCATGGCCAGTAGTGTCCGAATCCCGTTGTCTCTCCCCTCTCTGCCCGGGATAAAGCCTACTTGGTCCGGATGGATCAGTGTGCCCAAATATCCCTTTATTCGCTCTGCCAAGATTTTGGCATACAGTTTTGTATCAAAGTTTAATAATGAGATGGGTCTGTAATTTGAGCACACCGATCCATCCTTCCCTTCCTTCCGCAAAACAGTAATCGTCGCCGAAAGCGCCTCCTCGCTCATATCGTAGTCTGTCCCCAGACCATTCATATACCGCTGTAATCTAGGGATGAGAATCTCTTTGAATGTTTTGTAATATAGAACCGTGAACCCGTCAGGGCCCGGACTCTTCCCTGATGGAGAGTTGTTTAATGCTCTGAGGATCTCCTCCTCTGAGATCGGTTTTTCCAGTGCATCTCTTTCTTCGGTGCCCAGGGAAACTAGCCTTGCCCCCCCCCAAGAAGTCATTTATTTTCTTACTCTTATCGCCCATATTTTTACTCCCCCTGGACTCCACGGAGTATAGTTCTTTATAATACTCTCTGAATGTCGATGCTATATCTCTAGATACATACCTCATCTCTCCATTACCGGTTTGGATTTTTTCAATGAAATTTCTAGATTTCTTTTTTTGCAGTTTTCTGGCTAAGTATTTCCCTGGCTTGTTACCCCATAAATACTGATCCTTAGCCATCTTATTGAATGCCTGTCTTGCTTCCTGCTCGGCCAAGTCTTTTAGCTCCTCCCTCTTTTCCGTCAGCTCAAGATATGTCCCCTGCGCGTGAGCCCCTCCTGTCTTATGTCTTTGTTCTAAAATATTGATCTCGGCCGTCAGTTCCTGTGTTTTTCTCATCCTCTCCCTTTTCTTCCAAGATGCCTTTGCTATAAGGATCCCCCTTACGAATGCCTTATGAGCGTCCCAGATGTTTGCTTCTGAGACTTCGCCATTGTCGTTGGTTTGGAAGAACCATTCGAGTTCTTTTCTGATAAACTCCCGTATCTCTTTATCGTATAGTAATTCTGTATTTAATTTCCACCCACTCGAGGGTTGTTTATGTTCTGGGAAGCATAATCTCATGGAGACCAGGGCGTGGTCTGAGAGGGACATTATTTCTATATCTGTTTTGATAATTCTTTCGAGTAGTCCATGTTCGACAAGTATATGATCCAATCGGGAGTACGTCTGGTGGACAGGGGAGAAAAACGTAAAGTCTCTTTTCTGTGGATGCTGGATCCTCCAGATATCCAACAGTTGATCACCACTGAGCCTTTTTTTTAGACATTTTAACTGTACGCTCCCTGTCCCCAGCGCACCAGACGTACTATCCAGCGCGGGGTCCATTACAAAATTGAGGTCCCCCATTAGTATCAAGAATCCCTTTTTAAAGGCCCTCAGTTTTAGTAAGATCGACTCTAAATATTTGATGGGTTTTGTGTTTGGGGCATATATATTCGCTAGAGTGATTCCTATCCCGAGGAGGGATCCCCTTAAAAAGAGAAAAACAGATCCTGAGGGGAGATTCCTATCTTCCAGTATAAAATTAATATCCTTAGCGATCCCTATAGCCACCCCTCTTGCCCTGTTTTAAATGGTATCCCCGTAATACCATGTTGGATGTGTCGATGAGAATAGTCTGATGTTAGAGGTATGTGACAGGTGGGTCTCCTGTAGGAAGACTATTCCGGCCCCATATCTCTTAATCTCCTCTAGAACCTTGAGACGCTTACTGGGGGAGTTCAAACCCTTTACGTTGTAAGTGAGAAAATTTATTTCAGTCGCCATTTTTTTTTAGAGTTTTTTTAAAGCCGTTGCCCAGCCAGCAGCGGAGGGGGCCCCCCTCCCTTGTTCTCCCCTATCTCCTTTTCCTCCCCCCGCCTCTCCCCACCCCTTCCCGCCCCCCCACTCCCCACTCCCGCCCTCCCTAACTCTCCCCCCTTCCCTTTTTCCCTCCTCCCCTTTCCAGCCCCCCCTCCCTCTCCCCCCCTCCCTTCCTCCTTCCCCTCTCTGACCCCAACATGGGTCTCTGAGTCCGTGGGTGCCATCTTCACGTGGCCGCCCTCGGGCTCTATGACCATGGTGAGGTGGAGTTTGTTCCCGCCCTTCAGTACTCGCTCATACCCCGAATTTCTCCGGGGGATAGAAGCGAGCTGGCCGTTTCTTTTTAAGTTTTCTGGTAATTGATTCCTGTAACCCCCCCTCCCCTCCCCCACCCCCCCTCCCCACTCCACCACCATTTTAAGTGAATTCTCCTAAGCCCTCTTTTTCATTCCAACCCGGTAACTCCGGTACTGGAATATCCAGTTTTGCGCAGAAGCCCTGTTGCTCCTCCGGGAATCTCAACCTAGCCGAACGCCCCTCTTTTATGCCTATTAGGCAGGATGGAAAGCCCCAGTTATATTTAATGTTTTCTTTTCGAAGGATGTCCAGTAAGGGTCTTTGTAATCTTCTTCTTTCCAGGGTGCGTGCGGACAGGTCGGCATAGACTTGAATTTCTGTATCCTCATACCTCAGAGGTGTATTGCCTCTGATTTTTGCCCAGAGCTCCTCTTTTTCTTTGAAATGGCGAAATCTGATTATAATGTCGCGTGGTCTGTCAGAGTCAGGCGGCTCCAACCTTCCCACTCGATGTGTCCTTTCAATTGCGGGAAACTGCTCTTCATTTTTGCCACTTATCGGTCCCAGAATCGTCCAGATTTTTTTCTCCAGTTCTTCCCCCCTTTGTTCCGGGACCGCGCGTAACCTCAGGTTTTGCCTTCTGTCCCTATTCTCTTGTTCTTAGATCTTATATGAGGTATCTCTCTGATTTAATTGGGACTTTTGCAGTTGGATTTTCAATTTGGAGATTTCCTGGTCTGTGTTGTCTGCTCTCCCTTCAGCCACCTCCACCCTAGTCAGTAAATGGCCCATATCCGCTCTGAGAGTGCTAATTTCTGATTTGATAGCATTTTCCAGTCGCAGTAGCATCGCCTCCATTTCAGTTTTAGTGGGGATGTGTGCACCTGCCTGTTGGTCCTCGGTACGACTCATATCGATTTCGCTTTCGATTGTGTAGTCAGCTCTTGATTGATCATTACCTCCTTCAGCCCCCCTACTTCTCTCCGTGTTGGTCCCTGCTTGGGGCTCGGGCCCAGCTGTTTTCGGACTAGCTCCTTGTCTGAGGTAATGTTTAATCGTAGTCGCCTCTCCTTTTGACCCTTTTGTGGATCCCTTCTTTGACGATTTAGTTATGTCTTTGCTTATGGTGTCCTTTTTGATGCCTCTTATTCTTTTACCCAGTTTGTTATTGCTCTGGGCTCTCGTTGTCCTCGTTGCCCAATTGGGGCCTTTATCTTCCACTTTTCTTTGGAATTTGGGCTGAGTTTTTCCTTAGCATGCTTCTTTTTGAGGGGTACTCAAATATCGGGGGTTGTATGCTTTAGAGGGACCCCTGTTGAACTGAGAAAAGACCAAAAGAAAAAAAAAAAAAAGAAACCGAGAGGAAAAGAAAAAAAAAAATTTGGGGACTGCACTGAGCGTTTGGAGAGTATCGTCGGCTTCTCAGGGCTCCTGCAGAGTTTGTTGGTTCCCACTTACATTTTGTAGGGTCCCGGAAACCGCGTCCACCTTTCTCGTGGCGTAATTGTTATTCTAGCGTGTCTCTTTTCTCTTTTTCTTTCCCTTCCCCTCCCTCCCCCTCTCCCTTCTCTTTTTTACCCCCTTGACTTAGGGTATTCCCCCCCCAAGCCTGGAGTATAACGGGCCCCTAGTCTTGTTTGAAAGTGGTTAAGTTTTTTGATTTCAAGGACCCCGCTCTAGGGTAGAGCTATTTACAATACTTAAGTGATATCACATACAGCCACATACCATGGTAAAGGAGATATTGCACCAGAAAAGGTAGGATAGACTTGGGGAGGCTATCTTTCTAAGGTTTTCTGGACTTTCCCGCCTGTTATGGCGCAAGACTAGTATATGTTTCTGCCACAAAAATGCAGGAAAGAGAAAAAAAAATAAAAAACAACTGTAAAATGAGAGTAGATTTTAAAAACTCCTTTGTACAAAAGCCGTATCCAGTCCCACCATTTATTGAAACCACCTGGTTCTACATAACGGAGAACCAGGTTCTCACCTGCAGCAATGGGGAATTGCGGCTCTTTGAGGAGGCTTAAGGGGGGCTGGGGCCCGGGGCTCCCTTTTTGGACCCTCTGAGACCTATATTATCCTCCTTGTGGGTATGCCCAGCTTAACGCCAGGAGCTGTCCGCTTAATCCTAGGGAAGAGGGTTATTCCTATTCCGTGCTGCTTTCTCGTATCGGGATAGGCCTCCGTGTAATCGGGTTTTTGTTTTTCTGATTGTCCCCTGATATCTCTGCAGACAGATATAGCGATATGTCAGCTTAGCGACCACTGTTCATGTCCGTTTACCTCTTTACTTTCTTTTTACCCTATTCTTAGCGGCCATGGTCAGGAAGAAAAGTGAATGAAAGTAAGTGAGTGCTCTCCCAGATTGGCTCCACAATAGGCCTACTTTCTTCCTTAATGTAACTCGTTTGAGGTAGCCAATAAATGGGGTATTTGCCACTGGAGTATAACCACACATTTAGCCCAAACTTTACAGGAAATAAGACGTTTTACCTTTGTCCTAGAGGTGGATAGAGTACTTCAATACATGCTTCCAGAGGATATTATGCTGCTATGAGCTTACCTTTTGGTGAGGTGTACTTGCGAGTGAGGGATGAAGTAGCTAGATACTCACAGAGCTTCCCCTCTAGTCCGCTCGGGCTACACTCTCTGAAGCCTCTGCATGCTTTCCTTCTGCGACCGGTGACGGGGTGGTGGTGGGGCGGAGGGAGAAGGGGGGAGCCAGGGATCCGGAGGGGAGGGCGCTGTCGCCGCTGGGCGCCGGGACCCGGTCGTCTGCCGTCCCGTACACTTTGCCTGCCCTTATCTTGGCTAGCGATCCTGGTGGTAAACGAGCAACCCCACGGCGTCTCTCACACGCCGTGTCGGTCCGGTGCTCTCCTCCTCATCTCACACGCTGTCATCGGCCTGCGGGCTCAAACCCCTTCCTCCGTGCTAGACGCTACATCAGCACGTCCATCCTCCTCTGCCTCACACACTGGCATTGATGTCAAGTGTTTCATTGTGAAACTGAATAACTTTATATGCTAGCCAAACTGACAAATATTATGACCAGACTGACAACATACACCAGCATTCCTTTTGTGTGGCCAGGTACTCAATTAGACCTCCGGGCTTTATGGAGACCTTATTCCCCCCCGTATCTGGGATCCCTCTCATACACTCTTATCCCTGCTTTATGGAGCAGCCAGGGCTTATACTTTCAACCCGTCTTATGGTTTATGAGTTAGATGTGAGGTTAAGCATAAGTGTCAGACCCCCCCGAAAGGGCGCGTTCCGTTGCTTAGTTCGGCAATCCCCTTCTAACTCATACCATCCTTGACAAGGCTCATTCATTTGCTCCGCATGCAGACAGACAAACGGACAATTAACAAATAACACATAGTTACAGCAATATAAACCGAATGTGTATTAGTTCTAGACTCACCGCTACGGAAGTTGGTACACAATTCCTGGAGACCAATAGCGGACAGAACGGATAGGCACAAATCAGGGGAGTACAGAGCATATAAGAAAAATAAAGCTTTTTCTTACCTGCGCAGTTTTGGTCTGTGGTTCCCTGAATGCCCGTCCTTTTTGTTCCGTCAACTTTGTTCGTCCGCTTCCTGTAGCATCATTGGTGAGTCCCTGATTCGGGCGCCAAAATGTTAGGTGTGACCTGCCAAGGGGCCACTGATACCAGGTTATATTGCTGGGTCCCAATCTTATCAAGCTTATATAATGGAGTAAAACACAGAAGCCAATGTCCGTATTCCAGCTCCGAGCTCACATTGTCCCGTGCTCAAACAGCTTTTATTAGAGGTATTTATACATAAGCTAAAAGAGGTGTTTCCAAAACAGACAATTGGCACATAATTCCATACAAGGTAATGCCCAATTGTCCAGGTCATCACGCGCTGTGACCTAGGTGTTGTTTACAATGGTCAAACATTCTTGTGTAAGCCTTTGTAATAGTACATTCTTATCAAGCGTATTTTCTAAGAAAGAGTACAAAATACAAAACAACAAGAAGAAATAAAGGGTAACTCTAACTTGTGATTACAAATTCAGCTAACCTGATCTTCTCACTTCTTAATGAGGATACCTCAGTGTTTATTGTCATTGTAAGACATTGAGTCCTTCAAAGAGGTTAGATAGGGAGTGAGTAGAAGAAAGGCTGTTGAGGCCTACCTGCCTTTTCTCATTTCCTTAGAGTAGGATCAAGGTATAGACTAATGTGGGCTGTCATTTTCTCTCCCTGGGCTTTCAGATCATCCCCTGGGAAACCTGTCAGTTGGTATACTGTGCTTATCCATCTCTCTGCTTGGGACATACTGTACATAAATCGATACTCTAAAAAAAAAAAAAGAAAGAAAAGGTAGACTTAATCAACCACTTGGTCTTTTTTATGCTGTCACTTTTCTATGTTTTAGGGGCTGCTCTACATTTTTAGCCTGGTTGTCTGACTGGATTTTGGGCTTCTGCAGTCATATAAGGGCACATTGTGCTGCACCATAGGCGGTGGTAGGGGCGGTTTCTTGAATTCCTTTCCTCCACATGCTGATTCCTTGTGCCTGTGGTGGTGGTGATGGGGTGTACTGTTAAAATAAACACTGGGTTATGCTTTAAACTATAGACATTATAGTTACTTTATTCATGTTGATATATAAGAAAAAGAAACAAAAATATCTTCTTAAAACCAGAAAAAATCTTTTGCTAAGTCACAAAAAATATACATAGATACATAGATAGATAGATAGATAGATAGATAGATAGATAGATAGATAGCATAGGCATGTGCAGGTGGTGCGCCAGGTGTGCCTGGGCACACCATAATAACTGCATGCAGTGCTAAATCCCCCTATTGCATGGGCTTCCCCCACCCCCCTGCCAAGCAGTGCTGCTTTCTTCCCTCCTCTCCTCTCTCCCAGGCTCCTGCGGGGGATGTTTCAGAATGGAGAGTGGGAGAAGAGCCTGGTAGATATGTAATTTACCCTTTCTTTACTAAATGAACACAGTGAACGCACTCACATCTGTGTTTACTATGCTTCAGTTTGTGCTGAGCAGCTTCCTGTTTCTTTGCAGACCACTATCCTGTTCATTTATTGTTCATTGCAGCTGAGGTTGCAGAGAAAAGCATGTGTATTTAAGCTTTGGGGTGCACACCCTAATGCAATAGGCTGCACACACCTATGATAGATAGATAGATAGATAGATAGATAGATAGATAGATAGATAGATAGATAGATAGATAGATAGATAGATAGATCAGAGGTGTAACTAGAACCTTTAGGGCCTTAGTGCAAGAAATCATGAAGGCCTTCCCTGACCCCCCCTTCCATCCAAACCCTTGGCTTCCATTTTTGGGAGGGCATCCATTGACATCCTTCCAGAAACATGTCTCCCTCGTGCCCCCTGGGGCGCACATCCAGCACGCTCTGTGACTGCTGTGTCCTTTGTCTCTGTCCATGGCTGATCACAGATCACGGTAAAGGGCCAATCACACTGCCTCATCAGTGCAGCCTATCAGTGCTGCCTATGAGTGCCCATCAATACCACCTATCAGGGCTGCCTATTAATGTCACCTATCAGTGCTCATCAATGCTGCCTATCGGTGCCCATCAATTTCGCCTATCAGTGCTCATCAATGTGACCTATCAGTGCTCATCAATGCCACCTACCAGTGCCCATCAATGCTGCCTATCAACGTTGCCTATCAGTGCTTATCAATGCACATCAGTGCCGCCTATTAGTGCCACCTATCAGTGCTCATCAATGCCGCCTATCATTGCCCATTAGTGCCACCGATCAATGCTGCTCAATGCTGCCTATCAGTGACCATCTGTGCAGCCTAACAGTGCCTTCTTAGCAGTACTCCCGGCACGGCCGGGTGACATACATAGTCCCGCCTCCTGGACCAGCTCTGGACGTCAAACTGGTCCGATGCCGGTACGCGATGCCGGGACGTGTGATGTCCATCATAGGAGTTTAGCCGGTTCAGGAGGCAGGACTTTTTGTATGTCACTCGGCTGCGCTAGGTAAGTGGAAGATGGAGATTCCCACTCTGTGCAAGCCGGCGGGAAGCAGCTCTCCTCTGCTGATGGGCACTGCTGTCAGTGTGATCATGCTGCATTGATGGGCACAGCCAGGTAAGACTGAGCTGATGATGGGATGGGCAATGATTGGGCTGCATTGATGGGCACCGGTGGTGAGGCTGCATTGATGGGCATTGGTGGTGAGGCTGCATTAATGGGCACTAGTGGTGAGGCTGCATTACTGGGCATTGGTGATGAGGCTGCATTGATGGGCATTGGTGAGGCTGAGCTGATGGGCACTGATGATGCTGCATTGATGGGCACTGATGATGCTGCATTGATGGGGACTGGTGAGGCTGAGCTGATGGGCACTGATAAGGCTGCCTTGATAAGGCTGCTCTGATGGCTGGGCACCGATCAGGCTGTTTTGATTGGCACTTATGAGGCTGCACTGATGGGCACTGATTAGGCTGCATTTATGGGCACTGGTGAGGCTGCATTGATGGGCACTGGTGAGGCTGCATTGATGGGCATTGGTGAGGCTGAGCTGAGGGGCACTTTCAGGCTGCATTGATAAGCACTGATTAGGCTGCATTTATGGGCACTGGTGAGGCTGCATTGATGGGCACTGATCAGGCAGCATTGATGGGCATTGTTGAGGCTGCATTGATGGCTACTGATCAGGCTGCCCTGATGGGCACTGGTGACACTGCATGGATGGGCACTGATCAGCCAGCTCAAGTGAGCCCTCAGCCCAGACTCAATGTGCTGTCCCTGCAGCCCACGGGACAGGCTTCAACCAGCAGGGGAGCCTATCCCCCCCCCATTGTGGCGGGATTGGGCTGGACTTACTTTAAAATGTGGGAGGGGTTATCAAATTTACCTTTGGGCTGAAGCCCCTGGTCTTTTTCCCCACCTAGCAAGACCTCTGGGCCCAACATATATTTTAATAATAGCAATTTAAAAGTGGTATTTTTAAAAGTGTTTTATTTCCTGGAATCCCTGAAAGACATTGTTTCAAATCAGAAAACTAAAGTGTACTAAAAATTATACTCCATTAACAAGCACACAATATTAAAAACAAAGTCTCTAACAAGTGCTTGAATGGTGTTGGCCTATAAAATAAAATAAAAAATCCACAATCCAAATAAAATTGTACTGTCACCAAATCTAAAACACCATGCTACATCTGCACATTTAATGTTTACTCTTCTTGAAAGATATTCATAAAATGTTAATTACCTATAATTAATAGATTGCAATAAAATTGAGATATCCACCACACTCTCAAACACATTGCTCCAATGGCTTATTTCCCTAGGTAATCTGTATATTATTATATTTAATTATATTAATTCATATTTATCATGTGCTGAAAGGTCAGAGTATAGAACAGACTTTTTAATGAGTGATGGCAACAAAAGTATATTGAAGGACAAATTAAGCTAAAATGCAGTATTATATCCAATATTTTTTTTGTAACTCAATTTTATTAACGATTTTACATAAAGAGCAGGTTACAAAGCAAACATTGAATAACGTACAGTTAAACAGGTGATAGTCAGATTATCACAGCAATGAGGAGTCTACCTAAAGATGGGAGCTAGCTAAGTGGAAGTTTATTCATGGGGGGTATGCATTTAGGGTGTTTGAGCCAAAGGTTCCAGTTCGTTTGAAATCTAGGTAGTTGTAAGTAGGCTTTGGCGTGCATAAATTCCATCAAACAGTGGTTGTTTAAGAGAGCAGTTATTTCCATTATAGAGGGGGGGTTGGGAGATTTCCAATTTTTGGCAATAGCCAGTCGCGTTGCAATAAAGACATGGGAGACGATCGTGCGTGAAGAGCAAGGCCACAATTCCATGTCTAGGCCTAACAGTATATATCCAATATTTTAAAGGATCTTACTGTAATTTTTAATTTCAACTCAAAGTCATTAGATTATCTCCTTATATAAAAAAATATAACATTTATTAGTTTCCTTTGCTAACAAAACATAGCAGGCGATCCAATGCAAATTGCTCTTGCCCTGTGACAGAGTGCCTATACCTGGGGGGGGGGGGGGGATCTTTAAGAATACTTAATGAACTAACTGTGCATTATTAACGTTAAAGGCAAGAGTTAGCAATGGAGGTTGTAATTACAATCTGACAAAAACTGGTACCAGGCAGCTTAATTTTTCTCACTGTTTTTATTTCATGCATACTGTATGCTTATATGAAACAAGTAAAGATATGCCTCTGCTGAATTTTGCCTAGTCATTTCCTGTATATAGGTTAAGCAGTGCTTTACAGAGAGCCATTTACATCTGCACCTACCTCAGGGATGCCTTTACAGGACCTTCTACGTGAAAATACCTATAATATAAAAATGTTAACCACTTTAAGACCAGGCCTCTTTTTTAGATGTGGTGTTTACAAGTTAAAACATTTTTTTTTTTGCTAGAAAATTACTTAGAACCCCCAAACATTATACATGTTATTTTCTAACATCCTAGAAAATAAAATGGCGGTCGTTGCAATACTTTCTGTCACACTGTATTTGCGCAGCGGTCTTACAAGTGCACTTTTTTGAAAAAAATATCGACTTTTTTTTATTACATTTTTAATCAAACTTTTTTTATTTTGTGAAAGATAATGTTGATTGATACCCAATATGTCACACTTCAAAATTGCGCCCGCTCGTGGAATGGCTACAAACTTTTACACTTAAAATCTCCATAGGCGACATTTAAAAAATTCTACCGGTTGCATGTTTTGCGTTACAGAGAAGGTCTAGGGCTAGAATGATTGCTCTCGCTCTACCAATCGTGGCGATACCTCACGTGTTTTCACTGTTTTCACATATGCGTTCGCTTCTGCACGCGAGCTCGGCAGCACGGGGCGCGTTTAAAAGGTAAAATAAATAAGAAAAAAAAATAATTTTACTTTTTATTTTTATCTGTTTTAAAAAAAAAAATGTGTCACTTTTATTCCTATTACAAGGAATGTAAACATCCCTTGTAATAGAAAAAAAGCATGACAGGACCTCTTAAATATGAGATCTGGGGTCAAAAAGACCTCAGATCTCATATTTACACTAAAATGCAAAAAAAAAAAAAAGAATTAGTCATTTAAAAGAATAAACAAAATAAATTGTCCCTTTAACAGCTATGGGCGGAAGTGACGTTTTGACGTTGCTTATGCCCTGCAGTGTCATGAAGTCGGGTGGGGGCCATCTTCCCCTAACTCGCCTCCATGTCAGCCCAAGGGACAGACACAATCCAGTGCCCCCTGCCACTTACCGGAGCCATCGGCAGTGACGGAGGGCACCTCTCCCGCAACCGATAAAAGTGATCTTTCGGCGAATCCACCGCAAAGACCACTTTTATCTTGTAGCCGGCCGAAACACGGCGATACCGAGGTTATGGCAGCTAGCTGCTGCCATAACAACGATATCCGTCCCCACAGCAGGGATGTACAATCAGAGGCTATCACAGCGATCAGGTAACCTGGAATTGTAAGTTCCGAGTCCCGATCATTAATACGGCGCACTACCAGCACAAAGGGAGGTACGCAAATATGCGGCCCCATGGCAAAAGGCTCAGTGCAGTGGGGCCGCATATTTGTGTAACATCGGCATGAACAGGGTTAAAGAGGAGAAGCGCTTTGGACCTATTTAACACATAGGTCAATACATGAAGGTGAGCCGCTAGTGTATACAGTGGAGGATATCATGTGGTGATTTTAATAAAGAAATTCACTATATTGTGGAGTGAAGAGAGAATATTTTAAACAAACTGTTCTTTCATGAACACGTTGAACCTGCCTGTGCCCTGATATTGGAGCATTATATTTGCATGGACTGGAGTATGTTTTTTTTTTTTTTTTTTAGTTTTTTTGTGATGCAAATTGCTTGTTTAATCTTGATGAGATAATTACTGTCACTATTTTTTTTAGTTTTCACTTTGTATAATAATATATCTGTTTATCTTTGGTTTGTAAGGGATTTAGTACACTTGCAAAGGTTGTCTTTCGTAATAAACTGAGAACCACAATCTGCCTCCCATTTAGACAAAAAAGAGACAAAATCGCCTAGGGGTCAGCATAACCCTTGAGGCTGTAAAGATCTGATATGAGACCGTTACCCCTTGGGGGTGCTCTGACAAATCTTTTCATAGATATTTGAAGACAAATTGAATGTCAAAGTGTAGTGAGTGGAAAACAAGTTATAAATATGTAGATATTGAAAATGCGGGAATGAGGACTTATCTTTGAAGTCGAACCAAAAAATTTGTTTTTGGGAAATCCACCATGAAAAATCAGAATCCCTAGAGAAGCATGAAGTAAAGGAGGTCTGAGGCAGGGTAGGAGAGACCATGTTATATTTTTGTTTATATATAACGACCACATTTTAAGGGATTATGCAACAACAGTGTTAAGCAGGGAAATATCTCATCAAATCTAACCTAGGGAAGATTAGACTTTTTATACCCACTTGTATGACTTCAAATACCCCTGTTAAAATGTCAGGCTTCTGTAATTTAAAAAAATGAGACAAAGATAAATCATTTAAGAACTTTTTCTACCTTTAATGTGACCTATAACCTGCACAACTCAGTTGAACAACAAACTGAAATCTTTTAGGTAGAGGGAAGTAAAAATAAAAAAAAATAAGATAATATGGTTGCATAAGTGAGCACATCCTTAAACTAATACTTTGTTGAAGCACCTTTTGATTTTATTACAGCACTTAGTCTTTTTGGGTATGAGTCTATCAGCATTGCACATCTTAACTTGACAATATTTGCCCACTCTTCATTGCAAAAACACTACAAATCTGTCAGATTGTAAGGACATCTACTGTGCACAGCCCTCTTCAGATCACCCCACATATTTTCAATCTGAATCATGTCTGGGCTCTGGCAGGGCCATTCCAAAACTTTAATCTTCTTCTGGTGAAGCCATTTCTTTGTTGATTTGGATGTATGCTTTGGGACGTTGTCATGCTGAAATATGAAGTTTCTCTTGTTCAGCTTTCTAGCAGAAGCCTGAAGGTTTTGTGCCTGTCACGTACCTTACAGCAGAGCCCGAGAAGATAAGGGTGGCCTCTTGCACGGTTCCTGTCCGAGCACCCCTGGTGCTGGAGACAGGGACTGCTGGGGCAATGGAAGGGTGCAGGTGCCTGCCGGCAGTAGGTTGAAGCTTGCAGACACAGGAACTCCTGTCGGGAAGACGTGAAAGTCAGTCCCCAGACTTGTTCAGCGGGAGCCAGGTAGGTAAGTACAGATTCAGGAACAACTGCAGAGTCAGGAACAAGCAGAGGTCAGAAAGGGGCTGGCAGTGGGGTACACAATTAGAAGGCAGAGCCGTAGTCATAAGTCCAAGCCGAGGTCAGTATTATAGCAGAGGTAGATAAACAGGCAGGGAGAATCCAAGAGAGTAGTCAGAGGAAGCCGAGTTTTCAGGAACAAGGTCAGCAAGTAGAAGCAGTAGTCAGGAACACAGAAACAAGCTGAAGACAATCCAGCACTGACACTAGGCAGACTCTCTGTTTAAATAGGGCTCAGTGCGAAAGGATTCGTGGATGCGTGCATGCGCTCTAACGCACACTTGCTCGTATGGATGTGCCATTGCGCTTGCCTGCTCCGAACCTTACTTGTGTCTGTCTATGGCTCCACGCATGCGCATTGGCATTAGAGGAACGGGAATTGGCAGCTGCTGCATGGAAACGAGCACTTGCTCTGTGAGTTCCCTGACAGTGCCACTATTGACTGGTATTTGGAACTGTTCATAATTCCCTTTTACCATGACTAAGGCCCCTTTTCCAGCTGAAGAAAAACAGCCCCAAAGCATGATGCTGCCACCAACATGCTTCACTGTGGATATGGTGATCTTTTGGTGATGTGCAGTGTTGTTTTTGCACCAAACATATCTTTTGGAATTATGGCCAAAAGGTTCAACCTAGGTTTCTTCAGACCATAACACATTTTCCCACATGCTTTTGGGAGACTTCAGATGTGTTTTTGCAAAATTTATCCAGGCTTGGATGTTTTTCTACGTAAGAAAAGGCTTCCATCTTGCCACTTTACCCCATAGCCCAGACATATGAAGAATACGGGAGATTGTTGTCACATGTACCACACAGCAAGTACTTGCCAGATGATATTCCTGCAGCTTCTTTAATGTTGCTGAAGATCTCTTGGCAGGCTCCCTGACCAGTTTTCTTCTGATTTATCATCAATTTTAGAGGGACGTCCAGTTCTTGGTAATGTCACTATTGTGCCATATTTTCTCCACTTGTTGATGACTGTCTTCACTGTGTTCCATGGTATATCTAATGCCTTGGAAATTCTTTTATACCCTTCTCCTGACTGATACCTTTTAACAATGAGATCCTTTTGATGCTTTGGAAGCTCTCTGCAGGCCATTGCTTTTGCTGTAGGATGTGACTAAGAAAATACCTACTAGAACAGCTGAACTTAATTTGGGGTTAATTAGAGGCACTTTAAATGATGGCAGGTATGAACTGACTCCTACTTAACATGTGTTTGAATGTGATCACTTAATTCTGAACACATCTACATCCCCCAGTTATAAGAAGGTGTGCATACCTATGCAACCAGATTATTTTTTATTTTATTTTAATCCCCCCCCTCCAAAAGATTTCAGTTGATTTTCAATAATTGAGTTGTACAGTTTATAGGTCACATTAAAGGTGGAAAAGGTTCTGAAATTATTTATCTTTGTCTCACTTTTTTACATTACAGAAACCTATTTTAACAGGGGTGTGTAGATATGTTATATCCACTGTATATGTTCCATTAGGCTAACTGTGAGAAGTGGGATGCCAAGTATTAAAACCAAATGCAGGAAAGGCCCAAACACCCTTTATGTTGTGAATGATATAGAATTAATTTTACAAAACAGAGGTGGGTCCTGGGAAATAGTCTTAGTTTTGCTGCACACTATTGAGATAAAATGTCTGGCAAAGTGGCAGAGCCCCATATAAGATCAGAAAGAAAATACATAGAAACATAGAATGTTGTGATGGCAGAAAAAAAAAAAGGAGTAGTCCATCGAGTCTGCCCATTTGATTTTGTTTTTTCGTTAACTTTTTAGTATAGATCTATGTTTGTCCCAAGCATGTTTGACGCTATTTTCTGTTTACTGTCTCACTACCTCTGCAAGTAGTTACTTTATTCCAAGCATCACACCGAACACCCCCGGTTCGTTTTGCACCAGAACATCTCGAACAGGCAAAAAGTTCTATCAACATTCAAACTCTATTAAAGTCTATGGGACATGAACATGAAAAATCAAAAGTCCTAATTTTAAAGGCTTACATGCAAGTTATTTCCATAAAAAGTGTATGGGAACCTGGGTACTGCCCTAGAGGACATGTATCAATGCAAAAGTGATTTTAATGATGCTTAAAGTGAAACAATAAAAATTCAATATTCCTTTAAATATTGTGCCCGGGGGCCCCCTTAGTCAGCCTGTAAAGTGCCACATCTGTGTGATGTATAAAACATGCTGCAGCAATAATAAATTTCGAAAGAAAAAAATGTCATCGCAGCTGTAATATATTGCCGGCTCCCGGCAATATAGATGAAAAAAATTAAAAACTGTGTGGGGTCCCCACCAGTCCATACCAGGCCCTTCAGGTCTGGTATGGATTTTAAGGGGAACCCCATGACAAAATAAAATAAATTGGGGTCCCCCTAAAATTCACACCAGATCGTTATCTGAGCATGCAGCCTTGCAGGTTAGGAAAAGGGCAGGGACGAGCAAGCACCCTCCTCTTCCTGAACCATACCAGGCCACATGCCCTCAACGTGGTGGGGGTGGCTGCTTTTGGGCAGGGGGGCTCTGCATCCCCCACCCCAAAGCACCTTGTCCCCATGTTGATGGGGACAAGGGCCTCTTCCCGACAACCCTGGTCAGTGGTTGTGGTGGTCTGTGGGTGGGGGGCTTATCGGAATCTGGAAGATCCTGACCCCCTATGTGAATGAGTATCGGGTACATCATACCCCTACCCATTTACCAAAAAAGTGTCAAAAAGTAAAAACCACAAGAGACAGTTTTTGACTAATCCTTTTTTGTCCCGTGATGTAAATCCACCGTCAAACACGCCACCTGACGGACCCGAAAAATAGCAAAAAATGTAAACGCTCCGCCTCCATGGGAGGCCTCCCACCAACTGCTCTCTCTTTGCTTTGACAGCTCTTATATAGGCAAGGGCAGGGACACCCAGTGACATAACTGGGTGACCCCACCCTTTCTGACATCATTGCGCTGTGATTGACCAAAGCATACAGGTCAGGTGCATGCTTTGGCCAATCAGCAGCCGCCAATGCACCCATCTCGCAGTGAATTATGGGGCACTACGCGGCGGGTGAACGTCCTGTGAGCGCCCCATATGTTCGTTTGTTCTACAAACAAACAAACACCTGTTGTTCAAATCGAACTTACGTTCGGCTCGAACATAGGGCCCATCTCTACTGCTTATCCCTAAATCAGATGGCAGCCTGATGCATATCCCAGGCCTCAGATAGATGATAGAAACACTGATAATGTTCTGTAGCGCCTGCTCCTGAAGAGCACGCGCTATGTGTTTTTTTCTATTTAAAACTCCTGAAACTGGAGTTTGGTTTTGGGTTTAATTATACCAAATTATGGTTTCAGTACCATTCTAGCTGGATTGCACTGAGTTATCCTTGGCAACAGGTGTCGCTGTCAGTTTGGCTAGGTGCATTGAGTGCCAATCTCTCTTGGAACCAGCCCAGTGGGAGTGTCGTCTTGCTGTGAATTCTGGGAGGGGGTACTTAAGGTACTGATATCATGTGCTTCTGGGTTCTGGTCCAGAAGATCTTTCTGTCTGTTTGGTCCTGGTCCTCCTGACCAGCCCCCAGGGCCCTCATGGCCTGGGGTGTAGATCCACCCAATTCCGAGTCTCGGGGCTGGCTAGCCCATGGCAAAGTAACTGGAAGGAGGATTCAAAGGTGGTCCAGTGCCGTCTCGCCTGTGGAGAGGCCCAGCAACTGAGGAAGCAACCAGGGGAGGACTCTTCATGGAGTTGGGTCATGGAAGGTACATTACCACCCTCAATCTTACCAATAGCCAAGGCACAGAAAAAGACAGTTTGGTTCACAGTGGACCCTGTGCCTTTTATAAAAGATTGATGGATGGCATTCTTACTCCCCACAAAGCATATGTTTCAACATATCTAGATGATTTTACTTTAGATGAATCTTTTAGGGGGGGAATAAAAGTAAAAAAATAAAATAATCAAGTTGTTTTTCGATTGAGTTATACAGTTTATAGGTCACATTAAAGGTGGAAAACATTACAGAAACCTGATATTTTAACAGGGGTGTGTAGATATTTCCAGCCCAGCTAAATCTAAACCCCGCAGGGAAACCTCACCACAATGTGAATAAGGCATGCAAGAAGAGGTAGGTGCAGGCACCATAGCTCCACCGCCTATACCTTTACCTAATCCCATAGCCACATTCCCCACATCTGGTCAGCCAGTATCAGAGACAGTCCTAAAAGACATGCTGCTCTCTCTTAAAGCTTCCTTACAAGCAGATTTAATTAACTGCATCACACAGCATAAAGTGGAGATTTGATAATTAGGTGAGAGGGTTAACCACACAGAGAAAACTGTGGCCCTCTCCCGAAGAGTCCTCCCCTGGTTGCTTCCTCAGTTGCTGGGCCTCTCCACAGGCGAGACGGCACTGGACCACCTTTGAATCCTCCTTCCAGTTACTTTGCCATGGGCTAGCCAGCCCCGAGACTCGGAATTGGGTGGATCTACACCCCAGGCCATGAGGGCCCTGGGGGCTGGTCAGGAGGACCAGGACCAAACAGACAGAAAGATCTTCTGGACCAGAACCCAGAAGCACATGATCTCAGTACCTTAAGTACCCCCTCCCAGAATTCACAGCAAGACGACACTCCCACTGGGCTGGTTCCAAGAGAGATTGGCACTCAATGCACTTAGCCAAACTGACAGCGACACCTGTTGCCAAGGATAACTCAGTGCAATCCAGCTAGAATGGTACTGAAACCATAATTTGGTATAATTAAACCCAAAACCAAACTCCAGTTTCAGGAGTTTTAAATAGAAAAAAAACACATAGCGCGTGCTCTTCAGGAGCAGGCGCTACAGAACATTATCAGTGTTTCTCAGATACTCTATCCCCATATTTAGTAGAAATTTTCACAGAAGTAGCCCATATAGCATCATTCCCAGGATGAGAACATAATCACCTTGCCTAAACCAGGTAAGGATCCTACCACCCCAACCAACTTCAGGCCTATATCACTGCTTAATTCTGACATCAAGATTTATGCAAAGATTCTTGCTCTCCGTCTACATGACGTCCTTCCATCCCTGATTCAACCTTATCAAAATGGGTTTGTTAGGGGCAGACAGGCTTTAGATGCCACCAGGCGTATTTTAAATATCATCCAATATGTTGAGCGAACTCGAACGCCTTCTCTGCTCCTATCCTTGCATACAGAGAAGGTGTTCGATAGAGTTCATTGAGGCTACATGCAACAAGTACTGGTAAAATTTGGCTTCTCCAGCACCATCCTATCAGCCATGCTGGCTCTATACTCCACCCCCTCTGTGAGAGTCTACTCTTCTAGTCTTCTTTCCAAGTCATTCTCCAATGGGAAGAGCCAGGGGTGCCCCTTGCCCCCTTCCATATTCAATCTACTGATCGAGTTTTTAGCCAAGACCGTTAGATCCCACCCTGAAATATCTGGCTTTTGTTTCCATGCCTGCCCCCATGTCATCAATTTATTTGCAGACGATGTCATCTTAATGCTTACCAACACATCAATTTTTCTTGCCCACGCCCATCAGGTTTTAACCCTCTTCAGTCCCTGATCTTAGACTTAGGGATCCCCAAATACACCCGCTTATGCCTTTCAAGAAGCTTAACTACCTCAATACTGAACACTTTCACCCCCTTCCTGCCCAGGCCAATTTTCAGCTATCAGCGCTTCAAAAAAGTATAAAAAATGTAATATGGATACAGTGTTTCATGACTAATTGAGTAATTGTTGTTCAGACAGATAGAAATGTTTTTTTTTTTGTGGTATTTCATCATCACTGAGTTTTTGTATTTTTGTGCTATATAAATAAAAAAATTCCAAACATTTTGAAAAAAAAATTTTGTCAAAAAATTTTGCAAATAAATAATCTTTCTTCATACATTTTTTAACATGACATATATTAATAAAATGTTTACATTTTACACCTATGGCTCTAGTGGTTGGCACCTAAAAAAATCCCAATTTATACATTGAGCACTTAAAATATCCTGTTTGCATAACCTTGAGATAAGTGGCGGCTGTTTTTTTTTTTTTGGGGGGGGGGGGCAAACAACCAACCCACCCCCCCAGTCGCCTGTTGGCACCCCCTGCTCCCACTTGGTCGGGTCACCTGCACCCCCCCCCCCCCCCCTTTTGTCTTGACTTACCCTGGGAGGAGGATCAGTGTGAGAATAGCAAATATTAATTCGCTATTGTCACACAGTCCTCTGCGCCCCCCTGAACCCACCCTTTTTCGAAGCCTATTAGAACCTCTGTCTCTAAACACGTGCTTAAAAGAAAAACACCCCCCCATTGTAATTCATGCATCCGGCACCCCAAATGTAGATTAGGTGGCCGGACGCATGGATGGGGGGGTGGTGCCCGTGCCCCCCTAATGGACGGGCCGCCACTGCTTGGGATGCGGTGCCTATGAGACTTGCTCTGACCACAAATTTATCTTGTTCCATTTTAGACCAACATTTATTCTGCTTCATTTCTTTGGTGAAAATAGCTCAGATCACTGTATATTATTTAGTCTGTGTGAAAGGTATACAGTCTACAAACTATGGTATATATATATATATATATATATATATATATATATATATATATATATATATATTGTGACATTGGGGGATGTCTAGCTCAGTGGTAGATGCCTTTTCAGTAACTTCACAGCGAACAGGAACTTTAGTTTAAGGGCATGGTAGCCCACTTTTATTAAAAAGGAACAAAATAAAAGGAAAGTTCATGCACTTGGATGCCCACACAGGGGTTCTTCTCCCAAAAACAATAACACATGGAAAATGCCAAGCCACCTGGCTCTCTTCAGAAGTATTGCCACTTAGGCTTTACACTTCAGCCCTCTTGGCCATATACAGTGGTGTGAAAAAGTGTTTGCCCCCTTCCTCGTTTCCTGTTCCTTTGCATGTTTGTCACACTTAAGTGTTTCGGAACATCAAACCAATTTAAACAATAGTCAAGGACAACACAAGTAAACACAAAATGCAATTTGTAAATGAAGGTGTTTATTATTAAAGGTGAAAAAAAATCCAAACCATCATGGCCCTGTGTGAAAAAGTGATTGCCCCCCTTGTTAAAACATACTATAACTGTGGTTGTCCACACCTGAGTTCAATTTCTCTAGCCACACCCAGGCCTGATTATTGCCACACCTGTTCACAATCAAGGCATCACTTAAATAGGAGCTGCTTGACACAGTAAGGTCCACCAGAAGATCCTTAAAAGCTACACATCATGCCGAGACCCAAAGAAATTCAGGAACAATTGAGAAAGAAAGTAATTGAGATCTATCAGTCTGGAAAGGGTTATAAAGCCATTTCCAAAGCTTTGGGAATCCAGCGAACCACAGTGAGAGCCATTATCCACAAATGGCGAAGACATGGAACAGTGGTGAACCTTCCCAGGAGTGGCCGGCCGCCCAAAATTACCCCAAGAGCGCAGCGACGACTCATCCAAGAGGTCACAAAAGACCCCACAACAACGTCCAAGGAACTGCAGGCCTCACTTGCCTCAGTTAAGGTCAGCGTTCATGCCTCCACCATCAGGAAAAGACTGGGCAAAAATGGCCTGCATGGCAGAGTTCCAAGGAGAAAACCACTGCTGAGCAAAAAGAACATCAAAGCTCGTCTCAATTTCTCCACAACACATCTTGATGATCCCCAAGACTTTTGGGACAACATTCTGTGGACCGATGAGACAAAAGTGGAACTCTTTGGAAGGTGTGTGTCCAAGTATATCTGGCGTAGAAGGAACACTGCATTTCAGAAAAAGAACATTATACCAACAGTAAAATATGGTGGTGGTAGTGTGATGGTCTGGGGCTGTTTTGCTGCTTCAGGACCTGGAAGACTTGCCGTGATAAAAGGAACTATGAATTCTGCTGTCTACCAAGAGATCCTGAAGGAGAATGTCCGACCATCTGTTCGTGTACTCAAGCTGAAACGAACTTGGGTTCTGCAGCAGGACAATGATCCTAAACACACCAGCAAGTCCACCACCGAATGGCTGAAGAAAAACAAAATGAAGACTTTGGAGTGGCCTAGCCAAAGTCCTGACCTTAATCCTATTGAGATGTTGTGGTATGACCTTAAAAAGGCCGTTCATGCTCGAAAACCCTCTAATGTAACTGAATTAGGACAATTCTGCAAAGATGAGTGGGCCAAAATTCCTCCAGGACGCTGTAAAAGCCTCATTGCACGTTATCGCAAACGCTTGGTTGCAGTTGTTGCTGCTAAGGGTGGCCCAACCAGTTATTAGGTTTAGGGGGCAATCACTTTTTCACACAGGGCCATGATGGTTTGGATTTTTTTTCACCTTTAATAATAAACACCTTCATTTACAAATTGCATTTTGTGTTTACTTGTGTTGTCCTTGACTATTGTTTAAATTGGTTTGATGTTCCGAAACACTTAAGTGTGACAAACATGCAAAGGAACAGGAAATGAGGAAGGGGGCAAACACTTTTTCACACCACTGTAACAGGGTTCCCGTACAACTACTGTACCTCTTTTCAGCTTCCTTGCTGCTCAGGCCTTCCACTTCAGGCTCTCATATGTTTCCTTAGATGCACACAGCTTCAACGCACACAGCGTCTATCTAGAAAGCAGCCCCTCACTGCTCTGATCCTCAGACTTGAGTCTCTGGCTTTCACTGGTGCACACCTGCACTCTCTGGAGACCTCCTGTCTCTCTGGGTGGAGCCCAGAACCCTAATCCTGACTCTGCTATAAGCCCAGGACCCACCTGCTCAATCAACCAGCCAGACTCCTGGCTGTTCCCAAAACCCGGTCCCAGGATTGGAGATTCCGTCCCACCCATAACGCTATGGAATCTCCAGGCTCCAGGTCCCCAACTGGATTTTACAAACTTTGGAGGAAACTGATAAAACAGATTCCTCCACATTAAATACCCCTGGAGCCCCTTAACCTGCATATTTGAGAACCCTGGGCGACATTTACTAGGACAGGGAACTGTACTGTCACAATATATATATATATATATATATATATATATATATATATATATATATATGAAAATTGATCAGTCCTGATGTAATGACTGCCTCATCACTCATTTTGTAAGGCTTTAAAATGCCAGGACAGTCCAAATTCCCTCCAAATGACCCTTTTCGGGAAGCAGACAGCCCAAGGTACTTAGTAAAAGGCATGGTGAGTTTTTTGACTTTGACATTTTTTGTCCGAATTTTTGGGAAAATTAACAAATTAAATCTATTTTTTTTACAATTTATATTTACATACTGTCATCAAATCAGTACAGTGTCAGCACATGACTGGTGTGGCGGTGCTCGGGGACACTGACTAGTGAATTTTTCTTAAAGGGGTTGTAAAGGTTCGTGTTCTTTCATCTTAATGCATCCTATGCATTAAGGTTAAAAAAAACCTTGCTGTCATGGGTCCCCCAGCCCCCCGTTTTACGTACCTGAGCCCGTTCACCTGCTGTGCGCGGCCCCCGGCGTCCTCTTCTCCACTGAGTCTGGCGGTTGTTCGGATAGATTGATAGCAGCGCAGCCATTGGCTCGCGCTGCTGTCAGTCACATCCAATGATGCAGCCGCCGGAGGGCGGGACCGAGTCATACACTTGGCGTCTATGGAAGCCAAATGTATGACACGGGAGCACACTCGCAAGCTAACCCCCTCAGGAAAGAGCTTCCCAGAGGGGGTTAGCTTTAGAAGGTAGCCGAGCCGAGACAACTGCCGTGGGACCCCAGAACAGCAGGATCGGGGCCACTCTGTGCAAAACTAACTGCACAGTGGAGGTAAGTATAACGTTTGTTATTTTAACCACTTCCCGACCGCCCCCTGTATATTACGTCGGCAGAATGGCACGTACAGGCAGAATCACGTACCTGTACGTGACCCCCTTGATCACCCCCCAGATCACCCCCTCCCCCCCCAGTCACAGTGTCACTAATTGCAGTGATCATTTATTTACTGATCACTGCATTTAGTGTCAGTGTGACTGTAATAACTGTCAGGGCAGTTAGTTTTAGGTCCAAGGTAGCCCCCTACCCCCCCCTAATAAAGGTTTAACCCCTTGATTGCCCCCCAGGTAACCCTTTCACCCCCTTTTGCCAGTGTCACTAAGCGATCGTTTTTCTGATCGCTTTATTAGTGTCACTGCTGTCGCTAGGTAACCATTTTTTTTTTAGGTAACCGCCATGTTTATATAGGTTCATAAATAGGTTTATAGGTCAGGTACCCCCATATTACAACCTAAATAAAGGTTTTAACCCCCCTGATTGCCCCTAGAGTTAACCCTTTCACCAGTGATCACTGTATAACTGTCACTGGTGACGCTGGTTAGCCAGTTAGTTATTTTGTTATTTAGGTTCCCCGTCAGGTTTTTATATAGCGTCAGGTACCCCCATATATTACCTAATAAAGGTTTTAACCCCCTGATTGCCCCTAGTTAACCCTTTCACCCCCTTTTGCCAGTGTCACTAAGCGATCGTTTTTTCTGATCGCTGCATTAGTGTCGCTAGGTAACCATTTTTTTTTTTTAGGTAACCGCCATGTTTATATAGGTTCATAAATAGGTTTATAGGTCAGGTACCCCCATATTACAACCTAAATAAAGGTTTTTAACCCCCTGATTGCCCCTAGAGTTAACCCTTTCACCAGTGATCACTGTATAACTGTCACTGGTGACGCTGGTTAGCCAGTTAGTTATTTCGTTATTTAGGTTCCCCGTCAGGTTTTTATATAGCGTCAGGTACCCCCATATATTACCTAATAAAGGTTTAACCCCCTGATTGCCCTAGTTAACCCTTTCACCCCCTTTTGCCAGTGTCACTAAGCGATCGTTTTTTCTGATCGCTGCATTAGTGTCGCTAGGTAACCAGTTTTTTTTTGTATTACTGTTACGGGTGACGCTGGTTAGTTAGCTTGTTTTTTATACTGTCAGGGCACCCGCCATTTATTACCCAATAACGGTTTAACCCCCTGATCGCCCGGCGGGTGATATCAATTAGGTTTTAGGGTCAAATAAGGTCTGCGTCGCCCCAGGTTAGTGCCAGTACCGCAAACACCCACGCGCAAAGCATACACCTCCCTTAGTGGCACAGTATCTGAACAGATCGATATCTGATCTGATCAGATCTATACTAGCGTCCCAGCAGTTTAGGGTTCCAAAAAAAAAAACGCATTGTTAGCGGGATCAGCCCAGATACCTGCTAGCACCTGCGTTTTCCCCCTCCGCCCAGCCCAGCCCACCCAAGTGCAGTATCGATCGATCACTGTCACTTACAAAACACTAAGCACACATAACTGCAGCGTTCGCAGAGTCAGGCCTGATCCCTGCGATCGCTAACAGTTTTTTTTGTGGTAGCGTTTTGATTCAGTCGCTTCAGTCAGGAGCTTTTTTACCTGTGAATCTCAAAAAAATAAAAAAAAATAAAATAGTTGTCGTTTTATTGTTCTCTCTCTCACTCTATTCTCTCTCTATTGTTGCTCTTTTTTTTACTCCATTCTATTCTGCAATGTTTTATTATGTTTTATCATGTTTTATCATGCTTGCTTTTCAGGTATGTAATTTTGTTTACTGTGTTTTAGTGTTGAGCATTTTTTTGTTTTCAGGTGCGCCATTCAGTTGCAACGCGGATTTATTTATCTTGACAGCAACAGCGTTTGCTCCCACGATACATAAAGCCGCGACTCCAACGCTGTAGGAGGTGATTTCACCACCACAGTTAAAAAAAAAGAGCATATATGCCGAAGCATGGGGGCAGCAGGGGGGGGAGGAGCGATTGGCTCCTAATGCCACGTACATACGGTCGAAATTCCGACCGTGTGTACACGGCATAACTTTTGCGGGAGGATGCCCCCATGCATCGGCATATATAAATGGTGCATGTATGCCCATCATTAGAAGTGGGTGGATGAAGGGAGGTATTCTAATGGTGGGCATACCCACCAATCAATCTCTTTTTTTCGTTCAGCCAAGAGGCTGCATGAAAAAAAAAAAAGATTACAATATATGTCCAGTATGTTGCTGGACTTTGAATGGTTATACCAGAATGATGCCTGCAGGTTTAGGTATCATCTTGGTATCATTCTTTTCAGCCAGTGATCGGCTTTCATGTAAAAGCAATTCTAGCGGGTAATTAGCCTCTAGACTGCTTTTACAAGCAGTGGGAGGGAATGTCCCCCCTCCCGGATATAAAACCGCGCCATTGGGAAATTGGGAAAGCATTTTATCACACCAATCTTGGTGTGGTCAGATGCTTTGAGGGCAGAGGAAAGATCTAGGGTCTAATAGACCCCAATTTTTTCAAAAAAAGAGTACCTGTCACTGCCTATTGCTATCATAGGGGATATTTACATTCCCTGAGATAACAATAAAAATCATAACAAAGAAAAAAAATGGAAGGAACAGTTTAAAAATAAAATAAAAAAGCTAAATAAATAAAAAAAAAAACAAAAAAAAAAAAAAAAAGCACCCCTGCCCCCCCTTCTCTTGCGCAAAGGCGTACACAAGCGTTGGTCTGGCGTCATATGTAAACAGCAATTGCACCATGCATGTGAGGTATCACCGCGAAGGTCAGATCGAGGGCAGTAATTTTAGCAGTAGACCTCCTCCGTGAATCTAATGTGGTATCATGTAAAGGCTTTTAAAGGCTTTTAAAAATGTATGTAGTTTGTCGCCACTGCGTGTTTGTGCGCAATTTTAAAGCATGTCGTGTTTGGTATCCATGTACTCGGCCTAAGATCATATTTTTTATTTCATCAAAAATTTGAGCAATATAGTGTGTTTTAGTGCATTAAAATAAAAAAAAGTGTATTTTTTCCACAAAAAATGCGTTTGAAAAATCGCTGCGCAAATACTGTGTGGAAAAAAAAAAAAATGCAACACCCACCATTTTAATCTGTAGGGCCTTTGCTTTAACAATATATATAGTGTTTGGGGGTTCAACGTAATTTTCTTGCAAAAAAAAAATATGTTTTCATGTAAACAAAAAGTGTCAGAAAGGGCTTTGTCTACAAGTGGTTAGAAGAGTGGGTGACGTGTGACATAGGCTTCTAAATGTTGTGCATAAAATGCCAGGACAGTTCAAACCCCCCCAAATGACCCCATTTTGGAAAGTAGACACCCCAAGCTATTTGATGAGAGCAATGTTGAGCCCATTAAATATTTTTTTTTTTTGTCCCAAGAGATTGAATAATGAAAAAAAAAAAAAATATATATATTTTTTTTACAAAAAAGTTGTCACTAAATGATATATTGCTCAAACATGTCATGGGCATATGTGGAAATACACCCCAAAATACATTCTGTTGCTTCTCCTGAGTACGGGGATACCACATGTGTGGGACTTTTTGGGAGCCTAGCTGCGTACGGAACCCCAAAAACCAATCACCGCCTTCAGGCTTTCTAAGGGTGTAATTTTTTTATTTCACTTCTCACTGCCAATCACAGTTTCGGAGGCCATGGAATGCCCAGATGGCATAAAACCCCCCAAAATGACCCCATTTTGGAAAGTAGACACCCCAAGCTATTTGCTGAGAGGTATTGTGAGTATTTTGCAGATGTCGCTTTTTGTCACAAAGTTTTGAAAATTGAAAAAAGAAAAAAAATTTTTTTTTTCTTTACTTTCTTCATTTTCAAAAACAAATGAGAGCTGTAAAATACTCACCATGCCTCTCAACAAATAGCTTGGGGTGTCTACTTTCCAAAATGGGGTCATTTGGGGGGGTTTTGTGCTATTTTGGCATTTTATGGCCTTCGAAACGGTGATAGGTAGTGAGGAGTGAAATCAAAAATTTGCACCCTTAGAAATCCTGAAGGCGGTGCTTGGGTTTCGGGGCCCCGTACGCGGCTAGGCTCCCAAAAAGTCCCACACATGTGGTATTTTAGCTTTTTAAAAAATTTTTGTTTGTTTTTTGTATTTTTTTTATTTATTTTATTAAACTTTTTATTATTAAGATATTGCAGTTTACAAGTGTAGAAACATCTATTTCAAAAGTATACAGGGTTAACAGAAGCATAACAATCATTGTAGACAAAATATGGTAATATTGCATAGCGTCTGTAAGTGCAGAATAGATTCGGCAGGTTTGCAACAGCTTAATCGTGGCTAAAAGCCATAACTATAGGCTATATAGAAGGCTATATAGAATAAGGAACAAACAGCCGGTCTAGTGATGTCCTCACATTTATCAGTGCTGGGGTGTGGTGAATAATCTTGTGGTCTTTTTTTTTTTTTTTTGATTATATATAAGATGCAGAGCTTAGAACATTTATAGTATCGACTATCCAGGTCGCCCACTGTTTAAGGAATTTGGTCATAGTGAGATAGGCCCTGGCAAACATGTACTCCAATTGGTAGTGCTGGTTTAATACTGTTATCAATTGGGTTATAGTCGGAGGGATGGGAGATTTCCACTTCCGAGCAATGGAAAGCCGGGCCGCTATAAAGATGTGGGTGACAATTGAGTGGAGGCGATGTGGTCAGTCCTCGAACCCTACTCCCAGTTAGGCTAACTGTGGTGCGAGCTCACAGGTTATTCCAGTGATTGACCCAAGCAAAGCTTGGACATCCTTCCAGAATCTTGAAATTGCAGGACAACTCCACCATATGTGTGAGGAAGATCCTAGGTTCCCACAAGCCCTCCAGCAAGTGGAGGGAGAAGATGGGAAGATTTTGCATAATTTTTCTGGAGTGTAGTACCAGAAATGTAGCAGCTTTTGAGTTGTTTCTCAATGGTTAAGGCATTTGGAACACTGTAGGATGGCGCAGGATGCTTGGTGCCATATTTTAGAGGGGGCTGAGGAGTTGAAAGCTCTTTCCCATTTATACATCCCTGGGAGTTTTTGCGCAGTCGGAAGGGAGTTTAGAATTTTATATAGATGCGAGATCCCCGTTTGGGAGGGACTAGGTTGTTCATAGAATTGAAGAATACCTACAATCTGGTTGGATTCTGACCAGTGTACCTCTTTAAGTGTGTGACGTATTTGTAAATATTTGTAAAAGTCCTGCTGTCGGATAGAGTATTTGGATTGTATTTCTAGGATTGTAGGTTCTTGTCTTTACCGAGGTCTCCTATTTTGCGAATTCCTGCTGATAACCAGGTTGACAGTGAAAGATTCAAGCAGATGAGCTCAAGGGCTGAGATTGGGATGAGATTTAGAGCTTCATGCGGCAGGCCCTTGGTTTGTTAAAGCGTGGATTCCCATACTTTAATAGTTGCAGTGACTGCGTTGAGGAAAGAACGTTGCGGTCGGTGGTGTAGTAGAAGTGCAGCAAGAAGTTGGGAGCTATTAGCCTGAAGGGCTTTGTGTTCGATTTGCACCCAGGATGTTGTAGATATGGATGTCCACCATTGTTTGGCTTGGTTGAGGAGTATGGCTTTATAGTGAGCTTGAACATCTGGTGCTCCAAGTCCCGCCTGGAGGGTCTCACTTTTGGATGCTTATTGTCCCAGATAAAGTTGTTGAGAATATGTTGTATTGAGGCAAGTTGCGATGAGAGGAGGGTGATTGGAAGAGTCCAAAAAAGATGTATGTGGGGCATCTTTGGTAAGGGTGATCTTACCGGCCCAGGATGTTCTCTTGCATAGATCAGAGCACATGTTGTTTAGTTTCTTAAGTAAATGTTCAAAGTTAAGGAGTAGTATACCTGTGGATGGAACTGTTAAGTTAATGCCTAAGTATGTAATAATTGCAGTTGGGGCCCATGGGAAGGGGGATGAGCATGATAGGGATTGTTTTAGAGAACTATTAAGACATACATCGAGCATAGTAGATTTGGTACAATTAATTTTATATAATGATATTTGTCCAAACAGTAGAAGTAGGTCATAAAAGATTGGGATTTTTCTGGATTAGTCATGATGACTATAACGTCATCTGTGCAAAGCCCTATTTTATGGGTCGTTTTACCTACCTGTAGGCCCGTAATCTGTGGATTACTTCTAATTGCTTCTGCCAATGGTTCCATTATTAGAGCAAATATGAGGGGCGATAAAGGGCAGCCCTGCCTTGTACCATTTAAAATATGAAAGGGCTTAGAGACCATACCAGAGGTCAAGACTCTAGCAGACGATGAGGAGTATAGCGCAAGAATAGTAGTGGATATATGTCCTGTAAGACCAAATTTTTGTAGAACTGCTCTTAGATAGGTCCAATGTACCCTATCAAAAAATGCCTTTTCTGCATCCAAAGAGAGGAGCAGAGAAGGTGTGTGATGATGCTCAGCCCATTGAAGATCAATGAACCTTCTGGTTCCATCAGATGCTTGTCTGCGTTTTTCAGTTTGGTCAGTAAGGGAATTAAGCATCTCTGCTCTTTTTTTCTTCTCATGGGCACCCAGCTTTATAAAGATTCCTCTAACAACCGCCTTATGGGCATCCCATAGTAGTGGAGCACTGGTTACAGATCCATCATTTAGGCAAAAGAAAGATTCCAATTCTGTTTTGATTTGTTCTTGATAAAACGGGGTGAGAAAGGGAGGTGTTCATAAGCCAGGTTGTGCATCTCGGACATTTTGGATTAATAGATATTTTTAAGGTTAATGGTGCGTGGTCTGACCAGGTGATTAGTCCTATGTTAGCTTGAGATACTGTCTGGAGAGTAGATTTGTGCAGTAGAAACAAATCAATTCTAGATTAGGACTCTTGGGCAGCAGAAAAAAAGAATAATCTCTTTCCGAGCCGTGCAAGCACCGCCACGGATCGTATAGATCTTCCAAGAGCATGAAAGAGTGAAGAGCTGTTGGAGTCTTTCTGCGGGGTGAGGAGGAGTCTAGGGTAGGGTCTTCCATATTGCCACACAATACTACTATATCCTTGGGGCAGTGTAATAACTTGTTGTGGATCATACAGTAAAACCGTTTCTGATGTGTGTTGGGAGCATACAAGTTAACTATCACATAGTGAACACTGTCAAAAAGGGCAGATAGAATGAGATATCGGCCCATAGGGTCACTTTCTATTTGTTGGAGCTGAAAAAATATAGATCCATGCACAGCAATCATAACCCCTCTCGTTTTTTTAATATTATTAGCAAAGAATTGTTGGGGGAATATGCAATGGCTACAGGAGGGGGCTTTTCCTTGTGCAAAATGTGTCTCTTGAACACATAAAATATCTGTTTTTAGGGACAGGGCTTCTTTCCATAGGCTTGATCTCTGGAATGGGCTATTAAGCCCCTTCGCATTGACGGTGGTTATAAGAAGCATCATTGTTATACCAGTGTTTATTAGGTGGGAAAGAGAGAGAGAGGTATGACACCAAGGCCCAGAAGGTAAAGGTCAAGTGGATTAGGATGTAAACTAACTATTCCATTTTACAGCCTTAGTATTTGTTTAAAGTGTATCTATACTGAAACTAACAAAATAAAATATATATAAAAGAAAGTAAGGTGTGCTTAGCACACAACGTATCGGGTACATGTGTAGTAATACAACACAGTAACTACACCACGAGAGTGATAGATAACAACTTGCTTAGGCATCTATAGAGCCTGCTGCCAATAAACCATTTGTTACAACCTAATATAATTACCGAACACTTATGAGCAGGAGTGTTTAGAGCCTCTTTGAGAACGGTTGTTTCCTGCCTCCAGCTGGGGGATTTGGTTGATTATAACCCAATTTTGCAGCTGTTTGTAGCCGTCTTTGGGGGAGGTAAATTTTGAGATTGGTAGATTATTAGAAGTGTTGTCGGAAAACCCCAACGATAATTAACTTCACGCTCCTTTAAGACTGCAGTTATTTTCTTCTTTGAGATGTCGCTGCTGAAATATCCAGGTAGAGTGCAATGTTGGCATAGGGGGAGATAGCGAACAATTTGACCTGGCTGCACGCAGCAAACACTCTTTGATATGGTAAAAGTGTACTCTGACCAGGACATCTCTAGGGATCGTATCAGGTAGATGGGTCGGTTTTGGAATTCTATGTGCTCTGTCCAGTAGCATATCTCTTGGTGTTAGGTCTGGGATGAGTTTGAGGAAAAAATGGTGTAGATAAGCAACTAGGTTCACCGCCTCAGGGATACCCCTGAGTTTGATATTATTACGGCAGGAGCAATCCTCGCAGTCTGCAACTTTAAGTTGGAGTTTGTGGATCGTTTCCATTTGATCCTCATGTGTGTCTATCAGTTAACCATGCAATTTGACCACTTCTCATATCTGCGATTCTAAAATGTAAGCGTGGTCCTCGATGGAGTTAATGCGATTGGTTAAGTGAGAGATAATAGTACGCAGTTCTTGTTGCAATCCAATTTGCAAGGATAGTAGAATTGCTTTTAATGAGTTTTCTGAGGCTGGAGCATCAGAGGTAGGGAATGCAGCTAATGGTGTTTTGTGTGGGGGGAGGAAGAACGGCTGTTCTCCTCGGCGCCATCTTTCCCTCCTTCCCCTGCCTGCATCTTAATGTAGTGTGTGAGGCGGCGCTGATGTCCGTTTTTTTTATGCGGGACATAGCCTGCGAGGTGCCCGCTGTCTTCCCCTCCTAGATGGAGGTGTTTTCGGCAGTATCAGTTGCTTCTATCCACTGTTATAACCCGTGGCAGAGAGGCTGGTTCAAGCAGCCATCACGTTCTGCGGCTAGGATACGCCCCCCCTTTTAAATTTTTTACATACTGTGACCATGGGTGTCCACAGAACCTTTTTTGGGGGGCATCATTTTAAGGTCACCCATGCTCCGCCCCTTTTTGGCAATGTCATGAAGGGGAAGGGCTTAGTCATCATATAAAGCACAGGCATGCAAAAGTTTGAGAAACCTGATGCAAAAGCTTAACAGAAGCATCAAGCTGCCATTGTCTGATTAGCAATTTGTTTTTAACCCTTACCCTGCCACGCCCCCAAGTCCACCCCTTAACACGCCCTCATAAATTATCTCATAAAATTACACTGTTAAATGTTTTATGCAGAATCAAGTTCCAAAAATAAATATTAAAAACAATTTAGTAATATTAACACAAAGCATAACAATGCCCATCAGTGCAGCTTATTAGTGCCCATCAGTGCAGCCTATCAGTGCCCATCAGTGCAGCCTCATCAGTGCCCATCAGTGCAGCTTATCAGTGCAGCCCCATCAGTACAGCTTATCAGTGCATCCCCATCAGTGGCCACCAGTGCCGCTTCATCAGTGGCCATCAGCGCAGCATATCAGTGGCCATAAGTGTAGCATATCAGTGGCCATCAGTGCAGCATATCAGTGGCCATCAGTGCAGCCTATCATTGTCTATCAGTGCAGCCTATTATTGCCCATCAGTGCAGCATATCAGTGCCCATCAGTGCAGCCTATCATTGCCATCAGTGCAGCATATCATTGCCCATCAGTGCAACCTACAATTGCCCATCAGAGCAGAATATCAGTGCCCATCAGTGCATCATATCGTTACCCATCAGTGCAGCGTACCATTGCCCATCAATGCAGCATATCATTGCCCATCAGTCCAGCATATCATTGCCAATCAATGGAGCATATCATTGCCCATCAGTGCAGTGTATCATTGCCCCTCAGTGCAGTGTATCATTGCCCATCAGTTCAGCATATCATTGCCCTTAAGTGCAGCAGATCATTGACCATCAGTGCAGCATATCGGTATCCATCAATGCAGCATATTAGTATCAATAAATGCAGCCTATCATTGCCCATACCTGCAGCCTCATCAGTGCCCTGCAATGCATCAGGGAGGAATCAGGAAGATCTGCTGGCTGGATGACACAGAGCGGGATCTCCTACTGAGACGTGGCTTGTATATGAATAGCCGCTGCTGTCAAACTAATTCACGCCTCCGAGACCAGCTACTCTAATAGACAGCACACTGGTCCAATGCTGGTCCAGGAGGTGGGACTTTTGACATTGGCCAGCTATTCATATACAAGCCTCATCTCAGCGGGAGATTGCCACTCTGTCTCATGTGGCTGCCTGATCCTTCTGGCAGAAGCGGTGCAGCCTATTGTACAGGACATCAGAGTGGCCTGGGGGCAGGGAGCCCCCCTCTGTGCTGCTCTGATGGCCGCAACGCTTCTGCTAGAAGCGATTAGCCAGGAAACTGTCAGCCCAGTCCACCCCTGCTCCACACTCTCCCTAATTTCCACTTGTCAAATGCGAGCAGGCAAGTGGAAATTTTGAGGGTTGTGTGTGCGAACACTCTGCTCCCAGGGAGGGGGGACTTGTCTCCCCATGTGGACGCCCATGACTGTGACCAATGCAGTAGAGTATGACCATACTAACACTGTACTGCTCTGGGGAGTTTATCAGGATTTTTTTCCACTATGATTGCTCATTACAGTAAAGATCTGATAGCTGTATAAGCAATAATTTTTATGAATGGCATTCATGTGCCATTGTGTCCTACTGTGATAGGCCACATTTTATAACATGGTACATGTCCACAAGTACCTGAATTTGACTTGGTATCAACCTCTTTCAGTCTATTGTATGGTGGTGCTCAGACTGGGTAGGAAGAAGCCGCATGTGGGCTGTAGTGCAAGGAGCATGCTGATAAGTGGAGAAAGCTGAGTGACAGAGAGCTCATAAGTGTTCTGTTTCTTCTTTCAGTGTCCAGTCACAAGGTGGGGGTGAGGAGAAGGCCTATAAGTGAAAGTGAAACTGAAGAAGAAAGATTAGATCCCTTTCCAAACAAAACTGTGTTGTGTGGCAGAACTATGTAGACACAGGACTGGATAAACAGAAAAACAAATCCTAGAGCCCTCTTAAATTAATTTAATTTGTGTGTTTTGTTTGTTTTTTATGAAATGCAGCTCTGACTGTTAAGCATATCTAAAAAGAATTTGAAATACCATATTGAAAAAAATCTATAATTTCTTAGGCTAGATTTGTGTCTAAATCTCCCTTTCCTCTGAAGCCTGATTTGTGTCCTGATCTTGCTTCAAAGGCTACTGACAGGATATGCGAAAGTGATATGACGCCTCCTCACTATCTGTTTTAACCTAATTTTTGCCAGCAAACACACCACCACTGTGTGCATTTGTGGCACTTCACTGTTTGCTTAAAGAATTCCCCTCTGGGTGATCTAGGTACATTGCAAGGGTTATAACAACCTTTGTTGCAGATTCCTACCTTTTGTTATTCTGAAGAAATCCCTGTTTGTTCCTCTGTGCCACTGTGCTGGGTGAGTCTAATGGGAGTGGTTTCATAACTATCAGCCAGCTGTGGCACCTCCAAGACACGAATGAGGAAAGCTGCTGAGCCTGCATCCCTTTAGACAGAATTTCCTATTGGGAGTATCTCACCAAAAATGAAATTTTTGTTGCATGGGATGCCTGAAATCTAACTTGTATCTTAGTGCAGACTTCTGGGGAAATTGGTGAGCCAATCACACAAGCAGGAAATTATGTTTCTGGGGAGTGGCCAGTACACACTCTGTGTATAGAACAACTCCATGTAGCCATATTGCAATGCATTCTCAGAAAATTACAGTGGCTGCATATTGAAAAGGAAAGGTCATTTTTAATAACATTCAATTACAATAGGACTTGTGTTGCACTTGTATACGTTAAATTACTTTTTTCTTTATTTGCAATTTTTTTCCCCACAAATGTGGAGTTACCCTTTAAGCATTTGGAGGGCTTGCTGCACACTGATTGCTACATGTTGGGTGCATTTTTTCATGGTTACAAAGTGAACCATTGCAACTGCAGCATGTAAACAGCCCCCTCCACTGCCTATTTCAGCTCAAGGAGGGGTGGTTGGCAGGTTGCAAAAACGTCCCTCAACCGCATGTCTAAATCAAGCTTAATGCCACGTACACACGGATTTTCCGTCGTAAAAATATTGGATGTTTTTTCCGACGGAATTCCGCTCAAGCTTGGCTTGCATACACACGGTCACACAAAAGTTCGCTGAACTTTCGTCAAGAACGGGGTGATGTACAACACTACGACGAGCCGAGAAAATTAAGTTCAATGCTTCCGAGCATGCGTCAAATTGTTTCCGAGCATGCGTAGTAATTGTGCGCGTCCGAATTGATACAGACGATTGGAATTTACGATCAAAGCTTTTTCTGACCGAAAAATTGAGAACCTGCTCTCAATCTTTTGCTGGCGGGAATTCGGCCAGCAAAAGTCCAATGGAGCATACACACAGTCGCATTTTCCGACCAAAAGCTCTCATCGGTCTTTTGCTGGCTGAATTTCCGATCGTGTGTATGGGGAATTAGTGTGAAATTGTTAAACACATCCAACAATCCCTGACATTTGGTAGAAGGTGGAGCGAGGATAGGGATAGGGGACTGTAGCGGTAACCAATAGAAATGAAGATACTTGCAACTTTTTGAATGAAAATAATTTTTTACAAAATAGTTTATTCATAAATGGTTAAAAAATGAAATCAAAATAACGTACATTGAACATACATTACAGATAGGGATATCGTGAAATGGGTCCTACAGTCATATCCAAACCCCTGCAATTAGTGGGAACGCTTGGGGTCTGGGGATGACAGGGGGACCATGGGGGTACACAGTAAAACAGGAAGTGGGTTAAAAAGGATCTAAAGGGATTTAATAGATCCTGGGTACAAAAGAGCCGATTGGAGAGAGCTGACCAACATGTTTCGCCATACAATGGCTTCTTCAGGGTCAATTGAAAAGTTTTGTACCATAAAAGGGAAGAGTCTGAGAAGATATGAAGAACACAGCAGAATTAGTTATATGACATACTAAATATATCTAATCTATCAAAAGCAGAACATACAACTCCGCATCGCCACAGGGCCATACACCCGTCCAGTATACAACACTGCACCGTGCTAGTCCCTATGGGATCCCACTTAGGGTCACAGAAACATACCCCTGGATTGCTGGAACAGCCACTGAATTCGCAGGTGTGGTCAAATATACTTGAGTCCCAGGGAGCAGGGAACTGTCGAGGACCTACAGGGAGCCTGGTAAAATAAAATAGGATAAGATCAAAATTGTATGTATAATGGCAAAGGGATTGAGTTTGCCATAGCTGGCTAAACATAGCCTAAAGTTAATAAAAACTTACCACTGTATCAAAAATGGAAAATATGAATGGAGCGCCATGCATGGACAATCATATGGAGAATTTTGAAAAAGAACAGCTCTGATAAAAGATAACAAAAAATAGGGATGAAGTGAATAGATTGGACATTGTATTCAAAGCCAGAAGAAAAAAAATGAAGGGAGCTCACCTAAGGCATGGGTTTAGTTGATTGAGACTGCACAGGGGAGGTCTGAAGCCAGACTGGTAAACAGCGCTGTTCGGGTTAGTCACAAAAAAGAGACCAGTAGCTGCAAAAAGAGTGTGCAGTATACCTAAGTAAAATCTCAGACAGACTGATAGGGCATAAGCTGGAGGAAAAAAGGGACAAACCTGCATCAATGAAGATCACAGCACAAATGGCGCTCCAAAGTCCAACACCTGAAGTGCTGAGGGAAAAGCAGGCTATGTAGGTCCTCCACACCTGATCATGATAACCATGATGAGGCGGCGGGCAGAATGGGCCGTTCGCGCATGCTTTGGTCTGGACTTGTCTATATGCGTGCGCGATGAGCGGCGCGCGCATCTTCCAACCGTGCGGCATTATGGTAAATGTAGGCACACGTGCCGACGCTATTGCGCATGCGCGAACGGCCCATTCTGCCCGCCGCCTCATCATGGTTATCATGATCAGGTGTGGAGGACCTACATAGCCTGCTTTTCCCTCAGCACTTCAGGTGTTGGACTTTGGAGCGCCATTTGTGCTGTGATCTTCATTGATGCAGGTTTGTCCCTTTTTTCCTCCAGCTTATGCCCTATCAGTCTGTCTGAGATTTTACTTAGGTATACTGCACACTCTTTTTGCAGCTACTGGTCTCTTTTTTGTGACTAACCCGAACAGCGCTGTTTACCAGTCTGGCTTCAGACCTCCCCTGTGCAGTCTCAATCAACTAAACCCATGCCTTAGGTGAGCTCCCTTCATTTTTTTTCTTCTGGCTTTGAATACAATGTCCAATCTATTCACTTCATCCCTATTTTTTGTTATCTTTTATCAGAGCTGTTCTTTTTCAAAATTCTCCATATGATTGTCCATGCATGGCGCTCCATTCATATTTTCCATTTTTGATACAGTGGTAAGTTTTTATTAACTTTAGGCTATGTTTAGCCAGCTATGGCAAACTCAATCCCTTTGCCATTATACATACAATTTTGCTCTTATCCTATTTTATTTTACCAGGCTCCCTGTAGGTCCTCGACAGTTCCCTGCTCCCTGGGACTCAAGTATATTTGACCACACCTGCGAATTCAGTGGCTGTTCCAGCAATCCAGGGGTATGTTTCTGTGACCCTAAGTGGGAGCCCATAGGGACTAGCACGGCGCAGTGTTGTATACTGGACGGGTGTATGGCCCTGTGGCGATGCGGAGTTGTATGTTCTGCTTTTGATAGATTAGATATATTTAGTATGTCATATAACTAATTCTGCTGTGTTCTTCATATCTTCTCAGACTCTTCCCTTTTATGGTACAAAACTTTTCAATTGACCCTGAAGAAGCCATTGTATGGCGAAACATGTTGGTCAGCTCTCTCCAATCAGCTCTTTTGTACCCAGGATCTATTAAATCCCTTTAGATCCTTTTTAACCCACTTCCTGTTTTACTGTGTACCCCCATGGTCCCCCTGTCATCCCCAGACCCCAAGCGTTCCCACTAATTGCAGGGGTTTGGATATGACTGTAGGACCCATTTCACGATATCCCTATCTGTAATGTATGTTCAATGTACGTTATTTTGATTTCATTGTTTAACCATTTATGAATAAACTATTTTGTAAAAAATAATTTTCATTCAAAAAGTTGCAAGTATCTTCATTTCTATTGGTTACCGCTACAGTCCCCTATCCCTATCCTCGCTCCACCTTCTACCATTTAATCCGGGATGAGGTATAACTGAACCCGAGCTATCTAAGCCTCCCTCTCCACTCTTTAACCGCGCTTTAATGCGCATTTCTCTTCTGGCTGGCTATGCTCGAATTCCATTTAACTCAAAAAGAGTAAATAACTCTTTCATATACTTGCAACCTTTTGTTTAAATTTAGTTTAATGCTCCACATACTGGTGTATTGTATTAACTAAATTATATGTCTTTTTCTCTATATAACTAGTTGTAATTCTACTCTTTAAATATTTTGACTGGCTGTCGGTGCCCGATTGCCCCTTGGGGGCCCCTACGTTATGGCGGACTACTGTGGTGATGCCTGGAAGGGTTTCATGGAAAAAATCAAATTTTCGCAGAATGCTGCAAACATTTCCGATGATGAACTTGATAAATCATTTATGAGACTTCAACGCCTTTTGGAAAAAAAGGTCCGTGTTTTTTGGCATAAAGCATATTTTGATAAGTATACCTCTAACCAAATAGTTCCATGGGGCCTTAGAATACAAATCTTTCCCAACATCAAAAAGATTAATGACACTCTCAAATCAGCTTGGGAATTCAACCTACAAACATGCTCTTTCAGCATGATTTCACTCATGTGCAAACAATATGAACACGAACTGGATCTTCTTGATGCAGCTATTAGCTCCTGGTATGATGACCATGCCCTTCTGATTTCATCCACTAGATTCACAAAACGTGACAAATTACTGCGTGCACATTTAGAAACCTACACCACTGATATCATTAACATGAAAGAAAACAAATACCAAAGAGACAAATCTGCATATGATAACAACTATGCATATAAATGGCTTGACTCCCCTGTACGCAAATTCACATCTAAACAACACAACCCCCCGACCCAACCCAACACTCATGAACCTCCCAACACACCTTTCACTTCCTTTTCATCTAGCACATCCACCATCTATCAAGATTTGTCACATGACCGAAATCTTAAGAAAAGAAAAGGAGATAGATCATCTCTATTGGACACTCACGATCGTACCCTTACACCCACACCACTTGTCCCTGTATCTTCCTCTTGGCTCAAAAATATCAAAATCGCCACACCTGCCTCACATATACCCCCTTCATCAATGAATCCTCACACAATTACCACGACCACTTTACCTTCACTAACCGCCAGACGCGGCAGTGAACCTGTTTTACCCTCTATGTTTCCTCACAATGGCTCCTCATTAGACCCCAAAATAGCACCCATTTTTTTACCATTAACCCTGGACACAACACCCCACCCCAGTTAATAGCTCCGCCCACTATTTCACCATACCCAGTAGGTCCTGATGTTCTGAACCTGTCCTCCATTCCCTTAACTCTGGAACAAGAAAAAGGTTTAAAATTAGGACTGACCTTCTGTCCATCCTCAGACTTTGATAAATTTGAATTCATCAAAGACATTCACCTCTTTGCCCGTAAGCTTGTATATAAAGTTATCTATGACAAACCTACCACTAATCCCATCGATTCTGCTATCACTGTTTCCAATCAAGCGCCCACATTCGAAGAAATGCAGGCAATTGATGAACTTATGGCCCTTTGGGAGGAGGGAGCCACCGACGTCGACGAAACCGACAATTCGGCTTCCGTGGCCCTCGGTGCCTCTTTCCCCCCCCTGCTTCTTTTAAACCTAAATCCAAGAATTTTCCAGCTTTGTCCACTAGCCCCAACATTTCAGCTTTTGTTCAGCAAATTTGTCTTGCAATTAATAATCTTCAATATACACCTTCGGGTCATTCGAATCTATCTCAGGCAAGCTTGCGGGCTTTAAAATCCCTTCAGGCTCACCCTGACATCGTAATTAAACCAGCCGACAAGGGCGGCAATGTAGTGGTTATGGACACTAAGGCTTATGAATCTATGTGCTATAATATACTCAACAACCGGGAATGGTATCGCCCCATTGCTTTGTCTCTCATAAAAAACTTTTCTCATCAATATGACCAATTGATTTTTCATGCTCATCAGGCTACTGTCATTGACCAAAGTACTTGGAACTTTTTAAAGATCAATGAACCTACCATACCTACCTTTTATGCTTTACCCAAAATTCACAAGTCAACCACCAATCCCCCTGGATGCCCCATTGTGTCCGGCTGTCACTGTTTAACAGAAAACGCAAGTGCCCTTGTGGACAAGTATCTTGCACCTCATGTTGCACGTTTACCCTCCTATGTCAAGGATACACTCCATCTTCTCAAACTGTTACATAATATGACCTTGCCACCTAATACCTGGCTCGTTACGCTGGACGTTGAATGTTTATACAACTGCATCCCGCACGCTAGGGGTATAGACGTCATTCGAGATCTTCTTTCTGAACGAGGACCCCGATTTGACAATTATGCTAATTTTGTTTTGGATCTCCTTAAATTTATTCTGACCAAAAATCATTTCATGTTCGGTAGCTCCCACTTCCTCCAGGTGCAAGGTGTGGCTATGGGGACCAAATGCGCGCCCTCATATGCCAACCTATACCTGGGGGGGTGGGAACGCCATCTTTTTTCACGACTAATCTCTACCCACAAAACTTGCATATTGCACTGGTTCAGATATATTGATGACATTTTATTATTTTGGTCTGGCTCACACACGGACCTCAAAGACTTCTTTGGATCCCTGGGCAATAATAACTTCAATCTCAAATTTACCCTTGAATCTAGTCAGTCATCAGTCAATTTTCTTGACCTTACAATTAACATTGATAAGCTAGGACGGATCAGTACGTCCTTATTCAGAAAGCCGACTGCTGGCAACACAATTTTACATGCTGAAAGTGCTCATCCTCAATCTTTACTCAACAGTATTCCGTATAGCCAGTACCTTCGAATTAGACGTAACTGCACCTCAGATGCGGACTTTCATAAAGCATCCAATGAATTATTTTATAGACTTACTAATAGAGGCTCTAGCCGGGCACTTCTCAAACGTTCCTTTAATAAGGTCAAGAAACTTGACAGATTCCAACTGATTCACAATTCCAAAAATCTCACAGACACTCAACCTGTCAGACTGATCACTCGCTTTTCATCTATGCATACCCAAATACGTGAGGTCGTCAATAGCTTTTGGCCTCTATTACTTGCTGACCCCATAGTCAGCAAGTTTATTGGCCCACGTCCTGATATAACATATAAGCGATGCCCTTCATTACGTGACCGTCTCATTAGAAGTCATTATGCTCCAGTAACAACCCAAAGTCGCCCTGACAATGGCACTTATCCTTGTGGGTCATGTGACATTTGCCAATTTGTCTCAAATTCGAAATCTACTCTGCTCCCTGATGGTTCTTTCCATGAAATCTCTCATCACGTTAACTGTAGAACAATAGGCGTTGTATATTTAGCCACATGTACTTGCGGATGCTTTTACATCGGCAAAACCAAACGGCCCTTTCAGGTCCGGATACGCGATCACATCAAACCCACTCTTAAACGCATCACCACCACAGCTATCAATAGACATCTTGGCCTCGTACATAACTTTGATCCTCAACACATGCGTTTTTTGGCACTAGACCATGTCGAGACGCATGTGCGAGGAGGTGGTATCGATGAGAAACTCTTGCAAATTGAAACTAAATGGATACATAATCTTAATGCTGTCAAATACCCAGGTTTGAAAGAATATATAAGTTTCAAGCCTTTTCTATGAACACCTGCCAGCTATTATATCCTATGTGGCCATTTATCTCACACCATTTATCTATAGTTGATTATTGTCATTTATATGTCTATGTTACCGTATCTACGCCATGTATCTCTCCTTGTCTTCCCCGGCCGTGCGTTGTTGCGTGGGTTAGGCTGCCCGTTGGGCGCTCTGGCACCTTGACAGCTGCTTTTTACTACTAATTGGCCATAAACATGTCTATCATGTTTGTATGTCCTTACTTGTCAATTGTCTACACTATTGTATGTATATTTAATTCAAATGTATTATTATTTAATGCTGTCATGCCTATTTATGCATACTTGTTATAAATTCTTAGCATCTTATCTTTTCCATATTCTTCTTGGTATTATCCCCTACATGTATCTTACTTAAATTGCTCATTTTGTATGCCTTTGTCAATAACAAATGAATCCCTACTCTGTGTTGGATATAGCAGATGTACCCCCATGTCGCCACATCTGGGACCCCATCTTTAGTGGAAAATTGGGTCTCGGCTCACCGTCTCAGTCCCACTGCCCGTTGCCTTCCATCTCCCTTGGTCCCCGTGTCTATCTGGAGCATTAAACATGTCCCGTTCCATTTCTGGCTCTCCCACCTTCGCTACTGCATCTTGGTCATTTATACTCCCTAACTGCATCGGTAACTGTTTGGGCACCCCAGGGCTGCGATCCTATGGCCGCAGCCCGCTTGGCTTTGTTGCCTGCACACCTCCCTTATGCTCCACTGCCATCTGGTAAACCATCAGCTCTGTTTCCATCTCTTGCCTTGGACCCAATTGGTTTTCCATCTCTTTCATTGGTTTCAGCACATTTGCTTTGACAAATGCGGTGTATTACCCCTTCCATCCACTGGAGGGCTTCTTTGGTCTGGACTTGTCTATATGCGTGCGCGATGAGCGGCGCGCGCATCTTCCGACCGTGCGGCATTATGGGAAATGTAGGCACACGCGCCGACGCTATTGCGCATGCGCGAACGGCCCATTCTGCCCGCCGCCTCATCATGGTTATCATGATCAGGTGTGGAGGACCTACATAGCCTGCTTTTCCCTCAGCACTTCAGGTGTTGGACTTTGGAGCGCCATTTGTGCTGTGATCTTCATTGATGCAGGTTTGTCCCTTTTTTCCTCCAGCTTATGCCCTATCAGTCTGTCTGAGATTTTACTTAGGTATACTGCACACTCTTTTTGCAGCTACTGGTCTCTTTTTTGTGACTAACCCGAACAGCGCTGTTTACCAGTCTGGCTTCAGACCTCCCCTGTGCAGTCTCAATCAACTAAACCCATGCCTTAGGTGAGCTCCCTTCATTTTTTTTCTTCTGGCTTTGAATACAATGTCCAATCTATTCACTTCATCCCTATTTTTTGTTATCTTTTATCAGAGCTGTTCTTTTTCAAAATTCTCCATATGATTGTCCATGCATGGCGCTCCATTCATATTTTCCATTTTTGATACAGTGGTAAGTTTTTATTAACTTTAGGCTATGTTTAGCCAGCTATGGCAAACTCAATCCCTTTGCCATTATACATACAATTTTGCTCTTATCCTATTTTATTTTACCAGGCTCCCTGTAGGTCCTCGACAGTTCCCTGCTCCCTGGGACTCAAGTATATTTGACCACACCTGCGAATTCAGTGGCTGTTCCAGCAATCCAGGGGTATGTTTCTGTGACCCTAAGTGGGAGCCCATAGGGACTAGCACGGCGCAGTGTTGTATACTGGACGGGTGTATGGCCCTGTGGCGATGCGGAGTTGTATGTTCTGCTTTTGATAGATTAGATATATTTAGTATGTCATATAACTAATTCTGCTGTGTTCTTCATATCTTCTCAGACTCTTCCCTTTTATGGTACAAAACTTTTCAATTGACCCTGAAGAAGCCATTGTATGGCGAAACATGTTGGTCAGCTCTCTCCAATCAGCTCTTTTGTACCCAGGATCTATTAAATCCCTTTAGATCCTTTTTAACCCACTTCCTGTTTTACTGTGTACCCCCATGGTCCCCCTGTCATCCCCAGACCCCAAGCGTTCCCACTAATTGCAGGGGTTTGGATATGACTGTAGGACCCATTTCACGATATCCCTATCTGTAATGTATGTTCAATGTACGTTATTTTGATTTCATTGTTTAACCATTTATGAATAAACTATTTTGTAAAAAATTCTTTTCATTCAAAAAGTTGCAAGTATCTTCATTTCTATTGGTTACCGCTACAGTCCCCTATCCCTATCCTCGCTCCAACTTCTACCATTTAATCCGGGATGAGGTATAACTGAACCCGAGCTATCTAAGCCTCCCTCTCCAATCCCTGACATTTGTTGATACAGGAAAGAAATTAAAGATTAAGAAATGGCTTTGTGGGCCAAGAGCCCTTCAATGAAAGAATAATTTTTTTTTAATTCTCAAACACCTTCAAATCAGCAATCTAGTTAGGCAGAGAGCGAAACCTTCTTTTTATCCATTTAGGGAGAGGAATGCAATGCAGCAGAGATCCCAGTAGACCATCCCGCAATAAGCACATTGCTGTAAATAGATCCATGTACTCTTCATTTAATCCTGAAAGTAACAGCCTATAAATAAAACACTACAGCATGTAAATATTGGCTGATAAATCCCTCAGTACACACTTAACATTGGCTCTCCTGATAATTAACACTGCTCGCCAAATTCTCTTCACCTACACTATTTAATATATCACCTTAATTTACCACCCTCCCCAATGATTCCAGAACCAGATATAATAACGAAGATCAGCACTGTTTTCTACATTCAGAAAATGGGAAATGTATTTATTTCCTTTTGCAGTTTGCCAAGTTCCAAGTTTGGGCTTAGCCTGTTGTAAAATGGCCTATGTTAATCTCATTTTAATTGAAATCACTCATATTGACTTTAATATGACATTGATATTAATAACAATAACTCAGGATGAGTTAATGGAACATGCTGCCGGCAGACTTTTACCAGCAGATGTTATAAACATAGTTGATAAAGCCTTATATTTATTTATTATTCACCAACACTCAAACAAGCACAAACAAGATGTTTATTTACAGAATAACAAGCTTTCCAGAATGCAGTATGTAACATTTTTTTACAATACAAATGGAGAACTCCCATGGGTATACAGTAGAACCTTGGTTTGAGAGTAACTTGGTTTGAGAGCGTTTTGCAAGACAAGCAAAATTTTAAAATACATTTTGACTTATTGATGTCTTGATATACAAGTAGCATCATGTCACGACTGAGACAAAAAGAGAAGAGAGGCGCCTCTAAGTGTAGCAATATGGTTACATTTAATGAAGGTACAACATTCAGCAACTCACATGGTTGATTAAAACAGGCACATCTAAGTATGCAGGCATCTGGGGTAAAGCTGTCCACATAGACCATCCTCCGCACAGCCATCGATGTCATCCCGTCCACACTGTGCTCCATGGGTGGTTCAAGCCTCGCTCTTAGATCGCTCTACTGCATGGTAGTCTTCCTGGTCACGATGGCAGACTGACATCGGTGAGAGCCAGCGGTGCGGAGGGCGGTCTATGTGGACAGCTTTACGCCAGATGCCTGCATACTTAAATGTGCCTCTTTTAATCATCAACCATGTGAGTTGCTGAATGTTGTACCTTCATTAAATGTAACCATATTGCTACACTTAGAGGTGCCTCTCTTCTCTTTTATACTCTGTAGCTCCTGATGGATTTTGCTTCTAATACCCTTGTGGAGGTTGCCATTTGTGGATGGACATTTTATGGTTACACAATCTATCACATTGCTATAATCTTTTTATATGGTCTATAAACTGAAGCACTTATGAATAAATGGTTGTGGAACAAATCATTTGAGTTTTCATTATTTCTTATGGGGGAATTTTCTTTGATATACAAGTGCTTTGGATTACAAGCATGTTTCTGGAAGGAATTATGCTCGCAATCCAAGGTTTCACTGTATTTTAAAGAGAGCCAGTAATGATGTAACTAACAAGGGGAAGCAGTTATGTGGGCAGAAGAATACAAAGGCTCTTCTACCAAAAAAAAAAAAACTCTAGCATTTTTTCCCTACCAGTTCTTATTTGATAATGGTGGGCCCAGGGCAACATTTTAAGGATGGGCCGTAGAAATGCACCCTTTCGGTTGTAAGCCGGAGAGTCTGTTTTTTTGTAACTGCCGTCTGGTTCTTTATTTGCTATGCAAAAGTTGTGGTTTAGGAACACTTCATAGCTAACTGTACCGCATATATAATAAATAAATAAATAATTTATATTACCACCTACACCTGACATCCTTGGGCTAATGGCAGCTCACCAAGGACAGCCATGTGTCTAGTGTGCCTCCTAAACCAGTAGACTGACACATTTTTAAATGCAAATAATCTATTTCCCTATAAAACAAATAATTTTAATTCTTACTTCTCTTGCCACCTGCACCACCAAACACTGCTCTGATCAAGGAGAGTCACCAGCTGAAGTCTTTGAAGAAACTGACAAGCCCACGTTGATCGCTTCTGTCCCTTGCTGTGCTCAGTTATTCCTCATGAAGACCCCTACTTTACTACTATGTCCTGCTTCAGAAGACACTTTGTCCAGATATTTTTCTTGATAAGAGAAAGGTATGGTGATTAGGGCAGCAGCAAAGAAGTCTTTGCATTTTTTTTTACAGGGGCAGGAATTTATTTCATTCAAAAATTGATGACAGTATCACTTTAAAACAGCACTACTATTGTGTTCAGCTATAAGTAGAACAAGAGTAATCAACTAGCTTTGATCGGTGTACAATGTTGATAGTAAAACTGATTAGATCTATACTGAATATATTACATAGTAACAACTGAAATAACCATTGGCACACCTTTATGTAAGCGTGATCCTAAAGCAGAACTTTACCCATAACAACTTGATAAAAATAATGTTCTTTAGCAAGGAACATACATTTCACATTAATAATTATGCTACCAAAATTATTGTGTGCTGTAGGTTGCAATTTTGTTGAAGCCCAGAACCACTGAACAGCAGTAAATCATAAAGCGGAACTGAACCAATAAATTTAACAGCTTCAAAAAAACTTTTACAATACTGGAATGCCGGGATTGCTAACTGTCACATTAGCTTGTTTCCTCAACCAAACTGTCAAACCGTCAAATGGCTGGTGTCATAACTGATTACAGAATCAGGAACATGGCAGTTGCAGAAGCAGCCTCCTTGGTTGTAAAGGATGGTTTAATTCTGCTATAAGGCTGTCAGCAGATCAGCCTTTACAAACTCAGCAGTGCCTAAAAAATGAGAGCAAATGAGCATGTGCAGAGCAGGGTGAGACTGGATTTTAAACAGTATAGGCACTTATTTTTAATGATTTACATAGCTATACCTGCAAAAAGGGCCAGTCTGAAGTGATCTAGCAGGACTTAATTTTCTGACTTAAAGTTGTATCCGAATTTCCAAATTACAATAGTACCAAATTTAAACGAATCCGAAATAACGAAAAAAAAATTTGGACGAAATTCGAATAGTTTTCAAATTCAAATAGTTTTCAAATTCAAATAGTTTTCCAATTTGCAAAGACAATAAAATAGAATAGAAAATAAAGGAATAGAATAGAAAAAAATAGAATAGAAAAGAATATAACAGAAAAGAATATAACAGAAAATAAAAGAATATAATACAGTGGTGTGAAAAAGTGTTTGCCCCCTTCCTCATTTCCTGTTCCTTTGCATGTTTGTCACACTTAAGTGTTTCGGAACATCAAACCAATTTAAACAATAGTCAAGGACAACACAAGTAAACACAAAATGCAATTTGTAAATGAAGGTGTTTATTATTAAAGGTGAAAAAAAATCCAAACCATCATGGCCCTGTGTGAAAAAGTGATTGCCCCCTAAACCTAATAACTGGTTGGGCCACCCTTAGCAGCAACAACTGCAACCAAGCGTTTGCGATAACGTGCAATGAGGCTTTTACAGCGTCCTGGAGGAATTTTGGCCCACTCATCTTTGCAGAATTGTCCTAATTCAGTTACATTAGAGGGTTTTCGAGCATGAATGGCCTTTTTAAGGTCATACCACAACATGTCAATAGGATTCAGGTCAGGACTTTGGCTAGGCCACTCCAAAGTCTTCATTTTGTTTTTCTTCAGCCATTCGGTGGTGGACTTGCTGGTGTGTTTAGGATCATTGTCCTGCTGCAGAACCCAAGTTCGTTTCAGCTTGAGTACACGAACAGATGGTCGGACATTCTCCTTCAGGATCTCTTGGTAGACAGCAGAATTCATAGTTCCTTTTATCACGGCAAGTCTTCCAGGTCCTGAAGCAGCAAAACAGCCCCAGACCATCACACTACCACCACCATATTTTACTGTTGGTATAATGTTCTTTTTCTGAAATGCAGTGTTCCTTCTACGCCAGATATACTTGGACACACACCTTCCAAAGAGTTCAACTTTTGTCTCATCGGTCCACAGAATGTTGTCCCAAAAGTCTTAGGGATCATCAAGATGTGTTGTGGAGAAATTGAGACGAGCTTTGATGTTCTTTTTGCTCAGCAGTGGTTTTCTCCTTGGAACTCTGCCATGCAGGCCATTTTTGCCCAGTCTTTTCCTGATGGTGGAGGCATGAACGCTGACCTTAACTGAGGCAAGTGAGGCCTGCAGTTCCTTGGACGTTGTTGTGGGGTCTTTTGTGACCTCTTGGATGAGTCGTCGCTGCGCTCTTGGGGTAATTTTGGGCGGCCGGCCACTCCTGGGAAGGTTCACCACTGTTCCATGTCTTCGCCATTTGTGGATAATGGCTCTCACTGTGGTTCGCTGGATTCCCAAAGCTTTGGAAATGGCTTTATAACCCTTTCCAGACTGATAGATCTCAATTACTTTCTTTCTCAATTGTTCCTGAATTTCTTTGGATCTCGGCATGATGTGTAGCTTTTAAGGATCTTCTGGTGGACCTTACTGTGTCAAGCAGCTCCTATTTAAGTGATGCCTTGATTGTGAACAGGTGTGGCAATAATCAGGCCTGGGTGTGGCTAGAGAAATTGAACTCAGGTGTGGACAACCACAGTTATAGTATGTTTTAACAAGGGGGGCAATCACTTTTTCACACAGGGCCATGATGGTTTGGATTTTTTTTCACCTTTAATAATAAACACCTTCATTTACAAATTGCATTTTGTGTTTACTTGTGTTGTCCTTGACTATTGTTTAAATTGGTTTGATGTTCCGAAACACTTAAGTGTGACAAACATGCAAAGGAACAGGAAATGAGGAAGGGGGCAAACACTTTTTCACACCACTGTATAATAGAGTAAACAGAACAAAAAAGAATAGAAACTAAAAGAACAGAATAGACAAGAATATAATAGAAACAAATAGAATAGAATAACATAGAAAGAATATAACCATCTTCTAAAATTAGAATTTCAAATAGAATAAATGTGAATTTAAATACATAAGAATAGAATAGAAAACAATAGAATAGAAAAAAAAAAGAATAATTTAGACTATAACAGAATAGAAAAGAATAGAATGAAAAAAGCAATAGAATAGAAAGAATATAACCATTTCGACAAAATTCAAACAGAATTAATTTGAATCCGAATAGAAAAGAATAGAATAGAATAGAAAATAATAGAATACAATAGAAACGAATAAACAAATAGAAAAATAATACAATTAAAACAACAATAGACTAGAATATAACCATTTCCCCAAATTCAAATAGAATCGATTTAAATAGAAAAGAATAGATTAGAATGAATATAACCATCTTCCTATTCTATTCTGTTGTTTTTTTCTGTACTGTTGTGTTATTTTCTATTCTATTCTACTCTATTCTTTTCTATTCTATTCAAATTCAAATTGATTGTACTTGAGTTTTGGAAAATGGTTATATTATTTCTATTCTATTTTTTTTTATTCTATTGTTTTATATTCGAATTTCGAATAGTTATAATCTATTTAATTCTATTATTTTTTTTAAATTCTATTATGTTCCTCTCTATTCTATTCTATTCCATTATATTCTGTTCTTTTATTTTCTATCCTAGTTTGTACTGTTTTACTCTATTATGTTCTATTCTTTTATTTTCAGTTTTATTCTTTTATATTCTATCATATGTTTTGCTATTCTATTCCTCTATTTTCTATTCTATTTTATTCTCTTTGGAAATTCGAAAACTATTCAAAATTGATTCAAAATCGTTTCAAATCGATCCGAATTAGAATTCGAAAATTTTAATCAATTTGAATAATAAGCAAAACATATTCCAAAAATGAATTAAATGGATTAAATTAACTTAACTAAACTAATTTATCTAAGTAACAAATCGAACCACATTTTTTAGTTCTGCACATGTCTAAGATCAATATATTTATTAAGGAAACAAATATCCTATCAATGTGTGCTTTTTCGTGTTTCTAATAGAATCCTCTAATTCTAACCCGAACCTCATTTTGCTCTTCAGTAGAGGGTTTAATATGTGAATCATTTTTAACTATTCTTGTTGCTGCTATAACTCCTTAATTAATACCAGTGAGCATTATTTCCCTATGTGTGTTCAGCTCAGAGGATAAAACCAATAACTCCATTTTTACTAATCTATCAACCTTGACGCATGATCAAAAGGCTATAGCTGTGAGCTTTAAAAACAATTAGAGAAAGAAAACAAACGTAACCAGCTAGCTTTAATGAAGGCACTATGTTGGTAGCAAAAATGATTATATCTATGCTAAATACGCTACACAATAACAATTGAAATGGGACAGTGTAACAGGAAACCAGTAATAACATAAACTATATTAACACTAGGATGTGACACAAAGACCTAAACGTAACAAATAAAAAAAAAAAAGAATTTCAGCTTACAATTGTAGGGAATAGTCTCAGCCTTGCAGTTTTGGTTTTGAGTGGGGGACTTAAATTAGTGAAAAACAAAAACAAAAAACAAAACGGCATTGTGTAGAGCTTCCTTTATTAGAAAAAAGTGTAAAACAAAGATATCTCACTCACAAAAGTACATGTTTATTGGCATCAAATGAGTCCTGCTGTTCGTGGCCACCAGCATGCAAATGAGACTGACCTTAATTTTAGACAAAGCACTCAAAATAAACAGTACTATCCTATATCCCAGCTTCCTCCCTGAATGATCTACTTCAGCCCCCCGAATTGTCATCAGATGTGTGATGTGCACTATTGTTAGGGATGCATTCTTTGTTTAATCTATGTGGCAACAATGTACCTAAATGAACAATCCAAAAACTTTCCTGATAACATCAATATTTAACCACTTCCCTACCGCTGTATAGTTATATGAGGCCCGCAGGAACCCTTTGTCCCTCCGGGCGGGCGTCATGTAACGTCCTGCATTGTGGAGAGCGTGCGCACCGCCGGCGGCGCACGCGCACGCCCGCCGTATCACTTGGGACCCTATGAGCGTGCCCGGCACCCGCAATGTCCGCCGGGCACCCGCGAACGCTCCTCACAGAGCAGAGACGTGGATCTGTGTGTGCAAACACACAGATCCATGTCCTGTCAAGTGAGAGGAGATCGATCCGTGTGTTCCCATTACAGAGGAACACCGATCGGTCTCCTCCCCTTGTGAGTCCCCTCCCCCTACAGTTAGAATCACTCCCTAGGACACACATTTAACTCCTTGATAATCCCCTAGTGTTAACCCCTTCTCCTCCAGTCACATTTATACAGTAATCAATGCATTTTATAGCACTGATCGCTGTATAAATGTCACTGGTCCCAAAATAGTATCAAAAGTGGCCGATATGTCCACCGCAATATCGCAGTTCACTGCCATTACTAATAAAAAAAAAGAATAAAAATGCCATAATTCTTTCCCCTATTTTGTAGACGCTATAACTTTTGCAAAATCCAATCAATCTACGCTTATTGCGATTTTTTTTTACCAAAAATATGTAGAAGAATATATATCGGCCTAAACTGAGGAAAGAAATATTTTTTTTTTTTAAATTGGGATATTTATTATAGCAACAAGTAATAAATATTGAGTTTTTTTTCAAAATTGTCGCTCTTTTTTTGTTTATAGCGCAAAAAATAAAAACCGCAGAGGTGATCAAATACCACCAAAAGAAAGCTCTATTTGTGGGGAAAAAAATTATCAAAATTAATTTGGGTACAACGTCGCATGACCGCACAATTATCATTCAAAATGTGATAGTGCTGATAGCTGACAATTGGCCTGGGCAGAAAGGGGGTGAAAATACCCGGTATGAAAGTGGTTAATATCTATCATTTTGACTTAGTGCCTGGGGAAGCACCTGAATGGCAAATAGCTTTAGCTCTGAGGTACTTCCTTCGTCTATGTATAAAGTGTATCAAAATGCAATGATCACATTTAATTTTAATATTCCTTCTGTGTTTACCTATTCTGGCTCTTAAAGGTTTCTTTGTTCAGCACACATATAATATACCACAAGCACAGCTAAGCCCATATACCATATATAAGGGGAAGCGTAAGTAATATGTTGCTGTCATGTGCCTGACTGTAGAAACTAAAATGATGAGGGTGGCCTCTTGCACCCCTGGTAGTGGAGACAGGGACTGCTAGGGCAGTGGAAGAGCGCAGGTGCCTGGAAACTGTAGGAGTGATCTGTCGCTTGGAGACACAGGAGTCCTTCCAGTCGTGGTGTGGAGTCTGGTCACAAGCCTTGTTTAGCGGGAGCTAGGCAGACAGGTGCAGAATCAGGTTCAGTTTCAAGGTCGGGAACAGGCAGAAGTCGGTAAAGTGCTGGCAGTGGGGTACTAAATCAGGAGGCAGAGACGTAGTCATAAATTCAAGCTGGGATCGGGAACATAAGCTAAAAGCAGATATATCAGGCAGGGGTGGTCTGAGAGAGGCGTCAGACGCAGCCGGGTCAAGAACATAGTTAGCAGACATTGGAATCGGGTGGATGGCCATGTCTTGGTAGGTTTGCAGTTGTGTCATACTCTTTTGATTTTTGAATGATGGATTGAACAGTGCTCTGTGAGATGTTCAACGCTTGGGATATTATTTTTATAACCTAACCCAGCTTTAAAGTTCTCCACAACTTTATCCCTGACCTGTCTGATGTGTTCCTTGGCCTTCATGATGCTGTTTGTTCACTAAGGTTCTCTAACACAGTGGTCATCAACCCTGTCCTCAGGGCCCACTAACAGGCCAGGTTTGCAAGATAACTGAAATACATCACAGGTGATATCATTTGCTGCTCAGTGATTGCAGTATTCTAATCTGCATCTCCCCCAAGGTAATACATAATACCAGGCCTGTTAGTGGGCCCTGAGGACAGGGTTGATGACCACTGCTCTAACAAACCTCTAAGGGCTTCACAGAACAGCTGTATTTATACTGAGATTAAATTACACACAGGTGGACTCTATTTACTAATTAGGTGACTTCTGAAGGCAATTGGTTCCACTAGACTTTAGTTAGGCGTATCAAAGCAAAGGGGGCTGAATACAAATGCACGGCACACTTTTCACATATTTATTTGTAAAACATTTTAAAAACCATTTATAATTTTCCTTCCACTTCACAATTATGTGCCGCTTTGTGTTGGTCTATCACATAAAATCCCAATACAATACATTTAAAGTGGTGTTTCCACCAAAAAAAAACAAAATAGCTTAAAATTCATAAAAAATAATAATAAAATAATTGGAAAAAAAAATGTTACTCACCTCTTAATGCCTGTTGCTAGGGGGTCCCTCGTAGTCTGCCTCCTTCAGTGCCTGGGCACTGACGTCACTTCCCCTTCGCCGCAGTCAGTCATCTTGGAAACGTGACAGATCCCAGATGACTACGCGGCGTATCACGGCGCGCAGCGCCGCTCGCTCATGCGCAGTGGGTGCCCGGCTGTGAAGCCAAAGCCGGGTGCCCACAGTAAGAATGCCGGCGCTGCGGGTGGAGCGGGGGACGAGGGGGGGCTTCATTCCCCCGCATTGCTGGACCCTAGGACAGGTAAGTGTCCGATTATTAAAAGTCAGCAGCTGCAATATTTGTAGCTGCTGACTTTTAAAAAAAATTGTTTTAAGGGGCACCCCACTTTAAGTTTTTGGTTGTAACATTAAAAAATGTGGAATGTAATAATTGCTTGACGTATACAGATTCATATTCCTTTTTAACGAACTGTTTCTTTAATACTTCTTTCTAAAATACATATTCATCTTCCTTTGTATAGTTTCTGGATAATCTAACTTTTGAGGTATTCCTTTTCTATCCCGGAAGATGGCAACTAGCAGTATATTATTAGGAACTGCCCAGAGTTTCTTTAAAATGGGTTTAAGACAATTTTTTTTGCCATGAATATATCTTCCACAATACAGTATACCATACATTATTATACAGTACTATTATATAGTATATCAGTACTGTATAATAATGTATGATATAATATAGTATATCATATAGTATATCATACATTCCATGTGGGTTATTTCTCCAGGTCTTAAGATAAGCCAGATAATACCAGATAAGCATAACTAAGCAAAATTCACACTTATGGCTGTGTCATTGGATTGTAAATAAAAAATATTTAAATGATACATAGTTCTGTTCCAGGATATATTTAACACTTTTCCTAAATAAACTGTGCTTGTTTGTCATTAAGTTAGGAGTTTGTTTGAAGAAAAATTGTATTGCTTGACAAAATATTTCATATGATATTGATGTATGCAATGAAGTTACAGTAAGTGACAACCACACATAATTAGTGTTCCAGCAAGAATTTTCATAATATGAAGTGAACTTTTAACATAGGTTAGTAAACAAGTTACCAAAGGGTGAAAGAAATAATGAAAATAGTTCAACAATCAATTTGTCAGGCTCCCCTTACATTCCACGATAGAAACCTGTTCAGATACAGGTACAGTTCCTTTTGTATCCTCCATGGTGTTTTGGGAATGCCTCTTTACACGGGACGTGTTGAGGGCCCTGGAACCAGAACTCAAAATCTGTGTACTACAGACAGCTATCAACCACTGGTTAATGAAATAGAAACAAACAAATACAAATCATCAGGAAAATAATAGTTGAAGGGAAAAGGAGAATAAGGAGTTAAGGAGTTATTTAGGGCAGGTTAGAGTAAGCTAAGAGTTAATGACAATTAAAAAAAGGTATTTTTCAATAAAATCCTCATCTTTTTTAACCCCTCATGTTATTTTAAATGACATCATCTGCAGATCGAAGTTCATTCTTTTGATCTGCAGATGAATGAACAGAATGATACAAAAGTAACCTCCTATAATGATAATGCCATCTATTTGCTGTGAGTTTGCACTCTTACCATATGTGGTGGTGTATGCACCAGAAAAGGAAGAATAAAGAAGAGTCACAAGCACGTTCTTGTACGGCGTTGGGATATTGTAGTCTACTGTATGGACTTTTTTTTTTTTTTTAAGGGACCTGCATTGATACGTTTCTTATGCATTTGGAAAATATCAAAGTAATACATGCATTTTTTGTGGGGAGGGGGACTAGGCGCCCGTTTGGCAATATTTTTGAAATTTACTTTTAAGGAAATCTTTAGATTTATGTCAAAAAAATATTTTTTTCTGATTTGACCAGTGTTAGTTAGAAAAAAGAAGTTAACCGCTTCCCAACTGCCATACAGCAATGTACGTCAGCAGAATGGCACTGGTGCCCAAAAGGGCGTACCCATACGTTCCTTCATAATCGCGGGCTAGTGGGAGCCTGCCTGCGGATCGCGTGGACTCGATGTCTGCTGGTTGCCCGCGATCGCAACAAGGAAAGGCAGAACGGGGAAATGTAAACAAGGCATTTCCCTGTTCTGCCTAGTGACATGACAGGGATCTACTGCTCCCCGTCATCAGGAGCAGTGATCTCTGTCATGTCCTAGGTAGCCCATCCTGCCTACAGTTAGAGCACGCTGAGGGAACACATTTAACCCCTTGATCACCCCCTAGTGTTTAAACTCTTCCCTGCCAGTGACATTTACACAGTAATCAGTGGCTATTTATAGCTCTGATCGCCGTATAAATGTCAATGGTCCCAAAATAGTGTCAAAAGTGTATGATCTGTCCGCCGCAAGGTCACAGTCCTGATAAAAATTGCAAATCACTGCTAAGAAAAAAAAATGAATAATAAAAATGCCATAAAACTATTCCCTATTTTGTAAACGCTATAACTTTTGTGCAAACCAATCAATATACATTTATTGCGATTTTTTTTTCAAAAATATGTAGAAGAATACATATCGGCCTAAACTGAGAAAGAAATTTGTTTATTTTATGTATTTTTTTTGGGGATATTTATTAAAGCAAAAAGTGAAAAATAATGTGTTTTTTTCAAAATTGACAGTATTTTTTTGTTTATAGAGCAAAAAATAAAAACTGAAGAGGTGATCAAATACCACCAAAAGAAAGCTCTATTTGTGGGAATAAAAGGACATAAATTTTGTTTGGGAGCCACGTCGCACGACCGCGCAATTGTCAGTTAAAGCGACGCAATGCCGAATCGCAAAAAGTGGTCTGGTCTTAAGCCAGCAAAACGGTCCGGTCTGAAAGTGGTTAAAATCCATACCAGACCTGGTATGGTATGGATTTTGAGGGGGACCACTACGCCATTTAAAAAAAAAAATTGGTGCAGTGTTCCCCTTAATATCCATACCAGACCTGAAGGGCCTGGTATTGCAATTGGGGGGGGGACCCCATGCATTTTAAATTTTGGTTTGGGGTTCCCCTTAATATTCCTACCAGACCCAAAGGGCCTGGTAATGGACTGGGGGAATCCCATGCCCCTTTTTTCAATAACGTATCTGTATTGCCAGGACCGACAATTCATTATAGCCACCAGTACTTTTAAATTACTTTTTTTCCTTTAGAAATGTCATTTTGTGCAGGGACTGTTCTAAACACAGGAAAAATGTGCCACTTTACAGGCATACTATAGACACCCCCAGGTACGGAATTTAAAGGAATATTTCACTTTTTTTGTTTCGCTTTAAGAATTATTAAAATCACTGCTCCCGAAAAAACTGCCATTTTTAAAACTTTTTTTGCATTGATACATTTCTCCTGGGGCAGGACCCGGGTCCACAAACACTTTTTATGACAATAACTTGCATATAAGCCTTTAAAATTAACACTTTTGATTATTCATGTTTGTGTCCCATAGACTTTAACGGTGTTCGTGTGTTCTGCCAAATTTATTTGCCTCTTTGGTATGTTCTGGTGCAAACCGAACTGGGGGGTGTTCGGCCCATCCGTACTGTTTACACATTTGGAGGCAGGAGCACTAGTGCGGGACACCATAACAACCTTTTTATGGTGTCTCACGCAGGTGCTCTAGTGGATACTATGGGTCTCTCCATGTGTGAAACTTGCACAAAACAGGTAAGTATTCCAGCTTTTGAAATTGAAAAAATCATGTCTTCAGCTTGGAACTCTTCCAAAACAGAGAATTTGACGACACTTCCAAGCGATGTTTCATATTACTATTTCTAGTCTAAAATATCTGTCTGCTAAGTATACCTTTTTTGTATTCACATAGGGGAGAAAAGAATGGGGACATCTGAGGACACCAGGAACCCCACACCTCCTAAAGAAGGGGAACTCAACATACAACCTGAGGATGTGGATTCCGAGGTTCAGGAAGTGGTCAAAATGGTGACCACAACAGGTCATTGTCTGAGACCACAGCTTCAGGTAATAGATGGATGCCTGCATATTTATAATACATGGTGTGTTTTATTCTTTTTAGGTGATGTGGATGTTGTGAAAGAAGAAACTCACTTTAACAGTGCAAGTGCACAAGTCCTCATCAGTGAAAAAATGGTGTGCAATCAGGATTTGGAGAAGATGTAAAAAATTTTTATTTTCTCGTTATTGTTTAAAGTTTTTAAAAGTTTTAAATTAATTGCAAAGCCAAATTTTGAAGATGCACACAGTGTGTCAACATGTGCTATCTGCCACCATGGGATATCAATGTACGTGTTTTGTGGGTGCAACCCCTTCCTCACAACTAAAGTAAGTAAGAGGAAGGGGTTGCACCCCCCAAACACATCCATTGATCCCCCATGATGGGAGCTAGCACATGTTGACACACTGTGGCTTATTTCCAAAAAGAAAAAACACTTTGCCCTACAAGTGCACTTGCATTGCACTTGTAGTGCAAAGTGGATTGTCCTTATAAGGCCCAGTGTGTCAACATGTGCTCTCTCACATCATGGGGGATCAATGGACATGTTTCGGGGTGCAACCCCTTCCTCTCACCTCCTTTATTTTTGAGGAAAGGGTTGGAACCACAAAACGCGTACATTGATATCCCATGATGGCAGATAGCACATGTTGACACACTGTGTGTTGTGTGGCTTTATCAAAATAGATGTAGGGAAAAGACACACATTTAAGGCATGGAATCATGATGGAAATCAACATTTTGAGTCCCAATTTGTGTGCATCTTCAAAATGCACCTCTTTAACAGGGGTGAGATCACCCCATCTGATAAGGGCAAAATCCACACAGTTTTGACATACTAATGTCTCATATGGCCTCCACTTTATCAAAGTTGAACTTTGACGGATGATTATTTTTATCATTAATGCATTACATACATTAACAACAAAAACATTGTGTGTGTGTAGCAGACCCATAGCACAACATAACAGTTAGCTGAAGAAGAGATTGTCACCCCATATATCACATAAGTTACGTTTGCACTATTGATGAAAATGGCCAAAAATAAAAGGCCACTGGAGAACCTAGGAGACAGATAACAAACACAAGCAGTAAATCAAATGAAATATGAGTTTAGTTTATCACAAAAAATTTATTAGAAACATTTTACAGATTTTCTGGCATATCAATTGCCCCCCTACCCATGAAATACTCAAGATATCTTTGCCGTACTTCACGAGCGCTTTGGGGGGGGGGGGGGGCAAGCCAGGATGGCCAGCTTCAAGAGCCATCATGATTTCTTCCGGTGAGCTGGCCTCAGTAACAACTGAGGCCAGATAGTTGGCTGCATTTTTTCTCATAAAATTATGCAAAATGCAGCAGCACAGAATAATATGGTTCAGTTTGTATTTGGTCATATTTATTGACGTTAGGAATAGCCGGAACTGGCTGGCCATTATGCCAAAGGCATTCTCCACCACTCTTCTGGCTCTGGCCAGCCGGTAGTTAAAAACCCTCTGCTCCGGGGTGAGGGTCCTCATTGGGAATGGCTGCATCAGATGGTCCCCCAGCGCAAATGCCTCATCTGCCACAAACACAAATGTGAGGCCCGCCACGTTGTCTGCTGGAGGTGGCAAGCCCAAGCTGCCATTCTGGAGCTGTCTGTAGAATTCAGTCTGGGTGATGACTCCACCATCCGACATATGGCCATTCTTCCCCACGTCCACATAGAGAAACTCGTATGTCACCGACACCACGCCAACAAAACAATACTACTATACCCCTTGTAGTTGTAGTAGTACGACCCTGAGTTGGGGGGTGGGACAATGTGGACATGTTTCCCATCTATCGCACCACCGCAGTTGGGAAAGTCCCACTGCTGGGCGAATTGGGAAGCCACAGTCTGCCATTCCTGTGGGTTGGAAGGAAACTGTGGAGTCAAACATGAAAAAAAGGGTACTTTTGCACATAACATTGCAAGCAGATTAGACACAAACATTCTTGGCCAACATAAGTATAACATTTATTTAAATGAGTATTTAAAGTCAAATGTATAATGTCAAATGTATAAGGTCCACTTATCAGATTCCTCAGATGTTTTGGACAGGTAACCGTCTCCACTTCATTGAGAGCTGAATGCATAAATAATGTGTGTAACTTTGGCCAGCCCCTCCTTACTTACACTATTGGCAGCCCACTGGACAGGTAAGAAGTGTCATAATACAAAAATATGAATACACACTGTCCAAATTGAAGCACATTTTTACATTATGCAATTATCTATCAAGATAATAGGAGAACAAAACTTTAAACAGTACCATTTGAAAGTATTCAGGCAGGCCCTTGCACTACATGCTTTGGTGAATTCATCCATAAATCTGACCACAAAACAAACGAACGATCTGACAACACGCACTGAAGTACAGATACAAACCCACAAGCACAAACTGAAAAGCAGAAACAAACTGAAAAGCACAAGGCTGAAAAGGGTGGCACACTGGTTTTTGAACTCCCTTTTTATATGCTCTTTGTACGTGTTGTACTTTACCACGTTCTCACATTCGGAATTGTGAGCCAACATTTGTGTGACCGTATGTATGCAAGACAAGTTTGAGCCAACAACCTTCGAACAAAAATCAACGGTTTTGTTGTGGGAAAGTCTGATCATGTGTACACGGTATAAGTGTTTTTAGCCCTTTTAAGCCTGAATAAAAAACAACATGGCAACTTTTTATATTTTATGTATATGTACTGCACATCACATAGATTATATTTACTACTGAGAGTTGGAGGATTGTGTGGAGCAGTGGGGAAGGCTGCATCACTTTAATCTTGCCCTTAAAGGGGTTGTAAAGCTTCACTTTTTTTTTTTTAAATAACAAACATGTCATACTTACCTCCACTGTGCAGCTCATTTTGCACACAGTGGCCCCAATCCACGTCTTCTAGGGTCCCTCGGCGGCTGTCTCGGCTCCTCCCCGCATCAGCTAACCCCCTCTGGGAAGCGCTCTCCCAAGGGGGTTAGCTTGCGGCCGCGCGCTCCTGAGTCCTGTACCCGGCGTCCATAAGCCACCGACAACAGGACTCCGCCCCGCCCCCGGCCCCGCCCCCGGCCCTCGCAGTTGATTGACAGCAGCGCGCCAATGGCTGCACTGCAATCAATCTATCCAATGAACAGCCAAGAAGACCGGGCCAACATCAACATTGGGACAATGTGGCCTGGTACGGTTGAGGAGGGGCGGGCACTCGCTCATCCCCACTCCCTTTCCTGACCGGCCGGGCTGCTTGCTCGGATAAAGGTCTGGTATGGATTTTGGGGGGACCCCCACGCTGTTTTTTCGGTATAGGGGGTTCCGCTTAAAATCCATACCAGACCTAAGGGCCGGTTTTATTATTAGGGAGATAACATTGTCGCTTCTTTCTCGCGCTCGCTGCAATAGGAAAATGTGATATTCTCCTACTGCAGCCAGCACGAGATGTACAGTGCCCTGTCGCCGAGAGAAACACATTCTCGCGGGTAGGTACTGTATGTGGCTTCAGTTGGGACTGAGGCCGGCTTTCAAAATACAACTCTGACGGCACTTAAACCTGGCCGTCCTGGCTTGCCCCCCCCCAAAGCGCCCGAAAAGTAAGACAAAGTTATCTCGAGTACTTTGCGGGTAGGTGGGCCATTGATATGCCAGAAAGTCTTTATACCAAAAAACTTTATTTTAAAAATGTTTTAAACTGAACTCATATTTAATTTGATTTACTGCTTGTGTTTCTTAGCTGTCTCCTAGGTTTTCCAATGGCCTTTTCTTTTTGGCCATTTTCTTCAATAGAGCAAATGTAATTTATTTGATACATGAGGTGACAATCTCTTCAGCTAACTATTATGTTGTGGGTCTGCTACACACACATTGGGGGTTATTTACTAAAGGAAAATCCACTTTGCACTGCAAGTGCACTTGGAAGTAAAGTCGATGTACAGTGGTGTGAAAAAGTGTTTGCCCCTTCCTCATTTCCTGTTCCTTTGCATGTTTGTCACACTTAAGTGTTTCGGAACATCAAACCAATTTAAACAATAGTCAAGGACAACACAAGTAAACACAAAATGCAATTTGTAAATGAAGGTGTTTATTATTAAAGGTGAAAAAAAATCCAAACCATCATGGCCCTGTGTGAAAAAATGATTGCCCCCCTTGTTAAAACATACTATAACTGTGGTTGTCCACACCTGAGTTCAATTTCTCTAGCCACACCCAGGCCTGATTATTGCCACACCTGTTCACAATCAAGGCATCACTTAAATAGGAGCTGCTTGACACAGTAAGGTCCACCAGAAGATCCTTAAAAGCTACACATCATGCAGAGACCCAAAGAAATTCAGGAACAATGGAGAAAGAAAGTAATTGAGATCTATCAGTCTGGAAAGGGTTATAAAAGCCATTTCCAAAGCTTTGGGAATCCAGCGAACCACAGTGAGAGCCATTATCCACAAATGGCGAAGACATGGAACAGTGGTGAACCTTCCCAGGAGTGGCGGCCGCCCAAAATTACCCCAAGAGCGCAGTGACGACTCATCCAAGAGGTCACAAAAGACCCCACAACAACGTCCAAGGAACTGCAGGCCTCACTTGCCTCAGTTAAGGTCAGCGTTCATGCCTCCACCATCAGGAAAAGACTGGGCAAAAATGGCCTGCATGGCAGAGTTCCAAGGAGAAAACCACTGCTGAGCAAAAAGAACATCAAAGCTCGTCTCAATTTCTCCACAACACATCTTGATGATCCCCAAGACTTTTGGGACAACATTCTGTGGACCGATGAGACAAAAGTGGAACTCTTTGGAAGGTGTGTGTCCAAGTATATCTGGTGTAGAAGGAACACTGCATTTCAGAAAAAGAACATTATACCAACAGTAAAATATGGTGGTGGTAGTGTGATGGTCTGGGGCTGTTTTGCTGCTTCAGGACCTGGAAGACTTGCCGTGATAAAAGGAACTATGAATTCTGCTGTCTACCAAGAGATCCTGAAGGAGAATGTCCGACCATCTGTTCGTGTACTCAAGCTGAAACGAACTTGGGTTCTGCAGCAGGACAATGATCCTAAACACACCAGCAAGTCCACCACCAAATGGCTGAAGAAAAACAAAATGAAGACTTTGGAGTGGCCTAGCCAAAGTCCTGACCTGAATCCTATTGAGATGTTGTGGTATGACCTTAAAAAGGCCGTTCATGCTCGAAAACCCCCTAATGTAACTGAATTAGGACAATTCTGCAAAGATGAGTGGGCCAAAATTCCTCCAGGACGCTGTAAAAGCCTCATTGCACGTTATCGCAAAACGCTTGGTTGCAGTTGTTGCTGCTAAGGGTGGCCCAACCAGTTATTAGGTTTAGGGGGCAATCACTTTTTCACACAGGGCCATGATGGTTTGGATTTTTTTTCACATTTAATAATAAACACCTTCATTTACAAATTGCATTTTGTGTTTACTTGTGTTGTCCTTGACTATTGTTTAAATTGGTTTGATGTTCCGAAACACTTAAGTGTGACAAACATGCAAAGGAACAGGAAATGAGGAAGGGGGCAAACACTTTTTCACACCACTGTAGATCCGAGGGGGGCATGCAAGAAAAATAAAAAACAGCATTTTAGCTTGCACATGATTGGATGATAAAATCAGCAGAGCTTCCACTCATTTCAGATCTACCCCTTAGATTGAGAGCAACTCCCCTCCCAAGTGCACTTTCAAGTGCACTTGCAGTACAAAGTGGATTTGCCTTTCATAAATAACCCCCATTGTTTTTGTTGTTCATGTATGTAATGCATTAATGCTAAAAATAAACATGCTGTTTATTTAAAACAGTGGATATGCCTTTAGTAAATAACCCCCATTGCCACTGTAACTACAACAACTTACTCCAAAAACTGGTATTGAGCATTGAAAGAAGAAGCCACACATCGTTGAGTATAAAACATTTTACTCAAAGCACATTCACATGTGCGTTAGAAAAGTTTTTTTTTTAACAAACCAACATCTTTGGTGTATAACATGTTTATGTTTGACAGTAGAAATATGCTTATTTTGGTTAAACAGGCATGTTTAAAAACATAACATACACAACTCAGGAACTTACAATGTTCAACTTTGATAAAGTGAAGGCCAGATCAGACATTAGTATGTCAAAACTGTGTTGATCTTGCCTTCATCAGATGGGGTGATGTCAACCCTGTAAAAGCCAAATTTTGAAGATGCACACAAATTGGGAGTGAAAATGTGGATTTCCCTCCTGATCCCATGCCTAATGTCAACATGTGCTAGCTCCCATCATGGGAGATCAATGGACGTGTTTCAGGGGTGCAACCCATTCCTCTCACTTACTTTAGTTGTGAGGAAGGGGTTGCACCCACAAAACGCGTACATTGATATCCCATAAAGGCAGATAGCACATGTTGACACACTGTGTGCATCTTCAAAATGTGTCTTTCAAATTACTTAAAAACTTTTGTAAATATCAAAAATATAATGACAAACTGTAAAAATGTTTGGGTGTTTTAGATTCTGCCTAAAACATCAATGATGTTGTTGAGTCTTTTTTCAACATCATTGATGTTTTCCTTGATCTTCTCTAATTCCCGATTGCACAACATGATCTCCCAGATGAGGATCTGTGCACTTGCACTGGTGAAATTAGTTTCTTCTTCCACAACATCCACATCACCTAAAAATAAAAAAAAACACCATGTATTATAAATATGCAGGCATACATCTATTACCTAAAGCTGTGGTCTGAGACACTGACCTGTTGTGGTCACTATTTCGCCCACTTCCTGAACCTCTCCTCTAGAGCTACACGATTCTGACCAAAACGAGAATCACAATTCTTTTGCTTTGAATAAAGATCACGATTCTCTCACGATTCTCAAAAAACGGCACTTACGAGACTGCGCAGCGCACTCATGATGCTGCCCCTCCATCCATGGCATTAGAAAACCTCGGGACACCTGCTTGGCAATGTTGCGCCCCTTAAGGTTAGTCACGGGGCTGACAACCGCCCAGGCAGCATGCTCCATTTTCTACTCTCCATACACATATATATATAATTAATCCCAGTCCTCCCGGTCACCATGCACCACCCACAGATCTACATTTTAAAATGGTTAATTAAAAAAGAAAAATCTATATCAAATTTAAACTCAACAAGAAAAAATTATATATATATATATATATATATATATATATATATATATATATATATATATATATATATATATGTTTGTGTATGCATGCGAGAGAGAGAGAGAGAGAGAGAGAGAGAGAGAGAGAGATCCATCTATATGTATCAGGGCTTGACAAACCCCAGGTCGCAGAGCGGTGCATGGTGGCATAGGGAGGACTGAGATTACTGGATGTGATTTTGCAGTCATACGTGGTACCGCCCAGGCATCTACCGCATCACGATCTCTGCTGATGTCAGTTCTGGGAACGTCACCTTCCGCACCATTTGCCTTCCACGCTAGTTTCGACGGCTTCTCCTCTGGTCCACGCTACATCCCAGGGACACCTGAAAATCATGGTAATCCAGGCTGGAGATCGCAGGGGTGGGGTGAATCGAGATTACGATTCTTTTACGATTAATCGTGCAGCTCTACTCTCCTCCCTCCACATCTTCTTCAGGGTGTGTGGGGATTTGCCCTTCTTTAGGAGGTGTGGGCTTTTTGGTGTCCTCAGATGTCCCCAGTTTTTTCTCCCCTATGTGGATAAAAAAAAGGTATACTTAGCACACAGATATTTAACGTAAGAAATAGAATTATGAAACATTGCTTGAAAGCGTCGTACAATTGTCTGTTTTGTCAGAGTTCCAAGCTGAAGACTGTCTTAATAACGCTGCAATACTTACCTTTTTTGGTAAAGTATCACACATAGAGAGACTACTAGTATCCACTGGGGCACCTGTGTGGGACACCCTAAAAAGGGTGTTCTGGTGTCCCACACTAGTACTCCTGCGTCCAGATGTGTAACCAGCTGCTGAGTGTCCTCTCCTTACACTGAATCAAGTTTGCATTTCATTATAGTTACAAACTTATCTAGACAACAATGTACTAAACTTCTTTTAATACAAATAGGCCTGAACAAATGTAGTTAACCTGCGTCTTCCAAAAACATCATATTAGTGGGCGAACTAATGATGTTTACTATGAACGATTACTGTGCCCACGAACCTAAAACTTGCCATTTTAAACACCATTTTAAACTGTTCAACAGTAAAGAAAAGCACATGGAGCAGCACTAAAGTAATAATAATAATAGGAACACACAACAAATACTTACTTTTTAGAAGCAGTTTTCTGATCCCTCTGTACTGATCGTGCTCCCTCATTTTCAAGTCTGACCAGAGTCAGTGACCAGGCCTGAACAAATGTAGTTAACCTGCATCTGCCAAAAACATTGTATTAGTGGGCGAACGAATGATGTTTACTACGAACGATTACTGTCCCCACGAACATGAAACTTGCCATTTTATCTTTTAATCTGTTTTTATTATGAGAAGTCACATACAAGTATGAAAACTGAACATTTTACAGATTGCAGAAGGGAAGGCCTCCTGCTGTAAGAAATACAGTCCATGGTCAACAATTAATACAGCCGAAAGTATATACGTATCTGAGTCTCAAAGAGTAGAAAGCTATATGAGATAAAACAAGAGATATAGAATTCCTGAGAACTAATCAAACATCAAACTTGTGGGTCAGCTACAGGGATAAAGAGGCTTCCTCCTTCCTGACACCCCTAAAGGGATCTGACTGTGTCAGAAGAGGAAGAGAGACCCACACAACCCCCCAGCAGTTCCCAAACTGGCAAAAACTAATATTTAATAGGTTAGAGGCTCTCCTAGCGTGAGCTAGGCTTACAAGTAGTAGATGCTGATTAAAAACATTCACATGTAGTTATCAAAGACAGTAAGAAAGACAGATAGAGGAGAATAAGGAAAGGAAAAAGGAAGACCGAAGAGAAGGGAAGGGGGAAAATCTTCAGAAGGATAAGGGTGAGTGGTGGGGAAATCGAAGATGGTGGTCAGGAATATTTTCGGTTATGTGGTCAAGAGGAAGAGCGAGCTTGAACTCCCGGTATGAGGGAAACTCACACATATCGGGCCCAAGGCTCCCAAACTTTTTGGAATCTAGTTGAGGTGTTCGTCAAGATACTGGAAAGTTTTTCCTGGGACATGATCCAAGATATCTTCTTCTTGATCGCATGAAATTAGGGCATTGGTTGTTTCCATGCTGTAGCAATTGAGATTTTAGTGCCTAAGAAGATGAAGTGGATCGATTTCTGAGCTGCTTTGGGTAGGTTAGGGATTTGAGAATTGAGTAGAGCTACCTCTGGAGATCCAGGGAACTGGCAATCCGTCACCTTGTATATCATGATGAAGATTTTTCTCCAAAAGGAGCGAATCTTCGGACATTCCCACCAAATGTGGGCCATAGATCCCAAATGCTGGCATCCCCTGAAGCACAGTTGGTTCGCTGTCGGGTAGATAGTGGCCAGTTTGGTAGGGGTAAGATACCACCTGGTTATTAGTTTAACACTGGCCTCCATGAGGGATGTATTCTGAATTCCCTGGAAGGATCTGGAGAGAGCAGCTTGCCAGGTCTCCAGACTTTGGTTGAGTTGGAAGTCCGCCTCCCAAGCTTTCATGTAGGAGGTCTTATCCGTTGGACAAGTGAAGTATGAGTATATTACCGAGATGCCTCCCCTCTGTTTCATAGCTTGTCTGCACCACAACTCATATCCAGTAAATTTGGGCGGAAGAGGTTTTTCCTTCCAAATCGAGTGAAGAAAATGGGAGATCTGGTGGAAGCGAAACCTTTCAGGGCCAGGGATATCAAGGTGTTGAGTACAGTAATGAAGAGTAAGCAGACCCCTGGAAGTGAAATAGTGCCCTATCTGGTATAGCCCCTTATCAAGCCACCATTTAAAGGCTGAGATGTCTAGACCGGGAGGGAAATCGGGGTTGTGGAAGAGGTGTGCTAGAGGGCGACCCGCAGAAACCAGAGTCGGTAGTAGGTGGAGGGTGTCCCACAGTGAACACGAGTGGGAAAGAGTGGGTGAAAGAATGGGGGGCCTAGTTTTAGGGGGGCACCATAATAAAAAATCCAAAGTGAAAGTGGGGGTGGCCTGATGTTCTATAGCTATCCCGACCGGTTTTTCATATCTGGAATATATTGTGGATAGCTGGGCTAGTCGAGCTGCTAAATAGTATTTATGTAAGTTTGGGAGTCCCAACGTCTATGAAGGAAGAGTGTGTTTTGTGGGATGCGATAGCCATTTTTACCCCATATGTATTTCAGGATATTACTTTGGAGTGAACGTAGGTGATCTTTTCTGACAGGGATAGGAAGTCTGTGGAAAAAGTAGAGAATTTTGGGAAGAAGGGTCATTTTTACGGAATTGATCCGGCCAAGCCAGGATAATTCATGTTTGGATCATAGTTTAAGATCAGCCTCCAGTTTCCTGAAGAGTTTGGGGTAATTGTGTGCGTAAAGGGCTTTTGACTTGGCTGTCAATGAGATGCCTAGATAACTAATGGAGGTGTCGCTCCATTTAAATGGAAAAGAATGTTGGAGGGAGGAAACAATGTGGGGAGGAAGGGATATATTGAGAGCATGGGATTTAGAGAAATTGACTTGGAGCCCCGAGATTTTGGCAAAGTCATCCAGTACTCAGCAGAGGTTGGGGAGTGTAGTGACCGGAGAAGTCAGGAAAAGGAGGATGTTGTCGGCAAAAAGCCTGCATTTATGCGTTTGGTCACCACATTTCACTCCTTTAATATCAGGATTATGGCGTACAGCGATCGCAAGGGTTTCAATGACTATAGCGAAAATGAGGGGGGATAGAGGACACCCTTGTCTGGTGCCCCTTGTATTGGCTTTGTATGGGTTGTGAGTAATATCCTTGGAGGCGTATAAGGGCCTTAGGTTGAGAGTAGAGCGCATGAAGAAGACCAAGGAAGCGAGCCCCAAATCTCCACTTTTCAAAAAGATGGAAGATGTATTGCCAGGAGACCGTATCAAAGGCCTTCTGAATGTCTAGGGATAGGAGAAAGACAGATTGTTTAAGTCCCCCCTCCCAGTTAGATTGTAAGATCGAGATGATATATATTGCCCGTCTGATTTGTTCAGGTCTCTGCCTTCCGGGTATGAACCCGACTTGATCTTTTTGGACGTACTGGCCGATGAAGGATGCAAGCCTATTGGCCATTATTTTGGTGAGAATTTTTAAATCATTGTTTAGGAGTGAGATTGGCCTGTAATTACTGACATCTTCCAAGTTTTTGTCAGGTTTGGGCAAGACTGTGATGAAAGCTGTGTTGAGGTGGGAATCTAGGGGGTCACCATTGTTTTAAAGTTGCAAAAGCGAGTTAAGTGGGGAGCTAGGGTTTTCGAGAATGCTTTTTTTTTTTATCGATAATCCATCCCATCAGGTCGCGGAGCAGATCCCTTTTTGAGGTCTTTAATGACCTCCAAGACCTCTTTTACCATTATGGGTGTTTCCATCTTTTGTTTATGGGTATCAGACAGTGATGGTATTGGGAGGCCCTCCAGGAACTGAGGGATGTGATTAGCGTTGGGATTAGTTGGACTGCTATATAAAGAGGAGTAAAAAAAATGAAAAACACCAAGGACTTTTATCGGATTGGTCGTGGGTGGTTGTCCCGAGACCCTGATTTTGGGCAAAGCATTGAGTCTGACTCTGGGAGATAGTCTAGTGGCTAAAAGAGGGCCTCTTTTGTTCGCCTGAGTGTAAAATTTATGTCCGGTCCAGCGGATAGATTTTTCGGCTTTGGTGGTTAGGGCTAGGTTGAGTTCTAATCTGGCCTTGTCAAAAAGGTCGGTGGGAACCTTTTTATGTAAAGCCTTAAGTGTGGAGTATTCCTTGTCTATCTTGGAAATGTCTGCTTGCCTTTCCCGTTTGATGCGTGAGGCGACCTGGATGAGCTTGCCCCTAATGAAAGCTTTGTGCGCAGCCCAAAGCGTTTCTGGGGAAATATCCTCCGTTGCATTAAGAGTAAAGTACTCTTGTAAGGCCTTTTCAATTTCTAAAACTCTAGTAGGATCTGAAAGCAATGACTCATTAAGTCTCCAGTGTCGATGGGACCACCCATAGTCTTTGTGAGGATTGTCATAATTACAAGGGAATGGTCAGAAACGACTGTGTCTTTGATATATGCTCTAGAGACATAAGGAAAGAGAGGTAGAGGGTTAGTATATGGTCGATCCTCGCATATGAATGGTGAGGTGGGGGGAAGTGGGTTGATTTCCCTCCATACGTCAGCAAGTCCATATGCGTGTAACAATTTAGCTATTCTAAGACTTTCTTTAGTAGGGCGCGTTAGTCGAGACTATAGGGGTTTTGATTTGTCTAGGCCCTGATCGAAGGCCACATTGGAGTCACCTCCAAAAATGACCTTCCCTTCTAGATGTGGGGTAAGGGTGCGCAGGGGACATGTATCAATGCAAAAAAACTTTTAAAAACTTCAGTTTTTTCGGGAGCAGTGATTTTAATAATGCTTAAAGTGAACCAATAAAAGTGTAATATTCCTTTCAATTTTGTACCTGGGGGTGTGTATTGTATGCCTGTAAAGGGGTGCATGTTTCCAGGGCTTAGAACTGTCCCTGCACAAAGTGTAATTTCTGCAGGAAAAAAAGTCATTTAAAAGCACTCAGCTACATCAGAGGGGGGTGGGGTCACCCGTACATTACTGGGGAAGCCCAGCTTTTCCCTTGCGTCAGAAGGGTCTAGTATGGCTATTTAGGGGGAACCCCACGTCATTTTTTTATTCATTTGACCCAGGGTTCCCCTTAATATCCATACCAGACCTGAAGGGCCTGGTAATTGAATTTGGGGGGGGGGACCCCACACATATTTTTTTTTTTTTATCAATGACTTTCAATGACTGTTCTCTGTATTACGGGAGCCGACAATTCATTATAGCCACGAGTGATTTTAAATAGCTTTTTTTCCTGCAAAAATTACACTTTGTGCAGGGACAGTTCTAAGCATGGGAAACATGTGCCCCTTTACAGGCATACTATACACACCCCCAGGTACAAATTTAAAGGAATATTACACTTTTATTGTTTCACTTTAAGCATTATTAAAATCACTGCTCCCGAAAAAACTGCAGTTTTTAAAAGTTTTTTTTGCATTGATACATGTCCCCTGGGGCAGGACCCGGGTCCCCAAACACTTTTTATGACAATAACTTGCATATAAGCCTTTAAAATTAGCACTTTTGATTTTGAACGTTCGAGTCCGATAGACTTTAATAGGGTTCTAAAGTTCACATGAACTTTAGGTCTGTTCGCAGGTTCTGGTGCGAACCGAACAGGGGGGTGTTAGGCTCATCCCTACCGACAATTCATTATAGAGAAAGATGAGTGTGGTTGGGACTTTGTATGAGCCGTGACCATCCAGTACACAGGACTCCATCCCTAATAATTTGAGGGCAGAAGGGGGCAGTGGGACTTTATATGAAACAAGATACTTAGGGTATATTACTCCAATCAATAAATTAAAATAAATTCCTATTTTATTGGGAACACATCACAGAGTAGTACAGTGGATATATTAACAAATGGTAATAGGCACAATTATACAGTATAACACAGCATGATGTAAAATGGTAGTAAGCAAAAATATACAGTATGATACAGTATGATATCACAATAAAATTAATAATACGATAATATTGCTACGCATGGTACAGTAACCAAAAAGCCCACAGTACATTCAATAGTGTGTGTATCAAAATAACCAATAAAATGGATAGTTGATTGAGGTAGGTTAAACCCATAATAATGTCCTGGCTATAGAGACATGGCATCCAATGACAAGAAGTTCAGAAAGCTCGACGCGTTTCGTGGAATATCTCCACTCATCAGGAGCGGCTGTATATTGAAAACACCTGTGATAGATGATATATTAATCAATCGTGATTAATTATACACATAAACAAGAGGGGGAGCATAATGATGGTCCTAGCCACTCTTACCTATGGATGACAAGTAAAATATATAATGTAGTAGATGGTACTGGTAGTATAGATCAGAGACACTGGGAGGTATATGTAAACATCCCCCCGGGAGCTGAGGTGACATCCAGGGTAGGTGACCGGGCCATAGAAATGGATAGAGTGGAAATTAATTGAGGCAGGACCTGCTTTGCCAAAGCAGCGGGGATAGGCACAGGAGGCTGGTGAAAAAACGAAAATTGGATTATTGTAAGTGAAGAGGTGAGTTGGCTAGGTGTGGAAAAAAGAAAAGGAAGAAGGAAAAGAATAAGACATAGTGATAGAAAAAACTATAAAAGAACCAATGTCACCACTCCCCAGAAGTGCAAGAGTGTCCATCATGTGCAATAGAGTGAGGTGACAAAAAATAGAAAACAAACCACTGTTAGATAGTCAAAGAAAGCCTGGAGCAGAGTTGGTTGTTACCTGCAACTGCACAGGGAAGTGTATGGTAAATAAGTGAAAGAATGGTGAGGGCAGGTAAGGCCGAAGATCATACTGAAAATTAGATAGTGTTGAGAAGGGACCCGTAACGACACCGAGGATGTGCACCAACGTCACGCAAGCCCTGCTCAGAGGGAAGGGCAGCCACGTCTGAGCGACTAGCGCTCATATAGAGGAGTCCAGCGTCCCTCATGTTGGGGCGTGATTGGAATAACACACACGTCAGACGTGCGGCGTCAAAGACATGACGCCGAGCGCGAAGGCGTGTGGGTGTGGCGTCGACGTGTAGCGACAGAAGGCCACCGCCCCCATGATCAGAAAACCCGGGGGTGGGGATAGCCTCGGTGCACGTCGCAACTCCCGGGGAGGAATGGATATACCCCCCATACTAGATAGCCTTAATGATATAAGCAGGAATGTTTAACAATAAAAATAAAGCATGTACATATATTAACTAGATTGGATGGCCTGCTCATAAATAGCCAGAGGGTAGTGAAGAATAAAAAGTACAATGTTTCCATCCCTAGTTCATTTGGAAAGATGAGTGTGGTTGGGACTTTGTATGAGCCGTGACCATCCAGTACACAGGACTCCATCCCTAATAATTTTAGGGCAATTCATTATAGCCGTGAGTGCTTTTATTTATTTTTTTACAAACCATTTTTATTATGTGAAAGATCAAGGTGTAATACAGTTACAATGATGGTACAGGTATATATACAAATATTTTAGACAGTGAATGTAGTACAGAAAGAGGAGAAGGGTTATGGTTGGTCAGGTAAAAAAATAATTATACAGTGTTATAATCAGGTCAATCCAGAGAATTGTAGTGGAGGGAACAAATAAATAATAACAATTGCGTATATGTTTAGGAGGGGAGGCGAAGAGAACAAGAAAAGAGAATAAAACCAAGATTCAATCCTTTCTCTTTTCTCTCCCCTTCATTTTCCTTCCTTTTCTCCTCCTCCCCTCTCACCTCTCTACGACGCTTCCATCCACCCCACCTAAGTCGAAGAGATGGTGTCCCAGAGAATCCATTTTTTTTGATGAGGGGCATTGAATCGTATAAGGTGTGGTGAATTCTCTCAGAAAGTTTTATGTTAGTCATGCAGTTGAGAATTTGTGGCCAAGGTACCGTGGTGGAGCGCCAATTAAAGGCTATGGCTCAATGAATAGAGCTGAGGAATGTATGGATTAGTCTTCTGTTACTCTTTGGAATATCTTGTATAGGGAAGAATAGAAGACATATTTGGGGTGTAAGAGAAATCTTTCTACCGGATATTTTTTCTATGATTGTACTGACCTTAAGCCAAGTGTTCTTTATGTGGGGACAGTCCCAGAAGATATGTAATAGTGTTCCCTGAGAGGGACAACCCCTATAGCAGAGTGGGGATAGTGAGGGATAAAATGCAATTTGATGGCTGATTCTCTGATCGAAGTTGTTTTGGTACATTTATGAAGATTTGTAAAGATAGTATCCCATTGCTCAAGAGGAAATGAGGTATTTAAATCTAATTCCCATTGTAGCATGGGGTGTGTTTTCTCAGGCATATCAGTCTCATTTAAATATTTATATATTCTGAAGATTAAAGGCCTATCTCGAGGGGGGGGGATACAAATTTGTTCAAATTGAGTATATGGGGGGTGGAGTGTAAGTGATTGATATGTCTGATAGAATTGTCTTATATCTGTATAGTTCTCTAGTTCGGTAGATGGGAAATCATATTTTGTTTGTAGACTAGTAAAGGTGAGGAATGAATTATTGTGGGAGAGAGATTTTAAATGTGTTAGGTTATGTAACTTCCAGTTGGATAGAAAGTTTTGATCTTGAGCTCTATCTGGGGGGGGGGGAACGAGGGTCCAAGCCAGGGGGGAGTGTCAGAGAATAGCTTGAATTTAGTGACTTGTCTGTTTCATAGTTGAAGGGTGTGAGTGATGATAAGGTTTAAGGGTCTTAATTTTTGTGGTGGGATAGTCTTAGACCAAAGGAGCCCTTGTAGGTTGTAGGGTAGGATAGATTCTTCCTCAAAACGAAACCATGGGATTTGGAGTGAGGGGGCATACCATTGGGCTAATTGGGTGAATCTGGTCGATAGATAATAAAGCCAAAGATTGGGAATGCTGAGGCCTCCTTTTATTTGGGGTCTGAACATAAGAGAATAGCTAAATCTGGGTTCCTTGTTTAGCCAATGTTTTTTGAGGTAGAATAAGAGGAAGGGCTCTAAAGAAAAATAAAAGTTTAGGTAATATCATATATTTTACGGCCACTATTCTGCCCGAGAATGAAATCTTGTATGATGACCAGAGTTTAAGTAAATTTTTAATACTGTTAAATAAGGGAGGGTAGTTTGTTTGGTATAATGTTTTATATGACGGTGTAATCTGAATACCTAGATATCTAAACAAATCCGCGTCCAAATAAATGAGAATTTGTCTTTAAGTGAAGATATTAACCGCTTCAATACAGGGCTTTTAAACACCCTTCCTTACCAGAGCACTTTTTGCGATTCGGCACTGCGTCGCTTTAACTAACAATTGCGCGGTCGTGCGACGTTACACCCAAACAAAATTGACGTCCTTTTTTTCCCACAAATAGAGCTTTCTTTTGGTGGTATTTGATCGCCCCTGCGGTTTTTATTTTTTGCGCTATGAACAAAAGAAGAGCGACAATTTTGAAAAAAAACACAATATTTTTTACTTTTTGCTATAATAAATATCCCATTTTTTTTAAAAAAAACTATTTTTTTCCTCAGTTTAGGCCGATACGTATTCTTCTACATATTTTTGGTAAAAAAAATCGCAATAAGCGTATATTGATCGGTTTGCGCAAAAGTTATAGCGTCTACAAAATAGGGGATAGATTTATTGAATTTTTTTTTTTTTTTTTACTAGTAATGGCGGGGATCTGCGATTTTTTTTCGTGACTGCGACATTGCGGCGGACACTTCGGACACTTTTGACACATTTTTGGAACCATTCACATTTACACAGCGATCGTTGCTATAAAATTGCAGTGATTACTGTGTAAATGTGACTGGCAGGGAAGGGGTTAACACTAGAGGGCACTGGAGGGGTTAATGTGTTCCCTAATAGACGTGATTCTAACTGTAGGGGGAGGGGACTTAAGGGGAGGAGACCGATCATGTGTTCCTCCGTACTGGGATCACATGATCGGTCTCCTCTGCACTGACAGGACGTGGAGCTGTGTGTTTACACACACAGCTCCACGTTCCCGCCCGGTCCCGTTGTTTTAACGGGCAATCGCGGGTGCCCGGCGGACATCGCGGCCGCCGGGCACTCGCACCGGGTCCCGAGCGATGCCGCGGGCGCGCGCGCGCGCCGCCGGCGGCGCGCGCGCGTCCCCCAGGCGGCCGGGAATCCGAGGACGTCATATGACGCCCACCCAGGATGGTAGATCCACCTTGTGGGCGTCATATGACAGCGGGCAGTGTTGAAGTGGTTAAGGCTGGGGAAATATTGATTGGTAAAGCTGAGCACTTAGATAGATTTACGCCCAGACATGTCAGGTCATGGAAGATGTCAAGTTAGATTGGGTAGGGAGATGAGAGGGTCAGTTATAAATAGAAGCACGTCATCTGCATAAAGACTCAGTTTGTATTCTTTGGATCCTTTAAGATATCCTTTAATGTCAAGTGTTGTTCCTAATAGCGCAGGCGAGGGTCTCTATCGCTAGGGCGAAAAGTAGAGGGGAGAGGGGGCAACCCTGTCTGGTACCTTTGGTCAGGGGGAAGAAGTCAGAGTTGTTGCCTGGGAGTTTGATACGTGTTTGTGGGTTGTGATAGAGAGCCTTAAAGCCATGTAAGAAATCATTGTTAATGCCATATTTGGGGAGTAGGGTGTCAAGATATGACCAGGAAACGCTATCAAAACTTTGTGTATATCAAGGCTAAGTAGTAATGTGGATTTGGAATGTATGTTGGAGTATTGAATGATATTTGAGGTCAGTCTTATATTGTCTGTTATTTGTCTGTTAGGAATTAAGCCTGTTTGGTCAGGATCAACTAATGGGGAGATAACAGCGGATAATCTGTCTGCCAAATATTTTTAAGTCATTGACAATAACCGATATTGGGCGGTAGTTTTGAGGGGTGGAGTGGTCTTTATTTGGTTTGGTAAGAAGGAACATGTTAGCTAAAAGCATTTCAGATGGGAAATGGCCGCCTTGTAAGATATTATAGTATAATTTAGTGAGGTGTGGGGTATTAGTAGAGGCTAATTTTTTATAGTACGATGTGGAATAACCGTCTGGGCCTGGAGCTGTGGATATCCTTAGTGTTCCAATGATTCTGTTAACTTCTATGTCAGTACAAGGAGCATTGAGAGATTCGATTTGTTCTCTAGAGAGAGTGGGTAATGTAATGTCGTTGAGCCAGTCTAGGGAGGATTGTTTGGGAGAGGATTGTGGTGCGGAAAGAAGATTTGTATAGAAGTCTAAGAACAGTTTCATGACTTCTTTGGGATGGGACACTGTATTTCCAGATGGGTTCCTTAATTTGTATGTGTAAGGTGGTTTCGTGGATTGATTTAGTTTTCTAGCGAACATGGTGCAATATGAATTGCTGTTGAGTAAAAATCTAGCTTTAGACCATCTGAGGACTTTTTCGGTGTCAGATGTTAATATTGTGTCTAAGGTCTTCTCTTGAATTTGTTTAACCTCCCTAGCGGTAATCCCGAGTCTGGCTCGGGTCCAGTTTTTTCTGCTGGGAGCGGTAACCCCGAGCCAGACTCGGGCTTGCGTGCAGGATGCAGGGGGGAAGTTACTTACCTTCTCCCCTGGATCCTGCGATGTCTCCCCTCTGTGTGAGCGAGCCGTCTGCTCGCTCGATTCACACAGTGCCCGAGTGCCGCCGATCTCCGTTCCCTGTGACGTTACGACGCACGGGAGCGGAGATCGGCGCCAAATTTAAAAAAGTTTAAAAACACAACACACATACAGTACTGTAATCTTACAGATTACAGTACTGTATACAAAAAATACACACCCCCTTTGTCCCTAGTGGTCTGCCCAGTGCCCTGCATGTCATTTTATATAATAAAAAGATTTTTTTTCTGCCTGGAAACTGGAGATTGTCCATAGCAACCAAAAAGTGGTTTTAGACCAGCTAGAAAACACTGATGATAAATTGTGATTTAAATTTTTTATCGAACAATAAATTTAATGACAGCGACTATTCTGCAACTGAGCAAATTTCAGTGTTTTTGATTTTATTACATTATTGAATAATTTTTATATATATTTTTATTATATTATAATTTATTATTTTGTGTTTCAAACTTTATCATACCCGGGATGTCTACTAGACTCTGGTTCGGACAGATTTAAGTGAGTTATTCATAAGAATTGCATGCCTACAATATAAAAACGCCAAATTTCCATGCAAAATAATTGTACCGCTTTCAGCACAAAATTCCAGCCAGAATCATACTGCCAGGGAGGTTAAGAAGGTCACTAGATGGGTTTTGGTTGTTTCTATGATATAAATGGTCTAGATCTTTTGTGAGGGACCTAATGTCTGCGAGTTTGGATTTGTTTTTGATTGAGGCGATATTTATCAGGTGGCCTCTCATTACAGCCTTATGCGCCATCCATATATTTGTAGGAGACATGTCTGGTGTTACGTTATGTGCAAAGTATTGCTCAGATTGGTGAAATAGAATTTGTTGGTTGCTGGATGGATCTGTGAGCAATGAATCATTAATTTGCCATGAGTGTGTTGTATTAGCTAGACCTACGCATGAAGTGTTAAAGTAGACTATGTGGTGATCAGACCAAGGGCATGCATGGATATCTGCCTTAGAGGAGTTGGCAAGTAAGATTGGGGTGCAAAAAATGTAATCGAGTCGGGCGAAGCTGTTGTGCGGGTGGGAATAGAATGTGTAGGATTTGATGCCTATGTTGTGGGCTCTCCAAGTATCTACTAATTGAAGATGATAAAGTGATCTGTTCAAAGATTTGGGGAAGGCTTTAAAGGATGGGACAACTTTACTTCTATTCAGAGCCGAATGAGCCGCTAAATTGAAGTCTCCACCCACTATTAGATGCGTGGATTGATAATTGTCTAGAGTATCAAAAAATTTGTTGAAAAAGTTTGACTCGGCATCATTTGGAGCATATATAGAGGCAATAGTGACAGAACGTCCTTTAACTGAGCCTTTCAAACTCAAATAGCGACTGTCTGGGTCTTTAAAGACCTTTACCTCAAAAACTACTGAGTTCCTAATAAAGATAGCGCCACCCCTAGCTTTGTGTTATGAGTAGTGCAATAATATTGGCTGAAACTTTTGTCAAAAAATTTAGGGTGTTTGTCTGTTGCAAAGTGGGTTTCTTGCATTAAAATGATATGACCCAATCTTTTGTAGTGGCGAAAAGCTTTCTTTCTCTTGTGTGGTGAATTAATGCCCTGGGCATTGTGAGAAATCACCCTGAGACCCACTGTGGTGGTGTTAAAAAGCAATGATGGTTATGAGGGAGTGGTAATGGGTCACAAGGCCCAGGGCAGGGCACATGGCTGAGTCAGTATGGTATTAGTAAAATGGTTAACACCATTAACATTAAAAATAAAAGATTACCTGAAGTGGAGAAAAATCTGGTGATCACTGTGTTGCCGTCTGTATTTTCAAAAATACAATATATCAAAATATACATCAACTTCTTGCATAAGTAATTTCTAGTTAACCTTTCTGTATCAAATAACCTATTGTACCTATACTTGTGAACATAGAAAAATAGGGTACCTGAACTGTAGAACCCTAGAAGTAATGAAGTTCTAGAAAGTAACAGGGCTGTATTACATAACAACGCACCATCACAGTGCCTAATATATAAAAGAGTATATTTGTTTTACCTTTTCAAAATGATGTAAAAATAGAGTATCTTAGTGTAATTATAAGAAATAATATTAATAGTTCGGGGGTCAGTGTGAGAAGCACTATCTGACCAAAAATAATATTGTTGTAGACAATACTGTCCATTACTCACAAATGGAGCGTTCACCATTAAAACAATGGATAGCAGGATCATACGTAGAAGTGTGACTACCAGTCTAACCATGCTTTAGGCATCCTTTGTGAGTTGGGGAACAAACTAGCAAAGGCGGGGGAGATCAGCCTCAGCGAGGATTCTATAAACAAAAATATGAGAGCATGCTGTGACATATGATAAAAAATAATTTTGTAGAGAGGGGAAAAAAATACAAAATAAATTTATAAAAATAAAACCCACATGAATAAGAAAAAGGGAAAAAAAGTTAGGTGTATATGTTTGCATAGGATCACTATGGAACTATGATATAACAACCTAATACCTTTAATGTGGATATGTGTCCCTCGCGCTACTTGGAGTATATATAGTAGTCAAAGTAAATAAATAAGTGGTGCTCTGCTGCAAAATGTGGTGTGTTCACAAATACACAAAATAATAATATATATAAAAGAATTTCGCGCAATATATAGCTAAAATTAAGGTGCAATAAGGAATACTCCAATAGTAGTAACACTACTACTGGTAAAGTATAATAAATGATACAGTACTAATAAACATCAATGTCTACATACAGTAGTACATAAAGTGACGGGTGCATATGTGCAAAACCATTAAAGGTACCATATAAAGTGCTGTGAGATACAAATAAAAATAAATTCAAACAATCAAATAAATTCAAACAATCACAGTGCATTCAAGTGCTATGCAATTAAAGTGCTGTGCCATTAAATGGTTAATAAGAAGCGTCAAATAATGGATGAGTAATCAATGACAGGTGAATGGTTATCAGATGCTAGTGGAAAAAGTATTAAACAAATAAATAAAATAAACAATAAATAAATAAATTAAATATATATAGTCCCAGGTTGGATAAAATATATATGAATGAGCAGTGTCCAAGTTAATCCATCCGGTCCTGATAGTGTATTTAGTCAGGTACCGTATTCGCTTTAGTTAAGCAGTAATTAAATATTCCATTCATTCAGGTTATCAGCATTAACTGCATGATATAATTATTAAATCCTGTATGTTTTCTGCAGCGGGTACTTGGTCCTGATTTTCATAAAATTCAATCCAATCACTAGTCTCTCAAAACTCTCACCTCAAATTTGAAAGATTGTAGCTTTTCGGGCATATCCTATAGCCCCATGGATTGTGGATACAAGTTGTTCAGCATAAAGCTGGTAAGAGTAAAAAACTTCTCCTTTAAGAGCGTTTAAAATCTTGATTCCTGCAGTGCTCAGTGTCAAAGCAAGACAAAGGGCAAAGAAACAAGAAAGGGAAGCCTCCACTAGTGTAGTATCTTGGTTAAATATGGGCAAGTTTATTTAGGTACAGTGGGTGGACTCTTACATTAAAATCAAGGTTTAAAAGCAAAAAACGGCATAGACATATATAGAAGTAAATAACTCCTAGGCGTTCTCAGCGCCTTCTCACGTCTCACGTCTCCTCTGCCTGCGGCCACTCCCTACGCGTTACGACACGTCACGTGTCTTCATCTGGGGAACCGGATTGGCTAATTGGGCTTTGTTTATATTACGTATAACCGGAAGTTGGTATTCGGCCATCTTGGTTGTGGTCAAGTATCTACTAGGCGGCGGCCATTTTACCGGTGGTTTAGTTATTAGGGCGGATATGTTTTTAAACGGTGCGTTCCACCTCTGCGTTCCACCGTTATGGCAGCCATTATCCTGTAGATTTGTGGATTGTTAAAACGAGTATGTTTTCAACAATGCGTTCCACCTCTGCGTTCCACCATTATAGTGGCCATTATCTTAGAGATAAGTTGGTGGTTGAAATTACCTACCGGGAATGTTGTAGTGTAATGTTATTACGTCCCGGGACTCGGTAGTGTCATGGTCATATTATACTGTCCCCACCTGGGTGGAGTATATATGTTAATAGAGGCCACGTATGTTCCATGTATGTAATAATACACCTCTAAACTGCATATAAGTTACTTCTAGTGGTGGTGTGCTTATTAAATAGCCATGAATAGACCTTAAAGAAAATAATTGTTATAAATAGGTTAATAGTGTTTGAAATGGATAATATCCTATATGTAAATGTTCTATTTAGTCCCAGTAGATACTGATATTCCTAAAATTGGGCTGGATAATATCCTGTATATAGAGGGTCTATTTATAACCAATACTTGGATAATGATATTGCCATGTCATCGGACATAGTGTGGATACTACAAATGCCAAAGTTATGGTACAGTAAAAATATATAAATAATTAAGAATATTAATAAAATCTATGGTACATAGAAGATGTGTGATATTCTACCAGATGTACCCTAAGTACATATGTAGAATAATAACTAGATATAATGTCTAGGATGTTAGAGTGAGAGAAAGCCTTGAGGTACCTTCAATTAAAAATGTAATACATATAAAAACAATCCATCATATTTGATCAATGTATATAGTGAAGCATACACAAAACATAGATCGGCCTCTCTATAGGCTATATGTATATATAAAATGTTATGATGGATCGTGCAATAAAATGGGTAAAATATAAGTGCTATAGTGGGTTTATGTGGAGGCATGTTTTTAGGATGTTATTTCATCCACTGACTTCTTATATGTATTCGTGTGGGCATATGAATACTAGCTCCTTCTTTCAGAATACTTGTTCCAGAGTTGTTCAGAAGTTGCTTAAAAAACAGTTCAGATCGAACTCGACATTGAGTCCTCCAGGGGTGAGAGTACGCATGGTGTGAATCCATCTCGATTCTTTTTGGCTGATTGTTCGTATTTTGTGACTGCCTCTCCATGCTTTGTTATATTTCTCTATTCCCCAGAATTGCAGGGAAGATGGGTCTTTATTGTGTTTTAAAGCAAAGTGTTTTGACACGTTATGTTTAGGGAACCCGCGTCTGATATTTCGCACATGTTCCTCTATTCTTACTTTTAGTGCCCTTTTTGTTCTTCCCACATATTGTAGATTGCAACTGCATTGTAGTACATACACAACTCCCTCTGTATTACATCCTATAAAATCTCTTATTTTGTGGGTTTGTCCCGTATTGGTGGCTGTAAAGTCCATTCTCTTCTTTTGGGGTTTTTGTGTATGTCTACAGGCATAACAGTTGCGACAAGGATAGAATCCCTTCCCTGAAAAAAATGTAAAAGTTGGTTTTGGTGGCGGTTCTACTACCGATTTTACTACTAGGTCCCTGATAGTGGGGGCTCTAGTATAAATTATATTTGGTTTCTGTGGTAGTATAGTTTTTAAATCCTTATCCCTCTTCAAGATGTGCCAATGCCTCTCTATTAGCTTGGCTACATCTTTATGCTGTATATTGTAGTCCAGGATCAGACAGGGTGCCTCATTTTGGTAACTTTTTTTTGGTTTATTCTGAAGCATAATTGTTCTGTCCATTTTACTTACATCCTGTATTTGTTTCTCTATCCATTGTTCGTCGTATCCTTTTGTTTTAAATCTTTCTCCTATTTGTTTTGCCTGGATTTGATAGTCTTCTTCTTTCGTACAATTGCGTTTTAGTCTTATTAGTTGCCCCTTTGGTATGTTGTATAACCATGGTTTGTGGTGGCAACTATTAAGGGAGAGGTAGCTATTGGTGTCTACATTTTTGAAGAACGTTTTAGTTACTATTTTATTTCCTTCCAGACTGATTTTCAGATCCAGAAAGTCCACCTCTTTTTCATCAATTTTCCATACCAGTTTAATATTATTTTCATTTTCGTTTAATTGCGTGAGAAATAATTCTAACGCATTTCTGTCTCCGTTCCATACGATAATTACATCATCGATGTATCTTTTATACAAAGTGAGTTCTGCTGGGGTATCCTTATATATTGTTTCTTCTTCCCATTGGGCCATGAATGCGTTTGCCACTCCCGGGGCAAATTTGGCACCCATGGCAATGCCTATGGCCTGCTTGTAGTAAGTCTGGTTGTGCCAAAAGTAGTTGTACTTGAGGCAGAAATCCAGACATTTGATGAGGTATTTTCTTTGTTTACATATATAATTACTGTAATTCCTCAATAGCCATTTGGTAGCTGAACATGCATTGTGGTGTTGTACTATCGTGTATAACGATGTGACATCTGCTGTCGCTAGTATGGTCCTCCCCTCCAATACTGGTGTTGTCTCTAGGAGTTGTAATATATGCTTGGTATCTTTGAGGTAGGCTTTCGTCTGTTGTACCGCTGGTTGGATGTATCGATCTATATACTGCCCCATTCGCGACGTTAGGGAATCTATCCCATTAACGATTGGTCTTCCTGGGGGGTTTTCTTTACACTTATGTATTTTGGGCACAGTATATATTATGGGTATCCTACAAGTTTCCGGTATAAGATATTTGGATTCTTTAGTGTTAAGGATCTCTTTCTTTATTCCTAATTTCACCAGTAATTCCAATTCTTTTTTATATTTTGTAGTCGGATTACCCAATAATTTGATATACGTTACTTCATCATTAAGTTGTCTATTCAGTTCATTCTGGTATTGTTCTTTAGACTGTAGTACTATTGCTCCTCCCTTGTCAGCCGGTCTGATGACTAGATCTTTTCTCTCCGCTAATTGTTTGATTCCCTTTTTGATGTGTATAGGATCAGATATATTCTTAAGTTTCAGAGACTCCAGGTCTTGTAAAACCAGATTTTTAAACACTTCTATGTGTTGATTATTCGATACTTGCGGGTTATACACCGAGTTGTTGCGTAACGTACTATGTATCACCGTGGGAGATGTATTTCTTTCCTCATTTTGGGGTCTCCATGGTTTATTCATGATACATTTTTTGATATTGATTTTTCTAATATATTTTTGTATTCCTATGTACATATTAAATTTATTTAGGTTTTTGATCGGGGCATGCTTCAAGCCCTTATCTAATACCGCTAACTCTTCTGTTGTAATGGATATGTTGCTAAGGTTGACTACATTTTCTCCAACTATTCTCTTTTTCGTTTGGATTCTCTTTCCCGCTCGTTGTCCTCTCTTCGTTCTGGGCTGTTTCTGTGTCCTTCTTGTGGGCGTCTCTGTTCTGGACTGTTTCTGTATTCTTCTTGTGGGCGTCTCCTTGGTGAGTGGTTTGGTTCGTAAATTTGTCTCCGAGGAGAGTATTCTCTCCTCTCCCGATCTAAAAAAGGTCGCTGTGTGTTGTATTCATATTGATTCCCATAATTATATTGGTTATCATGTTGTTCATGGTAATCTCTTAAAGTGTCATATCTATTGTATGTGGGTATTGGTGCTCTTCCATATCCTCCATAGTTCTCATATTGGTGAGGTGGCCCTCTATATTCCCGTTGGTTTCTCTCATTGTGATTCCAGTTATTAGAAGGTTTTTTAAAAGGTTTTTTAAAAGGTTTTTTTCCTTTTTTCTTTGGCGTTTGTTGTCCATATCCGTTATTGGGTCTTTGGTTATTTTGTGATCTTGGTGTTTCAGGATATCTATCTCTTTCGTCCCATCTTGGTGGGTTATATGTGTGTGAGGTTGTTGGATCCTGAATTCTAACCTCCTTTTCCGGTGTCGAGTACGTTGAGGCCGGTAGTGTCTGTTCTATTTTTGTCTGCCATTTGAACACTTGATCAGTTTTATAGTCTGTTGTATCTCTTATGTATTTTTTCATCTTTCTCTGCTGTGCTTCCAAATCTTTGGTGATTAGGTCCGGTTATACGTAATATAAACAAAGCCCAATTAGCCAATCCGGTTCCCCAGATGAAGACACGTGACGTGTCGTAACGCGTAGGGAGTGGCCGCAGGCAGAGGAGACGTGAGACGTGAGAAGGCGCTGAGAACGCCTAGGAGTTATTTACTTCTATATATGTCTATGCCGTTTTTTGCTTTTAAACCTTGATTTTAATGTAAGAGTCCACCCACTGTACCTAAATAAACTTGCCCATATTTAACCAAGATACTACACTAGTGGAGGCTTCCCTTTCTTGTTTCTTTGCCCTTTGTCTTGCTTTGACACTGAGCACTGCAGGAATCAAGATTTTAAACGCTCTTAAAGGAGAAGTTTTTTACTCTTACCAGCTTTATGCTGAACAACTTGTATCCACAATCCATGGGGCTATAGGATATGCCCGAAAAGCTACAATCTTTCAAATTTGAGGTGAGAGTTTTGAGAGACTAGTGATTGGATTGAATTTTATGAAAATCAGGACCAAGTACCCGCTGCAGAAAACATACAGGATTTAATATTTATATCCAACCTGGGACTATATATATTTAATTTATTCATATTATTTTATTGTTATATTTTAATTTATTTGTTTATTTATTTATTTGTTTAATACTTTTTCCACTAGCATCTGATAACCATTCACCTGTCATTGATTACTCATCCATTATTTGACGCTTCTTATTAACCATTTAATGGCACAGCACTTTAATTGCATAGCACTTGAATGCACTGTGATTGTTTGAATTTATTTGATTGTTTGAATTTATTTTTATTTGTATCTCACAGCACTTTATATGGTACCTTTAATGGTTTTGCACATATGCACCCGTCACTTTATGTACTACTGTATGTAGACATTGATGTTTATTAGTACTGTATCATTTATTATACTTTACCAGTAGTAGTGTTACTACTATTGGAGTATTCCTTATTGCACCTTAATTTTAGCTATATATTGCGCGAAATTCTTTTATATATATAACCTAATACCTTTAAAAGGTGTAGAACCATTGTACACTAATCACAATAAATCAACCTTCATAACTTGCAAACTGTTAGAACTGTAAAAATTGTTCATAGAAACTTGTGAAAGAGAGAGGAAAAAAAAAAAAAAGAGAACACAAAAACCATAAGAAGGGTGAAATATCAGCCGCAGGTATGCGTCAGCCTTATCTTCAGGCATCCAAATTTCTGCGTGATGGGTGCCATCTTCCTTGTCTGCGATGCGTGGCTGGGGTGGCCCAGATTGGTGAAGTATGAGGAATGGAAGGGGATCTTACAACTGCACCAGGATCCAGGAGTCCCAACTTTACCAGGATATCTTTTCCTTCTGAGATGTTGAAGACTGTATAGGTGGTGCCATTGTGTGGTACTGTTAATTTAAATGGAAATCCCCACCGGTATCTAACATGAGCCAATTGTAATACCAAGGTTATGTCTTTCATTTTGCGTCTCCTTTCCAAGGTAGCTTTTGAGATATCTGGAAATATTTGAATTTTTGTGCCGTCCAATTCAATGTTATGCATATTCCCAGATGCTTTTAGTATGCTTTCTTTCGTGATGAAGTCTTTCATGCATAGTATAATATCCCATGAAGGTTTGTCTGGGGGTGGTTTAGGGCGCAGGGCCCTGTGAATTCTATCGCACACAAATGAGGATGGAGGTAAATCAGGAAGCAGTTTGTGGAACAGTTTGGATACTGCTGGCATTAGTTCGGTGACCGATTCTGGGATACCACGAATCCTCAGGTTGTTCCTACAGTTTCGATTGTCTAAATCTTCCACTTGTGATTGTAAGTATGAGTGGTTTTCAGCTAAGAGCTCAAAGTCCCTTCTAAGATCGTTGTGTGCAAGTGAAAGCTCATCGTGTTTTGTTTCTAGCACGTCTGTGCGTCCTCCCAAGGTTGCTATTTCTTGCGTAAGTGTGTTTGTTGTTTTTTGAAGTTCACACTGTATTTTGTCTACAAGTTTTTCGTAGATCTTGGTTAGGCTGGAATCCAAATCTGCTTTTGTGATCTGAGAGGGGAGATCACTGTTATTTTGTGTTGAAGAAGACTTAGGCAGAGGGCCACTTGCGGCTGTGGGGGACTGCGTTGGCGATAAACTGGCGCCTTTTTGGGCCATTTTCTTCTGCTCTTTATTGTGCAGTGGGTGTGAGAATAAAGAGTGTTGTTGCGCACAGTGATTGTATGCCTTCTTGCCCGACGACATGCACTAGTATGAACTGTAGGGATGTTTAAAGAGAAAGTAGCTATTTCAGGTAATTGTTCCTTACAGTGTGTATTAAATCCTCGCTGAATCGTCAGAGTTCTTAATTACAGATGGTGAACTGCATCGCGTCTCGCATGCATCCCCAATTATTTGTAATTGTGACTTTAGCTCATCCTATCACCCCTGTCCTGGGGTTACAGCTTGCTTCGAGTCCGCTGTGGGGCTACATGTTGCCCGATGAGGTGTGCACGGGACCTTATCAGGGTAAAGATAAAACTTCCCGGACATGTGGGGGATCAGTCTATGGGGTGTAGCAAGATGATGGTCCCTGACTGTAATTCAAAATTAAGCACCCTCTGAAGTGGTGTGGGGGATCTCAGGCAAGGACCCCAGGGGGGTGTCACATCCGTAGTGCAGTTTTAGAGTCTCTACAGAGAGTGAATCTGGCCTGTGAGGGTTAGTAATATGGCTACTGCTCCTGGAAATGGGGAAAGGATAATTTTAAGGGTAGATCCCCCAATGCCACGGCCTGGGTCAGCCCCCACCCTGCGAACGGGGTGTTTTTATAGTGTAGTGAAGTTAGGATCTAGTTCCAGGGGGACAAGGGAGCTGCTGGTGGGCCCAGGGTGTACCAAGATGGCCGCCGTTCACCTCTGTCTCTGGAGCGATGTGTTCTAAAGTATGTCTCCAACCGCCCCTGGGTCACGCAAGCCTCCTCCTCCTGATCCATGGGAGCCGCCGCCCGTGCACTCGGAAGGGGCAGCCGCCAGTCCCGCCGATCGCAGCATCGCATGCGGATCTGGAACCTGGTGAATGGAGCCAGCCGCGGGCCGGATTACGAGGTAAGCGGATGGTTGGGAGTCTCCAAACTTGTATAGGTCGGCTCAGGGGGAGCTCAGGTATCTGGATGGAGGGTTTCCTGTTAAAAATCCGGATTCACGGCGCAGGATGGCTGTGGATTCTGTGATGGCCAGCGGAGCTCAGCCAGAGTGCGTCCTTTCTCTATCAGGGCCGGACAAGCTCCTGCCGAGAGTGCTTTTAAATGACTTTTTTTCCTGCAGAAATTACACTTTGTGCAGGCACAGTTCTAAGCACTGGAAACATGTGCCCCTTTACAGGCATACTATACACACCCCCCAGGTACAAAATTTCAAGGAATATTACACTTTTATTGTTTCACTTTAAGCATTATTAAAATCACTGCTCCTGAAAAAACTGACGTTTTTAAAACTTTTTTTTGCATTGATACATGTCCCCTGGGGCAGGACCCAGGTCCCCAAACACTTTTTATGACAATAACTTGCATATAAGCCTTTAAAATTAGCACTTTAGATTTCTCCCATAGACTTTTACAGGGTGTTCTGTGGCTTTTCGAATTTGCCGCGAACACCCCAAATTGTTCGCTGTTCGGTGAACAGGCGAACAGGCAATGTTCGAGTCGACCATGAGTTCGACTCGAACTCGAAGCTCATCCCTAATCACCACTACTATTTGCAGGCATGGGACAATGTGAAATATTCTGGTAAACAAATATTTTTCTGTGCCACCCCACAGCCCTAATTCATAATCCTATTTTTATACAAGGGATTTCGAACCCACTACAGTGGGTCTCTATAAAACAATATATAGAATCTATAATCTAGCTTCCCTTATGGGAGTCCTCAATTTCCCCTCCATACAAAACTTACAAAAGGCCCCAGCACAGGAAAATGTTAGGTACCTACTGCTGATAAACTGTATTTATTAAACAATTAACCATCCCTCCAGACACTGATAACATTCAAACACATACACTACATCAAGAGGGACTATTTCTACTACAGTGGAGAAAATAACTATATGATCCCCTACAGATTTTGTAAGTTTGCCCACTTACAAAGAAATGAATGGTCTATAATTTTTATCATACGTGTATTTTAAATGATAGAGACAGAATATCAACTAAAAAATCCAAAAAAAACACATGATACAAATGTTATAAATTGAGTTGCAGTTCAGTGAGTAAAATAAGTATTTGATCGACAAGCAAAACATGACTTTGTGCTGACCAACAATGGTTTATCCACTAAGTACTGAGGTAAGATGTTTCTTGTCGTTAGTAACCAGGTTTGCAAATATCTCAGGGGGGATTTTGGTCCACTCTTTTTCACAGATCTTCTCTAAATCCTTTAGGTTTCTTGGTTGTCTGACTGACTGAATTTTCAAATGGATTAAGGTCCATGACCTTCATGTGCTTCTTCTTGAGCCACTCCTTTCTTGCCTTGTTGGTATGTTTTGAGTTATTGTCATGCTTAAATATCCATCCATGACCCATGTTCAGTGTTCTGGCTGAGGGAAGAAGGTTCTCATCCAAGATTTTACAATACATGGCCCCATCCATTGGCCCCTCAATGAGGCAAAGTCCTTACTTTAGCAGTAAAACAGCCCCAAAGCATATTTCCACCTCCGTGCTTGACTGTCGGGATGGTATTCTTAAGGTCATAATCAGCATTTTTCTTCCTCCAAACACGGCGAGTCCCCCTCCTCAAGAAGGCACATGTACAGTCATGCCAATGAACATCTAAATTATTCAGAGAAAGATTAGGCGAAAGTGCTATGGTCAGATGAGACCAAAATGTAGCTCTTTGACATTAACTCTACTCACTGTATTTAGAGGAAGAAAAATAACTATGCTGATTATGAACCCCTACAATTATATTACTGTATATTTATGTATTATTATTCTTAAAATGGTTGTAAATTATGATATTACTATGTACAATACATTTTTAAGGTGTTCCTTATCTTATCAGGTTATGTTTTCTAATCTATGTACATTTGTGTGGAATCCATTATCATGTGATCTTATTTTTCTAGTTGTGCTTCATTTAAAGTCCCAGCCCTCTCCTTCCATTGTCATAGTCAAACTTAGGGATGGAGGCGGATGAATTTACCCAATCATCACCTTATTTAAAGTCCCAACAACCCCCTTCCCCCTCTTTTTATGCTTAAAGTGAAACAATAAAAATGATAAATTCCTTTAAATATAGTGCCTGGGGGGTTCCCTTAGTCTGCTAAAGTGGCGCATCTGTATCATGTATAGAACATGCTGCAGCAAAACTGGCACTTATAAAGAATAAAAAAATACATTTAAATAGATTTTCCTGCAAGTTTTCTTTATTTTGTAAACAACGACTTGGGGGGCCAGTCTGTATGATGGGGCCACAATTTAGTGCACTCAGAAAAAGATTAGAGATTTTCTTTGATAAATTCTGGTATCTCTTATGCCACGTACACACGTACGGACTTAGTCCAGCGGACAATCCCGCCGGACTTTCCAGCTGGGTCCGCTGGACTTTCCGAGCGTGTGGACTTGCCCACACACGCACGGACTCTCCGGCGGATAATCCGCCGGCCAAAAGTCTGCGGGACTTTTGAAAATGAACGGACTTGCCCACACACGGAGCAGTCCGTTCATTTAGAACGTAACTTCAGGTTACGTAGCTAGCGTAGGCAGTAAATGCCGCCGCGCTAGCTCCGTAAGCTGGCATGGATTTAAAGGGGGACAGGGTCACATGCTCATGTCACATGGTGACCTCGCCCCCTTGTGTTGTCACAGTCCCGGAGGATGCTGGGACTGTGACATCGCAAGGGGGCAGGGTCACCATGTGACATTGACCCTGTCCCCTTGTCCCTATATAAGTCCCAGCACGGCACAGGCATTCCGGGCAGAGACAGCGACGGGTCAACATCGGAAGAAGAAGAAGAACAAGAAGGACAAGAAGAAGAAGGCGGCGCCGGCGGCGTGGAAGACGACCGCCGCAAGAACAGAAGAGACCCCCGGAAGACCCCCGAAGGCGGATCGAGACGGCGGCGACGACGAAGAAGGTAGCCGGACTTCCCCCGCTCGGTAAAAGAGCTTGGTAAATGCGGGGGAGTCCGGCGAGAAGACCCCCAAGACGGAAGAAGACAGGAGCAGTGCAATAAAATATTTTTTCTACTTTACATTTTACACCTTAGGTGAATGGGTAGGGGTACATCGTACCCCAAACACATCCGGTACCCCATCCTAGAAAAATACTTGCTACTGAGCATGCGTTGAGGGCACGCGGCCTGGTACGGCTCAGGAGGGGGGGGCGCTCGTTCGTCCCCACCCCTTTCCTGGCCTGCCGGGCTGCGTGCTCGGATAAGGGTCCGACATGGATTTGGGGGGAACCCCCACGCCGTTTTTCGGCGTGGGGATTACTTTTAAATCCATGCCAGCTTACGGAGCTAGCGCGGCGGCATTTACTGCCTACGTAGCTACGTAACCTGAAGTCACCTGAAGTCACGTGCTAAATGAGCGGCAAGTCCGTTCATTTCAAAAGTCCCGCGGACTTGCCTCTAACGGCGGGATTGTCCGCCGGACTGCCAAGTCCAGCAGATAATTTTAAAACAAAACTTAAAACTTTAGTCCGCCGGACTTTGGCGCAAAAAAGTCCGCCGGCGCCCACACACGAGGGGATTATCCGCTCGACTTCGGTCCAGCGGATAATCCCGCGGGATAGTCCCTTCGTGTGTACGCGGCATTAGGCAGACTTTGGATGGAAATAACAGTAACAGGTAAGTGAAAAAATTGGGCTTTGGGTGTTGGTGGTGCCTTTACATTGTAACCCTATAGAGGTACTCCTGATGAAAGGAAGAATTAACCTTGCTGTAAAAAATTTTAAACTGGATGCCCCTGTCACACAGTTGTAAAAAAATGGTCTTTGGGTGTTGTTGGTACCTTCACCTCATAACCTTCTAAAGGAACTCTTGATGAAAGCAAGAATTGTCCTTGCTGTAAAAATTTAAGTTTGATGCACCTGTCAAAAATTTGTACTTGGGTGTTAATTGTGCCCATGAAACATATACCAAAATATAACTTCAAGATAAAATCAACACCCACAAGTCTGGGCATCCTAGACAGTCTTGCAGAGATTTGAGATCCCAATAACACTTAATCAGCGACATCAGCATCAGGGTATTGATAGCTGCTGCTAATCCAGGACTAACTATTTTGACAAAATGTCAGCCGGTCTACAGAATCTGTGGACAGACACACTCTTTTATCTGTCACAAAACCTCCAGCAGCACTGAATGTCCATTCAGAAAGCACACTGAATGCAGGCAGCCCAGCAGCTTAATTGTATACTGGGCAAGTTCTTGCCAGTGGTCTAATGACCCAGAAACCCAGTGGATCGTCTACTGGAAAGCTCTCCATGTCTGTTTTCGCCCCTAGATAATATTCCACCATAGGATGCAGACGCTGTCAATGGGATCTTGAAGCGGACAGCCCTGGACGCCGAGGACTAAAACATTTTTTGAAATGCATCACTGAGGCAGCCCCCTTCCCACTGCTCCTCCTTTGACCAACAGAAGCCTGTATCCTACCAGATTCTGGAAAGGTAGTTCATGAACTGCTCTTTATCTCCTAAGATATTTCATCCTGTGCTCCCTCTGTGAGGGCAGGATGAGTTCCGAGACTTTCCCATTGTAACAGTGGTCAAGGAGGGTTGTCAACCAATAATGATCTTTCTCCTCGATGCTACAAATTCTCGGGTCCTTTTGCAGGCTTTTAAGAATAAGGGAGCCCATGCACCGCAAGTTTGCGGAGAAGCAGAGTCCTCTGGGTCACTGAGGATTAGAGTATCTGGAACTACCTCCTCCCAGCCATGTACTACTCCAAAGGTTTCTGGGGACTGAAAACCATCCCTTATGGTTTGACGTGTGTCTTCCTCTGCTTCTATGCCTCCAAAACTGCCAGAATCATCCTCCTTCTCCCTCTCATCCTGTGTGTTCTGTGGGGTTGTAAGAATGGTGTCTGCATAAAGCAGGCCTTGAGAGGAAATAAAGTCCTCTTCCTCTCGCTGTGCTGCCTTGAGTGCCCAGTCCATAATGGCACACAGAGTATGCTCAAGCAGGAACACAAGAGGGATTGTGTCACTGATGCATGAATTGTCAAAGGCTCACCATCTTTGTTGCCTCCTCAAATGGTGACAGTACAGTGCATGCAGCCTTTATCAGCAGCCATTGGCGTGGGGAAAAAAAAGCTGAGCTTCCCTGAGCCTATCCTTGTGCCATACTCATACAGGTACTCATTGACAGCTCTTTGCTGCATGTGCAGCTGCTGCAGTATTGCCAAAGTTGAGTTCCACCTGGTGGGCATGTCCCAAATCAGAGGGTTTACGGGCAGGTGGGATTCCCACTGAATTTCAGCCAACCAAACACTGGATGTGTATGACCTCCTGAAATGGCTACAGACTCTTCTGGCCTGCCTTAGAAGATCTTGCAATCTTGGGTACCTGTTTAAAAAACACTGCAACACCAAATTGAGGACATGTGCCAGGCATGGCACATGTGTAAACTTCCCTGACGAAGGACGACCAGAAGGTTAGTGCCTTTATCGCAAACCACCATTTCTGGCTCAAGCTTCCATGGTGTGAACCACCTCTGGGCCTGCCCCTGAAGAGCTGAAAGAATCTCTGCTCTGGTGTGGCTCCTGTCCCCTAGACAACGCAGCAGAAGCACTGTATGACATCTTTTAGCCTGACTTGTTGAAAGTCCCCTTGATTGCTTAGAGAGTACTGGTGGTTCATAGGACAATTCAGCAGAGGAAGGCATGGAGGAGGAGGGGGTGGAGCTGACAGATCTCACATCATCACCACCAACTGTATGGAGACATGGCAGCAAAACAAGCTCCAGCACTGAGCCCTGTCCTGCATTATTCCTAGTTGCAAGCAGAGTTACCCAGTGTGCTGTAAACAATATATATTGTCCTTGACCATGCTTTCTAGACCACCTGTCAGCAGTAACGTTGCCTTCCACGTCATGGTACAGAGCTGGAATGGCCTTATGTGCAAAGAAATAGCAACTGGGAACCTACCATTGTGGGACAGCACATTCTACAAATTCATGGAAAGAGGCAGAATCCACCAGACAAAAAGGCAGGAGTTGTAAAGCCAGCTATTTGAACAAGATGGAATTTAGACGCTAAGCATGTGGGTGGCAGGGAGTTTTTTTTTTTTTTTGATGCAGCAGCTAGGGCAGAGAAATTTGCCTGCTAAACTCTACAGCTGGTGGTGTACTTCTGGCAGACATGTTACAAGGAGGCTGCTGAGAGGTAATCAGATATAGTGGGGGTAGACATGAAAGGTGAGGTGTGAGGAGGAGAAGAATTGTGTCCCTTGTGTGTGGCTTTCAGGTGCTCTTGCCAATGGGCTGAGAGGTGGGAGGTTAAAAGCCTTGTGAAGCATGTGGTACCCAAATGGCTGGTATTTTTGCAACGCTTGATCTGCTTGTGGCAGAGATTGCAAGTTGCAACAGTGTGATAAGCTGCACATGTGCTAAAAAAAGGCCCACACAGCTGAGCTGTGGGAAGTGGGTTGGAGATAACAGCTCCACAATCTGATTGAATAGGGTGGCTGCTCTCTACTCTTCCATGATGGCTGCCTCTGGAGGACATCCTGACTCATTGTGGTTGTTTCTCCCTTCACTTTCCTCCTCTGCTCTATCCCACACCCAGGTCAGGTGAGTGAACTTATCATCATCTTTTCCTCTATCCTCATCATCACCAGAACCAACTTGGCGATACGCTGCGGCTGGGGGAACATGACTGCCAGTTTGTTGTTTATCAGTTTTCTCCCCTCTCTGTAGGCCTATGTTAATCCCTTTCTCCACCTCAGAACCAACATCAGAATCAAGTAATGTCTGTGCATCCTGAAGAAGCAAGTGGCAGATGCGGCTCATCTGCAAGGGACATCGGTCCCGAAGAGGAAGAGGCAATTATGCCTCATCTGTGCCACCTGCCATTGCCACCTGACAGTGCCCAGAGTGCCCACCAGTGCCACCTATCAATGCCCATGAGTGGCACCTATCAATGCCCACAAGTGCCACCTATCAATGCTCACAAGTGTCACCTATCAATGCCCACCAGTGGTGCCAATCAGTGCCACCTAGCAGTGCTGCCTATCAGTGTAACCCATCAGTGCCCATTATTGCCACCCATCAGTGCCCATCACTGCCCCTATCGGTGCCCATCAGTGGCGTCTCATCAGTGTACATCAATGAAGGAGAAAAATTACCTTATTTAACATTTTTATAACAAAATATAAAAAAAAAAAAAATGTTTTTTTAACAAAAAATAAAAACCGCAGAGGTGATCAAATACCACCAAAAGAAAGCTCTATTTGTGGGAAAAATGATAAAAGTTTAATTTGGGTACAGTGTTGCATGACCGCGCAATTGTCATTCAAAGTGCATCAGCGCTGAAAGCTGAAAATTGGTCTGGACAGGAGGGGGGTAGTGCCTAGTAAGCAAGTTGTTAATGTCTAAACCGATGGCAACAAAAGTGAGTACACCCCTAAGTGAAAATGTCCAAATTGGGCCCAATAAGCAATTTTCCCTCCTCTGTGGCATGTGACTCGTTAGTGTTACAAGGTCTCTGGTGTGAATGGGGAGCAGGTTTGTTAAATTGGTGTTATCGCTCTCCCTCTCTCATAGTGGTCACTGGAAGTTTAACATGGCACCTCGTGGCAAAGAACTCTGATTATCTGAAAAAAGAATGGTTGCTCTACATAAAGATGGCTTAGGCTATATGAAGATTGCCAATAGCCTGAAACTGAGCTGCAGCACGGCCAAGACCATACAGCGGTTTAACAGGACAGGGTACACTCAGAACAGGCCTCACAATGGTCGTCGAACAGAAGTTGAGTGCACATGCTCAGCATCATATTGGTCTGCATGGCTGTCGTCCCAGAAGGAAGCCTCTTCTAAAGCTGATGCACAAGAAAGCCTGCAAACAATTTTGGTCTCATCAGACCACAGGACATGGTTCCAGTAATTCATGTCCTTAGTATGCTTGTCTTCAGAAAACTATTTGGTTCAGATGGTGTCATGGTGGTGGGAGTGTCATGGGCTGGGGCTGCATGAGTGCTGCCGGCACTGGGGATCTACAGTTTATTAAGGGAACCATGAATGCCAACATGTACTGTGACATACTGAAGCAGAGCATGATCCCCTCCCTTTGGAGACTGGCCTGCAGGGCAGTATTCCAACATGATAACAACCCCAAACACACCTCCAAGATGACCATTGCCTAGCTAAAGAAGCTGAGGGTAAAGGTGATGGACTGGCCAAGCATATCTCATATCTCCAGACCTAAACCCTATTGAGCATCTGTGGGGCATCCTAGCATGGAAGGTGGAGGAGCACAAGGTCTCTAACATCCACCAGCTCTGTAATGTCATCATGGAGGAGTGGAAGAGGACTCCAGTGGCAACCTGTGAACTCAATGCCCAAGAGGGTTAAGGCTGGATTCACACCTATGCATTTTTAGTGCTTTTTGCATTTTGCAGATTTACACTACAGTCCATTTAACATGGTTTCCTATGGAACACGTTCTGTAGTGCAAATCTGCAAAATGCAAAAAGCACTAAAAATGCATAGGTGTGAATCCAGCCTAAGACAGTGCTGGATAATAATGGTGGCCACACAAAATATTGACACTTTGGTCTCAATTTGGACATTTTCACTTAGGGGTGTACTCACCTTTGTTGACAGCGGTTTAGACATTAATGGCTGTGTGTTGAGTTATTTTGAGGGGATGGTAAATTTACACTGGTATACAAGCTGTACACTTACTACTTTACATTGTAGCAAAGTGTAATTTCTTCTGTCACATGAAAAGATATAATAAAATATTTACAAAAAATGTGAGGGGTGTACTCACTTTTGTGAGATATTGTGTGTGTGTGTATATATATATATATATATATATATATATATATATATACACACACAATTCAAACAAGGATTGCTGCACTTAACATGTAACCTTTGTCTATTTTTGACTCAGAATAAATTTTATGTTCCAAATAGCTAGCTTTCGGGCAAAGTACAGAATGCCCTAGAACATCATCTATTTGAAACATAACATGTAACCTTTGTCTATTTTTGACTGAATAAATTTTAAGTGCATAAATCCCATTTGCATTTTGTATACATGACTAGTGGGACGGTCGGATTGTTTTTGCACTTTATTAGGCACCGTTGTGCTGAAGAGGTTTTTTTTTTTTCCGGTACGATTATATCGTATCATAATTTCTAGGAGTATTAGTAAGTTTCCCCAAACACAAAATTCAAAAGATAGGAATATTAAAAATAACAAATAGCTCAATAATTTACATTTATTTTGACAGCAGCAACACAATTATGTATATTCATTTACTGGCATTAAAATATTCAACAGTATATATGGTGCTACAAACCTTTTACAATTGGGTTCTAAAGGTCTGTACACATGATAGGAAAATCGGATGGAAAAATTTGTACAACAAGCTATCTGACAATTTTCGGATCAATAGTACGGTGCTTTTGACAGCCGATTTCACTTTTTCGTCAAACAAAAGCTGAATGTACAGACTTTAACATTTTTGTCGGATGTGAACTCAACGTCCGATTTTAGTTTCATTAGTATGGATTTCGTAAGAAAAAAATTGTAAGAGCCAAACTACGCATGCTCAGAAACTAAATAATACATACAAAACTATTCAACGCATTATGTTACTTCTGACGTTGTATTCTGTTGTACAAAAAGTATTGAGTAACCTCTTCACTTTCGACATGAGACTAGCATGCCACAAAAAGCGGACGTTTGGTAGTCCCAAAATCTGATCTTGTGTACGAAGCTTAAGGGTCCTGCTCATAGGAGATTACAATCTAAAATGGGTCTAAACCTTACAGTGGACACAGCTTTACTTTCTCAGTGTATACCAGGCAGCACATTTCATAGTACAACTACTCTCAACACCCACAACTCGCTCATCCATATCTTTATGGACCTTGCTTTGTGCACTGGTCCAAATCATTTGGTGGAGGGAGGATTATGGTGTGGGGTTGTTTTTCAGGGGTTGGGCTTTGCCTCTTAGTTCCAGTGAAGGTAACTCTTAAGACGTCAGCATGCCAATACATTTTGTACAATTTCATGCTGCCAACTTTGTGGAAACAGTTTGGGGATGGCCCCTTTCTGTTCCAACATGGATGCACACCAGTGCATAAAGCAAGGTCCATAAAGACATGGATGAGTGAGCTTGGGGTAGAGGAACTTGACTGGCCTGCATAGAGTCCTAACCTCAACCTGATAGAACACCTTTGGAATGAATTAGAGCGGAGACTGCGAGACAGGCCTTCTCATCCAACATCAGTGCCTGACCTCACAAATAAGCTTCTTGAAGAATGGTCAAACATTCCCATAGACACACTCCTAAACCTTGTGGACAGCCATCCCAGAAGAGTTGAAGCTGTTCTAGCTGCAATGGGTGGGTCAAATCAAATTTGAACAATACAGACTAAAGCCCCATACACACGCTCGGACAATCCGCGGACCAGGTCAGTCGGACTTTGTCCGACGTACTTTGTCCGATGTTGGCGTTGCGTACACACGGTCGGACTACGTTGTCGGAATATCCGGTCCGGAAGAACGTCGTGACGTAAGTCGTCGTCCACGAGATTACAAAAGGGAAGTTCAGCACCACGTCAGGCACCCGTTGGGCTCCTTCTGCTGATCCCGTGTTTATCGAGAGTTAGTGGAAGTTTGGTGACTTAAGATTCGCGCTTCTCAGTTTTCTGACTCAGATCGTTACTGCTCTTCAGTTTGTGCTTGTCGTGCGTATCTGTTTATTAGTGCGTGTAGTCAGTTCGCATTTGTTGGTCATTGCGGCCTATATCTTGATATAGGACGCTTTGATTTGCACTGCTTATTGTCTGCTCGTTGCTGGTATTCACTTCGTTCTTTCAGGCCTTGCTGTTTATCGGTGCTTTCTGTTTGTCCGTTCTGACCAGCCGACCTTTTGTGACCTTCTGAGCGATGTTTCCCGTGCGTACTCGTCGCCGAGTTCGTGCTGTACGCGGAATTGGTGTCGGGCTTTTAGCTTTGACCCAAGACCCGTCCATGAACAGAGTGACGAGGAGTATGTGGACCAAGAATTGGTTGCTTCAGCGTGACCAGTTCTCGCACATGCCTTTGCTTCGTGAGATCCGGGAGAATAATCCTGATGATTTCAGGAACTTTCTCAGGATGACGGACCCCGATTTTCACCGTCTTTTGGCTTTGCTGACCCCCTTTATCAGCCGGCAGGATACCTGCATGAGACAAGCCATCACTCCGGAGCAGAGGCTTGTTGCCACGTTGAGGTACTTGGCGACAGGGAGAAGTCTTCAGGATTTGAAGTTCTCTTCAGGTATCTCTCCCCAGGCCCTGGGAATCATTATTCCAGAGACCTGTTCTGCCATCATTCAGGTCCTGCAGGAGGACTATATTAAGGTAACATTTCTACTTTACTATTCCCTTCTATGTATGCTCTGTTTGCTAATGACTTGTATTTTTGACCTCCTTCCCTAATTACCATGATTGCAATATGTTCTAATATGCTGTGCCCCTTTTCTCCTTCATGCATTTTTCCCTTCACTTACCTCACCAGCATGCTCTTCTGCCCCAATAGACACCTATGGCCTAGTCACTTAAGCAATGTCTTTTGTCTGCTGCATAGTATTCTTTGCCCCAAAACACCCCCTAAAATATGCACAAATGTTTGCTGTGTGGTTTACTTCATGTAGAGCCCCCTTTTTTTGTTCTTTTGGTGGGGGGGGGGCAAACTCATTAGGAACCCCCTCCCCCAACTGCTCTGTCAGATGGTACCAATCCTTTATCTGCTGGCTTTCCCAAGGTCCATACACACTATATACCTACCTCTTTATAGTGCGCATCTTTAGGGATGAATTCAGCAAAGCATGTAGTGCAAGGGACTGCCTCCATACATTCCATTTCCTATTTTTTTGTCTTCTTTCCCTCCTATTAGCTTGCTTGGTAATTTAATAATGTCACACTGTGCCTGCCTTTTTTGGGGGGGGGGGGGGGGGGTTGAAATGTTATTTGATCTTTCCTGTGGCCTGCCAATAGTGTTAAGTACAGAGGGTCTGGCCAAACTAGCCCACATTATTGAGCCATTTGCCAATCAATGAAGTGCAGAGGGTTAGCTGTCCACCCCCCCCCCCAAAACCCCTAGTTATTGCCAATGGCCCATCAGAAGTGGGGGGATTGATGGGGGGGTGAGTAATCTGTGAAGGGGAGCCTCTACTTTTCTGTGCAAATACTTTCCAGCCTCCAATTTTAGACAATGCTCTTGTTCCAAGATGTTGATTGTCTAATCTGCTTGCAATGTTTAGGTGCAAAGTGACTATTTTTTTTTTCTTGTTTCACTCCACAGTTCCCTTCCACGCCACAGGAATGGCAGACTGTGGCCTCCCACTTTGCCAGCCGTTGGGACTTTCCTAACTGCGGAGGGGCAATTGATGGGAAACACGTCCGCATCGTCCCACCGCCCAACTCGGGGTCCTACTATTATAATTATAAAGGGTTTAATAGTGTAGTGATGTTGGCGGTGGTGTCGGCAACATACGAGTTTATGTATGTGGACGTGGGGATGAACGGCCGGATATCGGATGGTGGGGCCATTACGCACACGGAGTTCTACTGGCGTCTCCAAAGTGGCAGTCTGTGCTTGCCACCTCCAGAGGAGAATGCCGAAGGACTCCCCTTCGTCTTTGTCGCAGATGAAGCGTTTGCGTTGACTCCCCATGTGATGAGGCCGTTCCCGATGAGGACCCTCACCCCGGACCAGAGGGTCTTCAACTACAGGCTGTCCAGAGCCAGAAGAGTTGTGGAGAACGCTTTTGGCATCCTGGCCAGCCGCTTCCGCCTGTTCCTGACGGCATTTAACTTGGCGGAATACAAACTGAACCACATAGTTCTTGCCTGTTGCATATTGCACAACTTCCTCAAAAGAAATAACAGGAACTATGTGGTGCCCGTTGGCCCAGATGTGGAGGGCCCTCCAAATGCCGAACTCACAGCCCTTCGAGTGGCACGTCCAGGCTTGCCCCCTCTAAATGCCCGTGTGGTCCGGGACCAATATATGCAGTACTTTGTGGGTAGGGGGGCCATTGCTCTGCCTGACGATGTGTGAGAGGCATTTTTTAATAAATCTGATATTTTAACCAACCTATGATTTCATGTCATTTCAGTCTTCTTTTTAGCTTATTTTACTTTGACATTTTTTCCCTTTGCCTTCGACAGTGGGAATGCACTTTCTGGGCAAAAGGAGGTAACAGTCTCTTCTTCCCAAAATGATTATTCTCATGTTGTGTGTTTGCTACCTAATCTTTGGTCTAGAGAAGGTTTGTACTGCATAACTGACACCCAAAATACTCCTTTTCATCACCAGGTCTGACATGTGTGTATTCTCCAAAATGCTGTGCTCCGTGTTTTCGTACAAAGCACTGTGGGTGTCATTTACATAAGTCAAATCCGCTATGCTCTACAAGTGCATTGAAAAAGTTCCCCGGGAAAGAAAATTGGAGTGCAAAGTGGATTTGCCTTTAGTAAATAACACCCATTGCCCCCCATATCCTTTTCATTTTACATACATAATGCATTGTGTTTTTTAAATAAGGAAGCCACACATTTAGAAAAATAAAAGTTTACTAGGAAAACATTCCCAAGTGCGTTTACAATCTTCACGCCAAAACTGACAACATCTTGGTTATTTACAACATTGTTTACAAACATTCCGCAATTGGTAAAACCAGGCATGGAGCAAAACAGAACCTAGGAACTTGGAAAGTTCAACTTTGTAAAGTGAAGACAAGATCAGACATGACTATATGTTCAAAGTGTGTTTGATCTTGCCTTCATCACATGGGGGGTCACCCCCGAAAAGTGGAAATTTGGAACATGCACACAATTTGGGACTGAAAATGGTCATTAGATGGTAAAACACATGCCTAGAAGCTTCAAAAGTGCCATTTTCCATCATGGGGATGAATGGACGTTTTTTGGGGGTGCAACCCCTTCACCACAACCACTTTCGTAGTTCGTAAAGTGTTTGCACCCCCAAAAAAACGTTGCCATTCATCCACCATGGTGGGAGCTAGCACATGTGGACACAATGTGTGCATGTTCCAAATTTCAGACAGTTTTTAAGTTGCAAATGTGTTCTGAAGCTGGCACAAATGTGTGTTAATTACTTGGTGCGTTTTCATATTTTTCCTAAAATATCAATGATGTTCTTCAATTTTTGTTGAACATCATTGATGTTTTGCTTTATGTAATCTAGATCTCTATTGCAGACCATTATCTCTCCGATGAGTACGTGGGCACTCTCTGTGGTAAAGTGCGATTTTTCTTCCACAACATCCACGTCACCTAAAAACCACAAACAAACAAAAATGGGGTGTTGGAAATGAGGCAGCCATACATGGATTAGCTTACCAGTAGCTGTGTTCTCCCACACTCACCTGTTGTGGTGACAATTTCTCCAAGTTCGATGATCTCTCCTTCCTCCTCCTCCTCCTCCTCTGCTTCTGCTCTTTCCCCTTTTTTGGTAGGTGTTGGTTTGGGGGTTTCCTCAGACGGCCCAAGTTTTCGCTCCCCTATGAGAATGTCCAAAAGGAAGATTTAGCAACACAAGCTATTGAGGGCAGAAATAGGAAATGACAAACATTGCTTGAAAGTGACGGACACTATTTTAGTTTGGCCAGTTACAAATGTCAACTACATGAATGAAGTCACTTTGTAAAGGTGCTAAACTGACTAGCTTTTTGGTAGAAGTTTGTGTGATGGAGACCCCCCTCTAGTATCCACTGGAGCACATGTGTGGAAAAGCATAATAAAAAGGGGGTTTGGGTGTCCCAGCACTAGTGCTCTAGAGTCCAGATGGGTAAACAGCTACTGAGTGACCTCTCCTTTACATTGAATAAATTGGCTTTACATTCTTGATGACATTTCTAGTGAGAACAAACTTCCTTTCCCCAAAAAAACACCAAACATCGTATTATAAGTGGCCGAACGATCGAGGTTGCGTACGATCGAATGCACACACACACGACCATGACAGTGGCAGAAAGATCGAGGCTGAGTACGATCGAATGCACAGACGAACCTGAAAGTGGCCATTTTGGAATGTACAACTTGGTAAAAATCAAAACACAATGGAGCAGTATGCAAGCAAGAAATCAAACACAAAACACAACTACTTACTTTTTTGAAGAATTCTCTTGATCTTTCTGTACTGATCGGCCTCCCTCAGTTTCAGGTCTGACCAGCGTTTCCTGAGTTGCTCCTTGGATCGTTGTACCCCAAAATTATTGTACAGCCTTCTCACAACTTTAGACATGATCTTGGCCTTGCGGACATTGGGGTTGAGGTAAGGCCCATACTTCCCATCATAGTCGCTCCTCTTTAATATGTCCACCATCTCCAACATTTCTCCAAATGACATATTGGAGGCCTTGAATTTCAGGTTCCGGGATCGGGACGTTTCTGCCTCCGGACTTTCCTCGTCCTCCTCCTCGTTGGTGGGATATTTGTGGCGCACCTGCTGTGTCCCCGCCATGTGCTCTCCCCACTACGCCGTAAAGAGAAGGGGTGGGGAATAGACGAGAAAGATCGTCAGGGGCGGGCGGAGTTTGAAGCATGCGCAGTGTATATAAAACGTCACACGCCTGTGTCGTAGCCACGATCTGGGAGACGAGGGGAGAGAAAACTCACACGAGACGATCGCTACAAACGAAGGTACAATTTAACGTTGGTACATAACTAGCCTAGACTGATTTGAACTTGAGGCTTCTTTATGGAGAAGATTAGGAGAGTTTAGCCTGACATAATTTATAGGGTTTGGTGTGTTGTTGTGTCTTGCAGAGATTGATATGAAGGGATTCAACGACATGAGTTTTCTCCCCCTCTTCATTGCCAAATACAGGGATTTTCCCATATTGTGGCAGGGTATACACCCACATTACACCAACAAACCAAAGAGGCACGCAGCCCTGGAGGAACTTGTGGAATTTGTCAAGCCAAGGTTCCCCACGGCAACTGTTGATGATATTAGAAAGAAAATTGGCAGCCTGAGGAGTGCGTATATCAGGGAGAGGAAGAAGGTCGTGAAGTCTGAGGAAACTGCAACTTCAGCAGATGAGGTCTATGTCCCCAAGCTCTGGTACTATCAGAGTCTCCATTTTCTGAAGGACCAGGCTGATGTCACGGAGCCAACCTCAACTCCTCCTTCCACGCTTCCTTGCGCACAGCCCACCCCTGATGAGGCTTCCGAGGAGCAACCTGGGCCTTCCAGTATGGAAGAGGTGGAGGAGCCCAGCTTGTTCCAGGTATAGTAGTTTTGTTACCATTTATGGGAATAATGAATGATGTTCACTTAATTCAGGATCGCCAATTGCTTAGTTCCTAACGTGTTTGACATATCAACAGACAGTGGTGTGGGAGACATTTGGGGCCAGAATCTAAACTGCAGGGCTGAGAATTGTATGGTTTTCTATTTGTAAACATTTTGCACCAGTCACTAGATGAGAATTGTGTGTGTTTGATGAACAAATAACTGAAACTATGTCCCTTTTTCCTACACAGGAAGACCTCAGCCAGGAGGTGGCTGTGGAAGGTGGCAGTCAGGAGGAGGCAGGGGTTAGTGGCAGCCACCAGCTGGGTAGTGGCAGCCAAGAGGGGGCTAGGCCTCGGAGCCTGACTGACACCCAAACCCCTCCCCTCCGCCCTCCGTACAAAAGGGCGAGAAGGGGGGGTTATGCGGCACAGTCAGCGCTCCGGATGATCAGAGAGGCTTCAGACTCCCTACATGCCACACCCGCCGACGAGGAGACCTTTGGCTCGGTGGTTGTCACAAAAATGATGGGTATGGAGGTGGGGCAACGCAACATGTGTGAGGGGCTCATCCTCCATGTCCTAAATAAGGGTAGGGCTGGGGAGATGACCCCAGGCACACATGTTTGCCATAGTTACCATGCTCCGCCTCCTCCTCCTCTCCTCCTCCTTCTGCCACCCCACCAGCACGACAGCCACAGCGTGGAAGGAAGCGTGGAAGGAAGACCTGAGAGTGACGACCTGCAATCAGTCTGGTGTGAGAGAAGATGGAGCCTCTTGTAGTACCAGAGCCTGGGGACCTAGATGGCATCTGCTGCAGTTCCGGATACTTTGGACTTCACGACCAGATTGCACTCCCCTTAATATACGTACTCCTCAGGCCCCCAATTTTCTACGCTTGGACAATGATGGTTGCCGTGGGGGGCCAAGACTTTGCAAATTCCCCAAGTTTCACCATGGCTGCGTTCCTCTTTGGTTTGTTGGTGTGACCTAAATAAAGGTTTTTTTGATTTGAAATAATCATTGACTATTGTGTTTTACTTTGCTACAATGACAGTTTTTCTTTGAGTAGGCTGGTACATTTCACTAATCCTAAAGTAGAATTAACAAGGGGCAACAACCTCCTAGTAAATTTAAGCAAGAAATACAAATGTAAATAATGTGTTTTTGGTAATTTGAGACACACAACCCCCCTCCAAAAAAAAAAAAAAAAAACATTCAAATATGTATTCCCCAAAAAAAAAAAAAAAAAGACAAATCATGGTAAAAAAATAACAAAGATTCTTTTCCGTTCAGGGTAAAAATAAACATGTAGTGTATAAATGGTGCAAAGTAATAAAGAAGTAAGTTTGTGAGAAGTGCGGGTGAATAGGAGCAGCTAAAACATGTCATTCTTGTTGCATTGTAAAGAAAAAGAGAATGCGCTGCATTAAAGACATTTTAACATTGCAGCGTGACGAATGTGCTGTGTCGATTAGGAAAGGTAGTTTTACCTGACCGAGCGCTTCCGTCACAGAATTTCTTCTGAGCATGCGTAGCACTTTGTCCGTCGGACAAGCGTACACACGCTCGGATTTGGTGTGATCGGACCGGGTTGACGGGAAATCTTTCCAGCAGGAGATAAGACTTTGTCCGACGGACAAACCGACGAACACTGTCCGATGGTGCATACACACGGTCTGATTTTTCAACAACCTTGTCCGATCGGACCAAATTGATGAAAAAGTCCGACCGTGTGTATGGGGCTTAAGACTGGGATGCCATTAAAGTTCATGAGCGTGTAAAGGCAGGCATCCCAATACTTTTGGAAAGATTTACAATAGTGGTGGAACCCTACTCCACATAAATGCTACATGTACAGTATCTCACAAAAGTGAGTACACCCCTCACATTTTTGTAAAAAAATGTTTAAATGAAAAATTGTGGCCTAACTGTCTAATGTAAACAAGGGGAAAGCAGATATAATGTGTACCATCATCCGTATAGAATTTAGGGAAAAAATAATGGAACGAATCTGGTCTCCAGCCAAGATTCTCCAAGGGGGGGAGCTGTCGGACTATCGCGGTACATAAAGTGTTGTTACTGATGTTCATAAACCAAAGTAGATAAAATATAACAATTTATTATGATGGTTCTTCACACATTGATACATTGGACAAACTTTTATAAAATCAAACAAATGTACAGTATTTCAACTAGTTTCGCTTAACAGCTTCATCAGGAAATACATAGGTTTTACATCTGCAGAAAAAAACAAAAGGAAAAGGAAAACATTTATGAGGGAAGAACTTCCAGGCTTGGTTTTAAGAAAGTCAATCGTTGCTGTTAATCAGCAGCGTTGATAATTTCTCGTTAACAGGAGAAGATATGTGTAGATATATATTGAGCAGATTCTTACCCCGTTGGGATGCTTTTGTGGAGACACGGGCGCAACCCCCAATGCCTCACACGGCGACTGGGGAGGGCAAGTAAATCCAATAGGTTTGTTCAATGGTACCTAGGGGTAATACAATGATTTGTGACTTCCAGAGTAGATAGTGGGAGGTGAAAAGATATCACCTGGGTATAGCCCGGTGCCCGAGGTTAGGTTCCGTTGGTGTGGTGCCCAGGAACAGGGAGTGGAATTTATGTGGGTGATGAGGGGGAAGGGGAAGGGAAGGGGGAGAAAGGTCAAGGGGAGTGAGGTTGGTGGGGAGGAAAGGGAAGGTGAATGGAAAGGGGAGTGCAGGGAAGGGGGGAGGGGGGGGGGAAAGGGGGGGAAAGGGGGGATGGAGGAAAATGGGGTTGGTGGAAAGGGAAAGTGAATGGAGAGGGAAGGTCAGGGGGGGAAAGGGGGTTGGAAAGGGGGGGGGGGGGAAGGATGAGGAAGGAAGGGGAAGTTTTTTGGGGGGGAGGATGGAAAAGAAAATGAAGAAGAAATGTGGGGGGGGGGGGTTTGTAGAAAATGGGGTGAGGGAAGGGGGGCCGTGAGTGGGGGTGATGATGTAATGAATGTGAGGTAAGAAAAATTGTGAGAGTGAGGCCAAATACTGGGGTGAATGTGATGAGTGTCATATCAAGATTAATGACACAAAGAAAAATTGCCAAAAGTGGGTGAAGTAAAGTGGAGTGTTCTGAGACGAGGTGGGGTTGTGAGTGCGTGTGAAGGGGTTGTGGGGATGCAATTGCTGGGAGTGCATGTGCCATTGAATGTGAGGAAAGTGACAAACTGACAAGGTGGTGAGGAAAGGAGAAAAGGCTATGGTTGTGTTACCTGGGAGCCAAAGGATGGTTTGAACGGATTCAGCCAGGGGCTACTGCTTGTCACTAGGGTGGTTTAAATGAATAGCAGTGACCGGGATGCAACTAGGGAGCAACAGGGTATGATGGTCTAGTAAGAGGACACTCAGTTCCCATAGAGAGCGGGTAGCCTGGTAAGTCTGAGGGACAAGACATGGGGTTAAAATACATGTCGAAGGGGTTCGGTGCCAGTGCCCATCTCCCGTCGCCCAGAGTTAAGAGTGTGGTGACTTACCGCAGTGCTGCCTGTTGCATCTCGTCCCGGGAGGTGATGGAACCTATCGGATAGGCGGCCATCGCCGCCTATAAATAGCCCTCCAACCTCCGCGCCGTCGCCGGCGTGATGACGGCATCAGGCGTCGGGAGGTCAAGGGTCCCGCAGTGCGCGCGCATCAGGCCACGCACGCGCACACCGATGGTCTCCGCCTGCGCATGTGCAGACATGCGAGGCCAAGATGAGCCCGATAACTAGGGCAATACGGGCGCGCGCAAGACCGGACATGCGCACCGCGCTCGTGCCCCAAGGCCCAGGATACCCTAGGCCAAGGCACGAGCAAGGACATAGCATGGAGCACACCGGCCCTAAAATGTGGGCGGGGTCTCCACGCCGTCCCAGGGGCCCTACCAATCGCCGCAGAGGAACGGGGGGAAATATCGCGTCCACGGCTCCAGAAGCATCCAAAAGGGGCATAGTTGACCATACCTGGGGGGTCAATTGGACTACCCAGGTATGGGATCGCCCAAACTGTAGTAAACATAGTACAGAAGATTATCACATTGAAATAAACATGCATACATAATTGAATAAAATATAAACAAAATAAACAACATAGTCTGATATACATCATTGTAGCATAGGAAGGGCAAAAGTTGCGATCTTGACAGATGGTCATGGGTATTCCAGGTCGTGCTGGGTCAGGTCTTTCAGGAAGTAAATTTATTTATGTAAAGCACTGAAACGGTATAATGCTCAAGACAAAAAAGTGTAAATACCATATTTCAATTTACAGGATAAATGCATTAGAGTTACATGCAAAATCAGTCATGGCATACAACTTATAATATTGCAATGTGTTGACATAACAGTTGAAGCACTTCATCGGGGAAAGGGACAGAGGGGGCAAGACGGTATGGGGTCCGTGGCAGAGGGTCGTGTGGCTATAGAAATGGCTTAAATGAGTTGACCTCGTTGAGGCCCGGGGGTACCATGGCATTTAATCGTTCGATCCAAAGGGCCTCTTTTTGAAGTAGGATCTTATCACGATTACCACCGCGAATGTCGGGGGGTACCACCTCCAATGCGGCAAATTTAATTGCCTGGAGGTTATATTTGTGATATAGGCCAATGTGGCGGCCGATGGTAGTTAATTTGCCATTGGTGGTATAATAAATATGATCACCAACCCTCTGCCTTAGCTCCCGCACCGTCTTGCCCACATAGAATGCTCCACAATCGCATAACATGAGATAGATAACTCCTGTGGTATCGCATCTAGCTAGAAATTGCTTTCGTCACATTCAATGGCACATGCACTCCCAGCAATTGCATCCCCACAACCCCTTCACACGCACTCACAACCCCACCTCGTCTCAGAACACTCCACTTTACTTCACCCACTTTTGGCAATTTTTCTTTGTGTCATTAATCTTGATATGACACTCATCACATTCACCCCAGTATTTGGCCTCACTCTCACAATTTTTCTTAGCTCACATTCATTACATCATCACCCCCACTCACGGCCCCCCTTCCCTCACCCCATTTTCTACAAACCCCCCCCCCCACATTTCTTCTTCATTTTCTTTTCCATCCTCCCCCCCAAAAAACTTCCCCTTCCTTCCTCATCCTTCCCCCCCCCCCCTTTCCAACCCCCTTTCCCCCCCCCTGACCTTCCCTCTCCATTCACTTTCCCTTTCCACTAACCCCATTTTCCTCCATCCCCCCCTTTCCCCCCCCCTCCCCCCTTCCCTGCACTCCCCTTTCCATTCACCTTCCCTTTCCTCCCCACCAACCTCACTCCCCTTGACCTTTCTCCCCCTTCCCTTCCCCTTCCCCCTCATCACCCACTTAAATTCCACTCCCTGTTCCTGGGCACCACACCAACGGAAGCTAACCTCGGGCACCGGGCTATACCCAGGTGATATCTTTTCACCTCCCACTATCTACTCTGGAAGTCACAAATCATTGTATTACCCCTAGGTACCATTGAACAAACCTATTGGATTTACTTGCCCTCCCCAGTCGCCGTGTGAGGCATTGGGGGTTGCGCCCGTGTCTCCACAAAAGCATCCCAACGGGGTAAGAATCTGCTCAATATATATCTACACATATCTTCTCCTGTTCACGAGAAATTATCAACGCTGCTGATTAAAAGCAACGATTGACTTTCTTAAAACCAAGCCTGAAAGTTCTTCCCTCATAAATGTTTTCCTTTTCCTTTTGTTTTTTTCTGCAGATGTAAAACCTATGTATTTCCTGATGAAGCTGTTAAGCGAAACTAGTTGAAATACTGTACATTTGTTTGATTTTATAAAAGTTTGTCCAATGTATCAATGTGTGAAGAACCATCATAATAAATTGTTATATTTTATCTACTTTGGTTTATGAACATCAGTAACAACACTTTATGTACCGCGATAGTCCGACAGCTCCCCCCCTTGGAGAATCTTGGCTGGAGACCAGATTCGTTCCATTATTTTTTCCCTAAATTCTATACGGATGATGGTACACATTATATCTGCTTTCCCCTTGTTTACATTAGACAGTTAGGCCACAATTTTTCATTTAATTATTGGGTGGATAACACACCCTGGGTAGACGACGATTGGGCGTCAGCAGCAACCCGGACTGAGCCATCAGCCCGTCCGGCTCGCTGAGGACTCCCTATTCGTGATACCCTGAGCTGCTTCTCTTTCCCCATTTCAGCCAGTCTTTGGCTGTATATGGGGAGGCCTTAACTATATTCGTTGTTCTCCAAAAATTTAATTCTTTTTTAAATAATTGCAACCAGTGTGTACATTGGATTGATAGCTACAGGCACATAAGTCCTTGACACAAAATAGATTTCCTGGGCACGGCTTGGTCCGGCTACATGGATACAATACAGACATCTTGCATGACAAACACAAACAAATCTGACGAAGAAATCAAGACATTTCTGGATCGGATGTTCAACCTGCTCAAGCGCAAATCACACCTCTACTGGCATATAGTACTTCCGGTTATACATGAGGGAGGAAACCTGTCCACTAGGCCTCCGAATCCAACTATTCCCTACCATTAAAGACCCCTCCCCGTCCTTCAAACTAGCATGGGAGAAAATTCTCACCCAATGTAGTCTATCCTTGATAGACACATTGATCTCACAATATTCATTAGACATGATCACCCTTGATGGCGAAATTACCAGGCTTAACACCCAATATCAACATATATTAGCTGCACCCACTTTTGACGGCCAGTGGAAGGCCCTCAGGGAACGCCTCACTGACATGAATAAAGAAATTATCACCTCGAAACAAATGAAATTTGCCAAAGACCAGCTGGCATTTTCAGAAGGTTTCGCCTATCGCTGGACAGGGAGAACAAAAGGTAGAAGGGCGGCTCCACCGGGCACTCCCAATAAAGGTGCCAATGCGCGGTATGCAGAATCTGACTCCTCACTATCCTCCTCGGTGTCTCATCAAGCACCCCCTAAAACTCCCTCGACGAGAACTACACGCAAACGAAACCGTTACAGTGGTAATACCCCTCCGTTTGCCCCACCTAAAGGTAAAAAGACATCTGATAAACAGAAATCAGCCCACATTACAGGTGATTCCTCACTTTTAACCTCTACACAGAGTGGTGAGGCATCAGGCCCATCTACTCTACATAGTGTTATACCCAAAGTTTTGGGGGCTATATCTAGCAACCCTAAAAAATCATTGGTAGACATTGATTTTTTAGATCTAGTGTCACCAGACCTGCGCAAACAGCAAACAAAACTGGATTCGTTCGTTCGGAAGCCACCTCTGACTCCCTTACCGACGAATCCCAGTCAAACTTGAATGTGATCAATCTGGCCAACTGCCCATTATCACAAGATGAAATTACAGTATTACAACTGGGTTTGGGCTTTTGCCCCCTCAGCCATATACAGGTCACTGAAACCATCAAAGACCTATATCTGTTTGCCAGAAACCTCACATTCAAGTTCATTTTTGACACCAATAGACACAATACTAGCCTCGAACGCGAGTTAACTGAAAAAACACGACACTTTACCATGGCAGAATTTAGGGCACTTTGCGATCTAATATTGCTTTATGACGAGGGCAACACCGAGGGACCCGGGAACATTGTTCCCGATGAGGAGTCGGGGATGGACACCGCGCGTTCTAACCCAACACCCATGACATTACCCCCACGCAAATTTAAAACTAAGTCCCAAAAGTTTCCTGATCTAAATACCTGCCCTGCAATTTGGGCGTTCTTATCCCATTGCATTAAAGATATGAAAACAAAAAAGTGGGAAAAGTTCCATCCCAACCTAAGCCCCGCCCAAACGCACGCACTAAAACACCTACAAACACGTGACGATGTCATCATTAAGCCCTCAGATAAGGGCGGAGACATCGTTATTATGTCACATTCTCAATATAGAACAATGTGCTACAATGTTCTCAAAAATACCGCCTGGTATGCACCCATTCAACCTAGCCTCCTTACTGGCTTTATTATTGAACTCTCTGAAATATGCGCGGAAGCTTTTTGGCGGGGCTTGATTGATAAAGACACATTAAATTTTCTTATCCCCAAACATCCCCGTACACCAACGTTTTATACGTTACCAAAAACCCATAAAAACCTAGTCCAACCACCTGGACGACCCATAATATCAGGAATAGGGTCCTTATCCGACAATGCTAGCAAATTTGTGGACAGCTTTCTTCTCCCTCATGTAACCAGTCTCCCATCATACATTCGTGACACAGCAGACCTCCTTAGACACCTCGAGGGCATCCAGGTACCTCCTGACTCCCTCCTTGTGGCCATCGATGTCGAGGCCCTTTACTCGAGTATCCCCCACAGGGAGGGAGTCGAGACGGCCCGGATGTTCCTCATGGAACAGGCACATACCACGTGGACCCTAAATGAATTTATATTAAAACTTCTTAATTTTGTTCTGACTCGGAACGTGTTCTTGTTTGAAGGCCAATATTATTTGCAATCACAGAGTGTGGCCATGGGCACGTCCTGTGCACCCTCCTATGCGAACTTATATCTAGGCGCATGGGAAAGAGAAGTATTTTCTAATGATCGCTACTCAATTTATCTTGAATTTATTATGTGTTGGTTTCGCTTTATCGACGACTTGTTCATCGTATGGACGGGCCCGCAGTCCGCCCTAGACGAATTTATCAGAGTCATAAATGTGAACGAAAGAAATTTGAGCTTTACAGTATCCTCAGACTCCCGCCAAATAACCTTTTTAGATGTAACAATAGGGATCGGCGAAAACGGCACATTAGGCACAGATCTATATCGCAAAAAAACAGCCGGAAATACTTTATTACACGCTTCCAGCGCTCATCCCAAACCACTTATACAAAGTATACCATATGCCCAATTTTTACGTCTGCGTCGGAACTGCACACTCGACGAAGACTTCATTAGACAATCTAGTGCTTTAAGAGATCGACTTATTCAAAGAGGCTACACAAAAACAAACCTTAGAAAATCCTTCAATAAGGCCCACAACCGTACACGCAATTCCTTGCTCTATCCACGCCCACGAGACCCCAATCCTAATACAGTTAAAATAATTACACAATATTCTGCTCACCATAACCAATTCAGAAACATTATCAACAAACATTGGCATCTTCTAACAGACCATCACATCCTGGCACAATATATTAGAGATACTCCAGAATTAGTGTTCCGCAGGGCATGTTCTTTACGAGACAGTCTCACGAGCAGCCATTACCAATCAGAACCAAGAACCACCCGGCAGCATAGAGGCACTGCCCCCTGTGGACAGTGTCCTCTGTGTCCCTGGATACCACTAAGCAAAACACTGTCATTACCTAATGGGGAAAACTATACCCCGCAATTTCTAGCTAGATGCGATACCACAGGAGTTATCTATCTCATGTTATGCGATTGTGGAGCATTCTATGTGGGCAAGACGGTGCGGGAGCTAAGGCAGAGGGTTGGTGATCATATTTATTATACCACCAATGGCAAATTAACTACCATCGGCCGCCACATTGGCCTATATCACAAATATAACCTCCAGGCAATTAAATTTGCCGCATTGGAGGTGGTACCCCCCGACATTCGCGGTGGTAATCGTGATAAGATCCTACTTCAAAAAGAGGCCCTTTGGATCGAACGATTAAATGCCATGGTACCCCCGGGCCTCAACGAGGTCAACTCATTTAAGCCATTTCTATAGCCACACGACCCTCTGCCACGGACCCCATACCGTCTTGCCCCCTCTGTCCCTTTCCCCGATGAAGTGCTTCAACTGTTATGTCAACACATTGCAATATTATAAGTTGTATGCCATGACTGATTTTGCATGTAACTCTAATGCATTTATCCTGTAAATTGAAATATGGTATTTACACTTTTTTGTCTTGAGCATTATACCGTTTCAGTGCTTTACATAAATAAATTTACTTCCTGAAAGACCTGACCCAGCACGACCTGGAATACCCATGACCATCTGTCAAGATCGCAACTTTTGCCCTTCCTATGCTACAATGATGTATATCAGACTATGTTGTTTATTTTGTTTATATTTTATTCAATTATGTATGCATGTTTATTTCAATGTGATAATCTTCTGTACTATGTTTACTACAGTTTGGGCGATCCCATACCTGGGTAGTCCAATTGACCCCCCAGGTATGGTCAACTATGCCCCTTTTGGATGCTTCTGGAGCCGTGGACGCGATATTTCCCCCCGTTCCTCTGCGGCGATTGGTAGGGCCCCTGGGACGGCGTGGAGACCCCGCCCACATTTTAGGGCCGGTGTGCTCCATGCTATGTCCTTGCTCGTGCCTTGGCCTAGGGTATCCTGGGCCTTGGGGCACGAGCGCGGTGCGCATGTCCGGTCCCGCGCGCGCCCGTATTGCCCTAGTTATCGGGCTCATCTTGGCCTCGCATGTCTGCGCATGCGCAGGCGGAGACCAACGGTGTGCGCGTGCGTGGCCTGATGCGCGCGCACTGCGGGACCCTTGACCTCCCGACGCCTGATGCCGTCATCACGCCGGCGACGGCGCGGAGGTTGGAGGGCTATTTATAGGTGGCGATGGCCGCCTATCCGATAGGTTCCATCACCTCCCGGGACGAGATGCAACAGGCAGCACTGCGGTAAGTCACCACACTCTTAACTCTGGGCGACGGGAGATGGGCACTGGCCAATCCCTGTTTGTTCATAATCCCGAACCCCTTCGACATGTATTTTAACCCCATGTCTTGTCCCTCAGACTTACCAGGCTACCCGCTCTCTATGGGAACTGAGTGGCCTCTTACTAGACCATCATACCCTGTTGCTCCCTAGTTGCATCCCGGTCGCTGCTATTCATTTAAACCACCCTAGTGACAAGCAGTAGCCCCTGGCTGAATCCGTTCAAACCATCCTTTGGCTCCCAGGTAACACAACCATAGCCTTTTCTCCTTTCCTCACCACCTTGTCAGTTTGTCACTTTCCTCACATTCAATGGCACATGCACTCCCAGCAATTGCATCCCCACAACCCCTTCACACGCACTCACAACCCCACCTCGTCTCAGAACACTCCACTTTACTTCACCCACTTTTGGCAATTTTTCTTTGTGTCATTAATCTTGATATGACACTCATCACATTCACCCCAGTATTTGGCCTCACTCTCACAATTTTTCTTACCTCACATTCATTACATCATCACCCCCACTCACGGCCCCCCTTCCCTCACCCCATTTTCTACAACCCCCCCCCCCCCACATTTCTTCTTCATTTTCTTTTCCATCCTCCCCCCAAAAAAACTTCCCCTTCCTTCCTCATCCTCCCCCCCCCCTTTCCAACCCCCTTCCCCCCCCTGACCTTCCCTCTCCATTCACTTTCCCTTTCCACCAACCCCATTTTCCTCCATCCCCCCCTTTCCCCCCCCTCCCCCCTTCCCTGCACTCCCCTTTCCATTCACCTTCCCTTTCCTCCCCACCAACCTCACTCCCCTTGACCTTTCTCCCCCCTTCCCTTCCCCTTCCCCCTCATCACCCACTTAAATTCCACTCCCTGTTCCTGGGCACCACACCAACGGAACCTAACCTCGGGCACCGGGCTATACCCAGGTGATATCTTTTCACCTCCCACTATCTACTCTGGAAGTCACAAATCATTGTATTACCCCTAGGTACCATTGAACAAACCTATTGGATTTACTTGCCCTCCCCAGTCGCCGTGTGAGGCATTGGGGGTTGCGCCCGTGTCTCCACAAAAGCATCCCAACGGGGTAAGAATCTGCTCAATATATATCTACACATATCTTCTCCTGTTCACGAGAAATTATCAACGCTGCTGATTAACAGCAACGATTGACTTTCTTAAAACCAAGCCTGAAAGTTCTTCCCTCATAAATGTTTTCCTTTTCCTTTTGTTTTTTTCTGCAGATGTAAAACCTATGTATTTCCTGATGAAGCTGTTAAGCGAAACTAGTTGAAATACTGTACATTTGTTTGATTTTATAAAAGTTTGTCCAATGTATCAATGTGTGAAGAACCATCATAATAAATTGTTATATTTTATCTACTTTGGTTTATGAACATCAGTAACAACACTTTATGTACCGCGATAGTCCGACAGCTCCCCCCCTTGGAGAATCTTGGCTGGAGACCAGATTCGTTCCATTATTTTTTCCCTAAATTTTTTTTTAGATATTTTCATGTGACAACACTGAAGAAATTACACTTTGCTACAATGTAAAATAGTGAGTGTACAACTTGTATAACAGTGTAAATTTGCTGTCCCCTCAAAATAACTCAACACACAGCCATTAATGTCTAAACCGCTGGCAACAAAAGTGAGTACACCCCTAAGTGAAAATGTCCAAATTAAGCCCAATTAGGCATTTTCCCTCCCCGGTGTCATGTGCCTCGTTAGTGTTACAAGGTATCAGGTGTGAATGGGGACTGGTACATCGGTTTGTGTAATAGATACAACGGAGCCGATGCTCACGGCCACCTGTGATCGCTCCTCACAGAGGCAGAACGGGGATCTGTCGATGTAAACAGATCCCCATTCTGTCGGGGGAGTAGAGAGAGATTGTCTGTTCCTAGTGAGCAGGAACAGCGATCTCTCTCTTCTGCCAGTCAGTCCACTCCCCCCACAGTTAGAAACACCTCCCTAGGGAACACTTGAAAATGGAGTTGCACACAAAAAAAAATCATTAATGTTCCTAAAAAAAAATAAACATTTGGAAAAAAAATTTTTTTAACTCACCTCTAAATGGCTGTTGCTAGGGGGTCCCTCGTAGTCTGTCTCCTTCAGTGCCTGGGCTGGTGACATCACTTCCCCTTGGCACAGGAAGGGCTCAGCTCTGCCCCCTTCCTCTTGTCAATCATCTAGGACACGTGACAGGTCCCAAATGATTGCGCGGCCAATCATGGAGGGGGAGACGAGCGTGGCTTCGATCCCCGGCATCGCTGGACCCTGGGAAAGGTAAGTGTTCAATTATTAAAAGTCAGCAGCTGCAGTTTTTGTAATTTTTAAATGGCAACACCACTTTAATCCCTTGATCACACCCTAGTGTTATCCCTTCCCTGCCAGTGTCATTTATACAGTAATCTGTGCAGTTTTATAGCACTGATAGCTGTATAAATTTCACTGGTCCCAAAAAAGTGTCAAAACTATCCAATCTGTCTGCCGCAATATCGCAGTCAAGCTAAAAATTACTGATCACCGCTATTACTAGTAAAAAAATAATAAAAATGCCATAAATCTTTTCCCTATTTCGTAGATTCTATAACTTTTGCACATATTTATTGGATATTTATTATAGCAAAACGTAAAACATATCGTTTTTTTTTTCAAAATTGTCGCTCTTTTTTTGTTTGTAGCACAAAAAATAAAAACCGCAGAGGTGATCAAATACCACCAAAAGAAAGCTCTATTTGTGGGAGTAAAAAAGGACATAAATTTTGTCTGCACGACCACGTAATTGCCAGTTAAACCGACGCAGTGCTGTATCACAAAAAATGGCCTGGTCATTGAGGGAGTAAATCCTTCCAGGGCTGAAGTGGTTAAGAACCATTTAGGCTATCATATCATGCTCTAAAAATTTTTCCCATGTGCAATTCCCATGCTTCTATCATGACTACTGATTTAGAGGGTCTCTGTTGTCTGTGACCTATAGTAAATTCGGTTTTGTGACTACTTTTTCCCAAGCGCAATAGTGAATTCCATTTTCGCATAAATGTGCCCGGTTTTAGCCTTTTGCGACCATTCATTCTTGCTATAGTAAATAAACCCCACAGTGTTCATAGGGGAGATTTGAGCAGCACAACACTTTTTTACACTATATACATTCATGGATGTGGGAACACACAACAGTACCGCAAGCAGCTCACAAGGTATTAACCACTTCAGCCACGGACCATTTGGCTGGCAAAAGACCAGAGCACTTTTTGTCATTCGGCACTGCGTCACTTTAACTGACAATTGCGCGGGTCGTGCGACGTGGCTCCCAAACAAAATTGATGTCCTTTGTTCCCCACAAATAGAGATTTCTTTTGGTGGTATTTGATCACCTCTGCAGGTTTTTTTTGCGATTATAAACAAAAAAATAGCGACAATTTTGAAAAAAACACAATATTTTTTACTTTTTGCTATAATAAAAATCCCCAAAAATTTTTAGAAAAATTTTTTTTTTCCCTCAGTCTAGGCGATACATTTTCTTCATATTTTTGGTAAAAAAAATCGCAATAAGCATTTATTGATTGGTTTGCGCAAAAGTTATAGCATTTACAAAATAGGGGATAGTTTTATGGCATTTTTATTCATCGTTTTTTTTTTTTTTACTAGTAATGGCAGCGATCAGCGATTTTTTATTGTGACTGCGACATTATGGCAGACAGATCGGACACTTTTGGTGCTATTTTGGGACCATTCACATATATACAGCGATCAGTGCGATTAAAAATGCATTGATTACTGTGTAAATGTGACTGGCAGTGAAAGGGGTTAACCACTAGGCGCTGTAGGGGTTAAGTGTGTCCTAGGGAGTGATTATAACTGTGGGGGGGATGGGCTATGTGTGACACCACACTGATAACTACTCCTGATTACAGGGAGCTGTGATCAGTGACAGTGTCACTAGGCAAAATGGGGAAATGCTTGTTTACATCAGCATTTCCCTGTTCTTCCTCTCCGTTAGACGATCGCGGGTATCCCCGTAGACATCGAGTCTGCAGGACCCGCGATTACACTCACGGAGCTCACGGCAGCCGCAAGCTGCTTCTTAAAGGGCAACGTACAGGTATGTTAATATGCCTGTACGTGCCCTTCTGCCAACATATATCGGCGTGAGCTGGGGGGCTAGCGGTTAAATAGCCATTCTTTTGTGGAGTGTTAGTGTTTTCTACATATGGATCTGTATGAATTAGGTTGCTGAGCTCTGCTTTTGCTGTTTTTTGGGAAAACAAGTTTCCTTGTCATTTTTCCTTATATGCTGCAAGTACATTTCATTATGTGACAGTATTGATCAATTTTCCAATGCGTCATTGGCATGCTGATCTTGAGCTAGCTTCTTTATTGTTTCAGGATTCATGTGCCCGAGATTATAGCACCACGCGTGTACAGTATTGATGCTTTTTTCTCTATGACAGTGTTAACTACTTCATTGCATTTTACATTATATCATGTATTTTCAAATGTTCCCTTTGCTAGTGTAAGACTCTGTTTTGTGTTAATACAGCTGTGATTTTTGAATGTTACTACATTATCTTGCTTGCTGAGCTTTTTTGCTGACAGCAGTCCGCTTTCCTAAGTAGGAATGTGCTGTGTAATAAAGCTTTTAGGGGTAGCTTCCTAGTGAATGTCTCATTAGGTCTGAAAAAAAAAAATATCCATTAGCTAGGCTAAACCTATCTGTCTTGCTTTGATCGAGCTGACTGTAGAAATTGCTATCATAAGTCATATGACTTTTAGTGTAAGGCACACTGAATACCAACTATGTTATCAGTTTCTTCCTTTGGCAATTTGTTACCTTTTTCTTTGTTCTTTTTATTCCACCTTACCAAATTCTGAAATTTTTCTTTTAAGATATCCTGTCATCAGATCTTTTTTTTTTTTTAATAAGAGATGTAGCAGTAGAGATTAATAGCAACAATGTTGCCTTGTAATTCGATTTTTTTATGCTCATGAAGTTTTAATGAATCCAAAATTTCATGAAAATCCTACACTTTTGGAAGTTACTTGTTGATGGTTAGTGTAATGCCACGTACACACGATCGGACTTTTCAACCGGACTATCCGGCAGACTTTCCGACCGTGCGGACTTGCCCACACACGCCCGGACGATCCGGCGGACAATCCGCCAGAGTTTTGGCGGAGGTCCGCCGGACTTTTACACGGAGTAAAGTCCGTTCATTTAGAACGTGACTCCAGGTAGACGGGACTAGCAAAGGAGGTCAATGCCGCCGCCTCGATCAGCGAGATTGACACCTCGCTAGCCCCATCACCTGGTATGAATTTAAAGGGGAATCCATACGCCGAAAAAACAGTGTGGGGGTCCCCCCGAATCCATATCAGACCCTTATCCGAGCATGCAGCCCAGCCGGACAGGAAAGGGGGTGGGAATGAGCGAGCGCCCCCTCCTGAGCCGTACCAGGCCGCCGCGTCCCCTCAACATGGGGGGTGCTTTGGGGAAGGGGGGCCCTGCGGCCCCCCCACCCCAAAGCACCTTGTTCCCATGTTAATGAGGACAAGGGCCTCTTCCCGACAACCCTGGCCATTGGTTGTCAGGGTCTGCGGGCGGCTTATCAGAATCCGGGAGCCCGCTAGTCCGGCAGATAATTTTGAGTCAAAACTTCTTACTAAGTCCACCGGACTTTTGGGAAGAAAAAGTCCACTGGTGCCCACACACGTTCGGACTGTCTGGCGGACTCTAGTCCGTCAGACAATCCCGCCGGATAGTCCGCTCGTGTGTATGCGGCATTAGGGTTACAGGAAGGGTTTGTGTTAGAGATACAGGAACGGTTTTTGTTATAGAGATACGGGGAAGGTTAGTGTTAAGGTTACATAGTCAGGTTGAAAAAAAAAATCATACAATCCTATACACACAGTTTATCCAGAGGAAGGTAAAAAATCCCAGCAAAGAAAAGAGATGGTCGGCACTCTGGATGACAACAGCTTTGTACATGTACTCAGGGGCGGACTGACCATTAGGGAACTCGGGCAAAAACCGAGGGCCCCACGGCCAGTAGGGGGCCCCATGAGCAGGGACAGTCACATTCTTTAAGAAGGTGTTCTGTTACAGCTCAATCCCGGGGTTTGTCAGTAGCAGTGTCATTGCTTCTAAATACATACATGCCGAACATTCCTTTCCTTACTCTGGTACATTGGAGGTGTCAGTAACCTCATGGTCTGAGCACCAGGCGCAGCTTTTATGTAGAAAGGTTGCAGCGCCTATACACCTGTTTTTCTAAAAAAATCCCAGCAGAGCATGATCCAATTCACTCCAGCAGGGGAAAATATTCCTTCCTGATCCCCGAGAGGCAATCGGATATTTCCTGAAACAACTTTACCTTAGTATCCACTTATATTGTACATATATACATATATATATATGTACATTTAGGAAATAATCCAGTTTTAAAGCAAGCTACTGAGTTAGCCAGAACAAGCTTTTGAGGGAGTCTATTCCCCATTTTCACAGCTCTTACTGGGAAGAAACCTTTTCATATTTGAAGATTAAATCTCTTTTCATCCAGGTGTAAAGAGTGCCCCCTTGTCCTCTGTGATGATCTTAAAGTGAATACCTCCACACAAAGTTCACTATATGGACCACTTATGTATTTGTACATCATATCCCCCCTTAATCTCCTATTCTCAAGAGAGAATACATTTCTAATCTTTCATCATAGCTGAGCTCCTCCATGCCTCTTATCAGTTTGGTTGCCCTTCTCTGCACTCTCTCCAGTTCCCTGATACAGGCAGTCCCTGGGTTACAAACATACGACTTACAAATGACCACACCTCCCAACTTTTGTAATGAGGGACACCTCAGGGAGAAAGTGACCTGCGGTGCGCCACTCCAAAATGTGGGTATGGCCAAACTCTTAACAGTGGGAGGGGCTCACAAAACCTGGGCTTCCTTGTACCTATAAAATTAGCTTTGATTGCTTTGTCTGAGCCTACCTCAACCAGGTTCCCACCCGCTGTATAGTCAAATAAAGGCCAGGCGGGACCGCTCTAGTTCGATGGTAAACTGTGTCTGTAGGATATCACAGATCGGTGTGTAGTGGGCAGGTAGAGCCAATGACGGCCAATGATGGCAGCTCTTTACCACATGATTGGTGTCCAATTGGTGTTGGTGGTGAGATTGGTGTCCAATCTCAGCTGATCACCTAAACACACTTGCTGGTTATTAACATTCCATTCCTCACACTGTCACAGCATTAGAAGAGAGACAATAACCAGCTAGTGTGAAAGGGGACATCTGCATTGATAATCAGTGCAGCCCCTACATTGCTTATCAGTGCTGCCTATCAGTGCCAACCAGTGTACTGTCTATCAGTGCCAACCAGTGCGTATCAGTGCTGCATATCAGTGCTGCCTCATCAGTCCTTCTTCAGTGCTGTCCATCAGTGGTGCATATCAGTGCAGTCTCATAAGTGCCTCTTCATCAGTGCAAGCCGAATGTTTATCACAGACCTCAGAGCAACGCAGCATATGCAGAGCCCTGTCCCTCCTCCTCCTGTTTATGTACAGGAAAGCATCACAACCAGGGGGGAGGAGGCGGCGGGTTTAGACACTCTGCACTTTTTCGAGAGGCAACCGGCCGTTAGAGATGCCGGCTGACAAATAGAGATGTGCTGCAATGTGGGACCCTAGACAAACAACACAAGCGTGGGCAGATCTTACTGGTGCCCACGGCTTCTGCGCTCCTGCTGAGCAAGTCCCTGGGTCCAAGTGCCTATCTGATGCCTGCATTGAGTGCTACCTGTCCACTACACTGACCCCTAACATGACCTACCTGACCCTACACTGACCTACCTGCCCAATACACTGACCCCTAAAATGACCTACCTGCCCACTACACTGATCCTTACAACATGTACTGTGACATACTGAAGCAGAGCATGATCCTTTCCCTTCGGAGACTGGGCCACAAGGCAGTATTCCAACATAATGACCCCAAAGACACCTCCAAGACGTGATACAGGGAACAGTGCGCTAAATTCAACCTCCTTCTTATGACACAGTGGTAACGACACACAAATCTTATATAAATAGGATCACTTCCAATACTACAAATATCTGTGATAGATATATCCGTAAATAACTTAAATTAATACTGCGTGAAAAATCTCAGTGAAAAAATAAATAAATAAATCTCCGTGAACAAATAGATGACTTAAATAAATAATTGATAATCACATACTAAATGCAATAAAATCACTAAAAATAATACAGTGATTAAAGTGATAAAGTTAATTCTTGCATATGAATAAGTTCCTCCGTGTGAAAGCAATAATCAAAGAACGCCACCTGAGTATGAAACAGCCAGTTCACAGCGATCCTGTTTCAAAAAATCCTTCACTCAGATTCCTTTTTTCCATTTTTTTATCAGGGTTTCAGTGTATGGTGGTGCTCACATAGGGGCAAAAACAAAAGAAAAGCACATCATTGCGCAATGCTAGTAGTAACAATGACACTCTTCAAGGGTGGATATTCTTACTCACATTTGTTGACACAACGACCAGCGCTTTGTGTAATGATCAGACGCAAGTTTCTCCTCACTCCACATCTAGTATGCAAAAGCACTACAGATGTTATCACTAGGCTCCTCCCGACGCGTTGCATCACATTTCACGTGACCTCCAAGGTAAAGAAGCTGAGGGTAAAGGTGATGGACTGGCCAAGCATGTCTCTAGACCTAAACCCTATTGAGCATCTGTGGGGCATCCTCAAACGGAAGGTGGAGGAGCGCAAGGTCTCTAACTTCCACCAGCTCCATGATGTCATCTTGGAGGGGTGGAAGAGGACTCCAGTGGCAACCTGTGAAGCCCTGGTGAACTTCATGCCCAAGAGGTTTAAGGCAGTGCTGGAAAATAATGGTGGCCACACAAAATATTGAAACTTTGGGCCCAATTTGGACATTTTCACTTAGGGGTGTACTCACTTTTGTTGCCAGCAGTTTAGACATTAATGGCTGTGTTGAGATATTTTGAGGGGACAGCAAATTTACACTGTTATAAAAGCTGTACACTCACTACTTTACATTGTAGCAAAGTGGAATTTGGTCAGTGTTGTCACATGAAAAGATATAATAAACTATTTACAAAAATGTAAGGGTGTACTAATTTTTGTGAGATACTGTGTGTGTGTATATATGTAGCACTAAACCCCGAAGGAGCTGCTGGTTTGATTTGGGCTTATCGTTACCTTCTTGACCTCGTGTGCGTCTAGGGGTTTCCCGAGGTAGATGGCCCAAAGAACTGTAGAAACTGACACTGGATCCACTTTAGGGATTTTTATTTGCAAAACGTTGAACAGAACACAGTCTCTCAGTAGGGAATAAAGTGTATGGGTAGGAAGTTCAGGTACTATTGGAAGTGCTGACACATGAATGTCTCTCACTATACAATCCAGGGAATAGCCATTCGCAACTGGATACTACAGCTATCGGATAAATCCCCTTTTGGTGAATTTAGCAACCGACAGGTGATTCAGATAAATCAAAGTCTCTGCCACAGACTTGGTTGTAAAACATGAGAATGGAAAGTCTCTGCCACAGACTTGGTTGTAACTGAAAGATGAACTTAGAGAATTCTCACACGGTACCAGTATCTTGCAGCCGGTCCAGCCATACTGTATGAGTATGGATTCACCTGGTGTCCTTCCAGCTTAGCTTCCAGGCTCTTGCTGAGCAGCCAGCCTTGTGCGTGGCCCTCTTCTGAAGAGTCCTTCTCTGGTTGCGTTCTCAGTTGCTGGGCCTCTCCAAAAACCGAGACAGCACCGGACCACCTTCCAGTTACTGCGCCTCGGGCTAGCCAGCCCAGAGACTCGGAAATGGATGGATCCGCACCCCAGGCCATAAGGGCCCCTGAGGGCTGGTCAGGAGGACCAGGACCAAACAGTCAGAAAGATCTTCTGGACCGGAACCCAGAATCACGTGACCTCAGTACCTTAAGTACCCTCTCCCAAAATGCACAGCAAGACAACACACTCACTGATTGGCTCCGAGAAAGATTGACACTCAATGCGTCCAACCGGACTGTGTTCCAATGCTTGCCAGAGGTGACACCGACACCTATAGCCAAGCAGAATACAATACAGTCCAGCCAAACTGGTACTAAGACCATAATTTGGAACAATTAACCCTAAAACCCAACTATGTTTTTAGAAACATTAAATTTACAAAAATATAGCGTGTGCTCTTCAGGAGCCCGGCGCTACACATATATAGATAGATAGATAGATATACTGACAGAATATAGAGTCTATGCTAAATGCAGAGTGTGTGTATGTATGTATGTATATGTATATATATATATATATATATATATATATATATATATATATATATATATATATATATATATATATTACACATATACTATATATACTATATACTATCAAATACACTGCCACTAACTAACCTGCCTGCTTAATCTAATTCAAGCTATCTCTCTGTCCACACCAACAACACTACACTCGGCCGCCATGTAAGCAGCCTTACACAGTGTGGGGCATGGATTTAGCCCCCTGAGCCATGATTGGCCAAAGCGTGCAGGTCAGGTGCATGCTTTGGTCAATCAGCAGCCGTCAATGCACTGCGATCTCGCAGTGCATTATAGGGCATTGCGCGGGCGCTCAAATTTCCTACGAACGCCCCATAATGTTCTAAATTCAGCAAACAGGCCAACAATGGTGGCTAGAGATGGCTACTGTGTCAGTCCAGTGTCATGGTGGCAGGAGATGATTATGCTATTGTTAGTTTCAGCAAGGAGATATGTACACTGTGCTGTATAATAATGTAGTTGGGGCCAGAACCAAAACCAAAATTGTAATCATTAGCATCGGTAAAAGGGGATCAGGTAGGTAAAATGGGGAGGCTGGGGGGCTGGTCACTGCCAGGTGTTTTTTCACCTAGGATGGATCCTAGGTCACACAGGATGCATTAAGGTGAAAAAACATGAGGGTTTACAACACCTTTAATATCAGTTTACCATTAAACAGAGATGCCTATGTGAATAGAGTTTGTCCTCGTAAATACAAAAAAATCTGGGCTAAGTGGTTGGAGGAGCCCTACACGGCATCCTCCAACAATATTAATCTTTAATCTTAAATTTTAGATATGATACCAATACATATATTGTTATATAGATTATATGGATTTTTTACAATACGATTTGCTAAAGATATATATGATAGAGCTGGCATTGCGGTGACTGAAAGGTTTTTATGCTCTAGATAGTATTTCGTTAATTTTGATGTTAATTTACTTACTAGATGGGAAAAACGTATCAATGATGAAGATATACTTTGACCAACGTATATTGTATCTATTGTTTTTTCCTTAAAATCAACAAAACTAACAAAAAGAGATTTTGGAAAAAAATATGGTACATGCATCCTGAATGAGAAGCCACTTATGTCAAGAAAAAACACACTTTACCTGAGCCTGTCCACATGCCATACTTGCCTTGATGGACCACTGATGTAAGTGCAGCTGCTTCAGTATGGCCAAGGCGTGTGAGTGTACCGCATACAGTTGAGTTGATGAATGTCAGCCAACCAAACGCTGGCTGAGTGTAACCATGTAAAGTAGCTACACACTCTTCCTCAGGATGAGGATGTGAGTCAGGCAAGGTACATGTGTGAACTTTCCCTGCCGAAGGTTAGATAGCAAATTTACCGCACTGAATACAGCCCTGTGAATAGCACTGTATAGCCCTGTGGTAGAAAACTGGTACAGTACAATAGCAGTAACTTTTTCTCAATGCAATTGCCTTTAGATGTCCCTCATTAATGCCAACACATACTGACAAAAAGCTGCAGGGAGTGCTTATTTTTATATTTAGGGGGTTGACAGTTGGCCACAATATTGTCCCTGACCACAATTCAAAATGCACTGCAAGTTATTATGGGGCATTCTTTTGCGCACTCCCAACAAACTTTCTTAAAAATTCTTGCAAATTTCAGACTGAATATAACATTGGTCCTAACATAAACCTCTTCCCTAATGACATACTTGTAGGCTCTTTGTTTACAATTGATTGAATACTATTTGCAACCATGACACATTAACTCACTTTTTTCATATAAAATAATTGAAGGCCTATTGCATACAGAAATATCATTTGAACAAATGTATTTTATACTATGTATTTTTACCATCATCACTATTCCTTTTCAGCTACAAAAACATTATCAATAGCTCATTTAATTTCAAGGATTATCTTTATTTCTATTCAACATTTATTAGAAATCACCACTGTCTAGAATATACTAATTGTATCTTTTGAATTTTAATGAGGACCACCACCAACTGTGTATGAAAATCTAATAAAAATGAGCTCTAACACAATGGCAGCTCTTGTAGAGTTACAAGTATTTAAGCTACTGTGGTGAAAAGCTCTATATGCTAATTCTTTCTGACATTTCAGGCCTGCAAAATATACATTCTATTTTATGCTCATTCATTTTTTTTTTTTCATTTAGAAAGATCTAGCAATGAACTAACTCCTAAAAGACTTGGAATTGTGAGTTCTAATATCCCTAGTTTTCTCTTGTTGGTTTGCATCACTTTTTTCTGTAAAACTTCACTGTACAATGGTAATGATAAAAAAGCTAAAGTCACTTTGGTTAAAATAAAAAGGCAGAAAATCAGGGACAAATCACTATTAGGACAATTGATACACGTGTAATGAGGAGCAGCCTAACAAGACATTCAATTGTTCTGCAAAATCAACCATTTAAAGCCAAAACATTTATTTTTAGTTTTGGATAGAGTAGGGATGGGTTAGTAGAATGTTAAAGTTTTTAATTGTTATCTGTGTACCTGCTAAAATATAGATTTAACCCATATCATTGCAATGAAAAACATGTTTCCACAACCAGGGGCGGACTGACAACTCATTGGGCCCCGGGCAATAGAAGATCATGGGGCCCCCCTTGGTCCCCACACTCAAGCCACACCTGCACAGGGAGACATAGGGGGAGGGAGAGAAAACAGGGGGACACTGTGTGTGTGTGTGTGTGTGGCGGGGGGGGGGGGAGCACACACAGGTGGACACTGGGGGGGAGCACACGGGGGCGGGAGAGCACACTGGGGGACCCTGTAGGGGGAGCGCACAAACAGGGGGACACTGGAGGGAGAATGCGCACACACACGCACACACAGAGGGGGACACTGGAGGGAGAACGCACACACATACACAGAGGGGGACACTGGTGGGAGAACGCACGCACACACACACACACACACACAGGGGGACACTGGAGGAAGAGCGCACACACAGGGGGACACTGGAGGGAGAATGCGCACACACACGCACACACAGAGGGGGGACACTGGAGGGAGAACGCACACACATACACAGAGGGGGACACTGGTGGGAGAACGCACGCACACACACACACACACACACAGGGGGACACTGGAGGAAGAGCGCACACACAGGGGGGGACACGCACACACAGGGGGACACTGGAGGGAGAGCACACACACAGGGGGGACACTGGAGGGAGAGCGCACACACAGGGGGGGACACTGGAGGGAGAGCGCACACACAGGGGGGACCGTGGAGGGAGAGCGCACACACAGGGGGGGACACTGGAGGGAGAGCGCACACACAGGGGGGACACTGGAGGGAGAGCGCACACACAGGGGGGGACACGCACACACAGGGGGACACTGGAGGGAGAGCGCATACACAGGGGGGGACACGCACACAAAATCAACCATTTAAAGCCAAAACATTTATTTTTAGTTTTGGATAGAGTAGGGATGGGTTAGTAGAATGTTAACCACTTCCCGCCCGGTCAATAGCAGATTGACGTCCGGGAAGTGGTTTCGTTATCCTGACTGGGCGTCATATGACGTCCTTCAGGATAACAGCCGCCGCGCGCCCGTGGGGGCGCGCATCGCGGCGATCGGTGGAGCGGTGTGTCAGTCTGACACACCGCTACACTGATCTCGGTAAAGAGTCTCCGGCAGAGGCTCTTTACCACGTGATCAGCCGTGTCCAATCACGGCTGATCACGATGTACACAGGAAGAGCCGTTGATCGGCTTTTCCTCACTCGCGTCTGATAGACGCGAGTAGAGGAGAGCCGATCGGCGGCTCTCCTGACAGGGGGGGTATGCGCTGATTGTTTATCAGCGCAGCCCCCCCTCAGATGTCCACACTAGACCACCAGGGAAGCCCCCAGGACCACCAGGGAAGCCCCCAATACCACCAGGGAAGCCCCCAGCATGTGGATGGCCAGGTGCATCCAGCATGGCCATCCACATGTTAAAAAAAAAATGCCAAAAATATGCCAATCAGTGCCCACAGATGGGCACTGATTGGCACATCATATTTGATTAAAAAAAAAAGTTTAAAAAAGGGATGCCCAGCAATGCCACCCATCAGTGTCATCAGTGCCACTCATCAGCGTCCATCAGTGCCACCTATCAGTGCCCATCCGTGCCCATCCATGCCCACCTATCAGTGCCCATCCATGCCACCTATCAGTGCCACCTATAGGTGTGCATCAGTGCCACCCATAAGTACCCGTCAGTGCCGCCTATGAGTGCCCATCAGTGCCGCCTATGAGTGCCCATCAATGCCACCTGAGTGCCCATCAGTGCCACCTGAGTGCCCATCAGTGCCGCATACCAGTGCCACCTATCAATGCCCATCAGTGCCACCTATCAGTGCCCATCAGTGCCGCCTATCAGTGCCCCTAATCGGTGCCACCTCATTGGTGCCACCTCATCGGTGCCCATCAGTGCCGCCTTATTAGTGCCGCCTTATCAGTGCCCGTCATTGAAGAAGAAAACGCACTTATTTACAAAAAAAATTAACAGTGACAAAGAAAAACTTGTTTTTTTGCAAAATTTTTGGTCTTTTTTTGTTTGTTGCGCAAAAAATAAAAATCGCAGAGGTGATCAAATACCACCAAAAGAAAGCTCTATTTGTTGGAACAAAATGATAAAAAATTTGTTTGGGCACAGTGTGGCATGACCGCGCAATTGTCATTCAAATTGCGACAGCACTGAAAGCTGAAAATTGGCTTGGGCGGGAAGGTCTCTAAGTGCCTGGTATTGAAGTGGTTAAAGTTTTTAATTGTTATCTGTGTACCTGCTAAAATATAGATTTAACCCATATCATTGCAATGAAAAACCTGTTTCCACAACCAGGGGCGGACTGACAACTCATTGGGCCCCCGGGCAATAGAAGATCATGGGGCCCCCTTGGTCCCCACACTCAAGCCACACCTGCACAGGGAGACATAGGGGGAGGGAGAGAAAACAGGGGGACACTGTGTGTGTGTGTGTGGCGGGGGGGGGGGAAGCACACAGGTGGACACTGGGGGGGGAGCACACTGGGGGGGAGAGCACAATGGGGGACACTGTAGGGGGGAGCACACCGGGGGACTCTGGAGGGAGAATGCACACACACACGCACACACAGAGGGGGACACTGGAGGGAGAACGCACACACATACACAGAGGGGGACACTGGAGGGAGAACGCACGCACACACACACACAGGGGGACACTGGAGGAAGAGCGCACACACAGGGGGGGACACGCACACACAGGGGGACACGGGAGGGAGAGAGCGCACACACAGGGGGGGACACTGGAGGGAGAGCGCACACACAGGGGGGACACTGGAGGGAGAGCGCACACACAGGGGGGGACACTGGAGGGAGAGCGCACACACAGGGGGGACACTGGAGGGAGAGCGCACACACAGGGGGGGACACGCACACACAGGGGGACACTGGAGGGAGAGCGCGCACACAGGGGGGGACACGCACACACAGGGGGACACTGGAGGGAGAGCGCACACACAGGGGGGACACGCACACACAGGGGGACACTGGAGGGAGAGCGCACACACAGGGGGGGGACACGCACACAGGGGGGGACACTGGAGGGAGAGCGCACACACAGGGGAGGACACGCACACACAGGGGGACACTGGAGGGAGAGCGCACACACAGGGGGGCACATACACACAGGGGGACACTGGAGGGAGAGCGCACACACAGGGGGGGGACACGCACACACAGGGGGACACTGGAGAGAGAGCGCACACACAGGGGGGACACGCACACACAGGGGGACACACTGGAGGGAGAGCGCACACACGGGGGGGACACGCACACACAGGGGGACACTGGAGGGAGAGCGCACACACAGGGGGGGACACGCACACACAGGGGGACACTGGAGGGAGAGCGCACACACAGGGGGGGGGACACGCACACACAGGGGGACACTGGAGGGAGAGTGCACACACAGGGGGGGACACGCACACACAGGGGGACACTGGAGGGAGAGCGCACACACAGGGGGGGACACACACACACAGGGGGACACTGGAGGGAGAGCGCACACACAGGGGGGGGACATGCACACAGGGGGACAGCACACAGGGGGACACTGTGGGGTGGGGGGACACTGTGGGGTAGGGGGGACACTGTGGGGTGGGGGGGGACACTGTGGGGTAGGGGGGACACTGTGGGGTAGGGGGGGCACTGTGGGGTAGGGGGGCACTGTGGGGTGGGGTGACACTGTGGGCTAGGGGGACACTGTGGGGTGGGGGGACACTGTGGGGTGGGGGGACCCGGGTGCCCGTGACTCTGTACCACCCCCCCATCACTTGTGGCGGTCCTGATAACTTACTCACCGATGCCGATGCTCCCCGCCGGCCCCTCCACTCTTCTCTTCCATTAGGGGCCTGGACTCGGCCGGTTGAAGTGGCTGTATTACATGCCACGAATACTGCTAACAGCGCACGGCTCCCCGCCGGCCCCTCCTTCCCTCCCGTCCGTCCCAGGTGACGCATACAGACACCTTACAAGCACCTGGGACGGAGGGGCCGGCGGGGAGCCTCGCACCGTTAGCAGTATTGTTAGCGGCATCGCGGCATGTAATACAGCCGTTTCAAGTGGCCCCTCATGTGGCTGAGTCCGGGCCCCTAATGGCAAGACTTGTCAGTCCGCCCCTGTCCACAACCTCACAACCTAAAGAAGTGATCTAACAGAGCCCAAAAGCTTAAATCTTTGACCACTTGTGGACACCAAATGTACTACACATGTCTGAAAAACATAATCAAAGTACACAAGATATGTGTGGTATGTCCGGTCTTTCTGCCCATCTGCTACTCCACCTTTTCATTTTACAGCTATTCTGGACTGTCAAAATGACAGTGGGGTGTTGCTGTGTAAACAAAAAAGCTGTAATGCACACCTGACAGTGTTTATAAACAGTCTTCAGATGTGAGAGTCTGAAAAAAAGGCTTTGTTAATAAAAAAAATAATTCTGCTATACCCCTTTCAATGCTTAGTTTACAATATACAAAAAGGCGCTAGATCATAAACCTAAACAAACAGCAGCGACAAAACCATGAGATATCATCATGGTGAACAAAAATATATATACAAAAGCCGTGCTAATTCAATTAAAATAACAACAAAAATATTAATTCAGTGATTAGGACAATACAGGTGAGTATTGAAACAGTGACATAAATAGTTGTGAATAATGTCTCTGATAGAGTAAGAATGCAATATTGAATCCATAATATTCTAAATAGTGAAACAAGTTCCAGCAGAATTGAATGATCCAAAGCTATTCAGCCACCACCAAGGGTAAGGAGTTATCCATATACTGGTCACTCTGGAAGTAAGAACTCTTACCAGAAGGTGTAGACCTCCTATTATAGCAAGGTCATAAGCGCTTGCAGATATAGCTCTCTGCGGGGTCAAACGATAGGCCTCATCTCTGGAGCTCACTGGCAGTCACGGACTGGCATCTACAATATCCAGGTAATGTCCAGATTGCATCCGAAAATCTCAATTGGTCAGATGTCACCGAGTGAAAGGAAAAGAGGCTCCAATAGTTTATTAACGTTTTCTACAATAAATGTATGTTTAAACAAAAATGAGGTACTCGCACAGTACAAACTATTGAAAAGTACGATGATGTCAGCACGTAGCTCCGCCCAACATGTTTCATCATACCTGACGTCTTCCTGGGGCACGGGTGACACGCTGAGCCATCACCATTTATATCACAGCAAGGGAAACCAAGCCTCCTTTTCACCTGGCCGCCATCTTGCAATAAATACACACCTAATTGACTTGTATTGCAAATAGTTATGAGAGAAAAAATGAGAAACCAAGCCTCAACATGACTCGAGGGTAAGAACTCAATATATTCCATGCAATGAGCCAAAGGACACAAATGAGTCAAAAATAAATATATATTTTTATCCATATCCTATATAAAAAAGTTAATTAGAATTAAAACTAAAAATGAACGCAAAACTTAAAATGTTAAAAAACGATAATAAAGGCAATAATAATAAAATGTTCCCCAATCGTCCTTGAGGTGAGGACCTCTAGTGTCAATATTAGATATTGACATATAAATTAGTTAAAAAGGAAATTGCTAAATTACAAATCTGAGCCTGATTGCATAACACAAACCCAAATTGATAAAGATAACATTTAATGTATAAATCGTTAACCACAAGCGGGCATTACCCGAGATCCTTATGCATTATCAATGATGGCATTCATTTTTACATTGGCATTGAGGCCCAATGGTCTAAGGAATGTAACCCTGTATATCCAACTCATTTCAAGCTTGGAAATCGCACGTCTTTTCGATCCCCCTCTCCAATGTGGTTTAAGTTTGTCTATCCCTATAAAGGAGGTGCCTCTAGGGTTTTGATTATGGACCTCAAGATAGTGTCTAGAAACTGGATGCCCTTTAAAACCTCTCCTAATATCCCCATTTGTGAAAGCAGGAAGGAATGAAAGCTTCAGGTGGGGAACTTGTAGATAGAAGCAAGGAAGTGTGAGACAAGAATCTGACACTTGCACAGAATCCTCAAATTTTGTGAGAGGACAGTGGAGGGAGGAGGTAACAGGGGTAGACTTTAGAAAGTGTCTAATTTGGGAAAAGTACCAGTTGTAAAGAAGAGGATGTCTGTTTGATGGAGCCAATCCATTGAAGAAGAAACGTTTTCTAGTCTCATTGTATTAAGGGAAGATTTTTAATATGGTTTTTTTTTCTAAGCTGGGTAGAAGGTCTTGGTCACCAATAAAAGGGGCATGTGGGGGGAATTGTTTGAAGTGAACACTTTTACATTGTTAGGACTAGCACCAATAGTTGGGTAGGTTTTGAGGGCCAATAGATATTGGGAGGCTATTCAGGGTAAGCTTTGCAATAGGGAAGCCATCTTATTCTTATTCTTTACAGACCCATTGTTTGGTGTTACAATACCAATAGTAGTCGACAATTGTGGAAAGATGGAGGGCCTTATGATAGAGACTTATGTCGGGAAGATGCACACCTCACAGATTCTGCTCAGGGGAGCATTTCTTATTTATGGAGTTGTATGTTTCCAAATGAAGGAGATAAACAAGGATTTTATTGTATTGAATTACTTTTGTGTAATTTTTAATTGTAAGGGCTTGGATCACATGAAGATGTCTAGGCAGAGCTGTAATTTTTAGAGTATTACATATGCCAAACCACAAGAGAGCAAGGGAACTTCATTGTTGGAGATCTTTCTGCAGTCTCATAAGGAGTGGGATAAGGTTAAATTCCTAAAGTTTGAGTAAGTTGGTAGTAATCTTACCTCTCAATTTTTTGATGTGGTCTGAAGCCCAGCAGAAAGAAATGTTGATGGTAAAAGTGTCAAGGTGTTCGTGAGTTATAGAAATATTAGGAGCCTCAGATTTAAGATAGTTTATTTTAGAATTGGACAAGGGAATCATACTAATACTTGGTTAAGAGTTTTTGTAAGGGCTATAAGGGATTTCCCTGGATCAGATATGTAGAATGACGTTCTTCTTAATCTTCATAGGCAGCTACTTTGTGATTCCCAGATAGTTTGTGGAAGCCTCTGATGTTATGACTCAAACTGCTGCTACTGGGAATGAGTATACTGTAGGACAGGGTGAATTAAAAGAACTGCTAGTCCAGCCTGTTAAAATCCTTTTCTGCCCACATTCATAGCAGTGATTCTCAAGCCGGATAAAAACCCGGAGGAAGTTAGCAACTATCTCTCATCAATTGGGATCTTAAAATACTGACCAAAATCCTAGCCAACCGCTTCTCATCTTTCATCAATAATTACATCCATAAAGACCAAGTGGGGTTCATTCCTGACAGACAAGGGTTAGACCAAATTAGGAGGGCAATTGACATAATATCTATTGTCCAATCTAACTGGGAAGGGGGCCCCAAACAAGCAGGTATGTTACTCTCTTTAGACCTAAAAAAAGCCTTCGACTCTGTATCCTGGCAATACATTGTTACTCTACTGGAGCAATGGGGTTTTGGCGACAGATTTACAGGGCTAATTAGAGCTCTCTACTCTCAACCTCAGGCAAAAATATGCCTCCAGGGATACTACTCAAACCCTATTCATATCATAAAAGGCACTATGCAAGGAGGCCCACTCTCTCCACTAATCTTTGCCCTAGCAATCGAAACACTTGCTATAGCAATTCAGCAAAACCTAAATATAAAAAGGAGTAACATGTGGCTCCCAAACTCACAAGTGCAGGCTTTATGCAGACGCCATCTTATTAGTTATCACCTTCCCCATCACATCCCTCCCAAATTCATGCTAGACCCTAGAAGAATTCTCAGATATATCAGGTCTTCAAGTGATCTATTCCAAGTCCCTAGCTATGAATGTATCCCTCCAACCGAATACTGTGTCCCTGCTCCAAAAATCTTTCCACTTTGAATGGAACAAAACATCCATTAAATACTTGGGAATTAACTTAACACCAAAGATGGGAGTCCCTCTATAATAGCAATTATACCCCTATGTTCCGGAAACTAGAATCAGAGCTCAAAGCCTGGACCAAACACAACCTATCATGGATAGGGAGGATAAACTCTATAAAGATGACTTTACTCCCCAAACTGCTATACCTATTTCGCTCCCTGCCCATCCCATTCAAAAGGGACCACATTAATGCCTTTCAGAGTAATATTCTGAAATTCATATGGGGCAAGGGTGGTTACAGAATACCACAAAGCTCTCTGTACTAATATAGGAAAAAGGGGGGGGCTTAGGTCTTCCAAAATTACCCCAATACTTTTTTGCAGCTAGACTAGCACAGATCTCAATAATATATTCCAGATATGAAAAACTGTATTGGGTCCAAATGGAAAGGCAGGCAGTACCCCACCACACTATAGACTTTTTAATGTGGTGCCCCCCAAAATCCTGTCTGACGATAATGGCATCGACCCTATCTCACTCCCTAGCCCTATGGGACCATTTACGCAAGTCTAAAGCCCTAACCTCAGCTAGCAAACCACTGTCCCATTTGTTCAATAACCCTGACTTTCCCCCAGGCCTGAACATTTTAGCATTCACATGGTGGCTGGACAAATGACTATACTGAATCAGAGATTTCTACTCCCCTTCAGGTCCTCTATCACTCAAGCATTACATTAATAAGCTGGATCTGCCCACAACAGAACACTTAAGATTTAAACAAATTTCTCACTTTTTACACTCTATATGGTCGGAAAAAACACTATATGGTCGAAAAAACAGAGGGGAGGGATCTCTATCATTTACTCATCACTAGTGCTCCCGGACTCCAAATCCCCTTTCATGACGGGATGGGAAGTGGACCTCCAATTTAGCTGGGATCTGGAGACCTGGCAATCTGCTTGCTTTAAATACTTTAACGGCATCTTAAATACATCCCTCACAGAGGCCAGTTTGAAAGTGATCTCTAGGTGGTACTACACTCCCTACAGATTAGCCTCTATGTATACCTCTGCTGATCCCCTCTGCTTCAGAGGATGCCAACTAACAGGAACAATGGCCAACATTTGGTAGGAATGTCCCAGAATACGCTCTTTTTGGAGAAAAATCTTCAACATCATAGACAAGCTGGCCTATAACCAGGTACCTAGGTCCCCAACAGTAGCTTTACGTAGCGAAAAGATCCCAAAGACTCCCCCTGCATACTCGGAAGCTAATCCATTTTATATTTGTGGGCGCTAAACTAACAATAGCTAAAGCTTGGAAACCACCAAACATTTCCATTAAAGCTGCCCAAATGAAAATATCATGGATAATGTCCCAATGTCTCTAGTATATAACTCAACCTCAGCCTAGATTTGGTGTCGTGATATTTCTGTTGTCCCCATGTTAAGCATGTTTATGTATGTTATACTTCAAAATACATTTTTTTTTTTACATAAAATCCTTTTCTGCATAGGTTTTTTTAAAACATATAGCGTCTTTTAAACGCATTGCAGGCATTGCATAAGCAGTGAAAAGCTGGTTGTTAAGGACGCTGTTGGGTGTGGGCTCCTTAAAAAACGGCTATTCATTGGTTGTTAAGGACACCAGTGGGTGGTTGTTAGGGAGCCAGAATCTGCTAGTATCTTTAACATGTGAATACTTGCACATACAGTGCCCCCTTGTGGACACCAACCTCCTCTCTGCTCAAGTGGTCTGGCTGGTGGTGCAAAGACAGAGCAGAGCTCACCATCTTTTCCCTTGTCATTACACAGAACACTGCTGGGAGGGGGAGCCAGGAAAACTAAGCAGGACAGAAAGGAACTGTGAACCACTCTGAATGTGTGGGGAGGAAAGGGGGTGGACCAAACCTTAAACTGAAATCAGGGAGCAGCTCAGGTGGCATGTGAGGGGAGGGGGCAGCCAAATGGAACATTGAGCAGACCATGGAGGTACGAGGGCATATGTGTAGCTATATAACCAGCATCTTATTTTTTTTAAAGTGTGACCCGAAAATCACAACAATAAAAGCACACCGTGGGTGCATTTTTGATGCGGTTCCAGTTGATTTCAATGGAAGGTGCATCTTTGCGCTTTCCAAAATGCACCAAAGAAGCTGCATGCAGGACTTTTAAGAATGCAGCGCAGTGATGTGAAAAGTCTCATAGGATTTAAAGGGAAATAATTCTGATGCGTTTTTGTCATGCTGGAGAGGTGTTTTCTAGTGAGGCAAAAGTTCATCAGTGTGAAAAGGCCCTAAGTCTGTTAACTAAAATATTTTCAAATAGTTTGAGGTCTACATTAATAAGGGTGGTAACTATTGCATTAATTTGGGTCCTTATCTGTTTAAGGCCAGGTTCACAATGGTAGGACAAATGCTCTGACATTAGGAGCTCATGTCGCATGACGTGTGAAAATCAATGTTTCCCTATGAGAGCCGTTTTAACTGGTCCGACACAAGTCATCCGACTTTGAAAATGCTCCCTGCACTACTTTGGTCTGAGTTTGATCCTACTTCATCCCATTGAATATCACTGAAGTTGGATCGCGGTCTTAACTGATCTGACTTTGGAATGCGACTTGTGCTCTGATGATCTTGAAAGGGCCCTTTGGTCTGGCATAGATTTTTTTTTTTTTGTAACTCAATTTTATTAAAGATTTTACATAAAGAGCAGGTTACAAAGCAAACATTGAATAACGTACAGTTAAACAGGTGATAGTCAGATTATCACAGCAATGAGGAGTCTACCTAAAGATGGGAGCTAGCTAAGTGGAAGTTTATTCATAGGGTGTTTGAGCCAAAGGTTCCAGTTCGTTTGAAATCTAGGTAGTTGTAAGTAGGCTTTGGCGTGCATAAATTCCATCAAACAGTGGTTGTTTAAGAGAGCAGTTATTTCCATTATAGAGGGGGGGTTGGGAGATTTCCAATTTTTGGCAATAGCCAGTCGCGTTGCAATAAAGACATGGGAGACGATCGTGCGTGAAGAGCAAGGCCACAATTCCATGTCTAGGCCTAACAGTACCATTTGCGGAGTTAGTGGTACAGGATTCGGTAGAATGGAAAGGAGGAGTTTGGAGAGCACAGTCCACAGTGTGGCGAGGATTGGACAGTCCCACCATATGTGGAATGGGGTTCCAGGGGATCCACAATTTCTCCAGCAGAGGTTAGTTGAGTTAGGGTAGATCCGGGCAAGTCTGGATGGAGTAAGGTACCAGTTGTGGAATAATTTTTGCACAGTTTCCCAGTGGAGGAGACATCTGGAGACTTTCAGGGGCGTCTGTAGTGCGCGATGCCACTGTTGGAGAGTGTAGGAACTTTGTAATGTATGCTCCCATTTTAGCATTGTTGGTGACTTAGAAGTGTGGTCGGTGCTAGTAAGCAGTTTATAGCAAAAGGAGATTCCACGTTTTCCAGTTGGGAGGAGGTTGAAGAATGTGGTTACATGCCATGGTAATAGGTCATCAGTCCATTGTACTTTAGAGAGGATCGAGCGTATTCTGAGGTATTTGAAAAAATCTTTGTGTCCAATGTGGTAAGCAGTTTGTAGTGTTTGGAAGGACATGAGAATGGAGCCTTGGTATAGGATACCAATGTTGGAGACACCTTTGCTGATCCATGTAGAGATATCAAGGTTGGGTGTGAGAATGTGGAGGGCTTCCAACGGTATTAGCTTGAGTAGACGTAGTGGTGTACCCTGAGAGGATTGTATGGTGGCTTTCCATATCCTGACGGTAGCGTTAACAGTGTCAAGGTATGAGTGAGTTCCTGGATGTTGCAGGAGGAGGGCGCATAGAGTTAGTTTAGGATGGGACATAAGGGCTGCTTTTTCTATTTGGAGCCAGGTGGTTTGTTGCATGGGGTTCCACCAGACTCTGGCTTGATCGAGTATGGTTGCTTTGTAATAGGCTAATAAGTCTGGTGCTCCCATCCCTCCTAATGTGACTGGTTTACACAGTGTGCTGCTTTTGAGACGGGAACGTTTTCCGTTCCATATGAAGTTTATGAGGATAGATTGTAGCTGCAACAATTGTTGTTTGAGAAATGGTATCGGCAGGGTCCGGAATGTATACAAGGCATGGGGTAAAAGATACATTTTGGCAAGAGCAATTCTTCCTGCCCATGAGGCAGTAGTATGTCTGAGGTCCTGCACAGTTTTTTGGAGCTTGGTTACAAGATTATTGAAATTGGTGGAGCGTAAGCGGGTTGAGGGTGCGGTTAACTGTATGCCTAGATACGTGAGCGTAGAGTTGGGGGCCCATGAGAAAGACGTGTTGTTGGTAATATCAGTTTTGGTGCGTTGGTTTAGTCCTATACTGAGCATGCTAGATTTGGAAAAGTTAATTTTATACAGTGAAGCCTTGCTGAAGGTGTCTAAAGTGTGATGAAGAGCTGGGAGTGAGTTAGTAGGGTCAGTCAGGGAGATGATGACATCGTCAGCGTAGAGACCTATCTTGTGATGTGCGTCAGCGGTGGATATCCCCGAAATAAGTGGGTTGTGTCTAATTGATTGGGCTAGGGGTTCCATGACAAGGGCGAAAATCAAGGGTGAGAGTGGGCACCCCTGACGTGTCCCATTAGAGATGTGGAAGGGATCCGAGAGTAGACCGGAAGTCATTACTCTAGCGCTGGGCGAGGAGTAGAGGGAGAGTATAGCTTGCAGTATGGTCCCTGAGAAACCAAATTTCTGAAGGACTGCCTGTAGGTAGGACCAATCCACTCTATCAAACGCCTTCTCTGCATCAAGAGAGATGAGCAGAGAAGGCGTTCGATGATGTTCCACCCATTGTATCAGGTCAATGAACCTGCGGGTACCGTCCGATGCTTGTCTGCCAGCCACAAAACCCACTTGGTCAATATGCACAAGTTGTGGGATAATGTCTGAAAGTCGCGTGGCCAAAATTTTGGCATATAGCTTGGTGTCAGTGTTCAGCAGGGAAATGGGTCTGTAGCTGGCAGGCTCATCGGCCGGTTTGCCCGGTTTGGGAATAGTGACAATAGTGGCTCGGAGGGATTCCGGTGGTATGGAACCAGTACTGGCAGTGAAGTTGAAGGAGCGGCATAGGTGGGGGATGAGGAGCTTAGAGAATGTTTTATAGTACTCATTGCAGAACCCATCAGGGCCTGGGGCTTTATGAAGTGGTAGGGCGGCAATGGCTGATTCCACTTCCGTAAGGGAGAATGGGGTGGAAAGTTGGTGCAGTTGGTCTTGTGAGAGTGAAGGGAGATGTATGTCTTTGAGGAAGTTAGTAATGTCGTTAGAAGAGGGTGGTGAAGCAAGGTTGGAGCTGGTAAGGTTGTATAGCTTAGAGTAGTAGAGACTGAATTGGTCTGCAATGTCTTTAGGGTTGGCGTGTTTAATGCCGCGGTTATCAGTAAGGTACGGAATCCTAGTTTGTACGAGTTTACGTTTAAGTTGTCTAGCTAGATATGCTCCAGGTTTGTTGTGTTGGGAGTAGGATTGTAAGCGGAGACGTTTAAGGTGGAAATCAAAGTTTGCGTGTAGGTGGTCACTGAGGGCTTGTCTAGCTGTGTGCAGTTCAGAGCTGAGTATAGGGGAAGGTTGAGGCTTGTTGGCTCGCTCAAGTAAGCGTATTTGTTCTAGGAGTTTGTTCGTGGTTGCATTGTATTGTTTTTTCCCGTGGGTTCCCAACTTAATCAGGAGACCTCTAATGCAAGCCTTATGGGCGTTCCATAGTGTAGTGGGGTTGTCTACAGATCCGGTGTTGGTTGTGAAGTAGTGCTGGAGTTCGGACAAAATCTGTTTTTGATATAAGGGACGTGTGATTATGGAGGTGTTGAGCCTCCAGGTGGTGAAGTTTTTAGTGGCAGGTGCTGGGAATAGTGTCATTGATATGGGTGCGTGGTCAGACCACGTAATAAGTCCAATTTTAGACTCCCGTACCATTTGCAGGGTATGTTTGTCAGTCAAAAAGAGATCTATCCGAGAGTAAGTGTTTTGAGTGTGTGAGAAAAAGGTGTAATCTCTTTCAGAGCCGTGGAGGCATCTCCAGGGGTCGTACAAGTCTTCCGAGTGGAGTAGGGAGGAGAGTGAGGTAGAACGTTTACGGGTAGGATTAGTAGTGTCTAGCGAGGCATCAACAATTTGGTTGAAGTCACCGCAGATAATTAAGGGGCCCTGTCTGAAAGGTTCCAGTTTAGTTAGCAGGGACTTGTAGAATTTGTGTTGTTTGGTGTTAGGGGAGTAAATGCTGGCGATAGTGACGTTTCGATTATTGATTATGGCATTCAAAATTATGAATCTACCTTCAGGGTCTATCTCAGAGTGGAGCGGCTGGAATGAAACAGTGGAGCGTATGGCAATCATAACTCCTGCTTTTTTTTTTGCGGAGTTGGCAAAGTAATAGTGTGGATACAGTTTATGGGAGCATGAGGGTGGTTTGCTGGAGGCAAAGTGAGTTTCCTGTACACACAGTATGTCAGAGGTGAGGGCCAAAGCTTCTTTCCATAGTAAATTTCGTTTGTAAGGGGAGTTTAAGCCTTTGGCATTAATGGGGGTGATGGTGAATGACATTTTGGGCAGTGACTAGTGGGGGGGGGGGGGGGGTATAGGAATACCGCAGCAAAGTAACGTGCAGTAGTGTGCAGAGGTGGGGGTAGACCAGTGCTGGTGTTATACAATAAGTAAAGTGGAGCCAACGATTTAAGGCAACTGAGTGAAGAGAGCGCTAATAAGCATAAGCTATGAAAAACAAAGTAAAATTATAAACGTAAAGGATATAACTAAGAGATTTCAAAGTGCGTGGCACTTTCCTTTCACTGGGGGAAGAGTGAAGAGCCTAACAGGTGGTGTGCTCATTAGGGACATCGTTGCAGTGTGTAATCGCAGAGTCATCATAGTAAAGGTTTTCAGTGTGCACCCGATGGTCGGGGTTAGAGGAGGTGGAGGAAGTCCTTACTTGCGAGTGGTATTAGGAGCATAATGCCTGGGATCCTGGGCGAACGTTGAGGGTCTTCGAAGTAGGGGATCAGGTGGAGGTGAGGAGATTAGGCCCCAGTTGAGCATGCGTTTGATTCCATCTTTTGGAGTCAGGATATTGGTGTTCTGGTTCTGGTATGTGACCACTAGTTTAGTGGGGAAGCCCCATTTGTATGGGATGTTGTGCTTCCGAAGAGTAGTGGTGGTCAGGGAAAATTCTCTCCTTTTTTGAGCGGTAGCAGCAGATATGTCTGTGTACAGGGACACAGTAGAGTAGGGGTCAGGTAGCGGAGAGGTGGATCTGGCAGCCGCCATGATCTTTTCTTTTACTTGAAAGAAATGAATGCGGGCTAGGATGTCTCTAGGTACCGAGGCAGGGAGGTGACTAGGTTTGACAATGCGATGCGCTCGGTCAATAATCATGTCAGTTTGACGCAATTGAGGGATAAGTGTGAGGAATAGTTGCTGGATGTAGGGGATCAGTTCTGGTGGCTTAACGGATTCTGGTACGCCCCTAAATTTGATATTGTTCCTCCTCGAACGATCCTCTAAATCTGCGACTTTGGCGTGTAAATAATTAATCTCCTCAATTTGTCGGTCATGGGCATCCGCCATTTCGTTATAGGACGCAGTGTGTTCAGTGAGCGTTTTTTCAATGACATCAGTGCGGTCCTCCACTTGATCTATTCTGGCATGTAACATGGAGATGGAGGACCGTAATTCATTACGCATATCATGCTGCAGTGACATCAACATAAGTTTGAGCGTATGCTCAGATGCTGGCTGGTCAGAGGCAGGTAGTGTGGCTAGGGATTCAGAGTGTGGCAGTTCAGGGCCTGTGTAAGCTGGGGGATCTCCGTGCTGTTTTTTAAGCTGAGGAGCTTTAGTGGGAGAGAGGACTTGTGACTGTGCGGCTCTCTTACCTCGATCAGCAGGTGAGGGCTGAGAGGAGTCAGTGTGAGGAGCCGTGCTGTCCATCTCCTCCATGTCAGCAGAGTGTGCCTGTGAGATCCTGTCAGTCAGCAGTGGGGGGCAGGGCGGCGCGCCGGCGCCATCTTTAGCACTGAGCATGTCGGCTCTCTCGTAGAAGTCAGTGAGGCGGCGCGGCTGATGCAGGCTGGCGGTTCTCTTCCTGGGCATGCCGATCGGGTGCCCACTGATTCCGCTCCTCTCTGGAGCTTCAGAGAGGGGGGAATGGCGCTGATCTGAGGCTGAATGTCGCTGGAAGTCCCTCGGCTGAGCGGAGCAGAGATTTCAGGCAGCCATCTCGCTCCGCGGCCAGCCACGCCCCCGGTCTGGCATAGATTTTAAGGGTGGCACAGTAGTTCCCCTTAAAATCCATGCCAGACCAAAGTGACTGGTATGGTCTTGGAGGGGGAACCCATGCCGTGTTTTTTTTTTTTTTAAGTGGCGTGGAGTTTCCCCTAAAGATTCATACCAGACACTAAGTGCCTGGTATTGTCGTGATCAAAGTCGGATCCCCGTTCATAGAAGTTGGACGGGTGTTGGAATTCAAGTCGCAGGGCAAAGTCAGATCCACACTGGTACTGTCGTGTCGTACCAGTGTGAACCCGGCCTTAGGCTGCTTTCACACTGAGGCGGGCGGGCAACGTCGGTAAAGCGGCGATATATTTATCGCCACTTTACCGTCATTTTAGCTGCGCTATTTTAAGCCCTGCAAGCGGCCAAAAGAGGGTTAAAACCGCCCGCGGGTTTGCACGCTGCCCCATTGTTTTCCATGGGAAAGGGCGCTTTAGGAGCGGTGAATACATCGCTTCTATAGCACTCCAAAGATGCAGCTTGCAGGACTTTTTTGACCGTCCTCCAAGCGCACCGCTCCAGTGTGAAAGCCCTCGGGGCTTTCACATTGGAGTGAATTAAGCGGCTCTTTCAGGGCGCTTTGCAGGTGCTATTTTTAGCACTTTAGTGCCTGCAAAGCACCTCAGTGTGAAAGTAGTCTTAGGCATAACAGTAATATGGGCCTGGAGTTCATTGATAAAGTGTGTTTGTTTAAGTTAGAAAAAAACATGGAGAAGGTTGTGGTTTAGTAAACATGCTAAAATAATGCATATCTAACCACTACAATATTTTGGGTACTTTTTGTCAGTAAAATCAGGGCTTTTTTTCTCAGAATAGGTGTAGGAACTCTCCCTTTTGGAGTTATCCATTGTCTCTGCCCCCACCCTACCTCCGAGCACCAGTCCTCAGTTCCACCACCTCCCAGTACCACCCCTTTTTAGAGAATACAGAACCAGGTAACATTTGTGTTACTAAATAATTTGTATGGAACTTGTACATGATAACAAGAAAAGCATTTACATAGATCCCATGCAGCAACAATAGATCCTCCCTACAACACCGGACCCCTTGCAACAATAGACCCCAGCAGCAACAACAGATCTCCCCACAGACAGCATCAATAGACCCTCCAGCAGCCAGCTACAATAGACTGCTCCCTAAATATAGATCCCTCCCAGCAACAACTAACCCCCAGCAACATACGACCCACCCCAGATACAATCAACCTCCCCCTGCAAAAATATATCCCTTCCAGAGACAATAGATCCCCCCAGCAGCAACAATAGGCCTCCCCAACATCACTAAGCCCCCAAACATACGCACAAAATATATCCCTTTCAGCAAAAATAGACCCCCCAGGAGCAAGCATCAATAGACACTGTAGAACAACCCAGCACCCTTTGCCATTACATACATTCAGTGCTGGACATGCCAGAACTGTGTACCCCTGCGTTCCCTCTGGAAAAAAAAACCTGAGTAAAATACACTGAAGTCGTTTTAGTGTGGATCCTATTAACAAAGGGGCTAAGTTAAAGACCATACATAACCTCACTACAATATTTTTTTCAGGGAGGGGGCTGTTTTTTTTTTTTAAACATACGTTTTATACATTTTTCAAGAATACAAAACAAACATTACAAAAGCAAATAAACATATAAAACCATAGACAAACAAAAAATAAATAAATACATTAAACCCCCCACATACATACACATACATTGTTCTTACATGGTATTTATTCTAGCTTGATTTAAAAAATACAGTCCCATGGTACATATGCCAGCCTAAAATATTTGAATGGTCATTGATATTTACCCAAAAACTAACGTAAAGTGGGTCAAAGATCGCATTCCTCTAAGAGGCTTCTGAGGCTTTGGAGGGATCCATCAGCCATTTGGACCAAACCTTTTCATATTTGAGGAGACAGCCTCTATTAATATAGGTTTCCCTATATAAAGGTAGGTTGTTGTTAATAAGTTGTTTCCACATAGCCAGTGATGGAGGGGTAGTTTTTTCCCAACTAAGAGCTATAGCTTTACGAGCATAAAACAAGAGCAGCCCCACCAAAGGATGTCCTGCTGCTGTGGGAATAAATTGTTCTATCAAACCCAAAATACATATTGACATTGATAATTCTAGAGGAATAAATGTTATTTGGAATTTGAAAGCTAGTATCTCTTCCCAGTACCCCACTATAGCTGGACAGGTCCAAAATATATGAGTAAAGTCTCCAGGGGTCTCCCCGCAGCGCCAACAACCAGGGGCAAAGTCTGAATTGATTTTATGTAATATATGGGGGGTGTAATATGCCCTGTGACCTATCTTAAATTGAATCAATCTGTCTCTCAGAGAAACAAGAGAATTGAAGGGAGAATCCCATATGTCATCCCAGTCATCATTTGCAAGTTCGGGAATGTCCCTAGACCAGTGATGGCAAACCTTGGTACCCCAGATGTTTTGGAACTACATTTCCCACGATGCTCATTCACTCTGCAGTGTAGTTGAGCATCATGGGAAATGTACTTCCAAAACATATGGGGTGCCAATGTTCGCCATCACTGCCCTAGACCATTTAAGTCTTAATTTCTCTAAATTTGGGAGAGAGACAGTCGTTAAGTGAGAATACAGTTTAGAGACAGCATTCTTTGTACATTCTAATCTAAGAAGCTTCTCTAGGGCAGATTGAACTAATCGTGGAGAAGAGCCAGGGAATTGACAACTGAAGGCATGGGAAAATTGAAGGAAAGAAAGAAGTACGACTGAGGGACATTAAAATCAGAAATCAATTTAGAAAATGGGATCAAGGATTCAACCGAGATAATCTGGGTCACTGTTTTTACATTAAATTTAGTCCAAGCATAGGGATCGGGCAGTGCGTAAATATGCTCCAAAGTAGGATTTAATCAAAGGGGAGCATTAGGCGAAATTTCCTGTAGAGGATAACGTTAAATTTTAAGACTCTCTCCCCATGCGCGTAACGTAGTGCACATAGATGGTGTGAGTAAATATGGAGCACGGAGGCCATGAAAAATTAAAAAATTCAATGCCTCCAAGGATCCCAACACCGTCGCTTCTACCTGGATTGCAGAATTAGAGGTATCTGGATTAACCACTTTCAAAACGGACCATTTTGCTGGCTTAAGACCAGACCACTTTTTGCAATTCGGCACTGCGTCGCTTTAACTGACAACTGCACGGTCGTGCAACATGGCTCCCAAACAAAATTGTCGTCCTTTTTTATTTTTTGCGCTATAAACAAAAAAAGAGCGACAATTTAAAAAAAAAAAGCATACATTATTTTTTACTTTTTGCTATAATAAATATCCCCCAAAAATCGATAAAAAAAAAATTTCCTCAGTTTAGGCCTATAAGTATTCTTCTACATATTTTTGGTAAAAAAAATCGCAATAAGCAATTATTTATTGGTTTGCGCAGAAGTTATAGCATTTTAAAAAAAGGGGATAGTTTTATAGCATTTTTATTAATAATTTTATTTTTTTACTAGTAATGGCGGCGATTTTTATTGTGACTGCGACATTATGGCGGACACATCGGACATTTTTGACACATTTTTGGGATCATTGTCATTTATACAGCAATCAGTGCTATTTAAATGCACTGATTCCTGTGTAAATGACACTGTCAGTGAATGGGTTAACCACTAGGTGGCAGTGTAGGGGTTACATGTTCCTAGATGCGTGTTTCTAACTGTGTGGGGGCGTGGCTGTGAGCTAGTGAATGCTGATCTCTGCTCCAATCACAGGGAGCAGAGATCGGCGTCACTAGTTGCTAGGCAGAACGGGGAGATGCTGTTTATTTCCGCATCTCCCAGTTCAGCCTTCCCGTGAGACGATCGTGGGTATCCCCGCGGCGATCGGGACCCGCGACCGGCCTCACGGGGGTCCCGACCGGCACAAGCGTGCGCCGCCGGGGGTGCACGCTCGATGGCACGGTGGCATCTTAAAGGGGACGTACCTGTACGCCCTTATGCCTGTCCGTGCCATTCTATCGACGTACATCGTCGTGCACTGGTCAGGAATCGGTTAAACCACCAAGCCGCAGTTACTAGCTGAGAGGCTAAATAATATACCAATGTCGCCCAGTTATATCTAGGGGGCTTAGATCTCCATATAAATGCTGAAAGAATACGATGTAGCCGTACGAAAAAAGATTTAGGGATCCACTGCGGAGAGTGTCAAAATATATATGTAAATTTAGGTAATATATTCATTTTTATTAGGTTTATGCGTCCTAATAGTGAGAGAGGCAATGACTCCCATGCCTTCAGCCATTGTTGAGTCTCCTGAATCACAGGTGTTAAATTTAGAGTTAGGGTAGGGGGCTGTTTAGCGTGAAAAAAATAGCTCCAGGAGAATAATCCAGATGTTTTTCGGAATTATATCCGGATGACGGACCCCTGCTTTCACCAACTCTTGGCATTGTTGACCCCCTATATTAAAAAGCAGGACACATGCATGAGGATTTTTTGGTTGAATAATGATTTGTTTTGTTATATTTTTGGATGCATAGAATGCACTTTTTGGTTAGGTTCTATTGGCAGATAGCATGTCTAATTTTATTTGTTTTCTTTTTTTAATGCACAATAAAAAAATTGTGGAGAATAATACTTGGCTGTTTTTTACTTCAAATAACAGTTTGGGAGTAGGCAGTTACATTTAAAAAAATATACTGTAAAATTGACAAGGGACACCAACATCTTTTTTTTTTAAACTTAATTTCTTTATTAAGATATATATTTTATTTAAAAAATACATCAAAATCAAACATCCCCTCATCCCCCCTCCCCACCCCTCACCCCATCAAGTAAGTATATGACACCAGAAAGGATCATTCATATCTTGAGTGGCTTAAGAGGAGATTGATATCATGGGGGCCATCCTGTCTGATGTTCCGTTTAATCTAAATTCCTTCTCTATCACACTTCCCACTCGTCCTCATTCTCTCACACTTCCATACTCTTCATTTGCCCTCTTCCTTTAATTCCTATTAGGGCACTTTTCATCGTCAGGATGTTTTTGCGTGCTATTATTATTCACATATCAATCCCTCTGGCTTCCCACCAAGGTTTCCATATCTTGTCGTATTTCTCTAAGGCCCCTTGTTTTATATATAACACTTTCTCTTTAAGGATTACCACATTCATGCTATTCACCCATTCTCTACTGGACGGAGGCGACACCGACAGCCATCTTTGGGCAATGAGTTCCCTTGCCTGGGATAGGCATCTCAGAGCCGTTGTCTGGATTCTTCCCAGGTTTCCGAATCCATCAACCAATTCCAGGAGACAATACTTCGCCTCCAGCCTAGTGGAGGTTCCGAATACCCGACACCAACATCTTTGATCTTAAAAACTACGGAATAATGGTGTTGTGGTAACTTGCCCAAAAAAAAAAAAAGAACATAATATTAATCTTGATATCACTAGAAAAAAAAAAGCCTTTGAAAATGAATTTGCAATAACTCCATCAGTATCACCAGCAAAACAGCTTCATTATTATCCCATTGAAGAAGAGAATGTGCACTGCATTTGGAGATTTCATAATTTGCCACATCAGAAATGTTAATTCTCCATTACGAGCGCTAGTTTACAAGACCAACCGCTTCTGGGTCGTCCTTGCTTCCGAGCATGCGTGTTTATACTTTGGACTTTTGTCCGATGGACTTGTGTACACGCGCTCGGAAAATCCGACAACAGACATTTGTCCGCGGAAATTTTTAAAACCTGCCATCCAACATTTGTCCGCGGAAAATCTGACAACAATTGTCTGATGGAGCATACAAATGGTCGGATTTTCCGCCAACAGACTGAGATCACACATTTCACATCAGAAAATCCGATCGTGTGTACACGGCTTAAGTCTTGTGAACTTGCTGCACATCTTCCCTGGCAAGTTGTACACTTGCAGAGCCCTTGAAGCACAAGTTCAAATTGACACTTTTACAATTTGTAGCAAATTTGCGTAGCAAGTCTCTAGCAAGAGCCCTGCAAGTCTTAATTTTTGTCAAGAAAAAAGAAGCAAGCAGCACAAATCTATAATCCCACAATCTGGTGATAGTGAACCCACTGCTATTAACCTAATGCCTTACTGTACACGTGTGAAATACAGTGGTGTGAAAAAGTGTTTGCCCCCTTCCTCATTTCCTGTTCCTTTGCATGTTTGTCACACTTAAGTGTTTCGGAACATCAAACCAATTTAAACAATAGTCAAGGACAACACAAGTAAACACAAAATGCAATTTGTAAATGAAGGTGTTTATTATTAAAGGTGAAAAAAAATCCAAACCATCATGGCCCTGTGTGAAAAAGTGATTGCCCCCCTTGTTAAAAACATACTATAACTGTGGTTGTCCACACCTGAGTTCAATTTCTCTATCCACACCCAGGCCTGATTATTGCCACACCTGTTCACAATCAAGGCATCACTTAAATAGGAGCTGCTTGACACAGTAAGGTCCACCAGAAGATCCTTAAAAGCTACACATCATGCCGAGACCCAAAGAAATTCAGGAACAATTGAGAAAGAAAGTAATTGAGATCTATCAGTCTGGAAAGGGTTATAAAGCCATTTCCAAAGCTTTGGGAATCCAGCGAACCACAGTGAGAGCCATTATCCACAAATGGCGAAGACATGGAACAGTGGTGAACCTTCCCAGGAGTGGCCGGCCGCCCAAAATTACCCCAAGAGCGCAGCGACGACTCATCCAAGAGGTCACAAAAGACCCTACAACAACGTCCAAGGAACTGCAGGCCTCACTTGCCTCAGTTAAGGTCAGAGTTCATGCCTCCACCATCAGGAAAAGACTGGGCAAAAATGGCCTGCATGGCAGAGTTCCAAGGAGAAAACCACTGCTGAGCAAAAAGAACTTCAAAGCTCGTCTCAATTTCTCCACAACACATCTTGATGATCCCCAAGACTTTTGGGACAACATTCTGTGGACCGATGAGACAAAAGTGGAACTCTTTGGAAGGTGTGTGTCCAAGTATATCTGGCGTAGAAGGAACACTGCATTTCAGAAAAAGAACATTATACCAACAGTAAAATATGGTGGTGGTAGTGTGATGGTCTGGGGCTGTTTTGCTGCTTCAGGACCTGGAAGACTTGCCGTGATAAAAGGAACTATGAATTCTGCTGTCTACCAAGAGATCCTGAAGGAGAATGTCCGACCATCTGTTCGTGTACTCAAGCTGAAACGAACTTGGGTTCTGCAGCAGGACAATGATCCTAAACACACCAGCAAGTCCACCACCGAATGGCTGAAGAAAAACAAAATGAAGACTTTGGAGTGGCCTAGCCAAAGTCCTGACCTGAATCCTATTGAGATGTTGTGGTATGACCTTAAAAAGGCCGTTCATGCTCAAAAACCCTCTAATGTAACTGAATTAGGACAATTCTGCAAAGATGAGTGGGCCAAAATTCCTCCAGGACGCTGTAAAAGCCTCATTGCACGTTATCGCAAACGCTTGGTTGCAGTTGTTGCTGCTGTGGGTGGCCCAACCAGTTATTAGGTTTAGGGGGCAATCACTTTTTCACACATGGCCATGATGGTTTGGATTTTTTTTCACCTTTAATAATAAACACCTTCATTTACAAATTGCATTTTGTGTTTACTTGTGTTGTCCTTGACTATTGTTTAAATTGGTTTGATGTTCCGAAACACTTAAGTGTGACAAACATGCAAAGGAACAGGAAATGAGGAAGGGGGCAAACACTTTTTCACACCACTGTACATTCAATCCATCATATATAATAATAAATCCTGTGTCATTGCATAAAATAATTCCTCTATCATACAAAAATTATTTGTTTCTATGAAACAAACAATTAAAGTGCAAATGCTGTTAAAAAAAATAAATAAAAAAGAGAGCAAAAAAAGGGCGTGCTGACACAGTGAGCAAAAAGTGCTTAGTGCAAGAAAATGTGTATGCATCAAAAATTCATGTGTCAAGTCCATTTTGCATTCCCAGGAAAAATCCAAGATTATTATTTTCACTTTCTTGGATTGTTCCTGGGATTGCAAAATGGACTTCAAAAATTTTGAACACATATGAATTTTTGATGCATGCACTTCACTAATGAATATTTTCTTGCACTAAGCACTTTTTGTTCACTGTGTCAGCACACAGTTTTTTCTTTTGCACTTTTTTTAACAGCATTTGCACTTGGTTTGTTTCATAGAAGCAAATCATTTTGTATGATAGGTGAATTATTTTATGCAATGACACAGAGCTCATTATACATTGTTGGATTGAATGCATTTCACATGTGTACAGTAAGGGATTAGGTTAATATCAGTGGGTTCACTATCACCAGATTGCGTGATTATAGATTTGCGCTGCTTGCTTATTTTTTTCTTGTCAATTAACTGGTGATCATAGTCATATGCAGGGGGTGTGCCAGGGCACACCCTGATCACCCCAAGTGCATTAACATTTTTGCTCTATGTGCAGGCAGGGAGATGGGAAATATCTCACTCTGACCAGTTCTGCCATTCATGAAGTGCTACCGTACTTCTCTTTCACTGTACCGGCTCTACCATAAGAGTGTGTCTGTATGTATATGTAATATATATCACACACACGCATGTGTGTTTGATCTTTGGGGTGCTCACCCTAATGCAATAGGCTACACATACCTATGCTGGTGATTCACCCGTACTAAGGTGGCAGCAATCTTTTGTTATCCTTCAATCTTCCATTAATATCTTTGGCACAAGTTTTTCTTGTTTGTCCAAGTGTCAGTTTTTTAATCGTGTCTATTCACTAATAAGTGAAAAGAGGTGAATTGTCAGAAAAAATTGCAAAAATCGAAGCCAAAGTGGCTGAAGTAGAAAAAAAAAAAAAAAAAAAAAAACAGCTCTCATTGAAATGTTTTTAGCTCAGCTTTTTTGGCCTATATTTTACCATTTCCCAGAAAAAATGTACCTTAGTTCCCCAAGACAAAAATGATCTGAATAAATATTGAATAAAATCAATACATAACACTGGATTACATCTTAGTTTTTTTTATTAGGGTGAACATGTAACAAAACATAAAAAAAAAATTTATAATATGAAAAAGAACAGTCTCAAAAACAAAAGCGATACCAAAAAAAAACACACAAAAAAAATAAATTGCAGTAATATGCGATACTATGTGAAACAGTGACAAAGTGCACTAATTCAAGAAGCTAAACAGCAAAAATACAAATACGCATAAATGACTATCCCCAATTTAAAAAGAAAACAAAAAAAATACAATAATATGCGACAATATGTGAAACAGTGATAAAAGTGCTTGAATCAAAAGCAGGTATTCATCTGATTTTACATACATGTGAAAATCACGTGCTCAAAAAACAGTTCTTGAAAATTGTAAACACAATTGTTCCCACCATCCAGGCATCCACCAGGAGTTTGGCCTAGCAGCTCACCTTAAACAAAGACTACAACAGGTATAGTGGCGCTTTGGTATACAAATCCTTAATGGCAGTTCACATTCCACTCTCCTTGCCTGCATAGAAATCCACAACTGGTCTGACAAGGCTTTAGTATATGTATCCTTTATGGAAAATCACATTCCACCCCACTCTCCTCTCCTAAAAGTGCCACTATACCTGTTGTGGTCTTTGTTTAAGGTGAGCTGCTAGCATATAAACAAGGAAAAAGAAAACATCCGAATTGTGCTCCACATGTGGGTTTTTTGTCTCGGAATAAATGTTAAAATTGGGACTTACCTAATACCGAGAACATGTACTACAACTCACTAAAATATTTAACGTGGTGTCTTTTTTTTTTTTGTAAAGTGAGACTGCAATGTTTTTGTATATTTAAAAATGGCTGTTGGAGGTCCCATTCAAATTGAGGCTTAAGTGCAAAAAATGTATACTGGAAATGTAGACACAACAATTTTTGTGGGCATTTTTTCTGTGAGTAAATTATACTGCAATGTATATCTAGATTGTAAAATTACTGTTCGGTGGCCTGTTCAAATTGGGGCTAAAGTGAAAAAAAAATAATGCTGGGAAACTAGGCATGACAATCTTTTGCACACTTTTTTTTCTGCAAATAAATGAAACTCTAGTGTTGATTTTTAAGTTTTAAAAAGGTTGTTGGGGGCCCTGTTTAAAATACAAATGTTAAATGCAGGGCATATAGGCACAACAATATTTTATGAGCTTTTTCCTATGAATAATTGACACTCTATTGATTTCCAGATTTTACAATGGATAGCTGGATACGGACAGATTCACTTTATAATCCCTATATGCTGTCAATGTTTAAGATTTTATTCTATAAATATATAATTAAACATTGGAGGTATAGCAAAAAATGATATCAGATCAAATTGATCCAACACATGTTTTATTTTTTAATGCTTACGTTAGTAGGCAGAAAAGTGTAAACGAGCACTATAGCTTATCAAATGCAATGCAATGGAATCAGTTATCAAAATTTCTTTCTTTTTTTTTCTCATGGTTAACACATTTACTTCCATCTGCTGCTTTATAACCCTCTTAAAAAGAAAAGTGTTTGATGTAATTATTTTCCAAGGATTCCTCATAAATGATGTCTTTAACCTCTACCTCTATGATATCATCACGTCATAGTATTCAAAAATAGACTGTCACTAGCAATCTTGTGTTCATCTTCTTTCCATTAAGCAGAAAAATGTACCCTGAATTGAACTACATAATATAGACATTTATACAAGATCATTGCTATAGTGAATCTTTCAGCACACATTGGAATGTGGATCTATAAAGAGTATATGCAAGTGCATGTAAATTAATGTAACAAAACACTTTGATCAATCTGTTACCATTCTCCCAGTAACTGATCCATGACCAGTACAAAATAGCCTTCACTCGAATATATGGATATGTTCTGTGCCATACCTAATTAGCAGTCTTAAAGCTTTTGTAGTCCTCTTTTTTAGGACACAGGATATTGCGCTAAACCTGTAGGCAAATAAGAGAACCAGAACCTGTCACATACCTAATAGGAGACTGAAATTAAGAGGTTGGCCTCTCTTGTTTCTTCAGTCCAGGCCCAAATGAAGTGCAGAGGGGCAGGGGGACCATGAGTGCCATAGCAGAACGTGCAACAGATGATGCAGGTTCGGACAGGCAGGACGTCAGATAAGGCGCAAAAGCTGTGCAGCATAGCCCAGCTGGGGTTAAAGGGGCACTGTTCATGTTCTTGCCCCTTCAGGGTGAGTTTTTCTGGAGGGAATAGGACCTGTTTTATAGTACTCTCTGGACTGGTGTCCATTTGACTCAGATTTCAGAGGTTCAGCGAGACTTCAAAGCCTCAAAACCCTCATTACAGGAACTTTGGTCCTGAAAGGTTTAATCCAACAGCAAGGAAAGTGGTTCACAGAGAAAGTGTGGACTGTCTGGAGACTGAGACAGTTTTGTTGAGCTCCTTCGTCCTTTGCGATACCCTGAAATAAATTGGCCCCCCCAAACCCTAGTGTATAACTTGTATATCGCAGATGAACCATTATGTTGTTTTTGTTATACCAGAATGATGGACTCTAAAGCCCCATACACACGGTCGGATTTTCCGATGGATTCTGTCCTATCGGACAATGTTGTCGGAAATTCCGACCGTGTGTAGTCACCATCGGACAGTTTCCATCGGATTGTCCGACGGACAAAGTTCTATCTCCTGCTGGAAAAATTTTCCCACAACAAAGTCCGATCACACCAATTCCGATCGTGTGTATCGAATTCCGACGGACAAAGTGCCACGCATGCTCAGATCACATTACAAGACCAAAGCTATTGGCTACTAGCCTCTACGTAGTCCCGTCGTAGGCAACAAACGTCACCACGTTCAGAATGATCGGATTTTTCGACAACAAAGTCCGACCATGTGTATGCAACACCAGTGTCGGACTAAATCAGTCGGACAAAATCCGATGGATTTTGTGGTCGGATTTTCCGACCGTGTGTATGGGGCATATAGATTTTTTGACAACAAAGTCCGATCACACCAATTCCGATCGTGTGTAGCGAATTCCGACGGACAAAGTGCCACGCATGCTCAGATCACATTACAAGACCAAAGCTATTGGCTACTAGCCTCTACGTAGTCCCGTTGTAGGCAACAAACGTCACCACGTTCAGAATGATCGGATTTTCCGACAACTTTGTCCGTCCGTGTGTATGCAACACCAGTGTCGGACTAAATCCGTCGGACCAAATCCGATGGATTTGGTGGTCGGATTTTCCGACCGTGTGTATGGGGCTTTAGTATTTCTCTTGCTGAAGAAAAGCTGTTTTATGTTACTGATTTTGAAAGGGAAATAAAGACTGTTTACTTTTACAAGCGGCTGGCTGGTGATACTGGGTTCTCCGTATTACACTTGTTTAACTTATTTATGAATTTTCATTAGCTGTCTCTCCTCCTTTAGGTTTTTTTAACTTCTGTGTTATTCACTGTGACTGAATTAAAATAAATTTACTGTTTAGTTAAGAGTTATAATCCTAGAAAGCAATTATGTGAAAAGCTGCTTACTGTTAGTATCTGGGGGAAGATAATTTGCATGACAAAACAGCAAGAGTTTTCTTAACCAATCACATAGTGTTAAAACAAGAGCGAGGAGTGGGTAATTTTTTTTAACAAGTACACATATTTTATATCTACAGTATTTATTAAGCACTGTAGCAGATATATTCCAATATGATCCAATACAATGGGAATATACACTGCTATAAGATCAATAATCACAGGAGCTTTATGACATTATTTTATAAGTGCAGACCTGTGCTTCCACATTTACAGCATAAATTCTGCCTAATATAAGACCCATCTGGCTTTTATGTAGGTTCCAAGATTAAAGATCGAATGACACTAATGATGGTGGTAGAGCCACATTTTTACCACTCACAACAGACAGTGAGCGGGCAACATAACATCTTCTCGCTACATTGAAACATCTTCTAAAAGCAATACACCTCTTCAGACGTCTACTGCAAGTGTAAACAAGCCCTAAAATATAAGGATGAGCTCAGGCATGTTCGCACACAGCACGTGCAGAGCCCGCCAGGAAGTCGGCACTGCACATCGCTAATTGCAGGCAGTGAGACAGTTCCCGATCTCTGCAGCCGCGCATCGGGACAATGTATCACTGCTTGTGATTAGCGCTCCGCAGTGCCGACTTCCTGGCGGGCTCTGCACGTGCTGTTTTCAAACACGCCTGAGCTTATCCTTACTAAAATATATCCAGATTGGACTGTTTACAAATTGAATGTGGCATGTAGAGTTCATAGGTGGAACCACCTGTCAGACTCAGGCATTCAATTCAGTGGAACCCTTCTGCAACCATAAGCCAAATGCAGTTGCAGTAAATTATCCCCATTGTAAACGGCCCTTTGGCATTCAGGAGGTAGCAGGCTCACCTCTTGCACCCCCCCCCCCCCTTCACACACACACACACACTTGGCATGGCCTTAGGCACAAAACCATATTCTCCATAGAACCCCTCCTTCATTTAGAAATGTATGATGAAGCCTCAATGTAGGGGAAAGCTAAAAAATGTACACTACTTTCCTATTCACTGTGCCTCAGTTCCAAGCACTGGTGGCTGGTGGTATATTTCTGGGGGGGTGATACCCGCAACCCCCCCATCTGGTCAAGTGGCACTTACCCCATCTATGGCGCGGGTGACGGCTTCCCCTTGCTTCTCCTCCTGTGCATCATGGTGCCTCCTCCTCCTAAGCAAATTGGAACGCTTTTAATTTTGGCCAATCCGGAGACAGGTCTTCCTGATTGGCTGGGAGGAGAATCAGTGTGACAATAGCTAATATTCATTCACTATTGTCACAAAACTGGGTGGGTTCACTATGCCCCGAGCCCACCTTTCTTTGAAGCCGATTAGAGAATCACATGCTTACAAAAAAAAATCCCCAATTGGAATCCATGCGTCTGGCGCCCCGCATGTAGATTAGGGGGTTGTGCACCCCGTATGGAGGGCCCGCCAGTGGTTCCTAGTCATGAGAAAAAAAAGCTATATCAGCCAGCAGTACACTGAATGAAGACTCTGCTCATGTCAATGCCTACAATTACAGGTGTAGCGGGGGTGTTCCCCTTTTAGGGAAAAGACGTTTGCTAGCAGCAGTAGCAGCAGGGGACGAAACTACGGTTCCCAGAAACCCCCTGGCTCCCAGGAGGTTGGATGTTCTTGCCCCAGGGACTGATGGGAGAAGTGATGTAAGGGGGAGAGAAGCCCCACCTCTTCCTCTTCTGACCGGGGAACGAGAGAGAGGAGAGACACCTGTGCGAACCTGCGCTGTGGAGGGCCTGAAGCCTGGGGCCTTGCCGTGGACCGGAGAGCCTTGCATCTCAGTGCCAGCCTGAGTGGCACTGGGCTTTCATCTTTCGGCAGTCGGTCGGACCGGGGACCCGATCGCAGGATCCGTGGAGGACGAGGCGGTATACAGCCGGTGGAGATCCCAGGGACGGTGTCCAGAGTGGTGAGCGAGCGAAAGCTCATCTTATGCCTGTTGCCTCATACATTTAAACCTATTAGACTTCCGAGGCCCATTACTTCAAGGCAGAAGATTGTCCCCTTGTTTTTGTGTGGATTACAAATACTTTACTTAAACCTTATGTGCACCACCTCTAAAGCCCCATACACACGGTCGGACAATCCGCGGACCAGGTCGGTCGGATTTTGTCCGTCGTACTTTGTCCGATGTTGGTGTTGCGTACACACGGTCGGACTACGTTGTCGGAATATCCGGTCTGCAAGAACGTCGTGACGTAAGTCGTCGTCCACGAGATTACAAAAGGGTAGTTCAGCACCACGTCAGGCACCCGTTGGGCTCCTTCTGCTGATCCCGTGTTTATCGAGAGTTAGTCGAAGTTTGGTGACTTAAGATTCGCGCTTCTCAGTTTTCTGACTCAGATCGTTACTGCTCTTCAGTTTGTGCTTGTCGTGCGTATCTGTTTATTAGTGCGTGTAGTCAGTTCGCATTTGTTGGTCATTGCGGCCTATATCTTGATATAGGACGCTTTGATTTGCACTGCTTATTGTCTGCTCGTTGCTGGTATTCATTTCGTTCTTTCAGGCCTTGCTGTTTATCGGTGCTTTCTGTTTGTCCGTTCTGACCAGCCGACCTTTTGTGACCTTGTGAGCGATGTTTCCCGTGCGTACTCGTCGCCGAGTTCGTGCTGTACGCGGAATTGGTGTCGGGCTTTTAGCTTTGAGCCAAGACCCGTCCATGAACAGAGTGACGAGGAGTATGTGGACCAAGAATTGGTTGCTTCAGCGTGACCAATTCTCGCACATGCCTTTGCTTCGTGAGATCCAGGAGAATAATCCTGATGATTTCAGGAACTTTCTCAGGATGACGGACCCCGATTTTCACCGTCTTTTGGCTTTGCTGACCCCCTTTATCAGCCGGCAGGATACCTGCATGAGACAAGCCATTACTCCGGAGCAGAGGCTTGTTGCCACGTTGAGGTACTTGGCGACAGGGAGAAGTCTTCAGGATTTGAAGTTCTCTTCAGGTATCTCTCCCCAGGCCCTGGGAATCATTATTCCAGAGACCTGTTCTGCCATCATCCAGGTCCTGCAGGAGGACTATATTAAGGTAACATTTATACTTTACTATTCCCTTCTATGTATGCTCTGTTTGCTAATGTCTTCTATTTTTGACCTCCTTCCCTAATTACCATGATTGCAATATGTTCTAATATGCTGTGCCCCTTTTCTCCTTCATGCATTTTTCCCTTCACTTACCTCACCAGCATGCTCTTCTGCCCCAATAGACACCTATGGCCTAGTCACTTAAGCAATGTCTTTTGTCTGCTGCATAGTATTGTTTGCCCCCAAACACCCCCTAAAATATGCACAAATGTTTGCTGTGTGGTTTACTTCATGTAGAGCCCCTTTTTAATTTTATTTTTTTGGTGGGGGGGGGGGGGCAAACTCATTAGGAACCCCCTCCCCCAACTGCTCTGTCAGATGGTACCAATCCTTTATCTGCTGGCTTTCCCAAGGTCCATACACACTATATACCTACCTCTTTATAGTGGGCATCTTTAGGGATGAATTCAGCAAAGCATGTAGTGCAAGGGGCTGCCTCCATACATTCCATTTCCTATTTTTTTGTCTTCTTTCCCTCCTATTAGCTTGCTTGGTAATTTCATAATGTCACAATGTGCCTGCCTTTTTTTTTGGGGGGGGGGGGGGGGTTGAAATGTTATTTTATCTTTCCTGGGGGCTGCCAATAGTGTTAAGTACAGAGGGTCTGGCCAAACTAGCACACATTATTGAGCCATTTGCCAATCAATGAAGTGCAGAGGGTTACCTGTCCACCCCCCCCCCCCCCAAAACCCTAGTTATTGCCAATGGCCCATCAGAAGTGGGGGGATTGATGGGGGGTGAGTAATCTGTGAAGGGGAGCCTGTACTTTTCTGTGCAAATACTTTCCTGCCTCCAATTTTATACAATGCTCTTGTTCCAAGATGTTGATTGTCTAATCTGCTTGCAATGTTTAGGTGCAAAGTGACTAATTTTTTTTTTTCTTGTTTCACTCCACAGTTCCCTTCCACGCCACAGGAATGGCAGACTGTGGCCTCCCACTTTGCCAGCCGTTGGGACTTTCCTAACTGCGGAGGGGCAATTGATGGGAAACACGTCCGCATCGTACCACCGCCCAACTCGGGGTCCTACTATTATAATTATAAAGGGTTTAATAGTGTAGTGATGTTGGCGGTGGTGTCGGCAACATACGAGTTTATGTATGTGGACGTGGGGATGAACGGCCGGATCTCGGATGGTGGTGCCATTACGCACACGGAGTTCTACTGGCGTCTCCAAAGTGGCAGTCTGTGCTTGCCACCTCCAGAGGAGAATGCCGAAGGACTCCCCTTCGTCTTTGTCGCAGATGAAGCGTTTGCGTTGACTCCCCATGTGATGAGGCCGTTCCCGATGAGGACCCTCACCCCGGACCAGAGGGTCTTCAACTACAGGCTGTCCAGAGCCAGAAGAGTGGTGGAGAACACTTTTGGCATCCTGGCCAGCCGCTTCCGCCTGTTCCTGACGGCATTTAACTTGGCGGAATACAAACTGAACCACATAGTTCTTGCCTGTTGCATATTGCACAACTTCCTCAAAAGACATAACAGGAACTATGTGGTGCCCGTTGGCCCAGATGTGGAGGGCCCTCCAAATGCGGACCTCACAGCCCTTCAAGTGGCACGTCCAGGCTTGCCCCCTCTAAATGCCCGCGTGGTCCGCGAGCAATATATGGAGTACTTTGTGGGTAGGGGGGCCATTGCTCTGCCTGACGATGTGTGAGAGGCATTTTTTAATAAATCTGATATTTTAACCAACCTCTGATTTCTTGTCATTTCAGTCTTCTTTTTAGCTTATTTTACCTTGACATTTTTTCCCTTTGCCTTCGACAGTGGGAATGCACTTTCTGGGCAAAAGGAGGTAACAGTCTCTTCTTCCCAAAAAGATTAGTCTCATGTTGTGTGTTTCCTACCTAATCTTTGGTCTAGAGAAGGTTTGTCCTGCATAACTGACACCCAAAATACTCCTTTTCATCACCAGGTCTGACATGTGTGTATTCTCAAAAATGCTGTGCTCCGTGTTTTCGTACAAAGCACTGTGGGTGTCATTTACATAAGTCAAATCCGCTATGCTCTACAAGTGCATTGAAAAAGTTCCCTGGGAAAGAAAATTGCAGTGCAAAGTGGATTTGCCTTTAGTAAATAACACCCATTGCCCCCCATATCCTTTACATTTTACATACATAATGCATTGTGTTTTTTAAATAAGGAAGCCACACATTTTGAAAAATAAAAAAGTTTACTTGTAAAACATTCACAAGTGCGTTTACAATCTTCACGCCAAAACTGACAACATCTTGCTTATTTACAACATTGTTTACAAACATTCCGCAATTGGTAAAACCAGGCATGGAGCTAAACAGAACCTATGAACTAGCTATTAACTGTGTTAATTACTTGGTGCGTTTTCATATTTTTCCTAAAACATCAATGATGTTCTTCAATTTTTGTTGAACATCATTGATGTTTTGCTTTATGTAATCTAGATCTCTATTGCAGACCATTATCTCTCCGATCAGTACGTGGGCACTCTCTGTGGTAAAGTGCGATTTTTCTTCCACAACATCCACGTCACCTAAAAACCACAAACAAACAAAAATGGGGTGTTGGAAATGAGGCAGCCATACATGGATTAGCTTACCAGTAGCTGTGTTCTCCCACACTCACCTGTTGTGGTGACAATTTCTCCAAGTTCGATGATCTCTCCTTCCTCCTCCTCCTCCTCTGCTTCTGCTCTTTCCCCTTTTTTGGGAGGTGTTGGTTTGGGGGTTTCCTCAGACGGCCCAAGTTTTCGCTCCCCTATGAGAATGTACAAAAGGAAGATTTAGCAACACAATCTATTGAGGGCAGAAATAGGAAATGACAAACATTGCTTGAAACTGACGGACACTATTTTAGTTTGGCCAGTTACAAATGCCAACTACATGAATGTAGTCACTTTGTAAAGGTGCTAAACTGACTAGCTTTTTGGTAGAAGTTTGTGTGATGGAGACACCCCTCTAGTATCCACTGGAGCACATGTGTGGAAAAGCCTAATAAAAAGGGGGTTTGGGTGTCCCAGCACTAGTGCTCTAGAGTCCAGATGGGTAAACAGCTACTGGGTGACCTCTCCTTTACATTGAATAAATTGGCTTTACATTCTTGATGACATTTCTAGTGAGAACAAACTTCCTTTCCCCAAAAAAAAACACCAAACATCGTATTATAAGTGGCCGAACGATCGAGGTTGCGTACGATCGAATGGACACACACACACGACCATGACAGTGGCAGAAAGATCGAGGCTGAGTACGATCGAATGCACAGACGAACCTGAAAGTGGCCATTTTGGAATGTACAACTTTGTAAAAATCAAACCACAATGGAGCAGTATGCAAGCAAGAAATCAAACACAAAACCCAACTACTTACTTTTTTGAAGAATTCGCTTGATCTTTCTGTACTGATCGGCCTCCCTCAGTTTCAGGTCTGACCAGCGTTTCCTCAGTTGCTCCTTGGATCGTTGTACCCCAAACTGATTGTACAGCCTTCTCACAACTTTAGACATGATCTTGGCCTTGCGGACATTGGGGTTGAGGTAAGGCCCATACTTCCCATCATAGTCGCTCCTCTTTAATATGTCCACCATCTCCAACATTTCTCCAAATGACATATTGGAGGCCTTGAATTTCAGGCTCCGGGATCGGGACGTTTCTGCCTCCGGACTTTCCTCGTCCTCCTCCTCGTTGGTGGGATATTTGGGGCGCACCTGCTGTGTCCACGCCATGTGCTCTCCCCACTGCGCCGTAAAGAGAAGGGGTGGGGAATAGACGAGAAAGATCGTCAGGGGCGGGCGGAGTTTGACGCATGCGCACTGTATATAAAACGTCACACGCCTGTGTCGTAGCCACGATCTGGGAGACGAGGGGAGAGAAAACTCACGCACGAGACGATCGCTACAAACGAAGGTACAATTTGACGTTGGTACATAACTAGCCTAGACTGATTTGAACTTGAGGCTTCTTTATGGAGAAGATTAGGAGAGTTTAGCGTGACATAATTTATAGGGTTTGTGTGGTGTTGTGTCTTGCAGAGATTATGAAGGGATTCAACGACATGAGTTTTCTCCCCCTCTTCATTGCCAAATTCAGGGAATTTCCCGTTTTATGGCAGGGTAAACACCCACATTACACCAACAAACCAAAGAGGCACGCAGCCCTGGAGGAACTTGTGGAATTTGTCAAGCCAAGGTTCCCCGCGACAACTGTTGATGATCTAAGAAAGAAAATTGGCAGCCTGAGGAGTGCGTATATCAGGGAGCGGAAGAAGGTCGTGAAGTCTGAGGAAACTGCAACTTCAGCAGATGAGGTCTATGTGCCCAAGCTCTGGTACTATCAGAGTCTCCATTTTCTGAAAGACCAGACTGATGTCACGGAGCCAACCTCGACTCCTCCTTCCACGCTTCCTTGCGCGCAGCCCACCCCTGATGAGGCTTCCGAGGAGCAACCTGGGCCTTCCAGTCTGGAAGAGGTGGAGGAGCCCAGCTTGTTCCAGGTATAGTAGTTTTGTTACCATTTATGGGAATAATGAATGATGTTCACTTAATTCAGGATCCCCAATTGCTTAATTCCTAACGTGTTTGACATATCAACAGACAGTGGTGTTGGAGACATTTGGGGCCAGAATCTAAACTGCAGGGCTGAGAATTGTATGGTTTTCTATTTGTAAACATTTTGCACCAGTCACTAGATGAGAATTGTGTGTGTTTGATGAACAAATAACTGAAACTATGTCCCTTTTTCATACACAGGAAGACCTCAGCCAGGAGGTGGCTGTGGAAGGTGGCAGTCAGGAGGAGGCAGGGGTTAGTGGCAGCCACCAGGTGGGTAGTGGCAGCCAAGAGGGGGCTAGGCCTCGGAGCCTGACTGACTCCCAAATCCCTCTCCTCCGCCTTCCGTACAGAAGGGCGAGAAGGGGGGGTTATGCGGCAGAGTCAGCGCTCCGCATGATCAGAGAGGCTTCAGCCTCCCTACATGCCACACCCGCCGACGAGGAGACCTTTGGCTCGGTGGTTGTCACGAAGATGATGGGTATGGAGGTGAGGCAACGCAACATGTGTGAGGGGCTCATCCTCCATGTCCTAAATAAGGGTAGGGCTGGGGAGATGACCCCACTCACACATGTTTGCCATAGTTACCATGCTCCGCCTCCTCCTCCTCCTCCTCCTCCTTCTGCCACCCCACCAGCACGACAGCCACAGCGTGCAAGGAAGCGTGGAAGGAAGACCTGAGAGTGACGACCTGGCATCAGTCTGGTCTGAGAGAAGATGGAGCCTCTTGTAGTACCAGAGCCTGGGGACCTAGATGGCATCTGCTGCAGTTCCGGATACTTTGGACTTCAGGACCAGATTGCACTCCCCTTAATATACGTACTCCTCAGGCCCCCAATTTTCTACGCTTGAACAATGATGGTTGCTGTGGGGGGCCAAGGCTTTGCAAATTCCCCAAGTTTCACCATGGCTGCGTTCCTCTTTGGTTTGTTGGTGTGACCTAAATAAAGGTTTTTTTGATTTGAAATAATCATTGACTATTGTGTTTTACTTTTCTACAATGACAGTTTTTCTTTGAGTAGGCAGGTACATTTCACTAATCCTAAAGTAGAATTAACAAGGGGCACCAACAACCAACAAACTCCTAGTAAATTTAAGCAAGAAATACAAATGTTAATAATGTGGTTTTGGTAAGTTGAGACACACAACCCCCCTCCAAAAAAAAAAAAAAAAAAAATCCTTCAAATATGTATTCCCCCCAAAAAAAAAAAAAAAAAAAGACAAATCATGGTAAAAAAATAACAAAGATTCTTTTACGATCTGAGTAAAAATAAACATGTAGTGTATAAATGCTGCAAAGTAATAAAGAACTAAGTTTGTGAGAAGTGCGGGTGAATAGGAGCAGCTAAAACATGTCATTCTTGTTGCATTGTAAAGAAAAAGAGAATGCGCTGCATTAAAGACATTTTAACATTGCAGCGTGACGAATGTGCTGTGTCGATTAGGAAAGGTAGTTTTACCTGACCGAGCGCTTCCGTCACAGAATTTCTTCTGAGCATGCGTAGCACTTTGTCCGTCGGACAACCGTACACACGATCGGATTTGGTGTGATCGGACCGTGTTGACGGCAAATCTTTCCAGCAGGAGATAAGACTTTGTCCATCGGACAAACCGACGAACACTGTCCGATGGTGCATACACACGGTCTGATTTTTCAACAACCTTGTCCGATCGGACAGAATCCATGAAAAAGTCCGACCGTGTGTATGGGGCTTTAGAAATCTGCATACTGAAGCACAATGCTTGTTTGAAACCATACACTATATAATGGACAGTATGTGTAATGCTACATAAATTATGTACAAACACCAAGAACCTATAATTCAAGCATTACAAAGTACATTTAAAAGAAAATCTGCACTATGCATGCATTTTGTCTGAATCATTTATGAAGAAAGATTAAAAGCAAGCATAAGTCCAGACAAATAGAGAGCACATTCAAGCCCAAAAATAACTGTACCAAATCCATTAATTAAATATGGACTAAACATATTTTAAAAGACAATACAAAGCATGTAAGTAAGGTGAGTGAGGTGACACTCAAACACTACAGTTGATGTAAATATTGAGGCTTAAAATGTAAGCATAGTAAACTATAAAGTCCTAAAAGCATCAGAAATGTCTAACATGTTTTTTTTCTGATCTTCCCTCAGAACTATAGATTTAAGCAGTTGTTACCCTATAAAAAAAAAAAAAATGATCTTGTTCCTTTAACCACTTGCTTACCGGGCACTTAAACCCCCTCCTATCCAGACCAATTTTCAGCTTTTGGTGCTCTCACACTTTGCATGACAATTACTCAGTCATGCAACACTGTACCCAAATGAATTTTTTGTCCTTTTTTCCCACAAATATAGCTTTGATCACCTCTGGGGTTTTTATTTTTTGCGCTATAAATGAAAAAAGACCGAAAATTTCGAATTTCTTCATTACATTTTGGCCACAATTTATACTGCCACATATCTTTGGTAAAAATAACCCAAATTAGTGGATATTATTTGGTCTTTGTGAAAGTTAGAGTCCAAAAACTGTAGTGCAAATTATACAAAATTGATCATATCTGATGTACTGGTGACCTATCTCATTTCTTGTGACCCGAACAAGCCAGGAAAAAACAAATACCCCCCAAATGACCCCTTTTTTGAAAGTAGACATTCCAAGGTATTTAGTAAGAGGCATGGTGAGGTTTTTGATGTTGTCATTTTTTCCCACAATTCTTTGAAAAATGAATTCCCCCCCTCCCCACAAAATTGTCATTGTAATAGGTTATTTCTCTCACATGGCATGTGTATACCACAAATGACACCCCAAAATAAATTCTGCTACTCCTCCTGAGTATTACGATACCCCATGTGTGGGACTTTTTCACAGCCTGGCCACTTAGAGAGGCCCAACATGCAGGGAGCACCATCACGTGTTCTAGGAGCATAAATTACACATCTAACTTGTTGACTACCTATTACACTTTTGAAGGCACTGGAGCACCAGGACAATGACACGTGACACTGACATGGCACTGATGACAGATGGCACTGATACGTGGCACTGATGATACGCGACACTGATGTGGCACTGATGACAGATGGCACTAATACGGGGGACTGATGACACGTGACACTGATGACAGATGGCACTAATATGTGGCACTGATGACAGATGTCACTTATACGTGGCACTGATATCACGTGGCACTAATATGTGGCACTGATGAGAGATGGCACTAATACGTGGCACTGATGACAGACGGCAATAATACGTGGCACTGATGACACGTGACACTGATGACAGATGGCACAGATACGTGGCATTGATGACAGGTGACACTGATAACAGATGGTACGTGACACTGACAGGTGGCACTGATGACCGGTGGCACTAATATGTGGCACTGATGACAGGTGACACTGATATGGCACTGATTACAGATGGCACTATGTGGCACTGATGACACGTGGCACTGATGACAGATGGCACTTATACATGGCACTGGGGACAAATGGCACTGGGGACAGGTGGCACTGGGGACAGATGACACTGGGGACAGATGGAAGTGGTGGCAGTGGGGACAGATGGCAGTGGTGACAGATGGCAGTGGTGGCAGTGGGAACAGATGGCACATTCATTTTTTATTTTTTTTGCACTTACGGCCGATGCAGCCGTTCATCTCTCCCTCCTCACACGCTGTCTCTGTGTTAGGAGGGAGAGCGGCGCTGAGAGATGATCTCATTTGTTTACATATGAGATCATCTCCCATTGGACACGCCGATCGCGCTGTAAACGGCCGCTGTGATTGGCCGTTTACAGCAACACAGAATTTCCCCGCTGTGCACTCGTGAGCGCGCACAGGGAGCGAGGAAAGGGGATGACATCATATGACGCCCTCCCAGGAATTGACATCCGCCCCCGAAGCCATCATTCGGCTATGGCCGGGTGTCAAGTGGTTAAAGCATGTTATACAGCATAGTGCTTGTACTGTGTAATGTGTCCCTTTGTTTAATCTAAATGATCTGGCTGATCATGCCTGGTGCTGCCCCCCCCCCTGTAAACTGACCACGTTTATCATGGCTGCTGAGCCCTGATTACTGTGGACAGTCTTTGTGCCTCATCAGCCCCCCCCCCCCCCCGCCTGTCAGCTAGTGTCAGAGCCCACCCCTTCTGCTGCTAAAATAAATTTGTTCTCTTCATAGAATTTCCTGTGTTAGATAAAGTTCTATGCTCCAGTGTATGTGCTTTATAATAAAAAAATGAAATGCAGTTTTATACCTTATTTCAGAGCGGCGCTCAACGTTCACGTGACTGTCCACCGCTCTCCTCTCCTCCCCTTCTCCTGGCTGATGTCAGTGGGCAATTCACAGCCCCTGCCACTGTAGTTGTCAGATCATGAGAGAAGAGCAGTGGGCAGTCATGTGAGCGTCGAAAGGCCCTCTGAAATAAAGTATAAAACACATTTTTTTTATAAAACACATACACTGGTGCACATAATGTAATGTAACACAGGGGATTGTATCAATATAACAAAGTGGCTTTGCAAACACTTTAAGTTATGCCGCATCTTTTACATTTTGACAGTCTCACTCAACTCCTCTTGGATCCAGCAGTGGGTTATCTCTTTTGGGCACATCATTTTTGGGATTTACCTGGAGCACCAGCATCAAATCCAAGTAGACAGCTACCCTACTAGACACCACACGCAGTCCAATGATATCTCTCCTGATTGCCACAACTTTAATTTGCAAAGTAGCATGTAGCTTGAAGTCCAAACAGTGGGGTAGGTTTACTAAAACTGGAGAGTGCAAAATCTGGTGCAACTCTGCATAGAATCCAATTAGCTTCCTGTGTTTTTTTGTCAAAGCTCAAATGAACTAGAGGTGAAGTTGAAAGCTGATTGGCCACAATGCACAGCTGCACTACTGTTTGTACTCTTCAGTATTAGCAAATCAACCCCAGTGTGTTTCTATGCATTAGCTGAACCCGTCTCCCTGCAGCAGTACTTTTCCTCAATGCCTGACTTCAGTGCACCCAGTGTACCCTGAGACCCCACTGTGCCCAGTACATCTAGTGACTCAAGTGCACCCATTGTACCCAGTTTGTCAGTGTACCCAGTCATTTGAGGAAAGTCTCTCTAGTGCATCCAGTACATCAAGTGACCCCATGGAACTGCTGTGCATCATGTGGCTCCAGTGCACCTCACAGAATCCCATGTCATCTATTGACCCCAGTGTTCCCCTGTGTTTACTGTGACTCCAATGCTCCCCAGAGCATCTTGTGTCATTTATTGACCCCAGGACACCCATTGTGTACGCTGTGACTTCAGCACACTCCAGAGCATCCTGTGTAGTCTAGTGACTCCAAGTGTTGAGAAATCTAAAAAAAATAATGTTTTTTTAAAGTGTGCATGAAAAGGGATAGATAGAAGGAATATTTCCTGTTTAGTAGAGACACTGGACACGCAGAGGTGAAGGTAAGCCCATTTATTTGAGAGGCTGCAGTATTGCCCTAAACCTTTTGCTACTCCCCACTTCCCTGTTTTCTTTGACTCTTTAACTCTGTCTCACATTGACTCTGACCCTATCGGCTTGTCTGTATGACACTGAGACTGTTAGAGATAAACATTAACTACATAGCAAAATAGAGCTTGGTGCATTCAGCAGTATGTCTGGTGTAAAATACTTGTATGAAAGACTAAAATGTATAGCAAATCTGATCAAGGGCAAATACTGCTGTGCAAAATGTAAGCACATTGTTTCCCTGGAAGCCCAGGTTCTGAATCTAGGGAAGCAACTGTCAGTACTGAGAAGACCCTTCATACTAAAGGAGAGCCGGGAACATATCTGGCAGGGGCCAGCACAGAGGCGGGTGGAGACAAAGAGGTGCAGGCACCAGAAAAGAGTAGATGGGGGACAGTCAAGAAGAATATAGGGGAAAGCGCCAGGGAGGCCGATCCTGGGCTGGAGCATCCCAATAAGTATGCTCCATTGAATGACATTGGTGAAACCAGTCAGGGACCAGCACTGCTGGAGTCGAGGGACTCTCCTAGCTGCCAGGGGAAGAACTTCAGTGAGAGTGGGGGGGAAGCGAAGGGAAAGGATAGACAGTATCTGGACTCAATTCTTAGAAGGACAGAGAGGGCAATCTGTGACAAAGACCTGAAGCATTGAACTGTATGCTGTCTACCGGGCGCTCAGTTTCCTCACATAACAGATCTGGTGGACAGATTACTGGGAGGGGCTGGGGAAGACCTGGCTGTCATGGTGCATGTTGGAACCAATGACAAAGTCAGAGGCAGATGGAGTGTCCTAAAGAACAATTTTAGGGACTTGGAAGCTAAATTGAGGAAAAGGACTCCAAGGTAGTATTCTCAGGAATATTACTGGTACACCGAGCCACACCAGAAAGGGAGATTAGGGAAATAAAACAAGTGGCTTCTACAGTAGGCTGAGGAAGAAGGTAATCCTTTGAAACGCATCAGCCAGCAGTGGTGTGCACGTCCTCCCTCTAGGATCTGGAGACTGCTACCAGTAAACGGATTGTAAGGCTGTTACATTGTGGTTTTCTTTCCATCCTTGTGAGTAGTTTTTAATACTTTTTCTTCTAATAAATATATCAAAAGATAATGCATAAGGCTGGTGCACCCTCTTTTTTTAATTCCCTTTTTTGACTGCTAGGATACTCCTATTTTTTAGGCCAGCAAAGCCTAAAGATATTAACTGCTCTGAACTTTGGATCGACTGGTCAATACATTCGTGGGCAAGAGTATTTGTTTTGTACCAATGCCAGGAGCCTGGCGGACAAGATGGGTGATCTAGATATACTGTTGTACGAGGAGGATTTGGATTTTGTGGGAATTTCAGAGACTTGGTTCAACAGCTCTCATGATTGGCTGGCAACCATTCAAGACTATACCCTTTATCGCAGGGATAGAGAGGGTAAAAAAGGGGGAGGGTCAATCCTTATGGGTAGAGCTCCGAAGGGATAAATCTAAGGGGGAAATAATACTTACCCCCTAACCTGAGGGAGGAGGGAGAGGCGGACCTCCTATCACAATTTGGATTAGCCACAAGGATGGGAAGTGTTATCATACCGGGGGTTTTTAATTATTCAGACATAGACTGGGTGCAGGAAACCATGCATTCGTCTAAGGCTCGCCAGTTCCCAAATGTCTTGCAGGACAATTTCATGGGTCAGATGGTAGATGTACCAACTAGAAATAAAGCGTTACTATATCTACTGATTACCACCCATACAGACCTGATCACAGATGTAGAAATATGGGGAAATTTAGGAAACAGTGATTACAGGTCAATTGGCTTCAGTATAAATCACACAAATAGGAAACATAAGGGAAATACAAAGACACTAAATTTCAAAAGAGCCAACTTCCCTGAGCTACAAACCTTGCTAGAAGATATAAATTGGGATAAAATCTTAGGAACAAAGAACACAGAGGAAATATGGGTTTGCTTTAAAAGCATATTAAATAAGGGCATTAGCCAGTGCATCCCATTGGGTAATAAAATTTAAAAGAGCGAACAAAAGTCCTGGATGGCTTAATGCCAATGTAAAAATGCATATAAAAGCAAAAGAGAATGCCTTCAAAAAATACAAGGTTGAGGTATCATCATCAGCATTCAAACTTTATAAAGAATGCAACAAGAAATTTAAGGGTGCAGTTAGGGCGGATAAGATAGAACACGAAAGACACATAGCGGAGGAGAGCAAAACAAATCCCAAGAAATTCTTTAAGTATGTAAACAGTAAAAAAGGGAGGACATACCATATTGGCCCCATAAAGAATGAGGAAGGACATCTGGTTACAAAGGATGGGGAGATGGTGAAGGTATTGAATTTATTCTTCTCCTCGGGGGAAGCGAAGGGAAAGGATAGGCTTCAGTAACCACAACTGCAGTGTTTATCCTCATGACATATCACAGGAAGCACCCTCATGGGTAATAGAGGATGGAATTAGACTTGGGAAACTTAACATTAATAAATCACTGGCACCAGATGGCTTGCACCCGAGGGTACTTAGGGAACTCAGTGAAGTATTTACCAGACCCGTGTTCCTAATTTTTACGGACAGTCTACTGACTGGAATGGTAACAAGGGAATGGAGAAAAGCCAATATTTAAAAAAGGGGCCAAAATACATCCCTGGGAATTACAGACCAGTTAGCCTAGCATCAATAGTATGCAAGCTCTTGGAGGGGATGATAAGTTACTATATACAAGATTTTAGTAATGAAAACGGTATGATTAGCAGTAATCAGCATGGATTCATGAAGAATTGTTCTTGCCAAACCAATCTATTAACCTACTATGAGGAGGTGAGTTGCCATCTAGATAAAGGAAGGCCCGTAGACGTGGTGTATCTAGATTTTGCAAAAGCATTTGACACAGTTCTCCATAAACATTTACTGTACAAAATAAGGTCTGTTGGCAAGGACCATAGGGTGAGCACATGGATTGAAAAATGGCTACAAGGTCGAGTTCAGAGGGTTGTGAAAAATAGGGAATACTTTGAATGGTCAGGAGTGGGTAGTGGGCCCTGTGCTGGGACCAATCCTATTTTATTTGTTCATAAACAACCTGGAGGATGGGGTAAACAGTTCAATCTCTGTATTTGCAGACAATACTAAGATAAGCAGGGCAATCATTTCCCCACAGGATGTGGAAACCTTGCAAGAAGATCTGAATAACTGAATGGGGTGGGCAACTACATGGCAAATGAGGTTTAATGTAGAAAAAATGTAAATAATGCATTTGGGTGGAAAAAAATAAGAATGCAATCTATACACTGGGGGGGGGGGGGGGGACCTCTGGGGAAATCTAGGATGTAGGATCCAGTAGATAGGCTCAGCAATGGCATACAATGCCAAGCTGCTGCTATCAAAGCAAACAGAATATTGGCATGCATTAAAAAAGGGATTAACTCCAGGGATAAAGCAATAATTCTTCCACTCTACAAGACTCTGGTCCGGCCGCATGTGGAGCATCTGTCCAGTTCTGGGCATCAATCCTCAGGAAGGATGTACTGGAAATATAGCGAGTACAAAAAAGGGCAACAAAGCTAATAAAGGGTCTGGAGGACATTGTAAATAGAAATCATATCCCCTCTCAAGCATCTCTTCTCCAGAGAGAATAAGGTCAGTGCTCGCAACCTTTCTTCATAACTAAATACCATACTGGTGACCCCACAATAGGGATACAACTTTTTCTCAGAAGAAAGTTTAACAAGACAAGTGGCCACTCATTAAAATTAGAAGAAAAGAGGTTTAACCTTAAACTACATAGATGGTTCTTTACTGTAATGCCCCGTACACACGGTCAGAAATTCCAACCACAAAATCCGTCGGATTTTTTCCGATGGATTTTGTCCGACACTGGGGTTGCATACACACGGTCGGACAAAGTTGTCAGAAAATCCGATCATTCTGAGCGTCGTGACGTTCGTTGCGTACGACGGAACTACGTAGAGGCTAGTAGCCAATAGGTTTGGTCTCCTAATTTGATGTGAGCATGCGTGGCACTTTGTCTGTCGGAATTCTCTACACATGATCGGAAAAAGTCAGATCGGATTTTGTTGTCGGAAAATTTGAGAGCAGGATCTCAAATTTTTTCCGTCGGAAATTCAGACAGAAAAAGTCAGATGGAGCCCACACACGGTCGGATTTTCCGACAACATGGTCCGATCGGACATTTTCCGTCGGAATTTCCGACCATGTGTATGGGGCATTAGAGTGGCAAGGATGTGGAATTCCCTTCCACAGGCGGTGGTCTTAGCGGGGGCATGGATAGTTTCAAAAAACTATTAGATAAGCACTCGAGTGATCGCAACATACAGCATAATGTAATACTGCCATATAATCACACACATAGGTTGGACTTGATGGACTTGTTTCTTTTTTTCAACCTCACCTACTATGTAACTATGTAACTAAATGGAAAGGCAGACACAATGGGAAGCTGGTAATCCTTGCAAGAGAATATGAGGCAACCTAAGACCTAATTCCCAAATTGCATAGATTATTTTGAGTGGTGAATCAAGAATGATCCAGAGAAGCAAAAAGGATTAAAATGTAGCGTGTGTGTATTAGATGTATACTCACATTGGTAAGGTTGCAAGATATCTGTCCTATGGCCAATCAAGCTATTTAGAACATCACAAAATGTCAACGGGGGCGGGGTCACATGTTTACATCATCGGGTGGCCCCGCCACCAGCTGTATAACAGCTGTCATCGCAAAGAGGCTTCAGTCAGTGAGTTTTTTTCATTTGTTTTTTATTTTTTTTATTGGGTCGCCGGATGCTGTAATCGAAGATGAATGGACATCGTGGTACATTTTTTTTTTCTAATAAAGGACTTGTCCCAAATTCCTGTAATTTAAAACATTTTGACAATTTTTGGTGAATGTGTAGGGGTACAATGTACTCGATACCCATTCACACGGAGGGGCGGGATCTGGGGGTCCCCTTGTTAAAGGGGGCATCCAGATTCCAATAGGCTCCCTGCCTGCAGACCCCCACAACCACTGAGCAAGGGTTGTGGGGACGAGGCCCTTGTCCCCATCAACATGGGGACAAGGTGCTTTGTGGGCAACCCCCAAAGCATCCTCCCCATGTTGAGGGCATGTGGCCTGGTTCGGTTCAGGAGGTGGGCGCTCTCTCGTCCCCCCCTCTTTTCCTGCAGCCTGCCAGGTTGTGTGTTTGGATAAGGGTCTGGTATGGATTTTGGGGGGGACCCCTACGCCATTTTTTTGAAGCAGGGTTCCCCTTAATATCCATATCAGACCTGAAGGGCCTGGTATAGATTTTGGGGGGACCCTACGCCATTTTTTTTATTCGAGTGCGGGGTTTCCGTAATGTCCATCCCAGACCCAAAGGGCCTGGTAATGGACTGGGGGGTGGGGTGGGGTTAATCCAATACCGTTTTTTCTTCAATGATTTTCATCTATATTGCCACCAGGACCCGACAATACAGTCGCGAGTAGTTTTAAATTACCTTTTTTCCTTTCGAATTTTTTTTTTGCTGTGGTACTGTTATAAACACGGGAAAAATTTGCTACTTTACAGGCATACTAAGAACACCCCCCAGGCACGATATTTAAAGGAATATTTCATTTTTATTGTTTCACTTTAAGCATTATTAAAATTACTGCTCCCGAAAAAACAACCGTTTTTAAAACTTTTTTTGCATTGATACATTTCCCCTGGGGCAGAACCCGGTCCCCAAACATTTTTTATGGCAATGACTTGCATATAAGCCTTTAAAATTATCACTTTGGATTTTTCATGTTTGTGTCCCCTACACTGTAATGGTGTTCGCGTGTTTGTACAAATTTTTTGCCTCTTCGCAAGTTCTGGTGCGAACCGAACTGGGGGGTGTTTCTCTTATCCCTACTCTTAGACAAAGAGAGACCTTACAGGAAAAAAAAATCTGTGACCATATACTCAGCTCATTGCAAGACATGTGCAGTTCGTTTCACTACGAATCAAAATTCGGACAAAAATTTTGTTATTTGGAAATCCAGATAGTAACGAATTTTAACCAATTAACCATTTTAACCAATCCAAAATAAATTATAACGGAACAACCAAATTAATTTGCTTCATTCGGATGTTTGAAACTGAATTTTGATTAGCTGGTTATTAAAAAGCGGTCTGCGATATGACCCATCTGCTGTCAGCGGGCTTCCCGCTTGAAATGGCAAATGTCCCTCACAAAGCTGTATGAAAGGGCAAGGATGCCATGTAACACAAGTTATTGAATAGCATCAGTAGTCCCCTTTTCTTTACCCCCCAGGAAGCATCTGGTACAATACACACACTGTTAGCTGATGCCAGAACCTCCTTATCAGTTCAGGACAGATGCAGACTCTCTCATGCCTATTGGTCAAAGCCACACTTCAGTCTGGAAACCCTAATAAAGCTGTGTGACCTGCCCTCTTGAGTTTTAACAGATACCTGCAGCTCTCCCCCCATCTTAAATACCGTAGCAATCCACATTCCTGATAGACTGTTTATAAGCCAAGACTCTAAAATTTCTGTATATTTTATAACTCATGAAATGATAATAGCACAGCCAGAAAAAAAGCATATTTACCTCCTTCAGTTAATTTATAACATTTTGAGTCTGAACACCCCTATATAAGGCAATATGGGGAGCCAACAGGACACAATAACCCTACTAGGTAAAGTAAATATCCCAAACCTGCCATATTGATATCCATTTCAAAGCTAACTTCATGCTTGACAATAATATGCCATCTGTGTCAAGGTATCAGAGCCAATATATCACCTTACTCATGTCTGCTGAAAGCAGAACTTGCAAGTATCTTCATTTGCAACTCCTTTTTATTTCTCTTTTTCATTATTGTCTCTTTGTAATACCCCTATGAAAATATTTTATTTTGCACCATTTTTTACCTTTTCATTAAACCATATTTTGAAAAGAGTTAAAGGGGTTGTAAAGTTAAAATTAGTTTCACCTCAATGCATTCTATGCATTAAGGTGAAAAAACATCCAACAATGCCGGCCCCCCCAGCCCCCCGTTTTACTTACCTGACCCCTCGAAAGTCCCGCGCTCACCCACGACATCCTCTTCACTGCTCAGCCTGGCCATTGATTGGTTACAGTGGATGGATTGAAAGCAGCGCAGCCATTGGCTCACGCTGCTGTCAATCACATCCAATGACTCGGCGCCCGGGGGGCGGGCCCAGTGATACAGTGAGCGGCTATGGCCGCCGGCTGTATCACGGGAGCACGCCCGCAAGGACTCCTCACCATGTGAGAGAGCTTGCATGAAGGTGAGAAGTACTTGCGAGGGGGAGCCGAGATAGCCGCCAAGGGACCCCAGAAGACCAGGTTTGGGGCCACTCTGTGCAAAACCAGCTGCACAGTGGAGGTAAGTATAACATGTTTGTTATTTAAAAAAAAAAAATTAAATTTACAACCCCTTTAAACTGTGTATTATCCTAATGCAAACTTAAAGAATCCCTGTCCCTTGAAGAGCGCTACTACATAATGTTATTGCTAATCTTGTGAAATTTTCAGACTTCTGGTGATGATGGTACCCAGGTTGAGGTTCTGGCAGTTTAAAGGGTTAATTGTTTAGTTAACTTAACCCAGTGACAATCGCTCTCAGCCTGCTGGCACTTAGATTGTGACCCCACAAGCTGGAAAATCTTTGTGCAAGGTGAGGCTGAGAGTGTCATTGTTTCGTATTCAGTGACAGCATAGTGAGGGGTCAACCGGTTATTTGCCACAAGTTAGTGAGAAGGGCAAGGATCTGACCTGCGTTTGTCACACCACTGTCAGCAGAATGTAAACAAAAGAAACAGTGTGGAATAGCTGGTTGTTAAGGAGCGGGAGGCCGCCGCGTCCTTAACAACTATAACTCATCTGCTGTCAACAGGGTTCCTCAGCAGAATGTAAACAAAAGAAGAGCCAGCATTAGAAAAAAAAAAACAGCCCCGAGAAAATAGTGAGCAGGCCGGGTGGCTGGTGGGTGAGCGGAAGGGCAGTCAGGTCAGTAAGCGGCCGGAAAGTGAGCGGAGTGGGCGAGCAGGCCAGTGAGCGGGCCAGCGGGTGAGCGGAGTGGGCGGGCAGTCATGCCAGTGAGTGGGCTGGTGGGTGAATGGGAAGGCAGTACAGTGGGTGGGCGGGTGGGGGAGCGAGCAGAGAAATTTCATCTTTCACTGCCCTCCCAGCATCACTGCAGTTCCGCCCTCACTGTGCAGCTGTGGGCAGCAGAGAGATTACATCATCTCTCACTGCCCGCCCTCACATGTGCTGAAAAGCTGGAGAGAGAAGCCTGTTTCTCTGCTGTCACTGTTGCATCCAGTGTAGCCAAGCCTATAACTGACTACAGGCTATTGCTGGTGTACTTTTTCTAATACACTTCAGGCAGGCAGTGTATTAAATATATATTAAGGAAAATTGTTGCCCATACTTACCGTAATTTTCCTTTCCTGGATCCTCCCCATGTCAGCCTACTATGGGTCAGCTCTGCCCCCTCTGACCCCTCCAGGACCACCTTTTTTCTAGCCCATAAAGGGTGGCTGTCTGCCCACACCAGTGTTCAAAAAATATTCGTCTCGCGACGGATAAACTGGGTGGGAATCCTCCGGCTGACATGGGGAGGATCCAGGAAAGGAAAATTACGGTAAGTATGGGCAACGATTTTCCTTATTCCTGGACCTCCCCATGTCAGCCTACTATGGGATGTACCAAGCAACATTAAAAAGGGAGGGAAGACAAAAAATTAGCTAAACCCTCTGTGACAGAACCCACTGTCACTGTGTGTTTTGGAAGGGGCTCTGCATTGGCCTCCTACCCACAGACTATGGCCCAGAATGGACTTGGAAGAGACTTGGGGACAAAGTGCCATTGAGATAATGCGATGTAATGCTGCATCCCTTCTCCCCCACCCCCCCCCCCCACCCTTGTTGCTGTGTTAATTGTGTTGGGTCATGGCATGTAGACGAAAGGTCTGGACTGGAGACATCTCCCAGCAGGGGATCTGTTAGGAGGGGCTGCCTGCTTATCATAATCCCTTTGTGTTTCAACTGTAGCTGTTTGAATACACAAGTGTTGAGTTTCCATTGGTTCTTCCTTGTCCCCTACCCCCTCTATGACAAGGCTAAGGGAGTGTCCCCAACTGTGTTTAAAAGTGTATGTTTGAAACTTAATAAAGAGTTTATGCTCTGGATGTTTAACCCTCAACACCTGTGTGGCTTGTCTCGTGATTGAGGGGTTAAGGGCTGGTTATGGCGAATCTGCAGGCTGCGGGTGCATTTGGAGGACAGGAGACACAGGTCTGGCGGAGATTCTCAGAAGAGGCATCCGAGATCCGTCACAGTGGTGGCAGCAGTGGGATGTCTCCTGCAGTCCAGGACATCCAAATCACCATCGGGATGCAAGATCCGGGCAGCCATCGAGAAGCAATACGGGGACCAGCCAACATGAGAGAGGAGTTCGGGAGGAGGCTGCAAGGCATGCGGAAGCAACATCGGGGACCAGCGACAGAGCACACCATGCTCGGCTGGGAGGATGTGATCTGCCGGCAACTCTGGCAAGAGATGCTAAGCCACGAGCGGCACCATCAGGGGAAGATCCTTCCCTCCTCTACAGAGATGTACTGGACGCAGTACCGTGCACGAGAGGTGTTTCTGAGGGAACAACCGCGAGATGATTGGAAGACGGAGCTCGGAAGATTGGTCCCGGAGGAGATGAGGCTGGACGCCAGCTACAGAGCCCTCCGGTGGTTTGCGGCTCAACTGTGGCCAGGTACAGCAGATGGCAGCCCGACAGAAGGCGTTGGCTACGGCAGCGTGGGGTTGCTCCATAAAAAAATGTACGGAGACCCAGACTTTGGGAGCATCGAGGAGTGGCGGCTGGAAGACATCCTGGACTTCCGAGATGAGGTGCTGGACCTCCCAGAAGAGGCATGTGACCTGGAGGAATTGGAGTTCCTGGTTGAGCAGGAATGGGAACTCGAGATTGCCTACAAGCGGCTGTTTGACGGTGATCAGCAGCCCGGCATGGCTCACGTTGCCTGGGACTGTCTGGGAGAAAAAGCGGACAGTCGCGAAGATGCAGAGCAAATGGGGCCAGGGGTACCCCTACGTTTTCCCGTTCTAACCACAATGGAAGAAGCAGCGATGATACAGAGGGCACTGCGAGTGCTTGAATGCCGGAAGGCATCGGAGGTTCCCCAGGCAGCGAGACAAGCTAATCGCATAAAAGTCTCAGAAGGGGGAGTTGAGACGGGCGCTGGAAGGCTGGTAGATGGGGATCAGCAGCAAGTCCAGAGTATCGCATCCGGTGTCCCAGCAGAAGCGCTGGCTACAGGGCAGAGTGCCGCTGGCCTCTGCCCACTCTCACAGTTAGATCCAGGGAGTCTGGGACATGACCTCACTAAGCTGTTTTGCCAGCAGAAGATATCCCCACCGGGAGTGGAGAAAGCCATTCTCCCTCCCCAGCAATTAGACACTACCCCAGTGTTTATATCCCCAGCAGAAGCGCTGGCGACGGAGCAGAGTGCTGGTGGCCTCTGCCCACCCTCAGAATTGGATCCGGAGAGTCCGAGAGATGATCTTTGGGAGCTGTTTCCCCAGCAGCGGAAATCCCCACCGGGAGTGGAGAAAGCCATTCTACTTCCCCAGCACTTGGACACTACCCCAGTGTTTATCCCCCCAGCAGAAGCGCTGGCTATGGGGCAGAGTGCCGCTGGCCCCTGCCCAGCCCTCAGTATGTTCTTGGAGGGTTTGGGAGATGGCCCCTGTCAAAAGTTGCCCCAGCAGCTGGTCACAGAACAGGGAGGGGAAAAAACCCTTCCCCCTCTTCAGCGCTGAATATCTTTGCATATGTCCCCCCAGCAGAAGTGCTGGCTACGGGGCAGAGCGCTGTTGGTCTCTGCCCAGCATCAGAAAAAGAGATGGAGAGTCTGGGAGATAGTCCCTGCAAGATACCTCCCCAGTGGCTGGTAACTACACCAGGAGAAGAGCAAGTTCCTTTTCTTCCTCAAAGGCTTAGCACTACCAGCCTATGCTCCCTACCAGCTTAAGCGCTGGCATCGGGGCAGAGGATTATTCAGCTCCCCCCAATACATGCAACCAGGCCCCGGATCACGGGAGTGCGGACAGGCAGTCCTGCTCTAAAGCGGCTGTTTTTATTCACGGGAGACCGTATGTGCGGTTTTGCTCCCCAGCGCCAGAGTCGTACTGTTTCTTTTTCTGTTTGCCTGGGGTGGGAATTTGTGACTAACGCAGGTCCAGACCAGTTGGGGGTCAAGGACCTGGTTAGTCTGTTTTTAAAAGGGGAGAAATGTGACAGAACCCACTGTCACTGTGTGTTTTGGAAGGGGCTCTGCGTTGGCCTCCTACCCACAGACTATGGCCCAGAATGGACTTGGGAGAGACTTGGGGACAAAGTGCCATTGAGATAATGCGATGTAATGCTGCATCCCTTCTCCCCCACCCCCCCCACCCTTGTTGCTGTGTTAATTGTGTTGGGTCATGGCATGTAGACGAAAGGTCTGGACTGGAGACATCTCCCAGCAGGGGATCTGTTAGGAGGGGCTGCCTGCTTATCATAATCCCTTTGTGTTTCAACTGTAGCTGTTTGAATACACAAGTGTTGAGTTTCCATTGGTTCTTCCTTGTCCCCTACCCCCTCTATGACAAGGCTAAGGGGGTGTCCCCAACTGTGTTTAAAAGTGTATGTTTGAAACTTAATAAAGAGTTTATGCTCTGGATGTTTAACCCTCAACACCTGTGTGGCTTGTCTCGTGATTGAGGGGTTAAGGGCTGGTTATGGCGAATCTGCAGGCTGCGGGTGCATTTGGAGGACAGGAGACACAGGTCTGGCGGAGATTCTCAGAAGAGGCATCCGAGATCCGTCACACCCTCAATGCAATGGTACTCAAACTTTTAATGGGCAACAGCCGCCGTAATAACCATAGAGCCAAATGTTTCCTCAGGTGGACAAGCCAAATTAAGCCTGTAATGCCTAATAAAAGGTGTTGGGTGCGCTCCAGCTTGCTGCTCTGCAAACTACCACAGGGGCGACCTTTACGTATGCTGCACAGGATGCTGCCATACCCCTCATTGAATGTGCCTTGATCTCTGAAGGCGGAGGAAGGCCCAGCGTTCTGTATGCAATATGTATGGTCTTTGACAAATCCGGAAGACACAATTCTGGAAGTTGCCTGTATACCCTTTTAGGGCCCATTGGGAAAAACTACAGCTGATCTGCTTTTAGTCCATTCCAGATAGGTTGAAACCGCAGAGGCCAGGTCTAAACTACTCCACTCATCAGCTGTATCCGCCGGAAAGGCTGGGAGAATGACCTCCCAGTTCCTACGAAATTATATGGCAACCTTAGGTAGTAAGCTTGGTATTGGCCTAAGGACTGTCTTGTCTGGGAGCCCAAACAATATGGTTCTTTAGATGAAAAGGTGCACAACACGGAGATTCTTCTGGCCGAGGCAATGGCTAGTACAAAACAAATAAACTGTTAAAAGCAAAAATGAACAAGAGAAAACTTGATCAAACGGAGGAACCAGCGATGTTCCCAAGACTAGTATTAAGTCCTCTTTTGGAAAAAACGATTTCAATGGACGTCAAATTTCTATGGCTGCCCCTAAAAAATTGGATCACCAACTGATGTAGAGCATCTCTTGTACATGACATAGCCGACAAAGCGGGGATTTGACCCTTCAGGCAATTATCAGCTAACCCTAAGAGACTACTCTGCAGAAATTCCAAAATGTTAGACACCGAAGGAGATCCAAGGTCCCAAACCCTTTTCGTAGTATTCCAGATCTGGTAATAGGTCACAATCGTGGACCTCTTATGAGCCTGTAATAATGTCTGCACTATACTGCCCGAGAGACCCAAGCCAGCCCAAGCCTCTCTCTCACTTCCAAGTTATTAAACTTCATCCTCCTGCGGTTCGGGTGCCAGGCCCCACTCCGCAAAAGGAGATTTTGAGAAGGAGGCAGTGGGATTGGTGAGCCCAACTTTATCCTGCAAAGCAAGATGGAACCACGGCTGCCTGAGTCAGTAAGGTAAGACTACTATTGCTGTGATCCTTTTTCGCTGAATCTTCAGCAGGATTTTGAGAGCCAATGGAAGCGGCAGGAACACATATACCAAGGGGAAATTCCAAGACCTGGACAGAGCCCCCATGACCCAACGCCTGTGGATGCCAGGTCCGGGAGGAGAAGCAAGGCGGTTGGCACTTCTCCTCCAATGCCATAAGATCTATCGATTGAGGCCCCATTCTTTGTGATCCTCAAAGACTTGACTCAAGTGATCTGCTAAAACATTCCCAGGCTCTGGGAGATAAGATGAAGTAAGAGAGCCGAGATTCTTCTCTGCGCACAGGTAGATTGACATGCCACCTGAAGGAGAGGGTGACTTCTTGTGCCCCCTTGATGAGACACCCAAGCCCCTGTAGTTGTTCAAAGACTCTTGACAGTATGACCTCGCAACATAGGTTGGAATGCTAAGAGAATGCGTCTAACAGCATCCAATCCCAGGAAACTTGAACTTTTCACCCCACAAAAGTTCCATCGGCCTTGAACCTGCTGTCCCAGGCAGTGTGCCCCGCAGCCTGCCAGACTGGCATTGGCCGTCACGGCTATTGGTTCTGAGGCCTTTAATAGAAGTCCGCGGGAAAGATTGCGATGTACTGACCACCAAACCAGGGACCAGATTCTTGGAATTGGCAGATAGATTTTTCTGGAACAAGGAGTGACGATCCCACTGAAAAAGAAAGTTGCATTGAAACCTCCTTCTGCGCCACCTGACCCACAGGACTACTGGAACTGTGGCTGATAGAACCCCCAGATACTGCATGCATTGCTTCACCATCATAGACGGCCTGGCTATCACTGCTTTTGTCTAAGACTGAATCTCCTGGACCTTCCTCTGAAGAAGAGAAACACCACCCTGATCCGTGTGGAATTGTACTGCCAAATACTCCAACATTTTGGGTCGGATGCATCTGTTGAACAACCAACCGAAACAAGCTAGTGTTTTACCGGTGAAATTCACATGAAGTAGAAGGAGCTCATTTGACGGACCCAGAAGTAGCATGTCGTCTAGATAATGGAATATTTGCACTCCCTTGACACCGAGAGTCGCAATGACAGCAGACAGTAGCTTTGAGAACATTCTCAAAGTCATGCAGAAACCGAATGGGGGACATTAAAATTGAAAATTAGAGCATTCCCCGGAAAATCTGAGAAATCGATGGAGAGATGCGTCTATGGAAACAAGAAGATACGCACCACCAGATTGATGGAAACCATCCAGTCTCCTGAGTCCAATGACTTAATTTTGAATTGTGGTACCTTCATGTAAGAATTCCGAAACCCCCTGAAGCCTCTGGGACCAAAAACAGAGGGGAACATACTCTTTGAGTCTTGCTCCTACTCGAGAGGGTCAAGTGGAGACACCTTCAGAAGGACCTATTTGACGCCTTAGGAGCTTCGTTGGCCCTGGGCTTGGAAGGTTTCTGGAAGGTTGAACCAGCTTGCTTCCACTGTCTGAAAAACTGTCTGTAAGCACTGGCCTCTGAATCCTTCTTTGGATCTCTTGTTAAACCGAAAGGGCTGCTGTTGACTTTTTCTCTTCTGCAGGATTAGGCTAGATCTGCCGCTGGAAACCCACTGAATTGCTGATTCTAAGTCTTCCGGAATAGTAGCTTCCCGCCGAATGGAACTTAACATAACTGCACTTAGAAGCTTAGAAGCTGACCAATGCTTCAACCATAAAGCTCTGTGGGCTGTGAAGGAATGAGCCAATATCTTTGCTTTCATTTTCGAACCAGCTCACTGACCTAGTCAACAGCCACTTCAGCCACAAAATCTAACGCTGTCTTGAAAATTGCAAAAGAGAAGAACTGTCACTTCCCAGACTTACATCTGAACATCCATCCACCAGCTCCGCTACCCCCAGTCTAAAGCCCCATACACACGGTCGGATTTTTGCATGGATTCTGTCCGATCGGACAATGTTGTTGAAAAATCAGACCGTGTGTATGCACCATCGGACAGTGTACGTCGGATTGTCCGACGGACAAAGTCCTATCTCCTGCTGGATAGATTTTCAGACAACACGGTCCGATCACACCAAATTCGATCGTGTGTACGGTTGTCCGACGGACAAAGTGCTACGCATGCTCAGAAGAAATTCTGTGACGGAAGCGCTCGGTCAGGTAAAACTACCTTTCCTAATCGACACAGCACATTCGTCACGCTGCAATGTGAAAATGTCTTTAATGCAGCGCATTCTCTTTTTCTTTACAATGCAACAAGAATGACATGTTTTAGCTGCTCCTATTCACCCGCACTTCTCACAAACTTAGTTCTTTATTACTTTTCAGGATTTATACACTACATGTTTATTTTTACTCAGATCGTAAAAGAATCTTTGTTATATTTTTAGCATGATTTGTCTTTTTTTTTTTTTTTTTTTGGGGAATACATATTTAAAGGAGATTTTTTTTTTTTTTTTTGGAGGGGGGTTGTGTGTCTCAACTTAGCAAAACCACATTATTAACATTTGTATTTGTTGCTTAAATTTACTAGGAGTTTGTTGGTTGTTGGTGCCCCTTGTTAATTCTACTTTAGGATTAGTGAAATGTACCTGCCTACTCAAAGAAAAACTGTCATTGTAGAAAAGTAAAACACAATAGTCAATGATTATTTCAAATCCAAAAAACATTTATTTAGGTCTCAGCAACAAACCAAAGAGGAACGCAGCCATGGTGAAACTTGGGGAATTTGCAAAGCCTTGGACACCCACGGCAACCATCATTTTTCAAGCTTAGAAAATTGGGGGCCTGAGGAGTACCTATCTAAATAATAAGGGAGTGCAATCTGGTCCTGAAGTCCAAAACATCCGGAACTGCAGCAGATGCCATCTAGGTCCCCAGGCTCTGGTCCTACGAGAGGCTCCATCTTCTCTCAGACCCGACTGAATCAAGGTCATCACTCTCTTGTCTTCCTTGTACTCTTCCTTCCACGCCGTGGTGCTGGTGCTGGTGGGGTGGCAGAAGGAGGAGGAGGAGGCGGAGCAAGGTCACTCTCGCAAACATGTGTGAGGGGAGTCATCTCCCCAGCCATCCCCTCATTTAGGATTTTGAGGATGACATCCTCACACATGCTGCGTTGCCCCGCCTCCATACCCGTCATTTTATTGCCAACCAAGGAGGCAAAGGCCTCCTCGTAGGTGGGTGTGGCATATAGGGAGGCTGAAGCATCTCGTATCAGCTGGAGCGCTGACTCTCCCACCTCCCCCATGCTTTTCGCCCTTCTGTAGGGAAGGCGGAGGGGAGGGACTTGGGAGACAGTCAGGCTCCTACGCCTACCCCCTGTTGGCTGCCACTAACCCCTGCCTCCTCCTGACTGCCACATTCCACAGCCACCTCCTGGCTGAGGTCTTCCTGTGTATGAAAAAGGGACATAGTTTCAGTTATTTGTTCATCAAACACACACAATTCTCATCTAGTGACTGTTGCAAAATGTTTACAAATAGAAAACCATACAATTCTCAGCCCTGCAGTTTAGATTCTTCCCAAAAATGTCTCCAACACCACTGTCTGTTGATATGTCAATCACGTTAGGAACTAAGCAATTGGGGATCCTGAATTAACTGAACATCATTCATTATTCCCAAAAATGGTTACAAAACTACTATACCTGGAACAAGTTGGGCTCCTGCACATCTTCCATACTGGAAGGCCCAGGTTGGTCCTCGGAAGCCTCATCAGGGGTGGCGTGCGTGGAAGGACGCGTGCAAGGAAGAGTCGAGAGTGACTTCCTGACATTAGCCTGGTCTTTGAGAAAGTGGAGCCTCTCATAGTACCAGAGCGTGGGGACATAGACATCAGCTGCTGCCGCTCCAGATGCTAGGGACTTCCGGACCTTATTGCGCTCCCGGAAATAGGTACTCCTCATGTTATTAATTTTGACTTTTAAGTTTGCCAGGGTTGCCATGGGCAGGTTTGGCTTTACAAATGCCACAAGTTTCAGCATGGCTGCGTACCTCTTTGGTCTGTTGCTGTAGTCTCGGTGCTTTGCTTGCCATAATAGGGGAAATTCCCTGTATTTATCAATGAAGAGGGGGAGAAAACTCACGTCGTAGAAGCCCTCCATCACCTCTGCAAGACACAACACCACAGAAAACAATATAAATAATGTCAGCCTAAACTCTCCTAATCTTCTCCATAAAGAAGCCTCAAGTTCTAATCAGTCTAGGCTAGTTATGTACCAACGTCAAATTGTACCTTCGTTTCTAGCGATCGTCTCGTGCGTGAGCTTTCTCTCCCCTCGTCTCCCAGATCGTGGCTACGACACAGGCGTGTGACGTTTTATATACAGTGCGCATGCGTCAAACTCCGCCCGCCCCTGACGATCTTTCTTGTCTATTCCCCACCCCTTCTCTTTATGGCGCAGTGGGGAGAGCACATGGCGGGGACACAGCAGGTGCGCCACAAATATCCCACCAACGAGGAGGAGGACGAGGAAAGTCCGGAGGCAGAAACGTCCCGATCCCGGAGCCTGAAATTCAAGGCCTCCAATATGTCATTTGGAGAAATGTTGGAGATGGTGGACATATTAAAGAGGAGCGACTATGATGGGAAGTATGGGCCTTACCTCAACCCCAATGTCCGCAAGGCCAAGATCATGTCTAAAGTTGTGAGAAGGCTGTACAATCATTTTGGGGTACAACGATCCAAGGAGCAACTCAGGAAATGCTGGTCAGACCTGAAACTGAGGGAGGCCGATCAGTACAGAAAGATCAAGCGAGTTCTTCAAAAAAGTAAGTAGTTGTGTTTTGTGTTTGCTTTCTTGCTTGCATACTGCTCCATGTGGTTTGATTTTTACAAAGTTGTACATTCCAAAATGGCCACTTTCAGGTTCGTCTGTGCATTCGATCGTACTCAGCCTCGATCTTTCTGCCACTGTCATGATCGTGTGTGTCCATTCGATCGTACGCAACCTCGATCGTTCGGCCACTTATAATACGAGGTTTGGTGAACTTTTTATTGAAAGGAAGTTTGTTCTCACTAGAGATGTCAGCAAGAGCGTAAACCAAATTTAGTCAATGTAAAGGAGAGGTCACTCAGTAGCTGTTTACCCATCTGGACTCTAGAGCACTAGTGCTGGGACACCCAAACCCCCTTTTTATTTGGCTTTTCCACACATGTGCTCCAGTGGATACTAGAGGGGGGTCTCCATCAGACAAACTTCTACCAAAAAGCTAGTAAGTTTAGCACCTTTACAAAGTGACTACATTCATGTAGTTGGCATTTGTAACTGGCCAAACAAAAATAGTGTCCGTCACTTTCAAGCAATGTTTGTCATTTCCTATTTCTGCCCTCAATAGATTGTGTTGCTAAATCTTCCTTTTGTACATTCTCAGAGGGGAGCGAAAACTTGGCCCGTCTGAGGAAACCCCAAAACCAACACCTCCCAAAAAAGGGGAAAGAGCAGAAGCAGAGGAGGAGGAGGAGGAAGGAGAGATCATCGAACTTGGAGAACTTGTCACCACAACAGGTGAGTGTGGGAGAACACAGCTACTGGTAAGCTAATCAATGTATGGCTGCCTCATTTCCAACACCCGATTTTTGTTTGTTTGTGGTTTTTAGGTGACGTGGATGTTGTGGAAGAAAAATCGCACTTTACCACAGAGAGTGCCCACGTACTCATTGGGGAGATAATGGTCTGCAATAGAGATCTAGATTACATAAAGCAAAACATCAATGATGTTCAACAAAAATTGAAGAACATCATTGATGTTTTAGGAAAAATATGAAAACGCACCAAGTAATTAACACACATTTGTGCCTGCTTCTGAACACATTTGCAACTTAAGAACTGTGTGAAATTTGGAACATGCACACATTGTGTCCACATGTGCTAGCTCCCATCATGGTGGATGAATGCCAACGTTTTTTTGGGGGTGCAACCACTTTACGAACTACGAAAGTGGTTGTGGTGAAGGGGTTGCACCCCCAAAAAACGTCCATTCATCCCCATGATGGAAAATGGCACTTTTGAAGCTTCTAGGCATGTGTTTTACCATCTAATGACCATTTTCAGACCCAAATTGTGTGCATGTTCTAAATTTCCACTTTCCAGGGGTGACCCCCCATGTGATGAAGGCAAGATCAAACACACTTTGAACATATAGTCATGTCTGATCTTGTCTTCACTTTACAAAGTTGAACTTTCCTAGTTCATAGGTTCTGTTTTGCTCCATGCCTGGTTTTACCAATTGTGGAATGTTTGTAAACAATGTTGTAAATAACCAAGATGTTGTCAGTTTGTGCAAGAAGATTGTAAACGCACTTGTGAATGTTTTCCAAGTAAACTTTTTAAATTTTCTAAATGTGTGGCTTCCTTATTTAAAAAACACAATGCATTATGTATGTCAAATGTAAAAGGATATGGGGGGCAATGGGTGTTATTTACTAAAGGCAAGTCCACTTTGCACTGCAAGTTTCTTTTCCAGGGCACTTTTTCACTGCACTTGTAGAGCATAGTCGATTTGACTTATGTAAATGACACCCACAGTGCTTTGTACGAAAACACGGAGCACAGCATTTTTGAGAATACACACATGTCTGACCTGGTGATGAAAAGGAGTATTTTGGGTGTCAGTTATGCAGTACAAACCTTCTCTAGACCAAAGATTAGGTAGCAAACACACAACATGAGAATAATATTTTTGGGAAGAAGAGACTGTTACCTCCTTTTGCCCAGAAAGTGCATTCCCACTGTCGAAGGCAAAGGGAAAAAATTTCAAGGTAAAATAAGCTAAAAAGAATACGGAAATGACAAGAAATCATAGGTTGGTTGAAAAATACGATTTATTACTAAATGCCTCTCACACATCGTCAGGCAGAGCAATGGCCCCCCTACCCACAAAGTAGTCCATATATTGCTCGTGGACCGCGTGGGCATTTAGAGGGGGCAAGCCTGGATGTGCCACTTGAAGGGCTGTGAGGTCAGCATTTGAAGGGCCCTCCACATCTGGGCCAACGGGCACCACATAGTTCCTGTTATGTCTTTTGAGGAAGTTGTGCAATATGCAACAGGCAAGAACTATGTGGTTCAGTTTGTATTCCGCCAAGTTAATTGCCGTCAAGAACAGGCGGAAGCGGCTGGCCAGGATGCCAAAAGTGTTCTCCACAACTCTTCGGGCTCTGGACAGCCTGTAGTTGAAGACCCTCTGGTCTGGGGTGAGGGTCCTCATCGGGAACGGCCTCATCAGATGGGGAGTCAACGCAAACGCTTCATCTGCGACAAAGACGAAGGGGAGTCCTTCTGCATTCTCCTCTGGAGGTGGCAAGCACAGACTGCCACTTTGGAGACGCCAGTAGAACTCCGTGTGCGCAATGGCACCACCATCCGAGATCCGGCCGTTCATCCCCACGTCCACATACATAAATTCATATGTCGCCGACACCACTGCCAACATCACTACACTATTAAACCCTTTATAATTATAATAGTAGGACCCCGAGTTGGGCGGTGGGACGATGCGGACGTGTTTCCCATCAATTGCCCCTCCGCAGTTAGGAAAGTCCCAACGGCTGGCAAAGTGGGAGGCCACAGTCTGCCATTCCTGTGCCGTGGAAGGGAACTGTGGAGTGAAACAAGAAAAAATAATTAGTCACTTTGCACATAAACATTGCAAGCAGATTAGACAATCAACATCTTGGAACAAGAGCATTGTATAAAATTGGAGGCTGGAAAGTATTTGCACTGAAAAGTAGAGGCTCCCCTTCACAGATTACTCACCCCCCATCAATCCCCACACTTCTGATGGGCCATTGGCAATAACTAGGGTTTTGGGGGGGGGGGGTGTTGGACAGGTAACCCTCTGCACTTCATTGATTGGCAAATGGCTCAATAATGTGTGCTAGTTTGGCCAGACCCTCTGTACTTAACACTATTGGCAGCCCCCAGGAAAGCTAAACTAACATTCCAACCCCCCCCCCCCCCCCCAAAAAAAAGGAAAGCACATTGTGACATTCTGAAATTACCAAGCAAGCTAATAGGAGGGAAAGAACACAAAAAAATAGGAAATGGAAAGTATGGAGGCAGCCCCTTGCACTACATGCTTTGCAGAATTCATCCCTAAAGATGCCCACTATAAAGAGGTAGGTATATAGTGTGTATTGACCTTGGGAAAGCCAGCAGATAGAGGATTGGTACCATCTGACAGAGAAGTTGGGGGAGGGGGTTCCTAATGATTTTGCCCCCCCCCCCCACCTAAAAAAAAAAAAAAAAGGGGGCTCTACATGAAGTAAACCACACAGCAAACATTTGTGCATATTTTAGGGGGTGTTTGGGGGCAAACAATACTATGCAGCAGACAAAAGGCATTGCTTAAGTGACTAGGCCATAGGTGTCTATTGGGGCAGAAGAGCATGCTGGGGAGGTAAGTGAAGGGAAAAATGCATGAAGGAGAAAAGGGGCACAGCATATTAGAACATATTGCAATCATGGTAATTAGGGAAGGAGGTCAAAAATAGAAGACATTAGCAAACAGAGCATACATAGAAGGGAATAGTAAAGGAGAAATGTTACCTTAATATAGTCCTCCTGCAGGACCTGGATGATGGCAGAACAGGTCTCTGGAATAATGATTCCAGGGCCTGGGGAGAGATACCTGAAGAGAACTTCAAATCCTGAAGACTTCTCCCTGTCGCCAAGTAACTCAACGTGGCAACAAGCCTCTGCATCTGCACCTGTCTCATGCAGGTATCCTGCCGGCTGATAAAGGGGGTCAGCAAAGCCAAAAGACGGTGAAAATAGGGGTCCGTCATCCGGAGAAAGTTCCTGAAATCATCAGGATTATTCTCCCGGATCTCACGAAGCAAAGGCATGTGCGAGAATTGGTCACGCTGAAGCAACCAATTCTTGGTCCACATACTCCTCGTCACTCTGTTCATGGACGGGTCTTGGGTCAAAGCTAAAAGCCCGACACCAATTCCGCGTACAGCACGAACTCGGCGACGAATACGCACGGGAAACATCGCTCACAAGGTCACAAAAGGTCGGCTGGTCAGAACGGACAAACAGAAAGCACCGATAAACAGCAAGGCCTGAAAGAACGAAATGAATACCAGAAACGAGCAGACAATAAGCAGTGCAAATCAAAAGCGTCCTATATCAAGATATAGGCCGCAATGACCAACAAATGCGAACTGACTACACGCACTAATAAACAGATACGCACGACAAGCACAAACTGAAGAGCAGTAACGATCTGAGTCAGAAAACTGAGAAGCGCGAATCTTAAGTCACCAAACTTCGACTAACTCGCGATAAACACGGGATCAGCAGAAGGAGCCCAACGGGTGCCTGACGTGGTGCTGAACTTCCCTTTTCTAATCTCGTGGAAGACGACTTACGTCACGACGTTCTTGCAGACCGGATATTCCGACAACGTAGTCCGACCGTGTGTACGCAACACCAACATCGGACAAAGTACGACGGACAGGATCCGACCGACCTGGTCCGCGGATAATCCGACCGTGTGTATGGGGCTTAAGGCTGGATTCACACCCATGCATTCCTGTATTCCGCAGAGCTGCACCACAGAACATGTCCCCAAGGAGACCACAGTAAATAAATGGTACTGCAAAAAGCACCAAAATAAATAAATAAATAAAAAACGCACAGGTGCGACTCCACCCCAAGTGATTCTGCCACAGAAGTGAGCACTACCGCCGGCCTGCAGGCTGCTCCAGCCAAACTATACAACTTCCTTTTTTTGTTTTTGTTTTATCAGGCCTGCATTTATTCTGTGGTTCATAGGATCCCTAAAGGCATCCGAATCCTGCAGCGGAAGTGGAATGTGGCAAGCGAATCTTCGCAATGAAGTATCTAACTTAGGCGTAGTGTCCCAAGGGTTACAGCCTCGATAATCTATTATGCACATTGAGCCCCTTCTCAGGCCCCGCCCACTCATCATCAAATACTTCTTTAATCTCAGAAATGAATGGGAAGGAACGTAATGATTTCTTTAAATACAGGTAGTATCGCTGCTGTTTCTTTGGAGGTGAAAACTCTCCCTGACACTTCATCGTATCCTTAACAGCCTCCACCAAGGGGGGAACCAGTGCGAAAAAAAAAAATCAAACGTATGCGATTCCGAGACCATCACAGCCTCAGATGGATCCGAATCGCTATCGACTTCAGAGTTAAAACGCCGTAAAAACACATGATCTGAATCTGCAGATGCTTAAAGATACAGCAGGATTCCTTGAAAGGCTGTTTAACCCTTCCTTGACTGTGTTCTTAATGTAGGATTTAACCTGGCGTGCATTTGCAGCATAGTCCTAAGCCGCCTTCTTGAAGCAAGATACACAAACTCACTTTCCTCTGATGAGCTCAGCTGAGCAGGCCCAACAGGATCCTTCTTCTACCTGGGCTGGCGATGAAGACTTATCCAAAGAAGAGAATCTTCTTCTCTGTCTGCGCCCAGATATGCTCTTTCTAGAGGCTTTCTGATGTCTTGACCTCTCTTGGCTCCAGTCCGAGCGACTAAAGTGAGGTAAGGGTGAGGGAGATCTGGAACGCAGCAACAACAGGCGTCTATCCAGCTGCATGCAACTCTGCGATTTGTCATGTCCCGTCTCCTTTTTACTCCTTTGCGGCTGGAGTGCTGATTAGGAACCTCTTTGCAGGCATTTAGTGCGACTAAAGTGAGGTAAGAGTGAGGGAGATCTGGAATGCAGCGACAACAGGCGTCTATCCAGCTGCATGCGACTCTGCAATTTGTCATGTCCAGTCTCCTTTTTACTCCTTTGAGGCTGGAGTGCTGATTAGGAACCTCTTTGCGGGCATTTAGCGCGCATTGGGCCCTTCTCTCTGTAAAACAGAGGATGTGCTCTCTTTTTAAAAAATAAAAATAAAAACAAAAATAAATAACTAACTAACTACCAAATAAATTAAATAAAATAAACTTCTCCATCCGAATCTTCAGTGCTAAGGCAGTTAGGCAGGCAGGCAGAACTCCAAGGAAAATAAAAACAGTCCAGACAAGTAACACAGCAGTTAGTAACAGAAGTCAGGCTTACCAGAGCAGAGTAGTAGATTGATCAGCTGGAGATTAGCCTAGAGGACACAGCTTTCTGCAAATCAGTAGTGATCCTTCTGGTGTTTTGCTAAGCAATCCAAGAGGAAGCTACCTCTGACCTCACCTGTTGAACTCTGAGCTTCCTGAAAGGAATACATGTGGAGGTGGTGAACTGCAAGTCCCAGCGAGCCAAACCACTGCATGAATGCCAGCACCTGCCTAACGAATGGTGTATACAGTAATTTATACCGTTGTGACCTTGCCAGTAATACACAGTCATTTATACTGTACCATACAATTCCAGCACCACGGGAACCCACACTCCTCTGGAGATTTACAGCCCATCTGGGGGGGTCTTCTGATCCGGGAGAGGCTTAACCCAGACAGGATGGATGGTGGATGGAGAAAAAAATAAATACATAAGTAAAATAAAAATAAATATATGAATAACTAACTAAAATTAAACTTTAAAAGGCGTCCGGAGCGAGGACGAAAAAAGAACACTGGTGTGGGCAGACAGCCGCCCTTTATGGGCTAGAAAAAAGGTGGTCCTGGAGGGGTCAGAGGGGGCGGAGCTGACCCATAGTAGGCTGACATGGGGAGGTCCAGGAAATATATATATATATATATATATATAGTCAGGCTCGTATGTATATATATATATATATATATATACACACACACTGCATTATTTTTTTCTGCAACTGGCCATGTTATTGAGCCACAACATGCAGAAGAGTTGGTGGAATGGATAACAAAGCTGTCCTCATCCTCTGTCACCCAGGCTCAGAGTAGTTTGCCTGCCAATGCAGCTGCCAAAGCGACCTATTCCATTGGCTCAATGTCAACAGTCACTCCTTCCCTAGGCCCACCTCCATGCACGGAGGAGTCCCCCAAACTATTTGACCACAGTGTAGGGTACATGCTGCAGGAGGATGCGCAGATATTTGAAGGCTCCGATGATGGTACCCAGGTTTAGGAAGGGAGTAACGTGAGCCTAGAGAGAGGGGGTGCCCAAGAAGGACAATAAACTGGAAGTCATGTTCCCCCAGCCGCAGCATACTGCCAAGTTTGCTCCAGCGACGAGGAGGCAGGGGATGATGAGGTCACTGACTCTACTTGGGTGCCTGATAGAAGAGAGGAGGAGGAGGAGGAGGAAGAGGCACATCTCCAACGAGGCAGGATGCCCTCCAGGGGGCAGTTTAAGGGCAGCCACCCTATTGCATCACACCGCAGAGCTAACCAGCTGCAGGGCGCTGCTGACTCCTCGCATATTTAGAAAAGTTCTTTGGTGTGGGCCTTTTTTGACACGTATGCAGCAGATCGCACCATTGCTGTTTGCAACATATGTCTGAAGCGTATGAAGCGTGGCCAAAACAGCAGCTTCTTGGGCACCACATGCTTGACCAGACATATGACGACCTCCCATGCAGTCAGTTGGCAACAGCACTTAAAAAACCCACATCAAAGAACAAGGCAGACCTCTCCTTGCTCCTCATCAGCTCCAACCCCACTATACCTCCTGTCCTCTCAGAAACCTGCACCGAAAGGAATGAAGGTATAGAAATAGGTGCCCAAGTACTTGCGGCCAATCTGCTAGCGGTACACCAACATCCAATTTTAGCAGGCAAATTTCCCTACCCCAGTTGCTAAAGAAATTCGGTCCCAGCCATCCACATGCTCAGCTTCTAAATGCTAGCTTGGCCAAATTGCTAGCACTGCAACTGCTGCCTTTTCAGCTGGTAGACTTTGCCCCCTTTCGTGAATTTGTGGAATGTGCAGTTCCTCAGTGGCAGGTTCCCAAACGCCATTTCTTTTCACGGAAGGCCATTCCGGCTCTCTACCGGAATGTGGAAGGCAATGTCTTGGCCTTGTTGGACAGGGCGGTCAGCAGTAAGGTGCATATTACCACTGACTCATGGTTCAGTAGGCATGGACAAGGATGTTACCTTTCTTTAATGGCACACTGGGTAACTCTGCTGACAGCTGGGAAGGATGCAGGACAGGGTTCAGTATTGTTGGAGCTTGTTCTGCCATCACGCCTCCAAAATGGTAGTGGTGGTTTTGCCACAGCTCTCTTCTCCACCCCCTCCTCTTCTTCTTCCTCTATGGCCTCTTCAGATTTGTCCTCTGAACCAGCGGTGCTCCGTAGATGTTCAAGGGGCTACGCAAGCACTCAGAAAAAAAGATGCCATGCGGTGCTTGAGTTTGTCTGCTTAGGAGACAGCAGCCACACTGGGGCCAAGATTCTGTTAGCTCTGCAGGGGCAGGCTCAGAGGTGGTTGACACCACGTCAACTTAAGCCAGTAATGAGACAATGGCACCAACCTCCTCTCTGCCCACCGACAGGGACACTTGATCCATGTTCCCTGTTTGGCTCATGTCCTGAATTTGTCCTGGTTCTTGAGCAGGTACCTGGGCTTACAGGATCTCCTGAGGCAGGCCAAGTCTGTGGTCATTTCTGATGGTCACATAATGCCAGTGCTCGGCTGGCTGATCTTCAAAGGGAATGCAACCTGGTCCACAATAAGCTGTCAGGCAAAAATAAATAAAATAAAATCAATTTCTGAAAAATGTTCAGTGTTGGCCTGCACACCTGGCTGTGTGGTACAAGGGTGAATACTTGCTGATCCCGAGTTGGAGGGCAGTCATAATGGGTTCGCCAGTGTGGAAAGTTGTAAACTTCCCTAATTCTTGGGGTCTGGTATGATATTCCAATGCTGGTACTGGGTCTTTTCATCCTGGGGTCTAAGCTCCTTTAGTGTTTGCCGATTGACCATTGGGGTGTGTCGCACTGCTGGTGGCTGCCGGGTTTTCAGAGAACCTTAGCCTTTTAGGAGGATCCCTTTCCTATTGGTCGCTGATCCACTACTTCCGACCTGTTTGTACACCAAATTGGAATCAGATGGTGAGAACGCCCTGCTGCTCTTGTCAGTCATACTGAGGGTTTGAATTGCCTCCTCACTAGTGTAACATATTTTGGACATGGCTAGCTCTGGTGACACTGGGACAGGTAGACTGCTGATGTTGGCTGTGTGGCGGGTACTCTAACGATGAGAGGCTGTGTGACTGGCACTCTGCTAATGGGCAGCTGTAGGACAGGTACTCTGCTGATGGGCAGCTGTGTGATGGGTACTCCGCTGATGGGCAGCTGTAGGATGAGTACTGTGCTCATGGGAGGCTGTGTGATGTATACTCTGCTGATGGGCAGCTGTAGGATGAGTACTCTGCTTATGGGCAGGTGTAGGACTGGTACTCTGTTGATGTGGTGGCTGTGTGACAGGTACTCTGGTGATGGACAGCTGTGTGACAGGTACACTGCTGATGGTGGCACTGATGGGCGATGTGCGACAGGTACATTGGTGATAGGCACTGATTGGCGACAGGTACACTGCTGATGGACACTGATGGGTGACAGTTACACCCAGTGCCTCTGTTAGAAATCATGGAGCCCCGAACAGCCTACCTGACGGGGCCCCCTTCAGCTCAGCTTTGCATTTTTACTGCCCTATCCCCAACAAACACAAGTGTACAGTAGCATCTCACAGTGCCTTGTGATCTTTAGGCCTCATGCACACATCTTTTTTACTGCTTCCAAGCACCCCTCCATGTTGTCCTATGTGTCTATGCATATATAGAATTTTAGAATCTTTTAGTGGCAGGGGCGTTTACAAGCAGGGAAATAAAAAAAAACAGGGCCAGTGCGTCCAGGAGCATCAGTGTTTTGACCAAAAAAACACTTGCCGCAGGTAAATGCTACACACTACCCCCTACCACCGCCACCGCCAGGATTAGCTTTACGGCTCCCTCCCTGTCAGGTTCTCTTTATTCTGGGATGTGTTGTGCACAGTAGAAATACACTAAGATTGGTAAATCAGTTTGCTGACACTCTTCTACTCACACTAGATCTGTGTGTGAGGAGAAGAATCTGATAACAGTGAGTTACTGGCACTGTCATTGGCTCTTTACCCTGATCAGTGATGGGCTGTGTCCGAGGAACAAGGGTCACCATGGATATGACGTCCTCCCAGAATGAGGGCGGTCCCACCCAGCCATCATACTACAATAGGCCAAGCGAGAACCAGTTAAGGAGTTTACGATCTAAGGTCCCTTACTCACATTCATACATACACATACTAGGACCAACAGGTGCCAATTAACCTACCAGCATGTCTTTGAAGAGAGGGAGGAAACCGGAGGACCCAGAGGAAACCCATGCAGGCACAGGGAGAACATGCAAACTCCGTGGAGGTAGTGCTGTGGTTGGGATTCAAACCAATGACCCTAGTGCTGCTAGGCGGAAGTGCTTTTTTTTGCTGTATTGGCTCTACTTGTTCAATGCTCAATTAAGGCTTATTACCGCTATACAAAAAAAATACCTACTGCAAGTTTCTTTCTGGGTGAAAATCAATCATATTGGGTTGCTGCTGCTGTATGCAAGCCACACAATTATGTAAAAGTAACATAAATAATTAAAAAGAAGGGAAGGTTTGGGACTTCTGACCCAATAGCTAACACAAGCTATGTTATAAATTTACATTCAATATAGTTATACATACTATTTTGCTTTTCACAGAACCGTATCCGTACTGCTATCCGAGCTACCATTGACTTCGCAATGGAGATATGTATCCTGTTCGCCAGTCCTCGTATTTTTACCTGAGGATGGCAAGTATCACTCCAATAGTTCCTGGTGCAGACATTCCCAGATGGCCCCTGGTCCCCTTCACTATGTGTTAAAATTTCGAGATGATTGAAAGCAAAATTCTTACAGCGCTTTACCCCAATTTTAAATTTTTTTCTATTTTTTGTTAAATAATTAATTACATTGTTGTTTGTATATTTTGTTAAACACCTAGATTGCATCTGCACCTGAGGAATTGGAATCTACTCCACGAAACGTGTCGAGCAATGTAGGATGCAATCTATTTTGACCATTCATTTAGATTTTGATGCTCTCTTTATATCAGTTTTAACTCCATGGATCTACAGTGCAATACTATTATGATTTTTCATGTAATCGGCCCTTTATTTTGTCATATTATGTTATTGTACTATAGATGTATATTATTTTTATTATATGCATTATTGTAACCATGATGTGCAACTTTTATAACCTGCTAATGAGGCTATCAAATAAACATATGTTCTTAATCATATAATTTTCTTGTATACTAATTCATATTATGCTTCTATGCCATATACCAGCTGTTGATTACTCACCACATATAAAGTCCCAAACTTTCTCCTCTTTTTAGAAAAACAGGGATGAAAGCACATTTGATATGCGCCTCATTTAAAGTCCCAAACTTTTTTTCTTTTTCACAACGTAAATAATTAGCAATTTATGTGATTTGGTGTCACAGATCAGATTTTTTTCTGCCTTCAGCTGAGTCCTGCTGCTAGGGGGGCACAGGTCAGGTGCTAGGGTGCTTTCTTCCTGTCCTCCACATTGACAGACCTGCAGAGGAGGTGCAATGATGGAGTGACCACTGTAAGGGTATGCTGGCTAAATTGTCCACTGAATGCTGAGTTGACTCCTTGGTCCCTGTGAGAGTATAAAGATGTCTGTTTGGTTTCTTTCTGCACGTAGTGTGATCTGTCTATGAGCTGACATCATATTTCCCTTCAGGATAAATGCCTTGGCTGGGCAATAGCTGCAAGCTTTTTTTTTTTTTTTATAAAACTTTTATTTATTTCAAAAAAAGAATAACATAAAGACATATCATTTCCAGATATTTGATAATATATAGAGTAATAATCTCAACAGTTCATGTATATCAAGCTTATATTGGTTATCTAACTCATATCAATTTAATCATATATATACCATATTAAGCCTCTCCAATGCTTCCATCAGTCAACTGACCCTTTGTGTCTATTCCTACACATTATCCCCTATTGCCATATATATCCCAATACTTCTTGCCTCAGATTTTCCCCCATTTAATAATCCCATAAATAACAAAACCTCACAAAAACCACAAAAATCGAAAAAAAAAAAAAAGGGGGGGGGGGGTAAGAGGTAATGGTGGTGGCGAACATGCCCCCATCTAGATATCGCTCAGTCTCAGAAATTCCCTTCCTCTCACCAGTTGTTCCTCCAGATAATCCCCTTTGAATTACCTTTCTTTAGCCCACCTTATCGCTTTCAAACAGGGTCCGTCCCTCATTAGAGAATATATATATATTCCAGGATGTCCAAGTCTTAATATATTGTTCCCTTTGATGGCGTTTTGTGAGGATTAAATCCTCCATTTTCTTAATTTCCTCTACTTTTTTGAACCACATACCGATAGATTGCCCTTGTATAGCTTTCCAGCATAAAGGAATACATGCCTTAGCAGCATTGAGGAGATGACAGATGACAGATTTTCTATAAGTTCCGCTTGGTATATTATATGCATGAAGCCAAAAAAAGCTGGATCATTTGGAATTTTATATTCCGTAAAATTTTGAGCTATTTGTCGATTCATCTTCCAAAAATATTCTAATTTTGGACATGTCCAGAATATATGTAAGATTGTTCCCCTATCCTCTTGACATCTCCAACACTGGTCCGAGAGAGAAGGATATATCCTTTGTAATTTTACCGGAGTTTGATACCCCCTGGTAACCACTTTAAAATTTGTCTCTTGTACCTTGGTACTTATAGAAGATCTGTGTATAAGGCTAATGATATTTTGACATTGACGTGCTGTAAATTTGCATCCAATAGCTATCTCCCATGCCCCAAGGCATGGCAGCTGATGGTGTACTCAAGAGCTGATATACAGCCCATAGGGCATGTGGCATTGCCCCCTCCTCTGTACAGTAGATCTCATATCTAGTCAAATTTTGACTAAAGCCATCTGGGGATGGTAGAGACCTTAAGAAATGGGTCAGCTAAAAGGCTTTTCAATGATCCAGTCCAAAGATACCCATTTTATCCATAAATTCTAACATAGACGGCCACTTATTATTAAAAAATGCGATACCTGGAAGTGACCATGTTGCCTTATTGAATAAAGAACTGGATCTTGGATTCCTGGAGGGAACGCCAGATTCCCCAGGAGTAAGTTGGCGTTAGAGAATATTTCACAAACAGTGATCTACATATCCGCACAGTCAACCCTACCAACGGATGTTTTTTTATATCATTTGGCATTGGCGAATAGCACCATGGTGCCCTGGTGAGTAAGATGCTAGTCTGAGCTTGTTCCAAACTTGGCCATAGATTAGTTTTTTGATGCCGATTCCAATAAATTAGACTTGTTAGATGTATCGCTTGTTGGTATCTCCGTATATCTGGTACCGCCAGGCCACCATAGATTTTAGGATGTAAGAGTTGTTGTGTGGGATGGTCGTTGTTTACGTGTGTCTGGACCAACACATGCTTTCACCTCTGCGCTGGAGGATGAGGGCACTTTCATTTTTTTTTTATTATTATTCATTTCATTTTTTTTTTTTTTATTTACACTGTTGTGTTCATTTTTTTTAAATAATTTTATTGCTGTCACCAGGAATGTAAACATCCTGGTGACAGCAATAGGCAGTGGTAGGTACTCTTTATTCATAGATCTGTTGTCTATAAGACCCCAAATCCCTCCTCTACACTTAAAAGCACTCAAAACACCAAGATCAGTGTTTTTGAATGCTTTACATGTGTAACAACTGGCACCAATGGTTTCCGAGTAAACCGGAAGCGATGTCATCGATTCCAGTTTACAGCTGATAAAAGCCAGTGGGACGGTAGAGCCCGAGAGAGCAACTGAAGGCGGCGGGAGGGGGGGTATAATCCCGGTACAACCACCGAAAGGACAGACGGCGCCCCCCTGAAAAATGCCACCCTAAGCCAACGCCTTGCGGTAGATATGCCCCTGTCAGGAGAATTAATAGACCAGACTGTGTGGACTGCACAGAGATAACCAAAAATGCATGTAAAGTGAATAATGATATTTATTAAGATAAGTGATAAATAAGAAAATACAAACAGTGCACAACCAACCCAACAAACCCACCAACAACAACAGTATATAGAGCAAGGGGCAGTACCAGAAACACAGATGTCAGCCAGGCCAGGATCATACACAGATCAGCAGAAGGCCAAGGGATGTTCCAGAGACATAAACGTTAGCCAGGCCAAGGTCATACACAGGGAGATCAGTAGAAGAGGGTCTGGGAACAAACAGGACAAGGAGGGGATGGATCAGGATGGAGGTTAAAGGTAAGGGTTCAGGAGGACAGGATCAGGATGGGATCGGGTACAGGCTCAGGTTACAAGGCTCAGGTTACAAGGCTCAGGTTACAAGGTTCAGGAAGCAGGTACAGGTCAGGGTACGAGGAAGATACCAAGGCAAACATGTTAGTGTTTGCCGGGTATTTTTGACACCTATAATTGGTCTCAAGTGACACCTGTTTGCAAGAGGTGCTGTCTGCTCCACACTGCCGGGATCCATCCGCTGGTGGACGCCAGTACTGCGGCCCAAAGATGACATAACACCAGCAGGGAAAGTCTCTACTGACAGTTAAAACTGCCAGGAGACACCTGCTGGTGGACCACAGTACTGCATGCCACATAATGGATCTTACCAGCGGACGGATCCTTTCCTGACAGCCCCTGTATATGTGATATCTTCAGACCCATTGCCTAAACAAAATAATTTAGCCAAAGAAGCTCCTCCTTCACACATCAAGAGATGCTCAAATTGCTAAAGCTCAAATGTTCTCTATAAACAGGTTGAAGGTTGTTGTAGATGCAAAGTGATATTAAACCCTAATTCTTTTGCTATTTTTACTGTTGACAAATACCTTCTGTGCTACTTCTCAATCTGTTAAAGGGTCTTGCCCCTGCTTTCCTAGCTAAGGGTGTCTCCTTCACTTAAAAGGTCCTATGAAGAGTCCTACAGCCGTGCCGAGGGGAGCTGAGACCACCCCCCAGCCCAAGCACAGTTGAGCCAAGCCCACCAGAGCCGAGGGGAGCTGAGCCCACTCGAGCCGAGGGGAGCTGAGACAGCCCCCCGCCCAATCGCAGTCAAGCTGAGCCCCTCGAGCTGAAGGGAGCTGAGACTGCCCCCCTGCCCGAGCACAGCCAAGCCCGCCCGAGCCGAGGGGAGCTGAGACCGTCCCCTGCCCAAGCACAGCTGAGCCAAGGGTAGCTGAGACCTCAAACCGGCCGAGCACAGCTGAGGGGAGCTTATACCGCCCCCGCCTGAGCACAGCCGAGCCCAAGCCGAGGGAAGCTGAGACCGCCTCCCCCGCCCGAGCCAAGACCACCTTTGCTAGTAACTTTTTGCAGCTTATGGGGGTACCAGTCCCCCCCAGCCGAGTACACCCCATAACTGGTGTCAGTCACTGCCCAGTCCACCCCATAAGCCGACTGCCGCTGGGGACTGTATTTGTGCAGGAACCAGGACTCAGGAGGAGATGGTGGGATTTTGTTTTGTGTGGGAGGCGTCTTTTTTGCTCCCCCCAGCAAAGTATCGCCCTAGGCCTGGGCCTTGTTGGCCTAGACCAAGACACAGCTCTGCTTATATGTTAATGCACATTAATTATTATGAATGTATTAAGGTTAGTGCAGCTCTCTTTGCCCTTTTATTTATATTCTCTGTGTGTATCTCGCAGAAGAGCTGCAGCTTTATTTTCATCTGTTGATTTATTGTTTAATATGTGTTAGTGTGGTAATTTCCAATTTTTTTAACATTTTTAGCATATGGCATTGCTGACACTGTCCCCAAGAATTTTTCTGTAATTCTACATCCAGCTTTAAAACATCCCCCAAGCATGTTATGTAAAGGAATTGCATATTATATGTTGCCTTTGCATTCTAAAATGTTCTATCAATAATGTTTGCCAATTGTTCATTGAACCACACCCAGGTACATTTGTCTCATCACCAGTAACAATGCATGGTAATTCATTGTATTTACTATATCATTCATATGTTTATCAAAGATGTGATCTTTGATCTGTCTGACAGCAATTAAAGAAAAAAACATGTAATATAAATGTAGTTCTATTTAACCCCCTATTAAACCTTAGTTATTATTTATTTATTTTGCATTTTTACTGTTAATATTTATATATATATATATATATTTTTTTTTTTTTTTTTTTTTGAAAAAAAAATTCAGTGTCACAGTAAAAAAGTGTAGAACTGGAAAAAACTAACACTGATTAAAGTAGATGGAACTTTATTATATAGCTTCAGTATTGACTAGAATACTGCATAGGTTTCATTGTGGGAGAACAAAACAGTGGGTAGCCATTGAGCAGCAAATTATAGAGCTCCCTCTGGTCTGTCTTCCGTGGATCATACGTAAATTTCGTCCACCCACCCAATACTTTAACCTTTGACCCATTCTCTATTAAGAGTCTGGGATCGGACTGTTCGAAGGTCGGGTGTCTCTTCAGTACCAAGCCCATTAAACCCGATAATGTGTAATCCAGAATTCTTACCGGGCTTGTCGTCAGATGGACACTGCCGACTCCCTCCCCGATTACACAAGCCCAGGCATTGAACACAATAATGACTACTAAACGCAATTATGTGGGTCAGTGGTTTCACTATTTCCAGCTCCAACATTATTATAGACAACTATCTAAAATTACCTAATTTTATAGAGATTTAACGCCACTTGAATCTCTTTGTAGTGGACCTATAGGATATTCTAGCACTATTTCAACGCTTTATGGTATACTTTTATCCCACGCATTTTCTTTAAGCCGGTACTATATCAGAGACTGGGAGAGAGAATTGGGCCATCTGATTTCCATAGAAGAATGGAAGAAAGCTTTCTGGTTAACCTTCAAATCTAGTTCCTCGACTTACATACAAGAAAAGAACTATAAATTACTAACTAGATGGTACAGATGCCTGGCGCGGCTACATAGAATCTCCCAGATCTATCCTGAGGATTGTTGTTGTTGCGAAAGAGATGTAGGTACAATGATTCATATATGGTGGACAGGCCCCCATATTATAGAATTCTGTGAGATTGTTTTCCAAATTTGCTCGTTTGTAACTGGCATATCTTACCAGAAATCTCTGGAGATAACTCTGTTATCCATATACCTGGGCTCTACGCGAGAGGCCAAAAAAGGACTGCTCCCTTATCTAATCTCCGCCGCGCAAATAATCATACCCAGATATTGGAATACAAGAGTTGCTTCCACTATTAACCACTTGCTTACTGGGCACTTAAACCCCCCTCCTATCCAGACCAATTTTCAGCTTTCAGCGCTGTCGCACTTTGAATGACAATTGCGCGGTCATACAACACTGTACCCAAATTAATTTTTTATCATTTTTTTCCCCCAAATAGAGCTTTCTTTTGGTGGTATTTTATCACCTCTGCAATTTTTATTTTTTGTTATAAAAAATTAAAATGGGTAATTTTTGTCCGTCATTGATGTACGCTGATGAGGCAGCAGTGATGGGCACCGATAGGTGGCAGTGATGGGCACTGATGGGTTACACTTATAGGCAGCACTTTTAGGTGGCACTGATTGGCGGCACTGGTGGACATTGATAGATGGCACTGGTGGACATTGATAGGTGGCACTTGTGGGCACTGATAGGTGGCACTTGTGGGCATTGACAGGTGGCACTTGTGGGCCATGATAGGTGGCATACATGAGGCATATTTGCCTCCTCCTTTTTGGGACCAATGTCCTTTTAAGAGGAGCTTTTGTTTTGATCATGTGATCAGCCGTCATTGGCTGACAGCTGATCACATGGTAAGGGGCCGGTGATCACAGCCACGGGCACGTGCAGGGAGCGTGCACAGGGGGTGGGCCGCCATATGACGGCCTCCCGGGAATTCAGATCCGCACTTTGGCCATCATTTGGCCATAGCGCGGATGTCAAGTGGTTAAAGAGTGGGTTGCTGAACTTAAGTAAAGAGAATGGAGGAAATAATGACAAGTATACAGGGAAGCCATCGTTAGTTTAGGGAAGTGTGGTCACCGTGGATAGAATACTCGAGCTCAGATATACAGATATACTGAGATCCTATCTTTGAAAAGCTAAGGTTTTTTGAGTGAGACACGGGCTTGGTTTGGTTTGGCTTGGCTTGGCTGCTATGTTATGTTATGCTGTGGTTGATGGTCGAGAGGGGGCTTCCCAGAGGTCTGTGCAGGTTTGTTTATGTCTGTATTTGGTGTTTTTTGTTCTCTTTCTCTTCTTCTTATTTCTTATTTTCTTTTCTTTCTCTACGGGGCAGATATCTGCCCTCGAGGAACACTCAACAGCACAAAATAGTCATTATGAAACAATAGGTAAAAATACAGAATTATATGGTTTTGTTTTAGTTTTTTTAGCTTTTATAAATTGCTATAGTGGAAAATTTGTACTAACAATTATAATATAATAGGTATATGTGAATACACTATCTATGTGCTGTGAGTGGAACTTGTGTAAATACAAAATGCTTAATAAAGAGTTGATTAATCAAAAGTAGAAATATATATATATATATACAGTGGTGTGAAAAAGTGTTTGCCCCCTTCCTCATTTCCTGTTCCTTTGCATGTTTGTCACACTTAAGTGTTTCGGAACATCAAACCAATTTAAACAATAGTCAAGGACAACACAAGTAAACACAAAATGCAATTTGTAAATGAAGGTGTTTATTATTAAAGGTGAAAAAAAATCCAAACCATCATGGCCCTGTGTGAAAAAGTGATTGCCCCCTAAACCTAATAACTGGTTGGGCCACCCTTAGCAGCAACAACTGCAACCAAGCGTTTGCGATAACGTGCAATGAGGCTTTTACAGCGTCCTGGAGGAATTTTGGCCCACTCATCTTTGCAGAATTGTCCTAATTAAGTTACATTAGAGGGTTTTCGAGCATGAACGGCCTTTTTAAGGTCATACCACAACATCTCAATAGGATTCAGGTCTGGACTTTGGCTAGGCCACTCCAAAGTCTTCATTTTGTTGTTCTTCAGCCATTCGGTGGTGGACTTGCTGGTGTGTTTAGGATCATTGTCTTGCTGCAGAACCCAAGTTCGTTTCAGCTTGAGTACACAAACAGATGGTCGGACATTCTCCTTCAGGATCTCTTGGTAGACAGCAGAATTCACAGTTCCTTTTATCACGGCAAGTCTTCCAGGTCCTGAAGCAGCAAAACAGCCCCAGACCATCACACTACCACCACCATATTTTACTGTTGGTATAATGTTCTTTTTCTGAAATGCAGTGTTCCTTCTACGCCAGATATACTTGGACACACACCTTCCAAAGAGTTCCACTTTTGTCTCATCGGTCCACAGAATGTTGTCCCAAAAGTCTTGGGGATCATCAAGATGTGTTGTGGAGAAATTGAGACGAGCTTTGATGTTCTTTTTGCTCAGCAGTGGTTTTCTCCTTGGAACTCTGCCATGCAGGCCATTTTTGCCCAGTCTTTTCCTGATGGTGGAGGCATGAACGCTGACCTTAACTGAGGCAAGTGAGGCCTGCAGTTCCTTGGACGTTGTTGTGGGGTCTTTCGTGACCTCTTGGATGAGTCGTCGCTGCGCTCTTGGGGTAATTTTGGGCGGCCGGCCACTCCTGGGAAGGTTCACCACTGTTCCATGTCTTCGCCATTTGTGGATAATGGCTCTCACTGTGGTTCGCTGGATTCCCAAAGCTTTGGAAATGGCTTTATAACCCTTTCCAGACTGATAGATCTCAATTACTTTCTTTCTCAATTGTTCCTGAATTTCTTTGGGTCTCTGCATGATGTGTAGCTTTTAAGGATCTTCTGGTGGACCTTACTGTGTCAAGCAGCTCCTATTTAAGTGATGCCTTGATTGTGAACAGGTGTGGCAATAATCAGGCCTGGGTGTGGCTAGAGAAATTGAACTCAGGTGTGGACAACCACAGTTATAGTATGTTTTAACAAGGGGGGCAATCACTTTTTCACACAGGGCCATGATGGTTTGGATTTTTTTTCACCTTTAATAATAAACACCTTCATTTACAAATTGCATTTTGTGTTTACTTGTGTTGTATTTGACTATTGTTTAAATTGGTTTGATGTTCCGAAACACTTAAGTGTGACAAACATGCAAAGGAACAGGAAATGAGGAAGGGGGCAAACACTTTTTCACACCACTGTATATATATATATATATATATAGTTGTTTTGTCCTTTAATTACATAGAAAATATTTTTTGCAAGAGGACTACAGCAAAAGAAAGCCTGTATTACCTGTTGTCTTAAATAATGTCAAAGGTTTCATACAAAAACAGGTTCATATTTTATATTTACTTATAAATAATAATTTTTGTTTAGTCTTGATCATAGAAAACAAAGAAAGAAAATATGTACAAAACCACCACACAAAGGCAGATAATACATTTTGTTCTGCATTTACTTACTGTCAAAAGAGTGAATAAAACATATTTTAGGCATCCACATGGGGTCAGTCTGATGATTATTTGGGAGGTTCAGCATCCTGACATTGCTTCCATTTCTGTACACATCTGTACATTTGTGTGAATCTTGTTCTTGTTTCCAATTTCCTTTTTTACATATTGTATAATATTACATACTTTATCCATATTGTCAGTCTGTTCCATTTTAAGACATTTGGTTTAAATATATTCTCACCATAACATTGCAACTGATTTAAAAAATATCTGATTTAGGAATAGTGATTCTGCGATATGTGAATCTAGGTCATCACATTTACATATCTTATATTACAGTAATTTTTAAAACTTCCACTTCAATTTTTCACTTTTTTTTTTTTTTTAAAGATGTCTATTTCATTAGGGGTATGTGCAGCCAGGACATTTATAGTCTAAATATGTCTCCCATTTTTCCTTTTCTTGTATAAAATTTGAAAAATACAGCACAAAATAGCACATGGCTGTAATGGAGGATACAGATAGGGAGTACAACTAACCACCCTAAGCACAAATGATTATTGAATTGCACTGCAAACATAATAATGCACTTAGCAAATACACAGCTTTCAATTTAATTGCATTATAGCCATCCCTTTTGTTAAAGGTTGCATATACTTGCAGCACTGTTACGTTCTGTGCTGACAAGAACTATAGTTGCCACTTGCCAGGCTGTCTCTGGCCGTAAAACTGACCTAGAACAAGCAGTGGTGTAATCTGGTGTACTTGACACTTGGGGTAGATTATGTTTATTTTAATTATTACTACTGAAAATAATTTTGACTAACCGAGGAAGGTGGTGCCTCTTATATAGTCAAAACTATTTCAGTAGTAATGATTAAATAAATGAATGCTATTAATGGCCAAAAAATAAATGGAGACAGAGGCTATATTTTTCTCTGAACAATGTAAAAAAAATAATACTGGTAAAGAAAAAAATACATTCAAGAATTTAATAGCAGCACATTAAAACATATGAATAATAGCAACATGGTTTCACAGTGATAGGCCCGCAGAGAAATAAATATAGTAAAATTGTCTACTAAACAATGTTGACTTAACAATGCTAAGGCAAAAAATGGGAATCCTGGCAGCACATAGGCTAAAAAAATGGGAAATTGTATATAATACAGTATATCAGAAAAAAAGGTAATTTCTTATAATACGCGGTACAGGACAAAAATGGCCAATGGTGAGAATATTTAGCAAAAAAAGGGAAATCATTAAAATGCATTGGCAACATACAGGTAATGATGGCCTCAGGGTTCAGACAAAACCCAGATTCAGAAAGCCACCTTTAGCAAAAGACTTGTACCTGCCCTCTAGTCATCTGCAAGATTTTGGCTGATGATGATGACGAAGTTTAAAGCCAAGCCAACATAATCTAAAAGGCTGATTTCCCAGCAGCCCTTTTCATTGTGTTGGAGTTTAGCAGGATGGCTGTAGTGTAGGGTGCTATCAATAGGTTATATATAGTGCTATGTCAATAGCTGCTGTATATTCCTACTGAGTGTTAGCAGTGAAATGTAGGACCATATAAAGTGGAGTGTAAACCCACTTGCATTAACTGTGGACCAGTGGTGGCTGGTGATCAACATTTTTTGGGGGGGCTCAAACAAACGAAAAAATTAAACTGCGGGGCTGCAAATAGCCATTTAGCAGGTGATTATATATCATTACTGCTGGATAAAACTGTGCCCTTTCTGCCTGGAAAGTTGAGATTGTCCATAGCAATCAAAAAGTGTCCCTTTACGTCAAAAGTGGTTTTAGACCAGCGATACTAAATTAGAATCACTTGAAGAATTGAACGATAGTGATTCATGGGGCTATTAGTCATCAAAAACACTGAAAGTGACGACAGCGACAATTCAGCAACTGAGCAAATTTCAGTGTTTTTGATTTGATTACATTATTGAATACATTTTATTATTATATTATATTATTTGTTATAATTATTTATAGTTATTTATTATATTATAATTTATGATTTTTTGTTTCAAACTTTATCATACCCGAGATGTCTACTAGACTCTTGTTTGGACAGATTTAAGTTATTACTAAGAACTATAGGCCTACAATATAAAACGCCAAATTTCCATGCAAACATTGTACCGCTTTGATCATCATAAATCTGACATAGTTACATAGTTAGCTAGGCCGAAAAAAGACACAAGTCCATCCAGTTCAACCATAAAAAAAAGAAATAATAAATAAAAATAAAAAATATCGTACAATCCAATAAACCCCATTCTATACCCACAGTTGATCCAGAGGAAGGCAAACCCCCCCCCCCCCCAAAAGAGCATGCTCCAATCTGCTACAGCAGGGGAAGAAATCACTTCCTGATCCCCCTAGAGGCAATCGGATTTTCCCTGGATCAACTTTACCTATAAATGTCAGTACCCAGTTATATTATGTACATTTAGGAAAGTATCCAGGCCTTTCTTAAAGCAATCTACTGAGTTAGCCAGAATCACCTCTGGAGGGAGTCTATTCCATATTTTCACAGCTCTTACTGTGAAGAAACCTTTCCGTATTTGGAGATGAAATCTCTTTTCCTCTAGACGTAAAGAGTGCCCCCTTGTATTCTGTGTTGACCGTAAAGTGAATAACTCAACACCTAGTTCACTATATGGACCCCTTATATATTTGTACATGTTGATCATATCCCCCCTTATTCTCCTCTTCTCAAGAGTGAATAAATTCAGTTCCTCTAATCTTTCCTCGTAGTTGAGCTCCTCCATTCCTCTTATCAGTTTTGTTGCCCTTCTCTGCACTTTCTCCAGTTCCCAGATGAGGTCTTACTAATGATTTGAACAGGGGCAAAATTATATCTCTCTCTCTGGAGTCCATACCTCTCTTAATACAAGAAAGAACTTTGCTTGCTTTGGAAACCGCAGCTTGACATTGCATGCTATTATTGAGCTTATGATCTAAAAAAAACCCCAGATCATTCTCCACTACGGATTCCCCCAGTTGTACTCCCCCTAGCATGTATGATGCATGTATATTCTTAGCCCCCAAGTGCATAACTTTACATTTATCAACATTAAACCTCATCTGCCACATAGTCGCCCAATTAGACAGAGCATTGATGTCGGCTTGTAAATTGGAGACCTCCTGTAAGGACATTATTCCACTGCATAGCTTGGTGTCATCTGCAAAGACAGAAATGTTACTTTTGATCCCAGACCCAATATCATTTATAAAGATATTAAAAAGTAAGGGTCCCAGCACTGAACCTTGGGGTACACCACTGATAACCTTAGACCATTCAGAGTAAGAATCATTAACCACTACTCTCTGAATTCTGTCTTTTAGCCAGTTTTCTATCCATTTACAAACCAATATTTCCAAGCCTGTAGACCTTACCTTACACATGAGCCGTGTGTGGGGAACTGTATTGAACGCTTTTGCAAAATCCAAGTAAACCACGTCCACAGCCACACCTCTGTCCAAGGTTTTACATACCTCTTCATAAAAAGAAATCAGGTTTGTCTGACAACTTCTGTCTTTCATGAACCCATGCTGTCTGTTGCTTAAAATGTTTTTTTCCAGCAAGAACTCGTCTATGTGGTCTTTTATTAATCTCTCCAGTATCTTCCCAACTATAGAAGTTAAAACTAACAGGTCTATAGTTACATGGTAAAGACTTTGTTCCCTTTTTAAATATAGGCACCAAGTTCGCCCTGCGCCAATCCAGTGGTACTATTCCCGTCATTAATGAGTCCCTAAAAATTAAATACAATGGCTTTGAAATTGCAGAGCTCAATTCTTTTAGGATCCGTGGGTGGATGCCATCTGGTCCAGGTGCTTTATCCACCTTTCTGTCTAAATATTTCTGGACCATATCACTTTTGAGCCATTGTGGATCATTCGGGGCTATGTAAATACCACCCCCAATGGACATGAGCTCCCCCATGCTCCTTTGTATACACAGAGCTGAAGAAAGTATTTAATAAATTAGCCTTCTCTTTGTCCCCAGTCACCCACTCTAGATTATTTTGTAAAGGGCCTATATGCTCAGACCTGACCTTTTTACTATTAATATATTTGAAGATTTTTTTGGGGTTTGTCCTACTATCTTTTGCAATCTGTTGTTCGTTTTGAATTTTTGCCTCCTTGATTTCCTTTTTACATATTCTGTTAAATTCTTTATAACATTTAAACAACACTAGTGTTCCTTCACTTTTATATTTTTTAAAAGCTCTTTTATTATTGTTCATAGCTTTTTTAACTTTGACTGTGAGCCACATAGTATGGAAGGGCCCTGGGGCCATCATAAAAAAAAAAATACAGAATTAAGTTTATGAATTTTTTTTTTTACAGAATTCTGAGTTTGAAAGTCAGAATTCTGAGTTTGAAAGTCAGAATTCTGAGATTAAAAGTCTGAATTCTGAGATTAAATGTCAGAATTCTGAGATTCAAAGTCAGAATTCTGAGATTCAAAGTCAGAATTGTAAGTTTAAACAAAAAAAAAATGTCTACAGAATTCTGAGATTTAAAGTCAGAAATCTGAGATTTAAAGTCAGAAATCTGAGATTTAAAGTCAGAATTCTGAGTTTCAAAGTCAGAATTCTGAGTTTCAAAATCAGAATTCTGAGATTCAAAGTCAGAATTTGGAGTTTATAAATATAGTAGTCTCTCTATTAGGAAGATTTTAGGGTCAATGAGCAATAGTGTAGTAACACACACAGACCATCATTCTGCAGAGCACATGTCTTATGCTCTGTATATGGATATGTAAATCTATCTTAGTTACAGCACACAGTATAGGGAAGCAGGCAGTGCTGGGTTCTCTGGTTCCTTTACTGTATAAATAGTTCCTTGGTCCTTTTTTGTCATCTGCTCCATCATAAAGAGCCATGCTGAAAACGTGTGTATTGTGTGTGAGTGGGGGGAGGGGTCTACACAGCTTCCATAGATAACAGAACACAATGACCAGCAAAGCTCTGCACCCCAACTTGTAGTAAACATTGCACTATTGCCCCTACATGAGGGAATTGTGAATGGCTAGAAGGCAGCAGGACAATGTGTTTTATGGTCATAACGAATTGATCATAGAAATTACTTGTCTGGATTAATAGAGTTGTTTCACAAACAATTGACCTCATATTAAACATAAAAGCTAACTGACACACCTAATGTGAGTTAGTATAGTGGTTAGAGTAGCAGGCTTACATAGGTGAAGTTGTGGGTTCTAATCCAGGTGACAGTGCATATTTATATATATATATATTTTTTTAAATATGAGATAGTGAGGGCTTAAATTGTATTTTATCAATATATCCAAATTGATTTGCTCTTTATGATGGAGCAGATGACAGAAAAGGACCAAGGAACTATTTATACCCTAGAGGAATCAGAGAACCCAGCACTGCCTGCTTCCCTATACTGTGTGCTGTAACTAAGATAGATTTACATATCCATATACAGAGCAGAAGACATGTGCTCTGCAGAATAATGGTCTGTGGGTGTTACTACACTATTGCTCATTGACCCTAAAATCTTCCTAATAGAGAGACTATTATATTTATAAACTCAGAATTCTGACTTTGAATCTCAGAATTCTGACTTTTAATCTCAGAATTCTGACTTTGAAACTCAGAATTCTGACTTTAAATCTCAGAATTCTGACTTTGAATCTCAGAATTCTGACGTTTAATCTCAGAATTCTGACTTTGAAACTCAGAATTCTGACTTTAAATCTCAGAATTCTGACTTTGAATCTCAGAATTCTGACATTTAATCTCAGAATTCTGACTTTTAATCTCAGAATTCTGACTTTCAAACTCAGAATTCTGACTTTCAAACTTTTCATAAACATAATTCTGTATTTTTTTTTTTTTTATGATGGCCCCAGGGCTCTTCCATAACATATTGCCCATGGGAATATACTTTGCAATGAGGTCCCAAACAGTCTTTTTGAAGAATTCCCATTTCTGTTCTTTGCTCATTGATGCCAATATTCCCTCCCAGTCCAAGTCCTGGAGAGCAGCCCTCTACCTTGGAAAATTTGCTCTCTTGAAGTTGAGCGTTTTTATCTTTCCTGTATGTATTTCTTGCTTACAGCTAACATCAAATTAAATCATGTTATGATCACTGCTACCTAGGTGTTCCTTTATCTGAACATTAGTAATAAGCTCTGCAGGGTTTGAGGATTACCAGATCCAGCAGAGCATCATTCCTAGTTGGGGCCTCAATAAACTGGACCATAAAATTGTCCTGTAATAGGTTTATACATTTTTGCCCTTTAACTGTCCCAGCAGTGCCATTACTCCAGTCAATTTCTGGGTAGTTAAAATCCCCCATTATTATCACCGTCCCAGCCCTTGCAGCCCTTTCCATCTGTGCAAGGAGCTGAGTCTCCACCTCCTCGTGAACATTGGGTGGTCTATAACAAACCCTAAATGATTACCTTAGAACTACGCACATCTATATGCAGTTCCACCCATAATGCTTCAGACTCATCACACTCTCCATCAACCAGGTCCTCTTTCACGCTTGCTTTGAGATCACTTCTCACATAGAGACAGACCCCGCCACCTTTCCTATTTACTCTGTCTCTCCGAAAGAGTGCATAGCCAGGAATATTAATAGCCCAGTCATGTGAAGATTTCAGCAATACCAATTACATCATAGCTCTCCTCATGCACCAGAGCTTCCAACTCACCTATTTTGCTTGGCAGACTTCTGGCATTGGTGAACAAACACTTTAATGCATTACTACATTTTGCTCTGGTGTTTTTCATATAATTTTTAGTAGTACAGAGGGCACTATAGTTTCCAATGGCAGTTTGCAACATGGGAAATTTCCTGTCACCTGCCATAAGCCTCCCCCCATCTATTCCCATTCCACCCTCCATTAATGTCAGACCCCTAGCTAACCTGTCTGCCCGATATAATTCTAGTTCACCCTCTCCCCTCAATCCTAGTTTAAATACTCCTCCAGCCTTCCCATAAACCTCTTCCCCAGCACAGCAGACCCCCTTCCATTCAAGTGCAAACCGTCATTAGCATATAGGTTGCACCCCAGTGAAAAGTCAGCCGAGTGCTCTAGAAACCCAAATCCCTCCTCCCTACACCAGGTATTTAGCCATGCATTCAGCTCTCTAATCACCCCCTGCCTTCCCTGTGTTGCGCATGGCACAGGCAAGATTTCAAAGAATATCACCTTGGAGGTCCTTCCCTTCAACTTGCAGCCTAGTTCTTTAAATTGATTCTTAAGGCGCCTTCACCTTCCATGTATACTGTCATTGGTTCCAACTTGGACCAAGACAGCTGGGTCATGCCCAGCCCCTCCCAGTAATTTATCCACCCGGTCCACCACATGCCGAACCCTAGCACCAGGGAGACAGCAAAATATTTAGTTGAGGCAATCCTGGCGACAAATTATTCCATCAGTCCTTCTGATTATAGAATCCCCTATTACCACCAACTGTCTAGGCCTACCTGCACTCCCCTCACCACCTCTACTAGATGGTCTGCTCTCCCGGCTGTTAGGGGTAGCAGTGACATCTAGGGCTGCCATCTCTGTTTGCCACCTCCACATCTTCACCCAACTTGGCAAATTTGTTTTGATGCACAAATACAGGACTGGCCTTCCTTTTCCGTGAGCCCCTTCCATTCCCTCTAACTACATTAACCCATCTTCCTATCTGATAATCCTGACTTGCCCCTCCACATCACCCCTACTGACCACCTGCTCAGCGAGCAGAGGACCCCTTTCAAGGTTGTCCTTTCCGCCAGGGTTGCAACTTGCTCCTCCAGATCTCTAATGCGAGCTTCCAGAAGGGCAACCCGCTCATATCTGTCACAGCGGTATCCATCCTGGAGCAGTTGCACCAATTTTGCATGCATGTGGCACACTGTGCACTGAGCAAAACCTCCAACCCTGAATGAATGAATGACTTGTATAGCGCTACCTATGCAAACTGAATTGCCTCAGGGTGCTTTTACCACTGGTGTCCATCTGTGGTATAGTGCGGTCCTTGCCCTGTGGGGTCCTGACATGCTTACAACACATACACTTACAACATACACATATTTGGCCAATTTTATCGACAGGATCTAATTAACCTACCAGCATGTCTTTGGAGTGTGGGAGGAAACCGGAGTACCCGGAGGAAACCCACGCAGGCACAGGGAGAACATGCAAACTCCAGGCAGAAGGTGTCATGGTCGGGATTTGAACCAACGACCCTATTACTGTTAGGTGAAAGTGCTAACCACTACACCACTGTGCTGCCCTGCTAGCACTCATTTCCCAGTTACAATATAATTGCTTGTAGGAAGTTTAAGATGTCACAGGTTAGAAGACTCCTGTCTTAACTTCTGTTTTCAACTCTGGTTTTAACTCACCACTTAGAATAGTTCCACTTGGACAGAGTTCAACCAGTCTCAAAGATGAGCAGGCTCACAATGAGCTCTACACAAACTTATATAGGCCTCAAGCACCTGTGAGCAATTAAGCACTCCCCTTAATTAGTAAGCTGAAGGAAGCAAAGAAAAAAAAAAAAACTGTTTAAAAAGTGTCAGAAAAGGGTATTAAGAAGATACAAGGAAAAGGCCCAGAAAGAACCTAAAAATGCAATCCAGCAATCACCAGCAGTCAAAAAAGCAGTCAAAAAAGCAAGATTTGGTCACTGTTCACACAGTGTCCCCACTGTTTGGCTTCCAACCTAAATTCTGACATAATCATACCACCAGGGAGGTTAACACATACACATAAAGGGACACTTTTTTATGATAAGTAGCTTTGAGGGGGGCCCCCTGTGCCCCCTATTGACAGGCCGCCGCTGCTGTGGACCCAACAGTGCCTTTTAGAACTACTTTTCTATTTTGTGTGTGTCAGTGACAACTTTTCTTGCTGTGTTGCTGCCTTCCCTTTTGCTTCCCTTTATGCCGCATACACACGAGCAGAATGTCCGACGGAATATTTTCATCAGATATTCCGATCGTGTGTGCCTCATTTGACTTTTTTTTTTCGAAAAGTCTGACGGACCTAGAAATAGAACATGTTTTAAATATTTCCGACTAAACCAATTCCTATGGGGAAAACCGCTCGTCTGTATGCTGTTCTGATGGACCAAAAACGACGCATGCTCTGAAGCAAGTACGAGACGGCAGCTATTGGCTACTGGCTATCGAACTTCCTTTTTCTAGTCCCGTCGTACGTGTTGTACGTCACCGCATTCTAGACGGTCGGACTTTGGTGTGATCATGTGTAGGCAAGACAGTTTCAGCGGAACTCCGGTCGTGTGTACGCGACATTAGTTGTTTTCAAGTATGTTTTGGTATTTTATTTTTTCCTTTTATAGGATCAGCAGCAGAAGTCTGAAGTTGAGAAAAGAAGAAATGGCTGCACATCCAAAGGTTCCAAAACAAAATGCCTTTTATTGAGCACCAGGATACACCAGGAACACCAGGTATTAGTCACGTAGACGCGCATCACACATCTGACATCCATGCTTAATCATTGGGATCCCTTTTCTCTTGATTAGCAGTCTGAAGTTGTTGATCGTACCATAAAAGCTACTTTTTTTTGTAGTTGAGTGCTGCATACTATTGTGTCACAGTTCAACCCTCCAAAGTACTACAGTGATTTTTGCACTAAAGTACCACATACCCCATACAACTCTTGTCACAACGAGAAATAAAAGTAGGTAATAACCCCCTGCATTAACATCATGTCTGGGAGGCCTGAACAGAGAGCAAAGTTTGTTCCCTTACATCCATAAGGGGGGATAGCAGCATCCATAGCCACAGGCCATTTTGGTAGGGTGCAGCTTCAGGAGGCATGGCATGTGTGCCTTTGCTTTTGGGAAGTGTGGCATGCTTTACAGCTAGAGCACATGGAGGAGGTGGTGGAGTGGCTAACCAATCCTTCATCATCCTCTTCTCCTGTCTCACAGGCCCAGAGTAGAATAAAGTTATGTTCAGCTGGAAATACTCTTCTGATGCCAGGAAGGTTTGTAGCCATTTCAGATGGCCATCCCCAGTCAATGTTCAGCCAGGTGAAATTCTTTGTAAAATCCATCTGTCTGCAAACAACCTCATATGTGAAATGCCTATGCAGTGGAACTCTACCTTGGTCATCTCTCTCTCTTACACTGCTGCCCTGGGCCCCAATCAAACAACTTACATACTCTCCAGTCACTGTGGAATATGTTTATCGGTAGTCCTTGAAACATGGTTACATATTTTTTTTTTTTTTTTGGTTTACTTTAACAACTGCCGTATCTCTAGAATCTGGGCTAGTGATTGGTACACTAGGTTGACATTTTATTACATGTTGAACACAATACAGTGTGGTAATGGAAACAAAATTTCAAGCTATGCTACATGACATACTGTATTTTGACACTGTTTGGCAATTTGTATGAAGTTTGGTAACATTAGCTTTAATTTCATTTTTCAAACTATGTACTTTGCAATAGATTTTTTGCAAAGGATATGGCCTCAATTATAAAACATGTGGATAATGTTCCCTGTTAAGATCATCTCTCTTGGGTCACTTTGGACGTCAAGTCTTTATGCATACCAAACTCTTTGGCCTTGGATCCTTTGAAATTCCATTTGTCAAGGTACAGCATATATGACCCCCAGTTGAAAGAATTCATTAATCTGTCAGTTACTTTTTTGTTGCAGTACAATTATTTTATTTTTATGAAACGTTCTATGTGCAAAGCTGTGGGGTGTCTATGGAAGCTAAATTCTAGCCGTCACTAGCCAAATCTCTACATGAGATGGTGGGAGGAGCACTTCCTTTTTTCACAACAGAACATCTATGCCTCCCATATCCATTGGTATGGGCATGATCTGATCCTCATTTGAGATCATACAGACTCTACTCTCTTTTGTTTCATATCTCAATGATAAATAATCCTAATCCAGAAATTTAATGTGAAAATAGTAAGGACAGCATTGGCTTTATTGACATTAGCCCCAAGGAGACTGGAGTACAGGGAATATAGACACCAGGACTTTTTGCAAATTCACTGCAGATAACTCCTTACTTCTGGCTTCTAGTTGTCACCCTTCCCACACAATCCGCTCTATTCCAGTTGGTGAATTTATCAGGGCCAGGCACAATTGTTCAACTCTAAAAAAGCCACCTCCCACATGGCTTCATCTGGAGGAGTATGATACCCCTCCAGATGAAGCCACGTGGGAGGTGGTGAAACTAGTAGAGGTGGAGCCTGGCGGTGGACTTTTATCGCAATTGAGTGAGACTGTTCTGATTATTAATGCTTTTAATCGGTTTAATAAATGTGAGTTTATTGCTAGCTGGGGTGGAGAAGTTTCATTCTTATTCCCTCATATACTCGACTATAGGAGGCACTTTTCTTGTTTTTCTATGTATCTCTGCATCTACCGGTCAAAAATGTGAACTATGGTTTGAAGTAGCACAGTGGATGGAACTCATGCTAGCCATAGACCGTTCTTTTCCCATTCCTTGAGCAAAGTAAAAATTACAGAGGATCCTTTTGGACCCTTGGGTTCATACAAAGGAGGTAAGCGAGCATTGCATGTGGTGGTGGGAGCACTCTGGATAAGGACGTTTTCTGAAGAAACATAAATTTTTTTTCACACAGTTGAAGGATTTGTTTATTGTTTGGACTTTTATTTATCTTATTGTATGTAATCATATATTTCACTAGTCAGTTGGAGTCTTGTTATATTTTATTTATTTTTTATTTTATTTTGTAGCTTGGTATATTGCAGCGCTCCCACACTTTTCATTTTTTTTTTACTGTTTTTCTGTGGAACACATTAGTGACAGCTGCAGCAATTGTAGGCTTATTATTATTAGTCTATTATCCTATTATTTTGTATATTAGCAAAACAACTTGATGGTTTCTTACAAGAATGTCATAACATTTCTATATGATTAAAAAGTAGAGGCTATCAAGAGTGGCACATCAATAGAACTATTGCTATTTCCTCAGATAGGGACAGGAACAATATTATCTGTAATAAAAATAGATCCTTTCGCAACAGAAATAAAATAAAAAAACAGGTAATTGCCCTATTACATTTGTCCCCACTTTCTCCAAAGAGTTTAGCCAGATCAAGCACATGATTAATAAACATCTCCCCATTTGCTATGGAGACAAGGGCCTTATTGGGGTACTCTGAAATGGATGTAACTGTTCTTATCTGCACTCTAGGGAACTCATTGGGGGTTAAAGGAAAATCCACTTTACTTCCAAGTGTACTTGGAGTGCAAAGTCGCTGTAGATCTGAGCAAGTGCACTTGCAGTGCAAAGTGGATTTGCCCCCATTGTCTCCTAGTCTTTATTAACCATCATTTACAGCCAAACCTGGCTTAGTACCAGTGGCTCGTATAGATGCGGTATGAACACTTGTAGATATTGTGACAAACACAACAGAAATCACAAATCAATCACTACATACCACTTCATACCACAATGGCAAAACATTTCCTATTAAGAACTTATCTGCAAATTGCAGTATGTGGGTTGTACTACAAGGTCCTTGCACATAAGGATTAGTGAACATTATAATGGTGTAGCCTATAGTAATGAGAAATGATTTCTAATATATCAAAGCACTTTAAATTAGAGCATGATGGTAATATGCATTCTTTTTTCTTTCTCTGTAGTACAAAAAAATCAGACCGTCAGTAAGTGGAGGTGACATGCACAGAAAGCTCCTTGAATGGGAAGTAAGTTGGATCTTTTCCCTGGGGACACGCATCTCTTCCTGAAATAACTCATGGTTTACGCATTTGCCTCCTAGTTCTTGTGTATGCTTTTATGTGTTTGTTCCCTCCTATTTTTTATCTTTACCACTATGTCCATATTTTATTTTTATTTTTTGAGTTTTAGGAGACTGGTTTTGTTTTTTCTATGGCTTATTATGTATGCTTACATAGCTGTAGCTGCATTATTGCTACAGCGTTTCTATAATATTTATACACTTTGCTAGCGTTCTTGAATTACAGTGGTGTGAAAAAGTGTTTGCCCCCTTCCTCATTTCCTGTTCCTTTGCATGTTTGTCACACTTAAGTGTTTCGGAACATCAAACCAATTTAAACAATAGTCAAGGACAACACAAGTAAACACAAAATGCAATTTGTAAATGAAGGTGTTTATTATTAAAGGTGAAAAAAAATCCAAACCATCATGGCCCTGTGTGAAAAAGTGATTGCCCCCTAAACCTAATAACTGGTTGGGCCACCCTTAGCAGCAACAACTGCAACCAAGCGTTTGCGATAACGTGCAATGAGGCTTTTACAGCGTCCTGGAGGAATTTTGGCCCACTCATCTTTGCAGAATTGTCCTAATTCAGTTACATTAGAGGGTTTTCGAGCATGAACGGCCTTTTTAAGGTCATACCACAATATCTCAATAGGATTCAGGTCAGGACTTTGGCTAGGCCACTCCAAAGTCTTCATTTTGTTTTTCTTCAGCCATTCGGTGGTGGACTTGCTGGTGTGTTTAGGATCATTGTCCTGTTGCAGAACCCAAGGTCGTTTCAGCTTGAGTACACAAACAGATGGTCGGACATTCTCCTTCAGGATCTCTTGGTAGACAGCAGAATTCATAGTTCCTTTTATCACGGCAAGTCTTCCAGGTCCTGAAGCAGCAAAACAGCCCCAGACCATCACACTACCACCACCATATTTTGCTGTTGGTATAATGTTCTTTTTCTGAAATGCAGTGTTCCTTCTACGCCAGATATACTTGGACACACACCTTCCAAAGAGTTCCACTTTTGTCTCATCGGTCCACAGAATGTTGTCCCAAAAGTCTTGGGGATCATCAAGATGTGTTGTGGAGAAATTGAGACGAGCTTTGATGTTCTTTTTGCTCAGCAGTGGTTTTCTCCTTGGAACTCTGCCATGCAGGCCATTTTTGCCCAGTCTTTTCCTGATGGTGGAGGCATGAACGCTGACCTTAACTGAGGCAAGTGAGGCCTGCAGTTCCTTGGACGTTGTTGTGGGGTCTTTTGTGACCTCTTGGATGAGTCGTCGCTGCGCTCTTGGGGTAATTTTGGGCGGCCGGCCACTCCTGGGAAGGTTCACCACTGTTCCATGTCTTCGCCATTTGTGGATAATGGCTCTCACTGTGGTTCGTTGGATTCCCAAAGCTTTGGAAATGGCTTTATAACCCTTTCCAGACTGATAGATCTCAATTACTTTCTTTCTCAATTGTTCCTGAATTTCTTTGGGTCTCGGCATGCTGTGTAGCTTTTAAGGATCTTCTGGTGGACCTTACTGTGTCAAGCAGCTCCTATTTAAGTGATGCCTTGATTGTGAACAGGTGTGGCAATAATCAGGCCTGGGTGTGGCTAGAGAAATTGAACTCAGGTGTGGACAACCACAGTTATAGTATGTTTTAACAAGGGGGGCAATCCCTTTTTTACACAGGGCCATGATGGTTTGGATTTTTTTTCACCTTTAATAATAAACACCTTCATTTACAAATTTCATTTTGTGTTTACTTGTGTTGTCCTTGACTATTGTTTAAATTGGTTTGATGTTCCGAAACACTTAAGTGTGACAAACATGCAAAGGAACAGGAAATGAGGAAGGGGGCAAACACTTTTTCACACCACTGTACATCCCAGTACTCTGTGTACATGCATTTATATTACCTTTTCAGGTATTTCAGGTATTTTTTGGTATTTAGTTGGATGCTAAATCATGATGCTCCATTTCAACTGTGAATAATTGTTTTTGATCCATGTTCCGTTCTTCTGGCACTGGTACAATCACCACCAAATTGAATAATTGCACCAATTGAATATGTAAAATTTTCTTAAGGTGGAGCTTGCTTAGGAATAAAAACGTTGCCATTTTTTGGCTTAGATTAGCTACAATTAAAGCTTCTACCGAAATGCGTCAGGGCTATTATTTTATTGTCACTCCGATGAAATAAAATACACTTTATGATTACAGTATTTCCGGCTCTATATATTGATCCTTGAAAGTAATTGCATAATAAAGACTTTAATTTGAGTGGAAATCAATTATTTTGAGTTGCTGCTACTGTTTATGTAAGCCAATAAATAATGTAAGAGTAAACTAGATTATTACATAATTCATGTGACAAGACAAAACAGTATCGCTGATGCAGTCCCTGAAAATTATAATGGTCTTTAAAACCACATATAATTTATAGGAATTCTCCAAGCATGTAATTTGAGTGCTGGTTCACACTAGCGCGATGCGAGAACCAGCGCGATTCTAGTGCCAGTTCCCACATCGCATAGGACTCACAGACAGTTCACACTGCCCTATGCGAACCACTCCGGGTGTCAATAGAAAGTTAATGACACCCCCAGATCGGTTCGCATATCGCAGTGCAAACTGTCAAATGGTGCAGGGGTGTGAACATCCATGCAATCTGATTTCAGTGCGGACCAAAGATAGGGTCCTGCCCCATTTTGGTGCGAATGCAATGTGAATTCAGCCATATAATCTGTATGGCTGAATTTACATCGCATAGACATCGCATGTGATCTGAACAGCAGTGCAGTGTGAATCACATGCGATGTCTAACATTGCACCAGTGTGAACACAGCAAAAAATGAATTGTGTATTTTTGTTGTTGCCCTTAAAACCACTTGAAAAGCCACTTGCTAAATTATCTTTTTTTTTTTTTTTTACATTGGTACATTCCCCCTGGGACCCTGCCTACCTCCCCATTTGCCATTGTTTGACAATCCCTTTCCATTAGTCATGAAAATGTCCCTTCTTGGTTTGTAATATTTGGCACTAACCAATATTGTCATGGAATTCGGATTCAACATGAAAACCCTGAATTCAAACCCCAGGTGAGGTGTTCAGCTCATCCCCACATATAGGAGATCATTACAATACATGGGTAGCAAACAAGCAAATTGGTACAGTTTGTAGGCCAATCTTGACAATATGTAGACAATAAATGAGCAATTGTTCCATACATGGATAACACGTGGGTAATCACAATAGACATGTATTGACAATAAAAGTAAAGCCCCATACACACGGTCGGACAATCCGCGGACCAGGTCCGTCGGACCATGTCCGTCATACTTTGTCCGATGTTGGTTTTGCGTACACACGGTCGGACAAAGTTGTCGGAAAATCCGATCATTCTGAACGCGGTGACGATTGTTGCCTACGACGGGACTACGTAGAGGCTAGTAGCCAATAGCTTTGCTCTTGTAATGTGATCTGAGCATGCGTAGCACTTTGTCCGGTCGGACAACCGTACACACGATCGGATTTGGTGTGATCGGACCGTGTTGACGGCAAATCTTTCCAGCAGGAGATAAGACTTTGTCCGTCGGTCAAACCGACGAACACTGTCCGATGGTGCATACACACGGTCTGATTTTTCAACAACCTTGTCCGATCGGACAGAATCCATGAAAAAGTCCGACCGTGTGTATGGGGCTTTACATTAGCATTAAATGAGCCCAGTCAATGGAAACAAATGCATCTGATCAGTGGTAACAATGTTGTGTACATCCGTGGTCAGTGTAGAAAATGGTCTTCACATTGGTGGTCAGTGGAAGAAAAGTTACATTTGTTACATTTTTGAAGGAGTCTAACTCTCTTCCTCTCATGTAACTCTCTTCCTCTCATGTGACAGTGTTAATACTTGGTGATTGGCCCAGTGCCATTACACAAGGATGGAAAAAGAGTATTAATTTCTCAGTTTATACAGGGATTTCTTTCCTTACCCTCAGCATCTGAAGGGAGCAACAATGGAGAAAGGGTGAGTATATGCTGCTGGAGAGGGTAGGTATAAAGCAAAATAGTTGTTTTGCCCCTCATTGGCGAAGCACAATTGTTTTTTTTTTTCTTCTTATCCCGCGTACACACGGTCGGACTTCCCGACGGGAAATGTTGGATGTGAGCTTGTTGTCGGAAAGTGTGACCGTGTGTATCATCGAACATTTGCTGTCGGACTTTCCGCCAACAAATGTTTGAGAGCAGGTTCTCAAATTTTCTGCCAACAAAACTTGTTGTCGGAAAGTCAGATTGTGTGTACACAAGTCCGTCGTACAAAAGTTCACGCATGCTCTGAATCAAGCAGAAGGAGCCACACTGGCTATTGAACTTCCTTTTTCTCGGCTCGTAGTATGTCTTGTACGTCACCATGCTCTGAATTTTTGGCCAACATTTGTGTGACCGTGTGTATGCACGTATCCCCCAGCAGGACACATATCTGTGCTACTCCTGACACCTGGAGAGCATTGAATAATTAAGAGACCCTCCTCCACCCCAGGGACACTACACACTGTCCGACTAATAGACAAACCGAGCTATACACTATGGTGATACATTATCAGATGACCTCTCCCCTACCTCCGGAGCTGACACTTTAGCCATGCTCCAGCCAGCACAACCATCTGTGTTACTGAGAAAGAAAAGTGTAACCTGAGCACATTATGCCCTTTCTGTGCTTTCCGAGACACAGCCCTGCCTCCACTCTCCACTGGGGCCACTACATTCTCTCTTCATTAGGTAGCAATGGCGAAAGCCCCAATCAAGTTTTAATGATTTGTCCGGTTTTGAGATTAACTCAAAACCTGATGCAGGACAGGTGGCAACCCTAACTTTGGGGTTAATTTACCAAAGGCAAATATGATGTTCATTTTGCAAGAGAGTTTTGAAGAAGCAGACACACCTGAAAATGTGTTCATTGACTCTGCATGCTCCTTGAGTGACATGAGCACCAGGCAGAGGAAAACATTCCCTGTCACCACTTTTAGATTTAATGGATGAGTCCCGACATCTATACAGCGACACCCTGAGCCACTACACCATCTTTTGGCTATGACCTTTTTGTTTTTAATACTACACTATGGTGATCCTTGATCCTGTTTGCTCTCTCCCCAAATGTCTGACACATTGGGATTGATTTACTAAAGGCACATGGTCATGGGGTATTCACTTTACAGGGGAAGTTGCACCTTTCAAGGGGATTTGCCCCAGAGTTTAGTAAATGAAGATGAAGAGTTTAGTGAAGACCTCCATCACCTAATCGTGTAAATACAAAAATAATTAATTTTTTTGGGTTGTTTCTTTTTTTATTTTCCATACATGTGATTGGGTACATAAATAAATAATTTATTTAAAAGATTCACTAAGCTGGGGTGGGAGGACGGGATGACGTGAGGACGCCTTCCAACATGGTGGGAGGAGCCTGTGTGTGGTGTCCGAGGCGGGAGTGTGGCTGCGGGAAGCCGAGACTGCCGGAGAGTGAGAGGCTCCGGATCAGTTCGTAAGAACTCCCGAGCCCGCCCCGGATCCCAGGTCCCCCGCAATCACGGAGGTCGCCGGTACACTACAAGGAAGGGTACCGCAGTAGGTGAGACCCTGAGCGGTGTGTACGGATCTCGGCGGTCTCCGTCCTTCCCCCTCCCCCGCCTGTGTCATTCGCCCTGATGCCTTCACTACCGCCTATCCCTGGAGCCTCTGCATAGTAACGAAGCACTGGTGAATGGACGCTTAAGCAGCCTCAATAGAACTAGAGCGCATCTCAGCTCCTGGAAGATCCCCGGCTGATCAGGAAAGAAGACAGGTCAACCAGGAGGAAGGACAGAAACACGAGGTACTCTGTAATGATCCTAATATATTGAATTTCTTCTAAGGAAGGAAGCTGTTGCTGGTCTGGAGCTATCTGCCGGTAAGAACTGGGGCTATAACCAATTCCAGAGAGTGGATTTAAAGAGTAAAGGGTCTGTGCTGTGGATAAGTCCCTAGCCTGAAATCACATAGATTGAAGCGACATGCTTGGGCTGAGGCCCTTCCGATATATCTGTGCCTGACCTGTACCTAAGAAGGAATACGGTAGTATAGGTAAATGCCTCCTAAGGAAGGAAGCTGTTGCTGGACTGGAGCTATCCGCCGGTAAGAACTGTGGCTATAATCAATTCTAGAAAGTGATTGTGTTTGTATGTAAAGAGCTCAGTGCTTGCGCTGTGGATAAGTCCCTAGCTGAAATTACAGAGACTGAAGTGACAGGTTTGGGCTGAGGCCCTTCAGAAATATTTGCGCCTGATCTAATAAGGAACACGGGGTTCAGACACTTCCCCCCCTCCCTCCGTTTCCCTCTCCTTTTTTGTTTTTCCCTTCTATTTTTTCTTTTTTTTTTGTCACCCGGGACGAATGCACAGAACCTAAATGTGGAGGCCCTGGACTAACCAGATAGGAAGAGACCCTGAGAGATACCCCGGGACCCTGAGTGAGACCCAGCGGGGGCATCGTCAGATAATTAAGAACAAAGAAAATCCTTCATTCCTCTCAGAGTGGAGACTACCTAAAGGGGGTATTGGACTCGGGGTGAATGGGAAGTGGCCCGGCCAAAATATAAGACTCACCTATTTTGGGGAGGACAGCCAGAAAAGACTCGCTGGGCCCTAAAACAAAAAAACAAAAACAAACGCTTTTACAAAACTACCTAGGAGGGGAGTCGGCTATGAAATAGGGGGGCTGGGGTCACCCCGAACTGTATGAATGCTGAACCAGGAGAGGAGGAGGAGAGGGGGCTGAGGAGGTGAGGGAGAGGAGGAGGGAGAAGAAGGGAAAACCCCATACAGAAAGAGTAGCTATAAAGAAAGAAAACTGGGGTAACGAATAAGAAAAGCAAAAGACATCAATATGAGTAAATCTACGAGCAAAGCAACAAAAGGGGGCCCTCCCAAAACACAGAAGGAGAAGATCACTGATAGTACAATCAAGCAGTACATGACTCAAGGAGCAAGTCCAAAAAATCAGGAAGGGACAAGACAGCACCACCTCAAAGCAGAAAGGAAAAAAGGACCGGATAAAAAACCAGAGGAGACATCTGATCAGTCTAGAGAAGATCTTAATACTGAAAGTGAATTGGATAACAGTAAAGCGGAGGAGCAAAAAGCAGAGGATCATTTACCAACAAAAGGGGAGATGATGGGGATGTTCGAGCGACTAGAAAACGCTATTAAAGCTGACATCTGCCTATTGAGAACCGATTTGGGGCATCTGTTAACAAGAGTGGAGGTGGTAGAGGAAAGGACAGATAAGCAGGCCCAGGAGGTATGTAAATTAAAGGAATGGATCAAACTAGCACAGTTTAACCAGAGGAGACTTCAATACAGAATGGAAGACCAAGAAAATCACAGCAGAAGACAAAACCTGAGAATTCGATCAGTTCCTGAAGTGAGAGGAGAAGATCTAAAGATGATTATCAAAAAAATATTTGGTCCCTTCCTGGACAAAGGAGAGGAGGAATTCTCCAGGATAGAGAGAGTTCACCGGATAGGCAAACCAAGGGAAACAGACTCTGATCGACCCTGAGATGTTATCGTCCGATTCAGCTTTTATGAAGACAGAGCTGAAATCTGGACAAAGATAAGAGGGCCGGTCCCAATACAATATGAAGGCACAGAATTGCAAGTATTTATGGACCTAGCCCCAGAGACCTTAGCTAGAAGACACTTACTTAAACCCCTCTTGGAGATGATGAAAAACAAGAACATACGATACAACTGGGGGCTTCCAGCATGCCTACTGGGCCTTAAGCCTGGGTTCAGACTAGTGCGGTGTGAATTGAAGGCCCTGCGTGACTGCGCAGTGAAACGCCGGCTGTTCTGCGGATTGTACGCGTTTTAGGTGCGAATCAGCTGCTAGCATGAATTCGCAACTCATTGTACTACCTCTGAGGGGGAAGTCCACGCCAATTTTTTATAAAAAAAAACGGCATGGGTTCCCCCTCCAGAGGCATACCAGGCTCTTAGGCCCCCCAAAATCCACACCAGACCCTTAAACGAGCACGCAGCCTGGCAGGTCAGGAAAGGGGGTGGGGACGAGCGAGCGCCCCCCCCTCCTGAACTGTACCAGGCCACATGCCCTCAACATGGGGGGGTGGGTGCTTTGGGGAAGGGGGGCGCCCTGTGGCCCCCCACCCCAAAGCACCTTGTCCCCATGTTGATGAGGACAAGGGCCTCTTCCCAACAACCCTGGCCGTTGGTTGTCGGGGTCTGCAGGCGGGGGGCTTATCGGAATCCGGGAGCCCCCTTTAATAAGGGGGCCCCCAGATCCCGGCCCCCCACCCTATGTGAATGAGTATGGGGTACGATGTACCCCTACCCATTCATCTAAGGTGTACTGTGTAAATAAAAAAAAACACACAATTTTTTTTTAAATATTTTATTGCCCTGCTCCGGGGGTCTTCTTCCGTCTTGGGGGGTCTTCTCACCGGACTCCTCCGCTATTTTACCTAGCTCTTTTACCGAGCGGAGAAGCCCGGCTTTCTTCTTCTTCGTCGCCACCGTCGTCTGGGGGTCTCGATCCACCTTCGGGGTCTTCCGGGGTCTCTTCTGTTCTTGCCGCTGTCGTCGCTTTCTGCGCCATCTTCTTCTTCTTCTTCTTCTTCTTAAGATGTTGACTCATCGCTCTCTCTGGCCGGAATGGCAGAGCCGCGCTGTGTTGGGACTTATATAGGGACAAGGGGGCAGGGTCACATGCTCATGTCACATGGTGACCCCGACCACATATGATGTCACAGTCCCAGCATCCTCCGGGACTGTGACATCATAGGGGGCGGGGTCACCATGTGACATGAGCATGTGACCCTGCCCCCTTGTCCCTATATAAGTCCCAACACAGCGCGGCTCTGCCATTCCGGCCAGAGAGAGCGACGAATCAACATCTTAAGAAGAAGAAGAAGACGGCGCAGAAAGCGACAAAAGCGGAAAGAACAGAAGAGACCCCGGAAGACCCCCGAAGGCGGATCGAGACCCCCAGATGACGGCGGGGATGAAGACGAAGAAAGCCGTGCTTCTCCGCTCGGTAAAAGAGCTAGGTAAAATAGCAGAGGAGTCCGGCGAGAAGACCCCCAAGACGGAAGAAGACCCCCGGAGCAGTGCAATAAAATATTTTTTAAAAATTGTGTGTTTTTTTTATTTACACTTTACACCTTAGGTGAATGGGTAGGGGTACATCGTACCCCATACTCATTCACATAGGGTGGGGGGCCGGGATCTGGGGGCCCCCTTATTAAAGGGGGCTCCCGGATTCCGATAAGCCCCCCGCCCGCAGACCCCCGACAGGGTTGTCGGGAAGAGGCCCTTGTCCTTATCAACATGGGGACAAGGTGCTTTGGGGTGGGGGGCCGCAGGGCGCCCCCTTCCCCAAAGCACCCACCCCCCATGTTGAGGGCATGCGGCCTGGTATGGTTCAGGAGGGGAGGGCGCTCGCTCGTCCCCACCCCCTTTCCTGACCTGCCAGGCTGCGTGCTCGGATAAGGGTCTGGTATGGATTTTGGGGGGACCCCCACGCCGTTTTTCCGGCTTAGGGGTATCCTTGAAATCCATCCCAGACCTAAGGGCCTGGTATGCCTCTGGAGGGGAATCCATGCCGTTTTTTTTTTTTTTTTAAATGGGCGTGGACTTCCCCCTTAGAGGTAGTACAATGACAATGTTCAGAACCCAAGCCAGGTGCGAATCAGATGCGTGCGCATAGAAGATAATGGGCCTGAATTCACACCTGATCCGTCCCGCACCGCACCAAAGCAGGGTGTGGTTTTTCGGCAATTCGCAGTGCGCATGCACCGGACATGTGTGAATGTGCCCCATTGAAAACAATGGGTTTTCAAATGTCCTGCGAATTCGCAGTATTTTGCCCCACTGCGAATTCGCTATAGTGTGAACCCAGGCTAAGGAGGGGATATCAGCAAGACTGATATTTCCTGAAGATTTGGGGAACTTCTGCAAAAAACTTGACTTACAGGTGCCGGAGCTCCCGGGATGGTCGGACGATCAATTCGATACAGTCTGAATAAAGAGGGGGGCGGGCAGATGGTGGGGGGCGGGGTGAGGTGGGGGGACACATGGGACCAAAGGGGGACAGGCGTGCATCTCCCCCCTCCCTCTACCCCTTATGGGGCCGGGGGAGGGGGGGGGAGTAGAGGCACACACAGAGGCCCACCTCGGAAGGGCGACTCAATGATGGTCAAGAAGTTCAGGACCATTAGCGAGCCGGAGGCCGTTAAAGGGCCGGGGGGAGGGAGGGGAGCAGAGGTTGGGGGGGGGGGGGAATCATGGGCGGGAGAGATACTATTGGGCTTGACCGGAATTTTGTTGTATCCCAGATTAGACGAGAGAAATCTAAACTACCCAGTAAAATAAGAGTGCCATGATGACAGCTATACATTTTTGTCTAGATCCAGCGAGGGACAGTACGTCCCGTGTACAGGGGATCAGCAACATTCAATTAAAAAGGGTCAAACAAAAACTACATGCATGTCAAATGATAGATGTTTGGAGAAGCCAGCACCCGAAGGACAAAGACTATTCATTCTACTCCCCTGTACACGGGACATATTCGAGGATAGACTACATTTTTGTAGATCATAGAGCACTGGAAAGAGTACTAGAAACCAGCATAGGAATAATCTCACTGTCAGACCATGCCCCGGTAAAGATGAAAATACAAATACCAGGCGATCAAAAGAAACCCCTTTCGTGGCGATTAAACAACGAGATAATTAGCAGAAGGAGACGAAAAAGTAGGCAAGGAACTAGAACAGTATTTTTTGAGGAACGACACAGAGGAAATCTCTGGGCAAACCCTTTGGGAGGCCCATAAGGCCTACATAAGGGGGATCTTGATTGGAGCTTGGAAAAAAAAAGAGAGATCTGAAAAAAGAAAAAAAGTAATAGAGGAAATATTCTATTTAGAACAATAACACAAAAGACACCCGAGCCAGGATAGAACGCTGTACCAAAAAATAGTAATAAAAAGAGATGAATTAAAATCATTAATGGAACAAGAAACCAAAAGAACTTTTAACCAATTAGCAAGGGAAAAAAATTATGGGAGTAATAAATCTACCAAACACTTAGCAAAAATGTTGCAGAAGAAAAAATCTATAAATTACGTGGAGAGAATTCAGGCTGGTAAAGGGGACATAGAATATACTACAAATGGGATTGCGCAAACATTTAAGAACTATTTACGAGGATTTATACTCAGTGGAACAGAAGGAGGGAGGGAATGAAAGGGTAAAAGACAGGAAAATTAAAGATTTCTTAAGTAAAGCGGCTTATCAAAGATCACGGATACTGAAAGGGAATCCTTAGAAGGACTGATAACAGAAGAAGAAATAAGTAGGGCTCTAGCTGAATCTAAATCGGGGAAAAGTCCGGGACCAGACGGGTTTACAATTTATTATTACAAAAAATAAAAATAAACTCTAATCCCAAGACTATTCAGATATCTTGGACATGGAGTTTGAAATGAGTAAAGAGGCCCTGTCTGCCTCAATAACCATAATCAGGAAGGAGGGGAAAGATGGGACATGCAGTTCTAGCTACAGGCCAATTTCATTGCTTAACGCCGATACCAAACTTTATGCCAAGATTTTGGCAGACAGGATGAAAACCTTTATGAGTAAACTGGTCCATCCAGACCAAGCGGGATTTGTACCAGGTAGGGAGGAGAGGGATAATCGGGTTAGAACCTTGCTTTTGCTATCGCATGAGAAAGAGAGGGGGGAGCTCGAGTCTACTCCTGTCGACAGATGCCCAGAAGGCCTTTGACAGGGTAGACTGGAGCTTTATGTTCAAGACACTGGAGAAAATGGGGATAGGCCCAAAAATGCTCCAGCGGATTAGGACACTATACCACCATCCGACAGCTACCATAAAGATCAACGGCACAGAATCCCCTTCTTTCGAAATGAAAAATGGCACGAAACAGGGGTGCCCACTTTCCCCCCTCCTGTTTGTCTTATCCCTGGAACCATTGCTCTCCATGATCCGGAGGGACCCCGAGATAAAAGGATTCAAAGTGGGGGAAGAGGAACACAAACTGTCAGCTTATGCAGATGATGTTCTGTTTTACATAAGTAAACCTGACTCTTCTCTTCCCAGACTTATGAATACGATAATATACTACGGCGAATTGTAAAACTTTAAAATCAATCAAGCAAAATCGGAGGTCCTAAATATTAACACAAAGATCTCTGAAAAACAAAAGCTGCAAAAAGAATATAAATTCCCTTGGCGAAAAAAACTAAAATACCTAGGTATAAAATTGTCATCCTCACTCAAAAAATATATAAATTAAATTATATTCCATTGTTAGATGAAATTAAAACAGAGAGTAAAAGACTGACATACAGACCACTTACCTGGCTAGGACACATCCACTCACTTAAAATGTTTATTTTACCAAAAATCCTTTACAAGTTCCAGATGATGCCCATAGCGTTACCAAATTTTTATTTATTAAAACTTAAATCATTACTAATGGGCTTTGTATGGAATAATAAAAAACCCAGGATTTCATATTTTACTCTGAAACAGGAGAAAAACCAGGGGGGGGGGGGGGATGGCAGTCCCTGATATTTAATATTATTACAAGGCTATCGTTCTGTCGAGAATAGTAGAATGGGTAAGGGAAAGCAATAAAGAAAAAAGGTGGGTCAACTTAGAAAATACCCTTAGTAACGCACTACTAGTAGGGATGAGCCGAACACCCCCGGGTTCTGTTTGCACCAGAACCCGCGAACGGACCTAAAGTCCGTGTAAATTTAAGAACAAAAGTGCTAATTTTGAAGGCTAATATGCATGTTATTGTCATAAAAAGTGTTTGGGGACCTGGGTCTTGCCTCAGGGGACATGTATCGATGCAAATATTTTTTTTTAAAACGTCCGTTTTTTCAGGAACAGTGATTTTAATAATGCTTAAAGTGAAACAATAAAAGTGTAATATTCCGTTAAAGTTTGTACCTGGGGGGTGTCTATAGTATGCCTGTAAAGGGGCGCATGTTTCCCGTGCTTAGAACTGTCCCTGCACAAAGTGTCATTTTTGCAGGAAAAAAAGCTATTTAAAATCACTCGCGGCTAATGAATTGTTGGCTCCCGTAACACAGAGAACAGTCATTCATTGAAAGTCATTGATAAAAAATAAAAATAAAACAAAAAATAAAAAAGCGTGGGGGTCCCCCCAAATTCAATTACCAGGCCCTTCAGGTCTGCTATGGATATTAAGGGGAACCCCGGCCAAAAAAAAAATGGCGTGGGGTCCCCCTCAAAATCCATACCAGACCCTTGAGGTCTGGGATGGATTTTAAGGGGAACCCCGGCCAAAAAAAAAAATGGCGTGGGGTCCCCCTCAAAATCCATACCAGACCCTTATCTGAGCATGCAACCTGGCAGGCTGCAGGAAAAGAGGGGGGGACGAGAGCGGCCCCCCTCCCTCCTGAACCGTACCAAAATGACAGGAGACGGTCTTTGACAATTCCTTTATTAAAATCTTTTCTTCTGGTCTTCCTTCTTCCTTTCTTCATCCTTCGGTTTCTTCTTCTTCTCCTTCCGGCATCTTCTTCCATATTATTCTTCCATCTTCTGACGTCATGGGGAAAGCCATAGGGAATTCCCCATGACGTCCCCGTGCGTCAGAGGGGGCGGGGTTACCAGGTGGCCCCGCCCTCCGTTATAAAAGACCTGTCAGACGCATCAAAGCCTCACACAGCGGGAGCCTCCCATTGCGTGGAGCGGCCCAGAAGAGACACCGACGCTGTGGAAGAAGATGCCGGACGAGAAGACCAGAGCAAGAAGAAGCGGATCGGAGGAATCGGAGGAAGAAGAAGATGGAAGAAGAAGATGAAAGAAAATGCCGTAAGGAGAAGATGAAGAAACCGAAGGATGAAGAAAGGAAGAAGGAAGACCAGAAGAAAGAAGATTTTAATAAAGGAATTGTCAAAGACCGTCTCCTGTAATTTTTACCATTTTTGACACTTTTTTGGTGAAATGGTAGGTTCTGGGGGTCCACTTGTTAAAGGGGGCTTTCAGATTCCGATAAGCCCCCCGCCCGCAGACCCCCACAACCAATGGCCAGGGTTGTGGGGAAGAGGTCCTGGGGACAAGGTGCACCCTCCCAATGTTGAGGGCATGTGGCCTGGTACGGTTCAGGAGGGAGGGAGGGGGCGCTCTCGTCCCCCCCTCTTTTCCTGCGGCCTGCCAGGTTGCGTGCTCGGATAAGGGTCTGGTATGGATTTTGAGGGGGACCCCACGCCATTTTTTTTGACCGGGGTTCCCCTTAAAATCCATCCCAGACCTCAAGGGTCTGGTATGGATTTTGAGGGGGACCCCACACCATTTTTTTTTTTTTTTGGCCGGGTTCCTCTTAATATCCATAGCAGACCTAAAGGGCCTGGTAATTGAATTTGGGGGGACCCCCACGCTTTTTTTTTTTTTTCATCAATGACTTTTTTTTATCAATGACTTTCAATGAATGACTGTTCTCTGTGTTACGAGAACCGGCAATTCATTAGCCGCGAGTGATTTTAAATAGCTTTTTTTCCTGCAAAAATGACACTTTGTGCAGGGACAGTTCTAAGCACAGGAAACATGCACCCCTTCACAGGCATACTATAGACACCCCCCAGATGTGATACTGCAATGCTGTACTAACAGCACGCACACACTAATCCCCAGAATCACAGCAGATAATGTCAGCAGTCAGCAGCACATAATAACACTGACACTGGAACACAATATACGAGGCCGCCGGCGCGTGTGGCCAATTATTGCTCTCCTCGCCGCTGGCTCTATGATTGGCCAAGCATGCGGGGGTCACAGTGCATGCTTGACCAATCATCAGCCAGCAATGCACTGCGACTGGCGCAGTGCATTGCGGGCAGCTTGCATCACACGAATTTGATGCGAGCGGCCCAAATAGTTCTGGGCTCGCCGAGCGGGCGATTCGAACATGGGTTCGAAACGAACACCGGGCCCATCCCTAACTACTAGATAAGATTATATGGAACCCCCCAAAACATAGAATAATTGGCACAAATACAAGCGAGTTGACACATAATGCACTTAGGGGATGGGATAGGATTTGGGATGGAGTATATAAGCAACTAAACGGACACTATAATTCTCCACTAATAGCTCTGAAAGAAAACAAATAGAAGAGATGGGAGGGACGATCAGAAAATTTTTATAAGTACATTATTTATTGATTCACTTTTTGTTTTTTACTTTTCACGTGGATATGCATTAAAAAAGCTACGATAATGTGAACACGAGAAGGGACAGAAATTAACACAAAGTTGATTTGAGTCTCTGTGGAAAATTCGCTGAAGTGGCAAAAATGAAAAAAAAAAAAAAAAAAGATTCACTAAGCTAAGGGAAAGTTCCCTTGCAAACTGAACAGCCTTAGTAAATCAATCCCTTTCAGTCCACAAAAATGTTCCAGAGTTAATGAACTAACCACCCAGAATAATTTCTTTAGTTGTCATATGCTCAATATAAATTTCCTGCTATAAATGGGTTGAAAATGTGTCAAACAGTCCTTATTGGTGTCAAACCTTTCCCAGTTATGGGAGTGACAGATATATTGTTGTTTTGCCTTTTCAGAACTCTGGAGTTCGCACATCTGTCACTAGTATGAAGTGTAAAGCAATTTTTATTACATTTTGTTTGACCAGTCATTTGATGATGATTTTGTACTCAATAAATGCATTTCTTTTTTTTTATATTTGAACTGCTTTTTACTAGCTAAATATTGTTGCAATGCTGTGTGTTACATTAAAACATTGTATTACAATGTATTACATTTAAAAAAAATAATGTTTGAAACTTAATTTTTATGTTTTGCATAATGCATGTAAAAATATAATTATTTAAAGAAAAAGAAAAAAAATAATTTAAAGGTACTGAACAATAATAAAAAAGGGAGATTTGAAAACTCCTTTATTCAGTGCAAAGTGGTCCCACATAACATATCCCCACCTGCTATCACTTTTCTTTATTTGTATTATTTATTTACTATGATACATAAAGTATTTCCTTACTCAGCTACATAACACTACCAATAACCTGTTTGTAAAGTTAGCTCACACCAAAAAGTACAGTATATCACATATAATTCAAGACTAATTTATACGCTAAACGTGTAATGCTCCAATTCTTAGTGATGATATTAAGATGTGAATATATATGCACCAAAAAAATTACTAATAAATCTCTCAACCAAAAACATTTACATCAAATAAATCGCTATAATATATGTGATCCAAAAAAAAATTTGTTAAATGGCACTCCACACAAAAGTCACAAACTTATTTACTCCAATTATATGTAATTATAAGCTCTTAAAAGTTCATTAACCGCTTTCCGACTGCCGTATGCTGATGGACGTCAGCAGAATGGCACAGGTGCGCAAAACGGCATACCATACGTCCCTTCTTAATCCCGGGCTAGCATGTCCCGCGGACTCGATATCCGGCGGTGGCCTGTGATCGTGATGAGGAGGGGCAGAATGTAAACAAGGCGTTTCTCTGTGCTGCCTAGTGACATGACAGGGATCTACTGCTCCCTGTCATCGGGAACAGTGATCTCTGTCATTTTCTAGGTAGCCCACCCCCCCTACAGTTAGAACATGCTGAGGGAACATAGTTAACCCCTTGATCGCCCCCTAGTGTTTAACCCCTTCCCTGCCAGTGACATTTACACAGTAATGTCTTTATGTGTTTAGCTCTGATCACTGTATAAATGTCAATGGTCCCAAAATAGTGTCAAAAGTGTCCGATGTGTCCGCCGCAATGTCGCAGTCCTGATAAAAAAATCGCAGATCACTGCCATTAATAATAAAAAAATGTATAATAAAAATGCCATAAATCTATCCCCTATTTTGTAGACGCTATAACTTTTGCGCAAACCAATCAATATACACTTATTGCGATTTTTTTTTACCAAAAATATGTATAAGAATACATATCGGCCTAAAATGAGAAAGAAATTAGTTTTTTTTATATTTTGTGGGAATATGAATTATAGCAAAAAGTAAAAAAATATTGCTTTCTTTCAAAACTGTCACTTTTTTTTGTTTATAGCGCAAAAAATAAAAACCGCAGAGGTGATCAAATACCACCAAAAGAAAGCTCTATCTGTGGGAAAAAAAGGACAAATTTTGTTTGGGTACAATGTCGCATGACCTCACAATTGTCTGTTAAAGCGACGCAGTGCCAAAATGCAAAAAATGCTCTGGTCATTAAGGGGGTAAAATCTTCCGGGGCTGAAGTGGTTAAAGTGTCCACAGAAATCAAAGAATTCATAAATATGAATTTAAAGTTCTGTTCATTCAGTGTCACCATATATGTTCAAAAGATGTACTCACCATTAGGATTTGACCCCTATATATACAGAAGGTAAAAAAAAACACTTGCCATCATAAAGATATATAGTCAGGCCCTCCGTCACACTCTCCTTGTGAAATGCCAGATAATGCACAAAATTATCCTTATAGGGAGGGGGATATCTCCTTGCTTGATAATACAGCATAAACAAAACATGTAATAGCACTTGTGCATTCACTTCATTACCTGGCCTCACTGCAGCTGTTTAACCACTTAAGCCCCAGGAGATTTGGCCCCTTAATGACCAGGCCATTTTTTTTGCGATACGGCACTGTCGCTTTAACTGACAATTGTGCAATCGTGCAACGTTGTGCAAAAACAAAATTTACGTATTTTTTCCCCACAAATAGAGCTTTCTTTTGGTGGTATTTGATCACCTCTGTAATTTTTTTTTTTTTTTTTGCTCTATAAACAAAAAAAGAGTGTTCATTTTGAAAAAAATATGTATTTTTTACTTTTTGATATAATAAATATCCCCAATTTAAAAAAAAAAAAATGTATTCCTCAGTTTAGGCCGATATTTATTCTTCTACATATTTTTGGTAAAAAAATATATATCAATAAGCGTATATTGATTGGTTTGCACAAAAGTTATAGCGTCTACAAAATAGGGGATAGATTTATTTTTATTATAATTTTTTTTTTTTTTGCTAGAAGACAAGTGTTTCTAACTGTGGGGGGATGGGACTGTCTGGGGGAGAAGACCGTTTGTTGTTCCTAAGCATTAACTGATCAGTCTCCTCACCCCTGACATAACGAAGATTTGTCTATTTACATTGACAGACCTCCGTTCTATCTCTGTGTGGAGCAATTGCGGGTGCCCGGTGGACATCGCGACCACCGGGCACGCGCTTTGGTTTAGTCGTCGTGCTCCCCTAGTGGTCTTAAAGCAGCCGACGTACCGCTAGGACGGCTCGCCCAGGGGAGGCAGCCTGCTGCAGTATAACTGTGGCGGCTGGTCGGGCCGCAGTTAATTCACCCTTTTCCGAGGCTTCACCGGCTTTCCCGAAATCTCGTCCCAGTAGTATGCTGATGTCACTGACCAACCGTGCTAATGTAAATGTTTTAGTTGGGAGATTTACTAGTAGTTTTTGGGTGTATAATTGTTCACATCTTTTTTCCAAAAACGTTTTTATTGAATAAATTTAACAGCATACATGGTATGATCGTAAATAAAGCATACAATACAGAGAATCAACATTTCAAATGGCTCATGTCAATGCTACTAGAAACGTGTACAACATTTTAGAAGGTGCAAAGGACCCGTAACATAAGAAACATACTGCAGTGAAGTTATGATAAGGTCCACTTGTAAGTCCACCCACCTCTGGTATAACGTGAACTGGTAAGATCACTTTGTCGGCCAGAGTTGGACTTATATCCATATATCTTATATTGTCACTTATATCCACGTACTCTAAGATTAAGTGGATTCTAGAAAGAGGGGATAGAGAGAGGGTGAGTTGACAAGGGAGGAAAGAAGGAGGAGGGAAAAAGAGGGAGGAGAGGGAGGAGGAGGGGAGGGGAAGAGGGTGTATGTGCTTACTGCTAAGTTATCCAGCAGAGAGGGGATGGGGCTTCCCACCAGCTACCCTCTCCATATAATTGTTCACATCTTGATTTCACCACTTTAGGAAGTGGAGCACTAATCTTTTTTTTTTTTTCAAACGTTTTTATTAGGGTATAACAGGGTGTACAGGCACAGAGAGGACGAAAAGTACATTCATGAGATGGAGTAAGACAGCTTACAAATACATCTCTCATGTTGCCTTTGAACATAATAATGAAATTGGCAGTAAACCCATTAATTGGGAAGGAAAATAAAAAAATTAAAAATAACAGAGAAAATTAGAAACTGTGATATTCAAACAACACAAATGTAGGGGTTGTAATACCATTCAACCAAAATACAAGTTACAACACAAATGCAGGGGTTGTAATACCATTCGACCAGAATACAAGTTACAGCAGCAAAATGTATCCGTAAAGGTATGTCTCACAAATATCTACTGTGCAAGTTATATCCAATGACTATTAGTCAATCTGGGCATCAGAGGCAGGGGCAGAGGGATCCTCAAGTCCTGTGCTAAGCAGGTGGGTTGTCCATATGCCACATTTGCGATCAAAGATGTACATGGTGTCCAGGAGAGTATGATGTATCCTTTCCATCAATCTAATGGACTCCATGCGTAGAAGCACTTGCAACCATGACACAGAGGGGCGTTTCCAATTCTATGCGACTGCCCATTGAATGGCACTAAAGAGTGTGTGGGCTAATTTCTGTTGTGGGGGAAGGGGGGTGACTCCTGGGAGTTCTGCAAACAATAAACACATTTGATAAGTCAGGGTAACAGACGCTCCAGTTGGCTGGACTATCAGTGAGGCAGTTTTATGCCAAATGGGTCCTAATTCCTTGCAACTCCAGAATGCATGCAGGAGCGTACCCCTGTCCTGACATCCTCTAAAGCATGTGTCAGGAACCAGTGGGTATATCCTGTGTAGGCAATCTGGGGTATAGTACCAAGGGTATGTAGTTTGAGGACCATTTCCTTAATGGATATAGAGCGTGTGCATTTGTGCATGTTGTTAATCATGTCTTGCCAGTCATCCTCTGGGAATTCCTGAGCCGTCTCCGCCTCCCATCCCACCATTGCTACAGATTTTGAAGTGGTATTGTGGTCATTAAGGTATCGGTATAAAGTTGAGATAGTCCTCTTATCTCAGGAGGCCTCTCCACATAGGTATTCAAATGGTGTTTTTGTCAATTCCACTCCGCCAACCAGGGCAATGGAGCAAAAGTGTCTTATCTGGTAAATATTGGTAAAAATCCAATCTACTAAGGGCAAATTTTGCTGGAAATGTGCGAATGAGCAAAAGGAAGTGCCCTGTAACAGAGATTCTAAGTGTACCAATCCTTGTTCAGTCCAGTTATGAAATGATGTGCCTACGTTAAAGGCTCAAGGGAATGAGTGTTCTCCTATAAAGGAAGGCAGGAGTGGTGTGTCGGATTTTAATTAAAATTTCTTCCAGTAGAGAGACCAGAGGTAGAGAGACTGACCCACAACATTATTAAGTGGAGTGATGTCTTTCAAAGATATTGAGCACGACCAGAGAAGACCTGGGAGGTAGTATGGAGCCACTGAGATCCGCTCAAATTGCAGCCATGGTATGGAAGTAGGGGAGGCATGCCATTGTGCCAGTTGGATAAGGCAGGATGCCAGTAATTATTTCCATAGATCCGGGCATCCCAAGCCGCCTCGCACACGGGCCCTATACATCAATGGACGACTCAGTTGGGGCTTCTTATTTTGTCATATGAATTTGAGCAGATCTGATTGAATTGTTAGTAATGTGGAGCGAGAGACATACAAAGGCAGGGATCTAAAGAGGAACAAAAGTTTGGGGAGGATAGACATTTTGACTGATTGAATGCGCCCTAAAAATTATCTATGGTATGAGGACCATTGGTTGAGAAGGCGTTTAACATTAAAAAAGTCTTGTGGGTAGTTTAAGGAATACATCTGTTTAAGTGAGGGGGCTAGTTTTATTCCTAAATATTGCAGTGAGCTATGGTTCCAGGAGAATTTATATTTGTCTTTAAGAGTAGTCATTAAAGGTTAAGGGAGGTGGATAGGTAATGCTGTACATTTCAGGGTTCAATCCTAGGCCTGTAAGATGATAGAAGGAATCTAGGGAGGTCATAAGGTTAGGGAGGGAGATTAGGGGGTCAGAGATAAATAAAAGGACATCATCAGCATATAGACTGATTTTAAACTCCTGATCACCTTTTTTATATCCCTTAATGTTAGGGTTATTGGAGATGGATCGGGCCAGGAGTTCCATAGCAAGGGCAAATAAAAGAGGGGAAAGGGGGAATCCCTGTCTGGTTCCATGTTTTAAAGGGAAGTATTCAGAATTGCACCCGTGCATTCAGAATTGATACGTGTACGGGGGTGGTGGTACAAGACCTTAAATCTGTGTATGAATTTGCCATTAAGACGGAATTTGGATAAAACTGGACATAAATAAGGCCTTTGACAGTGTCCTCTGGCCCTATTTAGACAGACTCAGAAATAATTAATGACGGAGATGGGGGCAGAAATTTTGGGAGAGGGTATGGTCTTTTCCTGGTTTAGGTATTAGGGAGATATTAGCCAGCAGCATTTCTTCGGGGAAGTGTTTTCCTTTTAGGATATAGTTATAGATTTTAGTCAATTTGGGGATTAAGGATTCGGCAAATTTTTTGTAATAAGTGGCAGAGAATCCATCAGGGCCTGGGATTTCAGAGGGTTTGAGAGAGGAAATGATGGAGGCAATTTCCTCTGTTGTACATGGGGCATAAAGGATTTGCAGATGCTCCTCAGAGATCTGGGGAAGTGCAAGGGCGTCCAACCAGGTTTGGGGGGAGGGAGGGAGTGGGGGGCTATGGCCAGAAAATAGCTTCTGGTAAAAGGAGGAGAAGATGCTCAGGACGTTTTTGGGATGGGTGGTGAGGTTACCATTATGGTCCCTTAGCTTGTAGAGGTGTGTCGGTTGGGTAGTCTGTTTGAGTTTACGTGCAAACATAGTTGAGGCTGAATTGCTATGAAGGAGGAAGCAGACCTTAGCCCATCTGAGGGACTTTTTGGTGTGTTCTGAGAGTAGGGTGCCTAGGGCCCTTCTTTTTTTGTTTATTTGGAGGAGTAAGTCTTGTGAAGGAGTCTGGGTGTGTCTGTGGTAAAGTTTCTTGAGGTCAGTGAGCTTTCGAGTTTCCTGTAGTTTTTGGTGTTTTCTAGTGGTAGAGATTTCTATTAAGTGGCCCCTCATCACAGCTTTATGGGCTGCCCAAAGGGATATGGGGGATATTTCTTCTATGTCGTTGTGTCTAAAGTAGTCTGTGAGGCGCTCAGACAGTTGGGTCAATACTATAGGGTCTGTAAGTAATGCGTCATTGAGGCGCCAGGTTCTGGTAGCGTATGGGAGACCTATACTAGAAAGGTGGCTGGATACTATGTGGTGGTCTGACCACGGGCAAACATGTATGTTTGCTGAAGTGGAGTTTGCAATCAGGGAGGGAGTGCAGAAAATATAATCCAGACAAGAGTAGTTGTCGTGAGGGTGTGAATAAAAGGTGTATTGTCGAGAGCCTACGTTGTGAGCCCTACAGGCATCCATCAGTTGATGGGACTTTAGGGAGTGTTGAAGGGATTTTGGGAAGGCATTAGAGGATGAACTTGTATGACTTCTATCCATAACAGAGTGGGCTACTAGGTTTAAATCCCCTCCAATAGCACTAATCTTTTTTATAATATACATATTTACTGTGTTTTAATTTAAAGTTTTTCTTATAAGGCTATGCCTGCCCAGGTCAAGCAAATATATATATAAAAATAATATAACTAATAAAATAGGTTGTCTTCTGTTTGCAGGAGCTTGCAGAGGGATGTTAGCCCTGTGGTTTATTGTGAATAGTTCCCTTCCTCCAGTTCTTAGTCTGGATGGTCCCACATTAACATAATGTTAAAAATTATACAGAAAAAATAAATCTGTAAACATTTTTTATTATTTTTATAATTTATTTCGCCACGTAAGGCTATCCCTACCCAAGACAAGCAAACACGGCCAGGGATGGCAATGTGAACTTTCTTCTCGGTTTTTCTCCAGGGACAGCAAAAATTAAGTATACCATTCTACAGCCATGGGCAACTCACCATTACTCAAAGTGAATCCCTAAAACTCAAAACAGCACTCGCCAACATCCAACCCACCAACCATCTCTACAGTAACTTTAGTATAAAGTATTCACACACCACTTAATTTTGTCATGTTACAACGAAAAATGTAAATGTATTTTATTGGGATTTTATGTGATATACCAACAAAAAGTAGCACATAAAATTATAAATGGTTTTCAACATTTTTTTACAAATAAATATGTGAAAAGTGTGGCATGCATTTGTATTCAGCTCTTGAGTCAATACTTTGTAGAACCACCTTTCGCTGCAATTGCAGCTGCAAGTCTTTTGGGGTATGTTTTTACCAGCTTTGCACATCTAGAGTAACATTTTTGCTTATTCTTCTTTGCAAAACAGCTCAAGCTCTGTCAGATTAGATGGACAGCATCTGTGAACAGCAATTTTCAAGTCTTACCACAGATTCTCAATTGGATTTAGGTCTGGACTGGGCCATTCTAACACATGAATATGCTTTGATCTAACCATTCCATTGTAGCTATGGCTGTATGTTTAGGGTAGTTGTCCTGCTGAAAGGTGAATCTCTGCTAGACATGGGAACTGTCAAAAAATTTGTTTCGTTTCGTTTCGTCCCGTTTCGTATCTAAAAAAATTCGTGTACGAAATTCCGTACGAAATAAGCAATTCGGACGAATCGTAATTTTTTTTCCGAATCGTTAGTAAAGTTACGAATCGTTAACGCGGCTAATGAATTGTTGGTTCTCATAACACAGAGAACAATTCGAATCCAACTACAAATATCGAATTTCAATTTCAAGTTACGAATCGTTACGAATTGTTAACGCGGCTAATGAATTGTTGGTTCACATAACACAGAGAACAATTCGAATCCAACTACAAATATCGAATTTCAATTTCAAGTTACGAATCGTTACGAATCGTTACGAATAGTTACGAATCGTTAGTAAATCCAACTACAAATATCGAATTTCAACTAATATGAAAGAAATTATAATAGCGGATATAACGAATGCTTTGAATGCTTCGAATGAATTTGAGATTCAGTATATCTAATATAGAGAACTGTTCCTGCACAAAGTGTAATTTTTGCAGGAAAAAAAAGCTATTTAAAATCACTTGCGGCTATTGCCGGCAAATGAATTGTCGGCTCCATAACACAGAGAACAGTCATTCATTGATATAAAAAAAAAAAAAAAAAAGCGTGGGGGTCCCCCCAAATTCAATAACCAGGCCCTTCAGGTCTGGGATGGATTTTAAGGGGAACCCCGGCCAAAAAAAAAAAAAAAAAAAAAATGGCGTGGGGTCCCCCTCAAAATCCATACCAGACCCTTATCCGAGCACGCAACCTGGCAGGCCGCAGGAAAAGAGGGGGGGACGAGAGCGGCCCCCCCTCCCGCCTGAACCGTACCAGGCCACATGCCCTCAACATTGGGAGGGTGCTTTGGGGGTCTGAGACCCCCAAAGCACCTTGTCCCCATGTTGATGAGGACAAGGGCCTCATCCCCACAACCCTGGCCGGTGGTTGTGGGGGTCTGCGGGCGGGGGGCTTATCGGAATCTGGAAGCCCCCTTTAACAAGGGGACCCCCAGATTCCGGCCCCCCCCCTGTGTGAAATGGTATGGGGGTACAAAAGTACCCCTACCATTTCACCAAAAAGGTGACAAAAATGGTAAAAATGACAGGAGACGGTCTTTGACAATTCCTTTATTAAAATCTTCTTTCTTCTTTCTTCTGGTCTTCCTTTCTTCATGTTCTCCTTCCGTCATCTTCTTCCATCTTCTTCCATCTTCTTCTTCCTTCGATTCGCTTCTTCTTCCTCCGGTCTTCTCGTCCTTCTCGTCCTTCTCGTCCTTCTCATCCGGCGTCGGCGTCGTCGTCTCTTCTCGCAGGCCGCTCCTCGCAATGGGAGGCTCCCGCTCTGTGAGGCTCCGCTCCGCTGACAGGTCTTTTATAACGAAGGCACCTGGTAACCCCGCCCCCTCTGACGCACGGGGACGTCATGTGGAATTCCCTATGGCTTTCCCCATGACGTCAGAGGGGGGGCGGGATCACCAGGTGCCTTCGTTATAAAAGACCTGTCAGCCGGAGCGAAGCCTCACACAGCGGGAGCCTCCCATTGCGAGGAGCGGCCTGCGAGAAGAGACGACGACGCCGATGCCGGACGAGAAGGACGAGAAGACCGGAGGAAGAAGAAGCGAATCGAAGGAAGAAGAAGATGGAAGAAGATGAAGAAGATGACGGAAGGAGAAGATGAAGAAAGGAAGACCAGAAGAAAGAAGAAAGAAGATTTTAATAAAGGATTTGTCAAAGACCGTCTCCTGTCATTTTTACCATTTTTGTCACCTTTTTTGGTGAAATGGTAGGGGTACACATTGTACAGAGAAAGTTCTAAGCACGGGAAACATGCCCCCTTCTATATACTATATACTCTATAGTATGCCTATGAAGGGGGGGCATGTTTCCTGTGCTTAGAACTCTCTCTGTACAATGTGTCATTTTTGTAGAAAAGAAAGCTATTTAAAATCACTCGCGGCTAATTGCCGATTCCCGTAATACAGAGAACAATTCGAATACAACTACTACCAAATATCTAATTTCAACTAATATGAAAGAAATTATTATAGCGGATATAACGACCCCAAAGCACCCTCCCAATGTTGAGGGCATGTGGCCTGGTATGGTTCAGGCGGGAGGGGGGGGCGCTCTCGTCCCCCCCTCCTTTCCTGCGGCCTGCCAGGTTGCGTGCTCGGATAAAGGGTCTGGTATGGATTTTGAGGGGGACCCCACGCCATTTTTTTTTTTTTTTTTTTGGCCGGGGTTCCCCTTAAAATCCATCCCAGACCTGAAGGGTCTGGTATGGATATTTGGGGGGGACCCCACGCCATTTTTTTTTTTTTTTTTTGGCTGGGGTCCCCCTTAATATCCATACCAGACCTGAAGGGCCTGGTTATTGAATTTGGGGGGACCCCTACGCTTTTTTTTTTTTTCTGCAAAAATGACACTTTGTCATTCGAATTCATTCGAATTCATTCAAATTCATTCGTTATATCTGCTATAATAATTTCGTTCGAATTAGTTGAAATTCGATATTGGTAGATGGATTCGAATAATTTGGAGCTCAAATTCGTAAACGGAATTTTTCCTGCAAAAATGACACTTTGTCATTCGAATTCATTCGAATCCATTCAAATTCATTCGAATGCATTCGAATCATTCGGCAACGAAATTCGTAAACGGAATTTCGTATTCCGTACGGAATTCGTATAAAAAAAAATTCGTACTAGGAAATGGTAAATTCGTACGAATTTCGAAAAATTCGTACGAATTACGAATTCGTACGAAACGAATCGCACATGTCTAATCTCTGCTCCAGTCTCAAGTCTTTTGAAGACTCTAACAGGTTTTCTTCTAAGATTGCCCTGTATTTGGCTCTATCCATCTTCCCATCAACTCTGACCAGTTTCCTTGTCCCTGCTGAAGAAAAGCATCCCCACAACATGATGCTGCCACCAAAATGTTTCACGGTGGGGATGGTGTGTTCAGGGGGATGTGCAGTGTTAGTTTTCCACCACACATAGCGTTTTGCTTTTAGGCTAAAAAGTAAAATTTTGGTCTCATCTGACCAGAGCACCTTCTTCCACATGTTTGCTGTGTCCCCCACATGTCTTCTCGGAAACTGCAAACGGGACTTCTTATGGCTTTCTTTCAACACTGGCTTTCTTCTTGGGTAGCACAGTGTTGTAGTGGTTAGCACTTTGACCTAGCAGCAAAAAGGGTCGCTGGTTCAAATTCTGATCATGACACCCTCTGCCTGGAGTTTGCATGTTCTCCCTGTACCTGACTGATAGAAATACAAAGAATCACCGCTCCAAGGTAATGACTTCTCCCAAAACAGCTGTCTCCACAATCCCACAGGGTGCCGGCTCTGTTTGCAACAGGAACTGAAGTAGAAAAGATGTAGCTGTATAGCCGCACTCCAAATTATTCAACTTTATTTAAAAAATTTAATAAAATCATAGCATCTAGGCTTGTATACAGACTAACTGCACAGCCGCTGACATGTTTCACACCGAACACAGTGCTTAGTCATAGCTCTGAGCCCTGTACCTGCGTGGGTTTCCTCCGGGGTACTCTGGTTTCCTCCCACACTACAAAGACACTCCAAACACATGCTGGTCGGGTAATTGGATTCTGTCTAAAAATTGACCCTAATATATGTGTTTTTAGGGACCTTAGATTGTAAGCTCCATGAGGGCAGGGACTCATGTGAATGTACAATGTATATGTAAAAGAGCTGCGTAAATTGACGGCGCTATATAAGTACCTGAAATAAATAAATCTTCTTGCCACTCTTCCAGAAAAGCCAGATTTGTGGAGTGCATGACTAATAGTTGTCCTGTGGACAGATTCTCCCACCTGAGCTGTGGATCTCTGCAGCTCCTTCAGAGTTACCAATGGGCTGCTTCTCTGATTAATGCTCTCCAAAAAAGAAACCAGTCCTCCAAAAATGACCAAAACAGAAGAAAACAAATCAGGTTACTCTTATAGGAGCAAGATTTTTTAATTTAAGTGATACTATTTTTAATGAGGAGGAAATTAAAGTTTTAGATTTGGGGCTAAAGTATGCACCCAGTAATGAATTGAACAAATTTGAAGGTTATATAGATCTGCAGAAAATACATCATAAAATGTGATATTGAAAAAATCTTTGCATTGAAAAAGGGAACGCAAGCAAAAACAGAGAATGCTGCATTCAAACATACTACGTTAAGAAACAGATCTATTTTTAATCCAAAAACACCATGTAACTATAGTCTTAAGGTGTTTAGGAAAATGGTAGAAGAGGATACACATCACGGATCTGGTGGACAGATTACTGGGAGGGGCTGGGGAAGACCCGGCTGTCATGGTGCACGTTGGCACCAATGACAAAGTCAGAGGCAGATGGAGTGTCCTAACAAACGATTTTAGGGAATTGGGAGCTAAATTGAGGAAAAGGACCTCCAAGGTAGTATTCTCAGGAATACTACCGGTACATCGAGCCACACCAGAAAGGCAGAGGGAGATTAGGGAAGTAAACAAGTGGCTGAAGAGCTGGTGTAGTAAGGAGGGGTTTGGGTTCCTGGAGGACTGGGACGACTTCTCAGTCGATAACCGGTACTATAGAATGGACGGACTGCACCTAAATGAGGAGGGTGCAGATCAGCTGGGAATAAGGATGGCCAAAAAGTTAGAGGGGTTTTTAAACTAGGCGATGAGGGGGAGGGTCCAGAGATAGGAATAGTCAGAGTGGAACATATTCCAGAGGGTAATATTAGGGGCATTAGCGGTAGGGTAACTAAAGCACATAAACCCAAGGTAAGTATAGTAGCAAGTCCTAGTTGCAATCTCGGAACACCCAAGAGGATAGTATGTGACTGGTCAAAATATAGAAATGCATTAAAGTGTTTGTTCACCAATGCCAGAAGTCTGCCAAGCAAAATAGGTGAGTTGGAAGCTCTGGTGCATCAGGAGAGCTATGATGTAATCGGTATTGCTGAAACTTGGCTGCAGTCCTCACATGACTGCGCTATAAATATTCCTGGCTTTGCACTCTTTCGGAAAGACAGAGTTAAAAGGAAAGGTGGAGGGGTCTGTCTGTATGTGAGAAGTGATCTCAAAGCGAGTGTTAAAGAGGACTTGGGGGATGGAGAGTGTGATGAGTCTGAAGCATTATGGGTGGAACTGCATACAGATGTGCGTAGTTCAAAGTTAATCATTGGAGTTTGTTATAGACCACCCAATGTTAATGAGGAGGTGGATACTCAGCTCCTTGCACAAATAGAAAGGGCTGCAAGGGCTGGGACAGTGATAATAATGGGGGATTTTAACTACCCAGAAATTGACTGGAATAATGGCACTGCTGGGACAGTTAAAGGACAAAAATGTATAAACCTATTACAGGACAATTTTATGATCCAGTTCATTGAGGCCCCAACCAGGAATGATGCTCTGCTGGATCTGGTAATCTCAAACCATGCAGAGCATATTACTAATGTTCAGTTAAAGGAGCATCTGGGTAGCAGTGACCATAACATGATTTCATTTGATGTTAGCTGTAAGCAAAAATCACATACAGGAAAGATAAAAACACTTAATTTCAAGAGGGCAAATTTTCCAAGGATGAGGGCTGCTCTCCAGAACTTAGACTGGGAGAGAATATTGGCAACAATGGGCACAGAACAGAAATGGGGATTCTTCAAAAAGACTGTTTGTGAACTCACTGCATATTAGTATAGTATTGTCATGAAGATCCTGCCAGAAATCTAAACCCGGGCCGTCCTGGCCCTCAGATTCCATTGCGCATGCGCATGCGCGCCCGGGCGCGGGCACGTGCACAACCGCGCACAGGGAGACGGCGCGCGCCCTAGTTAGCACCAGCCGGCCTATTTAAGCCTGACTTGAGCAGACGGTCTTTGCTGTCTGCTCTACAGCGTTGTGGTGTAGTAAAGTGAAACCTGATCCTGTTATACCTGTTCCTTTGACCCGGCTTGCCATTAAGACTATCCTGCTTTCTGCCTGTACCCGACCCCGGCTTCCAGTGACCATCCTCCTGCCTGATCCATTGTACCCTGCCCTGGTTCAGATCTATTACCTGACTTTTGATGAACTTTGGTTCCTTGTTCAGCCTTGTCCAGTCTGCAGTCTGACCCTCTGTAACGAGCCTGTTCACCTGTTGGTTCCAGTCCAGTCCGTGGTTCCGTTTCCTGTGTCCAGTTCCTGTCAGCTCTGCTAACCAAGCTTACCTGTGAACCTGTCTGCCAAGCCAGTGTCCAGTTCCTGTCAGCTCTGCTAACCAAGCTTACCTGTGAACCTGTCTGCCAAGCCAGTGTCCAGTTCCTGTCAGCTCTGCTAACCAAGCTTACCTGTGAACCTGTTTGCCAAGCCATTGTCCAGTTCCTGCCAGCTCTGCTATCCAGTTTACCTGTGAGCCTGCTTCCTGTGATCCTGCCAGCTCCGCTATCCAGTTTACCTGTGAGCCTGCTTCCTGTGATCCTGCCAGCTCCGCTATCCGGTTTACCTGTGAGCCTGCTTCCTGTGATCCTGCCAGCTCCGCTATCCAGTTTACCTGTGAGCCTGCTTCCTGTGATCCTGCCAGCTCTGCTATCCAGTTTACCTGTGAGCCTGCTTCCTGTGATCCTGCCAGCTCTGCTATCCAGTTTACCTGTGAGCCTGCTTCTCAGAGATCCTGCCTGCTCAGCTAACCTGTTTCCTTCCCACCGGTCTGTTGATCCTGCCAGGCACCCGTGCTCCTCCTCACTCCTGTCCCTCCTGTTCCCACACCAGGGGACCAGGAGTGGGAGACGCAAGGGAGGCCTCTCCCTGCAATCTCGGGCTCGCACCACCAGGTACGTGACAGTAGCAGACAGCCATGTCTGAGCCCGAGCAGGAGGGGCTATGCCAACACCTGGCAGGTCTGACCGAAGCGGTGAAGAACCTCCAGCAGGGTTACACCCGGCTGGAGGAACGGGTACTGGCCCTGTCTGGTCCATCCAGTACCCAAGGAACTCCTCACCCAGCAATACCCCCAACGGGGCCTGCACCTACCCAGACTATAGTGATGCTACCACCTGAGCCCAAGGTACCTACCCCAGAGAAATTTACGGGTGCCCGTGGTAGCTTCAGAACTTTCCGTAACTCTTGTGAACTCCATTTTGCCCTGCAACCCAGGACTTTCTCTTTAGAGACCACCAAGGTGGGTTTTGTGATAGCCCTATTGACTGGGGATCCCCAAATCCTGGCCCACCGTCTCGTGGAACAAAAGGATGCAGCATTGACCAGCCTCTCCACCTTTTTTGATGCCATGGCGCAGCTTTATGAGGACCCCCAACTCTCAACCACTGCGGAGGCCGCCTTACGTTCTCTCCAACAGGGTCGAAGACCAGCAGAGGACTATGTGGCTGAGTTCAGGCGTTGGGGTGCCGACACCGACTGGAACGATGCTGCCCTCCGTCACCAATTCCGCATGGGCCTCTCAGACGCACTCAAAGACGAGCTCGCCAGAGTGGGGGTACCCCAGACCCTGAATTCCCTCATAGACCTAAGCATCCAAATTGACCGGCGCCTACGGGAGCGTAGGGCCGAACGAACTTTGGGGTCCCCAAAACCTACCTGGATGCTCCCCAGGGGTCCAAGTCATTTCCGCACTGTTCCCCCTGTTAAACCTACTCATCCCTCTTCAGCATCAGAACCCATGCAACTTGGACTCCTGCGGCCTTCTCTCACCCCAGCAGAACGCCAGAGACGCCGCAGCAACAATCTGTGCCTGTATTGCGGAGAGCCTGGTCATTATGTCCGGAACTGCCCGGCTAAACTCCGTAAGTTCCCTACTATTCTCTCCAGTTATGTGGATCCTGTGACCGGGGTTTCATCTCATCTTGCCCTTTCTGTCTCCTTCCAGTTCTCAGAAGGACCCTACAAACCACAGCTATCATTGACTCTGGTGCCTGTAGTTGCTTTATGGACTCTGCTTTTGCTGCCCGGCATCGAATTCCTCTCCGTCTGAGAAAACAAGGCCTGTCTGTCCACCTGGCAGATGGATCTACCATCAAATCTGGCCCAGTGACTCAGGAGACTGCCCCGCTGCACACAGTGATCTCAGAGTCACATCAAGAACTGTTATGTTTGGACATAATTTCTTCCCCCTTGTTTCCAGTCATTCTAGGGATCCCCTGGCTGCAAGCACACAACCCGGTCATCAACTGGTCCACAGGAGAGGTGGCCTTTTCTTCTCCCTACTGCCAAAGGTCCTGCGGCTTCTTGGTCCCCGCAGGACCCTCTGCTCTGCTCTGCCTCGAAAACGAGGCAGGTCTACGCCAGTCCATCCCTGAAGTCTACCATGCTTACCTGGATGTGTTTAGCAAACAAAGGGCAGATGTGCTGCCACCCCATAGGCCCTATGACTGTCCCATTGAACTTCTTCCCGGGGCCAAGATTCCTTTCGGTAGGGTCTTTCCATTAACAGAGGTGGAGCAGGGAAAATTAAAGGACTATATAGATGATAACCTGAAAAAAGGGTTTATCCGCCCGTCTACGTCTCCTGCAGGTGCAGGAATATTTTTTGTAGAGAAGAAGGACCATTCTCTCAGACCCTGTGTGGACTACCGTGCCCTAAACGAGGTCACAGTTAAAAATCGCTACCCGCTTCCCCTGGTACCTGAACTGTTTCAGAGGCTTGGCACGGCCTCCATCTTTTCTAAACTGGACCTCAGAGGGGCATACAATTTAATACGTATAAAGGATGGGGACGAATGGAAGACGGCATTTCGGTCTCGATTTGGGCACTTCGAGTACCTGGTGATGCCGTTTGGACTCTGTAACGCCCCCGCTACCTTCCAGTCCTTCATAAATGATGTGCTTCGGGACTTCCTTGATGTTTTTGCTGTTGTTTATCTTGATGACATACTAATTTTCTCTTCCTCCCTAGAGCTGCATCGTGGACATGTTAAAAGTGTGTTGGGCCGTCTTCGGCAACATGGCCTTTATGCCAAGGCAGAAAAGTGTCTCTTTGAGGTAGAAAGCATACCCTTCCTAGGTCTGATCATCTCCAGTAGAGGCATCCGGATGGATCCCCAGAAAATCTCAGCCATCCTGGACTGGCCAGTTCCTGCAGATAAAAAGGGGATCCAGCGATTCATTGGCTTCGCCAATTTTTATCGCAAATTCATCAAGGGATTCTCGGCCATAGTGACGCCCATTACTCAACTCACCAAGCAAGGTACCCGTTTTCATTGGTCCCCTGAGGCCCAAGGGGCCTTCGAGGCCCTCAAGGGGCTCTTTACCTCAGCTCCTATCCTGAAGCATCCAGATCCTTCTCTGCCCTTTGTCCTCGAGGTGGATGCTTCAGAGATAGCTGTAGGGGCCATCCTGTCCCAGAGACAGGGCATCAAAGCCCTGCTACACCCCGTGGCATTCTTCTCACGGAAATTGTCCCCAGCCGAGAAGAACTACGATGTGGGGGATCGGGAATTACTGGCCATAAAGACCGCCCTCGAGGAGTGGCGTTACCTGCTAGAAGGGGCTATTCACCCAATCCTGATCTTCACAGATCACAAGAATCTAGAGTACTTAAAAACTGCCAAGAGGTTAAAACCTAGACAGGCCCGTTGGGCCTTATTTTTCTCTCGTTTTACTTTTCACGTGACATATCGTCCGGGTTCCAAAAATGCGAAGCCGGACGCTCTGTCTCGTATGTATCACAAATCCCAGGATGGTTCCCCTCCAGACACTATCCTTGCCCCTGGAAACTTTCTCCTGCTACAGGAAGACCTACGGTCCCAGCTCAGGCGGGCTTCCAGTGGCCTCTTACCCACTCCCGGTCCTGGGTTGCAGGCCAAGGATGGGCTATTGTGGCATGGGGATAAGATTTTCATTCCCGAGGGTCTGCGGGTAACCGTCCTGGAATTGTGCCATGATCACAAGCTTGCTGGACACTTTGGTGTCACCAAGACCACTGAATTGGTACAACGTACCTTCTGGTGGCCCCAGCTAAGGGAGGACTGCAGGAAATTTGTGGAAACATGTACTGTGTGTATTCGGAGCAAAAGCCACAGAACCAAAGCCTGGGGCTTACTCAAGCCATTACCAGTCCCAGATCGTCCCTGGAAAATGCTGTCCATAGATTTCATTGTGGAACTGCCCCCAGCAGAGGACCACACTACGATCTTCGTGATAGTTGATCGTCTGTCAAAAATGGCACACTTTGTTCCCATGAAGGGTACCCCTTCTGCCTCAGAAACCGCACAAGTGTTCATCCGAGAAATCATCAGACTCCATGGGGTACCAGCCAACATAGTGTCCGACCGAGGGGTACAATTCACCTCTCGGTTCTGGAAATCACTCTGCAAGGCCCTCAACATTGAGCTATCGTTTTCTTCCGCTTATCACCCTCAAACCAATGGGCAGACCGAAAGAACCAATCAGACTCTGGAACAATATCTTCGATGCTTTTCTTCCTTCTCCCAAGACGATTGGATCTCTCTGTTGCCGGTTGCCGAGTTTGCATATAACAATGCTATCCACTCGGCCACCCAACAGACACCTTTCTTCGCCAACTATGGCTTTCACCCCTCATTCCTGCCCAATTCTCTTCCTGAATGTACTGTGCCCGCAGTCCAGGAGAAGATTGACTTCTTTGCTTCCAATAACCAACTCCTGCAGGATACCATGGCTCGGACCCAGGAACATAACAAAACAGTCTTTGACCGAAAGAGGCGTGGAGAATTGATACTGGCACCAGGTGACACAGTGTGGCTCTCCACCTTGAACCTGAAGTTGGCTTGTCCCTCAAAGAAACTGGGCCCTAAGTTCTTGGGTCCCTTTCCAGTCAAACGAAAGATTAATGAAGTAGCCTATGAGTTGGAACTTCCTGATTCCCTCAAGGTCCATCCAGTCTTTCATGTTTCCCTGTTAAAACCTTCCACTTCCAACCCCTTTCCCAACAGAAGGACGGTACCCCCAGATCCAGTCTTGGTAGATGGCGAGGAAGAATATGAGGTAGAGGCCATACTAAATGTTAGAAAAAGGAGAAATCAGAACCAGTTCTTAATCAAATGGAAAGGATATGGTCCTGAAGAGAATTCCTGGGAGCCCGAGTGTAATATCCATGCTAAGAGTCTAGTTCAAGCCTTCAAAAGAGCTCATCCTGAGAGATTTGCCCAGAGGGGCACCCAGGGGTTGCCCCTAGGAGGGGGGCAATGTCATGAAGATCCTGCCAGAAATCTAAACCCGGGCCGTCCTGGCCCTCAGATTCCATTGCGCATGCGCATGCGCGCCCGGGCGCGGGCACGTGCACAACCGCGCACAGGGAGACGGGCGCGCGCCCTAGTTAGCACCAGCCGGCCTATTTAAGCCTGACTTGAGCAGACGGTCTTTGCTGTCTGCTCTACAGCGTTGTGGTGTAGTAAAGTGAAACCTGATCCTGTTATACCTGTTCCTTTGACCCGGCTTGCCATTAAGACTATCCTGCTTTCTGCCTGTACCCGACCCCGGCTTCCAGTGACCATCCTCCTGCCTGATCCATTGTACCCTGCCCTGGTTCAGATCTATTACCTGACTTTTGATGAACTTTGGTTCCTTGTTCAGCCTTGTCCAGTCTGCAGTCTGACCCTCTGTAACGAGCCTGTTCACCTGTTGGTTCCAGTCCAGTCCGTGGTTCCGTTTCCTGTGTCCAGTTCCTGTCAGCTCTGCTAACCAAGCTTACCTGTGAACCTGTCTGCCAAGCCAGTGTCCAGTTCCTGTCAGCTCTGCTAACCAAGCTTACCTGTGAACCTGTTTGCCAAGCCATTGTCCAGTTCCTGTCAGCTCTGCTATCCAAGCTTACCTGTGAACCTGTTTGCCAAGCCGTTGTCCGGTTCCTGTCAGCTCTGCTATCCAGCTTACCTGTGAGCCTGCTTCCTGTGATCCTGCCAGCTCCGCTATCTGGTTTACCTGTGAGCCTGTTTCCTGTGATCCTGCCAGCTCCGCTATCCGGTTACCTGTGAGCCTGCTTCCTGTGATCCTGCCAGCTCTGCTAACCTGTGAGCCTGCTTCCTGTGATCCTGCCAGCTCCGCTATCCAGTTTACCTGTGAGCCTGCTTCCTGTGATCCTGCCAGCTCCGCTATCCGGTTTACCTGTGAGCCTGCTTCCTGTGATCCTGCCAGCTCCGCTATCCAGTTTACCTGTGAGCCTGCTTCCTGTGATCCTGCCAGCTCTGCTATCCAGTTTACCTGTGAGCCTGCTTCCTGTGATCCTGCCAGCTCTGCTATCCAGTTTACCTGTGAGCCTGCTTCTCAGAGATCCTGCCTGCTCAGCTAACCTGTTTCCTTCCCACCGGTCTGTTGATCCTGCCAGGCACCCGTGCTCCTCCTCACTCCTGTCCCTCCTGTTCCCACACCAGGGGAGTGGGAGACGCAAGGGAGGCCTCTCCCTGCAATCTCGGGCTCGCACCACCAGGTACGTGACAAGTATATTCCCATGAGCAATAAATTTAAAAGGCTAAAAATAAAACCTATGTGGCTCACGGCCAAAGTTAAAAAAGCTATAAACTATAAGAAAAGAGCTTTTAAAAAATATAAAAATGAAGGATCACTAGTGTCATTTAAATGTTACAAAGAACATAACAGAATATGTAAAAAGGAAATCAAGGATGCAAAAATTCAAAGCGAAAGACAGATTGCAAAAGATAGTAGGACACACCCAAAAAAATTCTTCAAATATATTAATAGTAAAAAGGTCAAGTCTGAGCATGTAGGCCCTTTACAAAATAATCTAGAGTGGGTGACTGGGGACAAAGAGAAGGCTAATTTATTAAATACTTTCTTCAGCTCTGTGTATACAAAGGAGCATGGGGGAGCTCATGTCCACAATGGGGGTGGTAGTGACACAGCCCCAAATCCACAATGGCTCAAAAGTGATATGGTCCAGAAATATTTAGACAGAATAAAGGTGGATAAAGCACCTGGACCTGATGGCATCCACCCACGGATCCTAAAAGAATTGAGCACTGTAATTTCAAAGCCATTGTATCTAATTTTTAGGGAATCATTAATGACAGGAATAGTACCACTGGATTGGCGCAGGGCGAACGTGGTGCCTATATTTAAAAAGGGAACAAAGTCTTTACCAAGTAACTATAGACCTGTTAGTTTAACTTCTATAGTTAGGAAGATACTGGAGAGATTATTAAAAGACCACATAGACGAGTTCTTGCAGGAAAAAAATATTTTAAGCAACAGACAGCATGGATTCATGAAAAACAGAAGTTGTCAGACAAGCCTCATTTCTTTTTATGAGGTGGTAAGTAAAACCTTGGACAGAGGCGTGGCTGTGGACATGGTATACTTGGATTTTGCAAAAGCGTTCGATACAGTTCCCCACACACGGCTCATGTGTAAGGTAAGGTCTACAGGTTTGGAAATATCGGTTTGTAAATGGATAGAAAACTGGCTAAAAGACAGAATTCAGAGAGTAGTGGTTAATGATTCTTACTCTGAATGGTCTAAGGTTACTTTTTAATATCTTTATAAATGATATTGGGTCTGGGATCAAAAGTAACATTTCTGTCTTTGCAGATGACACCAAGCTATGCAGTGGAATAACGTCCTTACAGGAGGTCTCCAATTTACAAGCTGACCTCAATGCTCTGTCTAATTAGGTGACTATGTGGCAGATGAGGTTTAATGTTGATAAATGTAAAGTTATAGTTAGTTTCATAGTTAGTAAGGTTGAATAAAGACACCAGTCCATCCAGTTCAACCTGAGTGAGTGTCTACAATGATCCCCATCACTGTACATTGCACACTCACATCGGTCCCTACCCTCAAGGAGCCCACAATCCAAGGTCCCCATTCATATACTAGGGCCAATTTTTTGGACAGAAGCCAATTAACCTACCTGCATGTCTTTGGATTGTGGGAGGAAACCGGAGTACCTGGAGGAAACCCACGAAGGCACAGGGAGAACATGCAAACTCCAGGCAGGTGGTGTCGTGGTTGGGATTTGAACCAGTGACCTTTCTTACTGCTAGGTGAGAGTGCTAACCACTACACCACTGTGCCGCCCAAGTTATGCACTTAGGGGCTAAGAATATGCATGCATCATACATGCTAGGGGGAGTGCAACTGGGGGAATCCGTAGTGGAGAAGGATCTGGGGGTTTTGGTAGATCATAAACTCAATAATAGCATGCAATGCCAAGCTGCGGTTTCAAAAGTGAGCAAAGTCCTTTCTTGTATTAAGAGAGGTATGGACTCCAGAGAGAGAGATATCATTTTGCCCCTGTTCAAATCATTAGTAAGACCTCATCTGGAATATGCAGTTCAGTTTTGGGCACCAGTTCTCAAAAAGGATATTGGGGAAATGGAGAAAGTGCAGAGAAGGGCAACCAAACTGATAAGAGGCATGGAGGAGCTCAGCTATGAGGAAAGATTAGAGGAACTGAATTTATTCACCCTTGATAAAAGGAGATTAAGGGGGGATATGATCAACATGTATAAATATATAAGGGGTCCATATAGTGAACTTGGTGTTGAGTTATTCACTTTACAGTCAACAATGAGGACAAGGGGGCACTCTTTACGTCTAGAGGAAAAGAGATTTCATCTCCAAATACGGAAAGGTTTCTTCACAGTAAAAGCTGTGAAAATGTGGAATAGACTCCCTGCAGAGGTGGTTCTGGCCAGCTCAGTAGATTGCTTTAAGAAAGGCCTGGATACTTTCCTAAATGTACATAATATAACTGGGTACTGACATTTATAGGTAAAGTTGATCCAGGGAAAATCCGATTGCCTCTCGAGGGATCAGGAAGGAATTTTTTCCCCTGCTTTAGCAAATTGGAGAATGCTCTGCTGTTTTTTTTTTTGCCTTCCTCTGGATCAACTGTGGGTATAGAATGGGGTATATGGGATTGTATGATATATATATATATATATGTATATATATATTTTTATTATTTTTATTTGTGATTGAACTGGATGGACTTGTGTCTTTTTTCAACCTAACTAACTATGTAACTATGTAACCCAGGACCAAGGATATCGAGAATCTTAAAATAGGAAAAACAAAAGAAAATAATATTTGGAAGAATATAAAGAACATAGAGAAGAAAAACTGAGTAATCATACGTCCAGCAGATAAAGGAGAGTGTCTGGTCATCCTGAACAAAAAAGATTATGAAACAGAAATGGACAATTTAGTAAAAGTAGAAGGCACATACAAGAAACTTAAGACTAACCCAAAGGAGTATCAGAAGAATTTTAAAAAGTAACTAAGGCCCCTTTCACACTGGGGCGTTTTTCATGCGGTGCGGCGCTAAAAATAGCGCCTGTTCACCGCATGAAAAAATCCGGCCCCATTCACTCCAGTGTGAAAGCCGCGGGCTTTCACACTGGAGCGGTGCGCTAGCAGACGGTAAAAAAAGTCCTGCTAGCAGCATCTTTGGAGCGGGATAGGAGCGGTGTGTTCACCGCTCCTATACCGCTCCTTCCCATTGATTACAATGGAGACCGCCGTAAAACCGCGGCAATACAGCGGTAATACCGCGGCTACGGCGGCGCTCTGCGGGGGGTGTTTAACCCTTTTTCGGCCGCTCGCGCGGGGGGTAAAACCGCAGAGCGGCCGAAAACCGCGGTGAAAACGACGGTAAGCAGCGCTAAATATAGGCTGCTTTACCGTCACCGCGGCTCAACGCCCCAGTGTGAAAGGGGCCTAAGGGAAAGGAAAGGATCAAGGAATTTTAAATAAGAAAGAAGTAAGGTATTTGGCACCAGTAGCAGCAAAAACACCAGAGTTTTATTATGTCCCCAAAAGACACAAAAATCAAGGAAAACCTCCGGGGAGACCAATTGTGAGTGGAATAGACTCACTATTTTTGGGGTTAGGGGAATATCTTGACCAATACCTGCAACCACTAGTACCAAAAGGAAGATCGTATTTAAAGGACAGTAGACTATTTATATCAGAGTTGATGCACTTTAAAGGAGAAGAAGATAATTTTCTCGTGACTATTGACGTCAACTCGCTCTATACGAATATAATCCAAAAAGATGGTCTAAGAAGCACGGAGTGGGCATTACAAAAGAACACGGATATGAAACAAGAGCAGATAGATTGTGTTGTGGAGGGCTTAAAGATGGCTATGACTAGTAACTACTTTTGGTACAAAGAAAATTACAATGCGCAGACAAAAGGAGTGGCCATGGGAGCCCCAAATACGCGCCAAAAGTGGCAAATATATTCATGAACTGGTGGGAGGAGGAGCAAGTTGTCAGGGCTGGGCTCAGCCTTTCCTTCTCTGAGCTGGCCGCTGTTGACTAATTGCCAGCTCTCATCTCTCTCCAGTTACTCAGCTGTTGATGATCCTGCTCGTCAGTCCTGCCTACTTAAGCCGTCCAGTCCAGAGGAGCTCTGCCTTCACCTTGGTCACATCACAAGAAACGATCTCCTGCACTCGTGTTAAAAAACTGGCTTTGTTGACATCCCTTCATGCTCCGGATCCTGCTTGCTGTTCCATTACTTTGATCCCTGACTTCTGCCTTGGCTGACTATCCGTTCCAGTTACTGAACTTCGGCTATGTTTTGGCTACGCTTGTTCTTTTTACTTTTTTTATTAAACAAGTGTGATTTAACTGTACTTTTGTCTTGGTCTGATTTCATGGTTTCTGACACAATTGTTTAATGTAGTAAAGCCAAATCTTAAACTGTATCAAAGAAAGGGAGGGTACGGGAATGGAAGAATCACTACAGGAATTTTTCAGCCCCAGAATGATTTACTCCCTTAATGACCAGGTCATTTTTTGCAATACGGCACACAATTGTGCGGTCACGAGATGCTGTACACAATCAAAATTCATGTCCTTTTTTCCAACAAATAGAGCTTTCTTTTAGTGGTATTTGATCACCTCTCCTCTTACTTTTTGCTATAATAAATATCAAGAAAAAAAATAAAAATTCTTCATAAGTTTAGGCCAATATGTATTCTTCTACATATTTTTGGTAAAAAAAAACGCAATAAGAGTATATTGATTGGTTTGCGCAAAAGTGATCTACAAAATAGGGGATATATTTATGGCATTTTTATTATAATTTTTTTTTACTAGTAATGGCAGGGATCAGAAATTTTTAGCGGGACTGAGGCATTGCGGCGGACAGATCGGACACTTTTGAGACTTTTTTGGGATCAGTGACATTATTACAGTGATCAGAGCTAAAAATAGCTACTGATCACTGGATAAATGGCACTGGCAGGGAAGGGGTTAACACTAGGGGGCGATCAAGGAGTTAAGTGTTCCCCAGGGAGGTGTTTCTAACTGTGGGGGAGTGTACTGACTGGAGGAGGAGAGAGATCACTGTTCCTGATCACAAGGAACAGACAATCTCTCTCTACTGCCCTGTCAGAATGGGGATCTGTTTGTTTACTATGACAGATCCCCGCTGTTGCTCTCTGTGGAGCGATAGCGGGTGGCCGGCAGAAATCACGACTGCCGGCCACACGCATTGGCTCCGGCGATGCGCACTATAGCTGTTAAAGGGACCGATGTACAGCTACAGCGATTCCCGCAGCCGAGCCAGCCTGCCACAGTATAACTGTGGCGGCTGGTCGGCAAGCAGCTAAAGTGTTTGTTAACCCCAAAAAAATATTGATTTCCTGGTTCCTTAAAGCAGATTACACAGCACAGTGCTTGCACTGTGTAATCTGCCCCTCTCTAAACTGTAACCCCCCCCCCCCCCAAATATTCCACTTCCTGTATGGCCTTTCAAAACAGACCACAAAATCAGGGCTGCTCCACCATGATCACGTGGTCAAAGTGCATCCCTCCGACATACGCTGTCCTCTCTGCTCTCCTCTCTCCCCCCTTACCCCCTCCTTCCTGCCTGTCATCTTGTGTCTGTGTGTCTCCGTCTCCGCCCCCCCCTCCGCCGCTATTAGTAAAATAAAAAATTGTAAATAGATACTGCCAGCCGCTCTATTATATCCTGGTATACCCCACTGCATTATTCTTTTATAAAATCGAGAGCAGTAAATACTGTTTTATCGCTGTCTTCAGGCCGGTCACACGACTCTCGGCCAGGTTTCCAGGGCTACTTGCAGGAGAGGCTGAGCGGCCACGTGATCTCCCCGGCTGATATCAGAGGGAGATCATGGCCCTTCCTGCAGAAGCCATCCATCAGATGTATACAGCGGCCGCGAGTCATGTGACCGGCCTGAAGTTTGTTGTAAATTGGTATTTACAGCGCTCGTTTTTATAAAAGACTACTGCAGTGTGCTCTGCCAGGCTCTAATAGAGGGTATGGCAGTGTTTGTATTCTATGGCTTAACAAACACTTTAAGGTAGGCTAACTTTATAAGTGTACAGTGAAATTTGTTTTATTACATTTTCCCAAGTTTTCCTTACTAGTAAGACCAACTAGTTAATTTCTTTAAAAAAAAAAGGGTGCCGAGACCGCTCATCTTTGATCTCTTTCATGTTGTTCAGTTAGATCTCAACCTCTCAAAGGTTGCCTAACCTAGAGCTAGAGATACTGATATAGGTTATTGTTTGGGCATTTTGTATTATGGGGTGACAGACAATGTTCTGTTCCTGTTTCCCACAATATTTTGCCTGTAAATCACCCAGTGCTCTACCAAAGGGAACAATATGCTTCTGTGATAATGCACATTGCCAAGGTATATTCCACTGTTGTCATAATTTAAAAAAAGGTATATGAAAAAAACAACTGCAGCCAGTCCAGCAACAAATAGGCCTCTTTCACATGGGTGTACTTAAAGTACTCAGCAGAACTCCCGAACATGGGAAAAGTTCTAACCCAAACGGCAAACCCCATTGGAGTCTATGGGAGGCGAACAGGAAAAGCGCCCATTTAGAAGGCTTTTATGCAAGTAATTGGCCATAAAGGGGTATGGGGTTCCAGGTATTGCCCTAGGAGACATGTATCAATGCAATTTTTTTTTTTTTTAATTATGTTTTTTTTTCAGAAGCAGTGATTTTAATAATGCTTTACGCAGCAATACAAATGAAAAATGTATTTAAATATAGTGCCGGAAGGGGGGGGGGGGTCCTTTAGTCTGCCCGTAAAGTGGTGCATCTGTAGCATGCATAGAACATGCTGCAGCAAAAATTACATTTATAAAAAAAAAAAAAAAAGAGAGTCAAATCACATTTAATCGTTTGCCGACCAGCCGCCATCATTATACTGTAGAAAGTTAGCACGGCTGCACGAATCACCATGGGTGTACGTCAGCCTCTTTAAGAGCGATAGGGGGCAAGCGCGCACCTGTGATGCTGGAGCCGATGCATGTGGCCAGCAGCCGCGATGTCCACCGGCCACCCGCAATTGCGATCTTCCGTAGATCCGCATTCTGACACGGGAGGAGAGATAGATCTGCTGTTCCTAGTAATCTAGTAATTAGGAGATCTCTCTCCTCCTCCAGTCAGTACACTCCCCCCACAGTTAGAAACACCTCCCTAGGGAGCACTTAACCCCTTGATCGCCCCTAGTGTTAACCCCTTTCCTGCCAGTGACATTTATACAGTTATCAGTGACTATTTTTAGCTCTGATTGCTGTATATATGTCAATGGTCCCAAAAAAGTGTCAAAAATGTCCGATCTGTCCGCCACAGTTGTTACAGTCCCGCTAAAAATCGCAGATCGCCACCATTACTAGTAAAAAATAAATAAATAATAAAAATGCTATAAATCTATCCCCTATTTTGTAGATGCTATAACTTTTGCACAAACCAATCAATATATGCTTATTGTGATTTATTTTACCAAAAATATGTAGAAGAATACATATTGGCCTAAACTTATGAAGACATTTTTTTATTTGGCATATGTATTATAGCAAAAAGTTTTTTTGTTTATAGCGCAAAATATAAAAACTGCAGAGGTGATCAAATACCACCAAAAGAAAGCTCTATTTGTGGGGAAAAAAGAACATACATTTTGTTTGGGTACAACGCTGCATGACCGCGCAATTGTCAGTTAAATCGACGCAGTGCCGTATCGCAAAAACGACCTGGTCATTAAGGGGGCAAATCCTTCCGGTCCTTAAGTGGTTAAATTGACTCCCGGTTGCAATTGCCGGCACCCGGCTTTTGAAAAAGAATCAAGCTAGTCAAGCTATCAAGTTCCTGGGACCTTCATCAAGGTCCCTGATGGGACCCAAGTGGTGTGATGGGCTTAACCTCTGGAGGAGGTTACACAACAATATTCTTAAAGGATGCCTGTGTAACGATAAGCCTTGTTCTTTTTGTTATTCCTATACTGTAAAACATATACAACATGTATATTTATGCATATCTTTGTTTTTACATTTTGAATTCTAATGAAAATCTATGGTTTAAAAAAAATGAAATAAAAAAGAAAACGGTGTGGGGTCCCCCTTTGGGTCTGGTATGGACTTTAAGGGGAACCCCACACCAATAAAAAAAAACAGCATGGGGTCCCCTCCAAAATCCATAACAGACCCTTATCCAAGCATGCAGCCTGGCAGGTCAGGAAAGGGGGGGGGACGAGCGAGTGCACCCCCTCCTGAACCATACCAGGCCACATGGCCTCCACAATGGGGAATGCTTTGGGGCAGAGGGGGAGAACACCCACCAAACACCCTGCAAAATTTGGGTGTTTCCTGATCGGGGCGAACAGCCCATGTTCGGCCCGAACTCATGCTCGGGCCAAACCATTCGCCCAACACTATTAAACACTGAACACCTGTGCATCCCTCAAAGGTAAACACGACCTTCGCACAGGCATATGCTTAAGTACAGTTGTGTTAACAAGGCCTTAAAAAATTTCCATCTAAGCTCAGACCTCCTCCTCCACTTCTGTATTATTGTGTACTGTTGGTAAATGATGTATAGCTGTGGAAGACCGCCCTCTGTATCATCTACCCCCACCGCGCCGCAGGTGTGTGGGCTATAAAATTAGTGAAGGATTAAAAGTGCAAGTGTAAAAAGTGTATATATATCAAACAGCAGCTACTTAAAACATATAGACATGTGGAATCTGCAATTCAACTTAAAAATGCAACATAGATAAGGTGAATCAGTAGCGCTAATATAAACAATGAAAAATAAAATATAAAATGCTGAGTAAATACTATGCAAATAAATACTGTGCAAATATATAAACAGTGCTATATAAATATCCAAGTACAAAAATAGTAGTGTATAATTGACTCAACGTATAACTTAATAGCAGCGGTGTGTCTATTTCTCTTAGTGACAAGTGAAAAAGATCATAAATATGTAAAGTCCAGATTGTGAATAAATAAATAAATAAATGGGTAAGTGATTTTCCAAATGTCTTCAGTCACAGTTTCAAAGTGGAGTCTTCTGACTGACTTGAATCTACCACCACACCACGTGATCGTGACCACACTCCCTCTGAAAGGCCCACTCACCAGCTCACTCGGCCTCACACTCTCGTGTTTGGCAGATGCGTGTTTTACCCACTCCAGGGGTTAATGAAGGATGGCTTGTTTGATCCGTTTAACTCTCAATGCGATTCCATATGTAAAACAATGAGTAAAACACTCCACATAGTGTAAAAACGTATGATAAAATTTATTCACGTAAAAAACACTCCAATGGTCAAACTCACATTTCAAAGGTTAAAATCAAGCATCAAATCCAAAACCACGGCAAGCCAAACAACGCTGATGTATAAAAATATAAAGTATATATATATACTGCGGTCTCGGCGGACCAAGAGGAAGACCCTGGTGGTGGTGTAATTATAGTCCACAGTGGCGTAATATATAAATAAATAAATACAATCTTTACTTTTTGCTCTGTAGCCTCATTCCCGACATGTTTCGTCGCTTGGACTTATTCATGGGTATGGCTACACAGCCCATCTCAAACTAATTTATAGTGATAGGGGAGCTAGTCACATGGGTGGTGACCCAATCATGTGACAAATCATGTGACATGTTGTGTGCAATCAGATGTGAGCTGATACACATGACCGTATACCTTCCCCTATCCCGGCTTGTGAGAAAGATCATTGGTGGTGTCACTGGTAATAGTGTCATAATATAAAAATAATAATAATACTGACAACTTCATGCTATATTTGTGCGGGTAGTTTTTACCTAAAATCCATCTCAAATGCCTACTCTAATATGCACACTGGTGTTCCTTAATGTGCAGAGAGTGTATGTGTAGATATTAGGAATGATTGTCACTGTATTACCTTAAAGATGTCAGGGTGGATGTTTACTGGGAGTCCTGGCTTCACACCGGTATAGTGCTATGGAGACTCGCTATTATGCTGTATATGTGTTCCATTTCGATCGCTGCCTATCAGATGCAGCTCACTGTGCATCCATTGGCTCTGTATTGGCTGATTTATTGTGTGCGCGCGCCTGTCATCACAAACAGTGCGCGCGCCTCACACAGCAGCTGTGGATGAGTGTCTCTTCTTATGGCTGTGAGGGCCGCTGCATCTGCGCTTGCGCAGTAGTTATAGCTCAATGAGGGGTGGACATTAATGTACTGTATGTGCGCGCGCAGAATGTCCTGGTCACTGCGCGCGCTCTGGGCTTCTCCAGCCGTGGATATTCATCCATCAGCTGGCTCCGTGCGCGTGCGCGTTGTATCAGGAGGTGCGCGCGCATCCAACAGCACACTACACAGGCGAGCCTTCACCCTATGATGAGATGCGGCCCGCACCTCTAACCCTATTGCGCAGGTGCGGGCCGCATCTCATCATAGGGTGAAGGCTCGCCTGTGTAGTGTGCTGTTGGATGCGCGCGCACCTCCTGATACAACGCGCACGCGCACGGAGCCAGTGCGCACGCGCGCGGCGGTCTGCAGTCTCAGCTGATGGATGAATATCCACGGCTGGAGAAGCCCAGAGCGCGCGCAGTGACCAGGACATTCTTCGCGCGCACATACAGTACATTAATGTCCACCCCTCATTGAGCTATAACTACTGCGCAAGCGCAGATGCAGCGGCCCTCACAGCCATAAGAAGAGACACTCATCCACAGCTGCTGTGTGAGGCGCGCGCACTGTTTGTGATGACAGGCGCGCGCACACAATAAATCAGCCAATACAGAGCCAATGGATGCACAGTGAGCTGCATCTGATAGGCAGCGATCGAAATGGAACACATATACAGCATAATAGCGAGTCTCCATAGCACTATACCGGTGTGAAGCCAGGACTCCCAGTAAACATCCACCCTGACATCTTTAAGGTAATACAGTGACAATCATTCCTAATATCTACACATACACTCTCTGCACATTAAGGAACACCAGTGTGCATATTAGAGTAGGCATTTGAGATGGATTTTAGGTAAAAACTACCCGCACAAATATAGCATGAAGTTGTCAGTATTATTATTTTTTTTTATATTATGACACTATTACCAGTGACACCACCAATGATCTTTCTCACAAGCCGGGATAGGGGAAGGTATACGGTCATGTGTATCAGCTCACATCTGATTGCACACAGCATGTCACATGATTTGTCACATGATTGGGTCACCACCCATGTGACTAGCTCCCCTATCACTATAAATTAGTTTGAGATGGGCTGTGTAGCCATACCCATGAATAAGTCCAAGCGACGAAACATGTCGGGAATGAGGCTACAGAGCAAAAAGTAAAGATTGTATTTATTTATTTATATATTACGCCACTGTGGACTATAATTACACCACCACCAGGGTCTTCCTCTTGGTCCGCCGAGACCGCAGTATATATATATACTTTATATTTTTATACATCAGCGTTGTTTGGCTTGCCGTGGTTTTGGATTTGATGCTTGATTTTAACCTTTGAAATGTGAGTTTGACCATTGGAGTGTTTTTACGTGAATAAATTTTATCATACGTTTTACACTATGTGGAGTGTTTTACTCATTGTTTTACATATGGAATCGCATTGAGAGTTAAACGGATCAAACAAGCCATCCTTCATTAACCCCTGGAGTGGGTAAAACACGCATCTGCCAAACACGAGAGTGTGAGGCCGAGTGAGCTGGTGAGTGGGCCTTTCAGAGGGAGTGTGGTCACGATCACGTGGTGTGGTGGTAGATTCAAGTCAGTCAGAAGACTCCACTTTGAAACTGTGACTGAAGACATTTGGAAAATCACTTACCCATTTATTTATTTATTTATTCACAATCTGGACTTTACATATTTATGATCTTTTTCACTTGTCACTAAGAGAAATAGACACACCGCTGCTATTAAGTTATACGTTGAGTCAATTATACACTACTATTTTTGTACTTGGATATTTATATAGCACTGTTTATATATTTGCACAGTATTTATTTGCATAGTATTTACTCAGCATTTTATATTTTATTTTTCATTGTTTATATTAGCGCTACTGATTCACCTTATCTATGTTGCATTTTTAAGTTGAATTGCAGATTCCACACTTCTGTATTATTACCAAGCTGGAACAGAGGAATGGTGTATACCTGGGCCTGAACAGTCCTCCTTTTCAGTGCCCTCTACAGACAGCAGCTACAGACCAGATAGTCCTTGGCTGCTGTCTGTAAGGAGAGGAGTGAGCTGCAGAATTGGAGGAGGTTTGAGAATTAAACTGTCATCTAACAAAACTGCTCTACCCTGGTGATTGCTAGACATGTGCACACTGAAATATTTTGTTTCAGAATTTTGTTTTCGTCCGAAAAATACATTTATTTAGTTACTCCTGAAATTCGTTTCTATATATTTGGTTTTGTTAAAAAATGCATTCGTCAAAAAATCTGAAATAATTAGACCCCTTTCACACCAAGGAGCGTTTTGCAGGCGCTATAGCGTTAGAAATAGCGCCTGTAATCCGCCCTAAAACAGCTGCACCATTGTCTGCAGTGTGAAAGCCCGGGTGCTTTCACACCGCAGCGGTGCGCTGGCAGGACGTCAGGAAAAGTCCTGCCAGCAGCTTCTCCTGAAATCAATGGGGCAGCGCTGTAATACTGCCGGCAAAACGTCGCTATTGCAGCATTTTGCCGGGGGTTTTAACCCTTTCTCGGCCGCCAGCGGGGGGTAAAAGTGCCCCTCTAGCGGCCGAAATGCGCAGAAAATCCGACGATAAAACGCTGCTAAAAATAGAGGTGTTTTACCGCCGACGCTATTGGCATTGTGGTGTGAAAGGGGTCTTAAGGTTGAATCTGTCATTGAAGGCTTATGGTGGCGAATGTTCTAAAAAGGATTTGACGAAGCAGCTAAACTGTACGATGCCGCACATTTCCGGTCGATTTTTCCACCTACAAACTATAGTAGAATTCTAATGTTGTATGACACTAGTAATAATTATATTTATTAAATATTATTACTAGTCAACCAACATTAGAATTCTTCTATAGCCTATGGGCAGAGCATTTGACCATAAATGTCCGCTCGTGCCAACTGCTTTGTCGAATCTTTATGTCAAATCTTTTCTCTCTAGGTCGAATAATCTTGGACTAATAGAGCTAAGGTTAGGCACATTCGACCACAGGTTTCGATGGACACAGATCACTATTGTCAGCGAATCTCCTATCTATATCGAACTGTTGTCACAACGAAAATTAAAATAATGCATTTGTTTATGTCGGATCTTTCGGTTTTCGGATTCTGCATGTTCGTTGTTAAAATGATAATGAAAATACCCGAAATTCGGACAAAAATGCATTCGGACGAAAACGAATGCACATGTCCAACCTGGAAGCTGTGTATAAAGTGCCACGGACAGGCATAAGGGCATACAGGTACATCCCTTTGAATTTGCCACTGTGCCATCGCGTGTGATCAAATACCACCAAAAGAAAGCTCTATTTGTGGGAAAAAAAGAACGTCAATTTTGTTTAGGAGCCAAGTCGTGCAACTGCGCAATTGTCAGTTAAAGCGACGCAGTGCCGAATCGCAAAAAGTGCTCTGGTCTTAAGCTAGCAAAATGGTCAGGTCTGAAAGTGGTTATGGGGTCTATTTATACAAAATTACTGTGAGAGTTTTAGCATTTGCATGAAAGCCAGAAATAATGTTTGTATTATATGTGAAATGTCTGTTTCAACATGTTTCTAGCTTTAAGGTCTTTCACCCAGAAGAGGTAAAGAATATTTGACCAATATAGAAAGAAGCCTAACACTATAGGCTAAGAACCGAAGAGAAAATAATATGAGGAAGACCTTCACTAAGTGTATGGCGATTCCACTGCATATCACTGACAGTGTAATAAATCAGCTATTGTGGAGAGTAAACTGCTATACAGAATTGATACAATGTTGCAAAGATGGAACTTCACTGTTCAAATTAGGTTATCTGTAAAGAGGATCCTCAGAGAGTCCATGTTGAGCTTCCAGTAACCAGTATGAGAGAGTGAGAGTGATAACACCAAATTTAACACACCTGAGACCTTGTAACACTAATGAGTCACAGGACACCAGGGAGGGAAAATGGCAATTTGGGCCCAATTTGGACATTTTCACTTAGGGGTGTACTCACTTTTGTTGCCAGCAGTTTAGACATAAATGGCTGCGTGTTGATTTATTTTGAGGGGACAGCATATTTACACTGTTATACAAGCTGTACACTCACTACTTTACATTGTAGCAAAGTGTAATTTCTTCAGTGTTGTCACATGAAAAGATATAATAAAATATTTACAAAAATGTGAGGGGTATACTCACTTTTGTGAGATACTGTATATACTTAAATACTTGTTTACTATGATCGTTAGCTCCATCTAGTGGTCATAATGCTGTAGTTTCCTGATTTACTCTGTTCTCATAAATTAAATAAATTCATACTCAAGAGAAAATAGCCCACTAAAAAAAATTATCTCATTCACACAAAATAAATGTACATGAAGTTTAACAGGAAAAAAAGTTTTACAATTTTTTAACATACATTACAGCACAGAGGTCTCCCTCATATTATTTCTTCTTCTTGTTGAATATTTTAGCCTATAGTGTTATTAATCAAAGGTTCTTAAACTCTCCTGGTTAAATGTTCTATTTTCTTTTAGGATCGAATGTTAGGGAATGTTACATTTACCAGGGAAAGTCAAGAAGTAGAAACTGACATTTCAAACATATTATAAACATTATAGGCATTATTTGTGATTTCTACCTGAATGCTGAAACATTTGTGCTGCATTTTTTTTTATTTATAAATAGACTGCTTTATCTTTTAAAAGTTCTTGGGTTTTATTGTGCTAAATCTATGCACTTCTGATTGCTATATCTTTGGGCAATCAATCCCTTTGCTGTCATTTTTCATTTTTATTGTTGAGGGCTTTTTTGCCTTTTATTTTATTTTGTGGTTGATTTGAGGCCAGCAGTCACATATTGCTGCTCTCCTATCCCTAGCATGTTTTGCTGCACGGCTTCCCTTTATTAAAAAAAGAGCTTTGTTTTGAGTGGATTTTTGATTATCTTTAGGATATTTTGGTATTTAGGTTTAACTTTTTTATTTATTTATTTTGCTTCAAATCTTCCTTTGCTTTTTTTTTATTTTTTTTATTCAGGGTTGGTATTTTGGTTTTAAATTTATCTGATGAATTTGTTTATTTTTTGAATGTTTAATTTTTTTTTTTTATATTTGGGGTACTTAAAGTGGAACATTAACTTGTTACTGACCTTCTGCTCATTAACTTGTTTATGATGCATGTAGCCTCATTGTTTAAAAGGAAAAATGTATGTGCAAGAACAGCGTGCACCTAAACCACCTCACATTATATCATTAATATTCACGATACCCCTCTGTCCCTATAGATAAAATAAAAGTTAGGAATATCCCTGAATAAAACTTCCTGCTGCTGGCCAAATTTACACTGCTGTATGTTCTGAGGTCTCTTCTTGTCTATAGAAAAATATTCTGCGCTAGGTGATGTAAGTGTTAATAATCAATATTGTTGACAGCTGCACTCACAATATTGCACACACCAATAAGAACGCTATAGAAAAAAGTGTTGCGCTGTCTTCACAAAATAGTGATAATATTATGTGCATACCACAATAAAGCGTACTGCAAAATAAATTAAAAGGATGTAATTCATATAAACATAAAGTGCAAAAAGTGCTTCAAAATCAATAACAAAATAAATAAATAAAACAAATTCAAATAGTTAACAACCAATTAGTCCATGCTATCATGCAAAGAATTAAGTGCAAAGTTCCACAAACAATAAGATAATATCAGTCCCAACATCCAATTAGTAAAAAAGGTCATGTTCCACTCATATATTCATATTGACATTCGTGCTGTGTCACCAAAAAGGTGCTCTACTCCCACAAGTAAGAATGCTCAGGAAAGATATGACCCTTGCAGGTAAAAAGCATCTTAATGGATATATATCCCATAGAGAATGACTCTCAGCAGCCAAATCAGTGTGAGATCACCATCCGGTCATATTACTGTGGAGAGGAGGAGAGTTTATTCAAGTGGTCGTTCATCAAACTGATTAACTACATGAAATTATTTGATTTAGTTATTGATTTTGAAGCACTTTTAGCATGTTATGTTTATATGAATTACACCCTTTAATTTATATTGCTGTATGCTTTATTGTGGTATGCACATAATATTATCACTATTTTGTGAAGACAGCGCAACACTTTTTTCTATAGCGTTCTTATTGGTGTTTGCAATATTGTGAGTGCAACTGTCAACTATGTTGATTATTAACACTTACATCACCTAGCGCTCTTACTTCTTGTAGTAAAACACCTACCTGTACTTTTCCTCTCTATTTATTTCTTCCTCATTAAAAAGTCATGTTGTTGACCATTGTTACACTGATGTGTCATCTGTAGTCTCTTAGAGCTAATGCCCAGGTTTACTTTCGCTGTAAATAGTTAGTTTGGGCCAAGCTGGCCTAAATGAACTTTTTACTGCACTGAAATGAGTGCCCACTAGGCGCACTATATAAACTGTATGTAGCCTCAGACACAGTATACCTTGTTTTGTACTGGAGACCGAGTTGGACTGACTGGATCAGTCACTTGATCAGTCACTTGATTTATTTTCAGATAAATTAAAATAAATCAATTTTGTGCAATGTGCTAAAAAACAATATATATAATGTGTGCACACTGACACTAAATATGTATCCAAACTGATAATGAAATTAAATTAATTTACCAATACTAAATAAACAGTAAAACAAATACACAGTGCTTGTATCAATAGGTAAGGTGCATGAGTGAAAAGTGCTTGAATCAATAAATTGCATACGTGCCATAAACACACACTGCTGAATCAATTTGCTGATATAAACAGTTAATAAAGTGACATACATGTGAATAAATGCTAGTATCCTGCTGAATAATGCATATGTATATACAGTGCCAAAAATAGAATATACACAGTTCGTAAATGCACACAGTGCAAGATTTCGACTTAAAAGAGTCTGTGAATGGTATTTAGCTGAGTGACTCAGATAGGTGACTGGGTAATCTTGTGACTTAAAAGTGCCCGCAAACATCAGGTGCAATGGCTCCTTACCTTACTGCTGTAAGGTAAACAGCATAATTGTGTCCAAAGCGCTGTACTCTGTGGATGGTATGGCTGGGTCTGTGACTTTACAAGACTGCAGGTTTGGTTTCCATTAGGAACTCAGGTAGTGTATCACAAAATACCATAAAGGGAAGGAAAAAGGAGCCCCAATAGTGTAGTATGTAAACTTTCTCAAAATGTATTAAATTTAAAACCGCATCAAAGGTATTCACATTTGTACATGATACACATGCAAAACAAGCGCCGCGCTCGTACTCAGGATGTCACTTACGGTGTCCCAGTCCTTCTATGTATTCCTATGAGTATCGTCACCTGTCACGTGACTTCATCAGGGAATCTTATACTATTCCCTGATAAAGTCACGTGACAGGTGACAATACGTGTAGGAATACATAGGAGGACTAGGACACCTGTTGGATCCAATATGAACTCATGTAATATTCCTGGGATCTATACATTGACAGTGTCCCGGAGAACAGGATGCCCTCCCCCGGTTGGAATGTAGCCAGTCATACCTCTATTTTCATTAGACTATAAGCTCCACTATCTATGAGAGCTACTTTGCATGATAATGCTGGCTCCGATCTGTCTATGAGAATCAAAGACGAACCTAACTGAAAGAGATAATGGAGGTGGGGCATCAGACATCAAACCCGAAGATTAGACAACAGTCGGATCAAGTGCAATTCATGGACAGACACTGCTCCCCAGAGACCACTTGTGGCAGGACGATCAGAATCAGTATAGATGGTGGAGGATACGCCCCAGAGACACGGATTCGTCCACAAGAAAAAGATGGGCAGGCAATGGGATGCGGTATGAATGAGATGTGTTTGACAAAAGGGAATGTTTCTCACACAACTGCCTCTTTCTCCATCTAGAGGTCAAGCCATGAGGACGTGCTAAGTATCCTATTGTATTGTATTTTGACTGTATGCTATGTAATTTTATAACCCCGTTTAATACATGTTAGCTTTCTTATTTCCTTGGGAAATAAATGAGATTTGATTAATCTTAAGCCGTGTGTTTAGTTTCATAACTAACTTTGTATTATTGTGATATTAAAAGTAGCATGCGCTCAGAGTTTTAATAGACTAACTAATCCATAGGGACTCGACAAAGTAATACACAGATATATAGTAAGTAATAGTAGATCACTTACTACAACACCAGAAGTGACGTCCTGAGTACGAGCTTGGCGCTCGTTTTGTTTTGCATGTGTATCATGTACAAATGAGAGTACCTTTGATGCGGTTTTAGAGAGTCCCTGATCACTGCCACACCAGTCACAGCGTCCCTGATCAAAGCCACAGCAGTCACATTGTCCCTAATCAACTCCACACCAGTTACAGTATTCCTGATCACCGCCACACCAGTTACAGAGTCCCGGATCACTGCCACAGCAGTCATATTGTCCCTTATTACCGCCACATCAATTACAGTGTCCCTGACCACAGCCACACCAGTTACAGTATCCCTGATCACCCCGCCACAGCACTTACAGTGTCCCTGATCACCACTACACTAGATTGTAGCTAATCACTGTCACACCAGTTACAGTGTACTGGATCACCCTCACACCATTTATATTGTCCCTAGCCAACACCACCCGATCAAAACCATGTTCGGATCACTCTTTAGAGAGCATTTAACAGGCAGTGAGAATGCATTGTATTGCTTCCTCACCACCTGTTTTAGCCCCTAGGACCCAGCACAAGCAACGCTATTTACATCGTATAATTCCTGCCACAGTTGATAAGGGGCTAGAGGTTGAGGGGTGGTAAAACCACGGCCCATCGGCAAGGTTTTACTGTTCCCCAATCTCACATTTGAACAAACCCTAATTGTGCAGCCAGTCACAATTCTCTGATCCCCCCCCCACCCTCCCACATCAGCCACAGTGTTACCAAACCAGTGTATCTAAAATCAGTGTTCCTGATTTGCTTGTTTATTGGCCACATTTCTGCCTGTACGCTGGCTGTGTCTCTGCCTGCCTGAACTGACCTGTCTGACTATGTTTCGTCAAGATGCCATTCTCAGCCATCCTCTGTGGACAATTGCACTCCTGGAACTGAGGGAACTCTTTTGTTCTTCCTTTCTTTAGCCTCCTTTACTTTCATGCCAGTGAACATGCCATTCATGGGGGCAGCCACATACCAGTAAGCTAGGCTTTCTTGGCCTATAGGAACTGGGACTGCAGTAGGTCATGACACACTAAGCTATATTGCCTGACCATAGAGGCAACCATTATATTACATTGGTTTTGATACAATTGGTGGATTTGTGTGATGTCCAGTACATAATTAGTCCAGACAGTATAGATGCCTCACACATGTGGAATTGCCATACTAAGAAGGAGTAGCAGAATATGTTTTGGATTGTAATTCTAAGTATGCCCATGCTGTATGTGAGAAATATATTATTAAGTTTACTACTTTGTGTACAAAAATTAAAAGTTCAGCTCTTCACAAAATCTTCATATCCTCATTGATTCTTACTTTTTACATATATTCATAGATCCACAAGAAGGTGCTGTGTGACCTTTTTAATAGTTCTAAAATCTTGGCAGTGCAAGGTACTCCAAAAGCTTAACCTTAACTTACCTTACTTTAACAATTTACAATGGGCATGAAAAACAATTGAATGTTTGCTGCATAGTTTTTAAATGTACCTCTAATTGGCTCACAATTTCAGTTACAGTAAACCCCTTTGTAAAAAAACAAAAACAAATACAACTTGTTATTATTTAGACCTTTATTACCATTACCATTAGCAAACCCTAGTTAGCCTTTGCTCTGCCATTCTTTTCTGTCCGCCTGTAAACAAAACGTGGCTAAATGCGAGTTACCGTGTTTAGAAGCGTTTGGCGCTTGAAATGCCTCTAAACTCAGTGTCTGGTCTCATTTTTTTGCTTTCCAAAAAAGGCCTCTAAACTCAACTGCCTAGAAACGACTATAAATGACCCTGTGTACATGTACTGATAAGATAACATAGAGGAGAGTTCAGGAGCAGTTGAAAAAAATGCCCAACTGCTCCTAAATGTCAGCTTAGCGGCAGCAGTGTACATGAGGCCTAACACAACAAGCAAGCCTTTACAAAGCTATATGCATCATTTTATTATCACGTTAATTAAGAATTATTAGGTCTATAGCTGAAATATCAAACTTGTTCTGTTTTACAGTGGGTATTAAGTCACTAGAGCTGAAGGGGCTAAGTTACCTATTCACCAGAGCATCTGATTGTTCTATCAGGAATGATCAGATCTTCAGTCATTTACCATTTAACATGCACGTTCACGGGGCAGTTCATGTCAAACAAACTATTTCAAACACTAGATATTCTGGCTTATCTCGGAGTAGCAGAGAACATCAAGATTCACTTAATGATTTTCTAGTATGGAAGATCACCCGTCTGATGGTTGGTGCTATCATTTTGTACACAGACACAAACTGTCATACGGCTGAGTTGGAATCATTCAGGTTGTGCAACAATTCATTTCCCTGTATGGATATGTATAGTTTGCACCAACTTTAGCTTCCTTTTCTGAAATTATACCTTAATATCATTTCTTTTCAGAAATGATACCTTAATGACTTAAGGGCTTTTGTCAGTTTTAATAAAACAATAATTTATTTTAGTTTTTTTTTTATGGTTACATGTTTATTAACCTGATCTAGTGTGTCATTTTATTCATTATTTGTATAAACCTTTGACTATTGTTGTTGGTGTTTTGGTTGATGAATTTGTCCCTTTGTTTTTTAAGAGCTTACTAATAAGCCACTCTAGCAATAGCTGCGTCACTCATGAATTGTCCCTCCCTAAAACAGGACATAGATGAGTCAGTCATTTTCGTTCAATCGGTGGGATTAATGAAAAAAATGTATCCAAATTCCCCATCCACATATTTGAGGTGGATGGGTTGAATTCTCTCTAATGTGTCATTGTATTCTGACAGTGGGAGAGATCAAAGTGCACATACATTTATCAAAATTCAGCCAGGCCCTGCTAAACTGGCTGAATTTTGATCCATCTATGGGCAGCTTAATGGGGTTGTAAAGGCAGAAGTTTTTTTATCTTAATGCATTAAGATAAAAAACGTTCTGTATGTAGCAGTCACCAGCAACACCATCTAATTACCTACCTGAGTCCCTTCTCTCTCCAGCGATGTCCACCATACCCTCAGCCATCCAGGACACTCCTCCTGATTGGCTGAGACAGAGGGATAAGCACCAGGAAAGAAATTTCAGAGAGGCCCGTATGACCATAACCACCCGGCGGGGGTGAAGCACCTGACAGCTCTTGGAAAGATAGGTTGATCAGCGCACATTCTGACACAGACGCCCCATTTGACCAGACGGGAAGGATCAAAGGAGGAGGGAAAGGAAAGGCCTCGGCTGGGTTATAGCCACAGGCGTATGCCCTATCAACAGCTGGTAAGCTCAAAATCTACATGGTGGTGGGATCACTTATAGGAAATCACGGATGCCATTTGGCCCTTCTATTCATCCCAGCACAGCACATATGTGGACTTTGTCACTTTTTCTTTATGAACTTTAATTAATGTTTTTCTGTGTAATATATTTTTTCACTTTTTGTTTCATCCTTGATGCGGCTTGATTGATAACATTAAGGGTGTCTAAGCATCACTATTATTCACGTTTTTTTGTCACAATATTTTTATGTGGATTATTATTCATTTAGCTATATGCTACACTTCATCAGTATTTCTATAGTTGATCAATAGCGCAACCTTTCTTTTTTGTACTTTCCGATTTGTTTATCACATGTGGTATTGCTGCTATTCTTTTTATTGTATTTTTATGTCCAGCGCAGTTTTTTTGTTTTATATTTACACTATCCCCTCAGGACACTCCTCCTGATTGGCTGAGACAGAGCAGTGGCGCCATTGGCTCCCGAGGTTGTCAATCAAAGTCAGTTAGCCAATCATGGGAGAGAAGGGGTGGAGTCGGGTCTGAATAGATTCACTGAGCTCTGATTCGGCTTGGGTGCCCCCTGTAGCAAGCTGCTGGCTGAGGGGCACTCAAAGGAGGGAAGGGCTAGGAGCAGCGAATAGGGACACAAGAAGAGGAGGATCCAGGCTGCTATGTGCAAAACCAAATGCACAGAGCAGGTAAGTATGACATGTTTGCTATTAAAAAACAAAACAAAAAATTTGCCTTAACTATTGCTCCATGTAGAGATACTGAAGCAGCTACATTTGTAGCTGTATAATACTAAGCATCAGGATAGCAAATTTCCAGATAGCAAGGATAACTTGCCACAAATTTGTGGCTGTGTTGAATGGTAAGTCTTGTTAACTTGCTGCACATTTTCACTGGCAAGTGGTACACTTGCAGATCACTTGAAGCACAAGTTCTAGTTGACACTTTTCCAATTTGTAGCAAATTTGCGTGGCAAGTTTCTAGCAAGAACAAAGTTGCAGTGGTGAGTCTACAGCAAGAGCTCTGCAAGTCTACAGCATAAAAAAAATCAACCACATTGACCCCTGTGGTGGGATGACTTATAACATAACTGAACCAGTACTTGCAGCAGACTTGCAGAATGTTTGCAATTGTGCAACAAACTTGTAAAGCCTTGCAAGTGTAGCAATAGCTTAGCAAGTCATTTTCAAACTTGCAGCACAATTGCTTGCTATCTGGGTTACAAACTCTCTACAGCACAAACACAAATAGCTACAGATAAATTGCAGTAACCAGAGCTCCATCTACTAGCTGAACAAAATAAATCTAAAAGATTTATATGTATTATTTTTTATATTTTCTTTATAAATGTAAACATTTTTCTTCAACAGCAGTTTAAAAAATTTATAAAAACATAATAAACTGAATTTTTTTTTTTTTTGGTCCAAATTAAAATATCAGTTTTTTGAGGTTGACATTAGAGCTGTTTTAAACATTTATTGTGTCGGTACTATCTGTGAAAATGCATATCTGAGTTTTGGAGAATTTTCAGCTTACAGAAAGCAGACATCCCATTAAGAATATTTTAGGAAATACCATATAGTTCTAAAATCTCGTTTAGTAGGCTTAAGAATAATTCTGGCTATACCTGTCTTTGTCTATGAAATTAAAAAGCCATGCTTCACTATAATAATAGTTCTCCTGTTACCAGGGAAACTACTATTTCATTAATAATTGTTGACAGCTAAACTCCCAAAGGTAACAGTTGACCAGAAACAAAGGTTGAGTGGTAAAATCTCTGCGAAAGAAGAGGATTCATACAGAAAAAGGCACACAGAAGACGTGTGTCAGGGTGTTACTAGTATACTATGGGACCTATTATACCCAAGGGCACAATTCTGCAATTAAATGACAGCACATATTTTGGCAAATTGTGAGCATGAACAATTTTTGGGTGTTTTAAAAGTATTCAAACCCCTCAGCCTTTAATGTATAGTATCCCTGACCACTTGCTGCAATATATTAACTTTCAGTAGTGGCAAAATACAGATGACCAGCATTATAATTTAGCCTACCATGGCCAGAATTGAAGGCAAAAAATGTGCATAGTGTATATATAGAGATCCATGATATTGGAATATCTTCCTGTAGGGAGATTGATATACGAAACTATTCAAGTACAGCAATGTTTCAGATCACGGTTGATTAAAACATATTTTTTTTGGACTGGAGTGGTGTTATTTTATAATATATATATATATATATATATATATATATATATATATATATATATATATATAGTTGGGCTGATAAGTTTTTACATACCCTGGCAGAATTTATGACTTCTTCGCCATTTTTCAGAGAATATGAATGATAACACAAACACTTTTCTTTCACTCGTGGTTAGTGTTTGGCTGAAGCCATTTATTATCAATCAACTGTGTTTACTCTTTTTAAATCATAATGGCAACTGAAACTTCTTCTTCCATCTTCTTGTCTTCCTTCGGTGTTCTACTTGTTTCTCCAACTTCTTCTTCTCCATCTTCTTCTTCTTCTTCTTCCTCTGCTTTTCTCGACCTGCATCTTGCTCTGGCTTCTTCTCTGCTCCGCAAACGGGTGACCCTGCCCCCTTTGACATCACGGGGAAAGCCATAGGGAAGTCCCTGTGCATCAGAGGAGGGCAGGGTCACCGATTGGCCCTGCCCTCCGTTATTTAAGAAGTGTCAGAAGAATCAAAGCGTCACACGGCTGAAGACTCCCACTGAGGCAGATCATGCAGGCCGAGCGGAGAAGAAGCCGGAGCAAGATGCGGGATCAGAAGAGCGGAGGAAGAAGAAGATGAAGAAGAAGATGGAGAAGAAGAAGTTGGAGAAGAAGAAGAAGAAGAAGTTGGAGGAACAAGTAGAACACTGAAGGAAGACCAGAAGCAAGAAGATGGAAGAAGAAGAAATTAATAAAGGACCTGTCAAAAACTGCCTCTTGTGTTTTTTAACCTTTTTGTCACTTTTTTTTGTGAAATAGTAAGGGTACATTTTTACCCCATTACCATTTCACACAGGGGGAGGGGCGGGATCTGGGAGTCCCCTTGTTAAAAGGGGTTTCCAGATTCCGATAAGCCCCCCGCCTGCAGACCCCCATAACCACCAGGCAAGGGTTGTGGGGATGAGGCCCTTCTCCCCATCAACATGGGGACAAGGTGCTTTGAGGGGCTACCTCAAAGCACCCTCCCCATGTTGAGGGCATGTGGCCTGGTACGGTCCAGGAGGGGGGCGCTCTCTCGTCCTCCCTCTTTTCCTGCGGTCTACCAGGTTGCGTGCTTGGATAAGGGTCTTTTTTATCAATGAACTGTTATGTGTATTGTTGGACCCGACAATTCATTTTAGCCGCGAGTACTTTTAAATTAGTTTTTTTCCTTTAGAAATGTAATTTTGCTGTCAGGCTGTTCTAAACACGGGAAACATGCGACCCTTTACAGGCATACTATAGACACCCCCAGGTACGAAATTTAAAGGAATATTACACTTTTATTGTTTCACTTTAAGCATTATTAAAATCACAGATCCCGGGAAAAACTGACGTTTTTAAATCTTTTTTTTGCATTTATACATGTCCCCTGGGGCAGGACCCAGGTCCCCAAACACATGACAATACTATGCATATAAGCCTTTAAAATTAGCACTTTTGATTTCTCCTATCAAATTTTAAAGTGTGTTCCACGGCTTTCGAATTTGGCGCAAACAAAATTGTTCACTGTTCGGCGTACTGGCGAACAGACAATGTTTGAGTCGAACATGAGTTTGACTCGAACATAAAGCTCATCCCTACCCGTCATACAGTGCCACACCATGCAGAAACAACCATGTGGTTGTATACTGTAGAAAATCTGCAGCATTATAATCTATCTTACAGTTTCTAACAAACATAACAGACTTCAGAAGCCTGCCCTGCCCCCCCCCCCTCTCTCTCTGAAGAAACTGCTATCCAAAACAAGGCTATGAAGACAGAAGCAGATCTGTGAAGGAGGGATGGGGGTGAGGATGCGCAGGTCTAGGCATGTCTGTCTAAAAATTATATGAGAGTTATGGGCAGGGCTGGGCAAGACAGCGATGGTTAGAATGAACAGTAGGCATGTCTGTGTAGAAGCAATACAACTATTTTTATAATAAGCACTTTTATTCAAAAATAGTAGTAGAAAAAGTATATGGTACAGCAATTACAAAAGGACACGCTTATGGGCAGGATCAAGAGACCACTATCCGAATCATATGGGTATAAAATGTAGCTGACTGAATGTGGACTACAGTCAACCGAACACAAACATACGAGAAAAAACCACATGTAAATATGTATGACAACATAAAACATAGACACATCCGGACGCCAATGAAATTGGTGACAGTATATATGTGCCAATTGATCCAAAATCAGATCAGATAGAGTTGTCACCAGTTTCCCAGGGGGCTCGAGCCAATTGAATCGGAACAGGTATGGGGCTCAATGTCAAAGGTAATGATAGCAAACTAACTTACGTCCAGATGAAGCTACACTAATTGGTATAGTGAAACGCGCTTCGTCTTTTTCGCCCTGGAAGCCTCGCTACGGCGTGAATCCCCAGCTGGGCTGTCAGCATGGACATGGTATCTAACTACTACGGTCCGTAGATCTGGGCAATAAATGGACGAACAGTAATGGCCGACGCATACAGTGCTGCGCTGCAAACACCAACACGGTGAACAACTACGACCTGTGGGTCCTGGCAATGAATGGATGAGCGGTAACGAACGGTAACGGACGGTAACTAACAGTCACGACAATAGCAACTTCACATGGTATATACTTATACAGACGGGATACAACTTCCACGGTACGTCTCTTTCAATTATAATGCAGACGAACAGCCGGATCCCGTGAGTATACCGTTGACTATACTTTACCACTGAAGTGTTACCATGAATCATTCCATTCACGGGACTATACAATTGATGAAAGAATGCTGAGCAACTTTATCCACCTTGTGTTATCTGTTGATAAACAAGTCCCACCAAAGACGGGAAATATATATACACTCTTTGGATTTTCAGGACATTAGTTTACAATTTCTCCATGCATCACGCAAAGCCATATGCATCCTTCTACAGCATTGATCAAGTGATTATTCACAATTCGTTTGCTATCATTACCTTTGACATTGAGCCCCATACCTGTTCCCATTCAATTGGCTCGAGCCCCCGGGGAAACTGGTGACAACTCTATCTGATCTGATTTTGGATCAATTAGCAATTATATACGCGCCAATTTAGACTGTCACCAATTTCATCAGCGTCCGGACGTGTCTATGTTTTATGTTGTCATACATGTTTACATACGGTTGACTGTAGACCACATTCAGTCAGCTACATTTTATACCCATATGATTAGGATAGTGATCTTTTGATCCTGCCCATAAGCGTGTCCTTTTGTAATTGCTGTACCGTATACTTTTTCTACTACTATTTTTGAATAAAAGTGATTATTATAAACATAGTTGTATTGCTTATCAGAGAGCCTCACTTTCAGGTCACTTTCCTTTAGTGACCTAATGTTTTGTTGTATGGTTGCGTAGAGGTTAGATAGCATACACAGTTTAATTATCAGGTACTACATACACGCGAACAAATTAGGCATAATTATTTTTTAGCTTATATGTCTGTGTAGAAGAGAAGGACAACGTTTTCAGGAAGTTAGAGGCAACATGCAGAATGCATAAATAAGGAAATAAGGTTGTCCCTGAAGAACAGGAAGAAGCTGATTGTCTAGCTTTGATTAGACTTTCTAAGCTTGGCAATCAGCTATACATAAAATAAATAATGTCAAAGATAAAGATATTTTACATATAATTAATAGAAAAATGTCATTTTTGACTGAACTTCCACTTTAATATATTCTTAAATGTGTAGCACCACCAAAGACGGGAAATATATATACACTCTTTGGATTTTCAGGACATTAGTTTACAATTTCTCCATGCATCACGCAAAGCCATATGCATCCTTCTACAGCATTGATCAAGTGATTATTCACAATTCGTTTGCTATCATTACCTTTGACATTGAGCCCCATACCTGTTCCCATTCAATTGGACACTGAAGATAAATGCAGCAAATATTTTTTTTTAATTTTCTATTTCCCGTTTCATAGACAGCTGCAGTAAGGAAGGAGGCTAGATTGTGCCTGATTGGATTCTACTGCAACTAAAGAGGACCTTCACGTAGCAACTGGGGCAAAGGTGGCTTCTGATTGACTAGTAGGGGTTAAGCCCTGCCCATGCCCTGACAGAAGGGAACAGAGACTGATGTGAGGACAAAAGATAGTTGGTGGTAGGGATGGGTCCGAATGGACCCCTGTTCGGTTTGCATCAGAACTTTTGAACACTGCGAAAGTTCGGACCCGAATATCGAACCCCATTAAAGTTAATGGGACCCGAACGTCAAAAATCAAAAGTGCCCATTTTGAAGGCTTATATGCAAGTAATTGGGATTGCAATGGTTATAGGGGTCCAGGTCCTACCCTGGGGGACATGTATTAATAATAAAAAAAAAAGTTTGTGAAAAATTTATTTTTTAACCACTTGACATCCACACTATGGCTGAATGACGGCCACAGCGCGGCCTCATATGATGGCCTCCCCTGTGCATGCTCCCTGCACCCGCCCTAAAGAGCGTGCACGGAGCGCGCTGTGATCACTGAGTCAATGAGACTCGGTTGATCACTGATACGAGTAAGGAGCCGGTCCCCGGCCCCTTACCATGTGATCAGCTGTCAGCCAATGACATGACATGATCAAAACAAAAGCTCAGTGATCGTTTTTTTTAACCGCACGATCGTTTTTTTTTAACCGCACGCTGACAGCGGAGGAGAAAAAAAAAGCTGATCACCGGCTCATCTTAAAAGGGACATCAGTCCCAAAAAGGAAGAGGCAATTATACCTCATTTATGCCATCTAACAGTGCCCACAAGTGCCACCAATCAATGCCCACAATTGCCATCTATCAGTGCCACCTAGAAGTGCTGCCTATCAGTGTAACCGATCAGTGCCCATCACTGCCACCCATCAGTGCCCATCTCTGCCACCCATCAGTGCCCATCACTACCACCTCATCAGCGTACATTAATGACGGACAAAAATTACCCATTTTTTTAATTTTATAACAAAATAAAAAAAAAATCGCACAGGTGATCAAATACCACCAAAAGAAAGCTCTATTTGAGGGAAAAAAATTATAAAAATTTCATTTGGGTACAGTGTTGTATGACCGCACAATTGTCATTCAAAATGCATCAGCGCTGAAAGCTGAAAATTGGTCTGGATAAGAGGAGGGTTTAAGCGCCCAGTAAGCAAGTGGTTAAATGAGCAGTGATCTTTTTTATTTATTTTTTAAGTGAAAGCATAAAAATGAAAAATTCCTTCCAATATAGTGCCTGGGGTATCCCCTTAGTCTACCTGTAAAGTGGCAGATATGTACCATGTCTAGAATCTGCTGCAGCAATAATTACATTTATAAAGCCCAAAAAACTGAAATTTTCCCTGTAAGCTGCCTTTATTTTGCTCAGCAACAGCTGACATTGGCATCAGGGGCTGTATAGCTGGTAATCCAGGAATGATTCATTTTTATAAAAGTCAAATGGTCCACGGAGTCTGTGGACAGACGCGTTCTATGATCAGTAATGAAACCTCCTGCAGCACTGAATGCCCGTTCTGAAAGCACGCTGGATAGCATGGGCAAACTCACTAAACAAAGGAAATGAGGCCCTGCCTGAGGACTGACCACCATGTCCACCTTTGCCTGTGGACACATTTTTTGTTGGCCCCCTTACAGTGCCAGGGAAACGTCTGCCTCTCCTTGTTGTCCACCCAGACATTATTGGAAGGGGGCGGTGCTTATAAGCAAATGTAAAGAAGAAGTTGAAATCTGTCTGTTGATGCGCTTTAATCAATGTAAAGAGGTGTTTGGTGCACTTTAATTTGAGTACTCACACTACACAGACACACTCCATGGAGACACTATAATATACTGCAACATAATGCGGCAAACGTACAGTGACACACAGAACTATATGGCGTTAAACTGGCAATAACGTACACAAAACTATATGGTTTTAAACTGGCAGTAACTCACGCAAAACTATATGGGGTTAAATTGGCAGTAATGCTCACAGAACTATATGGCGTTAAACTGGCAGTAACACACACAAAACTATATGGCATTAAACTGGCAGTAACGCACACAGAACTAGACTGCACAACGGAAAATTTAACTTAGTTTCAGTAGGTTGTCATTCGTAAAAATACATAATTTCATTCTGTTATATTTGTTATGTTACATTAACATGTTTTCAGATAATTCGTTATTTCTGTGTCGATATTCCTTATACTGAATCTCGAATCATGTCGAATGCATTCGTTATATGCGCTATAATTTCGTTTGTATTCGTTGAAATTCGATATTTATGTATGAATATATATTTGTGATAATGATTTGTAGTTTGTAAAGTCGTTTGTTTATTGAATCTTTTAACACACACAATGACAATATCTCTTCTCCTCTGCTCAAATACAATGCAACACTCTTCTCAATCAGTTCTCAGGAATGCACTTTGCCAGTAATTCAACCTCCAGCACAAAATTAATCAGCTGATTGGACTGTAAGATTTACTTTGAGTTGACCTTTTGTTTCATTAGATCTTTAACAAATTACCGAATCATGTCGAATTAATTCGTTATATCCGCTATAATTTCTTTCGTATTAGTTGAAATTTGTTATTTTTTTTATTCGGACAATCGGACGAATTTTGATTAATTATGAAACGAATTGCACAAGCCTACACAGAACTAACATGTCGTTAAACTGGCGGTAACGCATGCAAAACTATATGGCGTTAAACTGGCAGTAACGCAATCAAATAGACGGTGTTTAACCGTCACAACACTGACACTGTCTGAACTGTCCCTTCTCTAGCTATACACTCTCTCCATTTCCAGCACATCCTTCCTAAGGACTGGTGCCCACTCTTGTAGAGTGGGAGAATTATCACTTTATCTCTTGAGTTAATCCCCTTTTTAATGCATGCCAATATTCTGTTTGCTTTGTTAGCAGCAGCTTGGCATTGCATGCCACTGCTGAGCCTATCATCTACTAGGACCTTTACCATCCTAGATTCCCCCAGAGGTTCTCCCCCAAGTGAGTAGATTGCATTCATATTTTTGCCACCCAAATGCATTATTTTACATTTTTACACATTAAACCTAATTTGCCATGTAGTTACCCACCCATTAATTTGTTCAGATCTTCTTGCAAGGTTTCCACATCCTGCAGAGAAGTTATTGCCCTGCTTAGCTTAGTATCGTCCGCAAAATCAGAGATTGAAGTGTTTACCCCATCCTCCAGGTCGTTTATGAACAAATTAAATAGGATTGATCTATGCACAGACCCCTTGGGAAATTATATAATTTATAACAGATACACCCATAATATTATATCTAGTATAGATTAATCTCCTTCCTCCATCTCCTTTATTAGCTCATTATAATTTAAAATAATTGATTGATTACCAATTGTTAATAATTTAATAATAATTTTATTAATATATTATTTGATAGATTTCTTCAAACATCATAAAATTATCATAGAGATGTAGAGATGAGCCGAGCAACCCCCCCCCCCCCCCTTTTCAGTTCGCATCAGAAAATAAAATTGTGCGCACACCAAAAGTCTATGGGACACGAACATGAAAAATCAAAAGTGCTCATTTTAAAGGCTTATATGCATGTTATTGCCATAAAAAAAGTGTTTAGGGACCTGGGTCCTGCCCCAGGGGACATGTATCAATGCAAAAAAAGTTTTAAAAATGGTTGTTTTTTCAGGAGCAGTGCTTTTAATAATGCTTAACCGGTTCCCGACTGGCTCCTGTATATTTACGTCGACAGAATGGCATGGCTGGGCAAAGTAACGTACCCGTACGTTACTTTGACGTTCCCGCTGTGCGCGTGCACGCCTGCCGAGAACTCCGTGACCATGGTTGTGGGTCCTGCAGACTCGATTGCCGCGGGGATATCCGTGATCGTGTCATGGAGCTCAAGAACGGGGAGATGCTGATGTAAACAGCATCTCCCCATTCTGACTAGTGACAGCACACTGATCGTCTGCTCCCTGTCATTGGGAGCAGCGATCAGTGTGGTGTCATACACAGCCACGCCCCCATACAGTTAGAAACACGCCCCTAGGAACACTTAACCCCTACACTGCCACCTAGTGATTAACCCCATTCACTGCCAGTGACATTTTTACAGTAATCAATGCAATTTTATAGCTTTGATCGTTAATGTCAATGGTCCCAAAAATGTGTCAAAATTGTCCGATGTGTCTGCCAAAATGTCGCAGTCACGATAAAAATCGATGATCGCCGCCATTACTAGTAAAAAAAAAAGGGGAAAAAAGGACGCCAATTTTGTTTGGAAGCCACATCGTACGACCGCGCAATTGTCAGTTAAAGCGACACAGTGTCGAATTGAAAAAAAACGCTCTGGTCAGGAGGGGGTAAATCCTTCCGGGGCTGAAGTGGTTAAAGGGAAACAATAAAAGAGAAATATTCCTTTAGATATCATGCCTGGGGGGTGGCCTTAGTCTGCCTGTAAATTAGCGCATCTTTTCCATGTTTAGAACAGTACCGCAGCAAAATTACATTTCTAAAAGAAAGACAGTTCATTTAAAACTGCTTGAGGCTGTAATGTATTGTCAGGTCCCGACAATGTACATACAAATTCAAGTTGGGAAAAATACTGCGCTGTCCTTAAAATTGTCGTGAAAAAATATATAAAAAATATATAAAAATGGTGCTGCTGCAAATCATAAATGTGAGATACCCACATAAAAACTACAAAATAAAACCAAATGAACAGTGGAAAAATTATATATAGTACATACAAAATCATTGAAAAAATATTGCGTGGGGGTACCCCCAAAATTCATATCGGGGCCTTCAGCTCTGGTATGGATTTTAAGGGGAACCCTGAGCCAAAATAAAAAAAATGGCATGGGGTCCTCCCAAAATCCATACCACACCCTTATCCGAGCATGCAACCTGACACCGTACCAGCCTACATGCCTTCAAACAGCCTTGCATAGTGTGGGACGTGGACTCCCTGAGCCATGATTGGCCAAAGCATGCAGGTCAGGTCATGCTTTGGCCAATCAGCAGCCGTCAATGTACTGCGATCTCGGGGCATTCCGCGGGTGCCCGAATTTCCCACGAACACCCCATAATGTTTTAAATTCGGCGAACATCGGACTCATCCCTATTAATCAGCAAGCTTTTTACTCATATTTACATTCACTTCAGTCTACAACCTCTTTAAATCTATTTGATTGACGGGCTGGCCAGCCCATCATATCTCTCTGTTTTTATTTCCTCTGTATTTAAGACTGCCAGGTTTGCCAGCCAATCATGATGAAGAAGCTGTAGCTTTGAAATGCATTACCATTCCTTGCCACTGTGAATAATCACATTTCCTTTTCCTGTAACATCATGACCAATTGCTGTATGTTTGTTGCTTCCTGGTTCCCAGCCTCCTCTGGATCCCTGTAAGATCACACCAGTGCCCCAGGCTGAATAGGGAAAACAGGACGCCAAATAGGACGTTTATGAGACTCCAGGACTGGCAATTTTCACCACATACTGAACTCATCTACGTTAACCTGTGAGTTACTACTTGTTTTTATTAAATATATGATTTATATTGCACTGAGTCTGGCGCCCCTCTGTTCCCTAGAAAGAGGGAGAGACCTGAGCTTAAAGGAAGAGAATCACCTGACACATCGCTCAATTAAAGACAATTAAAGTCGTCTTATATCAAGTTATTCTGTTCAAGAGAGGTGTCCACCGACCGTTACTGGAAGCATTGCTTTGAATGCAAGAAGGGTAGAGGAATGGCACAAGTCTAGTTGGCTAGCTAACGTCTTCAACTGCTTCTACTAAGGTTCCTGTTGATTTGGTAGGCCCCTCATTTATGGTGTCTGTGCAAGTTGTAGGAATCTACACAAGAACTCTCTTCAATTCAGTTGCCCAAGTGACTTTGCTAGTTCAAGATTACTGCAACGAATACGTGAAGTACATGTTGCTATGACAGCTCAAGGACTTATAGTGGCCATAAATACAATGTTTTTTTTACAGTCTGATTTTTGATCGATCTACTGTTCAATTGGAAATACTGTATGTATCAGAAGATCGAAAAGATGGTTCAATGTACCATACACTAAATGATCATACTGAATTACCTACTTTCCTATGATGAGATTTTCTGTACAGGCTGATAATAAAAATTTTGATTAAATTGATCAGTTTTGCTATCTATGACACAGTATGTATGTTTTCGATAATTCATAAATCCAATCATATTATTAGATTCTCTGAAAAATCGTTCAGTCAGGTTGTTATGTGTATGGCCACCATTAGAGATGCATGGCAGTGAAGCAGAGAAGTACCCCTGTGCTGGTTAACTGCAGATCAAGCTGTTGTCTAACCCCATCATCATCATGGGGTAATCAGGGATCTTTGACACACTGTCTATTGTGTGTTCTAATCCCCCAGGGTCCACTTAAAGTCCTTTGATTCTGGGAATGAGCCCAGATCTGGTGAAATGTCTAATAACTCCTGTCACCCCCAGAAGTGACTCTTCAGCAGAAAGTGTGCACCTTCATGTTGTAGCCAATGTACTAGCATCTGTTTCAAGAGAAGACCTGGAGAGAGATAGCATCACAGTTGGAACTGGTACTCGGCAGACCTGAAAAAATATGGAGACACAGGGACCAGTTGAAGTGTCCTCCTTGCAGTTATCAGAAGTCACATAAAACTTTTCATTGGCAAAATATTGGAACTCAGAATATAGCAAAGGGTTAATCGAGAAGATTCAATCAAGAAGTTTTCATCTCTAGCTACTGTACCAGTGAGTTAAACCCCCTGCCCTCTACCTGACACACCATGGTAGTAAGTTTCCACTGTCATTATCTTGTGTGCAAAGATTCCAAAAAATGTATCTAATGTCACTTAGGAAGTGTAAAACGTTTACTTGATCTTCTGTGATGTTATGTAATGTTCAATTAAATTTGTGTGTTGACAAATTTTCTGTTGCCCTTTGGAGGACCAAAGATTTGTTTGTTGAGGGGAAAATGTAATACTGGCTGGGGCTCTATATCTTCAGTGCTGCTGGTGAGATGTAAATGCAGCAAAGCCATTTTCCCACTTTTTCCTCTTCCCCTTGGTGAACAGCTGGAAGGAGAGAGGAAACTGTATTGTACTTGATTGGCTACATGGGCACACAGGTGCGAATGACTGTGAACATTGGCGCACAATTGTGCATGCCTGTGCACCATGTGTGACAGATATTGGTGTCCAGTGGCCTATTTAAAGTCAGCAGTCTGTTCCTGTATTTCTGCTTATGCAAGTATTGGATTCCATGTTACCAACCCGGCTTGCCTTTGACCTGTCTTGTCTCTAATCCCTGGCTCTGATCCCTGGTTTGTTCTACTGCCTGATTGCCCATGTATGACCTTGGCCTGCTCTCCTGATTCCACTGCTGCCTGATTTCCTGTGTATGACCCCGCCTTGTTCCTGATTCTGCATGACTATTGGCCTGGCTCCTGACACTGCTCCTAGCTCTCCCTACTGACAAGTATTGCCTGGTACTTCTGAGGGACTGCATCTTGCTCATTCGGCCATCATCCCGTGAACATCTCCTCAGCACTGCAGCCTAACGCAGCTGAAAACCCATGCTTCTTTGGGCGTAGCATCTCCTGTTATCACCTTCGGGGGTGCTCTGCACTTTTTTTTCTCTTGCACTTGGTCTAAAGAGCAGAGAAGCAGCTTCAGCCAGCATGGAGAGAACAGGCTTCTACAATGTGAAAAACAGAGGGTTAACAGCAGGGCACCAGAGAACAAGATCATTTTTTTAATCCTTTCATGCTACATTGTAACACCAGCAAGGCGTTTTGTAGAGATCCACAGTCTTCATGCATTCCTTTCTGTCAGCAGAAGTCAAGTTTCTTACAAAGACTTTCTAACAGGGAGAAAAGAATGCAGGATGTCTGTGTGTTCTATCCATCCATCCCTCCCTCCATCCTTCTATCCCTCCCTCTGCTTGCATTATCTTCATATAAACAATGGTTTTGTCACACTATAAGATGAGCGGATTATTCTTCATCTGTTTCCTACACTGGTCAAAGGAGGCTGGGATCTTGCACACAGCCTGCACAAGCCCATTCAGTGTAAGTGCAGCAGAATATCCTCCATCCAGGAGTCCAGGCAGCCCAAGTGCAGGGAAATTTGGAAGAGAGAGATGATTTGTGCTTTGGGGGTGATTTTTAGGGGTTGTCAGGAGGGGTTGTGGGAGGAAGGTGGTATGGAGGAAGAGGATTTGAGCTAAAGGGGGATTTGTGATGGGGGATTTGTGCTAGTGGGGGTGATTTGGGGGGATTGTGCTGGGGGAGAGGATTTGTGCTAGGAGGGGGTTGGAGGGGATCTGTGCTAGTAGGGGGAATTTTGGAAGGGGGAGAGTATTTTTGCTCACAGTCAACATTTAATGGATAGAGAATTTGTGCTAGGAGGCGTGATTTCGGGGGGGGGGGGGGATTTGTGCTAGAAGGAGGAATTTGGGGAGGGGGAGAATTTTTGCTTAGGGGTGTAAGCATGCAAATTAGTGCTTGATTTTGATTTGATTTTGAAAAATTGATGCTCCCACACAAAAGGGGCGGGGGGACGCAGTTTGACCTATTCGCCCTGGGAGCTAGAGGACCTTGTCTCGGCACTGACTGTACTGTCACAGAGTAGGGAGGAGACCAATAAGTGTTACTGAACTGCAGGACAGAAAAATCAGGTCTCCCAACCTGCAAAACAGGACTATGTGATATGACAGAGCTGTGTTCAATCGAATAAGGACCAGCCGCTGTCATTATACTGCGACAGGTTGGCTCTCCTGGGCGAATCACGGTAGATGTACATCGGCCGCTTTAAGAGCGATAGGGGCGCACACCTGCCGCCGGAGCTAATGCACATGGCCGGAGGAGGCGATGTCTACCGGCCACCGTGATTGCTCCACAGAGTGCCAGAATGCGGATCTGTCAATGTAAACAGACAGATCCCCGTTCTGACAGGGGAGGAGAGAAAGATCTGCTGTTCCTAGTGATAAGGAACAGCAATCTCTCTCCTTCTCCAGTCAGTGCTATACCCTCACAATTAGAAGTACCTTCCAGGGAACACATTTACCCCTAGTGTTAACCCCTTCCCTGCCAGTGACATTTATTTATAGCACTGATCGCTGTATAAATGTCATTGGTCCCAAAAATGTGTCAAAAGTGTCCGATCTGTCCACTGCAATGTCACAGTCCTGCTAAAAATCGCAGATCGCCATTACTAGTAAAAAAATTGATAATTAAAAATGCCATAACACTATTTTGTAGACGCTATAAACTTTTGTGCAAACCAATCAATATACGCTTATTGCGATTTTGTTTACCAAGAATATTATAATAATTTTTTGGGGGATATTTATTATAGCAAAAAGTAAACATTATTAACTTAAGTTTTTTTGTCATTCTTATTTTGTTTATAGCGCAAAAAAATAAAACGTAGAGGTGATCAAATACCACCAAAAGAAAGCTCTATTTGTGGAAAAAAGGACATCAGTTTTGTTTGGATACAACGTCGCACGACCGTACAATAGTCAGTTAGAGCGACTCAGTGCCGTATCACAAAAAATGGCTTGGTCATTAAGGGGGCAAATCCTTACGATCCTTAAGTGGTTAAAGAGCATGGAAAATTGGGTGGACAGAAATACAAATCCTTTTGAAGGTAAAACTGCTAATGTGTATTCTCTCTGTAAATTTAGTTGTTTAGATTTTGGAGTTTATAAAAATACTGCTTCTTGTGTTTGGATGTTTGCACAGGTCTAAAACTGCCAGAAAAACACTGTAGCTACTAAGATTCCCCTGTGGCTCACTTTTTTCTGAAACATGACTACTGATGCAGACTCCAAATTATCTGCCAATAACATGATAAGTCTGGTCACCTTGGCACAAGGCCTATTTTGGTTAAAGTTTATGTCTCGCCAAAATTAAAGACAAAAAGCAGTATATGTTCTTCCATACAAGCATATTATATTATGTGTTATATCTTTCAAACACTGCATAAGTACAGAAAAATACCCATTGATCATCCAGATATTAAGCGTGCCTCCAAATTCCTGTTTGGACTGCCAGCATATTGCCTTTGTTGCACTGAAATCCCAACCGGCGATAGAAGCCACCTACTGAATTGCAGATTTCTACCTGTCCCTACAACCCTTTCTATAATACATGCTATTTAGCCTTTTGCGGCGCTCCTGTAGTCAGCAGAGCAGTGTGTGATTGCTTTAGACTCTGGGTTCTGCAGGCTGCAGGTTTGACAGCTTCCTCCTATTTTCTGGAGGCTTCCAAAATATAGTGGGTAAGAGAGTCAAACAGGCAGCCTGAATATTTACAGGTGTACCCAGATGGTGGTTAGAGAGTGCATAAATAGTTTGGAACCACAGAGAAAGTGGTACTTTTCCCAAAAGGAGAGGTTTTCAGGCAGAAGACCTGCCAGCCTTTCCAGGACATCCTGCAGAAGCATCCAGCTGCCTTAGCTAGGGGTCTATCCTGCTACAAGTCCTTTGGGAATTAAAGTGGGGTGCCACTAGGGATGTGATCTGGGAGATTTACAGTTTGCCTGCCTGAGTCAGGAGGAGACAGCTAAGCTTTGGGGACGCTGGGAGTACAGAACTAAGGTAGAAGGTCTGAGTGACTGTTTCTGTTGTTAACCCCTGTATTAATGAAACTAAGGCTTGCCTGGCGGCCTGGGACATTGCTGAAGGTGTCCCAGTGCTATCCACTTTATGTCCTACTACTTAAGGTACTGTGTTGAGAAGATGTTACAAAGGGAAGAGTGTCCTCCATTTTCATGTTAGAGTTTTGCAGTATCACAGCTCCCTAGCCCTAAGTTGATCTGCAAATAAAATGTTTAAAAAGGTAACCCCTAGACCAGGGGTCTCAAACTCAAATTACCTGAGGGCCACAGGACAAATTTTCACATCCAAACTGTCCTTTCCCCAGCATTGGACGCACTATTAACCCCCAGCACTGGTGTCAGCGGACGCAATATTAACCCCCAGCACTGGTGTCTGCGGATGCAATATTAACCCCCAGCACTGGTGTCAGCGGATACAATATTAACCCCCAGTATTGGTGTCAGCGGACGCACTATTAACCCCCAGCACTGGTGTCAGTGGATGCGCTATTAACCCCCAGCACTGGTGTCAGCGGATGCACTATTAACCCCCAGCACTGGTGTCAGCGGACGCACTATTAACCCCCAGCATTGGTGTCAGCGGACGCTCTATTAACCCCCAGCATTGGTGTCAGCGGATGCACTATTAACCCCCAGCACTGGTGTCAGCGGATGCAATATTAAACCCCAGCATTACCCCTTACACTCCACAAATACCCCCTCATACTCCACTTCACAAATATCCCCCCACGCACTCCACAAATACCCCCTCTTCACAAATTTTAACCTCAGTCACGCAACTAAGGACTTTGCTCAGCCTCTGTGTGATGGCTCACTTACCTCTCCTCCTGGCAGTCAGCTGGTGGCCTGATCTTCTGCCTCCCAAGTCCTCTCCTCCTGTCAGGTCCTGGCTTCATCACAGACCTAGTGGCAGGGCACCCTGAGAACACCCCAATCTTACGCTCTGAGGTGGCAGTAGGACCCTGGATCCGTGGGCTGAAGACATTTTTCAGTCAGATTATGCCTTGCGCTGCCGAGGAGTGTTCATGTAGGTGAGGGGCAGAATTTAACATGCAGGGCGTGGATGTTTTCAATGATGGCCAGTGCTGCAAAGATGGGGGCAGAAGTTTTAACGATACCCAAACAAATCTGCTAAACAAATCTTTATCTGCTATTCTTCCTGGAGGGCCTATTTAGTTAGCTAAACGTTTAAAATTCTGCCCTCATCTTTGCAGCAGTGACCATCCTTGAAAACATCTGCCCACTTCATGTTAGATCAGCACTGACCATCAATGAAAACATCCACCCCCTTCATGTTAAATTCTGCCCCTCACCTACATGAACTTGCCTCAGCACAATCTGACTGAAAAATTTCTTCAGCCAGCTATTGTGCGCAAGCGCCGTCTCACTGACACAACAACTGGTCGTAAAATCCGCTGTTGTAGTATTATGTACAGCGCATGCATCCAGTTTGTCCAGGTGTTCTGTCGAGAAATGCCCCCTATCGAATAATGCCGGGTTGAAGGGCGCATGCGCAACACATGCACTGTACTTAACATCACAACAGCTGATTTTACCATCAGCTGTTGTGACGGCGAGACGGAATAGCCGACAGAATAATTTTTTCTGTCAGATTGTGCCCTGCGCTCCCCTGGCAAGTTCATGTCCATGATGGGGAGATTTCTACATGTTGTGGGTGGATTTATGGGCACTTGGGGGTGGAACTAAATGTCCAGTGCGGCAAAACAAAACTTTGTGATATTCTGCCCCAAAGTGCCCATAAATATGCCCTCAAGAAAAACACCCATCAGAAAGTTTTATTTTTTTGCAGCGCTGGACATGTAATTCCACCTCCAAGTGCCCATAAATCCGCCCACAACGTGTAGAGATCCGCCCATCATGAACATAAACTTGCCACGGTAGCGCGGGGCACAATCTGACAGAAAAAAAAATTCTGTCTGCTATTGTGCGCCCCGCGCCATCTTCCCGACACAACAACTGATGGTAAAATCAGCTGTTGTGATGTTATCTACGGCGCATGCGTTGCACATGTGCCCTTCAGCCCGGGCACTATTCGATGGGGGAATTTCTAGACAGAACAGGTTGGTGGGGCGATGGGTGGATCCTCCCTCCACTCTGCTCTCCTGTGTTGTGCTCTGGGCTGCAGCAGCACGCGGGGGAGAAAAGACAGAGAGCGAAAAACTCCTAGCCGCTGTCACCCGCCTAGGATCGGCCCTGCCTGCAGGTCATTTGTGTCCAGGGGCCGGTACTTTGAGACCCCTGCCCTAGACTGTTTCTGAGAAGTGAAAGTTGCTGTTGCCCTGGCTGCCGTGGCAATAGCAGACCCTGGGACATAAATTAGTGACTTTTGCAGGGCGAGCACACTAGCAAAACAGTGCTGCTAGCTTGATGCTTTGGAACCTGCCCACACAGTTCTTCTGGGACCTCTCAGCAACTATACTTGCCAAAATTGGTTGTGATGTCACAGGGAGTAATAAATGTAATTTCTGACTATAGAAACACAATACAAGAAAATAAATATTGCTGGGACATTAGGGGAAGTTGTGCTTACTGTCTAGACATGCACTTTAAAGCGGAGGACCACCCTTAAAAAAAAAAAAATAGCATTGATATTCTTTAAAAAAATAAAAATAAAACATTTGAAAAAAATAGTTTTTAACTTACCAGAAACTCCTGTTGCTAGGCAGTCTTCCTAATCTGCCTCTTCCTATTCCGCGGCACTTCCCCCTCTTCGGCGAGCAGCCCCGTTGCCTTCTGAGACATGTGTGTGTCCCAGAACACAATGGGGCCATTCACAAAGTGACGCGCGACTCGCACATGCGCAGTAGGAAATGGGCAGTGAAGCCGCAAGGCTCCACTGCCTGTTTCCCTTCGTTAAGATGGTGGCGTAGGCAGCCGATCCGATGGACGGATCGGCCTCGGGGCGGCCGACATCACGGGCTCGCTGGACAGGTAAGTGTCCTTATTAATAGTCAGCAGCTACAGTGTTTTTAGCTGCTGACTTTTAAAAAAAAACACATCACTGCCGGAATGCCCCTTTAAGCTTACTGTACTTGCAATGGTTATAGAAAGGATCTTGTTTAAAGTACCCATAGTCAATGACTAGTCATTTTAGGAAAAACTTATGATAATTCAGCTGTGGTTGCATGACCCTGACTGTGTATGCATATATTTGACAGATATCTACTTGGATATTAAATGTCTGTCAACACATATGTGATTCATGTACTGCTGGAGCAGGTGGCAAGTGTGGTTAGGCGGCCTGCCAGCTTAAGGGGTGAAGTCAAATTTATTAATTACTTATTTTTATATTACTTCCTTTCAAAACATGTAATTTAATAAAACATGCTTACAATTGCCATATAATTTTATGTTGCTTTTCTTTTTCCTCTTTGTCGCTCTTTTTTAAAGTAAAGATGAAAATCATGGTCTTAACATAAATTTTCCTATAATCTGTAACTGTAGGGGATGGAGTATTTGAATGAGGTTTTACCTTAACAGTTTTGACAGGGTCGCATAAATAAATTTGTAATTACACTAAAGCAAATAAATATAAAGTATTCCCATCCGTTGCTGAAATATTACTTTGCTGATATTAAATATTCATGCTTCCATGGCTTTGTAATAAAAAATAAATGTAATGTTTGTCTCGCAAAGGTTGGTGTTTGGCCACTTTCAATGCTTTAAGTAGATCATCATCAAGATCGAACTGGCCAATACACATTATTTTTGCCCAAAAGAGGATAGATTTTTTTTTATTTCATTGTTTTCCCATGGCTAGTCTGAAATATCACTTACACATGCTACATTACATTGTGCTGAACATTTTTACATGTACATCATTGTTCAAGTTATAACAAAGATACATACTTTGTTTTAGAAAATGTACACGATCTGCCAAATAAATATTGCATGCCTGACATTGTTCTGCTAAAAGGAATCAAATTTTAGGTCAAGCATTTTCCACCGGCTTCCATAAAATATTTGTTAGCTAGCTACATTCTGCTTCCTGATCACATGAGCTACTAATTTAAACCTTATTTGTGTCTGTTTGAAAAAATTATATATTTTTTTTTGTTTTTGTTTATTTACTGATGATGAAATAATCTTGAATTTTTTTATTAGTTTAACCAAAAAAATGACACTTGGTCCTCTCTTAAAATAGTATATTTTTTAAGATAATAACCTGTATTGGAATTGACTCGTTTTAAAGTTAAACTCCAGGCAGATATATCATTTATTAGTGAATACAGAGCTGCAATAATATGTACCTTTTATATTTTCTTCTTTGGCAACTAATGCAATCCAATTTATAGCAGCACTCAGACCAGGAGAGAGGGGATCTAGTCTGAAAGCCAATTAGGTCTGCTGCATACAAATGTGCTAATAAGGAACATGCTGAGAGGAGGAGAGATCAGAGTAATTACCTCATCTGTCCTCTGCTATCCAGTCAACAGACTGGGGGTGGAAAGAGGACACCACTGCAGTACTACAGGTAAAATCAAACAAGTTTGGAACCCCAGAATTATTCTCTGGAGACTGGAAACGAAGAAAGGGACTAAAAATTAAAAAAATCATAAATTACAATTATGATGCAGTCCGTTGCAAGCATGTTCTGTTTTGGAAGCCAATAAAGTGTTTCTCTCTGGGAGAATCGGGTTTTGCTGCGGGAAGACAATACTTTTAATAACCATATACCATCTACGAAAGAACGATTATATTAGATCACTACACTATCTGTAACCAACTTGTTACTTGCCGATCCTGCTGTTATTTCTCATTTTCCTTTGACCAACCAAGCTGTATAGCAAAAGTGGAAGAGGAGCTTACTATGGGTAAGTTCACCTTTACAGAAAACTCTGTAAGGTTAACTTACACAGGTCCCCCTCCTCGCCCCCCGTCCTGTTGACCTGGACCGCCGCAATCTCTGGTTCTAAGCCCCGGTATATCCACGCCAGGTATCCGGGGCTTAGAAATCCTCTGCGCTGAATGTCCAAAACGTCCCTTGTCAGGGGGACGTTTTGAAGCATTCTAATTGGTCAGCGCCATCACATGGGCAGAGCCAACCAATCAGCAGCCGCATAGCCCACCCTGTCAGCTATGTAGAAGACGCGAGGATGGAGAGAGGATTTCTAAGCCCCGGGCTCCTGACGCTAATATACCAGGGCTTAGAACCAGAGATTGCGGCGGGCCAAGTCAGTGGGTCCGGGGTGGGGGGGGCAAGGAGGGGGACCTGTGTAACTTCACAATACAGTGTTTTATGTAAAGGTGAACTTACACTTTAAAGAAAAAAAAACTTTATTTAACTGCTAAAAAAAGTGTTAGCTGGAGTTAGGCTTTAATTTATTAGTCACTTATGTAATATCCATCTAAATTTACTACAGTCCCCTGAAAAAGTATTTATACCCCTTGAAATTTTCCACATTATGTCAACCAATGTTACAACCAAAAACGTAAATGTCCTTTATTGGGATTTTTCCCTTTTAATATATTTTATTGAGTTCATAAAAAAGGAACACAGATAAATGACAATATATCGGTTAACCTGGCCACGCAGATAAGAAAGTCAAGGACATGAGGGAAACCAACATCAAAAACATTTAATAGCAACATACCAAAAACCCATCTGGTATAGGAGCGGAACCTTGTTTCAGGGATTTAATGATGTCCATGACCTCGAGATCGGTGACAGGTTTTTCTAGTAGGGCACTATGTTTTGCTGACAATTTTGGGAGAGGTACACTGTTGAGGAAGTCTTCTAGTTGTAGATGGGAACAAGAGTTATTTTCCTTAAAAAAAGGGATGCATAGAACTCATGGAAGCATTCCATTATTCGCTGTGGATTTTGCGCTAGAGTCCCAGATTGTGTGCCTATTTTTGGAAAGGCCAGAGAGCAGGGTTTGGACGATAGTTTAGACTCTAGTTCGGAGCCTATCTTATCCTTTTGAGAGTAGAACCTCGCCCCCCCCCCCCCCCACCAATCTGAGTTTTTTTTTGCCTCTGTAGTTAAGGCCAGATTCAGGGACAGATGGCCCGCATCTAGCTGATCTAGGGTTGAGTTTGTGTTGCTTGCTTACTATAAGAAATTCCTTAGTAATAGTAAGCTTGTCAATTGTGGCTCGTCATTCTCGCTTTAATCTCGCTTTGATCTTACCTCTTATTACTGCTTTGTGGGCTGCCCACAAAGTAGCTGGGAAAAAGGATTCAGTGTCATTTGTGAGGAAGTATTCTTTCAAGTCTTTTTCAAGGAGTGAACATTTCACTGGGTCACTTAAGAGGGCCTACTTGAGGTGCCAGGTAAAGCTTCTATTTGAGTTAGTGGAGTGCTGCAGGGTCAGTAGTATCATGGAATGGTCTGAGAGGGAAGTGTCTTTAATGATAGATTTGATCGCACACGGGATTTGGGGTGCTTGAAGAAACCTATGATCTATCCTGGAACAGATGTGGTGTGGAACAGAATAATGGGTGTTTTCTGTAGATCGAGGGTTCAGATCCCTCCAGATGTCAATCAATCCTGCCTCATTTAAAAGGTTTGCGATTTTAAGGCTTTGTTTAGGGGGACATTTAGTACAAGAGAAGCCCAGCCCAGATTTATCTAACGTTTTGTGTGAACGCCAAGTTTGAGTCTCCTCCAAAGATTATTACGCCCTCCAGCTGCGTTTTAAGGGCTGACAGCATGAAAGAGAAGAAAAGAGCTTGGTCGCTACTCAGGGTATAGTATGAAATAAATGAGTATAGTGTTCCATCTATCGTGCCTTTTACAAGGATATATCTGCCCAAAGGATCCCTGACGACTGCCGTCTGGGGAAATATGTAGGCTTTTAGAGAAACATAGAGCCACGCTTTTCATTTTGTTTACGGCGTTGGATAGGTAAAACTGGGGGTAGTGATGGTATAAAAAGGAGGGCTTAAATGAGATGGGAAAATGTGTCTCTTGGAGGATGAGAATATCTATCTTCTTACATTGTAGCTCTGGCTGTATGTTTAGGGTCGTTATCCTGCTGAAAGGTGCACTTTTCCGATATTTATTTGTAAAAAAAAATTGAAAACCTTTTATCATTTCCTTCAACTTCACAATTATGTGCCCCTTTGTGTTGGTCTATCACATAAAATCCCAATAAATTACATTTATGGTTTTGGTTATAACATGACAAAGTTTAGAAAATTGAATGGGGTATGAATACTTTTTCAAGGCACTGTAGTAGCTCGGGATATAGCAGCTTCCATTTAACACTACCATCTCCAGAAAATGCTGCTGTCAAAGGATGTCTCAATTGCTCCTCCTTAGATAAAGGAGACACCCTAAGATGAGGTGTAATACTGGCTGGATTCCTGGAAAATAAAAGGGAAAAATTAAACCTGGCTGTGTGGTATTATGGAACTGTGTAATCTCAAGAATGGATGGAAAGAACATTTGCACGTAAAAATGTATGTATATGCATATATATATATATATATATATATATATATATATATATATATATATATATATATATATATTCAGCATTAAGGTTGTATATAAAAATCCATTTCCATAACAGAACAGAAATAAGAATGAAGGGAAAGAGCTCAAGATAAGCATTACAGGAAAGCATCTTTCTTTTCAGATTTTTTTACAAAGTTGGTATGGTAAATAGCAAAGAGAAAAATTCTTAACAGAAAAGGTGAATAGGTATGTTATTTATTCATCTTAATATATGTGTGCAGTTTGGCTCACTCTGCAGTAAATCACACTAATAATGCTAGCAGAATAGGCAATTGTTAGTAGCTTAATCAAACAACTAAAACTGCTAAGGATAACATACTGACAGTAGTGATTGACTGCTAATCAGATAGAGCAAACCAGTCCTTACAGTGTAAGCAACACATGTTGTAGTAGTGTCTGACTGTCTACAAATGGAACACTACCTGATCATGTAAAAATATTCCCTACTACATGCAGCTTTTGAAATTTATGCAATAGGGAGCCATTTTGTTCATTACGTTAGTCTCAGTTCACAAAACTTTAAAGTGGACCCCCCCCCCCCCAGCATTACAGAAATCAATTGGCTGAAATTAAACCATATAAACTAATATTGTTTGCCAAAACTATTGTACTCTTCCCATTTCTTCATTCTAATTTGCACCTTCCTGTAAAACCATCTCAAAGCCAACATTATTGGTGGTTGGCTGTTTTGTGTGCCAACCCACCAATGACATCAGCACCAGGTCTTGTGTATGCACAGTATGAGATGTAGTTCGTTATCCAAGGAAAATATGCTTTTATGCTTTTACCTTCCCAGAGCTCCCATGAGATTTCACAAAATTTCACCAGATCGATATTTCCTTGTTAGGCACTGGCAATGTAGCCCATTCAAGGGGGCAGCTCTAATGCCCCAATTACATCCCTAGTGCCTCAATACAGCCAGAAATGGCATGCAACTAAATGTAAAGAACACAATAAAGCTTTGACTTGCTGATGTTTTGGGATCAGCATGTAGAAGTGGTAAGTAAATGGGAGCATAAAATTATAATTTTTTTCTTTAGTAGGTAGAGAAAAAATTTGAGGACATTGCACCCAATGCCAATACTACTTCCCAGACAAACTGAGCATGCTCTTCTAAAAGATACAACTGTCATTCACATTGCCTTTCTATCTCTTTGTAGCATTAGGCTGTCACTGAAAGCTTGGCTGCAGCTTTACTGGCTGGCCAGCAAGGACATTTTTACTATTTAGCATTAATATGTATACATGCCTTCTATATTTGAATATATACTTAGGGATTAACTGTACCAGTAGAAATTAGCTAATATCTTGTTTTTTTTAAAATATATACTTACTACATGCTTCGTACACAATAATTTCAGGGCTCTTTTGCTTTTGCCTTTCATAGATTTTCTACACCTTTTCGTTTAGCTATTCTAAGTCTAGGTTTCTTCATCTGACATCACACTTTTATCCTGCATGGCCCAGATTTATGAAATATATTTAGGGATTTTACCCTTGCAAATGAAACCAAGTCTAAATCTGGCACTGCCTCATAACACAGATATGCTTTTTTTTTTGTTTCTGTTGGTTATGGTGGGTTAAGTCAGTTTTGTAATGCTCAGCAGGAATCTAACTGATCTGAATAAGCACATATTTCTAATTAACTTTCTTGTTATGTGTGTAGCTTGCTTGTTTATGCATGACTGATCTACAAAAATAGTTCACTCAAAATAGAAGCACTTGCTCAGCCTGCAAGTGATAGCTGTCATTTCTTAAGCCAGTTCTATTTTCACTACCTGTCTTCCCTAATTTGATTGGTATTGTTTCTGTTCATCTGATATATTTAACAAAGAAGATGGAAATCAGCTTGCAAGCCATTGTATTAACATTTTTGTTTTGTTTTTCTAAGAAAAAGAAGTTCAATGAAATTTTTTTAAGGCTAAAGTAATTCTAGCTATGAAGTTAAATCACTCAATAGTCATGAAACACAGCAACGATGTTAAAGTCAGGAAGTCAACCTAGTTTAACTCGGTTTGGGGATTTAAAGCTCAATGTCATTATAATAATAATGGAATGAATTATGAAAAATCCTGTTCTTTGTCAGTTTTCCTGACTCACTCCTGTGATCTTGTATGTCAGTCAGTTTGGCAATTAGCTAATCTATTGGTTTTCCCCTCTATCCTTTTCAAAATAACAAAAACTAAAACCCTTTTCCTAAAAAACAATACCAGCCCAGTACATTAGGTTCTGTGGCAATATTTAGGAGTTTTAAGGGGTAATTCAAAAATTCACCCTCTTTCTCAAAAAGACCACCCTGGTGCTGATGGGTACTTCTGTACCCCAAAGAGTGTACAAAATGAGTCTTGAATCTGGGTCACTGAAAGTGCAGTAGAGTCACATGTACATCAACTATGGTCTGATCCTGAGATGGGACACCATCTTTTATTAGAACCCTGGTGAGCAAGGTCTGGCAGATTGGTCCATATATTGTATGTGGGTAGATGATATTTGTGAATCAAATGAGAGACGAGTTAGGAAATTGTTAGAATAGAGTAAAGATGGCCATATTCAATTTTTCAATTGAACATTTGTATGAATGACTAGATGACTTTGTTTGAAAGTACTCCAAAAACGGTTTGCATTATGAATGGACTTTCCTGAAGAAAAAAAAAAAAAAAACATGTTCACTATTAGAATTACTGGGTAAAAAATTTCCATCTTGCTCCTGTAAAAGTTTTGTAATTGTGGTCAAAAATGAATTTGACCACACTAATGATTAGAAAATCAAATAATATTGTAAAAAAATGTTAAAGAAAATTCTACTAGTGTATGGCCTGCTTAAGGGTTTGGGCTAGAACTAGCATAATGGGTGGAACTATGGTAAGGGATTTGTCTAGGGCAAGGGTTTGATTTGATTGAGGCTAGTTTTAAGACTATGGTTTGTCAAGGGTTAGATCTAGGTTTAGTGCAGTCCCAAACTGTGACCTGCTGCACTAAATCTAGTCCAGCCCCTGCAATTGCAGGGCTTTCTCATTGCACAATGGAGGGAGTCTCTCTACTGAGTGGCAATGAGTTCTAGGTGCAATAATCATCCACTGGCACTATTTGGTAAAGGGATCTCATGTTTAATAGTGCCTGTATAATCCTGGCCAAAATGTTGCAACAAGGAGCAGTATGGGACATGTAGTACAGGTAATGCAGAGGTTTTAGGATATAATATGATTTTGAAATCCCCCACGGTTAGAAAAAATGTGGGACAATGGTGTAATTATGATACTGATGAGTCTTCAGAGTACATTATGAGTAGAGTACATATGTAGACAGATATCACCAGAAATAAATGTGATGCCGGAAAAAATATTATGTATTGTCAGCACATTGCATGATGCATAAACATCTATCAAATTAAATATGATTAGCTTGCTATGTTTTTTTTTCCCAAAAGACTGCACTTAGATGCAATCAAATCACAAGCATTCATTGCAATAGGATTTAAATTTTTGTTGGGATACTTTCTGGTACAATTCCACACCTATAGATATGTATAAACTGCAGCTTTTTTTATTACAACACTGAAACTGGTCAGCTGGTGATAATTAAGTTTAGGAATAAGTCTGAAAAATAATATGCCAAGGCAAGTATGCATTTTCTTCAGAACCAAGGAAAGCATAAATATAAAATTGTTCATCTGTAAGGGCTTGTATGGTTGTCAAAAAAAGTAGAGTTACACTTTAAGCCATGTCTCATAAAAGTCATATCTCAGAAAAAAATGAAAGCATTTCATTCTCACTATATTCACAAACAGACAAACAAACACAGAATATAACTTGTCAGTTATAAAATGTTATGGTAATTGAGAGCACAGGGATTACCAGAAACAGTTTTTTCAAAAAGAATACTTTGCATAATAGTATATTAGCTGCAAAAGTACCTGACAAATGCTTGGAGGCTTACAGAAGAGGTGAACGGAGAAGCTAGGTATTCCATCATCCCTAATGGCTTGCTTGTAAGTGGCATTTCATAAGTACAACTGTATCACTTACACTTTACATGAGTTTATTTCTAAGGTGATTGTTCAACAGTGCTCTCATCTGATTAAATGGAAATAAACGTTTGCATTAAAAAGAGCAAACACACCGTATATATGGTATATTATACAGTAAAGTATATAATAGTATAAGTTCAGATGCTTGTGCTTATAAAGAGAAGATGAAAAGGGGTGTAAACAATGCATGATTCAAGCTAAGCAATCATCAATAAATATATTGCCATTGCTATAGTGATTTTAGAAGCAGCAGCCTTATTTCAACTTATTTAAATGGAAAGATTCTGACTGTGCATTTTATATTTTGGGATTATGCTGTTAATGACTCTTGTAGTATTTTCTTTCCATTTTGTAGATGGTAAAAGTAGAGTTGCTAACTGGAACATTTTCTGCTGAAAAGAAGAAAAAGGAAGTCAGTAACTTTACAAATAGTATTTATTGCTTTATTTTACCTTGTCTAGGGAGAGATGTTGAATGTTGGTGCCTTTGTGTGTTGCACAGTTGCAAGGAATGGGCATGTAGAGTCCAGTAAGATCTGAGCATTACCATCAAATGAAAACCGCTTAAAATACAGTATGTGTCCACCCAAAACCTTTTTTTTTAGATTTGGATAGACTGTAGAAGTGCTAGAACTCATGTTAGATTTTTCTTTTTGTTTCTGGACACATTTAAACAGTTTTTATCCAGACTCACTGTTCTGCTGATCATTTTTTTACCAGACAGGAAGTGTAGTGATCTCCCAAGTGCAATATAGAAATAACAATACTTTTCATTAGTAGAGTAGTGAAAGGATAGAACCACTGTAAGATTTTTATTTATGTCTGTGTACCTGTTGCAGATTTCCCCTCACTTCCTGTCTGGCAAAACTTTTATCATCAGGACAGGAAGTGAGAGTAAATCCCCCTAATGGTGCCCTCAATACAAGTATAATCCAGCATGTGTTCTTGCTGTTCTCTATTCAAAACTAGAAAAAGTCTAAAATCTTCAGAAAAGAAGGTTTAACATACCATTTGGGACTCAAGCTGGTAATGTATGTATATCTGGCAAACCATCTGTCAGATGATAGTGACCAGGTGTATATACAGCTACCTGATTCCTTCCACACTGCCCTATTAAATTTGTTTCCCCACTGTATTAAATCACGTCTGGGTTCTGCTATCACTTTTCCCGATCTGCACTCCATTAGCTTTAATGGAGGGCAGGGGAGGCATCAGAGGTCTAAAAGATCCCTGATGTCTAAACAAAGATAACTCCTGACAGCAAAATACTCTCACGTGTATTGACTTTTGGTCCCCTATATGATAAAAATGTAATATTATTTAAAACATATGTAAAAACATTACACCCCAGCACCTAAATCCTTTGGGTGGGGGACACTTTGAGCCACCCCACATACATACATACATACATAAATAAATGTAAATACACTCGTTCGGGGTGCCTACTTATAAAAACATTAATTGCGTTACACATTACATACCACACTGGAGCGAGAGTAGTAATTCTAGCCCAAATCTAAACTGATGATCTATGGGATTTTTGAAAGCATTGCCTATAGAAAACGTAGGGTACTGAAGTTTGTCACCATTTCTAGGGCACACCCAATTTTAAGACTTGATAGTTTGGGTATCTGTTTATTCTGCATACAATCACCTTTTATATTTTATTTTTTAAAATGGGTAATATATTGTTCTAAAATTAACTTTAGTGTATTTTTGCTTGTCAAATCTGCACTTAATAAACCATTGTGGTACATGAAAAATTGGAAATACCCTTATTTTATTCTCCAGGGCCTCTGCTTACAGAAAATATATAATGTTTTGGGAGGTTTTAGGTAATCTTCAGGCCTAAATAGATTTTTTGGTTCAGAAAGGGTTAAAGCCAAACACCATCCCGTTAGTTTTATAAGGTTATTATTTCTTTCTTTGAACCATATTGGGAAATTTTACCTGACTTCCTGTCCCTCAGGCATCAGAACAAGAAATTTCGTGTAAAGTTTTTACTAAGGCAGGAAAACATGGACAGCAACAAAAACTATTTCAGAGGTTCTAACCTTTGACACTCTACTATAACTGTGATATTTGTCTGTGTCCCATTGGAGAGAGGTTTTTTTTATTTCTGTTGTGATGAGAGGTCTTGAAAAATAAGTCAGAATTCGCTTCCATATTCCTACATTGACAAAATCCTTTGAATGTAGTTGCTCTTTATTTACATTATTGATATAGAGTTCAGTCCTTTGTGCTTTTTATTTTCGAGAACAAAACCACCTGGTGCAAGTTCGGTGTTGTAATGAGAAAATCTGTAAAATCTATTCCCTTTAGTAAAGCATGTGTGTTATGATGAAGTCAATACTTGTACTGTAATTTTGAAAACCACAGTACAAGTCTGCCATGATGTTAACAATACAGTGTTAAAGAGAGGCCAGTGGTTAATCTGTATATCCTCACAGTGCAGGGGGGGGGGGGGCTTTAGATTGTCACTGGACACCAACTGATATTTGTGCATCTCAAATTAGCACACACTAGGTGTAAAGTTTTTACCTAGCCTCTGAGACAAATATGTATATTTCATTCTTCAAAATTCTGAAGAATTAAGAACTCAATTTTCATCCTATGCATTACAGAATTAGAAAACCTTCTGCACACATTTGGTTGCACAGAAAGAATATGGTGTTAGGCTCCAAATGTGTTAGCTTTATGGTATGCATAGCAGAACTACAGCCAAAACCATTACGCTTACTTTATCACTCAAATATATTAATAGTAAAAAGGTCAAGTTTGAGCATGTAGGCCCTTTACAAAATAATCTACAGTGGGTGATTGGGGACAAAGAGAAGGCAAATGTAATGAATACCTTCTTCAGCTCTGTGTATACACAGGAGCATGGGGGAGCTGGTGTCCATAATGGGGATGGTATTGACACAGCCCCAAATGAATCACAATGGCTCAAAATTGACATGGTCCACTGGATTGATTTAAGGCCAGTGTGGTGCCTATATTTAAAAAGGGATCATAGTCTTTACCAAGTAACTATAAACCTGTAATGCCGCGTACACACGAGCGGACTATCCCGGGGGACTTAGTAAGAAGTTTTGACTCAAAATTTGACTCAATTTGACTCAATCCGGCCGTCTGTGTGCTAGTACGCAGGACTTGTGAAATGAATGGACTTTCTCCACAAATGGAGTAAAGTCCATTCATTTAGAACGTGACTCCAGGTAGACGTGACTAGCTAAGGAAGTCAATGCTACCCCCACATTGACACCTCGCTAGCCCCGTCACCTGGTATGGATTTAAAGGGGAATCCCTATGCCGAAAAAACGGCGTGGGGGTCCCCCCAAATCCATATCAGACCCTTATCCGAGCATGCAGCCCGGCCGGTCAGGAAAGGGGTGGGGACGAGCGAGCCTGGGGTTCCCTTGCTCTGCCTATAAAGTGGTGCATCTGTACCATGTATAGAACCTGTTGCAGCAAAAAATTACATTTATAAAGCCAATAAAATGACATTTTCCATGAAAGCTTTCTTTATTTTATAAACAACAGTTTGGGGAGCCAGTCTGTATGATGAGGCCACAATTTAGAGCAATCAAAACAAGATTAGAGATTTTTTAGATACTTCTAGCCAAAGTCTGAAAAACAGACACCAGAATGTAACATGTGCAGATAAATTGGGCTTTGGGTGTTGGTGGTGCCTTCACACCGCACAGATTCCACATCCCAAAAACACTTAATCGGCAATATCGTCATCAGGGGCTTGATAGCTCCTGCTAATCCAGGAATGATCCATTTTGATAAATGTCAGCTGGTCAACGGAGTCTGTGGACAGACACGCTCTTTCATCTGTCACAAAACCTCTGGCAATACTGAATGTCCGTTCGGAAAGCATGCTGGATGCAGGGCAGCCCAGCAACTCAATTGCATACTGGGCAAGTTCTGGCTAGTTATCTATTCTCAAGACCCAGTAAGCCAGTGGATCTACTGAAAAGCTCTCCATGTCTGTTTTCGTGTCACCATATAATGCAGACGCCGCTGATGGGATGTGGAAGCTGACCACCCTGGGCACAGAGGACTAAAAAAAATTGAAATGCATTACTAAGGAGGCCCCCTTTTCTAACGCTCCTCTCTTGACCAACATCATCAGCAAAACTAGCCTTTCCATGAAACTGTAACCTAGCAAAATCTGGAAAGGCATTACAAAAACTGTTCTTTAAGGTGTTCTCAAGATATTTCATCCTCTGCTCCCTCTGTGAGGCTGGGATGAGTTCTGAGACTTTCCTCATGCAACAGTGGTCAAGGAGGGTTGCCAACCAATAGTGATCCTTCTCCTTGATGCCACAAATTCTCAGGTCCTTTCGCAGGCTTTGAAGAATGAGGGAGCCCATGCACCGCAAGTTTGCAGAGCCATGAAAAACAGAGTTCTCTGGATCACTGATGTTTGACGTAGTGGGAATCTTTTGTGCCATGTTTTTATGAAAGCAGTTTTAATCATGTCATATACAAAAAGGAATAATTACACTGTGGATGTCTGTACCCCAGAAGAAGGATTCAAAATAATTGTTGTTCAAAACGCATTGGGTATTTCTGTCTCCAATGGTACACATACCCATGTGGACAGAAGCAGCAGCCATTCCATCTATGCAACCTAGGTATATGGTATATATAGGTATCAACCGCACCAATGCTTTTAGCTTCCTTTGTATTTTGTCTAATTTTGTATAAATAAAGTTTTGTTACTTTTATAAATACAGTTTTCATCCAAAGTTTCATCCAGTACATTCCATCTTAAGGGGGTTCCTTTGTTGCTATATCATTTAGGGATGTGGGCACAATTTACATACTCCACTTTAACTAGCAATTGTATTATATAATAACGCATTTCAATATACTGTAGTAAAAACGCAATTCAAAATTCTGCAGCAAAACTGCACTAATGCACTTCAATAAACTGCCGTAAAAGTGCACTAAGGCACTTCAATATACTGCAGTAAAAGTACACCAAGGCAATTTAACATACTGCAGTAAAAGTGCACTAACACAATTCAATATACTGTAGTAAATGTGCACTAATGCACTTCAATATACTGCAGTAAATGTGCACTGACGTACCTAAATATACGGCAATAAATCTTACTTAGAACCCCCAAACATTATATATATTATTTTCTAAAACCCTAGAGAATAAAATGGCGGTCGATGCAATACTTTCTGTCACAACGTATTTGCGCAGCGGTCTTACAAGCGCACTTTTTTTTTTTTAAATGTTTTAAAAATTGAATTAAAAAATAAGACAACAGTAAAGTTAGCCCAATTTTTTTTATATTTTGAAAGATAATGTTACGCCGAGTAAATTGATACCCAACATATCACGCTTTAAAATTGCGCCCGCTCGTGAAATGGCGACAAATTTTACCCAAATCTCCATAGGCATTTAAAAATTTTTACAGGTTGCATATTTTGAGCTACAGAGAAAGTCTAGAGCGAGAATTATTGCTCTCGCTCTACCGATAGCGAAGATACCTCACATGTGTGGTTTGAACACCGTTTTCCTATGTGGGAGCTACTCACGTATGCGTTTACTTCTGCATGCAAGCTCAGCAGGGCGGGACACGTTTAAAAAAAAATGTTTTTCTTATTTATTTTACCTTTTATTTTTACACTGTTCTTTAAAAAAAAAAAAAAAAAAATTGTCACTTTTATTCCTTATGCAAGGAATATAAACATCCCTTGTAATAGAAAAAAAGCATGACAGGACCTCTTAAATATTATATCTGGGGTCAAAAAGACCTCAGATCTCATATTTACACTGAAATGCAATAATAAAAATGGCCCTTTAAGAGCTATGGTTGGAAGTGACATTTTGACGTCTCTTCCACCCTGCAATGATATGGAGATGGGTGGGGGCCATCTTCCCCTCACTCGTCTCCATACCATGCTAGGAGAAGGATCCGATTGCCTCCACCACTACCAACGGCTGCGGTAAGCGGCAAAGGGCACCAGAGCACGGTGGGAGGGGGGCACCCTCTTCCGCCATCGATAAAAGTGATCTTACGGTGAATCTGCCACAGAGACCTCTTTTATCTGAAGAAGAGGATACCAGGGTTATGGCAGCTAGCTGCTGCCATAACAATGATATTCCTCTTCAAAATACAGACGTAAAACTGCAGTGTGCGGCCTGTAAGTGGTTAAAGCTGGAAAGTAAAGTGAAACTCTGAACCAATTAATAAAAACTGTGAACGACTAATAGAAATTAAAAAATTAAGATAAACTGCTGCTCCCCTTAAAGAGTGGTGTGCTCCTAATGACATGTAAAAATGAGTAATCATGAACTAATTGGTGGTACCATTTACAAACAATTAAAAAAGGAAAAATGATAAATAATTATATATAGACACCAATGATAATCTAAGTGCAACATGAAATTGTCCACCTAAACACAAAGGTGAATTTAATAAATCAATAGAGTCCCAACATGATTGCACTTGTTGATCAAAAAAGTGCATAAAAGTCCACCAACAAAATTCTTCCAAATGTGATGATGTCTTCCAAAAAGACTGCCTTCACCAAAACTTAGGAAATCAACACCCAAAAGTGAATGGATATGCAATCTGCTTACCAGACCAATTTGACTTCTTTAAGATAGTCAAACAGCGCTTGTGCAGGGTAGTGCTTGCTCACATAGATTTGAAATGGAGATGTATAGGAACCTTCCTCCTCATGGGTATAGGCAGGATATGCAAAGAGAGCAAAAAACATCCATAGCGTAATAACGTTTTTTATGTAGACAAAGTATAAAAAAGTGTAGCCAAATGGCTCCTTACATTAATAAAGTGTCTATCCCGGCACTGGGGTTGCTGGCTTGTCATAGTGAGTGGTGTGTGGAGTCAGCCTGGCGTCCACCTCCATGGATAGAGTGCGTTCCAAGTAGTACTTAATCAGGGACTCAAATTCGCTCCCAACAAAGATGTGGATAAGTTTGATTTATTTATCGACATCAAAAAATACATTAGAAAATTAAATATTAAGAAACACTTTGCAAATCCTGTTATAAATCCAAGTGCACCAACCAATGAACACCCTTTTGCACATAGCGGTTTGAAAACCAATTCTGTTTTCAACCCCAAAAAGGGGACAAACCACTATATAGAAGTTTCCAAAAACATGGTGCAGGATGAAGTCAGAGATTTACAAACTAATAAACACACCTCAAACCAACGGATCTGGGAAGGAATAAAATTAATAGAAGAAAATATACAAATAGTGGTCAGACCAGCAGACAAGGGGGGTGAGTTAATGGTACTCTATAGGGCAGGGATATGCAATTAGCGGACCTCCAGCTGTTGCAAAACTACAAGTCCCAACATGCCTCTGCCTCTGGGTGTCATGCTTGTGGCTGTCAGAGTCTTGCTATGCATCATGGGAATTGTAGTTCTGCAACAGCTGGAGGTCCGCTAATTGCATATCCCTGCTCTAGGGAATACTATTATCGAGAAATGGAAAAGTTACTCAATGATCAAGCTACCTACCAAAAGCTAAAGGGGGATCCTACCGCACGACTAAAAATAGAACTAACCAACTGGGTATCGGAGGGATTGTATAAAAAAAAATCTCAATCAAAAAGAAGCAGAAAAAATTCCAGTGATGTATATAGTGCCTAAAATACATAAAAAATAAAGAATTTCCCCCAGGCCGACCCATAATTAGTGGGATTGATTCCCTATTTTCTAGGCTTGGAGAATATCTTGATGGATTCTTTAAGCCTTTAGTCTCTCAAAGACCGTCCTATCTGAAAGATAGTAGGGACTTGATTGTACTTTTACAAATGATGGTTGCCACAGAAGATACTATTATGGTAAAAGTGGACATTGAGTCCCTATATACCAACATTCAGCATAAGGATGCACTAGAAGCCCTTAAATGGGCGCTGGTGAGAGAATCTAAACTAAAAATAGTTCAAATAAATTATCTAATTAGAGGCCTAGAGCTAGCCATGAGTAATAATTATTTTTGGGAAGATAAAAGAAAAAACTTTGCGCATGCTATATGGAGTGGGAGGTAAGTAGTGTCAAGGTCCTGGGCAGACGACAAGATATGTGACCAGGACCGGGGGATGACACTAAGTTCAAAGGGGAATAAAGTGCAATGGGGTGCAAATTGCACCCCATTGCACTTTATTCCCCTTTGAACTTAGTGTCATCCCCCGGTCCTGGTCACATATCTTGTCGTCTGCCCAGGACCTTGACACTACTTACCTCCCACTCCATATAGCATGCGCGAAGTTTTTTCTTTTATCTTCCCTATTTAAGTGCTTTTGTGATCACTAGTCACTTTGCTGCATGCAACTTCTTTTGCGATCACATTGACCTCCCTATTTACTCTTAGTAGCGCTAGAGCTTCCCTTATTTACTTAATAATTATTTTTGGGCGAAGGATGAGTACTACAACCAAACGGGGGGTGTAGCTATGGGGACTTGTTATGCCCCAAGTGTGGCCAATGTGGTGCTCAATAGAGATGGCTTTGCGGTTCGCGGCAAACTTTGCTCGTTTGCGATTCCGCCAAACCGGCGGACATATGGTGCTGTTCGCGGCGGCCATATTCTTTTACATTGTGAAGAACTTTGACCCATGACACATCCATCATGGGGTACAGGACAGCCAATTGAGACATTTCAGCATATGGACATACCCCCTACCTTATAAATAGACCTGATCTGGCTGCCATTTTACATTCTGTCTTTTGCCAGTGTAGGGAGAGAGTTTGCTGTTTGGAGCAGGGACAGTCTGTAATCACTAGCTACTATTAGGTCCACAAAAGTCCTTTTAAGGACTGGTATAGGTGTACAGTATATAGGGGTGTAATACACTTATAATATACTTTCAAATATAGAAAGCATATTATAGTGCATTTCTACTGTGCAGTGTGTCGCAGGAACAGACTGTAGCGACACAAATCGCTAACGAATATAGGTCCACAAAAGTCCTTTTAAGGACTGGTATAGGTGTACTATTTGGTGTGCAGTATATAGGGGTGTAATACACGTATAAAATACTTTCAAATATAGAAAGCATAGTATAGTGCATTTCTACTGTGCAGAATTGTGACTGCTGAGCGGTCCTGCAGCGATACTACAAAGAGTGACAAACGCAATTAGAAAAAAGTATTATAACTGGTGTGATAGACCAGTGGCCCCCCAAAATGACAGATTGAAGCGGGGTGTTATATACCTTCTTCCACATATACTGCACTTCTCTAGAGACTTTTGTCACAGGGTCATTTCAAAAATGACAGGCAAAGGAAGAGGCAGGCCCTTCTGCAGGGGTGGTAGGGCAGGAGCACCAGGCTTGAGCCAAAGTGGGAAGTTGCAGAAGGTGCGTTCGATTACGTAAAAGGACGCACCAGACTTGGTTGAGTGGCTCACTCAGCCTTACTCTTCTGCACCCTCTTCACTCTCTGCTGTGTGCACCCCTAAAGACACTACCACCAACACCACCACCACCATATACCCTCCGCTTGAGTCACAGGAATTATTTTCCGATACATCACAAGACATTTCCGATGCGCAGCAATTCTTGGCATTGGATCAAGAAGAGGAGGTAGCAACAACCGCCACTCAGCAGTCTGACGACAGTACCCAGATCAGCCCAAGGAGGTTGGTCCCCACTGTTGCTGCCTACTCCGAGATCTCTAATTATAGTGGTGGGGAAGGTGACGTCGATGATAAAGTGTCTAGGGACGTCACGTGGTTGCCCACAAGAGAGGAAGAGGAGGGGAGTTCAGAGGGAGAGATGGACCAGCAGATAGGGAGGAGAAGCAGGCGGAACTTACATTGCACAGGAGGGACAAACCAGACTGCTAATGTATCAGGAGCGAGCCATCAACCATGTACGGTCACATCTGGCGCTCCCAGGACGCCGTCACATGACTCCGCAGTGTGGGCTTTTTTTAACGTGTCCGCTGCTGACAATAGTGTTGCCATCTTCAGCCTTTGCAGTCAACGCATAAGTCACGGCAAGTCCAACACTCAGCTTGGGACGACCGCCTTAAGAAGGCACACAAACTGCCATCACCGAGCCCAGTGGAAGCAACGCCATCAGAACCCACAAAGCCACACTCCAGGCTCTCACCGTCCAGCCTCTTCTACTTCTCCTTCTCCTCTCTCCTCAGAATTGTCCTCCACTCCACCTTCCATCATGCCGTCCTCACGTTTTTCTGGAAAAAGGCAGGCTTCCGTGGGCCAAATGTTCGAGCGTAAAAAATGATGATGCCAGATAACCCTCTTGCCCAACGGTTGACCGCTGGCTTGTCAAAACTGATAGCCCGCCAACTACTGCCATATAAACTAGTGGACTCAGAGGGCTTTCAAAAATTTGTGGCCATTGGGACACCACAATGGAATGTCCCAGGAAGGAAGTATTTCTCACAGAAGGGCATCCCATAGCTATATGGCCATGTTCAGCGGGCAAGTGAATGTATCTCTGGCACCCAGTGTCAGTGCCAAGATACATCTGAGCACAGACACGTGGTCTAGCAAACACGGGCAGGGAAGGTATATAACTTTTACTGCCCACTGGGTGAACCTTCTGACGGCCGTCAAGCATGTAACCCGTGGCACCCGTGTAGATTTGGTTTTACCGCCACGGATTGCATGCAGGCCTGCCTCTTCTTCTCCTCCTCCTACTCCATCCTCCCTCTCCTCCTCGGCTGACTCCTCCTTTTCCGCTGCTACCGTCTCTTCCGCTGCGCCGCCCAAGATCCCCAGAACCTATTCGACATTCCAGGTGAGACGTTGCCATGCTGTGCTGCGTCTGTTGTGCCTGGAAGCCAAGGGCCACACTGGCCCTGCACTCCTTTCAGCTTTGAGGCAGATCAGTGGCTAACACCGCTCAATTTGACAGTTGGTAAAGTGGTGTGCGACAACGGTGCCAATCTGCTGAGCTTGTTGAAACAGGGCAAAATTACACATGTGCCATGCATGGCACACGTCTTAAACTTGGTCGTGCAGCGATTCGTTGTCAAATACCCTGGGCTCCAGGACATCTTGCGGCAGACAAGGCAAATCTTGGCCCATATCAGAAGATTTTACACAGCCATGGCTCGCCTTGCTGACATTCAGCGGTGACACAATCTGCCGATCAGACGTCTTATTTGTGATTGCCCGATGCAATGGAACTCAACCTTGTATATGCTTGATAGGCTGCTCCAGCAGAAACATGCAGTTAACGACTACCTGTACAAACTCTGCGGCAGAACAGGTTCTGGGGAGCTTGTTTTTTTTTCACCGCGCCAGTGACACATGCAGACTTCTGCGGCCATTTGATGAGATCACCAAACTGGTCAGTCACAGCCATGGCACCATCAGTGACATCATACCTTACGTCTTCTTTATGGAGTGTGCATTGTGTCGTGTCATTGATCAAGCCGTGGAGGAGCAGGAGCAGGAAGATGAGGAAGTCAAAATGCTGGATGTATTCCCAGGGGGGGCTTCTCTATCTGAGACAAGTCAACAACAGGAGTCTGAAGAGGAGTCAGAGGAGGGTGGTGCTGGGGGGATGAGGAGGAGCAAGAAGAGCATGCTTTAAACCTTTCTGGGATCCCTGTTGTTGTCCGTGGATGGGGGGAGGAGAACGAGGAGGACGTCATTATCCTGGATAATGAGCAGGAGCCAGGCCACCACACCGCTTCCAGTTTAGTGCAAATGGGGGCCTTCATGCTCCAGTGTTTTAAGAGGGACCCCGTATAAAAGCATAAAGGTCGAGGACCAGTACTGGGTGGCAACGTACTTCGACCCCCAGTACAAACAAAAATTGGTGGAAATGTTACCACCATCACAGAGGGCTGTCAGAATGGAGCACCTCCAGGCCTTGCTTAGAGAAATGCTGCATTCTGCTTTTGCGTGCGCTGGCAGAGGAATTTCCACTCCCAGAGAAAGAGTTGCGGGTACCAATCCAACAGCGCCTGCAAGAAGAGGGCGGTTTGAAGATGTGTTGGTCACTTCTGATATGAGATCATTCTTTCAGCCGACCCATCGACAGGTGTCATCTGGATCCAGCATCAGGGAACGCCTAGACCGACAGGTGTCCGACTACATCAGGTTAACGGCCGATGTGGACGATCTGAGAAGTGATGAAACCCTGGACTATTGGGTGGGCAGGCTTGACCTCTGGCCAGAGCTTGCACAATTTGCAATGGAACTGTTGGCTTGCCCCTCGTCCAGTGTCCTGTCCGAAAGGATGTTCAGCACAGCAGGGGGGATCGTGACCGATAAGCGCACTCACCTAGCTCACGACAGTGTTGACTACCTCACATTTATAAAAATGAATGAGGCATGGATCTCGGAGGAATTCAACACATGTGACCAGTAGACCATGTATATGCATAACTGTATAAACGATTTATATAATCTAGCACATGGACCTTTTTTCTACCTTTGGCTCACTTGTAGAAAAAAAGCACACCGTACTATATGCCCGTACCCTCCTAGTTGAAGAGGTTGAGTGGTGTCATATTTTTAAGTCCCACAGCGAGTTGCTGGTGTCAGTGCTCTCTATCTCATTGCTGGTGTCAGTGCTCTCTATCTCGGTGCTGGTGTCAGTGCTCTCTATCACGGTGCTGGTGTCAGTGCTCTCTATCTCGGTGCTGGTGTCAGTGCTCTCTATCTCGGTGCTGGTGTCAGTGCTCTCTATCTCGGTGCTGGTGTCAGTGCTCTCTATCTCGATGCTGGTGTCAGTGCTCTCTATCGCGGTGCTGGTGTCAGTGTTCTATCTCAGTGCTGGTGTCAGTGTTCTATTTCGGTGCTGGTGTCAGTGTTCTATCAGTGCTGGTGTCAGTGAGGGAGATAGCAGCGGAGAAGCCAATCAGCAGGCAGTGCCAGCACCATGGCTGAGGAATGGATCAGCACTGGACTGGCACCTCCGGACCACCGCAGTGGAACCCTGCATAGGTGGGGGTAAGGGCCGGGCAGAGTCCTGCACCCCCTTCATAGCCTGGCCTGACCTTGCCTCTCCTCCATGGCCTTCATGCGCTCCTGAATTGACAAAATTTCACAGAAAAAAAAAGAATGCTTGTCGTTTTCGATCCTAGATTCACTTAATACTTCTGGTATGTCAGTGTCCATGTTGTGGGACTATGTGTGCACAGCTAGTAAGTATATTGTGGCTGCAAATATGACCTGGAGGTTTTTGATGTTCGCCTGCCATTAAACCTGCGGTTTGCGAACATTTGGGCGCGTTCACGAACTGTCCCTTCAGAAGTTCGTCCATCACTAGTGCTCAATAAGTGGGAGTATGAAACCATCTTTAAAAATAGAAACAGGTCATTAGCTTTTTATAAAAGGTTCATTGATGACGTGATTCTGTTTTGGAAAGGGTCTTTAGCCAGTTTTCAAATATTTCTGACACAAATGAATAATAATCAGTATGGTCTAAAGTTCACGGCTGAACACAGTGATGTGACTGTGAACTATTTGGACCTGCCTATAACTAAAAATCACAGGAGTTTTGATAATAAAATCTTTTTTAAGGTAACTGATAGGAAAGGCTATGTGGCAACGCATAGCTGCCACCACCCACAGTGGCCTAGATTAATTTATAGGAGAGCTCCGGGGTTGAGAAATCAAATTGCTCAGAATGTACCAGACCCCCCAAAGAAAATCTCTACCTTTTTGGAGCGATCCGGTTTTCACTTCTGCACTTCTGAAGAAGTTTAGGGCCTATTCCTATTTGTTTCAGTGCTTCTTCAAGAAAACACCATCCAACCCTGTCAAATGCCTTTTCAGCATCTATTGATAATAGGCATGATGGGATGGGGTATTTCTCAGCGTATTCCATTAATGTAAATGTCTTCATTGTACTGTATGATCTAAATGAATATGTGATGGTAAAATGGGTGTAAGCCTATTTGCAATAATTTTAGAATAAAGACGTAAATCTATATCCGTAAGGAAAATTGGATGGTAATTACCACAAATTGTATGATCTTTATCAGGTTTAGGAACAACTGAAATATGTGCCTCCAAACAACTGAGAGGCAGAGAAAGAATTAAACATCTTATCACGAATTGAAACCAGGGTTTCCTGAAATATCTTATAAAACCGAGGGGTGAATCCATCAATGGGTGGACACGGACTCTTACCCAGAGCCAATGAGAGTATAGCTTTCTGTATTTCTACTATTGAAAAGTCTTTATCCAATTCCTCCACCATTTCCTCAGGGACAGTAGGCAGCGCCATTTCTCTAATACACTGCCTTGAAAAAGTATACCCTTGAAAATGTCCACATTTTGTTATGTTACAACCAAAAATGTAAATGTATTTTATTGGGATTTTATGTGATAGACCAACACAAAGGGGCACATAATTGGCAAATGGAAGGAAAATGGTCAATGGTTTTACATTTCTTTTACAAATAAATATCTGAAAAGTATGGCGTGCATTTGTATTCAGCCCCCTTTACTCTGATACCACTAACTAAAATCTAGTGGAACCAATTGCCTTCAGAAGTGACATAATTAGTAAATAGAGTCCACCTGTGTGTAATTTAATCTCATAATAAATACGGCTGTTCTGCGAAGCCCTCAGAGGTTTGTTAAAGTTAAAGTTTGTTTAACCTTAGTGAACAAACATCATCATGAAGGTCAGGGAACACACCAGACAGGTTAGGGATAAAGTTGTGGAGAAGTTTAGCAGGGTTAGGTTATAAAGAAATATCCCAAGCTTTGAACATCTCACGGAGAACGGAGCTAGAAGAAAGCCATTGTTGAAAGAAAGCCATAAGAAGTGTTGTTTGCAGTTTGCAAGAAGCCATGTGGGGGACACAGCAAACATGTGGAAGAAGGTTCACTGGTCAGATGAGACCAAAATTTAACTTTTTGACCTAAAAGAAAAACAGTTTGTGTTTTTAACACGTTTTTTTTCCGACGGATGTTGGCTCAAACTTGTCTTGCATACATACGGTCGCACAAAGTTGTCGGAATTTCCGAACATCAAGAACGCGGTGATGTACAACACGTATAACGGGACTAGAAAAGGGATGTTAGTAGAAGTTTGGTGAGAGACGATTCGCGCTTTTCAGACACGTGCTTTTCCGATCAAACTTGTCTTGCATACATACGGTCGCACAAAGTTGTCGGAATTTTCGAACATCAAGAACGCGGGGATGTACAACACGTATAACGGGACTAGAAAAGGGATGTTAGTAGAAGTTTGGTGAGAGACGATTCACACTTTTCAGACACGTGCTTTTCCGATCGTTACTGCTCTTCAGTTTTTGCTTGTGGGTTTGTATCTGGTTTTCAGTGCATGTAGTCAGTTCATATCTGTTTTTTTCAGTGCGTTCTTGTCCGATCGTATCTGAATTTCAGCTAGTTCTTCTCAGGCCTTGCTGTTTTTCAGTGTGTTCTGTCCAGATGACCGTTTTGAAGCCATGTTGCGGGTAGGTACTCATTGTAGATTTTGTGCTGTGCAGGGGCTTGGTGTTGGGGTTCTTGCTTTGACCCAAGCCCAGTCCATGAACAGGGCAGGCAGGAGTTCATGGACCAAGAATTGGTTTCTCCAGCGTGACCAATTATATTATATGCCTTTGTTGCGGGAGATCCGTGAGAATAATCCTGATGATTTCAGGAATTATCTCCGGATGATGGACCCCATTTTTCAAAATTTGTTGGCTTTGCTGTCCCCTTATATTAGCAGGCAGGGCACCTGCATGCGGCAAGCCATCACGTTGTGGTACTTGGCGACAGGGAGAAGTCTGCAGGACATCAAGTTCTCAACAGGCATCTCCCCCCAGGCTCTGGGAATCATTATTCCAGAGACATGTTCTGGCATTATTCAGGTCCTGCAGAAGGACTATATTAGGGTAAGATTTCTCCTTTAACATCACATTCTATGTATTTAATGATTGCTAATGTATTGTATTTCTTTCATCATTCCCTAATTACCATGATTGGAATATGCTGTGAATGTCCTCATGCATGCTGGAAGTTTTTAAACTTCTTTTTGTCCTTCATGCATATTTGCCTTCACTAACCTCCCCAGCATGCTATCCTGGGCCCATACCCACCTAGCCTAGTCACTTAACAATATATTTTGTCAGCTCCATAGTACTGCTTTACCCTAAACACCCCCTAAAATGTGTACAAATGTTATTTGTGTCCTTAAATGTATGCAGAGTGCCAGAGGCTTTTTCTTTGGGTCCCAAAATCATTTGGAACCCTCCCTCCCCCCAACCGCTAAGTCAACCGATAACAATCCTATCTGCTGACTTTGCCAAACCCATACCTCTTTTGTGGTCATATTTATGGATGAATTCCCCAAAGCATGTAGTGAAAGGGCCTGCCTGAATACTTTCAAATAGTACTGTTTAAAGTTCTGTTCTCCTATTATCTTGATAGGTAATTGCAGAATGCAAAAATGTGCTTTGATTTGTACATTGTGTATTTTTAGTATGGTATTATTACACTTACCTGTCCAGTGGGCTGCCAATAGTTTAAGTAAGGAGGGGCTGGCCAAAATTACACACATTATCTATGCTTTCAGCTCTCAATGAAGTGAAGAGGGTTATCTGTCCAAAACATCTCCCCCCTTACATGGGCCATCAGAGTGGACCTTATAATTTTGTCTTTAAATACTCCTTAAAATAAATGTTATACTGATGTTGGCCAAGAATGTTTGTGTCTAATCTGCTTGCAATGTTTATGTGCAAAATTACAATTTTTTTTCTTGTTTCCTAGTTTCCTTCAACGCCACAGGAATGGCAGACTGTGGCATCCCACTTTGCCGATCATTGGGACTTTCCCAACTGTGGAGGGGCAATTGATGGGAAACGCATCCACATAGTTCCACCCCCCAACTCGGGGTCATACTATTATAACTATAAGGGGTTTAATAGTATTGTGAAGTTTGGTCGGTGGTGTCAGCGACATAAGAGTTCCTCTATGTGGTCGTGGGGAAGAATGGCCAGATGTCGGATGGTGGAGTCATTGCCCAGACGAGTTCTGCAGGCGTCCTCAGAGTGGTGGCTTGGGACTGCCACCTCTGGAAAAGAACGTTGAAGAACTCCCATTTGTGTTTGTTGTTGATGAGACATTTGGTCTGGGTGAACACCTGATGCGGCCGTTCCCAATGAGGACCCTCACCCCCGGAGCAGAGGGTTTTTAATTACTGGCTGGCCAGAGCCAGGAGAGTGGTGGAGAATGCTTTTGGGATAATGGCCAGCCGGTTCCGCCTATTCCTCACTCCAATTAATATGGCGGAATATAAACTCAATCATATAATCCTTTCTTGCTGTATTCTCCACAACTTTTTAAGGAGAAATTTTTTGAACTATGTTCCCTTAGTTGGGCCTGAGGCCAAACTTATTACAGAACAAACCCTGGCGGCGCTTGAAGCTGGCCGTCCTGGCTTGCCCCCCCCAAAGCACCCGCGAGGTCTGTATAAAATACATGGAATACTTTGCGGGTAGGGGGGCCATTGATATGCCAGCAAATGTCTAAATATATTTTTGAAACAGAACTAATATTTGTTTTGATTTACTGCTTGGATTTTTTTTAGCTGTCTCCTAGGTTATCTAATTTTTGACCTTTTTATTCAATAGTGCAAACAAAATTTCTTCGATACATGAGGGGACAATCTCTTCTTTAGCAAACTATTATGTTGTGGGTCTGCTACACACACACCTTGTTTTTGTTGTTCATGTATGTAATGCATTACTGAGAAAAATATTCATCATTTTAAGCACCATGAATGAAATTTGGGGAGTCATGAAAATGGCGTGATTGTGGTAAATTATAAAGCACTGTCAGTGTTATTTACTAAAGGCAAATCCACTTTGCACTACAAGTGCACTGCAAAAGTGCACTTGAAACTGCACTGAAAGTGCACTTGTAGTGCAAAGTGGATTTGCCTTTAGTAAATAACCCCCATTGTCACTGTAAACCCCAACTTTTACTCCAAAAACTGCTTTTGAGCATTGAAAGAAGAAGCCACACATTGTTGAGTAGAAAACTTTTTACTCAAAGCACATTCACACGGGCGTTTAGAAAAGGGTTTTTGAACAAACCTACATCTTTGGTGTATAATATTATTTTTGTCACAGTAATTAGAAATAGCCTTTTTTGGTTAAACAGGCATGTTTCAAAACATAACATACACAACTCAGGAACGTACAAAGTTCATCTTTGACTAGAAAGAACGTCAGGGGCGGGCAGAGATTCATGCATGTGCAGTGTATATAAAGCGTAACACACGTGCGTTGTATGTACGACCTGTGAGCGGAGGACGAAGTGACAGAAGCAACGATCGTTCTAACTAAGGTACAATTTTAACTTGGTGCATCACTGGCCTATACTGCTTAGAGATTGAGGCCCATATTGGGTCAAGATTAGGAGAGTTTAGCCTGACATTAGGGTGTGTCTTGTGTTGTGTCTTGCTTGAGCCGGGTATAGCCTTGTTCTACATATTTCTTGTCAAAAAATGAAGGATGTTAACTAGATGTTATTATTGATCACTAATTGCTGATTTAATAAAGTGTTTTACATATCAATAGACAGTAGTGGCCAAAAATGATTGTGACAAGAATGAAAAATGCTGGGGTCAGAATGATAGTCTTTTCTATTTGTTAACATTCAATTTGCAACAGTCATGAGCTGAAAATTGTGTGTGATTGATGAACAAAAAACTAAAACTATGTCCCCTTTTTATACACAGGAAAGCCTCAGCCAGGAGGAGGGCGTGGAATTTGGCAGCCATTAGGTGGCTGTGGAATGTGTCAGCCAGGAGGTGGCAGGGGTAAGTGTCAGCCAGGAGGTGGCAGGGGTAAGTGTCAGCCAGGAGGTGGCAGGGGTAAGTGTCAGCCAGGAGGTGGCAGGGGTAAGTGTCAGCCAGGAGGTGGCAGGGGTAAGTGTCAGCCAGGAGGTGGCAGGGGTAAGTGTCAGCCAGGAGGTGGCGGGGGTAAGTGTCAGACAGGAGGTGGCGGGGGTAAGTGTTAGACAGGAGGTGGCGGGGGTAAGTGTCAGACAGGAGATGGCGGGGGTAAGTGTCAGACAGGAGGTGGCGGGGGTAAGTGTCAGACAGGAGGTGGCGGGGGTAAGTGTCAGACAGGAGGTGGCGGGGGTAAGTGTTAGCCAGGAGGTGGCGGGGGTAAGTGTCAGCCAGGAGGTGGCTGGGCCCAGTAGCCTGACAAAATCACAGGTCCCTTCCACCAAAAAGGATCGTGGAGGAGGCAGCACTCAGGCTGATTGGGGAGGCTTCTGTGGCCCTCAGAACCACCCCACTCTTCAAGAGGCTTTTGCCTCCATGGCTGCATGCAAACTGCAGGACATGGAGGAGGCGCAACACCTCTTGTGTGAGAAAATCATGTACCTCACACTAAATATGGGTTTGAGGAGGCAAAATCACCAACAAAACCCACCTGTGTGAGTTGGACCTTTCTCCTCCTCCTGCCACACCTCCAACACCACAGGCACAGCCTGGATGTAAGCCTGGTGTCAGGTCACCTGAGACCAGGTGACAGATGCACTCTGTAGGAGTTGGAAGTGCACCGCTAGGTAGTGGACCTGGACCTGACTGACGCGGATTGTACCCAGGGAGATTCAGGAAACCGGTCTACTGGATCACTAACACAGATCCCAGTGGCAGCTAAAGCATAGATTCCCCAGGACTCCACGTCTAAGAGCCAGCAGGTGTTCGCCAGAGCCTCCAGTGGTGAGGATGGACTTCGCTGCAGTCTGGCTCCAGGTCGCGGCCCCTAGGGTCTCACAGCTCACGCTCACAGTAGACTACAGGAGAAGGAAGCAACAGGCTGGAACGATAAGGATAGTAAGGGGATAATGCAGAGGTCAGGGCAACTAGCAGACAAGAACAACAGAGTACACGCCAAAGGTTCAAAGGTGCCAAAAGGTCAAGGTCACAAGCAGACAGGAATCATTGAGAACATGCCAAGGTCGGTAACAGAAACAAACGCAGAGCACACGGCAAGCAGGAAACAGGAATCCGAAAACACAATGGTTGATCAGCCCCACTGGCTTGCAGTGCACAGGTTAATATAGGGTTTCCTGATAGGGCCTGGGGTGGAGCCATGCTTAGAGGAGAGGTTATAAAAACCACCAGGTGGAAGTGGCTGGCCTCTTAGTCTGAACACATGAGGAGAGGTAAGCAAACAGAGGAAGATTACTGCATAACCATGACACCTGGAAGGAAGAGTGTAAGGAAGACAAGAAAGGGATTGCCTGGGTTCAGTCTGGTCTGAAAAAAGATGCAGGCTCTTGTATGACCACAGTCTGGGGACATATATGTAATTTGATGGTGTTTCTGATCTCTTGGACTTCTGGACCAGATTGTACTCCCTTATATATGGACTCCTCAAGCCACCAATTTTGCCTTTAAATAATTGATGTGTGCCCTGGGGTCCAAAGGCTTTGCCTATTTCACCAGTTTCTCCAGCTTTGCCTTCCTCTTTATTTTGTTATAACCCATGATAAAGGGATATTTATTTTTCACAAATAGTTGCCTAATTGTTTTACTTCAAAAATGACAGTTTGTTTGTGAGTAGGCAGGTACATTTCTAAAATACAAAGTCAAACCAAAAATACCAACACCAAACAACCTCCTTGAGGTTAAAAAATACAAGATAATGGGGGGCGCATGCGCGGCGTTGAGACGAATGGACGCCTGAGACGTTAGCTCCGCTCAGCCCGGGACTATAACGGCATCCAGAGGGCCACAAACTGCGCTATACCTGGCAATTTTATCACCCCTCGTAACACTGGAACCCAGTGCATGCCTTCAAAGAGGAAGAAACCCCGAGGAGGTTTGCAAACGACTCTGACACACTATCTCCTCCGCACGCGGGAACGATACAGCATGGCACAAGATGGCGCCGCGGCGGGAAGTAACTCCCCAGCACAGATCTCTCCGTCTCCTCCACATCCGTCCCTCACCGGGACCGACACCAGTGAGTACCCTACAGCCCTTTCTAAAGCTGACCTGGATGCTAGCCTCGAATCCATGTATCTCAGGCTGGCCACTAAATTTCAAACTGAACTTCACAAAACCTCCCATGCCCTGACCCAAGAAATTACGGCACTCGGTACTAGGACTGAAAAACTTGAATTCAAACATGATGAACTGGCCCTGGCCTATAATGACCTTAGCAGGGAACATGAAGCCCTGGCAACAGCCTTCCACACGATTCAAGCCCAAGTCGAGGACCTCGACAACAGGAACAGACGCCATAATTTAAGAATCCATGGCATCCCAGAGTCTGAAGCCGAATTAATCCCTACAGTAATTAGGCTGTTTAAGTCGCTCCTTCCAGATCACGATTCGCAATCCTTCAAATGCGACCGGATTCATAGAGCCCTTCATCCTAAACCTCCGGATGATAAGCCACCTAGAGACGTGGTCCTCTGCATGAAGGACTTTCTTACAAAAGAAGAGATTTTATGAGCGGCTCGTAACAAAAGAAGGATCACTCTTGATGAGCACGTCGTACAAATCTATCCGGACATATCCCCGGCTACCCTTGACCGAAGAAGAGGATTGAAGGATGTCACCACAGTCCTGCAATCAGCGCAGATCCGCTATAGGTGGGGGTTCCCCTTCAAGTTGCTAGTCCCCCACAACGGAACCACCTACTCAGCCACCTCTTTATTTGAAGGGCAGGAGATTTTAGTGAAGCTTGGCCTTTTGGACGCAGCCGCGATCCGTCGTCCCCCTTCAACACCCAGACCTGCACCGATCTGGCAGACCCCACCACCCAGAAGAGATAGACGGAGAATTCGATACGAAGCTGGAGAGCGTCAAGAAGAACGCCCGCACTGAACCAGGAGGAAAAGCACACCTCAGGACATACTACATCCCTGTCTGCACAGCAGCCATACTTCCACGAACTTACGTTTTCATTTACTCATCAGAGTCTGTCCCTCGGAGCTGCAGCATGCTTCCCCCACCCAGCAGTAACTATTTGCTTTTTTCCGACCACTTGTAGGTACGGTCGATTTGGCTGGGTACGAGACCGAGTTGTCTCGCTGAGCGCTATTTCTTTTTCAGGTATAATTTCTTATTGCTTACCTGACCAGTTTAGGCGGTTATTTTTGAAAATTGCCTTCTATCAGTCTATTCAATTTTTTATTTTTCATATGATCCTCATTTTTGACTTTCTTTTCTCTTTTTCACTTTTTTATTTTTGTACTTTTTTACCTTGGTCACTATAGTCGCTACTTATATGCTCTGTTGAAAAGTTTGGATACAGGTCTATTTTGCTCACTTTTTTATTATGTTTCTGACAAGATTTATGCTAGGATGTATGCTTTCTTGCACAATACAGAAGTATGGCTGCGCCCCCTACAGCCCGATCACAATTCTGCACGATCAGCTGCAGTTTCCAACATAGATGGCTGTAACGTGTATATCCCATAATGTAAAGGGATTTAATTCCCCCATCAAGAGACGCAAGGCCTTTGTTTACAAACAAATTGGAGCTAAAATACTCTTATTGCAGGAGACACATTTTGCCCACTCCTCTCACCCTAAATTTCTCCATAGAAATTACCCCCAGGCTTATTTTTCGCTACACTCGACTAAGAGTAGAGGCGCCGCCATACTTCTACATTCCTCCTTTCCTATGGAGGTTAAACGGGTTTGTAAAGACAAAGATAGTAGATTTGTCATAAAAGGGTTAATCCACAACAGGGAACTCACCATAGCGAGTATCTACGCCCCTAATGACAGCCCTGCTTCTTTTTTCAGTCATTTTTTTGTTAAACTTGCTGAATTTCACTCCCCCCACATGATAGTAGGTGGGGATTTTAATATGGTTGCCAACCCTACTCTAGATCGCTCATCTCCCACACCTGCTGCTAGGGCCTTCCCGAAATCCTTGACATCAGGTCTCCACGATAACCAACTAGAGGATACATGGCGTGCACATAACGCGGGTGTGAAGGAATTCACTTTCTTTTCTCATCCACACAATAGTTATGCTAGATTAGATTACATCTACACCTCACCGATTATATTGGCTAACTCCTCAGCTGCAATGATTGACCCATGTGTATGGTCGGACCATCATGTAATTTCTTTCACAACTGAGTATATTCGACTTGCTCCGTCATCATACACTTGGAGACTGAAAGAATCGATGCTCTCGGACTTAGCCACAGAATCACAAGTCGCACAAATGATAGAAGAATATTTTTCCATAAATGCACAACCTGATATTTCTCCACCGTTGTTGTGGACAGCTCACAAGGCGGTTCTAAGGGGTAAACTAATTAGCATCTCGGCCGCACATAACAAATTGAACAAACAAAAGATCCTTGATCTCACAAATGAACTTGATCTTTTGTATAAAGATACACCCAAGCTGCTTTTGGCTGATACTAGACGTGTCATAGATCAGAAACGCTTAGAATTAGACTCTCTTCTCTCCACCAAAGTTGAGAAGGTGCTCAGATGGACGAAGGCCAGATACTTATTGCATAACAACACCTCTTCTACCCTTTTTGCTAGGAAACTAAACCAATCTACCCGCCCACCTCATGTATATAAACTCTCTAATCCAGACGGAACTCTTACTACACACCCAAGAGAGGTCCTAAAAATTTTTGAGAAATTTTACCCTACTCGCAGCAGATGGTGGCATACCCTCTCTGGCGGAGGATGCTTGGTTTCGCGACATTCCCCTGCCCTCTCTCACGCCTTCACAATTGGACTCCCTTAACGCCCCCATTACTATCTCAGAACTTCTAAAAGTTATTAAGTCTTTAAAACTTGGCTCCGCCCCGGGCCCAGATGGATTTTTATCCTTATATTATAAAAAATTCCCTGCACTCCTGGCCCCAAGACTAGTTCATCTTTACAATTGGATTTTACAGGGTGGTAGCTTTCCAGAGGAGATGTTATTAGCAAATATGTCCCTGATCCCCAAACCTAACAAAAACCATGCTCTCCCCCAATATTATAGACCTATTTCAGGTATTAACAACGACCTAAAGATTTTTAGTAGAGTTCTTGCTGACAGGTTAGCATACATTATCCCTTCCCTTATATCTCCGTATCAGGCAGGCTTCATCCCCCATAGATTGATTACAGACAACATTCGCCTTGCCACAGATATTATCCAAGATGCTAATTTATCCTCCCATAAACTCCTTTTACTCAGCCTTGACATACAAAAGGCATTTGACAGTGTCTCCTGGAACTATATAGGAGCTCTCCTACAGAGCATGGGCTTTCGGGGAGAATTTTTATGTGCATTTCAGGCTCTTTATCGAAACCCCAAAACACGTATTAAAATCCCTGGTTGCAACTCAGAGTTTTTCCAACTAGGTAAAGGCACCAGGCAATGTTGCCCCCTTTCCCCCCTCATTTTTGCTCTTGCCCTTGAACCCCTAGCAATTGCTATATTAAACAACCCAGATATATCAGGCTACACCAAAGGCCCCTCCTCGTATAAATTCTGTATGTACGCCGACGACGTATTAATGTTTATTACCAACCCCCTTATATCGCTACCTAATCTTTTACTGACCCTCTCGAACTTTGCCAAAGTCTCTGGTCTTTCGGTCAATGTTACTAAAACGGCAGCCCTCCCAGTGGGTATCCCACAGGCTGAACTCTCCCACTTAAAACAAACCTACTCTTTTACATGGTCCGATACTCACCTTTCATATCTGTGTATAGTACTCACCAGTGACTTTGACAAACTCTTTGAACACAATTCCCCCCCGATGATCATAAAACTTAAAAAGACTCTAAAACTATGGGCGCCTCTCCACATCCCTTTCATAGGCAGGATCACAGCCCTGAAGATGGTCATTCTCCCTAGGCTATTATACCTTTTTCGTTCCCTTCCTATTAGACTGACAAAATCTTACCTGTTAGGGTTTCAAGCACATCTTAACCAATTTGTCTGGCGAGACAAGCCTTCTAGATTTTCTAGAGCAGTCTTTTTCCCGCTCCACAAAAAGAGGTGGCCTTGGAGTTCCACAACTATGGCTCTATTTCCTGTCCTGCAGGTTTACACAACAAGCCCAATAGAACATTAGGAACTCCAGGGTACCTTGGGTTAAATTTGAAACCGAATCAATCACTCCCCTATACCTCCCTGGATTAATGTGGTCCTCCCTCTTATCTTACCCTGAACTTGAAAGGAAGAACAGGATTGTGGCTATGGGCCTGCGGCTCTGGACTCAATGCAGGTTCAAGTACGGCCTGACTACTACCTCTCCCCTGGGTGCCACTTTCCTTGGGGACCCCAGATTCCCCTCTTCATTTCATGATCCGGACTCCTTCCGCCTTTGGACGGACCAAAATTTGACTACAATAGGCGATTTTTTCGCCGGAGGGAAATCTGTCTCGTTCCAGTCCATGCAGGCCCTACACCACCTCCCCGACTCAGAATACTTCCACTACCTACAGATTAGGCACTTTTTCCTCTCTCATTACACTGTCTCCCAGGTAGCCAACAATACTCCCTTCGAGGACATATGTCATACGAGCCCTCGTCAGAAGGGCCTGATATCAGGGGTCTACAAATCACTGGAAGAAGTAAATGAAACTCTCCCCTTGAAATATAGGACGGATTGGGAACGGGAGCTCAACATGGATTGTGACACGTTGGACTGGGAGAAAGGTTGGACTAATTTAAGTAAATGCACCAAATCTCTGACGATCAGGGAAACAGCCATCAAGCTCATCGCTAGATGGTACTACACCCCAACTCGCCTGCACAAGATTTACCCCCTTACCTCCCCCAACTGCTATAGAGGTTGCAATACACACGGTACATTTAGTCATCTGTTCTGGGACTGCCCTATCGCCCAAGTGACTTGGTCAGAGATATTCAGAATGATCGACAAATTAGCAGGTAGCCCTGTCACCTTATCTCTGCATCACTGTATCTTATTCCAGTCCCCTCCAGACACCTCAAAGCCCTTGTTAAGACTCATCCACTTTATGTGTACAGTGGTGCTCTGGACAGTAGCTCTTCACTGGAAAACCCCAGTAGTCCCCCTGGCACAAGTTATAGCACGTATTGACCACACGATGCTAGCCAAAAAGATTTGTCATACCTTACACGATACAATTCCGATATTTTATGCAAAATGGAACCCCTGGATTGTTCTTAGACTTCAAGATTGACCAAACTGTTTCTTTGATTTTTCTCTGTTTTTTCCTCTCTCTCTTTCTTTTTCTTTTCCTCTCTCTATCTTTATTATTTGGACATTACCCTCATCAAGGTCATATCCTATTGTTAATAATCCTCCACGGATCCACTGTCATAGGTGTTTCTTCTGTCTACTTGTCTTTCAATGATTTCTGTTATATTATACTGACACTGTTGGTCTAATGCCCTTTATTGAAACTTATGATATGACGGTGACACTGTTTGATGTGGTTAATAACCATGCTTGTATTTTCTGGTTTTCCTTTAATAAAACGTTTTGAAAACAAAAAAAAAAATACAAGATAATAATGGTGTTGTAGCAACTTGACACACCAAACCCATAAAAAAAATTAGGGAGATCACCAAAGAAAACAAATTAAAAAAACAGGAGATCTGGATTAAAAAAAACAACCAAAAAAAAAAAATTCACTATAAAATCCCCAAAAAAATAAATCTTCTGGAGATCTGACAAAAATAAAAAAATGATATTCATGAAATCATGAGAAATAATGAAGAAATCAGTTTGTGAGAACTCTGTGTGAATATGAGCAGCAAAACAACTTCATTCTTCTAGCATTATGAAGAAGAAAAGGATGCGCTGCATTAAAAGATTTAAAAATTTGCAGGGTGACGAATGTGCTATTTCCATTACGAACGGTAGTTTCACCAGACCGATCGCTTCCGTTTCGTAATTTATTCTGAGCATGTGTGGTAATTTGTACGTTGGAATTGTCTACAGACGATCAGAATTTACGCAAACTGATTTTGTTGTCGGAAAATTTGAGAACCAGATCTCAAATTTTGTGCAACGGAAATTCCGATGGAAACTGTCCGATGGAGCCTACACACGGTCCGACAACAAGCTCCGATCACACATTTGCCGTCAGAAAGTCTGACCGTGTGTATGTGCACATCATCCTGAACACACTATCCCCACTGTGAAACATGTTGGTGGATGCATTATGTTGTGGGGATGCTTTCTTCAGCAGGGACATGGAAGCTGGTCAGAGTTGATGGGAAGATGGATGGAGCCAAATACAGGGCAATCTAAAGCCCCATACACACGCGCGGATTATCCGTCGGACCATGTCCGTCATACTTTGTCTGATGTTGGTTTTGCGTACACACGGTCAGACAAAGTTGTCGGAAAATCCGATCATTCTGAACGTGGTGACGTTTGTTGCCTACGACGGGACTACGTAGAGGCTAGTAGCCAATAGCTTTGGTCTTGTAATGTGATCTGAGCATGCGTAGCACTTTGTCCGGTCGGACAACCGTACACACGATCGGATTTGGTGTGATCGGACCGTGTTGTCGGCAAATCTTTCCAGCAGGAGATAAGACTTTGTCCGTCGGACAATCCGACGTACACTGTCCGATGGTGCATACACACGGTCTGATTTTTCAACAACATTGTCCGATCGGACAGAATCCATGAAAAAGTCCGACCGTGTGTATGGGGCTTTAGAGGAAAACCTGTTAGAGTCTGCAAAAGATTTTAGACTGGGGCAAAGGTTTACCTTCCAGGAGGAAAATGACCCTAAATATACAGCTATAGCTACAATAGAATGGTTTAGATCAAGGCATATTCATGTGTTAGAATGGCCCAGTCAAAGTTTCAGACTTACAGTATCTAAGTGAGAACACCCCTCACATTTTTGTAAATATTTTATTATATCTTTTCATTTTAGGATGCCCCACAGATGCTCAATAGGGTTTAAAATCTGGAGACATGCTTGGCAAGTCCATCACCTTTACCTTCAGCTTCTTTAGCAAGGCAGTGGTCATCTTGGAGGTGTGTTTTGGGTCGTTATCATGTTGGAATACTGCCCTGCGGCCCAGTCTCTGAAAGGAGGGGATCATGCTCTGCTTCAGTATGTCACAGTACATGTTGGCATTCATGGTTCCCTCCATTAACTGTAGCTTCCAAGTGCAGGCAGCACTCAGGCAACCCCAGACCATGACACTCCCACCACCATGCTTGACTGTAGGCAAGACACACTTGTCTTTGTACTCCTCACCTGGTTGACGCCACACACGCTTGACACCATCTGAACCAAATACTTTTATCTTGGTCTCATCAAACCACGGGACATGGTTCCAGTAATCCATGTCCTTAGTCTGCTTGTCCTCAGCAAACTGTTTGCGGGCTTTCTTGTGCATCATCTTTGAAAGAGGCTTCCTTCTGGGACTACAGCTACGCTGAATAATTTGATACAGTGTGCGGTGTATGGTCTGACCCCTCAACCTCTGCAGCATTGCTGGCAGCACTCATACGTCTATATCTCAAAGACAACCTCTGGATATGAGGCTGAGCACGTGCACTCAACTTCTTTGGTCGACCATGGCGAGGCCTGTTCTGAGTGGAACCTGTCCAGTTAAACCGCTGTATTGTCTTGGCCACCGTGCTGCAGCTCAGTTTCAAGGTCTTGGCAATCTTCTTATAGCCTAGGCCATCTTTATGTAGAATCTGCAATTTAACCTAAAAATAAACCATAAATAGGGTAAATCAGTAGCGCTAGTGTGAAAAGTGATAAATATACTATATAAATAAATACATAATATACAAATATATAAACAGTGCTATATAAATATCAGAGTGCATAAATAGTGCTGTATAAATAACTCAACGTATAATTCAATAGCAACAGTGTATCTGTTTCACCCAGTGACAAGTGAAAAAGTTCATAAATATAAGGTAAAGTCCAGACTGTAAATAAATTAAAATAGGTGATTTTCCAAGTGTCTTCAAACAAAATTTCGAACTTGAATCTTCAAGCTGACTTGAATCTGCCACCACACCACGTGTTTGTGATCACACTCCCTCTGAAAGGCACACTCACCAGCTCACAATGCCTCACACTCTTGTGTTTGGCAGCAGCGTGTTTTACCCACTTCAGGGGTTAATATAGGTCATCAGCTTGCTTAATCCGTTTAGCTCTCAATGCGGTTCCATATGCAAAACAATGAATAAACACTCCACATAGTGTGAAAAAGTATGACAAAATTTATTCACTGTTCACAAACACTTCAATGGTCAAACTCACATTTCAAATATTAAAAATAAGCCTCCAATCCAAACACGGCAAACCAAACAACGCTGATATACAAATGTGCTGCGGTCTCGGCGGACCAAGAGTATCTCACCACCCTCCAAGTGTAAGTCTCTGGTGGTGGTGTAATATGAAAACAAAGTGGCGTTATATATAAGTACAATCTTTACTTGCTCTGTAGCCTCGTTCCCGACATGTTTCGTCGCATGGACTTATTCATGGGTATCATGCGACAAAACATGTCGGGAACAAGGCTACAGAGCAAGTAAAGATTGTAGGGGACAGTAAATTTATACTGTTATACAAGCTGTACACTCACTACTTTACATTGTAGTAAAGTGTAATTTCTTCAGTGTTGTCGCATTAAAAGATATAATAAAATATTTACAAAAATGTGAGGGATGTACTCACTTTTGTGAGATACTGTAAAACCAATTGACAATCTGTGGCAAGACTTGAAAATTGTTGTTCACAGATGCTCTTCATCCAATCTGACAGAGCTCGAGCTATTTTTCAAGGAAGAATGGGCAACAATTATACTCTCTAGATGTGTAAAGCTGGTAGAGACATACCCAAAAAGACTTGCAGCTGTAATTGCAGTGAAATGGTTCTACAAAGTATTGACTCAGGGGGGCTGAATACAAATGTACGCCACACTTTTCAGATATTTATGGCTGTATTCTGGAAGGGGGTGGTTAAAAAAGATTTTAGAATGGGTTTGGTGCAATGAGAGAGATAAGAGGTGTGGTTTACATAGGTAACATGGTCAGTGGGGCGGGGATTAGTCAGTTGGGGGTGAGCAGTAGAAGAGGCAACACCATAGAAAATTTTGTTTCTGTGTTGCACTCACTCATTATAAAATCCTGATCGATTGCTGGGGCAGCTGCGCTCAGCTTCCACAGCAAACGGCATAGAGGGGCTTAACGAGCAGCTGGCTGCACTTCTGCGGGGGGTCGGGGCAGGTTGCTGCTTCCCCTTCGCCTGCCGGTCCACGTGTGAGGAGGTCTGTGCCTCCTGTGCGCTTCAGACAGGAGGAATCCCCCAGAATGAGCCACCGCTCAGGAAGCCTGATCGTGGACCCTCCAGGGCCCAGGGCAGGGAGACCGTCTCCTTCTCCGGCCACTGGGGCTGGGAGGAATCCCCAGCACAGGCAGGACCTGGCCCGGAGGGTGCGCTCTGTGTCCCCCCCAGGCTACCATTGTCGCAGGCAAAGGATTCAGCGGCCAGCGCAGGGCCCTCCCCCTGCCCGCGGTGTGGCCAGTCAGCAGTTGCTGGCACGGGCCCCTCCTCCAGGGCGGGCATGGCCGTTCACAGCAGTGGAGGTCCCCGTGGAGATGGAGATGGCAGGAGAGCGGCATCTGCTGGCTAGCAGAGGGCAAAACGTGCGCTGCAGTCTGCGGTAAGCCATGCAGGTGGTCGGGCCCAGGATGATGATGTCACCCCCGGGCGATCGCCCCCCCTCTGTAGCGGCAACGTCCCTTGGTGGACAGGGGGACCATCGGTCCGAGGGTGAAGTCTTGGACACAGATTCGGAGGTGCCTGTGGTGGCGACGGTCTAGCAGGGACCACTTAAGGCATCCGGAACAGCGGCTGGTCGGTCGGTTTCCCCTGGGCAGCCTGGTAAGTCCTCATCTGTCCCTGTGTCTGTGTCTAACACTGTGAATATGCTCTCTGTGTCTTCCCCCACCTGTTAGGGCTAGGGCTGGGAGGGCCCTGGGTAGTGGGATTTCCTTCCCGGGAACAGGGGATGCATTGCTGCAGCACTTGTTGTTGGCTTTGGTGGGGGGCTTCAGGGACATGGTGGGCAGGGGTGCCAATGCGGGCCCCCTCGCACTCACGTTGTCACCAGTCTCAGCCTGGACGGTTGTCGGGGATGGGTTGCTCAGGCCATGTCACTGCCTATCCTTCTGCTGGTGGTGCAGGTGGCGCCACAACCACCTGCTGAGACTCCAAGGTTGGCTTTGGTGCTCCCCAGCAATGTGGAATCTTTCCAGGTAAGTACAGTCGGCGGCGGCGCCCTGAGGTGACATCTTCAGATGGCATATGTCTGTTACGAAGGCCCCTTGGGTTCTCATTTAAAAGGGGAGGTGAGGGAGAGGATTTGGAAAGGGGACTACGTAGATATTTTTTCGTTGCTATCGCTGGAAAAGTTTCAGCCTGATGAGAGCAAAAAGGAGGAAGAAGAGAAATGGCGCTATAGACTTATTCCACTGACGTTCCCCAACTAGCTTCAGGCATTTAAAATACTAGCGAGCGTTATAGAGGAGAAGGTGCCAGAGAACTGTTTGGCATTGTTTTGTTACTTGGATTTCATTAGTGAAGCCCAGAGGGTGTATGGGGGCGTGGCTGAGCTATGATGAGCAGTTCCAGCAGTGGAAGGCTGTGAGAGCGTTGTTACAATTGGGATCACATAGACATCAGCTTGTGGAAGAAACTCATGACACAAGCTAGGGTTGCGCCGCCTCCCTTTCTTCGGGGGGCCGGGGGTGCCCAAGCCTCTTCATCATTGGCCACAAAACGCAAGGGGTTCTGTTGGCAGTTAACGAGGGCACCTGCAAATTTGGAAGCTCCTGCTGTTTCCCGCACAAGAGTTCTGGCTGCGGAGGAGCTCACCCGTCAAAATGCTTCAGAGAAGGAAGGAAATCGGCCAACGCTGGAAAGAGGGATGACACCAGCGAGGGTGGAAAAAATGGTGCCATAACCAAGTAGGTATCCAAACAAGGTAGCTGCACGGACACCGTGGTTAGGCTTTAAGGAGGGCTTCCCGATTCCAAGTACGTTGGACCGGGTCCCCCCTGTTTTGGCTAACCTTAAGTCTGCTTATGAACATCCTGATGTATTTTTTAGTAATCTACTGAAGGAAGTGACATTAGGAAGGATGGCTGGCCCATTTGTGTTGCCACCGGTGGGGGACTTAGTGGTTTTCACTGTTAGGTGTTGTACGCCAAGCGGGAACCCGAATCAATTTAGGCTTATTCACCACCTGTCTCACCCCAATGATGGGTCGGTGAACAATGCGATTGATCCTTTCCTTTGTACAGTATCTTACGCCTCATTTGACCAAGCGGTGTGGTGGGTGAAGAAGTTCGGGAATGGAGTTCTTATGGCTAATTTGGACATAGAGTACGCCTTTCGTTTGTTGCTAGTACACCCAGACAGTGTTCGCTTGTTGGGTTGTTGTTGGGAGAGGGAAGTATTTGTGGACCGTTGCCTACCAATGGGTTACGCCATTTCTTGTTCTTATTTCGAGATGTTCAGTTCCTTTCTGTAATGGGTCATCAAGGACTTGTCTGGCCTGAGTGCTATTTTGCACTATCTGGATGATTTTTTGGTGATAGGCCCACCGGGTGATCGGTCATGTCTCATCTTGTTGGCCACCCTACAGCATATTTTTCAAGTTTTTGGGGTTCCATTGGCTAAAGACAAGACTGAGGGACCCACTACGGGTATGCAGTTTTTGGGGATCGGGTCATCAAGGACTTGTCTGGCCTGAGTGCTATTTTGCACTATCTGGATGATTTTTTGGTGATAGGCCCACCGGGTGATCGGTCATGTCTCATCTTGTTGGCCACCCTACAGCATATTTTTCAAGTTTTTGGGGTTCCATTGGCTAAAGACAAGACTGAGGGACCCACTACGGGTTTGCAGTTTTTGGGGATCGTTATTGATACCAATTTGATGGAGTGCCGCTTGCCGAGCGACAAGCTGAAGGATCTCTGGCAGACGGTGACGGAGAAGATCCGCCATTCAAAAGTGCAATTGAGGGAGTGGCAATCATTGTTGGGAAAGCTAAACTTTGCTTGTCGCATCATGCCCATGGGGCATGTGTTTTTTAGACGCTTGGCGGTGGCCACGACGGGGGTGAGACGTGTTGGTTCAGGTAGCAGAGCTGGATCTATTTACTGACGCAGCAGGGTCGGTGGGTTATGCAGCTTATTTCTATGGTCAATGGTGTGCGGGGGGTGTTGTTGGGGTCTGAGCTCATGAATTTGATGTTGTTGGAACTTTTTGCTATCATGCTGGCTGTGGAGCTTTGGGGGTCAGATTTCCGGAACCGGCGGGTTCACTTTCATTGTTATAATCTGGGGGTGGTGCTGGCCATCAATTCCTTGTCAGCATCTTCCCTGCCTGTGGTCCGTTTGCTTCGTCACTTGTGTGGTGGTGGTGTGGTGGTGTTGTGTTTACAGTTGAATATTTTTGTGTGTGCTGTTCATATTCCAGGGTTTGAGAGTGAGGTGGCTAATGCACTTTCTCAATTACAGTGGAACAGATTCTGGCAGTTAGCCCCAGGGGCGTAGCAGCTTGGAGTCCCGTGCCCCGGTTATTTGTGGGATCTCATATTGACACTGTGATGTCGTTGGTTCGAAAGTCAGTGGCAGAGGCTACTTGGCGGGCTTATGAGCGGGTGTGGAGAGAATGGCACAAGATGGTAAGTAGGGTTGGGGGTTGTTCCAGGCATGGGCTATACACGTTGTACTTTCTGGGTAAGAATTGCGAGGACGGGGGTTTGTTGCTCGGGTTAACAGTAAGATGGCGGGTCTGACTTTTTTGTTTAAATAGGGTGGTGTGGAGGATGATACAAAGGCTTTCATAGTTTGGAAGGCATTGAGAAGTTACAGAAAAGGACGTGGCAGGCCACATACCCTGCGACCAGTGGAGTTGACCTGGGTGCTGCCCAGTGTATGTTATACCCCTTTTGAGGTTCAGCTGTTTAGGAAAGCTTTTGTCTTGGCCTTTTTTGGGGCACTGAGGGTCTGGTGTTGTGCCCGGTGGTGGTAATAAGGGAATGGGCAGGGTTGCGGCCTACTGGGCCTGGCCCCTTTTTGGTCCACAGGGACGTGTTGGCGTTGTTTCGCTATCAGTTTGTGAGTGTGTTCCAAAAATGCTTGGGAAGCGGGTGGTTTCTCTTTGAGGGACTACTCTTCTCATTCATTCAGGATTGGAGCGGCTACTGAGGTGGCGTGTTGGGGCATCAGCGATCAGATACTTCAGCGTATTGGTCATTGGGAATCGCAACGATTTTGGTTATATGTACGCCCTCATCTCCTTTGAAGCGGGTGAAAAAGGGGAAGGAGGGATATTGACCCCTCAACTCAGGGGGTTGGGGGGTCATGGGGGGGTCTATGTCCTTTTTGGTGTTGTGTGGTGTTGATTGTGTGTGGCCTTTTTGGTCTGGGGATGGTAGAGCAATGTGCTCTGTGTGTTTTGGTGTCTTGGGTCTTGTTGCCGAAAGTCCGTCGGGAAGACCGCCGGACCTAGTCCGGTCGTGTGTACGCGGCATAAGTAATACAAGAGTGGGGTGGTTAACAGGTTAGAAAACCATACATCAGCATTAGACATGTGCACAACAAAAAAATTTGTTTATTTTCGTTTTGTTTTTTTTTTGCTTCCAAAAAAATCGTTTTTTTTTTTTTTTTTTTCGTTTCCGTTGATTCGTAACGATTCGTACATTCGTAAGTCGTCGGTGTTCAGATTCGTAACGATTCGTACATTCGTAAGTCGTCGGTGTTCGTATTCGTTTTTTTTTCGTTGATTCGTATTTTCGTTTATTTTTTGGACGCATTCGTATTTATTCGTACATTCGTAACATTCGTAGATTCATAATCGGAGCATAATTCATAATTTTATGTAATGTGTATGCTATTATTACATTTTAATAATTTACGAATCGAAAAAAAAAGTTACGAATCGAAAAAAAAAAGTTACGAATTGAAAATAAAGTTACGAATGTACGAATTTTTTTGTTCAATCCATTCGAAGCACGTTAAGCAACGCCATTGTAAGAGACACGGAAAATTACGAATCGAAAAAAAAAAAAAAAAAGTTACGAATCGAAAAAAAAAGTTACAATCGAAAAAAAAAAAGTTACGAATGTACACATTTTTTTGTTCAATCCATTCGAAGCACGTTAAGCAGCACCATTGTAAGGGACACGGAAAATTACCAATTCAACAAAAAAAAAAGTTACGAATGTACAAATTTTTTCGTTCGTTTTTTTTTTCGGATTTTCTTCATTCGTACATTCGTCGGATTCGTTCGATTTGAATGATTCGCTAATCGGATTCGTACGATTAGAACGATTCGTTATTCGGATTCGTACGTTTCGAAAGATTCGTTCATTCGTACGAAAACGAACGAACGAAAATAACGAAAAAAAAAACGAAAAACAAAACAAAAAAAAAAAACGAATTGCACATGTCTAATCAGCATACACCAGTCATGACAACACTGAAGAAATGCCACTTTTCTACAATGTAAAGTAGTGAGTGTACAGCTTGAATAACAGTGTAAATGTGCTGTCCCCTCAAAATAGCTCAACACACAGCCGTTAATATCTAAATCGCTGGCAACCAAAGTGAGTACACCCCTAAGTGAAAATGTCCAAACTGGGCCCAAAGTGTCAATATTTTGTGTAGCCACCATTATTTTCCAGCACTGCCTTATCCCTCTTGGGCATGGAGTTCACCAGAGCTTCACAAGTTGCCACTGGAGTTCTCTTCCACTCAGACATCACTGAGCTGATCGATGTTAGAGACCTTGCGCTCCTCCACCTTCCATTTGAGGATGCCCCACAGATGCCCAATAGGGTTTAGGTCTGGAAAAATGCTTGGCCAGTCTATCACCTTTACCCTCAGCTTCTTTAGCAAGGCAGTGGTTGTCTTGAAGGTATGTCTGGGGTCGTTATCATGTTGGAATACTGCCCCGAGGGCCAGTCTCTGCAGGGAGGGGATCATGCTCTGTTTCAGTATGTCACAGTACATGTTGGCATTCATGGTTCCCTCAATGAACTGTAGCTCCCCAGTGCCGGCAGCACTCATGCAGCCCCAGACCATGACACTCAAATGCTTGACTGTAGGCAAGAAACACTTGTCTTTGTACTCCTAACCTGATTACCGCCACACACGCTTTATACCAGCTGAACCAAATAAGTTTATCTTGGTCTCATCACACCACAAGACATGGTTTCAGTAATCCATATCCTTAGTCTGCTTGTTTTCAGCAAAATGTTTGCAGGCTTTCTTGTGCATCATCTTTAGAAGAGGCTTCCTTCTGGGATGACTTTAATGCAGACCAATTTGCATATGGTCTGAGCACTGACAGGCTGACCCCCCCACCCCTTCAACCTCTGCAGCAATGCTGGCAGCACTCATACGTCTATTTCCCAAAGGCAACCTCTGGATATTACACTGAGCACATGCACTCAACTTCCTTAATCCACCATGGTGAGGCCTGTTCTGAGTGAAACCTGTCCAGTTAAACCGATGTATGGTCTTGGCCACCATGCTGCAGCTCAGTTTCAGGGTCTTGGCAATCTTCTTATAGCCTATGGCATCTTTATGTAGCGCAACAATTCTTTTTTTCAGATCCTCAGAGAGTTCTTTGCCATGAGGTGCCATGTTGAACTTCCAGTGACCAGCTTGAGAGAGTAAAGCCTTGTACATACGTCTGAAATTCTTACCGTTAATTGTCAAAAGGAGCGTACTGTTTTCCAATTTTCGGACAACAAATTTTCGATGATAGGCTAGTACATTTTTGGTAAACGACGGCTCTACGTCTGATTTTCGGATGTTCAGTACACAAATCCGTCACACAAAAGTCGAAAGTACAAACACACATAATCGGAACCAAGGAACAAGCCGGACGTGTTAACACTTGTAAAGAGGCAAATTAGGAAATGTCGAAATGCAGCGCACATTCTACTCTTCTTTAATGGGATAATAATGAAGCTGCTTTGCTGGTGATACTGATGGAGTTATGCCAAACGTATTTTAAAAGGCATTTGTTTTCTAGTGATAGCAAAAATATTTTTATTATGCTTGTTGTTAGATTTTTTGGCCAAGTTACCACAACACCATTATCCCCGAGTTTTTAAGATCAAAGATACAACTATGTTGGTATCCCTTGTTAATTTTACATTGTATTTTTTTGTATATTGTAACTGCCTACTCCCAAACTGTCATTTGAAGTAAAACACATAGCCAAGTATTATTCTACACAATTATTTGTGCAGAAAAAAAATAACACAAATTAAATTAGAGATGCTAACTGCCATCCAAATACAAAGAAGTGCATCCCATGCATACAAAAATATAGAAAATATAACAAAAGAACCCCACAAAATAATAGAAATTAAGGGGTGAAGGGGTGATAATCCCCAGACTCGCGGGGTTGTTGGAATTCTTGTAGCTGGTATTTCCACTGACTACCATGCTTCTGTGGTGGGTAGGGTGGCTGTGGTAGGTGGGTTGGCTGTGGAGGTGGTGTATATGGGTCCACAAAATCATACAGGTGGGTGGTGGCATAAATATCGCCTGTCGCCCCCCTGTTGAGGAGCTGCAGGATGAGATCCTCGCACCTTCTCCTCTAGTCCCTGGCCATCCCCCTTAACCTATTGGCCACGTCAAATACCTCTCACTTATCTGGGTCTGTCTGGATGGCAGTAGTGGCCTGGCTGAGGAAGGCAGCTGTGGCCTCCTCCAGATTCCTGCTCTTCCTGGCCGTTTTAGCAGGAGGGCATAGGGGAGGAATCTCTGACTCTGTCTGGCTGCTGGCCGCTGGCTGCTCCAGACTGACACTTTCCTGTGTATGAAACTAGGACATAATTAGAATCAAGTGTTTGCCCTCTGAAAAATGCCATCACCTTCCATTTTTTATGCATTTTTCACAGAAAAACATCCAGAGTGCAGCATGGTGGAGTCCACTAGTCAGGAGCAAACATTGAGATCAGACCAAGTGAAAGGTTGGTCAAATAATGTAGCAAAATGGATGCTAGAAACAGATGTGACTTGGAGTGGCTTAATGAATGTTGTATTGCTTCTTTTTAGAGGAAAGTGAGTGTGGTCAGCTCACCCAGGATGTTTCTTTGGAGCCATGGGATCGGTCTCCTGGATGCAGCACAGACATTGTCATTGTGGATGTCAAATCCCCTGACGCGAGTCACAGTGAGGGCCAAAGCGAACCAGGAGAGGAAGAAAGTATGCGGAAGCCTCTTTTTTGCGCAAGTGAGTTTTCTTGGAATCGTGCTTAAAATGTGTATACATTTCGAGTGTTTAGATGTCCAAACCAAACACCCACTCCCCACATTAGCATGAAGAAGGAAGAGGTAGAAGGATCTGGCAGGGCGTGGCTTGGCGCGCAATGGAGATGGACGCTTAATACAACTGCTCCGACAGTATTGCAGCCTAAGTCCATATATCTGCACCCAGAGAGCTCTAACATGAGCAACAAAAGCTAAGGCACACCCCGCACGAGATCCCGGAGACAGACAGTGGCGTATCAGGGGAGAAATATCTCTGATCTCTTCAGAAACACGCCAGCAGCCAGGAGCAATATGCTGGGAGGCAAGATGGCGACACCGCACGTGGAGGAAGACTATAGTGAAGACTCACAGTCGGCAGTCGAGGATGAAGTTAGGGGTACCCCTCACCCAGATCTCCCCCTCACATATGCTGGGATGTCAGGCATTGCTGCGGACATCAAAGCAACTTTTTCAGCTGCTATTACCGATCTCAAATCCAGCATGCTTGTTCTCACTGATAAAATGGCCACTTCGGAGGCGGCAGGGAGACACAGGGACAAGGCCAAGCACAGGCTTGAGAGGGTGGCTAGCTCACGGACCCAACATTTTATCGAGATCAACAGACACCTCGAGGATCTCGACAATAGAGGGAGGAGAAACAATATTAGGGTCAGAGGGGTCCCCGAAACGGTGGAAGCCGACCAAATAACTCCAGCCCTGGAAAGGGTTTTCAACAGCCTGCTGGAAAGGCCGAATTTGTCAGAGCTCACAGAGCTCTTAGGGCCAAAGGCCCGGATAATATGCATCCGAGGGACATAATATGCTGCCTGCACAGTTTCGCTCTGAAAGAAAGCATAATGAGAAAGGAATGACCAAATAGTCTTTAATGGAGAAACAATTATGCTTTTTCATGATCTGTCTCAGATCACTCTAAAGAATCGCAGGGCACGGAGGCCTTTACTGGATAGGCTGTGGGAGGACTTACGCTACACACTTCACTCACCGGAGGATATTCCTGACTTTTGCCAGACACTACAGCTGGGCCCAGTAGAAGTGCCAGAATGGTACCAGGAATTTTACACTCCTCCCTTGGATAGATACCAACCTGATTCTCCATTCATCTCCCCAGACACACGCCAAGCTAAAAAAAATGAGGCCCTCTCGCCCAGGTGGCTCACAAGCGGGTACCCCAAACAACAGGCCTCACCCTTCCAGAGGCTTTGATGAAGCATGAACGCAAGCACAGATCATCTTAGGAGCAGTTAAATGACCCATCCCAGATAAAGTTCTACCCAGGAACATTAAACCTACAGCCAACATACTGTTGATGACTGCCTACCACACTGGGACCCCGAAATACCTCATGGCCCCCTTTGCTCTTGCCTTTCCTGATGAACAGCTGGGGAAGGTCCCCCCTTCAGTCTTTTTTTTGTGCACGGTTAAGATCAAGGGATGGCAGGAGTTCTGCATCCCCATCAGCATACTCGAATTGCACTCTAGGCATTGTAGGGCTTTAATATATTTTTAGTATGCATGTGTATTAGGCTCCGGGGCAAGGTGGTCGCTTGTTGGCACCCTCCTTGGGGACACAGGACATTTACAAGCTTAGGATGATGCCATGTGCTATTGAGGCGGCAGATATCCTAACTGTTTATATGAATGCTGCCTCTTTACATGCAAAGCTGCTCATGACTACTCGGAGGGGGTCATGGAGGGAGAGAGACTTACCTAACTACGGAAAGGGGTTCCCTGTCACCAAATAGGTGCAGGGTCCCCCGACCCTCCAGAAAGGTTATCCGTTCAACAGTTCATGATTTTTCTTATTTTTAAGCTGATGTGCCCCATGTGGCACTAGTGGTTCAGAAATGATGTATTATACCATTTATATGCTTTGAAGGCTGTTTACTGTCCAGGCTCACAACCTGATTGGTTCAAATATATACCACACTACTGTGAGCTTATCTGGATAGGCCATAGCTCACTACCCCCAGGAGTGATCCCTGTGGGGAAAGTTTGTTCCCACAGGAATCACTAATTCTTGTACCTGGAGATCCTTGGGATCCCACGGTGAAGTCAGATCCTCTCATTTGTCTCTCTTTTGCCTCTCTTTTCTACTGTTCTTTATTTCTACTCTTCTATCTGCTTTCCCCTGTTTCTAGAGAGATTAGACGGTATATTATACTTGAACAACTCGTCTATATTGTCTAATATATTTTGTTCTTGTGCCTTTTTTGTGTGCACAGGTACGCTGTCGCTCTCTGGGTCCGCACCATGGCATACTCCTCCTTGGGCCTGAACCCCACGGTAATTTTCGCACAATGTTAAAGGGTTGAACATCCCTGAAAAGCGCACTGCTTTCTTAAAGGAACTCAGAAAAGGTAGGCCACGTTTTGTCTTTTTACAAGAGACCCACTTTAAGACACACCAAATTCCCAGGCTCACAGACACCTACTTCACACAAGCTCACCATGGTACCAACGACCTAGCTAAATCCAAGGGGGTGTCCATACTTATTAGTAGAACAAACATATTACAGCGCACACATGCAAAACTGACATTTACCTCCAGCAAGGCTATTTAAAAGCACCTAGACAGACATTTTCAAAAAACATTATCAAAAAATATGGGGATTTGGTCACACCATATTGCTATATGGTGCTTAAGCCCACTTACTGCGACAAAGTACCCCATGATTAGTGGGTCCTACACTAGATCGGGAGATCCTGCTTCTCTGAACCAAGGGAGCTATACTCCTCTATATGGGAGAACATGAGGTCTCCACCCATGATACAGGTGGTCACTAATTGAGGTACTTACTGAGTGGGGTGCTCCACCCAAAAGGATTTGGTCAAAATCCATACAATAGACAAAAGAGATATTTGGGGGCACACCCTAAAAAATGCATAAAGATGGTGCTGCCATAAGACCATACAACAGAACAAACATATTACAGCGCACACATGCAAAACTGACATTTACCTCCAGCAAGGCTATTTAAAAGCACCTAGACAGACATTTTCAAAAAACATTATCAAAGAATATGGGGATTTGGTCACACCATATTGCTATATGGTGCTTAAGCCCACTTACTGCGACAAAGTACCCCATGATTAGTGGGTCCTACACTATCCATAGATCGGGAGATCCTGCTTCTCTGAACCAAGGGTACCTCAATTAGTGACCACCTGTATCATGGGTGGAGACCTCATGTTCTCCCATATAGAGGAGTATAGCTCCCTTGGTTCAGAGAAGCAGGATCTCCCGATCTATGGATAGTGTAGGACCCACTAATCATGGGGTACTTTGTCGCAGTAAGTGGGCTTAAGCACCATATAGCAATATGGTGTGACCAAATCCCCATATTTTTTGATAATGTTTTTTGAAAATGTCTGTCTAGGTGCTTTTAAATAGCCTTGCTGGAGGTAAATGTCAGTTTTGCATGTGTGCGCTGTAATATGTTTGTTCTGTTGTATGGTCTTATGGCAGCACCATCTTTATGCATTTTTTAGGGTGTGCCCCCCAAATATCTCTTTTGTCATACTAATTAGTAGGGACGCTTCCTTTGAACTTACCGACAAACTTGTTGACCCTGACGGTAGATATATTTTCCTGAAAGGAAACTGTAAGGGTATCCCTATCACTTTAGCCAATGCGTACTTCCCTAATACCTCACACCTGACCTTTTGCAGTTACTTGACTGAGGCACTGAAGGGGTTCAGCGCCGGCTGCCTGATCCTGGGGGGTGACTTCAACTCGCCCTTGAATCCCCTCATGGATACCTCCACGGGCAAAACATATATAACATACAAGATCCTTAAGAAGCTCAAACTGCTACTCCACTCATTGCAACTTGTAGATTCCTGGAGATTTCTACACCCAGAAGATAGGGATTACACCTTGTTTTCTATCCCTCACGGGCGATAGATTATATCTTTGTCTCTCAGAGAGACCTGGATATAATCTCGGGAGCCCATATTGGGATTCAGACTATCTCAGACCATGCGCCAACCTCTCTGACCTTGGACCTGACGGCCCCACCTCCCAAAGCTGAAACATTGAGATTGAATTCATCTCTGCTGACTGACCCCACACTTTTGCCTCAAATAGCCACCTCACTGGCAGATTATTTTGCACTCAATTCCACGCCGGGTATGGACCCTATGACAATTTGGGAAGCCCACAAATGCTCCATTAGAGGGACACTGATTAACCTAGGAGCCCGACGTAAGAAAGAGAAAGAACGGGAACTATAACGTCTAGTGAGGAAGATACACGAGCTTGAATCAAAACATAAACAATCCCTAACAGAACAGTATGCTGTGGAGCTCTTGGAAACCAGAAGGGCTCTTCAGCAAATGATAGAGGCCAAGACCAGACGTTTTCTATTTTTTATGAAAAAAATATACTACGAACATGGGGACAAGGCGGGGAGGTTTCTCGCAAGGGCCCTGAGGGCCGCCAACTCGAGTCAAAACATTGCTGGTATCTGCTCTGAAACTGGGAAACTAGATATAACCACTAATGGTATAGCATGCCACTTTCACGAATATTACACGGCACTGTACAATTTGCCAGAACAACAGAGCCCAGCCTATGCTCAAAATAGCAGGCACCAATCATTTAAAACTATCTAAAAGACTCTAACATGCCAACTCTGACTGCTTCTGATAGCAAGCTTTTGGAAAAACCCATTGAGGCCTTGGAACTTCAGCAGGCCATCAAAGGCCTAAAGGAAGGGAAGAGTCCGGGCCCTGATGGCTTCACAGCCATTTACTATAAGACTTTCCTAACCACTTTACTTAAGCTGCTGCTAGATGCCTTAAATTTGATGTCCCGGCCTAGGGAGACCCCCGCGGCTTTCCTCTCAGCATTCATAACAGTTCTACCCAAGCCAAATAAAGACCCAGCGGAATGTGCTAGCTATAGGCCAGTTTCACTACTTAATTTAGATGTGAAACTTATGTCAAAAATTATAGCCAACAGGCTGAAGCCCTTGCTACACAACTTGATAGGAAATGAACAGGCTGGATTCATGCCGGGAAGGGAGACTAGAGATAATGTTACAAAGGCACTAAACATGATATACGCAGCTAATCGGGGGGGGGGGGGTCGAGGGCCCTCTCTTGTCCACGGACGCGGAGAAGGCCTTCAATCGTGTTGCCTGGGATTACATGCTGGAGACCTGCAGGTTCATTGGCTTGGGAGATCATATGCTGACGTGGATCTCTGCATTGTACAGAAACCCCACAGCCCGGCTTAAGATTAACGGCTCGCTATCGGAACCAGTCCACATTCGAAACGGCACAAGACAGGGGTGCCCCCTCTCGCCCTTACTGTTAATTCTAACACTAGAGCCCTTTATCAGGAAAGTGGTCACAGAAGATATATACAAAGGTTTAAACTGGCATAAAAAGTACACAAGGTGGCGGCTTATGCTGATGACCTTCTGTTCTTCATAACAAATCCGGTCTCTTCACTGCCTCCTCTTATGGAGGAATTCGCTCTATTTGGCAGAATTTCCAATTTGAAAATTTACTTCGCCAAATCGGAGGCAATGAATGTATCGATACCAGCAACTACTATTGAATCAATTAAATTAATGTGCCCCTTTTAGGTGGGTCGATTCAGCTCTCAAATATTTGGGAGTGTGGTTGACTCCTAGGCACACACAGATGTATGAACGTAACTTTCTGCCCCTGTTGAAGAATATTAAGTTGGATCTCCACAATTGGCACCCCAAATATTTTTCCTGGTTCGGGAGGGCAGCAATATGTTAGATTGTCATTTTGCCCAAGGTCCTCTATCTATTACGGAATATACCAATAAAGATACCCCAGACATTTTTAAATCCCTACACTCCACTCATATGACATTTATATGGGCTCATAAACGCCCCAGGGTGAGATTCACCCTACTAGCACTGGCTAAAGAAAAGGGAGGGATGAATATCCCTAATTTTCTACACTATTATTACGCAGCACACGTAACCAGAATCATAGACTGCCACTACAAACTTAAAGATTGGGTGGAACTGGAAGAGACGGTGAGCTCTACCCCGCTTAAATTCTCACCTTGGATCCCATGGGCATCTCTTCCTATCACCTTAAGGTCTCACCCTCTTATAGGCACGACTATAGCAATTTTCCATAAACTGACGAAATTCAACAATTTCTCATCTCACTTGAGCCCACTTATGCCATTGTATAAAAACCCCAATTTTTTGCCAGGCATGGGAAACAAACTTCTTTATCCACCCACAGTGGGCAAGCCGCTTTTAGCCACACATTGTTTTCATGACTGGAGGTTTAAGGACTTCTCAGCACTTAAGACGGATGACTACACACCCGACCTCCCATTGTGGACATATTTTCAGATCTGTAACTACCTTAACAACGCATCAATGAGGGTGAATTTTAATAGACAAATGACAGAACTGGAGACAGTGTGCTTTTCAGACGAACCAATTTCTAAAGCGACATCGCTTACCTACAGCTGGATTTGGCTTGGGGTCAGCCGTGGAGAGTGCGGACTCAGAGACATGGAACAAAGAACTAGATGTCCTCCTTATGGACAAACAGTGGCAGAAAGCTTGCATATTTGCACACAAGTGTTCAATAAGCACAAAAACACAGGAAACAGCGTATAAACTATTGTCACACTGGTATGCCACACCTGTGAAGTTACACTTGTGGTTTCCGATGACCCCAGACACCTGTTGGCGATGCCTCGGCGATAAGGGTACACTGATACATATATGGTCGCACTGCCCGGTACTACAACCCTTTTGGTCTGAGGTTAGAAGGCTGGTGCTTCAGATCACGGAGACCAAACTAAAGCTGGATGCAATGAACTGTCTCCTCCACATCTCAAACTTTCCCATTAGGAAATATAAGTATTCACTCTCTAAACATCTTTTGAATGCTGCCAAAACACTGATTCCTTTGCATTGGAAGTCCACACGGGCCCCGTCTATACGGGAGTGGCTACACAAAATTTCTGAGATCCGGGAGATGGAGGAGACGGTGGCTCAATCCACAGAATATGTGGAACGCTTCCATAAGATGTGGTCTCCCTGGTTTGAGTTTAGATACTCCCAGGCGTATTCAAATTTGCTTGGGATTAAACAACCAATACATATTCGCCTGTAAGAACTTATCTTAATACCTGACTTATAATACAGCCTTCCTGTGATATAAAAATGACAGCAAAGTGTTTACCAACTATGTTTACCGGCAAAGATCTCTCTAACTACTGTAAATATATATCCTTCCTTTCCTCACCCATAATTCAGCTATACATTTTTTATTACCAGTTAGATATTCCACAAGTCCTCATGGGGCATGATTAGCATTACACCAGAGTTGATAGGAGGGTACGCCCCCCAGAGTCATTCCTGGGGTCCATTTATTTCAGCGACACAGTTTTAGACAATTGTCAAAAGCTATTTTATTTGTTTTGTTTGACTTTTTGGTTTGCCAATACTGTAGACAATCTATTTCTAACTGTTACCAAATGCAGTAAAATGTGGAGCTGTGACTCCAATATTGTATTTCTTTGACTTTTCTAAATAAACGTTGATGTTAAAAAAAATAAAAAAGAAGGACCTGGCAGTGTTGCTAGGTACCCGAGTTTGTGAGACTCAGGCACCAGGGTCAAGATTATAGAGTAGTTGTAGTATATACATTCCTAGTAGTGTAGGTATCTGAAGGGCAAACAGGTTGCAAGCAACAATAGACTAGGTAGGTAAATATTTCCTTAATTTGACTAGTAACTTGACTATAACTCACTATGTAGGGCCTCAGCCACTTGACCATCATTCCCTTAATACTTTTTACTCTTCTTACTAGGCCATGATCTTCCACGATGTACTATTGGCAGAATGAGTGAAAATATGTTACAGTTTTTGAAGGAACTGGAGCAAATCAAGGAGGCTGCGTTAGAATTAAAATTTGGCAAGCATGTCCACAAAATATCTTATTTCCTCTTGCCTGGTCTGAAGTTTATTGCTCCACTTCCTGTTTGCCCTCACTAATTACCATGTTTTTGGGTTTGCATCTTGAGGAGGAGGGTTGGGAAAGACTGCCCTAACTAATGTGAATCATAATGTTTATCTGTTTTTTTTTTAATCTAAAACCAAAAATTTTAAGTTGTCCACAAATTGGGCCTTAAAATTCTTATTTCCCCCATGATCCCATGCCTAAAATCTGTGTAGTTCCATACATCTATTTTTCTATAGCCCCAAAACACACAGTGTGTCAACATGTGCTATCTACCATCACAGGGTATCAATGGACGCATTTTGGGGGTGCAACCCCTTCCTCATAACTAAAGTAGCTCTGAGGAAGGGGTTGCACCCCTGAACCACGTCTATACCCCAGGATGGGAGATAGCATATGTTGACACACTGTGTGTTTTGGGGCTTTAGAAAAATTGATGTTTGTAACTACACACATTTTAGGCATGGGATCATAGGGGACATTAAATTGGTAGGCCTTTACGTGTACGTGGCTTCAAATTTTGGCTATTAGAGGGGTGAGATCACCCCATCTGAGGAAGGCAACATCAACACAGTTTAGGGATATTAATGTCTCGGTTGCCCTTCACTTTACCAAACCTAAACTTTGTAAGTTACTGGGTTTTGGATGTGTATCTAATGGTTTAGAACATGCCTATTTAGCCACAAAAAAGGAGAAATAATGCAAAACATACATGTATTACACCAAGATGTTGGTTTGTTTTAAAACCTTAAAACGCACATGTGAATGTGCTTTGAGTAAAATGTTTTTTACTAAACAATGTGTGCCATATTATTTCATTGCTCAATACCAGTGTATTTCGTAAGTTGTTGTAGTCACAGTGACAATGTGCTCTTAAATGTGGACAACTCCTGCAATTTTTCTGCCTCAAAAAGATTTAAGAAGTTGTAAAGGCTTAATGTTTTTGAACTTCATGCATTAGATCCATTAAGAACAAAAACATTGTGTGTGTGTAGTAGACCCAACGCACACCATAATAGTTAGCTGAAGAAGATATTGTTACCTCATGTAGCAATTAAGGTACATTTGCACTATTGGAGCAAGTGTCCAAAATAAAGCCCATTTGGGAACATATTAGACATATAAGAAACACACACAACAGTAGTTCAAATGAAATAGCTACAATTTGCTGCCAAGCCCCTGCCCCTCTACCCACAAAATATTCAAGGTATTTCTGCCGTAAATCTGGAAATTTGGGAGGGCAATCCAGCATGGGCATTTTCAATAGCCGTCAGCATGTCCACAGACGGATGAGCTGCAGCCTCTTCAGCTGGGCCTCCCACTGCAGGGTCCAGGTAGCTGGTAGCATTCCTCCTTAAAAAAATTATGTAGGATACAGCAGCACAGGACCACATGGTTTATCTTGTAGAGTGCCAGGTTGATTGGAGTCAAAAACAGCCTGAAACGACTGAACTGCTGTAGGGTGAGGTTCCTTCCCCCAGAGCAAAGGCCTCATCTGCCACGAAAACAAAATTGAAGCCCTCAGCATTCTCCTCAGCAGGTGGCAAGTTTAAGGTGCCATTCTGGAGCTGCTTGTAGAACTCTGGATGTTGGGAAGAATGGCCACAACTCTGACAGAGGAGTAATTATGCAGACAAATACAAGAAATCGTAGTTGGCAGATACTACAGCTAGCATGACTATGCTGCAAAAGCCCTTATAGTTAAAACCACATGGTTTATCTTGTAGAGTGCCAGGTTGATTGGAGTCAAAAACAGCCTGAAACGACTTGATAGGATGCCAAAGGCATTTTCGACCAGCCTTCTGGCACGGGAGAGCCTGTAATTGAAGATTCTCTGCTGTAGGGTGAGGTTCCTTCCCCCAGAGCAAGGGCCTCATCTGCCACGAAAACAAAATTGAAGCCCTCAGCATTCTCCTCAGCAGGTGGCAAGTTTAAGGTGCCATTCTGGAGCTGCTTGTAGAACTCTGGATGTTGGGAAGAATGGCCACAACTCTGACAGAGGAGTAATTATGCAGACAAATACAAGAAATCGTAGTTGGCAGATACTACAGCTAGCATGACTATGCTGCAAAAGCCCTTATAGTTAAAATAATAGGAGCCAGAGTTGGCTGGTGGTACAATCCGGACATGCTTGCCATCAATAGCACCACCACAGTTCGGAAAAGCCCACTGCTGATGGAACAGAGCTGCAACATCCTGCCATTGCTCTGGGTTTGGAAGGAAACTGTGGATTAAAAAAGAAATTACTACTTCTGCACATAACATTGCAATCAGATTTGACACAAACATGCTTTGCCAACATAGGGATACACTTAAATGGGTATTTAAAGACAAAAGTGGAAGGTCAACTTATCTGATTCCTCCCCCTCTCTGGTGGCCCATTAGACAACTTTTAGGGGGGGAGGTAATGGGTAGATGTTTTGGACAGGTAACCCTCTCCACTTCCATGAGAGCTGTTTGCATAAATAATCAGTGATACTTTGGCCAGCCCCTCATTACTTACACTATTGGCAGCCCAGTGGACAGGTAAGAAGTGTCATAACCTAAAAAGCTGGATACACACTGTCCAAATTGCAGCACATTTTGACATTATGATTTAACCACTCAATATAATAGGAGACAAACACTTAAGAGGTTTCAATTTGTAGGTAATCAGGCAGGCCCTTGCACTACATGGTTTGGGGAATTTATACAGAAATTTGAACACAAAAGAGGGATAGTGTGTATGGGTTTTTCCAAGTCAGCAGATAGAGTATTTGGATATGTTGACTTAGCATTTTGGGGGGAGGGAGGGTTCCAAATGATTTTGGGCCAAAAAAATGGCCTCTTGCACTCTGCCCGAATTTGAGGACACCAATAACATTTGCACACATTTTAGGGGTTGTTTAGTGTATGCCCCAAAATGTAGCTGACAAAAAACATTGTTAAGTTACCAGGCTAGGATAGCATGCTGGGGAGGTTATTGAAGGAAAATATGCATGTAGGCCAAAAAAGGAGCAGGAAAAGCTTACAGCATGCATGAGGACAAAGAGGATATTCACAGCATATTAGAATATTGATAATTATGTAATCAACAAATTATTAAATTACATTTGCAAACATAAATACATAGAATGTTATCTTATAGGTAAAAACTTACCCTAATATAGTCCTTCTACAGGACTTGAATGATGGCTGAGCAGGTCTCTGGTATAATGACTCCCAGAGCCTGGGGGGAGATCCCAGTAGTAAACTTGAGGTCCTTGAGATATCTCCCTATCGCCAAGTACCGCAAGGTGGCTATGAGCTTTTGCTCTGAAGTGATGGAAAGCCTCATACATGTGTCCTGCTTCTTAATATAGCTGGTCACCAATGCCAAGAAGTGGTCCGTCATCCGGAGATAATTCCGAAAATCATATGGATTATTCTCCTGGAGCTCCTGCAGCAATGGCATATGACAAAATTGGTCACGATTAAACAACCGATTTTTGGTCCAAGAACTCCTCTTTCTCCTGTTCCTGGACTGGGCTTGGATCAAAGTAATAACCCCTAGCCCAATAATCACACGTTCTCTCCTCCGATTACGCAACATGGCTGGTTGATGAACCAGAAACTAACTGAAAAGCACAAACTTAAAAGCACGAATCAACACTCACCAAACTATTTCTAATATGAAATTAGCAGAAGGAGTCCAAAGGGTGGTGTTCGAGAAGTGAACTTCCTCTTTATAGTCTCGTAGTAGGTCACTATGTTCGTGTTTCAAACTGCAGTTTGCATAACGTTAGTATGCAAGACAAGATCCTTTTGACAAAAATCAGACGCTCGGTCGTCCAACAATCAGACCATGTGTACGAGTAACATGACACCGGGGAGGGAAAATGGCTAATTGGGCCCAATTTGGACATGTTCACTTAGGGATGTACTCACTTTTATTGCAAGCCGTTTAGACATTAATGGCTGTGTGTTTTTTTTTTTTTGGAGGGGACAGCAAACGTACACTGTTATACAAGCTGTACATGTGGCTGACCTTTAACACCTCAAATCAAATCAGTTGTTTATTATGTGAGGGATCAGTTTACTAAAAAAAATCACTGTGCTACAATTATTTCCACTGATGTATTCATAAAACCCTCTGATGAAAACACAACATTTTGTGTACTGTTGTTCACTTCTATTTAATTATGATTTATAGTACACGACAGCTGTCAGGGTTAGTACCCAATAACTTTGGATGCTGACACATAAAAGTCCTTTTTAAGGTTTTTGTTCTGCAGTGGTAACATCCAACATTACACAGTCTCAGATAGGAATAGAGGGCAAGGGTGAAGAAACTCAGGTACCTTGAACTTCTGACATCCACTGAATGTCTCTAGTCAACCCAGAGAGTAGCCACTCTCAGCTGGGTGCTTTAATGCTGGATAGACCTCTAGCCAGAGATCTAGCAGTCAACAATGTAATCCGGAAACTTGCAAAAGTCTCTGATGCAGAATAAACTTGCAACTGAAGGTGAAAAGGAACCTTTCTCACAGTACCTGGAACTTTCTCTGTCTCCTTGGCAGTACTGTGGAAGTGTGGATTCTTTAGTGTCCATACAACTCCAGGCTCTGAGATGCCAGCTTGTTGGCCCTCCTCCGAAGAATCCTCCCCTGGTCACTTGTATGAGTTGCCATGTCCCTCCAATACTGAGGGCACACCGGGACGCCTTGAATCCTCCTTCAGTTACTGGGCCTCGGGCTAACTGGCTCCGAGACTCGGGAACAGACGTATCCCCACCCCAGACCATGCGGGTCTATGAGGCTAGTCAAACTGACCATGTTTGCGGGATGGCAAACACTCCTAGGCCGGGACCCCTCGCAGGGCTACCCAGGGCTACATGTTCACTTAGGGATGTACTCACTTTTATTGCAAGCCGTTTAGACATTAATGGCTGTGTGTTTTTTTTTTTTTTTGGAGGGGACAGCAAACGTACACTGTTATACAAGCTGTACATTCACTACTTTACATTGGAGCAAAGTGGCTGACCTTTAACACCTCAAATCAAATCAGTTGTTTATTATGTGAGGGATCAGTTTACTAAAAAAAATCACTGTGCTACAATTATTTCCACTGATGTATTCATAAAACCCTCTGATGAAAACACAACATTTTGTGTACTGTTGTTCACTTCTATTTAATTATGATTTATAGTACACGACAGCTGTCAGGACTTTAATGTGTGAAAAGGCATGAAATCCTTCTGCAAATGCTGAATTTCATCTTCCAGTAAGGAAACGTGACACTACTGTGAAGGGCTGCAGGAATCAAACTATACATAGTACAGACTGTAGAACACTTTTTTAGGAAATGTGTCTGTCACAATTCATAAAGGATCTTTCTTTTAAAGAAAGCATTACTGAATAATACATTGGAGGCAAGTATTTTATAAAAGTAATACTCAATATTGAGCTGGGACAGAATAAGAAAAGTTATTCTCAATACTGGCATTATGCCTTTAAAATTAATGTTGGATAACAACCCCAGTGTATGATCTGGATAGCTTAGAGCCTACATGAGGACCAACATCCAAGACAGCCTGGCAGCTATAGGGACACAATTACATTACTCCCAGAACCTATCTATGTTAGGAAACAAATGAGCAATAAATTCCTATGAGTTATAATGCACGGTAAATTTGGCTGGATTGTGTTAAGCCATTGTTGCGGTCATAACCCCTTGAGGGGCGGCCTTGACTTTTGGGCTTTCCAGTTACCTCCTCGTGGCTTGTTGGTGAATGTCCAGGGGTTCCCAGGGTTAGTACCCAATAACTTTGGATGCTGACACATAAAAGTCCTTTTTAAGGTTTTTGTTCTGCAGTGGTAACATCCAACATTACACAGTCTCAGATAGGAATAGAGGGCAAGGGTGAAGAAACTCAGGTACCTTGAACTTCTGACATCCACTGAATGTCTCTAGTCAACCCAGAGAGTAGCCACTCTCAGCTGGGTGCTTTAATGCTGGATAGACCTCTAGCCAGAGATCTAGCAGTCAACAATGTAATCCGGAAACTTGCAAAAGTCTCTGATGCAGAATAAACTTGCAACTGAAGGTGAAAAGGAACCTTTCTCACAGTACCTGGAACTTTCTCTGTCTCCTTGGCAGTACTGTGGAAGTGTGGATTCTTTAGTGTCCATACAACTCCAGGCTCTGAGATGCCAGCTTGTTGGCCCTCCTCTGAAGAATCCTCCCCTGGTCACTTGTATGAGTTGCCATGTCCCTCCAATACTGAGGGCACACCGGGACGCCTTGAATCCTCCTTCAGTTACTGGGCCTCGGGCTAACTGGCTCCGAGACTCGGGAACAGACGTATCCCCACCCCAGACCATGCGGGTCTATGAGGCTAGTCAAACTGACCATGTTTGCGGGATGGCAAACACTCCTAGGCCGGGACCCCTCGCAGGGCTACCCAGGTCCAAAACCAGGAAGCAGGACTGCGGCCGAACCCCCAACACCTGACTTCAGCACCTCAAGTACCCCTCCCCAGACTACACAGCGGGGACCGACGCGCCCACCGATTGGCTCCGGGAGAGAATGATACCCAACACGTCCAACCAGGCCCCGGCTCTCAACCCGTCATGGGCACCCCACTGCACCCACAACCAGGCAGAACCTCAACACAGCCCGGCCAAACCGATGCCAAAGTGAACCTGCACAATCAACACTCAGAACCCCATTACTGTTCTGAGGGAAAAAAACAAATTTCCACTTATAGCGCACACTTGTTAAAGTGTGACCGCTACACACTCTCCGTGGTTGTTTAGACGATGTCCTCATCGTCTAGGCTACAACAAGTAAAAAATCCTAACATTTTTTTACAAAAAAACATGTGGTACCTGAGTTTTCAAATGGGTGTTGGGACAAAGGAAAGGAGGGAAAAACACAGTTAAAGGAAAGGAGGGAAAAACACAGTTAAATGTTTGACATTTTCACAACAACATTTTTACATACTGTACACATTTACCACCCAGTCTAACTGTCTATCCCACCCAATCTCCAGTGAGCTTGACAGTTGATCTCGGTGCATCCTAAAAAAAAAACAACAGACAAATACGATGCTATACACTGTACACTATTCCTTTAGAAAGCTAATTTGCATCCCATTCTCAATGAATTCTCCTTCTCTAAAGACATAAAAAAAAAAAATATATATATATATATATATATATATTTTTTTTTTTTTTTTTTAATTCACTAACCACCATCTAAAATGAAAAGAAAGTTTTCACTACTCATTTCTTTTTTCTGACGATTCACGCCACCTAGTGGCCAGAGCCACTGTAACTACAAGTCCTCATGAAACTAAACACTGTGGTTCGGCATGGTAGATCTTGACGCGTAGTCCTCTCTTCAGCAACTACCTATCTATCTGACCCCACAGTTCTGTAATTTCTGCAGAAAATCACAAAAAGTTGAAGACCCGGAGAAGTTCTTCTTGCAAAATTCAAAGGCTTGACTCAGGAACAGTTCACAAATAGAAGCGTGGATCGGGCAAAACCAAGTCCTTACCCGTCTGAACATCATAAGTAGTGATGTAATACACAGCACTGTCTTTATTCAGTCTGCATATCACAACCTTGTCACAGTAGATGTGCCGACCATAACTCCAGTGCAGCAGACATCCTTGAACCCTATCAATCATCTCACGGGAAATTTCTTTCTTTCGCAGTGGCTTTGGGACCTTAAGGTAGTCCCAGACATCTTCCGCATACCACTTTTCCCGATTCTCCTCTATAATGTCCATGACTTCCCTAGGCACGTAAGGGAACTCAAGTCCATACTCTAATGCCACCCGATTAAGAAGTCTCTGGGACCAAAATCGGCCCGTCATGATCGGGCAGTGTTCTTAGATCAGACAACAGAATGGCTAAAAGCTTAAAAGCCTTTTAAAAAGTCTAAAACTCGTACTCACGGCAGCCGAGGTTCGAAGTGCCAATCGTCTCCTCCAATCAGAGCCAGACGAGTCCCCTGGACGCCTTGAATCCTCCTTCAGTTACTGGGCCTTGGGCTAACTGGCTCCGAGACTCGGGAACAAACGGACAAAAGAGATATTTGGGGGGCACACCCTAAAGAATGCATTAAGATGGTGCTGCCGTAAGACCATACAACAGAACAAACATATTACAGCGCACACATGCAAAACTGACATTTACCTCCAGCAAGGCTATTTAAAAGCACCTAGACAGACATTTTCAAAAAACATTATCAAAAAATATGGGGATTTGGTCACACCATATTGCTATATGGTGCTTAAGCCCACTTACTGCGACAAAGTACCCCATGATTAGTGGGTCCTACACTATCCATAGATCGGGAGATCCTGCTTCTCTGAACCAAGGGAGATATACTCCTCTATATGGGAGAACATGAGGTCGGGAACAGACGGATCCCCACCCCAGACCATGCGGGTCTTTGGACCAGGGCTACCCCGTCCAAAACCAGGAAGCAGGACTGTGGCCAAACCCCTGAACACGTGACTTCAGAACCTCAAGTACCCCTCCCCAGACTACACAGCGGGGCCAGACACACCCACCGATTGGCTCCGGGAGACATTGATACCCAACACCCTCTCAACCCTTCACGGGCACCCCACTGCACCCACAACCAGGCAGAACCCCAGCACAGCCCAGCCAAACCAATGCCAAAGTAAACCTGCACAATCAACCCTCAGAACCCCATTACTGTTCTGAGGGAAAAAAACACATTTCCACTTATAGCGCACACTTGTTAAAGTGTGAACGCTACACCATTGTTTTATAGAAAGAAGTGGCTTCACCAATGAGCCCAGTTTGCTCACATACACTGGTAAGAAAATCCATACACCACTTATCAATTCTATTTTAGTTTAGAGAGTGTGAAGTGGGCCCCTCAACCATATATCCTGGGCACCAAAGAGTGTGGGTGCTTCAGCCATTAGGTTAAAACTTCAGAGTGCAATCATCAGAATCCTGCTGTCAAGGTTGCAGTGCCTTATTGGTTGAGAATGTATACTTTCTGTTACATTGACAGTCTAATAATACATTGCCTCCTTATTAGGAGTGCATGTGATAAAAAAGTATATTGCTTCTTTTTTTAGGTCAATTATGTCATAATAACTAGTCGACTGGAAGTTGAGCTTCCTCTTGGAGAAATTCATTAGCATTCTGCATCATACTGGACTGGGGAAATCTTCCTTTTACACTTTTTACTGGATTCATTATTAACCACTTCAGCCCCAGCTCCAGGCGGTCGCTCTCATATGCATGGGGTACGACAGCATGCTGATCCTCTCACTACCGCTGAAGTGTTTTTTAAAGCGCTTGTTTATATTTGGAGTATGTAAGTGCAATTCTTATACTACTTTTTTTTATTAACCACATGCCGACCGCGCTATAGTCGAAAGACGGCTACAGCGCGGTCGAGTTATCCTGGGAGGACGTCCTACGGACGTCCTCCCAGAAACATGCTCCCGCGCGCCCCCTGGGGCGCGCACTCGGGAACATCCGTGACCGCCGGGTCCCGAGGACCCGGCGCATCACGGATCACGGTAAACAGCCGCTGATAGCGGCCGTTTACCACGTGATCGCTCCGTCAAATGACGGAGCGATCACATGTACACAAACCGGCATCACGTCATGACGCCGGTTCCTCCCTCCCCTCTCTGTACCGATCGGTACAGAGAAGGGAGAAGCGGAGAGGGGGAGAGATGGGACCAGCGCTGTGGGCTGGATGTGTAGTGCCCACAGCGCTGGCCAATACTCTGCCACCACTGTGCAATGCTCTGCAATCACTGTGCAATGCTCTGCCACCACTGTGCAATGCTCTGCCACCACTGTGCAATGCTCTGCCACCACTGCAATGCTCTGCAACCACTGTGCAACGCTCTGCAACCACTGTGCAACGCTCTGCAACCACTGTGCAATGCTCTGCCACCACTGTGCAACACTGTAATACTCTGCCAATACTCGCCAATACTCTGCCAATACTCGCCAATACTCGCCAATACTCTGCCAATACTCTGCCAATACTCGCCAATACTCGCCAATACTCTGCCAATACTCTGCCAATACTCTGCCAATACTCGCCAATACTCTGCCAATACTCGCCAATGCTCTGCCAATACCCGCCAATACTCTGCCAATACTCTGCCAATACTCTGCCAATACCTGCCAATACTCTGCCAATACTCTGCCAATACCCGCCAATACTCTGCCAATACTCTGCAATAATTTTTAATAGAAACAAAGAATTTTTTTTTTTTTTTTTACCGAATTTTCTGTATTTTTTGATTTATAGTGCAAAAAATAAAAAACCCAGCGGTGATTAAATACCACCAAAAGAAAGCTCTATTTGTGTGAAAAAAAGGACACAAAATTCATTTGGGTACAGTGTTGCATGACGGAGTAATTGTCATTCAAAGTGTGAGAGCACCGAAAGCTGAAAATTGGTCTGGTTAGGAAGGGGGTTTAACTGCCCAGTGGGTATGTGGTTAAACATTCCATACGGAATTACACTATGTGCCCCTTTTTCCTTCTTCTTTAAATTCCTGGTGGGGTTTATTCCTCCATTCATCCATAACTTGTCGTACCCCATGCATATGAGAGAGACTGCCTGGAGGTTTCATCTTTACAGAGAACCTGGATTCACAGGATCATCCTATAAAGCCTAATAGACTCACCGGGTATATACCTGTGTGTGTCCACGCCTTCTGGTAAGCAGCTAGTGCTTTTGGTGGTGGATTCATCTTGTCACTTATTTATTTGGACACTCACTTGAATCACTCACAACTTTTGGATGTCATTATTTGGACTTTCCATCATCATTGTGAAAAAATAGTTTTCAGAATTTTTCCACCCCCTTAACCCCCCTTTTTTAGGGTTCACATCGGACTGTCTAATCACTCTCACTATATGTCATTATATATGCATATTTGAGTTAGGCTGCATTCACACCTGAGCGTTTTGTCACCTGAAGCCTGAAGCTACAAAACGCTAGAGGGGAAAACATACATTATTCTCTATGGAGATGGTTCACATCTCCACTCCAAAACGCCTGAAGCTCAAACAAGTTCCGGATCCTTTTTTGTCGCTCGAATCGGGCAGATTTGGGCGTTTTTCTTCTTTTTACATTGGTGACCTTTTGCTCTGCACAAAATCGTGGCAAAACGCTGTAAAAAACGCGGCAAAATCGCAGTAAAAAACGCTGCAAAAAACGCTGCAATTCGGGCGATTTTCTGCCTGAAAACGCTACGCTCAGGTGTGAATGCAACCTTAGTGTTTTTCTGTTGTTATTGTAGAAAGAACATTTTTTCTTTCCCCTTTTTTAAGGTTTACATTGGATTTTTTAATTATTATCACTATATGTCACTATATATGTTAATTTGAGTTATTGGGTAAATTTTTTCCAATGTATTCATCATAAATCCCCAGTCTACTCTGTCAAACGCCTTTTCGGCATCAATTGACAGAAGTAGACCAGGATCTTTCCCTCCCTTATTTTTTGTAGCAAGAGCAACGTTCTTACCCCATTGTCTCTCCCTTCTTTTCCCGGGATGAAACCTACCTGGTCAGCATAGACCAGTTCAATCATTAAGCCTTTCATCCTCTTTGCCAGGACTTTTGCAAACAGTTTCGTATTAGCATTTAACAGCAATATAGGCCTATAATTTGAACATTTAGAGCAGTCCTTTCCCTCTATTGGAATAATTGTTACTAATGCTAATAAGGCTTCAACACTAGGGATGGGCCCGGTGTTCGATTTAAACCCATGTTCAAATCGAACATCGGCATTCGCCCGTTCGACGAGCCCAGAACTATTTGGGCCGCTCGCATCAAATTCGTGTGATGCGAGCGGCCCGCAATGCATTGCGCCAGTCGCAGTGCACTGCTAGGTGATGATTGGCCAAGCATGCACTGTGACCCCACATGCTTGGCCAATCACAGCGCCGGCAGCGAGGAGAGCCATAATTGGCTGCAGGCAGGATGCTCAGGAGCTTTAGTACACGCCCCACGGTATAAGAGGCCTCGCATATTGTGTTTCAGTGTCAGCGTGTCACTGTGCTGCTGACTGCTGACAATATGTGCTTTATTTCTAGGGATTTGTGTGTGTGTGCTGTTAGTACAGCATTGCAGTATCACATCTGGGGGGTGTCTATAGGTTGCCTGTGAAGGGGGCAGGTTTCCTGTGCTTAGAACTGTCCCTGCAAAAAGTGTCATTTAAAAGCACTCGCGGCTAATGAATTGATGGCTCCCGTAACACAGAGAACTGTCATTCATTGATAAAAAAAAAAAAAAAAAAGCGTGGGGGTCCCCCCAAATTCAATAACCAGGCCCTTCAGGTCTGGGATGTATATTAAGGGGGACCCCAGCCAAAAAAAAAAAAAAAATGGCGTAGGGTCCCTTGAGGTCTGGGATGGATTTTAAGGGGAACCCCAGCCAAAAAAAAAAAGATGGCGTGGGGTCCCCCTCAAAATCCACACCAGACCCTTATCCGAGCACGCAACCTGGCAGGCCACAGGAAAAGAGGGGGGGACGAGAGCGCCCCCCCCTCCCGCCTGAACCGTACCAGGCCACATGCCCTCAACATTGGGAGGATGCTTTGGGGGTTTGAGACCCCCAAAGCACCATGTCCCCATGTTGATGAGGACAAGGGCCTCTTCCCCACAACCCTGGCTGGTGGTTGTGGGGGTCTGCGGGGCTTATCGGAATCTGGAAGCCCCCTTTAAAAAGGGGGACCCCCAGATCCCGCCCCCCCTGTGTGAAATGGTAAGGGAACCCATCAGGGCCTTGGCTTTTCCCTGGTGCTGATTCTTTTAACCACTTCCCGACCGGCGCACACAGATGTACGTCGACAGAATGGCACGTACAGGCAGGAGGGCGTATATATAAGTCCCTCCTTTCTGCCTGTCCGTGCCATCGGGAGCGCGCCGGGAGCTCGATCGCCGCGGGGACATCCGCGATCGTCTCACGGGACGGCTGAACGGGGAGATGCCGAGATAAACAGCATCTCCCCGTTCTGCCTAGCAACTAGTGACGCTGATCTCTGCTCCCTGTGATTGGAGCAGAGATCAGCATTCACTAGCTGACAGCCACGCCCCCCCACAGTAAGAAACACACCCCTAGGCCTACTTAACCCCTACACTGCCACCTTGTGGTTAACCCCTAAATTGCCAGTGTCATTTTTACAGGAATCAATGCATTTAAATAGCATTAATTGCTGTAAAAATGACAATGGTCCCAAAAATGTGTCAAAAATGTCCGATGTGTCCGCCATAATGTCGCAGTCACAAATAAAATCGCAGATCTCCGCCATTACTAATAAAAAAAATTATTAAAAAAAATGCTATAAAACTAACCCCTATCTTGTAAACGCTATAACTTCTGCACAAACCAATCAATAATCGCTTATTGCGATTTTTTTTTTACCAAAAATATGTAGAAGAATACGTATCGGCCTAAACTGAGGAAAAAAAAATGTTTTTTAATATATTTTTTGGGGATATTTATTATAGCAAAAAGTAAAAAATAATGCATTTTTTTCAAAATTGTCGCTCTATTTTTGTTTATAGCGCAAAAAATAAAAACCGCAGGGGCGATCAAATACCACCAAAAGAAAGCCCTATTTGGGGAAAAAAAGGACGTCATTTTGTTTGGGAGCCACGTCGCAATGCCCTACTTATCTCTTCTCTTCCTCTGTGCTTCCAAATTAGCAATTATATCTTCAGTTACTCTAGGTAGTTTAACTTTTTTTAAATATTCTTTTATCCTCTCGGTTTTTCCCACTTCCTGTAGTCCCTTCTGGTTTACCGAGTATAGGGATCCATAATATTCTTTTTTTTTTTTTAAACAATAAGTTTTTATTGAATTTTCAAGTATAACATACAGAGATAGAAAGGGATAACAAAAGAATGCATCGCAGTACATTAGAAATACAGAGAATAAAAGAAAACAAAATACAGATAACTCCTTCCATATGTACTGATACCTAGTTATCCAAAGTTTCCTTAGCCAAGATAATTCCTGCCGGACACAGCACCTCCATGCAGAGCTGAGCGAGACCCCCCACCTCCCGGGAACTCCTAAATGGGAGCTCACTGTGTCAAGAGATAGGAGGCCCCGCCCCACACACAGAATGCATCCGCAGCTATATCATAAGATAGCAAAACGTGCTATGTAGTTTAACAATTACCAACTTTAGTCCTTAGGCTTGGCAGGGGTATCCAAGTCGTACTATCATAAGCTTGCTCTGTAGCGAAGCTGTGGATGGAGCGGTAAGGGGTTGAAATAATAGGGAAGGAGAGTGGGGTAGGGGGAGGGAGGAGGGGAGGGAAAAGTAGAAAAGGGGTGATAAAACAGTAAAACAACAATATAGTCAAGACGTTGGGTGCTTGGTGTAGCTGATTTCAGGAGTCACCTAGTATTAATTTATCATTTATTATACAAATCATTCCAGGGAGCCCATAGTTCCTGTGTTGTAGTGTATTTCCCCACAGTGGAAGCATGCATAATTTCGAAGGAGCTATTCGTATTTATGAGTTGGATAATTTCTGTGGGTATTGGAATGCTGACAGATTTCCAGTATCTCAAAATAGATAGCCTGGTAGCCATTAGAATGTGGGAGATGATAGTCCTATACTGTATTGGGACGGAGTTTATCTCCATAGATAATAATGCCATCTCTGGAGATAATCTTTGTGGAGTTTTAACTATGTCCGAAATTAGTCCCTCCACCCATTTCCATAATGAATGCAAGTGAGAGCAGGTCCATAGAATGTGGATCAATGTACCGGTGTTTCCGCAGCCCCTCCAACAGGCAGAGGAGGCGCCAGGGAAATTTTTTGCTAATCTATGGGGTGTTAGGTACCATCTGAGCAGTATTTTCTGTTGCATTTCCCCTAGGTTAGTGCTCTTAGTGGAAGCGTGCGTCAGTCTGATAGATTTTTCCCATTGGGTGATGGGGAAATCTTTCCCCATATCTTTTTCCCATGCAAGCATTGAAGGTGTTTTAGTGCATATGTTCTTGTCTTGTAAGCTGTGGTATATTAGCGATATGCCCTTATCCCTGTCTGTAGGTGTCTGGAAGAAACTAACCAATTTGGTTGGCAAATCTATGATGGGAAGGGGCTGTGTGGTGACGAGGTGTGCTATTTGCAAATATTTAAATATCTCTGTTTGGGGGAGATGAAAGTCTTGTTTTAGCTTGTCAAATTTTTTAATTGAATTTCCGTCTAGTATGTCACTAACATTTTGTATACCTTTAGCCCCCCATCATGAGAGATTGAGGTCCGGTATAATGTTTTCCAGTGCGGAGAGCGGCAGTTCCAGCGGCAAAGTTTTGCCGCCCCACCCCCGCACCCCGCATAGGTGGGTCCATGCTCTCACTGATGCCAGTATAGGCAGCGAGAGCTTCCTATGGAGTGATTTGGTGATGTGGGCAATCATAATAAAGTTTTTAAGATTACCTTTAGGCACCTGGGTACTTTCCAAGTCCATCCAAAGGTTAACACATTCGTCTCTAAACCAGTGTTGTAATTGTGCTACAAGTGTCGCAAAGTAGTAGTGCTGTATAAGTACATGGCCAATGCCTCCCACTAGTTTATGTTTGACCAATCTGCTAAAAGCACAGCGTGCTCTTTTCCCAGCCCACAGGTAATTATTTATTACAGATTGAAGAGAGCGGAAGTAGGAATTAGGTAAGGGTATGGGTAACGTCCTAAAAAGATATAATATCTGTGGGAGGATCTGCATTTTAAAAGCAACCAGTCTGCCTAGCCACGATAGCTCTGTAAGGGCTATTTTTTTTAAGTTTGTGTGGCATGGAGGACAAGCATGTTGTGTAATTCGCAGCTATCAGGCCGTCTGTTTTGGGAGTAAGAGTAATGCCCAGGTATTTGATACCCTCCGGCTTCCATATGAACGGAAACCTTTGTTTAAGTTTGCAGCACACTTCTTCAGGAGTACCCAGGTTTAGAATGTACGATTTGGTTTTGTTAACTTTGTAGTAGGAAACACTACTAAAAAGAAGCAAGGCTTCATATACTTGGGGAAGAGAAGTGGACGGGTTGGAGAGCATCAGAATGATGTCGTCCGCAAATAAGCTAATGACATGTTCCTTACCACCTATCCTTATACCTGATATACGGTGATGTGAACGAATGTAGGCAGCGAGTGGTTCTATTAGTAAGTTAAAAATTAATGGAGAGAGAGGGCACCCCTGTCTGGTTACGTTCGATATTTTGAATGGAGTGGACAGGACCCCTGATATGTAGACCTGCGCTGACGGGCAGGAATAGAGTGCCGTTATTGCGTTAAACATAGAACCCAGGAAGCCAAACTTCTTCAGTACCATTGACAAGAAATCCCAGTGAATCCTGTCAAACGCCTTCTCCGCATCCAAAGCTAGGAGCAGAGAAGGCGTTCGACTAATCCCACACATCTGTATAACATTCACCAGTCTCCTGGTGGCATCTGCAGTTTGCCTGCCCTTTGTAAACCCTGATTGATCCATGTTGATGAGGGAAGGCATTATGTCCATCAATCTGGATGCAATCAGTTTTTCATATATTTTAACATCATTATTCAGCAATGATATTGGGCGAAAATTCTGAGGTGTGTCAGGCTCCTTGCCTGGCTTAGGTATAGCTACAATCATAGCTTGAAGCATCTCTGGAGGGAAGGAGGAGGAGGCAACAGCAGCTTTGAACACAGTCGCCAAGTGTGGCGCTAAGATATCCTGAAATGTTCTGTAGTACTCACCCGTGAACCCATCAGGTCCGGGTGATTTGTTAGAGGGAAGTGTTTTTATAATTCACTTGATTTCCTCTACAAGTATTGGGGTGTTCAGTGAAGATCCATAATATTCTTGAAACACATTAGCAATTTCTTTTGTTGTATATAATGTTTCCCCTTCTTTATTCTGGATTTTTTCTATATAATTTATTGATTTTTTTTTCCTCAACATCCTAGCTAAGTGTTTACTATTTTTACTGCCCAATTGATATCTTTCTTTAGAAATTCTGTTAAATGTCTTTCTTGTCTCTTGTTCTATTAGATCTTTTAATTCATCCCTTTTTATTACTAGCTCTTGATAGAGGGCCTGGTCTTGCCCTCTATATTGCTTATGACCTTGCTCTAGTTCAAATATTTCCTTTATTAACCTCTCCATGTTCTTAATTCTCTCTTTTTTTTCCTGGCACCCAATGATATCAAAATCCCCCTGATATAGGCGTTATGTGCCTCCCACAAGGTGGCATCTGATATTTCATTAGTATCATTTAAACAAAAATACTGTTTGATTTCCTTTTTTATTAGCTGTTCCCCTTGCTTGTCCTGAATCAAGTCTTCATTTAACCTCAATGAATAGGACTGTCTCTGCATCCCTGGTACCCTCATTTTCATGGTCAATGGTGTGTGATCTGATAGTGTAGTTATTTCTATATTTGTTGCAATTACCAAATCCAATAATCTATGCTCTACCATTATGTAGTCAATCCTAGAGTACGTCCCATGCACTGGGAAGTAGAACGTGTAGTCTCGAGTTTTAGGGTGTTGTATTCTCCATACATCTACCATCTGACATTGATATAGCTTGTTTTATCACTTTTAATTGAACGTTCCTAGTCCCCTGTGCACGGGATGTACTATCCAGGCCCATATCCATACAAAAATTCCAATCTCCTGCAATTATCACTTTTTTTTTTTTTTAAATCCATTAACTTTCCCATCACCTCTTTCAGATAGTTTGTTGGGTTTCTATTGGGGCAATATATATTTTCCAATGTGCACTCCATTTCTTATAGTTTCCCTCTTAGGAAGAGATATCTTCCCTTGGGATCCATCAATCTATCCTCCAATAGAATCCGAAACACCCCTCTCCATACCAATTGCCACCCCCTTTGACCTTTTTGACATCAAATCACCATAGTACCATGTGGGAAATTGTTCTGAATATAGTTTAACGTTTGTTTCGTGGCATATATGTGTCTCTTGTAGGAATACTACCCTGGCCTTATATTGCCCAATCTCTTTCAAGATTTTATGCCCTTTTATTGGTGTATTTAACCCTCTTACATTATATGTCAGAAAATTAATTGATGTCATAGTTTACTCTTTAAGGTTCCCCCCTTCTTTCTGGATGCTTCCGCCACTATTGTTAGCCTATCCTTATGAAAATAGAGTATCAAAAATGGAGTACCTTCCCCTGTTTTTGATCTTAACACTTAAAATATCAAGATTTTATGTTGGATTGTTACTATTCTAACTATCAAGGTTTTATATTGGGTAATTACAATACTTTCTTGTCGGGTGCTCCTTCCTCCCATGTACTCTCCCCCCTTCTCCTCCCTTCCCCCCTCCCATGGGCACTCACCAGCCCCTGACTTGCAGATGGAGTCCCTCTCCATATCCTTCCTGCGAATCTCCTATCCTAAGGTGGAGCTCCGACCATGACCACCTACTTCCAACCCCGCCCCCCCCCAACCTCCTACCCCCCCCCCCCCCCCCCCCAGAGCCTTCTTGATTCTGTCTATCGGAGTCCCTTCCCAGGCAGTCTCCTCTTTTTTTTTTACTTTTCTCTTTTTTTTTCCTCTTGTTCTTCTTGCAGCTTTCTGCATTTTCTGCCAGTGTACTTCTTCCTCTTTCCGACCAACCAGGGATATCCGGGATTCCAATATCTATTTTCTTAAAAAATTCCTGTAAGTCCTCAGGGAACTTTAATCTCGCTGATCTGCCTTCTTTCTGAGCTACTAAAGATGCAGGGAAACCCCCAGCTATATTTGATGTTCGCAGCTCTCAATTGATCCAGTAGTGGTTTTAGAAGCCTTCTTCTTGCCAGAGTTTCTGCTAGTAGATCTGCAAAGAATTGAAGATGCACTCCCTCAAACTTTAGTGGCGGCTTACCTCTCAGTCTACTCCATATTTCTGCTTTGTCTTCATATAATTGAAATCTGACTATAACATCTCGCGTGACATCTGCACTTAAATTTGGGGGTTTCCTGATCCTATGTACTCGATCAATCTCTAACTCTTCGTCTTCTCTTCTATCCAAGAGGGGATTAAATATTTTATTCATTATTTTTTTCAACTCTTCTCTCCAGTCTTCTGGGAGTGCCCTGATCCTCAAGTTCTGCCTTCTACTTTGATTTTCCTGATTTTCCAGTTTATATAGTGTAGCACTGACCCCAAAGGAGCTGCTGGTTTGATTTGGGCTACCGTTACCTCACCTGCTTGCTTCTCCGTCTTGGGGATCCCGTGGAAAATAACCCTAAAAATGTTGAACTGACACTGAATCCTTGTTTGGATTTTTTATTTAGAAAAAAGAGCAAAGTCTCTTAATAAAGGGTAGAGGGTTAGGGGTGAGTTCAGATACTTAAATTGCAGGGTGAAGATATTAGCAGAACCCAGAGGATAAAACTGTTTCACAAACTGGATTCAACAACCCCCGGATAGACCTCTCTCACTAGGCATAGCAGCCGGTGGGAAGCTCAGCAAAGTCTCTGCCACAGACTTGTAAGTTACACTTGTTGCGTTACTGAGGGATTTGGATACATTTAAAGAACTGACATACGGTACCAGTTTCTCTCAGCCGATCTGGCGATACCGTATGAGTGTTGATCCAGGTTGCGTCCTTCAACTAAGCCTCCAGGCTCATTCAGAAAACAACCTTGCGCATGGTCTTCTCCTGAAAGAGTCCTCCCCTGGGGTTCTTCAGTTGCTGGGCCTCTCCCTTCAGACGAGATGGCATCGGACCATCCCTGGATCAGTAGGCTCCGAAAATTTGGACACAGGATGCATAGTTCCGCACCCCAGGCCAGGAGGGCCATGGGACTGGGTCAGGAGGACCACCAGAACCAAACAGACAGAAAATAACTCCCCGCCAACATGGCGTCGGTACCTTAAATACCACCCCCCAGAATTCACAGCAAGAAAACACTCCCACTGGGCTGGTTCCGAGAGATAAGTGGCATTCAATGCATCCAGCTAGACTGCGGTCCTACTCTTGCCGGCGGTGACACCGACCCCTATGATCAAGGAGAAGCCAGTGGAACCCAGCTGGACTGGTACTGAAACCAGAAATTTAGAGAAATTATCCTGAAGCCCAACTGTGGCTTCAGGGAACTTCATTTTTGAAAAACAATAGTCAGGAGCCAGCGCTACAATAGCATTTCCCTCTGGCCGACATTTTGTCATGTTATAACCAAAATCCTAAATGTATTTGTTTGGGATTTTATGTGATAGACAAACACAAAGTGGCACATAATTGTGAAGTGAAAATAAAATAATAAATGGTTTTCCACATTTTTTACAAATAAATATGTGAAAAGTGTTGGGTGCATTTGTATTCAGCCCCCCCCCCCCCCCCCAAGTCAATACTTTGTACACCTATACCAGTCCTTAATAGGACTTTTGTGGACCTAATAGTAATAGCTAGTGATTAGACTGACTGTCCCGGCTCCACACAGCGTCCTTTCCCTACGCTGACAAAAGACAGAATGTAAAATGGCCCCAGATCAGGTCTATTTAAGGTAGGGGGTATGTCCATGTGCTGAAATGTCTCAATTGGCTGTCCTATACCCCATGATGATGTGTCATGGTTCAACGTTCTTCACAATGTAAACGAATATGGCCGCCGCAAACAGCGCCATAAGTCCGCCAGTTTGGCGAATTGCGAACAAGCAAAGTTCACCGCGAACCGACCGCCGGGTGAACCGCAAGGCCATCTCTACACAGGACAACTATTAGTCATGCACTCCACAAACCTGGCCTTTATGGAAGAGAAGAAGAAAGTCATTGTCAAAAGAAAGTCATAAGAAGCCATAAGAAGTCCCGTTTACAGTTTGCGAGAAGCCATGTCATGCCCCCCCCCCCCCCAAGTCAATACTTTGTATAACCACCTTTTGCTGCAATTACAGCTGCGAGTCTTTTTGAGGATGTCTCTACCAGCTTTGCACATTTAGAGAGTGACATTTTTGCCCATTCTTCTTTGCAAAATAGCTCAAGCTCTGTCAGATTGGATGGATAGTGTCTGTGGCAAGACTTGAAAATTGCTGTTCACAGATTCTCAATTGGATTTAGGTCTGGACTTTGACTGGGCCATTCTAACACATGCATATGCTTTGATCTAAACCATTCCATTGTAGCTCTGGCTGTATGTTTAGGGTCGTTGTCCTGCTAGAAGGAGAACCTCCACCCCAGTCTCAAGTCTTTTGCAGACTCTAACAGGTTTTCTTCTAAGATTGCCTTGTATTTAGGTCCACCCATCTTCCTATCAATTCTGACCAGCTTGACCTGTCCCTGCTGAAAAAAGCATCCCCACAACATGATGCTGCCACCACCTTTTTTCATGGTGTGTTCAAAGTGATGTGCGATGTTAGTTTCCCGCCACACATAGCATTTTGCTTTTAGACTAAAAAATGTAATTTTGGTCTCATCTGACCAGAGCACCTTCATCCACGTGTTTGCTGTGTCCCCCACATGGCTTCTCGCAAACTGTAAACGGGACTTCTTATGGCTTCTTATGACTTTCTTTTGACAATGACTTTCTTCTTCTCTTCCATAAAGGCCAGGTTTGTGGAGTGCATGACTAATAGTTGTCCTGTGTAGAGATGGCCTTGCGGTTCACCCGGCGGTCGGTTCGCGGTGAACTTTGCTTGTTCGCGATTCGCCAAACTGGCGGACTTATGGCGCTGTTTGCGGCGGCCATATTCGTTTACATTGTGAAGAACTTTGACCCATGACACATCATCATGGGGTACAGGACAGCCAATTGAGACATTTCAGCACATGGACATACCCCCTACCTTAAATAGACCTGATCTGGGGGCCATTTTACATTCTGTCTTTTGTCAGCGTAGGGAAAGGACGCTGTGTGGAGCCGGGACAGTCAGTCTAATCACTAGCTATTACTATTAGGTCCACAAAAGTCCTATTAAGGACTGGTATAGGTGTACAGTATATAGAGGTGAAATACACTGATAATATACTTTTTTTCAAACATAGAAAGCATATTATAGTGCAGTGCTCAGCGATTGTGCAGCTGTCATTTCTCAGTGTAGGGAAAGGTTGGTGTTTGGAGCAGGGATAGTCTGTAATACACTAGCTAGCTACTATTAGGTCCACAAAAGTCCTTTTAAGGACTGGTATAGGTGTACAGTATATAGAGGTGAAATACACTGATAATATACTAAATATAATAAAATACTTTCAAATATAGAAAGCATAGTATAGTGCATTTCTACTGTGCAGCATTGTGACTGCTGAGCGGTTCTGCAGCGATACTACAAAGAGTGACAAACGCAATTATAAAATAGTATTATAACTGGTGTGATAGACCAGTGGCCCCCCAAAATGACAGATTGAAGCGGGGTGTTATATACCTTCTTCCACATATACTACACTTCTCTAGAGACTTTTGTCACAGGGTCATTTAAAAATGACAGGCAGAGGAAGAAGCATGCCCTTCTGCAGGGGTGGTAGGGGTAGGGCAGGAGCCACTGGCTTGAGCCAAAGTGGGAAGTTGCAGAAGGTGCGTTCGATTATGTCAAAGGACGCACCAGACTTGGTTGAGTGGCTCACTCAGCCTTACTCTTCTGCACCCTCCTCATCCTTTCGATCTGCACCCTCTTCACTCTCTGCTGTGTGCACCCCAAAGACACTACCACCAACACCACCACCACCATATACCCTCCGCTTGAGTCACAGGAATTATTTTCCGATCCATCATCACAAGACATTTCCGATGCGCAGCCATTCTTGGCATTGGATCAGGAAGAGGAGGTAGTAACAACCGCCACTCAGCAGTCTGATGACAGTACCCAGATCAGCCCAAAGAGGTTTGGTTTTACCGCCACGGATTGCATGCAGGCCTGCCTCTTCTTCTCCTCCTCCTCCTACCTCTCCTCCTCGGCTGACTCCTCCTTTTACGCTGCTACCGTCTCTTCCGCTGCGCTGCCCAAGATCCCCAGAACCTATTCGACATGCCAGGTGAGACGTTGCCATGCTGTGCTGCTTCTGTTGTGCCTGGAAGCCACAAGTCACACTGGCCCTGCACTCATTTCAGCTTTGCGTTCACAGGCAGATCAGTGGCTAACAGCGCTCAATTTGACAGTTGGTAAAGTGGTGTGCGACAACGGTGCCAATCTGCTTAGCGCATTGAAACAGGTCAAAATTACACATGTGCCATGTATGGGACACATCTTAAACTTGGTCATGCAGCGATTTGTTGTCAAATACCCTGGGGTCCAGGACATCTTGCGGCAGGCAAGGAAAATCTTGGCCCATTTTAGAAGATCTTACATGGCCATGGCTCGCCTTGCTGACATTCAGCGGCAACACAATCTGCCGGTCAGACGTCTTATTTGTGATTGCCCGACGCAATGGAACTCAACCTTCTATATGCTTGATAGGCTGCTCCAGCAGAAACGTGCAGTTATTGACTACCTGTACGAACTCTGCTGCAGAACAGGTTCTGGGGAGCTTGTTTTTTTTTCACCGCGCCAGTGGCTGCTAATGCGTGATGCATGCAGACTTCTGCGGCCATTTGATGAGATCACCAAACTGCTCAGTCGCAGCCATGGCACCATCAGTGACATCGTACATTACGCCTTCTTTATGGAGCATGCATTGCGTTGTGTCATTGATCAAGCCATGGAGTTGCAGGAAGATGAGGAAGTCGCAGTGCTGGATGAATTCCCAGGGGGGGCTACTCTATCTGAGACAAGTCAACAACAGGAGTCTGAAGAGGAGTCAGAGGAGGGTGGTGCCAGGGCGGATGAGGAGGAGCAATAAGAGCATGCTTTAAACCTTTCTGGGATCCCTGTTGTTGTCCATGGATGGGGGGAGGAGAACGAGGAGTATGACATTATCCTGGATGATGAGCAGGAGCCAGGCCACCACACCGCTTCCAGTTTAATGCAAATGGGGGCCTTCATGCTCCAGTGTTTTAACAGGGACCCCCATATAAAAAGCATAAAGGTCAAGGACAAGTACTGGGTGGCAACGTACTTAGACCCCCGGTACAAACACAAAATGGCGGAAATGTTACCACCATCACAGAGGGCTGTCAGAATGGAGCACTTACAGGCCTTGCTTAGAGAAATGCTGCATTCTGCTTTTGCGTGCGCTGGCAGAGGAATTCCCACTCCCAGAGAAAGAGTTGCGGTTACCAATCCAACAGCGCCTGCAAGAAGAGGGCGGTTTGAAGATGTGTTGGTCACTTCTGATATGAGATCATTCTTTCAGCCGACCCATCGACAGCTGTCATCCGGATCCAGCATCAGGGAATGCCTAGACCGTCAGGTGTCCGACTACATCGGGTTAATGGCCGATGTGGAGGCTCTGAGAAGTGATGAACCCCTGGACTACTGGGTGGGCAGGCTTGACCTCTGGCCAGAGCTTGCACAATTTGCAATGGAACTGTTGGCTTGCCCCTCATCCAGTGTCCTGTCCAAAAGGACGTTCAGCGCAGCAGGGGGGATCGTGACCGATAAGCGCACTCGCCTAGCTCACAACAGTGTTGACTACCTTACATTTATAAAAATGAATGAGGCATGGATCTCAGAGGAATTCAACACATGTGACCAGTAGACCATGTATATGCATAACTCTATAAATGATTTATATAATCTAGCACACAGACCTTTTTTCTACCTTTGGCTCACTTGTACAAAAAAGAACACCGTACTATATGCCCGTACCCTCCTGTTTGAAGAGGTTGAGTGGTGTCATATTTTTGAGTCCCGCAGCGAGTTGCTGGTGTCAGTGCTGGTGTCAGTGCTCTCTATATCGTTTCTGGTGTCAGTTCTCTCTATCTCGGTGCTGGTGTCAGTGCTCTCTATCTCAATGCTGGTGTCAGTGAGGGAGACAGCAGCGGAGAAGCCAATCAACAGGCAGTGCCAGCACCATGGCTGAGGAATGGATCAGCACTGGACTGGCACCTCCGGACCACCGCAGTGGAGCCCTGCATAGGTGGGGGTAAGGGCTGGGCAGAGGGAGGGGTCAGGGGCTCAAGCACAGGTTGGCACACTGGCACACTGGCACAGGACTGCGCTGCCCTGACTGTGGCACTGATCAATCATCTCCTACACCCCCTTCATAGCCTGACCTGACCTTGCCTCTCCTCCATGGCCTTGAATTGACAACATTTCACAGATAAAAAAAGAATGCTTGTCGTTGTCGATCCCAGATTCACTTAATACTTCTAGTATGTCAGTGTCCATGTTGTGGGACTATGTGTGCACAGCTAGTAAATATTTTGTGGCTGAAAATATGACCTGGAGGTTTTTAAGGACCTGTGGTTCACGAACATTTGGGCACGTTCGCAGATCGCGTTCGTGAAATGTTCCGTTGGAAGTTCGTCTATCATTAGTCCTGTGGACGCTTTCCATTTTCTGATGATGGATTAAACAGTGCTCTGTGAGATGTTCAAAGCTTGGGATATTTTTTTTGTAACCTAACCCTGCTTTAAACTTGCTGGCTGGTGTGTTCCTTGGCCTTCATGATGCTGTTTGTTCACTAAGGTTATCTAACAAACCTCTGAGGGCTTCACAGAACAGCTGTATTTATACTGAGATTAAATTACACACAGGTGGACTCTGTTTACCAGTTAGGTGACTTCTAAAGGCAATTGGTTCCACTAGGTTGTAGTTAGGGGGTATTAGAGTAAAGGGGGCTGAATACAAATGCACACAACACTTTTCAAAAGTTTTTACAAATAATTATCTGAAAATGATATATCAATTTCCTTCCACTTTACAATTATGTGCCACTTTGTGCTGGTCTATCACATACAATCCTAATAAAATACATTTAAGTTTTTGGTTGTAACATGACAAAATGTAGGGAATTTCAAGGGGTATGAATACTTTTTCAAGGCACTTTATATATATATATATATATATATATATATATAATATATATATATATATATATACACACACATTGGTAGACTTACCCTGTACTTTTCTACTGGTTAATGTAGAAAAAGAACTGTTCTTACAGGATGGATAATGATAGTAAACACTCACACACTTTTTTTATCAAATGCACTTTTCCAGTTAGCACAGGTTTGTACAATATCCTGTTTGGTGAGTGCCATTTCTCATGATCAAAAAATATCATAATAAAGTTCAGCGCAACAAAGGAAAATTAAAAGTCAATAAGTGTTGATAAACAGTCCTTTATTATTAACTAAATTTCTGTGTTCAATGTGCAATGATGGTGGGATTCTCCACACAAGAATCAGCCCGATGTATAGGAAGATCAAGATAAAATATATCAACCAAGTAGTAAATAGCGCATACTTTCTATTTGAGTGGTTTGATACCTTTTACTATCTTTGAGCTATCAGTATACAAGGAGCACTATATGTCTTTTTTTATACTTTTTCATATGCCATCATTGTTTGTGAAGAGAGTGCCAGTGGAGATCTGATGTGTATCGTCTAGGCTGCACAAGACATTTGGAGTCTTTTATATCAGCATGAGTCTTTATTAAATGCTCTTGTACCTCAATCTAACAGAGAGATCACAGGAGGATATGAGCAGCCAATCTTTCTATACTTTGGGCTGATTCTTGTGTGGAGGATCCAACCATCTTGCACATTGAACCCAGGAATTTAGATAATAAAGGGTCTACAACATTATTATTGTTATCTTTGCATGGGTCCGCCCTAATATTCATACCAGATCCAAAGGGCCTGCTATGAATTTTAGGGGAACCACATACCACTTTTTTAACTATCCCGCCACTTTGCTTATATTGCTGGGGATTCCTGGCCATGTTTTTACTATTTAAAATAAACATTTAATACAGGGTTCCCCTGTGACACTGCTGTTCTAGAGCTCAACCTTAATGGAACCAAGTCTGAGTAAATTCTTTCAAAGCCTTCCATGTCTAAACAGTTAAAAAAAATAAGTTTATATTTTTTAATATATATAAAAAAGTACAAACAAAAATATGTATTTAAAAGTATTAAAAATTAGTAAACTGTTGAAAATATCAGTTACTATCATTTAAATAAATACAAAAACAAAAAATTAACTAAGAAAATTTAGTCAGTAAGTAAATATAATAAACCCTCTAATTTAGTTAGGCTATTAATATTTAAAAGAAAATAACTTTTGGCTTTACCAAACAAAGCAAACAAAACATCAAAATGTCATCATTCACGCAAAATACATTTCATAGCACCCAATTTGTCACTTTTAAACAAAGCAAAGCCTCTGTGTCAACAGATTTCAAGTATACCTATATACATAAACTGATACTACATGCTTTCAAACGCAGTCCCACTATGCCTACCTCTGCTGTGTTATCATACATGTATTGGCAAAAAAAAAAAAGCAACACAGATCAAAATATTTATTTACAGAACACAAAAAATGTTTTTAATACTTTTTGGTTTGCTTTGATGTAATTTTTTTTAATTAGTTCTCTCATGCTGATCTTTCCATCCTTGCTGGGAACAATGCTAGTCTTCCCAAAACGAACTGTCACTTTCATCTTTGCCTTCCTTATCAGTGGGAAAATGAGCACACAAACTGCAAGACTCCCCAATTCACAAAGTATCAGTTCCCCACTGATCAGTCTCCCAGCAAAGGAAGCATTGCTTGACACTTTCACAAATATAAATCTTAATACTTCATCATGATGTTTTCTCCACTAAATGAAAGCATACAAAAAAAAAAAAGATTAAATGCTGACATTAATGTTTAAAAAAATAAATGGAAAGATGTTAAAACAGGAATTGGACACTTCACGAAATGTTTAGAGAAAACTGCTACAAGTAAAAAAAAAAAAAAATAAAAAAAAAAAATGCTACCTTACCTACTAAATGCAGCCAAAAGTTTAATTCCCAAACATTGGAAATCATTGGCTTCTGAGGGTCTCCGAAATCAGCTAAATAACTTTTAAAAGTTTAGAAACCAATAAGGATCAGATGGCTATTTTATCCAGGCATGTACTGGTCATCGGGACCACCGGGAGTTTTGAAGACAGCCAGCCTGTCAAAGTAATGGCTGCATGGCCCACGCAGCCCTTCAGTTGAGCACCACTGCACTGCCCAGGGCCGGCCCAGGCGACAATTTGAGAGGGGCGGCAATTCAGGGGTGGACTGGGCTGGGATGGTGGGAGCAAGCTGGGAGCTTCATTGTTCAGGGCAGCTTCTCTGCTGCTACTGTAGCTGCAGGCTTCTTATTGTTGCCGGCCCACCCACCTACAGGCTTTTGGAGCACTTCCTTTGGCTTTGGCTGTGATAGGTGTCTGATAGGGCACGCTGGTGGGCGGGGACAGAAGTCCTCCGACAGCCGCTGCCGTTCCATCCTCTGGATCATCCCTGGTGTAAGTGTGTGGGCAGCAGATGGCAGCCAGCTCAGTGCAGCTGCCCTATAAGACGGTATCCACACACTGCTCCATCCAGCATGCCCTGTGACATACACTGCTTCTCCCTGCTCATGTGCTGCATCGATGAAAAGGAAGAGGGGGCGGGAAGGTTAAACAGACAGCCATAATAAAGCCGGTGACTGTGAGCCCCCCTGGACCATCCAAGTGAGTAAGCTGAGCACTGTCACTGACCAGACCCTGACCCCTCTCTCTGCCCCCGCCCCCTCTCTCTCCCTGTCCCACTTCACTCTCTCTCTCTCTCTCCCTGCTCCTCTCTCCCTGCCCTCTCTCTGGCAGCAGATGACAAGTTACAGGCTTCATCTGGGTGGCAGGTGATGGTGGCAAGTGACATGCTGCATCTGGGTGGCAGGTAACGGTGGCAAGTGACACGCTGCATCTGGTGGCAGGTGATAGGGGCAAGTGACACGCTGCATCTGGTGGCAGACGACAGTGGCAAGTGACATGCTGCATCTGGTGGAAGGTGAAGGTGGCAAGTGACATGCTGCATCTGGGTGGCAGGTGACAGTGGCAAGTGAGATGCTGCATCTGGGTGGCAGGTGATGGTGGCAAGTGACACGCTGCATCTGGTGGAAGGTGACGGTGGCAAGTGACATGCTGCATCTGGGTGGCAGGTGATGGTGGCAAGTGACATGCTGCATATGGTGTCAGGCGACGGTGGCAAGTGACACGCTGCATCTGGTGGCAGGCAATGGTGGCAAGTGACACGCTGCATCTGGTGGAAGGTGACGGTGGCAAGTGACATGCTGCATCTGGCGGCAGGTGACGGTGGCAAGTGACATGCTGCATCTGGCGGCAGGTGATGGTGGCAAGTGACATGCTGCATCTGGTGGCAGGTGACGTGGCATGTGACATGCTGCATTTGGTGAAAGGTGACGGTGGCAAGTGACATGCTGTATCTGGTGGCAAGTGACAAGCTCAGGGTTCACTGATTCTGCATTATAGTGAGTTGAACTATTTCATTATATATTACAATGTGATTTGATCATCCTGACACCATATTAAGCATGGTGTCGGGATGATTTTAATGGTAGCACCAACCATTCATCCGACAAATCACTCCCACCGCTGAATTCCCTGTAGACCCTGAGACTACACCGCTCCTTGGCAAATTTGTCCCTGAATGCCAGTTTGGAAATGTGGCCACTCTACCGGGGGACAGGGTGACAGATTTCCCCCAGCCCGCTTTGATGCCCCATACAAAGGCTGCACCGCTTCCCTCAGATCCATCCCAAACTCAATCCATGTCCATAACCGTATCCATATTGCGCAATTGCGTATAGTTTATATACTGATTTTGTGCATGTTTGCAAAATTAAAGTGGGCCGGTCTGGAGGAAGTCCATGGCCAAATTTTTGTCCCAGTCCAGCCATGACTTTATCTATTAAAAATATTGTCAAGTGAATCACTCTGCTCATATGGCTTTATTTTTTACTTTCATTGCATTCTAAAACAAGAATAAGAATGAATAAGGATGCTTAGATGTAGGAAGGCTCCTCCTTGTTCCATATCTTTATTTATTTTTTTGTGTTTGAAGATGTTTTGCCATGTGTTTTTTTTTTTTTTCATTTTGGAATACTTACCTGTATCTTTTTGATTGATACACTTAAAAAGAAATTAATAAGAGAAGTAATAAATAAAATACTCTGTTTGTGCTATTTCATATTTCGTCTCAAGTTGTGATGTGTAAGTATACAAGACATTTTTTCAGAAATGTATTGATTAAAAAAAAACTTTTTATTGCAGCCCAGGTTCAGTGCTTCACATCCCCCTAGAAAGCAAGAGAACCACTTGAACGTGAAAGAATGGCCAGTGAGAGACTGTAGGGAGGGGAAAGGTGGAATGGAATGGAAAGTCCAACTGTGTCTGGAGGTTTCTGTTCTATAGTGCATAGTAAGTTCACTATTGCCAGGACCTTACAGAAGATAGAAAACTTAAAAATGTCCAGGGCAGAAAGTTTGGATCAGGGCTTGGATTCCCAGGCAGGCATTGCAAGAGTGAGAGTATACAGGAAGTGGGTGGTTGCAAACTACTCTTCAAAAGCACAATATAAGCTGTTTCTTTTTTGATCTCTGTAATTTAATCTCCTTACAGTCCATATGAATAATGGTTAGGGGAAGGGCTGAGTCAGAGTTTCTATGAAAATAAAAGCTTGAGCCATTAACAAAAAACTGCTCTTTTTTTTTTTTTTTTTGCAAAGTGGTAAACTCCATTTTTACAAAAGTAAATGTTCTTCATGTGCAATATTTCATATTAACCCAACTAGAAAAAAAATGTTTTTCTTTAATGTGAACACTGTGAAGTAAATGATATTAAAAAGAAATGAACTTGCAGGGTGATATATCAACAATGTAACATTTTCATTTCACTCCTCCAGGCAATAAAGAAATTATGGGTTAGTCTTTTTTTTTTTTTGCTCAATCAGTGGGTTAAGCGAAAAAAAATTACTTGATTCCCCCATCCACACATTCAGTGTGGATGGAGGAATCCTCTCCGCTGAACTATTGTATTTTGACAGAGGGGAGACTTCCCCGCCATCAGAATACACTGATCAGCACTGCTAACTATAGCCTGCGGTGCTAATCGATTGGGGAAAATCAGGCAAGGCGACTTTTGTACAGCCACCCGCACATACAGTGGTGTGAAAAAGTGTTTGCCCCCTTCCTCATTTCCTATTCCTTTGCATGTTTGTCACACTTAAGTGTTTCGGAACATCAAACCAATTTAAACAATAGTCAAGGACAACACAAGTAAACACAAAATGCAATTTGTAAATGAAGGTGTTTATTATTAAAGGTGAAAAAAATCCAAACCATCATGGCCCTGTGTGAAAAAGTGATTGCCCCCCTTGTTAAAACATACTATAACTGTGGTTGTCCACACCTGAGTTCAATTTCTCTAGCCACACCCAGGCCTGATTATTGCCACACCTGTTCACAATCAAGGCATCACTTAAATAGGAGCTGCTTGACACAGTAAGGTCCACCAGAAGATCCTTAAAAGCTACACATCATGCCGAGACCCAAAGAAATTCAGGAACAATTGAGAAAGAAAGTAATTGAGATCTATCAGTCTGGAAAGGGTTATAAAGCCATTTCCAAAGCTTTGGGAATCCAGAGAACCACAGTGAGAGCCATTATCCACAAATGGCGAAGACATGGAACAGTGGTGAACCTTCCCAGGAGTGTCCGGCCGCCCAAAATTACCCCAAGAGCGCAGCGACGACTCATCCAAGAGGTCACAAAAGACCCCACAACAACGTCCAAGGAACTGCAGGCCTCACTTGCCTCAGTTAAGGTCAGCGTTCATGCCTCCACCATCAGGAAAAGACTGGTCAAAAATGGCCTGCATGGCAGAGTTCCAAGGAGAAAACCACTGCTGAGCAAAAAGAACATCAAAGCTCGTCTCAATTTCTCCACAACACATCTTGATGATCCCCAAGACTTTTGGGACAACATTCTGTGGACCGATGAGACAAAAGTGGAACTCTTTGGAAGGTGTGTGTCCAAGTATATCTGGCATAGAAGGAACACTGCATTTCAGAAAAAGAACATTATACCAACAGTAAAATATGGTGGTGGTAGTGTGATGGTCTGGGGCTGTTTTGCTGCTTCAGGACCTGGAAGACTTGCCGTGATAAAAGGAACTATGAATTCTGCTGTCTACCAAGAGATCCTGAAGGAGAATGTCCGACCATCTGTTCATGTACTCAAGCTGAAAGGAACTTGGGTTCTGCAGCAGGACAATGATCCTAAACACACCAGCAAGTCCACCACCGAATGGCTGAAGAAAAACAAAATTAAGACTTTGGAGTGGCCTAGCCAAAGTCCTGACCTGAATCCTATTGAGATGTTGTGGTATGACCTTAAAAAGGCCGTTCCTGCTCGAAAACCCTCTAATGTAACTGAATTAGGACAATTCTGCAAAGATGAGTGGGCCAAAATTCCTCCAGGACGCTGTAAAAGCCTCATTGCACGTTATCGCAAACGCTTGGTTGCAGTTGTTGCTGCTAAGGGTGGCCCAACCAGTTATTAGGTTTAGGGGGCAATCACTTTTTCACACAGGGCCATGATGGTTTGGATTTTTTTTCACCTTTAATAATAAACACCTTCATTTACAAATTGCATTTTGTGTTTACTTGTGTTGTCCTTGACTATTGTTTAAATTGGTTTGATGTTCCGAAACACTTAAGTGTGACAAACATGCAAAGGAACAGGAAATGAGGAAGGGGGCAAACACTTTTTCACACCACTGTACATGTACCAAACTTCAGCTGAACTGGCTGAATTTCAATCTATGTATGGCTGGCTACTTCCAAAATTTGGGGATGGTTAAATAGGCCACATTAATTAGTAGGGGTAATATCTGATACTGATGTTTTCTTATATATGTTTTTACAATGCTATGGGAATTATATTTACTCAAAATGTTTTAAAAAAGATATGGAAAATCCATACCTCCTCATTACATCTCCAACATAAGATGTCTGTTAGATGAAGCTATTTGTGTAACCTTTTGGGGAGTTTAGTACTACCTCGCCAAAATGTTATAGCTAGTTAATTATGGTTGGTATAGAAACTCTGTGCTTGAACAAAAATTTCCTCCATTTCTGTTTAGATAATTGAATCTTCAAATCCTTTTTAGAATGTACACAGTATTTTGGTAGTGAGTTTTTACCTACAAATACATTTCAATCTGTGACTTCCATTTGGAATGTTTTTAGTAGCACATTTAAAATTAGGTTCCTTTGCTAACAGTCATGACTGTGTTCTGGGTAATTTGTTTTTTGTACATTTAAGAAATACATCTACTGGCTGTTTTAAATTGATTGAGCAGCCTTCCCCCTTCTCTGTTTCTTTGTTAGAAAAAGTACTTATGAAAAAGCTTAACCTTCAAATGGGTTGCCAGCCTTTCTAAAGGGCGATGAGTAACATCCGATCTCTGCTCTGTGTTAAACAGCTGCACTGACCTGAACGCTAAATGAAATAAAATCCATCCAATCTTGCAAATCTGGACATTTTTCATGAAAATTCAAAGTTGCTTTGCCCCCTTTCAGTCCCTGTTTTTGCTTATTGAAGAGAAAGGTTAGTAATTATATTTGTAACTCTAGGAATTTAGAAGAAGCAAATGTCAATGCAACCCTTGACTTTCAAAGTCAAGATATGGATATTAGTACCATTTTTGTGATGAAGCTTACTCATGAGTATGTTCTCAAGTGAAACTACAAGCTGCCCAATTCATTTATAACATGGAGTTAGCGTTTAAAAGTTGACGTGAGAATGAAATTTACAAAAATTGAAAGAGTAAAAAACTGATTCATACTGTGGTAGTAAAATATGCAGTTGCTCCAAAAACAGAACACTTTACTCATTCTAAGTAAATGCACACATTTTTATGTAACGGTGACACTTTTGCAAGGTGTCCGCTATGTGTAAATTTAGTTATTTTTCTCTCAGAACAGTACCGGGGTTCTGAGAGGTAATTGTGTAGGTTAACTTTGGTATCGGTTTGATTGGGCTGTGTTAGGGTTCTGCCTGGTTAAGTGTACAGTTAGGTGCACATGACAGGTACAGAACCAGGCCTGGTTGGACATTTGGGTATCGGCATTCCCCGAAGCCAATCAGTGGGTGTGTTTGGCCCCCACTGAGGAGTCTGGAAAAGGGTACTTAAGATGCTGGAGTCACGTGTTCTGGGTTAGTTTGGTCATTAGCTGCCTGTTCCTGGATCTGGACCGGTGTAGCCCCACGAGGGGTCCCGGTCACGGGAGCGTATGCCGCCCCGCAACATGGTCAGTTCCATTAGCCCCATAGACCCGCTTGGTCTGGGGCAAGGATCCATCTGTTCCTGAGTCTCTGAACCGGCTGGTCCGAGGTGCAGTAACTGAGGGAGGATTCAAGGCGTCCGGGTGTGCTCTCAACTTGGAGGGGCATCGCAGTTCGTGTAAGCGACCGGGGGAGGACTCTTCGGAGGAGGGCCAACAAGCTGGCATCTCAAGAAGTGCCTGATTGCTGGGTTGTCAAGGACACTAAAGAGTCCATGTTTTCCCAGTACTGACAAGAAGACAGAGAATGTTCCAGGTACTGAGGAAAGGTTCCTGTTCACTTTGATTGCAACTTTTCTTCAAGGTCAGAGACTTTGCAAGTTTCCGAATTCAAGTGCTGATTGCCATCATCTCTGGCTAGAGATTTGTTCAGCTTTGAGGAGCCCAGCTGCGAGTGGCTACTCTCTGGGTTTGCATTATAGACTTCCTAATAGTCCGCAGTTCAAGGTGCCTGAGTTTCTTCACCCTTACCCTCTGTTCCCACATGAGACTATGTTTGTTGGATGTTACCCCTGCAAATAAAAACCTTTCAAAAGGACTTTTATGGTGTCAGTGTCCAAAGTCGTTGGGTACTAACTCCAGGAACCCCTAGACCTGGAAGAACAAGCCAAGCGGAGGTAACCGGTAAGCCCAAAAGTCAAGGCCGCCCCATCGAGGATTATGGCCGCTACATTTAGTTATGTGAGAAGCAATATTTTATCATGTGATCCAAATAATAATAATAATAAAACAACAACAACTACAAAATTGTTTGCATTGTATTGTGCAAGAGAAGAAGGGAAATTACTCTAAATATGTATTTAAAATGTATTGTCAGGTGAATAACAAAATGCATAAAGTATTAATGGCAAGCAAGAATAATTAAAAAAAAAATCAAACTGACATAAAACATATTTGCCCAAGTGCTAACAGCAACCCTATAAATTGGATTAGAGTAATCCTTTAGGTGTCAGACTTACCTTTACCGCAGACTTTGATTAATGATTAATTCAAAGGGAAGACAATAATAATTTGAGATAAATGTAGAAATAAAAAGCATAGCCCACAATTTCACCAGTATATGCACATCTTAATTAGCCTTTAGCTACATTGCTGAATATGAGTAGGTTTTATTAAAATCATAAATTAATTACTTCTTTATCAAACTAACTGATATCACTGATAAAAAGCTTGTTCTTCATTAGCTTTTGATCCAAACTGCATTTAAAAATAAGCCCTATGAGGTATCTATCATTTAATGTTAGAATTCAACAACCTGATTTAGCTAAAATCACAGTGATCACTCATCATATGGTTGACAACTGGAAAAATGTCTGCCAAAGATTTGTTTCCTTGGTGACCTCTTCACTAGAGTTGGGCAAACAATTTGAGCCGAGCCAACATTGGACCTGAACATCGCCTGTTTACCTGTTCGGTGAACACCCAAATTTGCGGGGGCGCTTGGCGTGTTGCACAGTGCATTCTAGGGCCTAGATACCCCTTTGTTTTTGGTTGCTGCAATTTTTTTTTTTGTCTCATGCCTGCCCCCTTTTTTTAAATTGTCAGCTGCAGTTATTCTGACTGTGATACTGTTGTTCCCTCTTTTAATTTTTTTATTTTTTTTTATCATTTTTAGATTTCTGTCAGTGGTAGAGGTGGGCTGAACTACTCCCTGGTTTGCTACAGAACTTTCGAACATTGCAAAGGTTTGGAACCAATTAAAAAACCCCATTGAAGTCTATGGGACCTGAACTGGAAAAATCGAAATTGCCCATTACAGTGGTTATAGGTCTGGGTACTGTCCTGGGTATCAATGAAATAAAAGTTTATAAAAAGCATAATTTTTTTAATGAGCAGTGATTTACTGATTTACACCTCCATCAAATTTTGTGTTTACACCCCCATCAAATCATTTCCTGCATCTATTACCTTTTTTAACACCACCCCCTCCCTTTAGAATGTAAGCTCTACGAGCAGGGCCCTCCTGTCGTTCTGTATTGAACTGTACTGTATTGTGCTGTCCCCCTCTACATTGTAAAGCGCTGCGTAAACTGTTGGCGCTATATAAATCATGTATAATAATAATAATAATTTACTGATTCTTAGCCATCAATATGAGAAATGACAATAAAATGAAAAATTCCTTTAACTACTTCAGCCCCGGAAGAATTTACCCCCTTTCTGACCAAAGCACTTTTTGCGATTCGGCACTGTGTCGCTTTAACTGACAATTGCGTGGATGTGCAGCATGGCTCCCATACAAAATCAACGTCCTTTTTTCCTCACAAATAGAGCTCTCTTTTGGTGGTATTTGATCACCCCTGCGGTTTTTATTTTTTGCACTATAAACAAAAAAAGAGTGACAATTTTGAAAAAAAATCTACAAAATAGGGGATAAATTTATGGCATTTTTATTATTAATTTTGTTTTTTACTAGTAATGGCGGCGATCTGTGATTTTTATTGGGACTGCGATATTGTGGCAGACCGATTTAAAAAAAAAACACATTATTTTTTACTTTTTGCTATAATAAATATAGCAAAAAATATATAAAAACATATTTTTTCCTCAGTTTAGGTTGATACGTATTCTTCTACATATTTTTGGTAAAAAAAAACGCAATAAGCGATTATTGATTGGTTTGCGCAAAAGTTATAGCGTTTAATAAATAGGGGATAGTTTTATGGCATTTTTATTAATAATATTTTTTTTTTAAAATGGCGGCGATCAGCGATTTTTATCGTGACTGCAATATTATGGCGGACAAATCTAAAATTTTTGACACATTTTTGACACATTTTTGGGACCATTGTCATTTATACAGCAATCAGTGCTATACAAATGCACTGATTCCTGTGTAAATGACACTGGCAGTGAAGGGGTTAACCACTAGGTGGCAGTGTAGGGGTTAAGTGTGTCCTAGGGGCGTGTTTCTAACTGTGGGGGGCGTGGCTGTGTGGGACATGTCACTGATCTCTGCTCCGATCATAGGGAGCAGAGATCAGTGACACTGTCACTAGGCAGAACGGGGGGATGCTTGTTTACATTAGCATCTCCCCATTCTTACTTTAAGAGGCGGGTATCGTAACCTTATAGAGGTACTCTTCTGAAAGCAAGAATTGGCCTTGCTGTCAAAAATTTTAATTTGATGCCCCACTCAACAATATGTGGAAAAATGGTCTTTGGGTGTTGCTGGTGCCTTCACACCGTGGCCCTATAGTGTTACTGTTGATGAAAGTTAGAATTGGCCTTGCTGTCAAAAATTGCAATGATTTGCCCCTGTCAAACAAATGGTGTTAATTGTGCCCATGAAACCTACATCCAAACGTTTCTTCTAGATGAAATCAACACCCACAAAGCTAGATAGCCTAGACAGTCTTTCAGAGATTCGAGATCCAGAAAGCAGTTAATCAGTGACATAGGCATCAGGGGCTTGATGGCTGCTGCTAAGCCGGGACTGACTCATTTTGATAAATGTCAGTCGGTCCATGGAGTCTGTGGACAGACGCGCTCTCTTATCTGTCATAAAACCTGCGGCAGCATTGAATGCCCGCTCAGAAAGCACACTGGATGCAGGGAAGCCCAGCAGCTCTATTGCATACTGGGCATGTTCTGGCCATAATCTACTGGAAAGCTCTCCATATATGTTTCCGCCCATAGATTATCTCCCACCATATGATGAAGACGCTGCCTATGGCATGTTGAAGCTGACAGCCCTGGGCACCGAGGACTAAAAAATTTCAGAGTCTGGAAATGTGTTACAAAAACTCCTCTTTAAAAGAGAAGTATGTTTTTTTTTCCTAGATTCATACTTACCTAGGTGGATGCAGCATCAGACAGCTCCTGCACTGAGAATCAAGACACCGAATACCACTGATGGCTTGGTTCTCTCGGCTCCCCGAGAGGAGAGATGCTGCCTGTCAGTCAGCTCTGCTTCTCCATGTGAGCTGTGGAGGTGTGGGGAGAGGGTTACTTGGGGAATTTGCAAAGTCTTGGCCCCCCACGGCAACCATCATTGTCCAAGCGTAGAAAATTGGGGGCCTGAGGAGTACGTATATTAAGGGGAGTGCAATCTGGTCGTGAAGTCCAAAGTATCCGGAACTGCAGCAGATGCCATCTAGGTCCCCAGGCTCTGGTACTACAAGAGGCTCCATCTTCTCTCACACCAGACTGATTGCAGGTCGTCACTCTCAGGTCTTCCTTCCACGCTTCCTTCCACGCTGTGGCTGTCGTGCTGGTGGGGTGGCAGAAGGAGGAGGAGGAGGAGGCGGAGCATGGTAACTATGGCAAACATGTGTGACTGGGGTCATCTCCCCAGCCCTACCCTTATTTAGTGACAACCACCGAGCCAAAGGTCTCCTCGTCGGCGGGTGTGGCATGTAGGGAGTCTGAAGCCTCTCTGATCATCCGGAGCGCTGACTGTGCCGCATAACCCCCCCTTCTCGCCCTTTTGTACGGAGGGCGGAGGGGAGGGGTTTGGGTGTCAGTCAGGCTCCGAGGCCTAGCCCCCTCTTGGCTGCCACTACCCAGCTGGTGGCTGCCACTAACCCCTGCCTCCTCCTGACTGCCACCTTCCACAGCCACCTCCTGGCTGAGGTCTTCCTGTGTAGGAAAAAGGGACATAGTTTCAGTTAGTTGTTCATCAAACACACACAATTCTCATCTAGTGACTGGTGCAAAATGTTTACAAATAGAAAACCATACAATTCTCACCCCAGCAGTTTAGATTCTGGCCCCAAATGTCTCCCACACCACTGTCTGTTGATATGTCAAACACGTTAGGAACTAAGCAATTGGCGATCCTGAATTAAGTGAACATCATTCATTATTCCCATAAATGGTAACAAAACTACTATACCTGGAACAAGCTGGGCTCCTCCACCTCTTCCATACTGGAAGGCCCAGGTTGCTCCTCGGAAGCCTCATCAGGGGTGGGCTGTGCGCAAGGAAGCGTGGAAGGAGGAGTTGAGGTTGGCTCCGTGACATCAGCCTGGTCCTTCAGAAAATGGAGACTCTGATAGTACCAGAGCTTGGGGACATAGACCTCATCTGCTGAAGTTGCAGTTTCCTCAGACTTCACGACCTTCTTCCTCTCCCTGATATACGCACTCCTCAGGCTGCAATTTTCTTTCTAATATCATCAACAGTTGCCGTGGGAACCTTGGCTTGACAAATTCCACAAGTTCCTCCAGGGCTGCGTGCCTCTTTGGTTTGTTGGTGTAATGTGGGTGTATACCCTGCCACAATATGGGAAAATCCCTGTATTTGGCAATGAAGAGGGGAGAAAACTCATGTCGTTGAATCCCTTCATATCAATCTCTGCAAGACACAACAACACACCAAACCCTATAAATTATGTCAGGCTAAACTCTCCTAATCTTCTCCATAAAGAAGCCTCAAGTTCAAATCAGTCTAGGCTAGTTATGTACCAATTATAGCTCAGGGGCTTTAGTACACGCCCCACGGTATAAGAGGCCGCCGCGGCGGCGGCCTCGCATATTGTGTTTCAGTGTCAGCGTGCTGCTGACTGCTGAGAATATGTGCTGTATTTCTGGGGATTTGTGTGTGCGTGCTGTTAGTACAGCATTGCAGTATCACATCTGGGGGGTGTCTATAGGTTGCCTGTGAAGGGGGGGGCAGGTTTCCTGTGCTTAGAACTGTCCCTGCAAAAAGTGTAATTTTTGCAGGAAAAAAGCTATTTAAAAGCACTCGCGGCTAATGAATTGATGGCTCCCGTAACACAGAGAACTGTCATTCATTGATAAAAAACAAAAAAAAAAAAAAAGCATGGGGGTCCCCCCAAATTCAATAACCAGGCCCTTCAGGTCTGGGATGGATTTTAAGGGGAACCCCAGCCAAAAAAAAATGGCGTGGGGTCCCCCTCAAAATCCATACCAGACCCTTATCCGAGCACGCAACCTGGCAGGCCGCAGGAAAAGAGGGGGGGACGAGAGCGCCCCCCCTCCCACCTGAACCGTACCAGGCCACATGCCCTCAACATTGGGAGGGTGCTTTGGGGGTCTGAGACCCCCAAAGCACCTTGTCCCCATGTTGATGAGGACAAGGGCCTCTTCCCCACAACCCTGGCCGGTGGTTGTGGGGTCTGCGGGCAGGGGGCTTATCGGAATCTGGAAGCCCCTTTAACAAGGGGACCCCCAGATCCGCCCCCCCCTGTGTGAAATGGTAAGGGGGTACAAAAGTACCCCTACCATTTCACCAAAAAAGTGTCAAAAATTGTAAAAATGACAATTCCTTTATTAAAATCTTCTTTCTTCTTTCTTCTGGTCTTCCTTTCTTCATCCTTCGGTTTCTTCATCTTCTCCTTCCGGCATCTTCTTCCATCTTCTTCTTCATCATCTTCTTACTCCGATCCGCTTCTTCTTGCGCTGGTCTTCTCGTCCTTCTCGTCCGACATCTTCTTCCATGGCGTCGGTGTCGGTGTCTCTTCTTGGGCCACTCCTCGCAATGGGAGGCTCCCACTGTGTGAGGCTTCGCTGCGTCTGACAGGTCTTTTATAACGGAGGGCACCTGGTGACCCCGCCCCCTCTGACGCACTGGGACGTCATGGGGAATTCCCTATGGCTTTCCCCATGACGTCAGAGGGGGGCAGGGTCACCAGGTGCCCTCCGTTATAAAAGACCTGTCAGACGGAACAAAGCCTCACACAGCGGGAGCCTCCCATTGTGAGGAGCGGCCCGACAGAAGAACAGACGCCGACGCCATGGAAGAAGATGCCGGACGAGAAGGACGAGAAGACCAGCGCAAGAAGAAGCGGATCGGAGGAAGAAGAAGATGGAAGAAGATGATGGAAGGAGAAGATGAAGAAACCGAAGGATGAAGAAAGAAGAAAGAAGATTTTAATAAAGGAATTGTCAAAGACCGTCTCCTGTTATTTTTACAATTTTTGACACTTTTTTTTTGGTGAAATGGTAGGGGTACTTTTGTACCCCCTTACCATTTCACACAGGGGGGGGGCGGATCTGGGGGTCCCCTTGTTAAAGGGGGCTTATAGATTCCGATAAGCCCCCGACCGCAGACCCCCACAACCACCGGCTAGGGTTGTGGGGAAGAGGCCCTTGTCCTCATCAACATGGGGACAAGGTGCTTTGGGGGTCTCAGACCCCCGAAGCATCCTCCCAATGTTGAGGGCATGTGGCCTGGTACGGTTCAGGTGGGAGGGGGGGCGCTCTCGTCCCCCCCTCTTTTCCTGCGGCCTGCCAGGTTGCGTGCTCGGATAAGGGTCTGGTATGGATTTTGAGGGGGACCCCACGCCATTTTTTTTGGCTGGGGTTCTCCTTAAAACCCATCCCAGACCTCAAGGGTCTGGGATGGATTTTGAGGGGGACCCTACGCCATTTTTTTTTTTTTTGTCTGGGGTCCCCCTTAATATCCATCCCAGACCTGAAGGGCCTGGTTATTGAATTTGGGGGGACCCCCACGCTTTTTTTTAAAAAAAAATTTATTTTTTATCCATTACTTTTTTTTTATGAATGACTTTCAATGAATGACTGTTCTCTGTGTTACGGGAGCCGTCAATTCACATTAGCCGCGAGTGATTTTAAATAGCTTTTTTTCTGCAAAAATTACACTTTTTGCAGGGACAGTTCTAAGCACAGGAAACAAGCGCCCCTTCACAGGCATACTATAGACACCCCCCAGGTAGGAAATTTAAAGGAATATTACACTTTTATTGTTTCAATTTAAGCATTATTAAAATCACTGCTCCTGAAAAAACGTCCGTTTTAAAAAAAAAAAAATTTGCATTGATACATGTCCCCTGGGGCAGGACCCAGGTCCCCAAACACTTTTTATGACAATAACATGCATATTAGCCTTTAAAATTAGCACTTTTGATTTCGAACGTTCGTATCCATTATAACTAATAGGGTTCTAAAGCTCGCACAGACTTTAGGTCCGTTCGCGGGTTCTGGTGCGAGCCGAACGGGGGGGTGTTCGGCTCATCCCTACTGGCTAGTGCTGCCTGATCTTCAGCTTACCAGAGAACTTGCTCCAGTTTTATACCTTGTCTAACCTTGTGACCCCAGCTTACCTTTTGGATTCCCTGGACCTCCGCCTGCCCCAGACCTCTGCCTGCCTGACTACTCTTCTGCCTGCTCCTCTGTACCTTGCCGCCTAAACGTTGCTGAACCCTGCTTGTATCCGGATCTACCTCTCTCTCCTACTCAAGGGACCTGTGCCTGCTGTCCAGTACCGCATCTGATTACCTGTGAGTCTTGTACTACCTACACCCGGTACCCCTACCACTATCCCTCTTCCGCTGAGTGACGTGTGTCTACATATCAGTACCTCACCCTACCATCAGTGAACTCTGCATACCTGTACTTCACTTTGCCACCAGCGGACTTCCACCACCAACAACCGGGATCCCTACACCAGGCTCTCTTACCCTTCCTGACTCTCGTGCCTCCTGTACCCACCTCCAGGGGCCGTGAGTCGGACCCGTAAGGGAGACCTTCCTCTGCCCAAGCGGACTCACCTGTCAGGTACGTGCCAACTTGATAGTGGGGATGGGATGAGTTCCAAAACTTTCCCCTTGTAACGATGGTCAAGAAGCATTGCCAACCAGTGATTCTTCTCTTTAATGCCACGTATTCTCAGGTCCTTTTGCAGGCTTTGAAGAATGAGGGAGCCCAGGGTAACTGAGGATTACAGTATCTGGAACTGCCTCCTCCCAGCCACGTACTACTCTCAAGGGTTCTGGGGGTGGAAAACCATCTGTTAAGGGTTGACGTATGTCTTCATCTGCTTCAATGTCTCCAAAGCTGCCAGAATCCTCCTCCTTCCTCTCCTCTTGTGTGTTCTGTGGTGTAGGAAGAATGGTGTCTGCATAAAACGGGCCTTGAGAGGAAAGGAAGTCCTCCTCTTCCTCCCGCTGCTCTGCCTTGAGTGCCCTGTCCATAATGCCATGCAGAGTCTGCTCCAGCAGGATTGTGTCACTGACATATGCATTGTCACGGCTCACCATCCTTGTGGCCTCCTCAATTGGTGAAAGTACAGTGCATGCATCCTTTATCAGCAGACATTGGCGTGGGGAGCCTATCATTGTGCCATACTCACACAGGTACTCGTTGATAGCCTTATGCTGCATGTGCAGCCGCTGCATCATTGCCAAAGTCGAGTTCCACCTGGTGGGCATGTCGCAAATCAAGCGGTTCACGGGCAGGTGTAATTCCTGCTGAAATTCAGCCAACCAGGCACTGGTTGTGTATGACCACCTGAAATGGCTATAGACTCTTCTGGCCTGCTTTAGCTACACCACCAAATTGCACGTGTCAACTTTCATGGCACATGTGTCAACTTTCCCTATCTAAGGGCGGACAGGGGGTTTGTGCCATTGTCGCACACCACCATTCCTGGCTCCAGATGGCATGGCATGGCGTGAACCACCTTTGGCCCTGCCCCTGCAGAGCTACAAATATTTCTTCTCAGGTGTGTCTCCTGTCCCCTAGACAGACCATCTGAAGCACTGCATGGTACCTTTTAGCCTGATTTATTAAATAGGCCCTTGAACGCTTAGCGGGATTTGTGGGTCATAAGACAATTCAGCAGAGGAGGGCATGTAGGAGGAGGAGAAGGAGAGGGTAGAGCTGACAAATCTTGCATTATCATCACTAGCTGCAGCACTGAGCCCTGTCCTGCTACTGGCAGACATGCTGCAAGGACCTGGGACACCCTGCACCATACGATCATCCCTGTCAGTAGAGGCCCCTGAGAGGTCATGAGGTATAGCGGGGGTAGACCGGAAAGGTGAGGAGTGAGGAGGAGCAGAATTGTGTCCCTTCTGTGTGGCTTTCAGGTGCTCTTGCCAATGGGCTGAGTGGTGGGAGGTTAAATGCCTTATTAAGCATGCAGTACCTAAATGGCTGGTGTTTTTGCCACGCTTGATGTTCTTGGGTGAAATTTGGAATTTGTAATAGTGTTATCAGTGCAATTGGCTGCACATGTGCTAAAAAATGCTCAAACAGCTGTGGGAAGTGGGCCGGGAGATAACAGCTCCACAATCTGGTGGCATAGAGTCTCTACTCTTCCATGATGGCTGCCTCTTTGGGGGTTGTGCCTCACCCTCACTTTCCTCCTCTGCTCTATCTGGCAGCCAAGTCACGTCAGTGACCTCATCATCATCCCCTCCATCCTCATAATCATTGGAGACAACTTGACAATACACTGCTGCTGGGGGAACATGACTGCCAATGTGTTGTTTACCAGTGTTTTCCCCTCTCTGTAGGCTCATGCTCCTACCTTCCTCAATCTCAGAAACAAAATCTGAATCAAGTAATGGCTGTGCATCATCATGGAGCAAGTGGCTGAAGCTGTGTTTAAATAACTGAGCTGACTCCTCCATGCCTGATGCTGGAGATATGGCAGGAGTAGCTGTGAACAAGGAGGCAGAATAAGCCACTCTGGCAGCTGCAGTGGATTGTGCACTAGTCTCTGCTTGGGTGACGGAGGATGAGGAGGATGATGATGGTTTAGTAAGCCAGTCCACCACCTCCTCTGCATGTTGTTGCTGGATGGCATGGGCAACATCACTAAACAGAGGAAATTATGACCTGCCTGAGGAAGGACCACGTCTACCTTTGTCTGTGGACACAGACCCTGCTGGTCCCCTCATAGTGCCATGGGAGTGTCTAACTCTCCTTGTTGTCCTCCCAGACACGATGGGGCGATTATTAATAAAATGTAATAAAGATGTTTAAATGTGTACGTGCAGTAATGCACTCAAATATATATACCATTAAGTGTGCAGTAACGCACTCAAATATAATGCATTAAATGTGCAGTACCGCACTGATATATTCTGCGTTAAACGTACAGTAACACACTGATACAGTATTTCACAAAAGTGAGTACACCCCTCACATTTTTGTAAATATTTTATTATATCTTTTCATGTGACAACACTGAAGAAATTACACTTTGCTACAATGCAAAGTAGTGAGTGTACAGCTTGTATAACAGTTTAAATTTGCTGTCCCCTCAAAATAACTCAACACACAGCCATTAATGTCTAAACCACTGGCAACAGAAGTGAGTACACCCCTAAGTGAAAATGTCCAAATTGGGCCAAATTAGCCATTTTCTCTCCCTGGTGTCATGTGACTCGTTAGTGTTACAAGGTCTCAGGTGTGAATGGGGAGCAGGTGTGTTAAATTTGGTGTTATCGCTCTCACTCTCTTATACTGGTCACTGGAAGTTCAACATGGCACCTCATGGCAAAGAACTCTTTGAGGATCTGAAAAAAAGAATTGTTGCTTTACATTAAGATGGCATAGGCTATAAGAAGATTGCCAAGACCCTGAAACTGAGCTGCAGCATGGTGGCCAAGACGATACAACGGTTTAATTGGACAGGTTCCATTAAGAACAGGCCTCGCCATGGTCGACCAAAGAAGTTGAGTGCACATGCTCAGCATCATATCCAGAGGTTGTATTTGGGAAATAGACGTATGAGTGCTGACAGCATTGCTGAAGAGGTTGAAGGGGTGGGGGGGTCAACCTGTCAATGCTCAGACCATACGCCACACACTGCATCAAATTGGTCTGCATGGCTGTTGTCCCAGAAGGAAGCCTCTTCAAAAGATGATGCACAAGAAAGCACGCAGTTTGCTGAAGACAAGCAGACTAAGGACATGGATTACTGGAACCATGTCCTGTGGTCTGATGAGACCAAGATAAACTTATTTGGTTCAGACGGTGTCAAGCGTGTGTGGTGGCAACCAGGTGAGGAGTACAAAGACAAGTGTGTCTTGCCTACAGTCAAGCATGGTGGTGGGAGTGTCATGGTCTGGAGCTGCATGAGTGCTGCCAGCACTGGGGAGCTACAGTTCATTGTGGAAACCATGAATGCAAACATGTACTGTGACATATTGAAGCAGAGCATGATCCCCTCCCTTCGGAGACTGGGCCGCAGGGCAGTATTCCAACATGATAATGACCCCAAACACACCTCCAAGATGACCACTGCCTTGCTAAAGAAGCTGAGGGTAAAGGTGATGGCCTGGCCAAGCATGTCTCCAGACCTAAACACTATTGAGTATCTGTGGGGCATCTTCAAATGGCAGGTGGAGGAGCACAGGGTCTTTAACATCCCCCAGCTCCATGATGTTGTCATGGAGGAGTGGAAGAGGACCCCAGTGTCAACCTGTGAAGCTCTGGTGAACCATGCCCAAGATGGTTAGGGCAGTGCTAGAAAATAATGGTGGCCACACAAAATATTGACACTTTGGGTCTAATTTGGACATTTTTACTTAGGGGTGTGCTCACTTTTGTTGACAGCGGTTTAGACATTAATGGTTGTGTGTTGAGTTATTTTGAGGGGACAGCAAATTTACACTGTTATAGAAGCTGTACACTCACGACTTTACATTGTAGCAAAGTGTAATTTCTTCAGTGTTGTCACATGAAAAGATATAATAAAATATTTACAAAAATGTGATGGGTGTACTCACTTCTGTGAGATACTGTATATACTGCGTTAAACGTGCAGTAACGCATTCAACTATACTGCGTTATACATGCAGTAATGCACTGATATATACTGCGTTAAACATGCAGTAATGCACTGATATATACTGCATTAAACCTGTAGTAATGCACTGATATGTACTGCGTTAAACGTGCAGTAACGCACGCACATATACTGCTTTAAACGTGCAGTAACACACGCACATATACTACTTTAAACGTGCAGTAATGCACTGATATATACTGTGGAAAACCTGCCCTGACAAATTAAACTGATACTAAAGTAAAAATGAATGGTCACACCACACCACTTTTTCTTAACTCCAATCCTCAAGTCGCCCCAACAGGTCATGTTTTCAGGATTTTCATTATTTTGCACAGGTGATTTAATTAGTTTCACTGCCTTAGTAATTACCACAGCCGTTTCATCTGAGGGAAATCCTGAAAACATGACCTGTTGGGGCGTCTTGCGGACTTGAGTTGAGAAACACTGCTCTACACTCACAAAAACTGACACCAAAGTAAAAATGAATGGTCAAACTAAACTCACACTGAACTATCACTAGAGTCACATTAAACTTATATTTTACACTGACAATAGAATCAGAATAGCACACTCTTGCACACTAACTCACTAGTAGCACTAAACAGAGACATGTTCTATCTTTCCCCATGCCAATATCACACTACAAATGCCTGCTATGGGGAGAATATTTTTATAGTGTGGGGCAGGACTAAGAGCAATGAGCCATGATTGGATAGAGTTATTGTTTCTTTCTCCAATCATGGCTCTGACAGTGCTGTGTGCCCTGATTGGACAAATGTTTCATTGCTTCAGCCAATCAGGGGTTCCAATGTACTGGGCAGCGGCGCAGTGCATTGTGGTAATTTGGCCGGCTGAACAAAAGGTCAAATGCCCCGATAATTCGGGTGTTTGTTGAACGGGCGAACAGCCAATGTTCAGCCAGAACTCATGCTCGGGCCTATTGTCATCCTCTATCACCCAAGCTGAGAATAGTGTGCAGTCCATTGCAGCTGCAGAGCGGCTTATCCTTTTTTCTTATCCACAGCTACTCCTGCCATAGCCCCAGCATCATGCACAGAGGAATCAGCTGAATTGTTTGAACATAACGTCAGCCACTTGCTTTTTGGCGATGACCAGGCATTACATGTTTCTGATGTTGGTTCTGAGGTTGAGAAAGGGAGTAACATGAGCTTACAGAGAAGGGAAAACACTAATAAACAACAAATTTGCAGTCATGTACCCTCAGCCACAGCGTATTGCTAAGTTGGCTCCAGTGATAATGAGGATGGAGGGGATGATTATGATGAGGTCACTGATGTGACTTGGGTGCCAGATAGAACAGAGGAGGAAAGTGAGGGGGGGGGGGGGCACAGCTCCAACGAAGCAGGATGTCCTCCAGAGCTAACCATCAGGGGGCAGTAGAGAGCAGCCATCCTATTCCATCAGATTGTAGAGCTGTTATCTCCCAGCTCACTTGCCACAGCTCAGCTGTGTGGGCTTTTTTAGCACATGTGCAGCTGATCACACTGTTGCAATTTGCAATCTCTACTGCAAGCAGATCAAGCATTTCAAAAACACCAGCCATTTGGGTACCACATGCTTGCAAATGCCTTTAACCTCCAACCACTCAGCCCGTTGGCAAGAGCACCTAAAAGCCATGCAAAAAGGACACAATTCTGCTCCTCTTCACTCCCCACCTTTCCGGTCTACCCCCTATACCTCATGACCTCTCAGCAGCCTCCACTGACAGGGATGATGGTATAGCAAAGGGTGTCACAGGTCCTTACAGCACATCTGCCTGCAGCACACCACTAGCTGTAAAGTATAGCAGGCAAATTTCTTTGCCCCAGCTGCTGCATCGAAAAAAATACACTATCTGACACCCACATGCCCATCATCTAAATTCCAGCTGGGCCAATTTGCTGGCTTTTACTTTTTTTTGGGAAAAGGTCATTGTGGTGGATTCTGCCCCCTTCCAGGATGGAACAAGAACAAGTATAACCGTTCTATTCCATCCGATGCTATCCATGCCAGGGGGGACCTGATATCTCCTAGACTACTTGTCCACCTCAGGTCCAATGAGCTTGACGTACAGATGTCCCTCCAGGTGGACGCAAACAAATAAAGGAATAAGCCATGAATCAAAATTTGCCTTTAAAAATACTCCCATGTCCTGTGTGAAACAACAGATGTAAAGTAGATTCTTCTTTATGTAGTAAATATGATCATATATTCGGCTCCAAAAATTCCTAAAGGTCTTGCCCACTTAGAACCATCCACATCTGCAGAAGGCTATGTAGACAATACCCTTAGTTTGGCAGTTGGCAGAAAATCTCATTTTGTATGTCTCACCATCAGGGAGCAGGTAGGAGGAACCCACCAAAACCCAACTACAGTAGTCACATCCATGACACCTTGACATCCCCGGAGGCTCAGCTTCATCCTCTATTTCCCCTTGGAAGTGGGTGTGGACCAATCGGTCCTTTAGAGACTGACACTTTTTATATGTGATCTGTGGAGCAGTCCCGATGTACTTGGTATTAATTCGATCACCTGTTAAAAGGTGCCAGTGTCTGTTAATGATATCTCGTATATCACCATGATTACTAGAGTATGTAGTTATTACACGCGTGACATTATCCTGCTTTTTAGGCTTATTTTTGAATAACAGGTGGGTCCTATCCTTCTCAATCGCTTTTTTAAAAGCTTTTTTAAGGATAGTTTTACTATATCCTCGTGTGCTTAACCATGCTCTCAATAAGTTGGCTTCGGTTCTGAATGTCTCTTCAGTTGAACAGTTTCATCTAAGACGTAAATATTGTGAGTATGGGATCCTCCTAATAAGGGCCTGAGGATGTGAGCTATCCGCGTGGAGAATGGTATTGCCAGCGGTCTTTTTCCTGAAGAGTGATGTAGTAATTGTTCCATCTTCCTGTTTGCAGATGGTTAGGTCCAAAAATGGCAACGATCTCAGGTTATATTCCATTGTGAACCCCCCCAGGTACAAGTTTGCGTATGATGGGGCACAACATGTCCCCATCGCCACGCCCTGCACCTGGAGGTAGTGGGAGCCATCAAATGAAAAAATATTTTTGGTCAAGATATGTCTCAATAGTTCTAACGCACAGGCCCTACAACGTGTTTATATTACATCACTTTCGTTGAAAAAGCTCTCTATTATAGAAATCCTGAGAGAGTGAGGTATTCTACAGTATAGCGCCTCAACATCTATCGAGACTAAGAAGCTAGTGGGAGAGAATTCTTTGTTATACAGGACCCTTAGTAGTGCCAAGGTGTCCTGTAAATAGGATGGGAGCTTAGTTACATATGGTCGTAAAAATGCATCAACTAGACGACTTCCTTTCTCTCTTTTAGCACCAATGCCGGATATGATCGGGCATCCAGGGGGCTTTTTTATATTTTTATGTGTTTTCGGAAACGTATAAAATGATGGAATTCTGGGATGTGCAGTTCTTAGGGCTTCAAAGATGTATTTATCTATTATTCTCTTATTAAATGCCTCAGTGATGATTATTTCATAGTCGCCATTATAGGTGGCTATATTGTTCAAAGAGATGGAACAATACCAATCTCTATTGGACAAAATATCCAAACACATCTGTCGATAGTTCTTGGTATCCATCACTACCACATTTCCCCCCTTGTCCGCCATTTTGATGGTAATTTCTTTATTACTCTGTAGTTGTATAATGGCTTGCTGTTGTTCAAATGTGAAATTCTTAGTTTTTTTTTAGTTAAAGTCTAGTTTTTTAATTGAAAGTATGATTGGAAGTCGATTGTCCCATTATTTATTTAAATTATTGTACCAACATCCCTTAGATAGTAAATGTTAAAAAGAATAGAGATATGGGATTTTATGGGTACCTTGTAAGAATGCTTATTGAGTTAGATACTCCAATACACAAATTTAAATATTGAAACATATTTTATTAACAAAAGTGAAGAGAAATAGAAAATGAACAAACATGCAAATATCCACAGTCTAAGGTATATACACCTATTCCTATAATAGACATAGATAGTGCAATATTCATTGGTGTGTGGTCACGTATTCAACAAGCTTCTACATGTTTCGCCTGTAAAGGCTTCATCAGGAAAGTTGACATGATCACAGAGAGTTAAAATTTTCAAAAAGTGGTTTCAGTCAAGTATCGAACCTTGGGTGTATAACAAAGAAAAAAGCATAAGAAAAATTGATTTAACATAGAAAAAGAGGTAATTTACAATACTGTATAGAGACACTGAGACATGGCACATCCACCTACACCAAATGGCATCACCCACCCCCATTCAAAACCACCCTGTAACCACCCACAGACCGTCCCTAATCTGCCCCACAGTCTAAAGCCCCATACACACGGTCGGATTTTCCGATGGATTCTGTCCTATCGGACAATGTTGTCGGAAAAATTCCGACCGTGTGTAGGCACCATCGGACAGTTTCCATCGGATTGTACGACGGACAAAGTTCTATCTCCTGCTGGATAGATTTTCCGACAACAAAGTCCGATCACACCAATTTCGATCGTGTGTAGCGTAGTCCGACGGACAAAGTGCTACGCATGCTCAGAAGAAATTCTGTGACGGAAGCGCTCGGTCAGGTAAAACTACCGTTCCTAATCGACACAGCACATTCGTCACGCTGCAATGTTAAAATGTCTTTAATGCAGCGCATTCTCTTTTTCTTTACAATGCAAGAAGAATGACGTGTTTTAGCTGCTCCTATTCACACTCACTTCTCACAAACTTATTTCTTTATTCTTTTGCAGGATTTCTTGACTAGATGTTTATTTTTCCTCAGATCGTAAAAGAATGTTCGTTATATTTTTTGGATGATTTGTCATATTTGTTTTTTTGTTTGGAATACATATTTTCAGGATAATTTATTTTGATTTTTAAAGGGGGGTTGTGTGTCCCAACTTAGCAAAACAACGTTATTATCATTTGTATTTGTTGCTTAAATTTACTTGGAGTTTGTTTGTTGTTGGTGCCCCTTGTTAATTGGACTTTATTATTTGTGAAATGTACCTGCATACTCACAAATAAACTGTCATTGTAGAAAAGTAAAACACATAGGCAATGATTTTTTCAACTCAAAAATACCTTTATTTAGGTCTCAGCAACAAACCAAAGAGGAACGCAGCGATGGAGAAACTTGGGGAATTTGCAAAGCCTTGGACACCCCACGGAAAACATCATTTTTGAAGCTTCTAAAATTGGTGGCCTGAGGAGTACCTATCTAAATAATAAGGGAGTGCTATCTGGTCCTGAAGTCCAAAACATCCGGAACTGCAGCAGATGCCATCTAGGTCCCCAGGCTCTGGTCCTACGAGAGGCTCCATCTTCTCTCAGACCAGACTGAATCCAGGTCTTCACTCTCTTGTCTTCCTTCCACGCTTCCTTGCACACTGTGGCTGTGTTGCTGGTGGGGTGGCAGAAGGAGGAGGAGGAGGCGGAGCATGGTCACTATCACAAACATGTGTGAGTGTGGTCATCCCCCCAGCCATCCCTTATTTAGGACCTTGAGGATGACCTCCTCACACATGTTGCATTTCCCCACCTCCATAGCCATCATTTTTGTGGCAACCACGGAGCCAAAGGCCTCCTCGTAGGTGGGTGTGGCATGTAGGGAGGCTGAAGCCTCTCTGATCAGCCGGAGCGCTGACTCTCCCACCTCACCCCCCTGCTCGCCCTTTTGTAGGGAAGGCGGAGGGGAGGGACTTGGGAGACAGTCAGGCTCCTAGGCCTACCCCCCTCTTGGCTGCCACTACCCACCTCTTGGCTGCCACTAACCCCTTCCTCCTCCTAACTGCCACATTCCACAGCCACCTCCTGGCTGAGGTCTTCCTGTGTATGAAAAAGGGACATAGTTTGAGTTATTTGTTCATCAAACACACACAATTTTCATCTAGTGACTGTTGCTCGGAAGCCTCATCAGGGGTGGCGTGCATGGAAGGACGCGTGCAAGGAAGAGTCGAGAGTGACTCCCTGACATTAGCCTGGTCTTTGAGAAAATGAAGCCTCTCATAGTACCAGAGCTTGGGGACATAGACCTGATCTGCTGCAGCTCCAGATGCTTGGGACTTCAGGACCTTATTGCGCTCCCTGAAATAGGTACTCCTCAGGCTGCCAATTTTAAGTCTTAACTTCTGAACGGTTGCCGTGGGGATCGTTGGCTTTACAAATTCCACAAGTTTCTTCATGGCTGCGTACCTCTTTGGTTTGCTGCTGTAATTAGGGTGTTTGGCCTGCCATAATAGGGGCATTGCCCTGTACTTATCAATGAAGAGGGGGAGAAAACTCACATCGTTGAAGCCCTCCATAATCTCTGCAAGACACAACACCACACAAAACACTATAAATAATGTCAGGCTAAACTCTCCTAATCTTCTCCATAAATAAGCCTCAAGGTCTAATCAGTCTAGGCTAGTTATGTACCAAGTTCAAATTGTACCTTCGTTCTAGCGATCGTCTCGTGCGTGAGCTTTCTCTCCCCTCGTCTCACAGATCGTGGCTACGACACAGGCGTGTGACGTTTTATATACAGTGCGCATGCGTCAAACTCCGCCCGCCCCTGATGATCTTTCTCGTCTATTCCCCACCCCTTCTCTTTACGGCGCAGTGGGGAGAGCACATGGCGGGGACACAGCAGGTGCGCCCCAAATATTGCAGCAAGGAGGAGGAGGACGAGGAAAGGCCGGAGGCAGAAACGTCCCGATCCCGGCGGCTGAAATTTAAGGCCTCCAATATGTCTTTTGGAGAAATGTTGGAGATGGTGGACATATTGAAGAGGAGCGACTATGATGGGAAGTATGGGCCTTACCTCAACCCAAATGTCAGAAAGGCCAAGATCATGTCTAAAGTTGTGAGGAGGCTGTACAATCATTTTGGGGTACAACGATCCAAGGAGCAACTGAGGAAACGCTGGTCAGACCTGAAACTGAGGGAGCCCAATCAGTACAGAAAGATCAAGCGAGTTCTTCAAAAAAGTAAGTAGTTGCGTTTTGTGTTTGATTTCTTGCTTGCATACGGCTCCATGTGTTTGGATTTTTTCAATGTTGTACATTAGAAAATGGCCACTTTCATGTTCGTCTGTGCATTCGATCGTACTCAACCTCGATCTTTCTGCCACTGTCATGTTCGTGTGTGTCCATTCGATCGTACTCAACCTCGATCGTTCGGCCACTTATAATATGAGGTTTGGTGAAGTTTTTAGTGAAAGGAAGTTTGTTCTCAATAGAGATGTCATCAAGAATGTAAAGCAAATTTATTCAATGTAAAGGAGAGGTCACTCAGTAGCTGTTTACCCATCTGGACTCTAGAGCACTAGTGCTGGGACACCCAAACCCCCTTTTTATTATGCTTTTCCACACATGTGCTCCAGTGGATACTAGAGGGGTGTCTCCATCACACAAACTTCTACCAAAAAGCTAGTAAGTTTTGCACCTTTACAAAGTGACTACATTCATGTTGTTGTCATTTGTAACTGGCCAACCAAAAATATTGTCCCTCACTTTCAAGCAATGTTTGACATTTCCTATTTCTGCCCTCAATAGATTGTGGTGCTAAATCTTCCTTTTGTACATTCTCATAGGGGAGCGAAAACTCGGGACGTCTCAGGAAACCAGAAAACCCACACCTCCCAAAGAAGGGGAAAGACCAGAAGCAGAGGAGGAGGAGGAGGAAGGAGAGATCACAGAACTTGGAGAACTTGTCACCACAACAGGTGAGTGTGGGAGAACACAGCTACTGGTAAGCTAATCAATGTATGCCTGCCTCATTTCCAAGAGACATTTTTTTTTTGTTGGGTGTTTTTAGGTGACGTGGATGTTGTGGAAGAAGAATCGCACTTTACCACTGAAAGTGCACACATACTCATCGGGGAGATAATGGTCTGCAATCGAGATCTAGATGAGATAAAGCAAAACATCAATGATGTTCAACAAAAATTGAAGAACATCATTGATGTTTTAGGTAAAATCTGAAAACGCACCAAGTAATTAACACACATTTGTGGCTGTTTGTGACAACATTTGTAACTTAAGAACTGTGGCAAATTTGGAACATGCACACATTGTGTCCACATGTGCTAGCTCCCATCATGGTGGATGAATGACAACGTTTTGTTGGGGGTGCAACCACTTTACTAACTACTAAAGTGGGTGTGGTGAAGGGGTTGCACCCCCAAAACACGTCCATTGATCCCCATGATAGGAAATTTCGCTTTTGAACATTCTAGGCATGTGTTTTACCATCTAATGTCCATTTTGAGACCCAAATTGTGTGCATGTTCTAAATTACCATTTTCCAGGGGTGACCCCCCATGTGATGAAGGCAAGATCAAACACACTTTGAACATATAGTCATGTCTGATCTTGTCTTCACTTTAGAAAGTTGAACTTTGCAAGTTCCTATGTTCAGTCTGTTCTGTTTTGCTCCATGCCTGTTTTTTACAAATGCGGAATGTTAGTAAACAATGTTCGAAAGAACCAAGATCTTGTCAGTTTTGCCAAGAAGTTTGGAAACGCAATTGTGAATGTGTTGTAAGTAAACTTTTGTAATTTTCAAAATGTGTGGCTTCCTTATTTAAAAACACAAAAGCATTATGTATGTCACAAGTAAAGGATTTGGGGGGCAATGGGTGTTATTTACTAAAGTCAATTCCAGTTTGCACTGCAAGTGTATTTTCCAGGGCACTTTTGCAGTGCACTTGTAGAGCATAGTGGACTTGGCTTATGTAAATGACACCCACAGTGCTTTGTACGAAAACACGTAGCACACCATTTTTGTGAATACACACATTTCTGTCATGGTGATGAAAAGGAGTATTCTGGGTGTCAGTTATGCACTACAAACCTTCTCTAGACAAAAGATTAGGTATCACACACACAACATGAAAAGATTCTTTTTGGGAAGAAGAGACTGTTACCTCCTTTTGCCCAGAAAGTGCATTCCCACTGTTGAAGCTAAAGGGCAAACATTTCTATCTCAAATAAGCTATAATACGGAAATCACAAGAAATGATAGGTTTGTTTAAAAAATATATTTATTAAAAAATGCCTCTCACACATCGTCAGGCAGAGCAATGGCCCCCCTACCCACAAAGTACTCCATATATTGCTCGCGGACCTTGCGGGCATTTAGAGGGGGCAAGCCTGGACGTGCCACTTGAAGGGCTGTAAAGTCGGCATTGGAAGGCCCGTCCACATCTGGGCCAACGGGCACTACATAGTTGCTGTTGTGTCTTTTCAAAAAGTTGTGCAATATGCAGCAGGCAAGAACTATGTGGTTCAGTTTGTATTCCGCCAAGTTAATAGCCGTCAAAAACAGGCGGAAGCGGCTGGCCAGGATCCTGAAGGTGTTCTCCACCACTCTGCGGGCTCTCGACAGCCTGTAATTGAAGACCCTCTGGTCTGGGGTGAGGGTCCTCATCGGGAAGGACCTCATCAGATGGGGAGTCAGCGCAAACGCTTCATCTGCGACAAAGACAAAGGGGAGTCCTTCAGCATTCTCCTCTGGAGGTGGCAAGCACAGACTGCCACTTTGGAGACGCCAGTAGAACTCCATGTGCGCAATGGCACCACCATCCGAGATCCGGCCGTTCATCCCCACGTCCACATACAAAAAATCGTATGTCGCCGACACCACCGCCAACATCACTACACTATTAAACCCCTTATAATTATAATAGTAGGACCCCGAGTTGGGGGGTGGGACGATGCGGACGTGTTTCCCATCAATTGCACCTCCGCAGTTAGGAAAGTTCCAACGGCTGGCAAAGTGGGAGGCCAGAGTCTGCCATTCCTGTGGCGTGGAAGAGAACTGTGGAGTGCAACCAGAAAAAAAAATGAGTCACTTTGCACATAAACATTGCAAGCAGATTAGACACTAAACATCTTGGAACAAGATCAGACTTTTAAAATTTAAGCTTGAAAATATTTGCACCCAAAAGTAGAGGGTCCCCCTAGCAGATTACTCACCCCCCATCAATCCCCCCACTTCTGATGGGCCATTGACAATAACTAGGGGTTTGGGGGGGGGGTTGGACCTGCACTTCATTGATTGCCAAATGGCTCAATAATGTGTGCTAGTTTGGCCAGACCCTCCTTACTTAACACTATTGGCAGCCCACAGGAAAGATATAAGAACATTCCAAATCCCCCCCCCCCCCCCCCAAAAAAAAAGGGAAGCACATTTTGACATTCTGCAATTACCTAGCAAGCTAATAGGAGGGAAATAACCAAAAAAAAGAGCAAATAGAAAGTATGGAGCCAGCCCCTTGCACTACATGCTTTGCTGAATTCATCCCTAAAGATGCCCACTATAAAGAGGTAGGTATATAGTGTGTATTGACCTTGGGAAAGCCAGCAGATAGGAGGATTGGTAGCATCTGACAGAGCAGTAGGGGGAGGGGGTTCCTAATGAGTTTGGCACCCCCCCCCCAAAAAAAATGGGAAAAAAAGGGGCTATGCATGAAGTAAAACACACAGCAAACATTTGTGCATATTTTAGGGGGTGTTCGGGGGAAAACAATACTATGCAGCAGACAAAATACATTGCTTAAGTGACTAGGCCATAGGTGTCTATTGGGCCAGAAGAGCATGCTGGGGAGGTAAGTAAAGGCAAAAATGCATGAAGGAGAAAAGGGGCACAGCATATTAGAGCATATTGCAATCATGGTAATTAGGGAAGGAGGTCAAAAATACAAGACATTAGCAAACAGAGCATACATAGAAGGGAATAGTAAAGGAGAAATGTTACCTTAATATAGTCCTCCTGCAGGACCTGGATGATGGCAGAACAGGTCTCTGGAATAATGATTCCCAGGGCCTGGGGAGAGATACCTGAGGAGAACTTCAGATCCTGAAGGCTTCTCCCTGTCGCCAAGTACCTCAACGTAGCAACAAGCCTCTGCTCCGGAGTGATGGCTTGTCTCATGCAGGTATCCTGCCGGCTGATAAAAGGGGTCAGCAAAGCCTAAAGACGGTGAAAAACGGGGTCCGTCATCCGGAGAAAGTTCCTGAAATCATCAGGATTATTCTCCCGGATCTCACGAAGCAAAGGCATGTGCGAGAACTGATCACGCTGAAGCAACCAATTCTTGGTCCACATACTCCTCGTCACTCTGTTCATGGACGGGTCTTGGCTCAAAGCTAAAAGCCCGACACCAATTCCGCATACAGCACGAACTCGGCGACGAGTACGTACGGGAAACATCGCTCACAAACGGTCGCTGGTCAGAACGGACAAACAGAAAGCACCGATAAACAGCAAGGCCTGAAAGAACAAAATGAATACCAGAAACGTGCAGACAATAAGCAGTGAAAATCAAAGCGTCCTATATCAAGATATAGGCCGCAATGACCAACAAATGCGAACTGACTACACGCACTAATAAACAGATACGCACGACAAGCACAAACTGAAGAGCAGTAACGATCTGAGTCACAAAACTGAGAAGCGCGAATCGTAAGTCCCCAAACTTCAACTAACTCGCGATAAAAACGGGATCAGCAGAAGGAGCCCAACGGGTGCAGGACGTGGTGCTGAACTTCCCTTTTCTAGTCTCGTGGAAGACGACTTACATCACGACGTTATTGCAGACCGGAAATTCCGACAACGTTGTCCGACCGTGTGTACGCAACAGCAACATCGGACAAAGTCCGACGGACATGATCTGACGGAACTGGTCATCGGAAAATCCGAGCGTGTGTACGGCCCATAAGTGTGGGACAACTTCAAAGAGTAATGCGAAGGACCCTACCTCTCATATCGGGTCCAATGCCAAATATCCTCAGAAGGGTCTCATGGGGTACTGGCCCAACACTAAAAACAACCCTCAAAACCCAAATCCCACTGAGATGATGGGTAAATCATAGGGAGGAAGATATGGAGCCCAATATCTATTGGTGTTCAAAAGAGACATATTGATATTCAATTTTAGTAAGCTGATAAGGTTAGTATGAAGTGATACTATGCATAAAGCATATGTCATCAAAATATTCAAAAATGTAATGGGGAAGCACAGCTTACCTCTATTATTATGTCTTGTCAAGAAAAAAAAAAGAAAGGGAAATCAAGCATTGCCACATCTAGGCATAAAGATGCGAGTAGTATGGAAGTGCACAGTGTGACTTCCAGAGCTTGCTTCCAAGGGGCTTTTATCCTAATAAAAATCAAAAGAAGAAATGGGGGGGCGCCCGCCAGATGCCCACCCCAAAAAAAGAGAAAAGTATACTTAGTAAAGCAATAATGGTATGATGAAGCATCAAGGTTGGAAAATAGAGTTCGCAAATTGAGAGATAGAAACAAGCGCCATGGTTTACCTTGCTGTTACTTCAAAGGTATCTCCAAGCTCCCGCACACCATGTGTTGTGTGCGCGCTTGATATAGCCCTCCCCATGGCGCCAAACGGCGCGGACGTCTGACGTCACACTGCCGTTTTGGCGCCAAGCGGACAAAGAGGGAGGCAGCCCAAATCACGTTCATTCCCTGTATTACAGGGAAACTCTAATATATGGGCATTTGTGATCCAGGTATCAAAAGAAATTGAAAAGACCAATTGGTCTACAGGACCCCAACCCAATCTTTCCCTAGATTGGAAGAAGGCCCTTCATAAGTTGCATCTGAATAAGAATATTGTTATAAAACCCTCTGATAAGGGTGGAAACCTCATCATAATGGACACAATCTTCTATGAGAAAATGTGTCTAGACATCATTTGCAACGATAAATGGTATAAAGCCATTCCTAAATCCCACGTTAACTACTATGTGCGGCTATATCAAACCATCATAGCGAAAGCCTATAACACTGGTATTATAGATCAAAATACATACAAATACTTGGACGTTACTGACTTTAGGATTCCGACATTTTACACACTCCCAAAGGTGCACAAGAATCTAACGGACCCTCCGGGTCGACCGATTATATCAGGCTGCGGCTCTCTAACTGAAAAAGCTAGCCAATTAATAGATGAGTACCTATATGCACATGTGAAGGGCCTCTTTTCATATGTTAAAGACACCATAGAATTGCTGAAAACTGTGGATGGATTGGAAGACTTTCCTAATTGCTGGCTGGTAGCCATAGATATAGAGGCACTGTATAATTCCATACCACATACCAGAGGGGTGGAAGTTATCCAGAGCTTTCTCAACGAGCGGGATTTAGACTCCAGAAAATATAATGAGTTCATTACGGAACTATTAGAGTTTGTACTGACACATAATGTCTTCATTTTTGGGGGCTCCCACTACCTCCAGGTGCAGGGTGTCGCTATGGGGGCCAAATGTGCGCCCTCATACGCGAACCTGTACCTGGGGGGGTGGGAGCGTGATCTTTTCTCTGATGAGGCCTCGTCTATATATGTGTGCCAAATTGTATCATGGCACAGATATATAGACGACGTTTTCATGATTTGGGCAGGATCATCGATTGATCTTGAGTTATTTTTGGAGAGCCTACAAATTAACACATATAATCTTAAATTTACTCACACTATGGACCAATCAAGAATTACCTTTCTGGATGTAGAAATCTATATAAATGATCAAGGAACATTGAGTTCCACTCTCTATAGGAAGCCCTCGGCGGGCAATAGTCTATTGCATGCAAGTAGCTCGCATCCTCAACAACTCATTAAGAGTATTCCATATAGCCAATTTTTGAGACTAAAAAGAAATTGTACCGATGTTAAAGATTTCCAAAGGGAGGCTAACCAACTACAAGACCGACTCTTAGTGAGAGGATACAGTAGGACGGGTCTAAGGAAAGCATTTAATAGAGTAAAACTCCAGGACCGAGCAACACTTCTCTACAAACCCAAAAGAGAAGAGACCTCTACCTCAACCAGAATAATTACCAAATATAGCCGACAACACGGCAAGATACGTAGTATTTACAACAAGTATTGGTACCTTTTAACAGCAGATGAAAAAGTCTCTAAATTTATTAAACCATATCCGGAGATAACTTTCAAACGCTCCCAATCCATTAAGGATAAACTAGTAACGAGTCATTATAAAAAACCCTCTGTAGAAAAACGCAATATCTCTGGCACATACCCATGTGGTAAGTGTAACTTCTGTCCATACATTATAGAAGGCAAGGATATAATGCTTCCCAATAATGATACCTGGACTCCTAAACATAGGACCAATTGTCAATCGATCGGTTCGGTTTACCTAATGAAGTGCCTATGTGGAGCGTTTTACATAGGCAAAACCAAAAGACCACTATTCTGTCGCATTAGGGACCATGTATCCCTTATACAAAAACGAAAAATGGAAACACCTATAAGTCGACATGTCGGACTATATCATAACTTCAATTTGAAATTTATAGGGTTCTACAGTCTGGAACATTTACCACAACATGAGCGTGGTGGTGACATAAATAATAAACTCTTACAATTAGAGAGTCGCTGGATATATTTATTAAAAGCGACTCGATATCCAGGATTGAATGAAGGAATTAGCTATAAACCTTTTCTTTGATGTATGTGGATTCGACCTCTGCCTCTTTGATATTGCCATTGGTGTAGCGTTGTACCCTGCCCTTGGGACACATTCCGGCCTTCTGGCTACAATGTATCCGTTCATATTTACCATCACACCACATCAAACCCCATAATAACTCTTTTATTTTTATTTATTTATTTTTTATTTTTTTCCACTCCCTTCATATTTTCACATGATCGTCCCCTTTCCTGGCCTGGGGCCCTGTCGAGCTAGGGTGTCCCCTATTGCGATGGGATGGTGGGGGTTCGATCTGTACACACATATATACGCTTACGCGTATATTCAGTATTATTCATTATTGTTAATGTATTTGTTAATGTATAATTTCTTTTTCATTACTATTTATGTATTTACAAATTCGTAATAAACATAATTATATTTACTTTTTCCTGAAGACACGTGAGACATGACTGGAGACACCAGGGGATATATTGATGAATGGGTGAGAGGATGAATTGACTGTTTAGTGGTTTTTATTTGTACAACATACTTTTTTTTTTTTTACCCCTCCTGAGATGATAAGTCAATTTCTCCCCACGTACAGGTTTTTTTTTTTAGTCCTTTAACTGCATGTCCACCCCGAGGTTCCCCATAGCCGCTGCTTGCCGCTTGGTGCGGGATCCGTATGATGTGTGACTGCGTAGGCCCTTTGGTATCATTGCCGAATGGGTGTCTGCGCAGCACATCATTTGATGCCGCACTTCCGGGATGTCATTTCTGGCGGCGGCTATTTGTGGTGCGGGTGCCTCCCTCTTTGCCCGCTTGGCACCAAAACGGCAGTGTGACTTCAGACGCCCGCGCCGCTTGGTGCCATGGGGGGGGCTATATCAAGCGTGCACACAACACATGGTGTGCGGGAGCTCGGAGATACCTTTGAAGTAACAGCAAGGTAAACCATGGCGCTTGTTTCTATCTCTCAATTTGCGAACTCTATTTTCCAACCTTGATGCTTCATCATACCATTATTGCTTTACTAAGTATACTTTTCTCTTTTTTTGGGGTGGGCATCTGGCGGGCGCCCCCCCATTTCTTCTTTTGATTCTTATTAAGATAAAGCCCCTTGGAAGCAAGCCTTGGAAGTCACACTGTGCACTTCCATACTACTCGCATCTTTATGCCTAGATGTTGCAATGCTTGATTTCCCTTTTTTTTTTTCTTGACAAGACATAATAATAGAGGTAAGCTGTGCTTCCCCATTACGTTTTTTAATGTTTTGATGACATATGCTTTATGCATAGTATCACTTCATACTAACCTTATCAGCTTACTAAAATTGAATATCAATATGACTCTTTTGAACATCAATAGATATTGGGCACGCGTATACAATTTATCCTTCCGAGTTCCCAGCCAGTATTACAACTATATTATTAAGGACATATTAATGTGGTAAGCAGTAATTTTAGGAGTGAAACTTTTTTAGTTATCAACTCATTTTCCTCTTTGTCCCTGTGGTTTGATACTCTAATACTCTTTACGTATTTTATCTCTAGGTATATGTCCCTTATAAAGCTATGATGACTCTTGTATGTCATTGAGCTCCATATCTTCCTCCCTACGATTTACCCATCATCTCAGTGGGATTTGGGTTTTGAGGGTTGTTTTTAGTGTTGGGCCAGTACCCCATGAGACCCTTCTGAGGATATTTGACATTGGACCCGATATGAGAGGTAGGGTCCTTCGCATTACTCTTTGAAGTTGTCCCACACTAAAGCCCCATACACACGGTCTGATAATGTGATCTGAGCATGCGTAGCACTGTGGGGCAGATTGGGGACGGTCTGTGGGTGGTTACGGGGTGGTTTTGAATGGGGGTGGGTGATCCCATTTGGTGTAGGTGGACGTGTCATGTCTCAGTGTCTCTATACAGTATTGTAAATTACCTCTTTGTCTATGTTAAATCAATTTCATTTTTCTTTGTTATACACCCAAGGTTCGATACTTGACCAAAACCACTTTTTGAAAATGTTAACTCTCTGTGATCATGTCAACTTTCCTCATGAAGCCTTTACGAGCGAAACATGTAGAAGCTTGTTGAATACGTGACCACACACCAATGAATATTGCACTATCTATGTCTATTATAGGAATAGGTGTATATACCTTAGACTGTGGATATTTGAATGTTTGTTCATTTTTTATTTCTCTTCACTTTTGTTAATAAAATATGTTTCAATATTTAAATTTGTGTATTGGAGTATCTAACTCAATAAGCATTCTTACAAGGTACCCATAAAATCCCATATCTCTATTCTTTTTAACATCTAGTTTTTTAATGTCATTAGACACTTGCTGTAAAAAAGTCCATATATTTGGATTGGTTTTAAGGGATGGAAAATTGGTTGATTTGTTGAGGAATATAGGTATTTCCTTGGGTGGAATTGCTTGAGATGGGTTCCCTGTAATCCTCGGGAGTGCCCCCTCAGCAGGACCACCCATGGATCCTTCACTTTCATCTAACAAATCCATAAGATCTTTCAGGGCAAGACTTTCTTTCGCGCTATACTGTAGCATACCTCACTCCCTCAGGATTTCTATAATAGAGAGCTTTTTCAATGAAAGGGATGTAACGCACAGGCCCTACAAAGTGTTTATATTACAACTATTGAGACATATCTTGACCAAAAATATTTTTTAATTTGATGGCTCCCACTACCTCCAGGTGCAGGGCGTGGAGATGGGGACATGTTGGGCCCCATCATACGCTAACATGTACCTGGGGGGGTGGGAGCGGTCTCTTTTTTTCAATACTGATTTATCGATATACCTGGCCAACATAAAATGCTAGTATAGGTATATCGATGATATTTTCATGGTGTGGGATGCAGGTTTGGATGACCTGACAGAATTTAGGAAATTGATATCCATCAATGGCTACAATCTCAGGTTCACGATGGAATATAACCTGAGATCGCTGCCATTTTTGGACCTGGAACAATTACTACATCACTCTTCAGGAAAAAGACCGCTGGCAATACCATTCTCCACGCGGATAGCTCGCATCCTCAGGCCCTTATTAGGAGCATCCCATACTCACAATATTTACGTCTTAGACAAAACTGTTCAACTGAAGAGACATTCAGAACCAAAGCCAACTTATTGAGAGCACGGTTAAGCACATGAGGATATAGTAAAACTATCCTTAAAAAAGCTTTTAAAAAAGCAATTGAGAAGGATAGGACCCACCTGTTATTCGAAAATAAGCCTAAAAAGCAGGATAATGTCACGCGTGTAATAACTACATACTCTAGTAATCATGGGGATATACGAGATTTTATTAACAGACACTGGCACCTTTTAACAAGTGATCGAATTATTAGCAAGTACATTGGGACTGCTCCACAGATCACATATAAAAAGTGTCAGTCTCTAAAGGACCGTTTGGTCCACACCCACTTCCAAGGGGAAATAGAGGATGAAGCTGAGCCTCCGGGGATGTCAAGATGTTACGGATGTGACTACTGTAGTTGGGTTTTGGAGGGTTCCTCCTACCTGCTTCCTAATGGTGAGACATACAAAATGAGATTCTCTGCCAACTGCCAAACTAAGGGTATTGTCTACATAGCCTTCTGCAGATGTGGATGGTTCTATGTGGGCAAGACCTTTAGGAATTTTTGGAGACGAATATATGATCATATTTACTACATAAGGAAGAATCTACTTTATACCCCTATAGGAGGGCATGTCGCTATGTACCATAAGAATGATACGTCAATGGTTTGTTTTACAGCCCTAGAGAGAATAAGAGGAGGTAATATAGATCAAAAATTATTACAACGAGAAGCCAGATGGATATTCAAATTAAATGCCACTAGGGATCCTGGCTTAAATTACTCTTTAAGTTTCCGACCATTCCTGTAGGTCATAACCAGGTCAATATTTTAGGAACGTTGTCCCTTTCAGTGGATCTTTATCCCTATCTCCCTAAGATAGTCCCAAATATTATGGGCAAGTCCGTCGTCATAAAATCCCCAGAAGGAAAATTTCTCTCCTTGTAATCAATGTAAATGAAATGTAAAAATGTATTATATAGTGCTGTATATATGTGATATTTGTCATATTTCACATCTGTTGTTACACACAGGACATGGGAGTATTTTTTAAGGCAAATTTCGATTCATGGCTTATTCCTTTATTGGTTTACGTCCACCTGGAGAGACATCTGTACATCAAGCTCATTGGACCTGAGGTGGACAAGTAGTCTAGGAGATATCAGGTTCCCCCTGGCATGGATAGCATCGGATGGAATAGAACAGTTATATTTGTTCTTGTTCCATCCTAGGAGGAGGCGTTGCGGTGGTGGCGTCAGAGGGGATCTGCCATGTAGGTATGGTAGATCTTATTGTTTGTGCGGGTTTATAATATTTTTTTTTCTCTAAATTAGGGCACAAGTACCAAGTTAAATTTCGTTTGTGATTGTGGACTATTTATTTATTTATTTTTGAGTGGCCCATTGTGTCGCCATGCTGTTTGGCTCTTTATTTGGATATACTTTGACTTGCCTCTGTCTGTGGCCGAATGACTTGGCCCCATCCACTTGGGGACCTGGTTGTGCCCCTTTGCGCATGCGCACGGTACTTTCTCGGACGTGATTGTGCCCGGAAGTGTTGGCCTCCATTGGGAGTGTGCTGGCGCTACGGGCATTCGGACGTGTGCGGTCGCGGTCGAATGTGCGCGGTGCGTCCGTTGTGGGTGTGCCTGCGTCGCGGGCATTCGGACATGTGCGATTGCGCTCTGGTATGCACAGCGGGGAATTATATGTATGAATTGGCACACCTTAGTGTGCCAGTGCACACTGCCAGCATTTAATTAATTATGCTTCCTTGGCGGACAATTTTTGGCACCAAGGTGCACATAAAAGCCAGCTCCCCATTCAATAGACAGCATAGGCGGTGTGTGCACCGTATGAACTGCTGTACAAGGTAGGACTATGTCTGTCTTTTTACTGATAGTGAGGTGGCCTGTTTGGCCACAGATGCTACTTGTTGATTATTGCCAAGATACTAATCTACTGGCATTTTATCTTCATTTCCCCCTTTTTTCACCCTTCTCATTTTTTTTTTTCAGTGAACACACATTGGACCATATATGGAGATCTCATCACCATACGACTGAGAATTCCATTTATAAGCACAAGCTGAGGGACACATTTTGCCCCCTGGTGGAATGTTTTAGGTATTTATATTTGGGATTCTTGGCTGTATTAGCTAAGCCTAATTTGGTTTAGATTCTGACATCATTATTGCTGCCTGTAGGAACGATATCATTGGGAAGACTGGCTTATGGAAATCCATACCTTTGGCGAATTGCCCGTCACCATATAGGAACGTACTCTGATACTGTATCTAGATATCCTGGTCTGCTAGGTGTAAGTAATATTTTTGAGATATACATTTTGCTTGGATTGATTGATACATTTAGTTCATTTATTTATGTAGTATATTGTGTTTTTTTTTTTTTTTTTTTTTTTGCATAAACAGACTCTCCATACCCTTGTGTACCTAAAGTCCTCTGAGCACGTGCATATTGTCTATTTCCATTATCCCATCTCTATTGTGGGATAACACACCGCCTCCAGGTGATCAAGCCACCTTCCAATGTTGGCTTTTTAGACGTAGACTTTTATAAGGTAGGATGTCTGAATTCATCATAATTTTCTTTTATTTATTAGTGTAAATTGCACTGATGGAATTTTGAACAATTTAAAACAATATAATCATGATATCAAACTGACTATTTGCCCTCTATATCTCCCAGGTTCTTTGTGATCTATTTAGGTCATGACTGTCGTTAACTTGTTCTGAAGAAGCCGTTGGCGAAACGCGTCAACCAGTATCAACCAGCATCTATGACATACCTTATGATTCTTTGTACCTTATGTGAATATAGACTTGACATCTATCTTTTTAAATGTATGTATATTTTGTATCAATAAAAGTATTTAGAAATTTATAAAAATTTACTCCATTTTGTTCAGGTACCGGGATAGTCCATTTGGTTGGTGTTCCTTCGACAGGGAAAGTTGACACATGTGCCCTCAATTTGGTAGTGCAACGTTTCTTAAACCCAGCTTTGCAAGATCTTCTAAGGCAGGCCAAAAGAGTCTGTAGAAATTTCAGCTGGTTAAACACAGTCAGCAGGGTGGCCATCATAAATGTTGTGGCCCTTTTACACAGCTTTAGGCCTGGGCATGACCACCAACATTCCCCACTGGCCATCCCACTGAGTCTTTGGGTGTGGTGTGATACATGAATCAATCAATATTACAACTCTTGACTGACTAAAGCACAATACCTTTATCCCCATCCACGGCCAGCATCCTGGAGAAGGATGGGTGATGCTGGGCATGGGTGGGGATACATTGTGGAGACTGAAGGGATGGGTGATGTTGAGCGTGGATATGGATACATTCTGGAGAAAGGGATGGGGGATGCTGGGCGTGGATGAATGGGGATACATTTTGAAGAGAGGGAGGGGGATACATTGTGGAGAGAGGGATGGGCCATGCTGGGCATGGATGGATGGGGATACATTCATTGTGGTGAGAGGGATGGGAGATGCTGGGCGTGGATAAGGATACATTGTGGAGAGAGGGATGGGGATACATTGTGGAGAGAGGGATGGGTGATGCTAGACGTGGATGGATGGGAAAACATTGTGGAGTGAGGGATGGGTGATGCTAGGCATAGATGGGGATACATTGTGGAGTGAGGGATGGGTGATGCTGGGCATGGATGGGGATGGGTGATGCTGGGTGTGGATGGGGATACATTGTGGAGAGAGGGATGGGTGATGCTGGGCATTTATGGGGATACATTGTGGAGAGAGAAATGGGTGATTCTGGGTGGGGACGAAGATGAAGGAGTTGCATTGTGAAAAGGGACGAGGATGAATCTGGGTGGGGATGAAAGTTACATAGTGAAGAGACTCTCCACAATGTAACTCTCATCTCCACCCAGAGTCATCCTCATCCATTTTCACAATGCAACTCCATCATGCCAGCTTGGCAGCCTCAGGTGTCCCATCCAAGAAGATGGATATTAAATAAAGTCCAAATATAACACAGGGGCACACACAGGGGCACAGCAGCACACACTAACTTTTTGTTAGTTACCTTTCATGCTGCTCTCTCGTATCTGCATGCACATGACGCTGACAAACTGACCACACCCCCTGCTCGAGTCCCGGCCAATCATGATGCAAACTATCCTAGCAGCAGCAGCAGGCTCCACCTCAGCAGGGATGGAATCTGAGTGAGTGCTGGCCTCAAACACCTCCAGGGGGTGCTAGTGAAAGGCGGCAGTGGCTCAGACTACTAATCTCCCTTCTCCTTCTCTATATTGGGGACCGGGGGCAGGTGCGTAGCTAGTTAAAGGTGGCAGAGGCTTCTCGCTCCTTTTCTATAGCAGGCCCAGCTGGCATTTTCATGTGTTGCTGAAGGAGGAGCGAGACGGGCCAGCCAGGCCCCTTGGGACACTCGGGCCCCTTACAGGAGTACTGCCTGTACTGCCCTGATGGCGGCCCTGACAGCCAGTGTTCAGTTGGCTGAAATTTAGCAGGAATTCTACCTGCCCATAAACCGCCTGATTTGGGACATGCCCACCAGGTGGAACTCAACTTTGCCAATGCTGCAGTGGCTGAATATGAAGCAGAGGGCTATCGATGAGTACCTGTGTGAACATCGGACAAGGACAGGCTAAGGGGAGCGCAGCTTTTTTTCCCCATGCCAATGGGGGCTGATAAAAAGTGCATGAACTGTACTGTCACCATTGGAGGAGGTGACAAGGATAGTGAGCCATGAAAATGCAGGCATCAGTGACACTATCCCTCTTGTGTTCCTGCTGGAGCATACTCTGTGTAGCATTATGGACAGGACACTGGAGGCAGAGCAGCAGGAGGAAGAGGACTTCCTTTCCTCCCAAGCCCGCTTTATGCATACACCATTCTTGTGACACCACAGAACACAAAAGAGGTAGGAGGATGAGGAGAAGGATTCTGGCAGTTTTGGAGGCATTGAAGCAGAGGAAGACATACGTCAAACCTTAAGAGGGATTTTCAGTCCCCAGAAACCTTGGGAATAGTACGTGGCTGGGAGAAGGCAGTTCCAGATAGGGTAATCCTCAGTGACCCTGAGGACTCTGCTTCTCATGCCTCTGCAAGTGGGATAATTATTGGTTGGCAACCCTCCTTGACCACCTTTACAAGGGGAAAGTCTCAGAACTCATCCAGTCCTCGTAGAGGGAATGCAGGATGAGATATCTTAAGGACACCTTAAAGAGGAGTTTATGTAACACCTTTCCAGAGTATGGCAGTTTACAGTCTCATGGAAAATTTATTTTTGCAGCTTCTGTTGGTCAAAGGAGGAGCTGTGGAGAAGGGAACCGCCTAAGTGGTGCATTTAAAAAAAAAATCAGTCCTCTTCGCCCAGGGCTTTTAGCTTCAACATCCCATCAGCAGTGTCAGCATCATATGGTGGAAGATTATTTAGGGGCGAAAACAGACATATAGAGCTTTCCAGTAAATGATCCACTGGGTTACTGGGCCATGAGAATAGATCACTGGCCAGAACATGGCCAGTATGAAATTGAGCTGCTGGGCTGCCCTGCATCCAGCATGCTTTCCAAATGGCCATTCAGTGCTGTTGGGGGTTTTGTGACAGATAAAAGAGCATGTCTGTCCACAGACTCCATTGACCGGCTGACATTTGTCAAAATGAATCAGTCCTGGATTAGCAGCAGCTATCAAGCCCCTGATGCTGATGTTGTTGATTAAATGTTTTTGGGATCTGGAATCTCTGCAATACTGTCTAGGCTACCTAGCTTTGTGGGTGTTGATTTTTATTTGAAGTAATTTTTTGCAATAGCTTTCATGGGCACAATCAACACTCACGACCAATTTTTCCACACCTGTTTGATAGGTGCATAGCATTTCAATTTTTGACAGCAAGGCCAATTCTTGCTTTGATCAAGAGTATCTCTATAGGGTTATTGTGTGAAGAAAACACCAGCACCCAAAGCCCAATTTTTCCGCATCTGTTACTTCTATCCAAAGTCTGTGAAAGAGGGAGGCGTGGCTACCATGCTAAAGGATGGCTGCTTGAGACAACAGCTCTGCTCCACCCCCGGGATATAGCAGCTACAGAGGTGAGCCCAACTGTCACCACCGACACCAGCACCTGCCCACAGGGCCCTCGAATCTCTCCAGCCATGGCCCGCAAACGAAAGAAGGCTCCTCAGCCTAAAAAACTCCTGCATTTTTTTCCACCGGCCGAGTGAGAGTCCAAGATGGCACTGGCGGCCGCTCACCAGCTGCATCCAGCGGCTCTCCCCGCACCTCCCACAGCTCCGGCTTACAAGCAGGCTCCCAGCGGAGCCTACCAAGTGCCTCCACTCCACCCTCCCCAAGTTGAGGCCATCTGACCTGGTATGGTTCAGAAGGGGGGGCGGCCTTCCAGGTTGCATGCTCGATATAGGTCTGTTATGGATCCTGGGGGGACCCACACACCATTTTTTTTTAAATTGGCATGGGGTTCCCCTTAAAATCCATACCAGACCTGAAGTGTGTGGTATGGATTTTGGGGGCATCCCCACACCATTTTTTTTATTTTGAGACGGGGTTCCACTTAAAATCCATACCAGACCTGAAGGGCCTAGTATGAAATTTGGGGCAGATCCCTATGCTATTTTTTTTATTTAGGCACAGGGTTCTCTTTAACCACTTCAATACACTGTGTTAAATAAACTACACTGCCTGCACTGACTGCATTTAGCGTAGACAAGATATTCAGTGTAGATTCTCTATATTCAGAGTATATATATATATATATATATATATATATATATATATATATATATATATATATATATATACACACACACAGTTGTGCTCATAAGTTTACATACCCTGCCAGAATTCATGATTTCTTGGCCATCTTTCTGAGAATATGAATGATAACACAAAAACATTTCTTTCACTCATGGTTAGTGTTTGGCTGATGCCATTTATTATCAAATGCGTTTACTCTTTTTAAATCTTTATCACAACACAAATTACCCAAATTACCCTAATCAAAAGTTTACATAACCTGGCAATTTTGGCCTGATAACATGCACACCATATAATATAAATTTAAGCTTATACGGACCTATTGGTAACTCCGGTATCTGTTGATCCTAGGCATAAAGCGCCTTCTCAGCTTTCCTATTTATACTATTCTCCCAGAGGTGCATTCCAGGTTACCTCATCTTCTAACTACATTGGTCCGTTAGATGTGAGTATATATTATACTATCTCTCAAAAATTGTTAATAAAATTCTCCCCAAAAAAATTTCAAAATATCCCCCCCTTTTTTTTTTTTCCAGCATTTGCTACTATCCTTGTCTGTTTTAGATTTTCAGAAATTAACGAAAAAACATTTTTGGTTGTCTATTCCCAAGGGGTTCTACTTGATGCAGGTGACAACACCAAACCACACATCCACCACTAAGGAGGATTTTTTGAAGAAATACAAAATTGAAAGGTAGGCATTTGTTAACAAAATGCCAATTGAGAATATATTCTGTGATAAGTTTGCTACTGTAATGAATTGAGAAAATCTAATGGCTCACTCTTAAGTAATTCTCATGTTTTCTTTATGATACACTACAGATATAATAACTGCTGTTTTCTGGTTCTGAAGAAGACACAAGCGAAGCGCGTCAACCAGTATCGATCAGCATGTTTTAAACAACAATATGACCCACTGTGTCTGTATGCATATTTGGAATTCAATGAATTTGTTTTTAATGTTATATACACCATTTATTCTTTGTAATAATTAAAGATGTTTATAAAATGTATTTAGTATTTAGAATCACATTTTGTTCAGGTACCGTGATAGTCCGTCAGGTTGGCTAAACCCCCCCTTGTTCCTTTTTCTTCACATATTCATTAGGATGAGGTACCCCCCATAGCTTATTCACATACTCTAAAAACATGCACACCAGTTGACACAAAGGGGTTTGAATGGTTATCAAAGGTAACCATCCTCACATGTGATCTGTTTACTTGTAATTAGTGTGTGTATAAAAGGTCAATGAGATTCTGGACTCCTGACAGACCCTTTCATCTTTCATCCAGTGCTGCACTGACGTTTCTGGATTCTGACTCATGAGGAAAACAAAATAATTGTCAAAGGATCTGCGGGGAAAAGTAGTTGAACTGTATAAAACAGGAACGGGATATAAAAAGATTGCCAAGGAATTGAGAATGCCAATCAGCAGTGTTCAAATTCTAATTAAGAAGTGGAAAATTAGGGGTTCTATTGGTCTACCCGACCATGGTTTGGTTTCAACTAAAATTTTAGCCACAACTGCCAGGAAAATTGTTCGGGATGCAAAGAAAAACCCACAAATAACTTCATGTGAAATACAGGACTCTATGAAAATATGTGGTGTGGCTGTTTCAAGATGCACAATAAGGAGGCACTTGAAGAAAGATGGGCTGCATGGTCGAGTCGCCAGAATAAGTCATTACTACACAAATGCCACAAAAGTATACCACTTACAATACGACAAACAGCAGACAAGAGACAAGCCTCAAACCTTCTGGCACAAAGTCATTTGGAGTGATGAAACCAAAATTTAGCTTTTTGGCCACAACCATAGTCACTACATTTGGAGAGGAGTCAACAAAGCCTATGATGAAAGGTACACCATTCCTACTGTGAAATGCGGAGGCTGATCACTGATGTTTTGGGGATGTGTGAGCTACAAAGGCACAGGACATTTGGTCAAAATTAAGGCAAAATGAATGCAGTTTGTTATCAAAAAATACTGAAGGAACATTTTCATTCATCAGCCAGGAAGCTGCGCATGGGACTTACTTGGACATTCCAACATGACAATGATCCAAATCACAAGGCCAAGTCGACCTGTCATTGGCTACAGCAGAATAAATTGAAGGTTCTGGAGTGGCCATCTCAGTCTCCTGACCTCAATATCATTGAGCTACTCTGGGGAGATCTCAAACGTGCAGTTCATGCAAGACAGCCCAAGAATTTACAGGAACTGGAGGCTTTTTGCCAAGAGGAATGGGCAGCTCCGAGAAGATAAAGAGCCTCATCCACAAATACCACAAAAGACATCAGAAAAAGAACTGGGGTATGTAAACATTTTATTAGGGTCATTTGGGTAGTTTCTGTTGTGATTATAATCTAAAAAGAGTAAAAACAGTTGATTAATAATAAATGGCTTCAGTCAAACACTAATGTTTTTGGGTTATCATTCATATTCTCTGAAAATGGCCAACAAATCATAATTTCTGCCAGGGTATGTAAACTTATGAGCACAACTGTATATACTAGACCAGGGGTGCCCAACCTTTTGAAGAGCGAGGGCCACTTAAGCGACTTGGTAACCGGTCACGGGCCACAATGAGCAGAGCGAGTGGATGGCATGTCCGTGTCCACTCTGCATTTGGAGAGCGGACACGGACGCAGCCCACGATACTTTTTAGTGGATCATATTGGAGGTAGAACACAAGTCGGTTTATGTCTGCCACTACTTAGAGGTGAATGGAGGGTCCAATTGGTCGGACTGACCGTGTGAAAGGGGTCCAAGGCTGCTTTCACACTGATGCACTGCAGTTTACCCGCACCACATGTGCAACGCAGTGTACCTTTGGCTTTCCTGCAGTTTGCAATAGATTTCTATTATATTCTGCAGGTTTGGTGCACTTTCAGAAAGCTCACCAAACTCGCCGGTAATTATAGAAGTCTATGGCTCAGTGCAGGTAACCCGCAGGTAAACTGCTCTGCACCTGCGTATCAGTTTGAAAGCAGCCCAGTAACCACTGCTGAAAAGATATGCCCATATATACACTGTGATTTTAGTAATAAACTGACCTTTAATAACAGTATTCTTTCTATTCAATCCCAGAGCAGGAGGTCACGGGCCACGTCAGAGGGCTCCGCGGGCCACATGTGGCCCCCGGGCCACTGGTTGGGCACCCCTGTACTAAACTGTATATATATATATATCAAATACACTGCCACTAACTAAACTGCCTGCCTAAACTAGCTTAATCCATCTCCGTCCACACACTATACATGGCCACTATGTATACAGCCTTATATAGTGTGGGGCTTGGACTTAGTCCCCCTGAGCCATGATTGGCGAAAGGCACCCTGCAGAGCACGCTGTGATTGGCCAAATCATGCGGGTCAGGTGCATGCTTTGGCCAATCATCATACAGCAATGCACTGCGATCTCGCTATTCGGCAAACACCTGATGTTCGCTTCGAACTTATGTTCGATTCAAATATCAAGCTCATCCCTAATAATAGATAGGATCCATTGCTTACTAGGCATGAGCCCGGTGTTCGATTCAAACCCATGTTTGAATCGGACATCGGCCGTTCGTCGAAACCAGAACTTTGTGGGCTGTTCGCATCAAATTCGTGTGATACGAACGGCCCAAAATGCACTGCGCCAGTCGCAGTGCCTAGCTGGCTGATGATTGGCCAAGCATGCACTGTGACCCAGAATGCTTGGCCAATCACAGCGCCGGAAGTGAGGAGAGCCATAATTGGCCACAGGCAGGATGCCTGTGGCCAATTATAGCTCAGGGGGGTTTAGTACACGCCCCACACTATATAAGGCCGCCGGTGCGGTGGCCTTGTGTAGTGTTGTGCGGCGTTCATAGAGAGAAGGATAGGCAGGGACACTGTCAGTTGTGCTTTATACTTCTTTAGATAGTGCTGTTACAGTGAGTGTAGTGTTCAGGGAGAGAGCAGGATAGGCAGGGACAGTGTCAGCTGTGCTTTATACTTCTTTAGATAGTGCTGTTACAGTGAGTGTAGTGTTCAGGGAGAGAGCAGGATAGGCAGGGACAGTGTCAGCTTTGCTTTGCTTCCTAACCTAGCACTGTTAAGCCCCATACACACGCGCGGATTATCCGAGGACCATGTCCGTCATACTTTGTCTGATGTTGGTTTTGCGTACACACGGTCAGACAAAGTTGTCGGAAAATCCGATCATTCTGAACGTGGTGACGTTTGTTGCCTACGACGGGACTACGTAGAGGCTAGTAGCCAATAGCTTTGGTCTTGTAATGTGATCTGAGCATGCGTAGCACTTTGTCCGGTCGGACAACCGTACACACGATCGGATTTGGTGTGATCGGACCGTGTTGTCGGCAAATCTTTCCAGCAGGAGATAAGACTTTGTCCGTCGGACAATCCGACGTACACTGTCCGATGGTGCATACACACGGTCTGATTTTTCAACAACATTGTCCGATCGGACAGAATCCATGAAAAAGTCCGACCGTGTGTATGGGGCTTTACAGTGGGTGTAGTGTGCCTCCTGCACACTGCACAGCATACACCTGAATATACCCCCTCGTTGCTGGTGTTGTGTAGTTGATTTGTGCAACACAGGCATCTGCCTAATATTCAGTCAGTGTATTGTGCCTCCTGCACAGCATACACCTGAATTTAAATAGCACTGATTGCTGTATAAATGACAATGGTCCGAAAAATGTGTCAAAAATGTCCGATGTGTCCGCCATAATGTCGCAGTCACAATAAAAATCGCTGATAGCCACCATTACTAGTAGAAAAAAAATATTAATAAAAATGCTATAAAAACTATCCCCTATTTTGTAAACGCTATAACTTTTGCGCAAAGCAATCAATAATCGCTAATTGCGATTTTTTTTTTACTAAAAATATGTAGAAGAATACGTATCGGCCTAAACTGAGGAAAAAAAATGTTTTTTATATATTTTTTGGGGATATTTATTATAGCAAAAAGTAAAAAATATAGAATTTTTTTCAAAATTGTCGCTCTATTTTTGTTTATAGCGCAAAAAATAAAAACCGCAGAGGTGATCAAATACCACCAAAAGAACGCTCTACTTGTGGGAAAAAAAGGACGCCAATTTTGTTTGGGAGCCACGTTGCATGACCGCATTAAATAAAGCGACGCAGTGCCGAATCGCAAAAAGGGGCCTGGTCCTTTGGCTGCAAATTGGTCCTGGGCTTAAGTGGTTAAATGGCTTTTTTTCCTTTACAAATGTCATTTTGTGCAGGGACAGTTCTAAATGTGGGAAACACATGCCACTTCACAGGCATACTTTAGATACCCCCCAGGTACGATATTTAAAGGAATATTTCACTTTTTTTTGCACTTTATGCATCATTAAAATGAGTGCTCCAAAAAAAACTTCCGTTTTTAAAACTTCTTTTTGCATTGATACATGTCCCCAGGGGGAAGAACCCGGGTCCCCAAACCCTTTTTAGGACAATAACATGCATATTGGCCGTTATAAATAGCACTTTAGATTTCGAACGTTCGTGTCCATTGTAATTAATAGGGTTCGAACTCTTGTGCAAACTTTTGGTCCGTTCGCAAGTTCTGGTGCAAACCGAACCCGTGGGTGTTCGTCTCATCCCTATTGCTTACCCAAGACGACCTTTCAAACTGATAACGTTCCCAGAGATGCATTGATGAGGGTACACTTTTACCATGTCATGGATCAGTTTATGATGGCATTATGTAAGAGTACATAGAAAACTACAAAATATGCTGCAATTCAAATCTTTGCAGACCTGTCTCAATATATATATGTAAAAGTGCAAGGCCCTATTGCCCATTACCAAGGCTCTGCAAAACCACAGCATGCTATATAGCTGAATACAAATGTGTAAAAACCTTGTGAGCTGCCAAGCTAAAAACGAAAAAAGTGAAAATTAAAGTGAACATTAAACTAAACTAAAGACAGCTGCCAACACTCCCCACACTTCCCCAAATGTGATAACAAATTTAAATGACACATTTTGCGGTGCTAGTAACAATTAATTACTCAAATATATAACACATATATATATATCCTGTTAAACAAAAAGTTAATTATATGTTTATTTTATTTGATCATTTAAGTCCAAAATAAAGTGCAAAGTGCACGGACATTCGAATACCGTTAAAGTCTATGGGACTCGAACATGAGAAATCAAAAGTGCGAATTTTAAAGGCTAATATGCAAGTTATTGTCCTAGAAAGGGCTTGTGGGCCCGGGTCCTGCCCCAGGGGACATGTATCAATGGAAAAGAAAGTTTTAAAAACGGAAGTTTTTTCGGGAGCAGTGATTTTAATGATGTTTAAAGTGAAAAAATAAAAGTGGAATATTCCTTTAAATATCGTACCTGGGGGGTGCCAATAGTATGCCTGTAAATTGAAGAGTCCCTGCACAAAATGACATTTCGAAAGGAATAAAAGTAATTTAAAACTGCTTGAGTCTTTAATGTAATGTCGGATCCCGGCAATATGGATGAAAATCAGTGAGACAAACGGCATGGGTACCCCCCCAGCCCATTACCAGGCCCTTTGGGTCTTGTATGAATATTAAGGGGAACCCCTCACCCAAATTAAAAAAAGAAAAGGCGCTGTAAAGCCTCACAGATACTTTTGTTGAGCACAGGAACAGGCACTGCTGTAAAATATAAGATCAAAAATTGTAATTACACTCCCCTGTTGAACAGGGCAGAAAAATTGGGCCTTAGGCAGTGGTGGTGGTAACACAACACTGCAACCCCTCACAGATACTCTTATTGAGCACAGGAACGGGTCCTGCTGTGAAATACTATATCAAGAATTGTAATTACATGCCCCTGTTGAACAGGGGAAGAACTATTGGGCCTTTGGTGGTGGTGGCACAACACTGTAAGCCCTCACAGTTACTTTTTGTGGGCGCAGGAACAGGCCCTGCTGTGAAATAGTAGATCAAAAATTGTAATTACACGCACCTGTCAACTGCTTCCCGACCGCCGCATGTAAATATAAGTCGGCAGAATGGCACGGCTAGGCAAAAGCACGTATATATACGTGCCCTTTAATTGCCTAGCCGCGGTGACGCGCTCGCAACCCGGTCGGGAGCTCCGTGACCATGGCCGCAGGACCAGCAGACCCGATCGCCGCTGGTGTCCCGCAATAGGGTCACAGAGCTGAAGAACGGGGAGAGGTCTGTGTAAACAAACCTCTCCCCGCGCTTCCTACACTGCCTGTCACTGATCTGCTGTTCCCTGTCATCGGGAACAGCCGATCAGTGACGTCAGACGTCAGCCAGGGCTCAAGTCCTGCGGGAACGCATGGGAACGGAGTTCCTGTACTTTTTCCACAACAGGAACTCAGTCACCATTAGCAGCCGTGTCCTGCAAGACTTTGAAGTATGGGAGCTGTGTGGCAAGTGCTACACCAGCAGCTGCTGACACAGCTCACAATAGTAAGTGACACCTGACCATTCAGGCATTGCCATTAGGGGGCCCATGACAGCTTCCTCTTCGATCTACCTGTCAATCACACAGCTAGCTGATGGGTAGATCAGGTCCCTGCTGCTAAGAGATTGTGTTTAGTCTCGTGATGCGCTCCTCCCCGCCGGCCCCTCCTGATTTTCTGTCTCCTCATCTCCCCCCTTCCCTCAGTCTCCTGCATACTTGCTCTGTGTGTCCCGCTGAATCCCCTCCTCCTCTATCTTCAGTGCCATATGATGAGAGAACCCAGAGAAGGAGCACAGCTATTCTGCTCACAGGACATGCAGGGAGAGAGGTGAGCTGAGGGAGGAACATCAGTTTGGGGTGGTAAGCTGAGCACAATACCTGGCAAGTTTTAATGCCAGGAGGGAAGTTTATGTGGAAATATGTGAAGGGTCGGAATAGCAGCGAGTGTGTGTTGGAGGAGCCCTGCAGAGTTTGCAGCCCCCCAAGCAAACATACAACTCCTAAGCAGGAACACATCACTATCTCCCCAAGCATTCTGTCCAGATAATGTGCAGTTCATTTATGACCTTTCCGTTTAACCCTGTGTTATCCAAACTCTGTTCAATGAAAAGTGTAAACTCACCACATAAACACTCTATATACAAAATAACATTCTCCAATAAAGATCAGAACATGATGTTCACATTTGCATGGAAGCACAATTGAATGAATGCTGATTATTCAGAGAATTACCGTATTTATGTTTATTGAGGATTGTTTTTTTTTGTATGTACTAACAGTTAAGCTTCATACACACAATACGAAAATTGGATGAAAAATACCACTTTTCTGGGCATAGCTGCTGAGGATTGTGGATATTATTATTTTATTTTATTTTTTTGTTATCTTCTCAGGTCGCTATAAAAAACGGTGCTATATCCTCATAGGATAAACATAGAAGGTGCTATGTATGATTTGATTATTATGTGAATTATTGTTTTATTCTAACAATGTATTTTTTATGTTACTATGTATATATGGCTCCGGTGAGAATCTGGAATCACCTTTTTTGCGGTTAAAATAAAAGTACCACTTTTGAAGCGTTCGTGCATATGAGCGTATCATTTTTTTTTGGTGGGGGAGTGGATCTTGGGTGGGAGTTCCCACACTTTTTTCCCCAGGACTTGATCCCTGACGTCAGCCACGCCCCCTACTGTAAAAAAAAAAACACAACACGTCACACTAACACCTCCCCGCCCCCTAGTGGTTAACTCCTTCACTGCCACTGTCATTTACATAGGAATCAGTGCATTTAAATAGCACTGATTTCTGTATAAATGACAATGGTCCCAAAAATGTGTCAAAAATGTCCGATGTGTCCGCCATAATTTCGCAGTCACAATAAAAATCGCTGATCGCCGCCATTACTAGTAAAAAAAAATATTAATAAAAATGCTATAAAACTATCCCCTATTTTGTAAACGCTATAACTTTTGCGCAAACCAATCAATAATCGCTAATTGCAATTTTTTTTACCAAAAATATGTAGAAAAATACGTATCGGCCTAAACTGAGGAAAAAAAATGTTTTTTTTATATATTTTTTTGGGGATATTTATTATAGCAAAAAGTAAAAAAATATTGCATTTTTTTCAAAATTGTCGCTTTATTTTTGTTTATAGCGCAAAATTAAAAACCACAGGGGCGATCAAATACCATCAAAAGAAAGCTCTATTTGTGGGAAAAAAAGGACGCCAATTTTGTTTGGGAGCCACGTCGCACGACCGCGCAATTGTCAGTTAAAGCGACGCAGTGCCGAATCGCAAAAAGGGGCCTGGTCCTTTGGCAGCAAATTGATCCGGGGCTGAAGTGGTTAAACAGGGGCAGAAAAATTGGGTCTTAGGCAGCGGTGGTGATGCCACAACACTGCAACCCCTCACAGATACTCTTGATGAGCGCAGGAACGAGCCCTGCTGTTAAATATTTGATCAAAAAATTGTAATTACACACCCAGAAAAATTGGGCCTTAGCCACTGGTGGTGGTGCCCAAAACCAAAAATGTTCTTGGAAGCTATCAACATGAAGGTTGAGGAGGAATAGGATAGTCACTCAGAATAACAGGATACTCACCATCAGCATAGGCAGTCTTCAAGGGATCTCACATTCATAAAAAAAAATATTCGGTTACATCAGCATCAGGTGCTTGGTAGCTGGTGATGCAAGACTGATTCATTTTTATGAAGGTGAGCCGATCAACCGAGTCTGTGGACAGGCACACTCTGTGATCGGTTACAAAGCCTCCAGTGGCACTGAATGTGCATTCCGAAAGAACGTTCGATGCAGGACAGGCCAGTAGTTCAATTGCATACTGTGCAAGCTCTGGCCAGTGATCCATGCTCAAGACCCAGTAACCCAGTGGATTTTTGGTTGGAGAGGTGTCCAAGTCTGATCTTGCCCTTAGGTATTCCTGCACCATGTACAATGGACGCTGGCTATGGTTGCTGGAACCGATCAGACCTTGGGGCAGCCCGGGTACCTGCACAAGAATCGCTGCACCACCAAATTAAGGACGGGAGCCAAACAGGCAACATGGGTGAAGTGTCCCTGTGAGAGGGCGGAGAGGAGGTTGGTGCCATTCCACAAATTCTCGAAAGGGGGCAGAGTCTACCAGCTGAAAAGGCAGCAGTTGGAGTGCTAGCAATTTAGCCAAACTAGCATTCAGCCACTGAACATGTGGATGGCTGGGACCAAATTTATTTTGCTGGTTTAGCAACTGGGGTAGGGAAATTTGCCTGCTACAATCGGATGTTGGTGTACCGCTAGCAGATTGCCCGCAAGTGCTTGGGACACCTAATTCTACACCTTCATTCCTCTCAGTGCATGTCTCTGAGAGAACTGAAGTTAAAGTGGGGTTGGAGATCCCAGCTGATGAGGAGCAAGGAGAGGTCCACCTTGTTCTTTGGTGTGGGTCTTTTAAGTACTGTTGCCAATGGACTGCATGGGAGCTCGACATATGTCTGGTCAAGCATGTGGTGCCCAAGCGGCTGCTGTTTTGGCCACGCTTGATACGCTTCAGACATATGTTGCAAACAGCAACGGTGCAATCTGCTGCACACGTCTCAAAAAAAGGCCCACACCAAATAACTTTTGGAAAAAGCGTGCGGAGTCAGCAGTGCCCTGCACATGCGGAGCTCTGTTGTGTGATGCACTCGGTTGCCTGCCCTTAAGCTGGCCCCTGGAGGGCCTCCTGCAGCATGTACCCTACACTGTGGTCGAACAGTTCGGGGGACTCCTCAGGGCATGACGGTGTGGCTAGGGAAGGAGTGACTGATGATCGAACAGTCAGGCTATCCCCAGTTGATAATAGTGTCTTCATGCAGTGTGTACACACCCTCCACCAGGTGTACCCTCACCTTAAGGGCTTTATAAATAAGCCTGCAGTTTATATCAGCAGCTTGAAATATCCTCCTGTAATTCCTTTCTCCTGTGGCCATTTAACTCAAATACAGATCACTTCCTTCTCCTGGAAAATAACACAGAAGAGGCCGCTTTGGCAGCTGCATTGGCATCGAGCATGAACGGCCTTTTTAAGGTCATACCACAACATCTCAATAGGATTCAGGTCAGGACTTTGGCTAGGCCACTCCAAAGTCTTCATTTTGTTTTTTTTGTTTTTCTTCAGCCATTCGGTGGTGGACTTGCTGGTGTGTTTAGGATCATTGTCCTGCTGCAGAACCCAAGTTCGTTTCAGCTTGAGTATACAAACAGATGGTCGGACATTCTCCTTCAGGATCTCTTGGTAGACAGCAGAATTCATAGTTCCTTTTATCACGGCAAGTCTTCCAGGTCCTGAAGCAGCAAAACAGCCCCAGACCATCACACTACCACCACCATATTTTACTGTTGGTATAATGTTATTTTTCTGAAATGCAGTGTTCCTTCTACGCCAGATATACTTGGACACACACCTTCCAAAGAGTTCCACTTTTGTCTCATCGGTCCACAGAATGTTGTCCCAAAAGTCTTGGGGATCATCAAGATGTGTTGTGGAGAAATTGAGATGAGCTTTGATGTTCTTTTTGCTCAGCAGTGGTTTTCTCCTTGGAACTCTGCCATGCAGGCCATTTTTGCCCAGTCTTTTCCTGATGGTGGAGGCATGACTGCTGCACTGCCTGCCTGAAGTAGATTAGAAATAGTACTGCCTGCTCAAATGAATCGACACACTCTCTCTATCTTTCTATAACGCCAGCAACACACTACACAGGGCCGACGTGCAGGCGGCCTTATACAGTGTGGGGCGTGTACTTAACCCCCTGAGCCATAATTGGCCAAAGGCCCCCTGTTTGATTACGGCGCTGTGATTGACCAAAGCATGCGGGTCATAGTGCATGCTTGGTCAATCATCAGCCAGCAAAGCACTGCGATGACGCAGTGTATTATGGGCCGTGATGCACCGCTCGAATTTGGCACGAACGGCCCATAATGTTTGATCTTCGAACGATCGAACAGCCGATGTTCGAGTCGAACTCATGTTCGACTCGAACAGTCAGCCCATCCCCAGTTGATAATAGTGTCTTCATGCAGTGTGTACACACCCTCCACCAGGTGTACCCTCACCTTAAGGGCTTTATAAATAAGCCTGTAATTTATATCAGCAGCTTGAAATATCCTCCTGTAATTCCATTCTCCCGTGGCCATTTAACTCAAATACAGATCACTTCCTTCTCCTGGTAATAACACAGACCGACAGCCACTACTCCTGGTATTTCAAGAAGCCTCCTCATACTTATCACATACGGAAAACAACGGAGGTGTACAATAGCGTGATATTGTTTAAAAAGGTTTAATTGAACATTAAACTCCACATACATTTACACTCACATTTCCAATTATTAAAACACACTTATAATATATTGGTATTCTGAGGGGTGATAGTGTCACCTGAAGTCCGGTTCTGTAGCCCAGGTTCACAGCATTCACTCCGTCCTGTGTCTGCTCTGCAAAACACTTCCTGCTTCCTCACACATCAGCCGATCAAGCTTCTCCTACCGGTTTTGTCACAATCTCGTGGCTCCCTCCGGGGATATGCTACCAAGCTGACCATTACATACAATGGATCTTCCACTGTGATCTCTACTCTTGATGAAGGGCTAAAATGTATTTGATCCTGGGATATCCTAACTGACCAGGAACCCCCAGGACAATCCCTCTCACCCAAGCTGAAAACCCAGAATGACTGGAATCTGGTGACCCACAAACGACGCAATAAGAAGAACAACACATAACTGCAGGCGAATATTCTTTCAAAGCAAAAAAATCTCATGGCACTATGGAGTAGGGATGGGCCCGGTGTTCGATTCGAACCCACGTTCGAATCGAACATCGGGCGTTCGACCGCTCGTCGAGCCCAGAACTATTTGGGCCGTTCGCATCAAATTCGTGTGATGCGAACAGCCCACAATGCACTGCGCCAATCGCAGTGCATTGCTGGCTGATGATTGGCCAAGCATGCACTGTGACCCCGCATGCTTGGCCAATCATAGAGCCAGCGGCGAGGAGAGCAATTATAGCTCAGGGGGTTTAGTACACGCCCCACACTATATAAGGCCACCGCGCCGTCGGCCTCATGTAGTGTATTCCGGCGTTAGTGACATTATCTGCTGTGATACATTCTGCAGTGCTGCTGACATTATCTGTGCTGTGATCAATTCTGCTGAGTGCTGTTGACTGCTGACATTATGTCAGGGAAATACCAGGCCTCTTCGCCGGGTTCCAGGGTTGCGCACGCGCGGTAGAGCGGCGCAGCGAATGTTACAGGTACGCCGGGTAACGGGTGCGCATGCGCGGGTCCGCGGCACTCGGGTATCTGACACAACCCAGCCAGTACGCCTCACCGATGTGCGCGGCGCTGACAGAAGACGAGTGCGCATGCGCACTCGTCCGGGTATCCCACCTGACCATTTACCTGGCCTATAAAAGGCCTTCCCTGTTCGCTTTCAAATTGCTGGTTTGTTGTCTCTTCTGAGTCCTGTCTCCAGTCCAGTATCCTGTATCCTGTATCCTGTATCCCGCATCCTGTATCCTGTACCCTGCATCTACCTGACTACCTGTGCCGACCCGGAATCCGTCTGACTACCGCTGCCGCTACTTACCTGTGTTTGAACCCCTGGCTTGCTTCCTGGATACTTCTACTGCCTGACTACCTGTGCTTGACCCTCGGCCTGTCTACTGGACCTTCTGTGAGTTACTTACCTGTGTTTGACCTCTGGCTTGCTTCCTGGATACTTCTACTGCCTGTTTACCTGTGCTTGACCCTCGGCCTGCCTACTGGACATTCTCTGAGTTACTTACCTGTGTTTGACCCCTGGCTTGCCTCTTGGATACCTCTACTGCCTGATTACCTGTGCTTGACCCTTGGCCTGCCTACTGGACATTCTCTGAGTTACTTACCTGTGTTTGACCCCTGGCTTGCTTCTTGGATATCTCTACTGCCTGATTACCTGTGCTTGACCCCCGGCCTGCCTCCTGGACATTCTCTGAGTTACTTACCTGTGTTTGACCCCTGGCCTGCCTCTTGGATACTTCTACTGCCTGGTTGCCTGTGTTTGACCCTCGGCCTGCTTGCTGGACTATCTCCTGCTCCTTGTGCTGGACCCCCCTGCTCAGTGTTCTGGACTGGCAGTTCCCTCATGCTCCCGAGGGTTCTCCTTCAGTATATGCTTTGGTACCTCTGCAACCTCTACCTGATCACAGCTCTGCCAGGTGTCTACTCCCAGTGCAGCTTCAGCCTCTCCTGGTCAACGTCGCTACTGCACACCACCTGCTACACTCCTGCTGGCAACCCGTGCATCTTTGAGCCCGGTGTCCTCTGTACCCACTCCAGAGGCATCGTGCGCTTAGTCGCAAGGGGAGCAGCTCTCAGCATATCGGCCCGGGTGAGTACCTCTGACACATTATCTGCTGTGATTCTGGGGATTAGTGTGTGCGTGCTGTTAATACAGCATTGCAGTATCACAATAAACCACCTCTACCCTTCTGGCCTGTTGTGTCATCTAAGGCAGTCATCTAAGGCTAATGAATTGCCGGTTCCCATAACACAGAGAACAGTCATTCATTGAAAGTCATTGATAAAAAAAAAAAGTCATTGATAAAGAAAAAAAAAAAAGCGTGGGGGTCCCCCCAAATTCAATTACCAGGCCCTTCAGGTCTGCTATGGATATTAAGGGGAACCCTGCGTAAAATAAAAAAAAAAGGCGTAGGGGTCCCCCTAAATATCCATACCAGACTCTTCAGGTCTAGGATGGATTTTAAGGGGAACCCCGGCCAAAAAAAAAAAAAAAAAAAAAAAAAAAATAAAACGGCGTAGGGTCCCCCTCAAAATCCATACCAGACCCTTATCCGAGCACGCAACCTGGCAGGCCGCAGGAAAAGAGGGGGATGAGAGCGGCCCCCCTCCCTCCTGAACCGTACCAGGCCACATGCCCTCAACATTGGGAGGGTGCTTCGGGGGTCTGTGACCCCTCAAAGCACCTTGTCGCCATGTTGATGAGGACAAGGGCCTCTTCCCCACAACCCTGGCCATTGGTTGTGGGGGTCTGCGGGCAGGAGGCTTATCGGAATCTGGAAGCCCCCTTTAACAAGGGGACCCCCAGATCCCGCCCCCCCCCTGTGTGAAATGGTAAGGGGGTACAAATGTACCCCTACCATTTCACCAAAAAAGTGACAAAAATTGTAAAAATGACAGGAGACGGTCTTTGACAATTCCTTTATTAAAATCTTCTTTCATCTTCTTTCTTCTGGTCTTCTTCCTTCTTCCTTTCTTCATCTTCTTTCATCTTCTTCTTCCTCCGATCCACTTCTTCTTGCTCTGGTCTTCTCGTCCGGCATCTTCTTCCACAGCGTCGGTGTCTCTTCTTGGGCAGCTCCGCGCAATGGGAGGCTCCCGCTGTGTGAGGCTTCGCTGCATCTGACAGGTCTTTTATAACGGAGGGCGGGGCCACCTGGTGACCCCGCCCCCTCTAACGCACGGGGACGTTATGGGGACTTCCATATGGCTTTCCCCATGACGTCAGAGGGGGGTGGGGTCACCAGGTGGCCCCACCCTCCATTATAAAAGACCTGTCAAACGCAGCAAAGCCTCACACAGCAGGAGCCTTCCATTGCGCGGAGCGGCCCAAGAAGAGACGCCGACGCCATGGAAGAAGATGCCGGACGAGAAGACCAGAGCAAGAAGAAGTGGATCGGAGGAAGAAGAAGATGGAAGAAGAAGATGGAAGAAGATGCCGGAAGGAGAAGTTGAAGAAACCGAAGGATGAAGAAAGGAAGAAGGAAGAAGACCAGAAGAAAGAAGATGAAAGAAGATTTTAATAAAGGAAATGTCAAAGACTGTCTCCTGTCATTTTTAAAAAAAAATTCACTTTTTTGGTGAAATGGTAAGGGTGGTTTTGTACCCCCTTACCATTTCACACAGGGGGGGCGGGATCTGGGGGTCCCCTTGTTAAAGGGGGCTTCCAGATTCCGATAAGCCCCCCGCCCGCAGACCCCCACAACCAATGGCCAGGGTTGTGGGGAAGAGGCCCCCAAAGCACCCTTCCAATGTTGAGGGCATGTTGCCTGGTACGGTTCAGGAGGGAGGGGGGGCGCTCTCATTCCCCCTCTTTTCCTGCGGCCTGCCAGGTTGCTTGTTCGGATAAGGGTCTGGTATGGATTTTGAGGGGACCCCACGCCATTTTTGCTTTGGCCGGGTTTCCCCTTAAAATCCATCCCAGACCTCAAGGGTCTGGTATGGATATTTAGGGGGACCCCTACGTCATTTATTTTTTTTAATTTGACACAGTTTTCCCCTTAATATCCATAGCAGACCTGAAGGGCCTGGTAATTGAATTTGGGGGGACCCCCACGTTTTTTTTTTTTATCAATTACTTTTTTTTTATCAATGACTTTCAATGAATGACTGTTCTCTGTGTTAGTGGAGCCGGCAATTCATTAGCGAGTGATTTTAAATAGCTTTTTTTCCTGCAAAAATGACACTTTGTGCAGGGACAGTTCTAAGCACGGGAAACATGCGCTCCTTTACAGGCATACTATAGACACCCCCCAGGTACGAAATTTTAAGGAATATTACACTTTTATTGTTTCACATTAAGCATTATTAAAATCACTGCTCCTGAAAAAACAGCAGTTTTAAAAAAAAATAATTGCATTGATACATGTCCCCTGGGGCAGGACCCAGGTCCCCAAACACTTTTTATGACAATAACATGCATATTAGCCTTTAAAATTAGCAATTTTGATTTTGAACGTTCGCGTCCATTGTAATTAATAGGGTTCTAATGTTCGCACAAACTTTATGTCAGTTCGCGGGTTCTGGTGCGAACCAAACCCGGGGGTGTTCGGCTCATCCCTACTATGTAGCTTATAGACCACAAGTTTACCCCCAGTTATAATGTGCAGTTTCTGTTGGGATCCCCCTTTTTACACAACTACCACACTGTTGGTTTATTGTTATTTTCTATTGACTTTCTCTTTCACTCCTGCTCTTACTGCTTAAGGTCCACCTTAAAGTTTGCAAACTTCTCTTATTTGGAAGACATATCGCCCTCAACATGAAAAAATAAAACAAATTACTGCGCTAGGTGAAATAAACATCAATATAAAAAGTTGTAAAATATAAAATGTACATTTTACCTGGCTATGGTTTTTGTGGTTTCTTTTGTTCTATCTTGGGGATATTCTGTCCACTACATCTGTTGTGGATTCACTGATTCCTCTCTTCCCCCACTATCTAGGGGAGGGGGTTATGCCTCTTTTCGTCTCTCTATATTTACTACTAGATGAGACCTTCACACATTCTCTGGTATGAGCGTTCTTATGCTCGCAATCCTGCACAGTGAACCTTTGCCATATCCTGATTAATGTATATATCCCTATACATTATACAGTTATTTATTTTTATCAATTCCTTATTTAGACTTTGCCCATATACCTAGCTAAGATCTCCCCCAGTCGCCGCGGAAGACTCTGCCAGTGGTTTGCCTGCTATTTTCTGATGGTACTTAAGTGGGGTAAGAGATTGAATGTATACTTGTCTACCCAACACTTCCCCCCTCTATAGTGATTGCTTTACTGCATATTTGAAATATTGTAAATATCTTCATGATACTATATGTCTGTGAATCTGTTTTTCAGATACATATCGCATATTTCCTGAAGAAGCTATTAAATAGGGAAACTAGTTGAAATATTGAAATTCTTCACTATATGTACCGGTTTTAGTATATATGTTGTGTTGATAATTGCCCCTTTTTTTGTTAATAAAATTATGTAAGACTTTTTAGATCTGTCTTAACATTTATTGAATCCTGTATACCACGTACCGTAATAGTCCGCCAGCTCTTTTTCTTTTGGTGGTCTTGGTTGGGGACCAGACTTCCAAACATTTTTCCATATAATTTTGGATGATGGTACGGTGTTTATAAAATCATTCTTGTTTTATCTGGAGAGGCCCTATACTTTTTTCTTACAGCAGTAAGGTAAGAAGTTAGGACACCTACGGGTGTCCCTAAGCACTGAAGAAGCACAGCACTTTATTCACAGTGCCACCCTGTGCAAGCAAACCTACACCTGTAGATCCGCACCCTGCACCTTGTACCACTGGGATACCCAGACCAGATCCACACAACCCTGCACTGCTTTGCACATGTTTTATATGAACACTTGCCATTGATCGATTGATTTAATTGTTTATTTAATTCATTTGTTTATTTCATTTATTCATTAATTTTTGGTTGCCCAGAGCACCATTCATTCACTTTCCTTTCGCTGTTCTTATTTTCACTGATTGGTTGAATTTTACACACATCAGTCACCTTATTTGATTTTATATCACTGGTTCACTTGATGTTCAGCAATCGCTGGCCAGAAATTTTATATCACTGGTTCACTTGATGTTTAACAATCGCTGCACAGGCACTTTATATCATCTTTTTTATCGATTGATTGATTACGATTGTTTTATCGATTGATTTATTACAGTTTTTGATGTTTTAGCTTTTTATGCACCACAGACACTTTATTACGCATACTTCTATGGTCCTCGATTCACTGTGCTGACGATTGAGTGGATCTATCAGATTAGTCGCTCTATTCGATTTCTGTCGCTCTATGCGATTTGTCGCACATTAGTTTTACTCCTAGGGGGATCAGTATTATCATTCACAGTATATGCGTTCTAATGTTCCCTGTACAATATTCCTTTTAGCGATATCAGGAAATCTATATTGGCACAGGTTTTGGAGAACGACACCACTTATTGATTTTTTACATTTTTCTTTCGTGAGTACTGTTTGACCCTCACGGTGTTCGCTGCACCTACACATTCCTATTATCCATCTCCACATTAGTGCGGGAATACCTTTTAACCTTTATCATCAGGAAGCTCCCTCGCCCTCAACATGCCAGCTACATCAGTCTCACTCCGAAAGAACCTCACCACCTGTACCCAGTCCCTCTTGGACCAACTGGGGGACTTCTAAGGTACTATCTAATCATCTCCCTGCTCCTTAACAAAGGTGCTTAAGATTGTATCCTTCAATGTTAACAGGTTAAACTACACAGCTAAAAGAAAAGCTCTTTGGAATGAAGCCCTTAAGCTTAAAAGCGATATCTTATGTTTTCAAGAGACCCACTTTCAAACCTCCAAACTCTGTGAAAGAGACACCAGACTTTATTGAAAAAAAAAAATGTTAATCTTGGCTTGAGTGTACTATAATTTGGCTTCTTCGCGTAAGACTCTGGATGGAAATAAAAAATGTTTGCACCACAAAGTCTGCAAAAGAGACACCAGAATTTATCCAAAAAAATCTCCAATATTGTTCCGGGTAGTGCACTAAATTGTGGTCTCATCATACAGGCTGGCTCCTCAAGCCGTTGTTTACAAAATAAAGAGAGTGTGCAGGAAAAATCTATTTAAATGTCCTTTTTTTTATATATGTCAGCTTTGCTGCAGCAGGTTCTATACATGGTACAGATGCACCACTTTACAAGTAGACTAAAGGAACCCTCCAGGTACTATATTTAAAGTATTTTTTCATTTGTATTGTTTCACTTTATGCATCATTAAAATCACTGCTCCTTTAACCACTAGCCAACCAGCCGCCGCAGTTATACTGTGGCAGGTTGGCTTGGCTGGGCAAATCGCCGTAGCTGTACATCGCTCCTTTAAGATGACACACTGCCAGGCACCGATGCGTGATGACTACCGGGCACCCGCGATCACTCGTGACAGAGCGAGAACCAGGATCTGTGTGTGTAAACACACAAATCCCAGTTCTGTCAGGGAGAGGAGAGAGATTGTGTGTTCATACTAAGTATGAACACTGATCTCTCTCCTCCCCTAGACAGTCCCACCCCCCTACAGTTAGAACACACCTAGGGAACACAGTTAAACCCTTGATCGCCCCCTAGTGTTAACCCCTTCCCTGCCAGTGTCATTTATACAATAATCAATGGCTATTTTTAGCACTGATCGCTGTATAAATGTCAATGGTCCCAAAATAGTGCCAAAAGTGTCTGATCTGTCTGCCACAATGTCGCAGTCCTGATAAAAATCGCAGATCGACCTTTTTTAAAGGTGTCTGCGGCTGGGTCCTCCTCATCAACTTTTTCCTTTAGTAGTAGGTGGAATCTAAATGCTCCAAAGGGTGGTAGTGTGTAATGATGTTGCACCACTCTCTGCAGTGTTCTCCTGTCAGTCCAAGATGGGGGCCATGATAGAAAAGCTGAAGCACTGCATTTCAATGTTGTTGAGTCTAAAGGGCAGCAGCCCTAGAGATTAGATGAGTATAACAACTTAGCTGCTTTTTTAAATTCCCAGGCTACAGGGGATTACAGATGCTTCTTTTCAGGCAAAGTCTGAGCTTTAAGCATGTATTTGGTGCTTGTATATTATCTTGAGCTGTGAACTTGTGGAATTGACTCCCTCAAGAGCTGGTTCTGGCCGGTTCAGTAGATTACTTTAACAAAGACCTGGATCTTTTCCTAATTGTACATAATATAACTGAATACTAACATTTATAGGTAAAGTTGATCCATGGAATATCCAATTGCCTCTTGGGAAATCAGGAAGGAATTATTCTCCTGCTGGAGCTAATTGGATCATGCTTTCTTAGAGTTGTTGCCTTCCACTGGATCAACTGTGGGTATAGGATTGTGTCATGAAGATCCTGCCAGTAATCGGAACTAAAGGCTCCTTGGCGCACGTCCGCGGGCACCATTGCGCATGCGCTTGCGCGCGGAAGACGAGCCCGCGCTCCTGTTGGCGCCAGATAGGCTATTTAAATCTGCCTGTCACAGACCGTCCCCGCTGTCTGCTCTATAGCGTTCGGTGCCTGATACCTGATCTGTACTACTTACCTGTAACTGACCCGGCTTACCTGTGACCATCCTGCTATCCGCCTGTACCCGACCTTGGCTTACCTGTGACCATCCTTCTGCCTGCTCCACCTGTACCTTGTTGCCAGCCTGATACCTGACCCGGCCTGTTTGACTACCCAGCCTGACCACCAGTGATCCATTCTGCTTGCTGATCCAGTCTGCTGTGCTATCCAGTCTGCTTTGCTGATCCAGTCTGCTGTGCTGATCCAGTCTGCTTTGCTGATCCAGTCTGCTTTGCTGATCCAGTCTGCTTTGCTGATCCAGTCTGCTGTGCAACCCAGTCTGCTTTGCTGAGCCAGTCTGCTTTGCTGATCCAGTCTGCTGTGCTATTCAGTCTGCTTTGTTGATCCAGTCTGCTGTGCTGATCCAGTCTGCTTTGCTGATCCAGTCTGCTGCTCTATCCAGTCTGCTCTGCTGATCCAGTCTGCTGTGCAACCCAGTCTGCTTTGCTGATCCAGTCTGCTGTGCTATCCAGTCTGCTTTGCTGATCCAGTCTGCTGTGCTATCCAGTCTGCTTTGCTGATCCAGTTTGCTGTGCTGATCCAGTCTGCTATACCTACCTTGTCCGTTGAGCTGATCCTGGAATCTCTCTACCGGTCTGTCAATCCTGCTGTAACTATATCTTACAATTTTTCAGGACTCCTCAAGTATTGTGTTCATGCTTTGTTTCTCGTACTTAAATTCCTGTAACTGTCTTGTAACCTTTCCAATATTTTCTTTAATGCAGCTCATGTTTTGCAAGCATTTACTGTATAAAGCATGCTTAATAATTCAGTATAAATTATGCTGAGTAAATTCTGTGTACTCTTTCCCTTAGTAATTATTACCATGGCCCTTTATATATGCTTTAGAAAGTTCTAAATTGCTTTAAAGGTAAAATGGTTAGTGATGTGTAAGTTTCAGTGGCTAATGTGAAAGCTTTCATTTAGCATTAATTCAAGGCTAGTTGCAGAAAACTAAGCATTAACATATTTCCTGTGTACATTATCATATTTAAAAAAAAACAGCTATTAGGAGCAGTGCTTTGAACAGGACACAAGTTCATTATAATTCCGACACAGTGAATGACCAACAGCATTGTAAGAAGCATTGTACTTAGACTATTAAACAGCAAATAAATTCTCAGAGCGTACAATTGCATGTGAATTACTTTTATTTTTTTTATTTCTTTGTCATTTGCAAGAATACATTATTTTTTTTAGAAAAAAATGGTGTACCGTATATCGCGCTGACATATATCTAGTAGCAGCCAGCACAACACTAAGACAAGTGTAAATCAAGGAATAAGTCAAAAGTGAAATTATGTGCAGCGCTCAAAACATTGAAATGCATATGTATACAAACTAATGTACATTGTGCAATGACCACAAAAACTAATAATAATGAAATGTGATGTGAAATTCACACCCAAACTAAAGTCCATGTGCCGTCATACAAAAGTTGTTTTAAAACATAAACATAGCAGTCTTTAAATAAACAGTGAAAACAAATTGTGTAACTAGAAGTGGGATTCCAAGTGACATCTATGTTGAGGTGAGGACACAGACAATAGAACCATCACCGGTTAGTGAGGAGGCTTACCTGAGTGAGAGGACTCAAATAGGCATATGCTCAGTGAGTCAACAAGGCTTATGGTGCAAGCACCAAAATATGGGATTTCCACGTCTGGGTTTTAGATCAAATTCTAAGGCGATCCAATTGGTCAAGGGATGTTACCAAGAAGAGGTCTTCACAAGCAGCCAACTTGTCAGACCAAATCCTCTCAAGTGTTCAAAATAGCCTGACCAAAAAAGAAAATACTCCACATTTAGAAAGTGGATCAAGCGCTTAAAATTTATCAGGGACCTTGTCCGCCGCGCACAGGTCCGGCGCTGCGGCGCATAGTGAGAGACGGAGTGACGTTGCGGCAGCGCACGCGCACTCGCGGCCCAGCTGAGCGGCGCGCGCGCATGCGCACTAGCGCACGCCCCATGTGACCTCCAGCCGGTCTATAAAAGAGAGGCCTCTGCACCCAAACAGACGCTGGTTCGTCTGTCAGCTGTTCCCTTGTTCCTTGTACCTGTGCCTGCTTATACTACCTGCCTATCAGTTGCCGACCCGGATTGCCTTGACCTCTCTGCCTTCTCCAACCTTGACCCTTGGCCTCGGTGATAAAATTGAAGTTTGTGGGTAAGGCAATGACATCACCAGAGCTCGTCCCGATGCATTTCGTCTAAAGAAACATCATCTGGTGGTCACATTGATGTCAAGTAGAATCCCACTTCTAGTTACACAATTTGTTTTCACCGTTTATTTAACCACTACAATACTGTGCACTTAAACACCCTTCCTGCCCAGACCAATTTTCAGCTTTCAGTGCTCTCGCACTTTCAGTGACAATTGCGCGGTCATGCAATGCTGTAACCAAATGAATTTTTTATCATTTTGTGCGCACAAATAGAGCTTTAGTTTGGTGGTATTTATTCGTGACTCCGTTTTTTATTTTTTGCGATATAAGCGAAAACATAGCGAAAATTTTGAAAAAAAACAATATTTTCTCCTTTCTTTTTTAAAAGAAATCCAATAAACTCAAATTTTGTCATAAATTTAAGCCAAAATGTAATTCCGTTAAGTGTATAATAATTGGTTCGCGTGATCAAGGACATATGTACGCAAATGATCATGTAAAAGGGGTGTGCAGGTGATCACGGACATATGTGTGCAGATAATCATTGGGACATGTGATTTTACTGGGACATATGTGAGGGACATGTGTTTTTATTATTTGGGGACATGTGTGTTTTGGGGACATGTGTGTTTTGGGGACGTGTGTTTTACTGTGGGGACATGTGTGTTTTACTGTGGGGATATGTGTGTTTTACTGTGGGGACACTACACTGGTGATCAGTGAGTAAAAAACTGTAAAAAAAACAGCTAATACTCACTGATCACCAGCCGGCTGCAGCGATCCGCTCTCCTCTCCTCACCGACGACTTCCGTGTGAGGAGAGGAGGGCCGATTGCCTAGCAACCGGCTGTTTGTTTACATCACATGACGGCTGTGATTCGACATGGCCGTCATGTGATCAGGAGGGCCAATCACCGAGCCCTCCTGCCGATCCGAGATGTGCCGTGTCCGGGTGATCCCTCTACTTCTGAAGGACGTTCCGGAACGTCCATTCAGAAGTAGACGGCTCCAACCAGGCCGTATATGTACATTGGCCGGGTGGGAAGTGGTTAAAGACTGCTATGTTTATGTTTTAAAACAACTTTTTTATGATGGCACATGGACTTTAGTTTGGGTGTGAATTTCAAATCTCATTTTCATTATTATTATTTTTGTTTAGCAGTGGGGACTTTGTATATTACTATGACTCAAAACAAAGACACAAATAATATTCTTCCTTGATAGACATTTTATTTTTCTAATTTATTTTACTAAAGAGAATCCAGTACATAAAGTGGAGGGCCACCCTGAAAAACAAAACTGTTAATACAAATTTAAAATGAAAAAAAAAAAAAAAAATTTTTTTTTTTTTTACTTACCAGAAATGGCTGTGGCTAGGCAGATCGTCCTAATCTGCCTCTTTCTGTTCCTCTGAGCTGTTCTCCTAGTGCCGTCTTCTAGTGAATGGGGCGCGGTGTGTTATGGGAACTATGTCCACAACACATCGTGTTCCCCATTCACAAATTTGACTCGCGCATGCGCAGTAGGCTGCGTGCTGACTCGCGCATGCGCAGTAGGAAACGGGCAGCGCTCGCTGCCCGTTTCCCTTACTGAGGATGGCGGTGCTGGGACCGGATCGCCGAGGGACATCTCGGCCTCCACGACCGACATCGCGGGCGCCCTGGGAGGGTAAGTGTACTTATTAAAAGTCAGCAGCTACTTTTTTTTTAGCTGCTGACTTTTAAAAAAAATTTTTTTTTTAGGTGAAACACCTCTTTAAATAGTTAGAAGGGGTGCCCACAGTGCAGTCTTACACTTTTAAAATTAACTCTCCAAACTTAAAGCTTAAAGCACAAGTTAGCCTAAAGCACAGGTTTCAATAGACTCCTTTATGCCTGAATAAGAACCCCCATAAGGAAAAATAATTTCTCTGCACTATAAGTTGGACGGTATTGGCTATTCTGTTCTCTCCCCATCTAACATAACAATCAGCAGTGATTTTTCACAAATGCATGCTGCTTTACCAAAAGAATAGAAGCTGTTCATTTTGTAATCAATGTGAAGTTATGACTACGGAGTTACATAGTGTAATAAAAGAAAAAATGTTCCTTATAATTTAAGTTTGATTTGCTTGAGAAGATAGATTACATGGGTCAGTTTCATTGTTACTCCCCTATACAAAGAATACTGCATTGAAAAGAACCCCCCTTTGCACATATTGAGCAAAAAATATGAATGTCACAAAAAAAGTTTTATTTAGAAAAATAGACTGTTTTACTCTGAAGTTACTCAAGCTCACTGAAATGTGTTGGTCCCAAAAGCTGGTGTTACAGTCAGGCTCTCTAATGCCGCGTACACATGAGTGGAATGTCCGACAGAAAAAGTCAGATGGAATTGTTTCATCGTATATTCCGATCGTGTGTATGCCTCATCTGACTTTTTTTTTTCGAAAATTCTGACGGACCTAGAAATAGAACATGTTTTAAATATTTCCGACGGAACCAATTCCAATTCCTCGGGAAAACCGCTCGTCTGTATGCTGTTTCGACAGACCAAAAACGACGCATGCTCTAAAGCAAGTACGAGACGGACGCGCCCGCTGTGGTAAAACTAGCGTTTGTATTGGAGCTAGCACATTCCTCACACTGCTAATTCTGTGATCTTTTAATGCAGCGCATTATTTTCTTCTTTATAATGCTAGAAGAATGAAGTTGTGTTGCTGCTCATATTCACACAGAGTTATCACAAACTGATTTCTCCATCATTTATCCTCATCTCATGAATAATATTCTATTTTTTAAAAGCCCGATCTCCATAATAATGTTTACAATTATTTTTTATACTCCTCTTTTATAATTTTTTATTTCATCAAGATTTATTTTAGGATTACTTAACAATTATTTTCTAGTGATCTCCATATAATTTTATTTTTTTGAGTGTCAAGTTACCACAATAACATTATTATCTTGTATTTTTTATTAACCTCAAGGAGGTTGGTGTCCCTTGTTAATTTGACATAGTCTTTTTAAATTGTACCTGCCTACTCACATACAAACTGTACTTTTTGAATAAAAACACATAAGAAAGTATTTTGTGAAAATAAAATATCCATTTATTCTGGGTAGCAAAATAAAGAGGAAGTCAACGCTGGAGAAACTTTTGGAACTTGTGAAACCTTTTGGCCCCCAGGGCACACATCGAGTCTGTGGAAAAGAAAATTGGACGCTTGAGGAGTCCATATAATAGGGAGCACAATCTGGTCCAGGAATCCCAGAGATCAGGACCAGCAGCAGATGACATATCTGTCCCCAGGCTGTGGTACTACAACAGCCTGCGTCTTCTGTCAGACCAGACTGAACCCAGGCCATCACTTTCTTGTCTTCCCTGCAGACTTCCCTCCACGCTTCTCTGCAGCCTTCCCTGCAGCCTTCCCTGCAGCCTTCCTTGGAGGCTGTGGCTCTGGTGGTGGACTTGTGGCAGGAAGAAGAGGAGGAGGAGGATAGGCTTGTTCATATATGTGTCTGTTCTCAGTCAGCTGGCCCCTCAACCCCTTCTAAAGGGCATCAGAAAAAATTCCCTCACAGAGGAGGCGTTGGCCCTTCTCCAATTCCAGCAACCTGGTGGCTAGATAGCAGCCATAGGCCTCCTCAGCATTGGGGGGGGGGCTCCTAAGGAAATGTCTGACTTCCCTGATGAGGCCCAGTGCTGCCTCATCCATCATTGTCCCCTTTCTGGGCCTTTTGGTGGTAAGGCGGAGGGGAGGCACCTGGGATTGGGTGAGGCCACTGGGCCCGGCCACCTCCTGGCTGACACTGGGCATGGCCACCTCCTGCCTGCCACTTTCCAGACCCTCCTCCTGGCTGAGCTCATCCTGTGTATAAAAAAGGGACATAGTTTTAGTCTTTGGTTCATCAATCACACACAATTTTCAACTCATGACTTGCAAATTCAATGTTAATAAATATAAAAGACTAACATTCTGACCCCAGAATTTTTCTAGCTGGTCACAAACAAATCTTGGCCACTACTGTCTAGTGATATGTATACATCATTTTTGGTATAAAATCATTGATCTGTAAGCAATTATAACATCTAGTTAACATCATTAATATTAGGACAATAAGTATGTCTAAAATATAATATACCTGACTCCAGCTGGGTGCATCCACTTCTTCCAGGATGGAAGGCCCAGGTGGTTCCTCGTCAACCTCTGCTGGGGTTGAGGGAACGGTGGAGGGAAGGCTGCAGGGAAGGGTCGAAAGAGATTCCCTGGCTTCAGTCTGGTCATCCAGAAACTGCAGTTTGTTGAAGTACCAGAGCCTGGGGACATAAACATTCTCTGCTGATGCTCCTGATCGGAGTCATTTCTGGATCTTATTATGCTCCTTCTTATACATGTTCCTCAAGATCCCAATTTTATTTTCCAAAAACGTCATGTTTGCTTCGGGGACCCGAGTCTTGACAAATTCCAGAAGTTTCTCCAGCGTTGACCTCCTAGCTTGTTTATTATAATATAAGCGGTGTTTCACCTCCCACAAATTCTGCATCTCCCTGTATCTGTCTATGAAACTGGCCATAAATTCTGGGTCCTTAAACTGATTCATCTTTGCTGTAAGACAATACACAAAACAAATATAGGCCTCAATCTTGAAGCAGTATAGGCCACTGTTAAGGGCCAAGTTCAAATTTTACCTTCGTTTAGGACGCTTGCCACTTCCGTTTGTCCTTCCTCCACACACACAGATCGGACGTACGACATACGCATGTTAGCTTGATATATCGTGAAACTCAGCACGCGTCGCCCGCCCCTGACGTTCTTTTTCTCAAATATTCCCTGGCCCTTCTCTCTTCGGTGTGCAGTAGGAGCAACATGGCGGAGACACAGGTGTTTGTAAATGATTCCAGTGACGAGGAGGAAAGCCCGGAGCCCAAAACCTCCCGATTCCAGAGGAGGAGATTTAAGGCCTCTAATATGGCCTTTGAAGAAATGGTAGACATGGTGGACATCCTGCGGAGGAAAGATTATGATGGGAAACATGGACCGTACACCCCGCCGAATTTGCGCAAGGCCAAGATCATGACAAAACTTGTGAAGACTCTGGAGCAGAATTTTGGGGTACGACGCTCAAAAAGGCCAATTAAAGATGACCTTAAACTGAGGGAGCTGGATCAGTACAGAAGAATAAAAAAAGTGCTTCAAAAAAGTCAGTACTTGTCGTGTGTTCATATTATGATTATTAACTTGCATGCTGCTCCACTGCTCCACTTTCTTCACTGTTGTACAGTTTTAAATGGCTACTTTCATGTCTGTGGGCACAGTAATCTTTCAAAGGAAATATCGTTAGTTTGCAAATAAATACAATGTTTTTAGCTGATACCGGGTTTTAACTACATTTTGGTCATGCTAATTTGTCTTATTAAAAGAAGTTTAGGACATTGTTGTCTAGACGTCTTTGAAACTGGAATGAATTGTAAACTTGATTCAGTGGAATGTAAGGAGAGGACACTCACCAGCTGTTGATACATCTGGACTCAGATGGAGCACTAGTGTGGGACACCAGAGCACATTTTTTAGGGTGACCCACACAGGTCACCCTAAAAAATGGGGGTGGGGTGTCTCCATCTGTGAAAATTTCAAGCAATGTTTCATATTCCTATTTCTGGACTCAAATATCTGTGTGCTAAGTATACCTTTTGTTTCATTCTCATAGGGGAGAAAAGACTCTGAGGACAACACTCAGAGGACAACAGGGACCCCCCCCCCACATCGCTAACAAGATAGGCAAATCAGCCTAAGCCCCCCCGAGGATCTGGAGAGGTGGAGGAAGTGGGCGAGATGGTCACCCAAACAGGTGAGTGTCTGACACCCCAGCTTCCGGTAATCTATGTATGCCTGCATATTTCTAAATACATAATTTTTTTACAAATTTTAGGTGATGTGCTGGTTGTGGAACAGGAAGCTGAACCTTTCACTAGGGCCATCGCCCAAAGGCTCATCCACGACATCATGGAGTGGAATGGGTAAATCGACAATATTCTAAATATACTGAATATTATGGAACAGCAAATGAAGAACATGATAGATGTGTTGGGGAGAATCTAAATATTTGCCTAATCACATCCATTTTCACTTTTGTTGGACTCCCAAAGAAAAATGTTTTTTTGTACATTTTAAAAGTCAGATTTTGAAGATGCACACGGTGTGTCAATATGTGCTATCTGCCATCAGGGGATCTCAATGTATGCATTTTTTGGGTGAAACCCCTTCCTCATAACTCTAGTAGGTGAGAGGAAGGGGTTGCACCCCCAAAACATGTCCACTGATCCCCCATGATGGGAGATAGCACATGTTGACATTACCCATTTGGACTCCCAATTTCTGTGCATCTTCAAAATTTGGCTTTTACAGGGGTGACATCACCCCATCTGATGAACGCAATATCAAGACATGATAATTTAACACTATAATGTCTGATATTGCCTTCAATTTTTATACGTTGAACTTTGTAAGTTGTGTATGTTATGTTTTAAAACATGCCTGTTTGTAAAAATATATATATATATATATATATATATATATATATATATATATTTTCTAAATGCACATGGGAATGTGCTAAAAATTTGGAGAAACAATGTGTGGCTTCTTTTTTCAATGCTCAATACCAGTTTTGAAAGTAATTTTGTGTTTACAGTGACAATGGGGCTTATTTACTAAAGGAAAATCTACTTGGCACTTCAAGTGCACTAGGAGAACCTAGGAGACAGCCAAAAAGAAAAGCAAGCAATAAAGAAATTTCAAGATTTTATCTGATCCTTTTTTTTATTAATAAAAATTAGACATTGTCTGGCATTGCAATGGCTCCCCTACCCGTAAAATAATTAACATATTTCTCCCGAACTTCACAGGCACTTTGGGGTGCCAAGCCAGTATGGCCAGTATCCAGGCCCTCAGGGAATTGTCTGCAATAATTCTGGCCTCAGGCCCAACTAAGGCTATATAATTCTGGATTGAACTTTATGGATTGCTGTCAGAAACAGGCGGAACCGGCTGGCCATTATCCCGAAGGTATTCTCAACAACTCTTCTTGCTCTGTTAAAAACCCTCCTCTCCAGGGAGAGGGTCCTTTGGGGGAATGGCCTCATCAGGTGCTCGCCCAGACCAAAGGCTTCATCTGCAAAGTACTTCCACGTTATCCACATCAGGTGGCAATGCCAGGCCACCAGTCTGGAGACACTGGTAAAACTCCGTCTGGGCGAAGACTCCTCTATCCGACATCCGGCCATTCTTCCCCACGTCTACATAGAGGAACTCAGAGTGTGCCGACACCACTGCCATTAACACTACACTATTAAACCCCTTATAGTTATAATAGTAAGACCCCGAATAGGGTGGTGGCACAATGTGGACATGCTTCCCATCTATAGCCCCTCCACAGTTGGGAAAGTCCCAATGGTCAGCAAAATGGAGGCCACGGTCTGCCATTCCTGTGGCGTTGAAGGAAACTGTGGAGTCAAACAAGAAAAAAATATAAGTACTTTTGCACATAACATTGCAAGCAGATTACACAAAAAACATTCTTGCACAACATCAGTATAACATTTATTTTAAGGAGTATTTAAAGACAAAAATATAAAGCCCACTTATCAGATTCCTCACCCCCTCTGATGGCCCATTGATAAAATTGTATGGGGGGAGGGTTTGAGGTGACTTTGGGAGTTAAAAAAAAACCTCCAGCACTCAATTTAAGGACACACATAACATTTGGAGACATTTTAGTGGGTGGAGGGGGGTGGTTAGAAATTAATTTGAGCACACACATAACATTTGGACACATTTTAGGGGGTGTTTTAGGGAAAGAAGTACAATAGAGCTGACAATATACATCGTTAAGGGACTAGGCTATAGGTGTATATGGGCCCAGGATAGCATGCTGGGGAGGTTAGTGAAGGCAAATATGCATGTTGGCCAAAAAAAGAGCATTGCAAGCTTCCAGCGTGCATGAGGATAAAGGAAACATTCACAGCATATTCCAATCATGGTAATTAGGGAATGATGAAATAAATACATTAGCAAACATTAAATACATAGAATGTGATGTTAAAGGAGAAAACTTACCTTAATATAGTCCTTCTGCAAGACTTGAATGATGGCAGAACAGGTCTCTGGAATAATGATCCCAACAGCCTGGGGGGAGATGCCTGTTGAGAACTTGAGGTCCTGCAGGCTTCTCCCAGTCACCAAGTACCCCAAGGTGGCGACTAGCCTCTGCTCCGGAGTGATGGCTTGCCTCATGCAGGTATCCTGCCTGCTGATATAAGGGGTCAGCAAAGCCAGGCGGTGAAAAACGGGGTCCGTCATCCTGAGATAATTCCTGAAATCATCAGGATTATTCTCCTGGATCTCACGAAGCAAAGGCATGTGCGAGAATTGGTCACCCTGGAGTAACCAATTCTTGGTCCATGAACTCCTCCTCGCCCTGTTCATGAACTGGGCTCGGGTCAAAGTATGAACCCCAACACTAAGCCCCCACACAGCACAAACTCTACAACGAGTACGTACCCGCACCATGGTTTCAAAACGGTTGGCTGGTCAGAACGAACTTAACAGAACGCACTGAAGAACAGCAAGGCCTCTGAAGAGTGAGCTGAAAATCAGCAACGAGTGGACCAGAATGCACTGCAATACAGATACGAACTGACTACATGCACTGAAAACCAGATACAAACCCACAAGCACAAACTGAACAGCAGTAAAACGATCTGAAAAAGCTGGAGTCTGAAAAGCGCGAATCGTCTCTCACCAAACTTCTACTAACAAGAGATTAGCAGAAGGAGCCCAAAGGGTGTCGTACGTGCTGCTGCATGGGCACTGATAGGTGGCACTAATATGTGGCACTGATGAGCACTGATAGGCAGCACTGATCGGCACTGTTAGGTGGCACTGATGGGCACTAATAGGCGGCAGTGGCTGGCACTGATATGTGGCACTGGTGGGCACTGATAGGCGGCATGTATAGGCGGTACACATGGGCACTGATGGGTGGCACTGATGGGCATTGATGGACAGCAGTGATGGGCAGCACTGATAGGCGGCACTGATTGGCAGCACTGACTGGCATGGCTAATGGGCACTGATTTGTGCCACTTGTGGGCAGTGGTGGGCGTGGCTCTTTACACAGATCAGGGTCGTGTCGTTTCCTACCAACACAAGAGCGGCCGTTCTGGGACGACGTCATGTGGCATCCCAGAACAAGAGTCGCACCGCCTCACCATCATTTGACAGTGGGCGGGCCGCAACAAGTTAACTTTTTTGTACACTGTAAACATTAAATGTAAAAAAAGCTTTTAAGGTAATTTTAACATACAATATATCAGTCTATAAAAAATATATGAATATGTACAGTATATGTATATATATATAACTATATCTATATAGATAGATATACACACATGCACACACACAGTGGGGAAAATAATTATTTTATCCCCTGCAGCTTTTATAGGTTTGCCCACTTACAAAGAAATGAAAGGTGTATAATTGTTATCATAGGTGTATCTTAACCACTTACAGACCACTCGCCATCGTTATACGTTTTATGTTTATTTTGTATTTGTATCTTCCATTTGCAAATAATCACTGCAACAGTTGTCTCCTTCTCACCAAGCTTCTTGATGATGGCCTTGTCCAGTTGGACAATCTTGTCCCCGATGTCCTTTGACAGTTTTTTTGTCTTGCCCATGATGGTGAGGTTTGAATGAAAGAAAGAGATTCTGTGGACAGGTGCCTTGTATACACATAACTAGTTGTCATTAGGAGCACCTTCTTAAATTGACAGGACTAATGAGTACATACTGTAGCCAGTCTGTGGGAGACAGAATTATTGTTAATTGGTAGGGAATCAAATACATATTTTACTCACTGAACTGCAACTCAATTTATAACATTTGTATCGTGTTTTTTTCTGTGTTTTTGCTTGATATTCTGTTTCTATCATTAAAATACACCTATTATAACAATTATAGACGCTTCATTTCTTTGTAAGTGGGCAAACTTACAAAATCTGCAGGGGATAAAATAATTATTTTCACCACTGTATACTGATCAGTCATAACTTTATGACCACCCACCCAATATTGAGTAGGTCCTCCCTTTGCTGCCAAGACAGCCCTGACCTGTCGAGGCATGGGCCCCAACTAGACCTCTGCCATTGCCACAAGATAATCAGTGTTATTCACTTAACCTGTCAGTGGTCTTAAAGTTATTGCTGATTGGTCGATATATATATATATATATATATATATATATATATATATATATATATATATATATTACACACACAGTATCTCACAAAAGTGAGTACACCCCTCACATTTTTGTAAATATTTTATTATATCTTTTAATTCGACAGAACTGAGGAAATTACACTTTGCTACAATGTAAAGTAGTGAGTGTACAGCTTGTATAACAGTGTAAATTTGCTGTCCCCTCAAAATAACTCAACACACAGCCATTAATGTCTAAACCGCTAGCAAAAAAAGTGAGTACACCCCTAAGTGAAAATGTCCAAACTGGGCCCAATTAGCCATTTTCCCTCCCCTGTGTCATGTGACTCGTTAGTGTTACAAGTTCTCAGGTGTGAATGGGGAGCAGGTGTGTTAAATTTGGTGTTATTGCTCTCACTCTCTCATACTGGTCACTGGAAGTTCAACATTGCACCTCATGGCGAAGAACTCTCTGAGGCCTAGGACAGGGATATGCAATTAGCGGAGCTCCAGCTGTTGCAGAACTACATGTCCCATGAGGCATTGTAAGAATCTGACAGCCACAAGCATGACACCCAGAGGCAGAGGCATGATGGGACTTGTAGTTTTGCAACAGCTGGAGGTCCGCTAATTGCATATCCCTGGCCTAGGCTATACGAAGATTGCCAAGACCCTGAAACTGAGCTACAGCATGGTGGCCAAGACCATACAGCGTTTTAAAAGGACAGGTTCCACTCAGAACAGACCTCGCCATGGTCGACCAAAGAAGTTGAGTGCACATGCTCAGCATCATATCCAGAGGTTGTCTTTGGGAAATAGACGTATAAGTGCTGCCAGCATTGCTGCAGAGGTTGAAGGGGTGGAGGCTCAACCTGTCAGTGCTCAGACCATACGCTGCACAATGCATCAAATTGGTCTGCATGGCTGTCGTCCCAGAAGGAAGCCTCTTCTAAAGATGATGCAAAAGAAAGCCTGCAAACAGTTTGCTGAAGACAAGCAGACTAAGGACATGGATTACTGGAATCATGTCCTGTGGTCTGATGAGACCAAGATAAACTTATTTGGTTCAGATGGGGTCAAGTGTGTGTGGCGGCAACCAGGTGAGGAGTACAAAGACAAGTATGTCTTGCCTACAGTCAAGCATGATCGTGAGAGTGTCATGGTCTGGGGCTGCATGAGTGCTGCCGACACTGGGGAGCTACAGTTCATAGAAGGAACCATGAATGCCAACATGTACTGTGACATACTGAAGCAGAGAATGACCCCCTTACTTCAGGGACTGGGCCGCAGGGTAGTATTCCAACATGATAACGACCCCAATCACACCTCCGAGAGGACCACTGCATTGCTAAAGAAGCTGAGGGTGATGGACTGGCCAAGCATGTCTCCAGACCTAAATCCTATTAAGCATCTGTTGGGCATCCTCAGACAGAAGGTGGTGGAGCGCAAGGTCTCTAACATCCACCAGCTCAGTGATGTCGTCATGGAGGAGTGGGAGAGGACTCCAGTGGCAACCTGTGAAGCTCTGGTGAACTCCATGCCCAAGAGGGTTAAGGTAGTGCTGGAAAATAATGGTGGCCACACAAAACATTGACACTTTGGCCCAATTTGGACATTTTCACTTAGATGTGTACTCACTTTTGTTGCCAGCAGTTTAAACATTAATGGCTGTGTGTTGAGTTATTTTGAGGGAACAGCAAATTTACACTGTTATACAAGCTGTACACTCACTACTTTACATTGTAACAAAGGGGGTTATTTACAAAAGGCAAATCCACTTTGCACTACAAGTGCAAACTGCAAGTGCAAAGTGCACTTGAAATTGCACTGAAAGTGCACTTGGAAGTGCAGTCAATTTAGATCCGAGGGGGATATGCAAGGAAAATAAAAAACAGCATTTTAGCTTGCACATGATTGGATGATAAAATCAGCAGAGCTTCCCCTCATTTCAGATCTACCCCTTAGATTTACAGCAACTGCACTTCCACGTGCACTTTCAGTGCAATTCCAAGTGCACTTTGCACTTGTCATTTGCACTTGTAGTGCAAAGTGGATTTACCTTTCGTAAATAACCCCCAAAGTTTCATCCCTTCAGTATTGTCACATTAAAAAATATATTCAAATATGTACTCGCTTTTGTGTATATACTGTATAAATATATATATATATATATATATATATATTGTAAAAAAAAACCCCCAAAGTGTTCTTATTTGGGAGGAAACTGGCTTTTCAGTTTCCTCCATGTTAAAGTCCACTTTGGGACCTGGAGCCCGGGGATTTCTTAGAGATCCGGGTGGGATGAAATCCCCAATCCTGGATCCGGGTTTTGGGATCCCCCAGCACACTGACTGGTCAGGTGTGTGCTGGGCTATTTATAGACACCTGACCATGATTCTGGGCTCCACTCTCCCGAGGAGTCCAGGCTTGCAAGGGAGGACCCAGAGAGTGCAGGTGTGCACGGAACTAGCCAAGACCTAAGTCTGAGGTTGCTGACAGAAGTCAGGAGAGCTCCATGTGGGAGCCTGAGCAGTGGTACATCCGCTGCTGAAGAGAGCCAGGTGGCTCGGTATTTTGCAATGCTGCATAAGCCAGGAGGCTGAATATCCTTTTGTTTGTTGCTGGCAGTTCAAACCCCCTGCGAGGGAAACCATCTTTTGTTTTCATTTGTGGAACTTTGTTTTCTTTTTTTTTTTCCTTTTTTTTTTAATAAAAGTGGGCCAACAAGCCCTTAAACGCATGACTGGCGTGGACTCCGCTCACTGGTATGCTCTACACAGACGCTAAAGAACCCCCAATATCACAAGTGGTGCTCGGATGCGGGCATATCTGAAGATCCTTGCATATACCAGTGAGCTATTGCCAGAAACTGCTTTTGCTCTGCAGTGTGTGCAGCAGGTGGTGTACCTGGAAGGGAGAGGCCCCTTAAAGAGACAGTGCTCCTGTTGTTGTTCTGTGCAGTGAAGTAACTGCGAGTATGGAGAGTCCACCAGCATTTGAATCTGCAGTGGATTGGTGCAAGCGGCACCTGGCAGGAATGGACCAAGCTACAGTGAAAGGCAAGCCAACCTTCATTACAAAGAGAGAGCTGTCGGATGTCCATACCTGGAAGAGGGGTTTTGTTACCCCTGGCAACGCTGCTGTAGTTAAACCAGCAGTTGCGAAAAGTGTGAAAGTGACACAGCTTGAGACAGGGTCTAGCGGAGGGAAGCCTGTGTTATGTGCCAGAAGAGAGGCTGACCAAAGGCCAGGACTGAGAGTGGTTGCCCATAGCAACACAGAGGAGGCCAGTCGGGCTGTCTGTGGACCGTGGGGTATACCTGCCAAGGGTCGTGGCAAGTGGCTTCTGGAGGAGCCGATACAGCATGTTCAAAAGAGCCAGCAAAGTTCTGCTGGGAGAGTGCGGTCTCCCATGGCAACGAGAGTGAAAGTGGTGCCGGAAAGGAGAAGCTGCAGTGGAGATTTGGCCCAACGTCCCCACAAAGAGGCCTGTACGTTTTTGCCATCTATGAGTCACCAGGAGAAGCACCCTGGAAAAAAATTGTCCAGTACCATGCCTGGAATGTGGCCAGCTGGGGCATGGTGTTTTTTCTTGCCCTAGGTTATGGAATACAGCTGGAGATAATGTTGCTGAGCAAAAGTTTTCGTTTGCAGGCTCAGATTCCTGTGAAAATATGTCTGCAGTCACCCTTAGCAACAAGAAGGAGTTTCCTTTTGTGTCGGCAGGGGGTGCTAAACAGTGGGAGATACATGCTGTAGTTTCATCCCGTGGCCACCAGGAGGAGTTGCCCAGTAAAAGTACAGCAGAGGACTTGTTCGTGAGACGCCGTACTCAAGTGAAGATGGTGACCCCTACTACTGCGGTGGGTAAGACTGACTTTAATGGAATGATGACTGGAAATGCTGAGTTTATGTGGAAAAAGACTGTTCATGATGTGAAAGTGACCCCAGTTAGTGGGGCCACTGAAGGTGTTCTTGGGGGGGACTTTTCCCTGTGCTGCACCCTGTACAGTGGGGAAGCAGGGGTTAAAGTCAAACCTGCATCTGTGTGTGCTTCTCAAGAGGGGCATAGTGATATGTCTAATGGTTACCAGTCTCAAGTTGGTCGTGGGCTAGGACAGCCTGCAAGAGGTACAAATACTATTAATGTTGATGATTATGGAAAATGTACTGCTGTTGGGAAAACCCCAGGTTCTTGCAAAGCAAACGTTGTGGTTAAAGATGGGCCGTTGCCCATAGCAACTGGTGGTAAGACAGCACAGTTGTCCCCAGACATCTCCAGGGAACTTCATGTATTGGAGCCGGAGGTTGCCCTGGACAACGGTGATGTCACTCTGGTGGAGCAGAGTGGAACTGCACCTTATAGTGGTGATGTCTTAGTGCAAGCTGCTAATACTAAATGTGTGCAGGTGAATAGTGGGTTAATGCAACCTGTAGAAAGTGCAAAGGTCGCTGAAGTTTGTGAAGCGGCATCCGAGCATGGTGGTGAATATGATGTATTGCAACCTGCTGTGTTAAAATACGTATTACCACAACCTGACCTGATTTACAATGACTTGTGTAATGAGTCTGCAGCTAAGCCAATCTGTTCTCATGTGTCTCCTTGGGCAGATGGATCGGTGCTGAGGAGTACCGCTGAAGGGAGCGCACATACAGTAAATTGGACTAGTTTGGGTGAAAATCTAATCTCCCTGATAGATAAGGCCTTTATGCCCAAAAATAAGGTGGACACGGTTTCTCCTGTAGGGACTGCAGAACAGCTTATACCTGAGGGTGCGGTGGCTGCTGCAGGGGTTAACCCTTGTGGGAAAGATGGACCAAACACCACAAAAGTAATGTCGGCATGGAGTGGTGACATTTTCACTAGTAATAATCGGGAGCAGTTCATTGATGCTGAGCCTGAAAATTTGCTTTCCCCTCGGGATTGTCCGCCGGACTAGAGTCCTGACCGGGACTCAGACAGAGGTGGTTAGTGAGACGCCAGGACATTCCCTCCGGTGTGTGTGCCCTCTGCAGACACTGCCCTAACAAATGAGAGAGGTGTTGGGAAACCTGGGAACCTGAAGCGTGGAGGCAGAAGGGTTGATAGAAAGACCAGGGGTCACCCATTAAAATTTCAGTTGGGAAGTGGGTAGAGTTCCCCTTTAGGGACTCCTGTAAATGGTAGCTCCGGGTCGAAACAAGGGGGGGGATATGTGGTAGTGTGGTACCCCACCAGCAAAATGATGCGGATTCTCAACCAGGCGGGTTGAGGGGCTCCAGGGTGTTTTCTTATTTGGGAGGAAACTGGCTTTTCAGTTTCCTCCACCACTTTGGGACCTTTTCTTAGAGATCCGGGTCCCCAATCCTGGAAATCCCCCAGTGACTGGTCAGGTGTGTGCGGGGCTATTTATAGACTAAGTTTTAAGTTTAGACATAAAACAGAAGTGTCGCTGAACTCGGCCAGGTGGCTCAGTATTTTGCCTGGCGGACAAAACCCCCTGCGAGGGAAACCTTTTGTTTTCCGTCTTTGTTTTCTTTTTTTTCCTTTTTTTTTTTTAATAAAAGTGCTAGTCCGTGGACTTTGAAATGAACCCCCAATATCACTATATATATATATATATATATATATATATATATATATATATATATATATATATATATATATATATATATATATATATATATATATATATATATTATATATATATATATATATATATATATATATATATATATATATATATATATATTTCCCACTCACAGAACTGAGGCTGTGTGAAAGTCCGTTAATTTAGAACTGGGGCACATTGCCAGGATGGGGTACTTCCTAAATACTAATGACATGCAAATATGGGACTAGCGAGTAGGCAACATGTGAAAGGTGCAACACTAAGGAACAAAAAACATCTAAAGCCGCGTACACACGCTTTCCCAGCCCTAGAGTCCGTCAACTGGCGGATGGATTTAAAGGGCTGAATCCCTACGCCGTGGGACTTTTGAAAAAACTTTCCCACACACGGCGTGGGTAGGGACTAGCGAAGGCAGTCCCCCGCTAGCCCCGTCAGGTATGGATTTAAAGGGAATCCATATCATATCAGACCCTTATCCGAGCATGCAGCCTGGCCGGTCAGGAAAGGGGGTGGGGACGAGCGAGCGTACCAGGCCGCATGCCCTCAACATGGGGGGTGCCCTGGGGAAAGGGGGGCTCTGCGGCCCCCCCACCCCAAAGCACCTTGTCCCCATGTTGATGAGAACAAGGGCCTCTTCCCGACAACCCTGGCCGTTGGTTGTCGGGGTCTGTGGGCAGGGAGCTTATCGGAATCTGGGAGCCCCCCCCCCGTTTAATAAGGGGGCCCCCAGATACCGGCCCCTCACCCTATGTGAATGAGTATGGGGTACGATGTACCCCTACCCATTCACCTGGTGAAAACAGTGTAAATAAAAAAATTAAATACTTTATTGCACAGTTCCGGGGGTCTTCTTCCGTCTTGGGGGGTCTTCTCGGCGGACTCCTCCGCTATCTTCTGCTCTTTTACTAGCTCTTTCACTAGCGGAGGAGCCCGGCTTTCTTCTTCGTCGCCGCCGTCTAGGGGTCTTGTTCCGACTTCGGGGGTCTCTTCTGTTCTTCTTGCCAGGCCTCCGCTTTCTTCTTCCAGCTCTTTTACGAGCAGTGGCCCGGTCTGCGTTGCAGTCGCCGTTGCCGCCTTCTGCTTCTCCTTCTTCTGCTTCTTGTTCTTCTTATGCCGCGTACACACGTGCGGACTTTTGCCGGCGGACTTAGTCCAGCGGACAATCCCGCGGGACTTTCCAGCTGGGTCCGCTGGACTTTCCGAGCGTGTGGACTTGCCCACACACGCACGGACTTCTCCGGCGGATAATCCGCCGGCCAAAAGTCCTCGGGACTTTTGAAAATGAACGGACTTGCCCACACACGGAGCAGTCCGTTCATTTCGAACGTAACTTCAGTTACGTAGCTAGCGTAGGCAGTAAATGCCACCGCGCTAGCTCCGTGACCTGGCATGGATTTAAAGGGACTCCCCCACGCTGAAAAAAAATGGCGTGGGGGTTCCCCCAAATCCATGTTAGACCCTCATCCGAGCACCCAGCCTGGCAGGCCAGGAAAGGGGTGGGGACGAACGAGCGCCCCCCCCCCCCTCCTGAGCCGTACCAGGCCGCGTGCCCTCAACATGGGGGGTGCCCTGGGGAAAGGGGGGCCGTGCGCCCCCCCCCACCCCAAAGCACCTTGTCCCCATGTTGATGAGGACAAGGGCCTCTTCCCGACAACCCTGGCCGTTGGTTGTCGGGGTCTGCGGGCGGGGCCTTATCGGAATCTGGGAGCCCCCTTTAATAAGGCGGCCCCCAGATACCGGCCCCCCACCCTATGTGAATGAGTATGGGGTACGATGTACCCCTACCCATTCACCTAAGGTGTAAAATGTAAAGTAAAAAAAACACACACACTTTTGAAAAAATAGTTTATTGCACTGCTCCGGGGGTCTTCTTCTGTCTTGGGGGTCTTCTCGCCGGACTCCTCCGCTCTCTTCTGCTCTTTTACCTAGCTCTTTCACGAGCGGAGGAGTCCGGCTACCTTCTTCGTCGTCCTCCGGGACTGTGACAACACAAGGGGGCGGGGTCACCATGTGACATGAGCATGTGACCCTGTCCCCCATGTCCCTATATAAGTCCCAGCGCAGAGCGGCACAGGCATTCCGGGCAGAGAGAGCATCGGGTCAACATCGGAAGAAGAAGAAGAACAAGAACAAGAAGAAGGACAAGAAGATGAAGAAGGCGCCGGCGGCGCGGAAGACGACGACCGCCACAAGAACAGAAGAGACCCCCGGAAGACCCCCGAAGGCGGATCGAGACCCCCAGACGACGGCGGCGACGACGAAGAAGGTAGCCGGACTTCCCCCGCTCGGTAAAAGAGCTTGGTAAATGGCGGGGGAGTCCGGCGAGAAGACCCCCAAGACGGAAGAAGACCCCCGGAGCAGTGCAATAAAATATTTTTTCAAAAGTGTGTGTATTTTTGTACTTTACATTTTACACCTTAGGTGAATGGGTAGGGGTACATCGTACCCCATACTCATTCACATAGGGTGGGGGGCCGGTATCTGGGGGCCCCCTTATTAAAGGGGGCTCCCAGATTCCGATAAGCCCCCGCCCGCAGACCCCGACAACCAATGGCCAGGGTTGTCGGGAAGAGGCCCTTGTCCTCATCAACATGGGGACAAGGTGCTTTGGGGTGGGGGGGCCGCACGGCCCCCCTTTCCCCAGGGCACCCCCCATGTTGAGGGCACGCGGCCTGGTACGGCTCAGGAGGGGGGGGGCGCTCGTTCGTCCCCACCCCTTTCCTGGCCTGCCAGGCTGCGTGCTCGGATGAGGGTCTGACATGGATTTGGGGGGAACCCCCACGCCGTTTTTTCGGCGTGGGGAGTCCCTTTAAATCCATGCCAGGTCACGGAGCTAGCGCGGCGGCATTTACTGCCTACGCTAGCTACGTAACCTGAAGTCACGTGCTAAATGAACGGACTTGCCGATGAGCGGCAAGTCCGTTCATTTCAAAAGTCCCGCGGACTTGCCTACTAACGGCGGGATTGTCCGCGGACTGCCAAGTCCAGCGGATAATTTTAAAACGGCGCCCACACACGAGGGGATTATCCGCTGGACTTCAGTCCAGAGGATAATCCCGCGGGATTGTCCCTTCGTGTGTACGCCGCATTACTTCTTCCGATGTTGACTCGTCGCCGTCTCCTCTTGTAATGGCTCCGCCGTGTTGCGCTGCCAGTTATATAGGGATAATGGGCGGGTCACCTGCTCATGTCACATGGTGACCCCGCCCCCTTATGATGTCACAGTCCCAGCATCCTCCGGGACTGTGACGTCATATGGGGGCGGGGTCACCCCAGGGCACCCCCCATGTTGAGGGCACGCGACCTGGTGCGGCTCAGGAGGGGGGCGCTCGCTCGTCCCCACCCACTTTCCTGACCGGTCGGGCTGCGTGCTCGGATAAGGGTCTGATATGGATTTGGGGGGAACCCCCACGCCGTTTTTTCAGCGTAAGGATTCCCCTTTAAATCCATACCAGGTGACGGGGCTAGCGCGGCGGCATTCACTGCCTTCACTAGTCCCGTCTACCTAGAGTCACGTTCTAAATGAACGGACTTTCCTCCGTGTGTGGGCAAGTCCGTTCATTTCAAAAGTCCAGCAGACCTTGGCCAAAACTCCAACAATGCGCCGGAAAAGTCCGGGCGTGTGTGGGCAAGTCCACACGTTCAGAAAGTCCGGCGGACCTCCACTGGAAAGTCCGGCGGTTTGTCCGCTAGACTAGTTTCGGCGGACAATCCGGCCGGAAAGTCCGAGCGTGTGTACGCCGCATTAGGCAGAAATCCCTCTTGTATGCTTGTATGGCATGTTGTAAGTTTCATGTTGACAACAGCATATATTCTGAGAATCAGCTTCAAATGATAGCGCATTAAAATGGATGTAAACCCTCTCCTACACCCAGTGAAGTGAACAGCCTCAGATGATACACAGATATTAAACAAATCCTCCTACATAAGTTTTACATGTATATCTGCTATCTTCAGCTTTCTATAGTCTTTAGAATTCTAACATTGTGTTAAAATGTTTACTTCCTCATTCAGCAGTAGAAGTGTAGTCTTGGCATACACCGTGTGACAGCTGATTGGAGGAAACACACCCCCCCCCCTTCCACATAGACAGAGGAAGGTAGGAATGTGCAGAGCTGTGCTGTGACCAGACAAGCTCTCTGCTAATCTATTTATAGAACCCTCCCCAAAACAAATTTCAAGCTGGTTTTATCTCGGTTGTCTGTGAAATTGTCAGAAGTTATCATGCTGATAACAGAAGAATGGAGCAGCAAAAAGACACGGGACTTAGGGCTTTGGGGAGAGATAAGAAAACAGTACAGATATATGTGCCTAGGTCAGATTTCATGAATCAGGTTTACATCCACTTTTAAGCCACTCAATTAAGTCTTCAGTTTAAGTCTTTTCTCAACCATTTTTATTAAAACAAAAAGTTCAGAGAGTCATATGAATTGCCCTCAAATGGGGTTTTCAGCATTTCTCTAGCACAAATTTAAACATACATTAGCCTCCTAACGTATACTTGCAGTGATCCTACTCTGAGTGCCAAAGTCGGTTTTAGTAACCATTAAGGAAACTGAATATGCTGTTTCCTCTGACTGGTGCACACACCATGGAGCCCCTAAAAATGCCTGGGGAAACCCTGGGTAATACAAATATATATTTTTTTATATGGCACAGCACAACAGTGACCCCCACCCCCCACAATTGTAAAACCACAAGTGTTTTTGCATATTACATGTTAAAGCAGAACTTTACCCTAAAGGGGAAGTTCTGCTCTATGCCCTCCTCCCATCCCCCGCCTGCAACCTTCTGGGAAATGTCACAAGTCCCAGATGACTGCGGGACCATTCACACAGCGCAGCACAGTCATACCTCCCAACTTTCTGAGACAGGAATGAGGGACACCTATTAGCAAAAGTATGTAGGCATAGGACACACCCTCTTGCACTTAAAGGAGAATTAAACCCACAAGTGTTTTTTTTACGACTACTATTTCTTTATACTGGCTTTTTGAATTTACAGTTGCAGCAATTTAGAAATCGAGTGAAAGGTTTAGCACTGTAATACACTTTTTGATAGATAAGTAGTGAATTTTATATGCAACTATATAGATGAGACCAAAATGAGGGACAAATTAGGAGCAAAGAGGGACTTTGTTCCAAATCAGGGACAGCCCCTCGAAATCAGGGACAGTTGGGAGCTATGGCACAGTGGCTAGCTCATGTGCAGTGGCAGCCAAATTTAAAGCCACAAGGAATAACAGGCAGCTGCCCACAGTAAACATGTCAGCACTGGGCACCCAAAGACAGGCTAGATTTGGTTCTAGTGAGGACAGCGCTCCACCCCTGGATAGATGAATGTCCTTTTATTAAAAGTCAGCAGCTACAGTATTTGTAGTTGCTGGCTTTTAATTATTTTTTTTGGACTGAAGAACAGCTTTATCGAACAAAAACATTTCTTTATAAGAAGATTTTGTGAGATTGGGAAGCATTGTTGATACTCACAGACTAAAATGTGTGTCTTTTTTCCTATATTCTCGGTTTAGTAAAACACTTGAACTGATGTTTTTTTTCTGGTAGACACACAGCTGTGGCTATATTGAACTTCAGTAAGATAGCACCTTGATGCTTACTGGAAGTAAGCAAAAGTAAACCGTAAGCCTGTTTTGAATCCTGCCTGAAAGTGATGTATTAGAAAAGGAAATCAGTGACCCCCACCAATGCTGGAAAAAGTTGTCTCTGTAGTTGCAAACCTGAAATGTATTGCTTTATTCTTTGCTCTGGGAGTAAGAACATGGCTTGGCTGAAAGTCTTATTGTTCAATTTTCTGGAAATTGACAAAATGCCTGTTTCAAAATAAGTGCCATGGAATTCTCTGCCACAGCTGCTACTCTCTGCTTTCACTAAATTACCAAATAAAACTTACATTAGCGGATGCTCAATATTCTCTGCTGATCGAATGTCCTTTAGGAAAACCTTAGATACATCATCAATATCCTTTTAGGCTAGAAATAGAGAACAGTTAAAAATAAGTGAAATCTAAATACTGTTAAAAACAACTGAAATATTTATAACTGACATAAAAAAACGCATAAACTATTTAGAATTAGGTAGCTCATTTGGTGTAAAAACTGAAACTGATTTATAAATAGAACATAGTACATTTAAGCCAGGATCTCAAATGCATCACCAAGATGTATCCAATATGGATATTCACAAATATATAGGGGTTCCTGCTAAAGGAATTTTCACCATTTTCTGGTTTTGGAAGGTTATTACATTTTGGGGTTGATATTCTAAAGGAAAATAGACTGTTCCCTTTGCAAGGGAAGTTGCACTTTGCAAGTGATTTATCCCCAGAGGTTAGTGAATGAGGTCCATCTCTTCCGACTTCCATCATCTAATCATGTGCAAGCAAAAAAAACTTTTTTAGTTTTCTTGCATGAGTTTGGTCAAAAATCCCTTGCAAAGTTAACACCCTGTTTGTTAATAAAGCTACCCCTATGTGTTCTATGACCTCCAATTGCATCCTGGGTCTTAATAGCTAATCACAAACCCCTATATAAAAGCCTTGCAGTAAACAGCAGTCAACATTTGTGAGCTAGGGCTATACAATGCTTACCTGCATGCTTAGAGGTATTACAAATGTCAATCACAGTTTTAATGCACTGGGGCTACATTTCAAAATGCCATCATTATGCATCACAGTCATAGACTGCATTTACCAATTACTGTTGCTTACTACTAGCTGTCAGTAATTTTTCACACTATACAACATAAATCCACAAAGAAACAGAGTTGTTTACATTGCTTGTCACATACATTCAAGCCGCAGGTATCAGACAGCATCAGGTAATATAGCTCCAAAATGTCTCTCACAAATCCCTCTATCCCTCTATCCTTCTCATTTGTCCCTGTTTTTGGTCCACTGTATGGACCTCTATACAAATTGGACTAAATACCAAAAGTGTTTAACTACATGAAACATTTTAAACAGCCTTTTATATTATTGTATTTGTTCTCCTGAAAAGTCAGTATATGGGCCAGTGGCAATGGGCTTTGGGTGTGTGTGATGATGAGCCTATGCAGCATGCTTCCAGGTGTGTTCTAGTTGTGTTTGACATCAGTTTGCAACACTTCTGGGACCATTCAGAGTTCATTGAAGGATGCATTTGGCCTGCAGTTATCTTCCCTCTGACCTTCTGTTGGCCCCTTTCTGAGTTTCCTTACATAGTTATACATTTGTTAAGGTTGAATAAAGACACCAGTCCATCCAGTTCAACATGTGGTGTGTGAGTTTAGGTCAATATTAAATCCCATATCCCTGTATGTTGCAATCATTAAGATGCTCATCTAAAAGTTTTTTTTTAACCACTTGCCGACCGCAGCGCGACGATATACGTCGGCAGAATGGCACGGGCAGGCATATGGGCGTACATTTACGCCCCTACCTGCCTGCGGGTGGGGGACCCGATCGGGGGAGGCCACTCATTCGTGGCCACCCCCTCACGATCGCTCCCAGCCAATCAAACACTTCCTCTAGCCCTGTCATGTAAACACTGCTAGAGGAAGTGATGTCATCCCTAACGGCCGTGTGTGGGGGGCCCGATCGGGCCCGCCCCCGTGCCTGTAAATGTCCGGGTCATTGGGGGAGGGATTGGAGATGAGGGGGGGGCACTCATTCGTGGCCACCCCCTCGCGATCGCTCCCGGCCAATGAAATGCTTCCTCTGGCTCTGTATTGTAAACAGAGCTAGAGGAAGTGATGTAATCTCTCCTCGTGTCGGTCTTTTCGATCCGGCACCGAGAGAAGACATCCACGTGAGTTACACAACACTACACTTTCAGTAGAACACTCCAGGCACACTTTTCACCCCCAGCCCCCCCCCCCCCCCGATCACCCCTCTGCACTCCCTGTCACAGTGACACCAAAGCTGTTTTTTTTTTTTACTGTTTACTGCATTGGTGCATTGTGACTGAAATAACTGTTAGGGCAGTTAGATTTAGCCCCCTTTAGGTCTAGGACCCCCCCTAATAAAGGTTTAACCCCGTGATCACCCCCGTCACCAGTGTCACTAAGCGATCGTTTTTTTGATCGCTGTATTAGTGTCACAGTTGACGCTAGTTAGGGAGGTAGGTATTTAGGTTCGCCGCAGCGTTTTATAGCGTCAGGGACCCCCCATATACTACCTACTAAAGGTTTTAACCCCCTGATTGCCCCCTAGCTAACCCTTTCACCAGTGATCACCATATAACTGTTACGGGTGACGCTGGTCAGTTAGTTTATTTTTTATAGTTTCAGGGCACCTGCCATTTATTACCTAATAAAGGTTTTAACCCCCTGATCGCCCGGCGATATAAGTAAGGTTTTAGAGTCAAATAGGGTCTGCGTTGCCCCAGGCAGCGTCGGGTTAGTGCCAGTACCGCTAACACCCACGCACGAAGCATACACCTCCCTTAGTGGTATAATATCTGAACAGATCGATATCTGATCTGATCAGATCTATACTAGCGTCCCCAGCAGTTTTGGGTTCCCAAAAACGCAGTGTTAGCAGGATCAGCCCAGATACTTGTAAGCACCTGCGTAGAGCCCAAAATGGCAAATCGAAAGTACACTAGTGAACAGGCCTACATGTTTCTGAGCATGACAGATAGTGAGAGGAGTTCACTCATCTGTCAGAATCAGGCTCAGAATACGATCCTGTAGACGACAGCGGCTCCATGACAGATAGCTCTGACGGCGGAGTTGTGGTCCCTGCTAAGGTCAGGCGTACCAGACCCCAAACTCCTTCTTCTGTTGTTGAGGTGCAAGAACCTGCAGGTCACTCGTAGGAAGCAGAGACGTACTAGAGCCGCTATTCCTTCTGGTGAACTGGCAAGCACCAGCGGCCTAGTACACCCTGGACGTACATCCAGCACTGCAGTATCACGTGGTGATGTGGCGAGTCCCATAAGTGCAGTTCAAGCTGGCGAGGTGGCAAGCATAAGTAGTGTCCCGCTGCCACCAAGAAAAAGACAAAAACAGGCCCGTCGTGCCCATAGTGCCCTTCCTGCTGCATTCGCCAGTCCTGATTGGGTGCCCACCAATTCTGCAGCACCTGTACTTCCCCCATTCACTGGCCAACCCGGCATTCAGGTGGAAACAGCTGATTTCACGTCACTTGATTTTTTTTCACTGTTTTTCACCGAAGATCTCTATAGATCTATTGTGGACCAAAGCAATTTGTACGCTGGTCAATACATCGCCGCTAATCCCCAGTCCTCCCTTGCCAGAGATTGGAGACCAATTACGGTCCCCAAATTTAAGCTCTTTCTGGGCCTTTCCCTCAACATGGGCGTAGTTAAAATGGGTACATTGCGTTCATATTGGTCCACTGAGCCAATGTACCATATGCCCATGTTCTCTGCGTCAATGTCCAGGGCACGATACGAGATGATTTTGCGGTTCATGCACTTCAACGACAATGAACTCTGTCGTCCTCGTGGAGACCCTGCATACGATCGGCTCTACAAAATTCGGCCCCTCATAAACCATTTCAACCAATGTTTTGCAGACTTGTTTACTCCCCATCAAGTTGTCTGCGTTGATGAGTTCCTGATTAAGTTTTCTGGCCGCTTGTCATTCAAACAATACCCTCTGTGACAGGGTCACAGGCTATACATGTAGTTTTATGGTTTATGAGGGCAAAGATAGCCACGTAGAGCCGACAAACTGCCCTGACTACATAGGGAGCGCTGGCAAGATTGTGTGGGACTTGGTGTCACCCTTATTCAGAAAGGGGTACCACTTGTACGTGGACAATTATTACAGGAGCGTGCCACTGTTTAGTCATTTATTTGATCAGCAGATTGGAGCCTGTGGCACCGTGCGACCTAATCGCCGGGCTTTCCCCAGCGGCTTGTAGATTCCCGTCTTAGGCTGAGGGAGAGAGCCTGCTTGCAGTGTAATAACTTGCTCGCTATGAAGTGGAGGGATAATAAGAATGTTTTCGTTCTTACCTCCCTTCATGCAGACACGACGGTCCAAATTACTATGGCAACTGGTGTTGTGACGAAACCCCTCTGCGTCCACCAGTATAACCAAAATATGGGAGGGGTGGACCTCAACGACCAGTTGTTGGCGCCGTACCTAGTTGCCCGTAAGGCTAGACGCTGGTACAAAAAAGTGTCTATTTATTTATTTCAATTGGCTTTGCTGAACACTCATGTGCTATACGGAGCTTCAGGACGTACTGGATCCTTCCTTAAATTCCAGGAAGAGGTCATCGGAGCCCTTCTGCATCCAGTCGGTGCTCCACCTCCCCTTATCCAACCAAATGCAGTAAGCCGGCTGCATGAGCGGCATTATATTTATGCCCTCCCGTGTACCCCTACCCAACGAGCCCCCCAAAGAAAATGTCGTGTCTGCAGAAAGCGCGGATTTAGGCGTGACACCCGCTATTATTGTCCCCGCTGTCCTGACAATCCTGGTCTTTGCATTGGTGAATGTTTTTAACGCTACCATTCACTAGTTGAGTATTAGCGTAGGGTACAGCATTGCACAGACTAGGCACACGTTCTCAAGAATGCCATTGCATTTTGAGACCAAAACCGCTGGAACCGTTACAACAGTTCCGTTACAACTGTTACAGTTACAAAAAAAAGAAGTGTAAAAAAAAAGGAAAAAATAAAAAAACAAAAAATATATAAAATAAAAAAACTAAAAATAGTTGTTGTTTTATTGTTCTCTTTCTCTCTATTCTCTCTCTATTATTCTTCTCTTTTTTTACTGTATTCTATTCTGCAATGTTTTATTGTTAACCATTTTTTTTTGTTTTCAGGTACACCATTCAGCTGCAGCGCGGATTTATTTATCTTGACAGCAACAGCGTTTGCTCCCACGATACATAAAGCCGTGACTCTGGTGCTGTCGGAGATGATTTCACCACCACAGTTAAAAAAAAGCATATATGCCAAAGCATGGGGGCAGCAGGAGCGGAGGAGCGATTTGCTCCTAATGCCGCCTACATACGGTCGAAATTCCGACGGAGGCTTGCCCGTGGAAAAGTCCAACCGTGTGTACGCGGCATAACTTTTTTGCGGGAGGATGCCCCCATGCTTCGGCATATATATATTTTTAGGCACAGGTTGCGTTAAAAAAATTTTTATTTTTGACTATGTTTTTTTTGTATTTGCCGTGACTCCGGTGCTGTCGGAGGTGATTTCACCACCACAGTTAAAAACAAAATGGTGCATGTATGCCCATCATTAGAAGTGGGTGGATGAAGGGAGGTATTCTAATGGTGGGCATACCCACCGATCAATCTTTTTTTTTCGTTCAGCCCACAGGCTGCATGAAAAAAAAGATTACAATATATGCCAAACAAGGACCAGCAACGTACTGGTATGTTGCTGGACTTTGAGTGGTTATACCAGAATGATGCCGGCGGGTTTAGGTATTATCTTGGTATCATTCTTTTCAGCCAGCGGTCGGCTTTCATGTAAAAGCAATCCTAGTGGCTAATTAGTCTCTAGACTGCTTTTACAAGCAGTGGGAGGGAATGCCCCCCCCTCCAACCGTCTTCCATGGGTTTCTCTGGCTCTCCTGTCCCAACAGGGAACCTGAGAATGCAGCCGGTGGTTCTGCCAGCTGACCATAGAGCTGATCAGAGACCAGAACGGCTCCAATCATCTCTATGGCCTAAGAAACCGGAAGCTACGAGCATTTCATGACTTATATTTCGCCGGATATAAACAGCGCCATTGGGAAATTGGGAAAGTATTTTATCACACCGATCTTGGTGTGGTCAGATGCTTTGAGGGCAGAGGACAGATCTAGGGTCTAATGGACCCCAATTTCTTCAAAAAAGAGTACCTGTCACTACCTATTGCTATCATAGGGGATATTTACATTCCCTGAGATAACAATAAAAATGATAAAAATATATATAAATGAAAGGAACAGTTGAAAAATAAAATAAAAAAGCAAAATAAATAATAATAAATAATAAATAATAAAAAAAAAAAAAGGCGAACGCAAGCGTCGGTCTGGCGTCATATGTAAACAGCAATTGCACCATGCATGTGAGGTATCACTGCGAAGGTCAGATCGAGGGCAGTAATTTTAGCAGTAGACCTCCTCCGTAAATGTAAAGTGGTAACCTGTAAAGGCGTTTAAATGCTTTTAAAAATTTGTGTAGTTTGTCACCGCTGCACGTTTCTGCGCAATTTTAAAGCATGTCGTGTTTGGTATCCATGTACTCGGCCTAAGATCTTCTTTTTTATTTCATCAAATATTTGGGCAAGATAGTGTGTTTTAGTGCATTAAAATTAAAAAAGTGTGTTTTTTCCAAAAAAAACGCGTTTGAAAAATCGCTACGCAAATACTGTGTGAAAAAAAAAATGAAACACCCACCATTTTAATCTGTAGGGCCTTTGCTTTAAAAAATATATATATTGTTTGGGGGTTCAACGTAATTTTCTTGCAAAAAAAAAATATTTTTTCATGTAAACAAAAATTGTCAGAAAGGGCTTTGTCTTCAAGTGGTTAGAAGAGTGGGTAATGTGTGACATAAGCGTCTAAATGTTGTGCATAAAATGCCAGGACAGTTCAAACCCCCCCAAATGACCCCATTTTGGAAAGTAGACACCCCAAGCTTTTTGCTGAGAGGCATGTCGAGTCCATGATTTTTTTTTGTCATTATTCAATCACTTGGGACAAAAAAATAAAATATTCAATGGGCTCAACATGCCTTTTAGCAATTTACTTAGGGTGTCTACTTTCCAAAATGGGGTCATTTGGGGGGGGGGGGTTGTACTTCCCTGCCATTTTAGCACCTCAGGAAATGAGATAGGCAGTCATAAACTAAAAGCTGGGTAAATTCCAGAAAATGTACCCTAGTTTGTAGACGCTATAACTTTTGCACAAACCAATAAATATAAGCTTATTGACATTTTTTTTACCAAAGACATGTGGCTGAATACATTTTGGCTTAAAAGTATGACTAAAATTGAGTTTATTGGATTTTTCTTATAACAAAAAGTAGAAAATAAATTTTTTTTAAAAATTTTCGGTCTTTTTCCATTTATAGCGCAAAAAATTAAAATCGCAGAGGCAATCAAATACCATCAAAAGAAAGCTCTATTTCTGGGAAGAAAAGGACGCAAATTCCGTTTGGGTACAACATTGCATGACCACGTAATTACCAGTTAAACCAGTGCAGTGCGAAATTGTAAAAAGTCCTCTGGTCTTAAGGCTGCAAAATGGTCCGGTCTGAAAGTGGTTTAATTAGCGACACTTCCTGCTGATGCTATTGCTTGTGGAAGGGAGTTCTAAATCCTCTAAAACCTAGATATTGGAAACAGACCACCATCCTGACATTATGACAATGGCTACAAGTTGTGGATCATTTTTATCATATGGAAGATCTTACATATGAATTTAGAGATCAGGCCTCTACCTCACATAAGATATGGGCCTGCTGGTTCGCCTTTACATTCTCCTCTGCATATGCAGACATTATGTCCCAATCTGAGTAATTGTCTTCACCTCTAACACAGCATAAGTATTTATGGTAATTTCTGTATGAGGCAGGTTCCCCCTCCCCCTTCACTACCCTCTATCTTCATAACTACTCTCTCTTTACCCTACCTTTCTCCCCCTCCCCTTTTATTTTCTACTTTAATTTCTTCCTTCTTGGCATAGGCCCTATGCCTCTTTTTAAATACACTGTTCTTTGACTATTGATTGGTTCAATGGTTTATACCATAATTTAACTGGATCGGTTGCGAATATGTGCTGGGTGCGCCTGACACTTCTGAACTTTGTATATTGCACAGTGTAGTTCGTATTGTAATGGTGTAATATGAATATATTTTTCAATAAAACATTTTTGAACAAAAAAAAAAATATCCCCTCTCAAGCGTCTCTTTTTCAGAGAGAATAAGTTTAGCGCTTGTAGTCTTTCCCCATAACTGAGGTCCTACAGTCCCTTTATTAGCTTTGCTTCACTTCTCTGTACTCACTTCAGTTCCAGCACATCCCTCTTGAGGACTTGTGACCAGAATTGGACAGCATACTCAAAATGCGGCCGATCAAAAGTCTTGTAGAGTGGCAGAAATCCTCTTTTTAATGCATGTTAATATTCTGTTGGCTTTACTTACAGCAGCTTGGCATTGCATGCCATTGCTGAGCCTGTCACCCACTAGAACCCCCAGATCTTTCTCCATCCTGGATTCCTCCAGAGGTTCTCCCCCTAGCGAGTAAGTTGCATCAGTATTTTTAGCACCCAAATGCATTACTTTACATTTTTCAACATTAAACCTCCTTTGCTATGTAGTTGCCCAACCCATTCTTTTATTGAGGTCCTCCTGTAAGGTTTCCACATCCTGTTGTGAAGTTATTACCCTGCTTAGCTTCATAATGTTGGTAAACACTGAGATCAAGATATTTATCTAATCCTCTACATTTTAAAAAAAATAAGGCCCCTTTTACACTGCCGCAACTTAAAAGTAAATTTTACCGCGATTTTAACACGGTTTTGACTCGATTTCAAGGCATGCCTGTGTAAACTTGTGGTCTATGAACCTCATCTTGCGGGGAAGGAGAACGGCGCCAAATTCAAAAAGTGAAACACACACTTTACATACAGTATACTGTAATCTTACAGATTACATTACTGTATGAAATTATTTCACATCCCTTTTGTCCCTAGTGGTTTGTCCAATGCCCTGCATGCAGTTTTATATTATGAAAACTGTTCTTTCTGCCTGGAAACTGGAGATTGTCCATAGCAACCAAAACCGTCCCTTTACATCAAAAGTGGTTTTAGACCAGCTAGAAAACAGCGATAATAATTTAGAATCACTCGCAGAATTGAGCGATAGTGATTTGTGTTGAGATCCATCATCAAACACTGAAAAGTAATGACAGCGACAATTCTGCAACTGAGAAAATGTCAGTGTTTTTGATTTGATTACATTTTTAAATAATTTTTATTATTATTATTTGGTATAATAATTTATAGTTATTTATTATATTATAATTTATGATTTTGTGTTTCAAACTTTATCATACCCGAGATGTCTACTAGACAGATTTAAGTGAGTTATTCCTAAGAATTACAGGCCTACAATATAAAACGCCAAATTTCATGCAAAATAATTGTACCACTTTCAGCCACAAAAATCGGAAATAATCATACCGCCAGGGAGGTTAATATATACAGTTGTTCCATACATGAATACAAAAATTATAACAGTAATATCGGATTGGATATAAACAACATTGTTATATTAATTTAAGGTCAAATTAACATTTATTTATCAAAGTATAATAATATGAATACGTAACCAATTGGCCTTAAAGTCTAATCATAAAATATAACCAGTTAAGATATAGTATTAAAAAAATAGTTTAAAACTGACCCAGAAAAAAAGGAATTAACTGTTTTTTGTTGCCCTTAGAAGCAAATAACGTACAGTATGCACAATGGCAGTAAAGTAGGAAGTGTGTGCCAATGGCAGCTGATGTGTGACATGTGTAAAGAGAAGTCAAGTAAATTTGAAATATTTCTTAAATTATATTATGAGATCGGCACTATCCTGGTGTATCTATTTACCAAAATGCAAAAACATTTAGTGTAAAGTGAAACAGCTCTAATCAGTCTATCTGAAAATTCATTTGATAACCCAGAATACTGTATCTCCAGATGGTTATATCATGCAGTACTATAGCATGTCCCAAATTTCCAGAAACTACAATACATTCCAAAAATTCAAAGACATTCCAATACATAATCAATCATCAGTCCAAGTTAGGTTCATCAACAAATTTCATTTAGAATGAAATTGATTGATAATATATTGACACTTATCTGAAGTAAAATTTACCTAAATTAAAATTTGATGTATCATTAAAGAGTTAAGCTGCCTGTGGATGGTGCCAAGTTAGCAGCTGACCATACTGTCCAGAAAGACTGGGTCTATGGGGGTATGTCAATACATAAAGCTGCATTTGAAACAGAAACACAAATGTATTGATAACTTGCTGCATTTAAAAAAATCCACTTTATTTCTGCTTTAAGGAATAACATTAGGCGTTTTAGAAGGTAATGTGACGGTTAGGGAGAGGGTTTATTTTTAAAGACTATGTTAGGGATTAGTGTTAAGGGCTTATTCTATGGTTATGTGATAGGTGTTCCGATTTATAAAAGTTAAAGCCAAGCACCAGGCAAACACAAACATAGATAAAATACATTTATAGGAACTGCTTACCACACGGGGTGGGGGCAAAAGGGATAACTGCCTTGGGCACAGTCGTTTTATTTTGGGTGAGGGGGTGCTGCTGCAAGTTTTTTCTGCTACAAGGCTGACACGATTAGTGAAAGCACCATCATTACCTGTGTCAGAAAAGTCCTGGAAGTGGCGAGGAAACAGCATGGAGGAGGTCCAGACTGTTCTCTCTTCTGCTTCTCCTTAGTACCAGTGCAGCTCTCCTATATTTACAAGCCAATCACTGGCAGCTTTGTGCACATAATATAGGAACTGTGTGTACAGGAGTGTTGCACAGGAAGAAGGAGCTGGAGGGGGAGAGAGAATACAGCCCACATCTGTGTGCTAGAAGTGTCCAGTAGGAGAGGAAAGTGCATTAAAAGTGCACTTGGAAGTGCAGTCACTGCAGATCTAAGGGGGACATGCAAGGAAAATAAAAAACAGCATTTTAGCTTGCACATGATTGGATGATAAAATCAGCAGAGCTTCCCCTCATTTTAGAGCTTCCCCTCAGATCTACAGCGATCTACAGCAACTGCACTTACAAGTACACTTTCAAGTGTACTTGCAGTGCACTTGTAGCGCAGAGTGGATTTGCCTTTAGTAACTCAACCCCACTGTGTCTTATTTTGCATTGGGACTGTGCTGGAATAGCTGCCCAACGCATGCCTACTGCACCTGTTGTGAATCTGCCTTCACAAATTGTTGCATATTTTTTTATGTATTTTATACATTTATACATTTTAATACAGCCTGTGCCCAGTGTTAAAACTGCAAAAGTTTTTATTTTCCACTTCACTTTTTTCTCAATGTATTAGGTACTAAATAATAAACAACAACCCCCCCTCCCCCCACGGCACCTCAAACCTCCTCCCTCGCTGTCTGGCGGCCCACCGGCACTTACCCCATCTAGGCGGGGATCGGGCAGAGGCCGCACATCAGGCAGAGGCGGGGATCAGGGCATCGGCAGACATTAGGCTGCTGCAGGCATTGGGACACAACAGCTCCTGTGTCTTCTCCTCCTTGCTTCTGCTGTGCTTCTCCTTCCCTCCTCTTAGGCATCCAATAAGATTGCCCGTCCTTTCAGTCAATCGAGTGTCGGGTATCAGACCCGCTTCCCGATTATCCGGGAAGAGGATCAGTGTTGCAACAGCCAATATTCATTCGCTGTTGTAACACCTGGGTGGGCTCATGGTGCAATGCTCTGCAACCCGAGCCCACCCTATTTTGAAGCCTATTAGAGCCTCTGGCTCTAATCAGGTGCTTCAAAAAAACACCCCCGCCCCTGTAATTCATGCGCCCAGCATCCTGAAAGGGGCCGGATAGAGGGGGCGGCGCACGGGTGCACCTAATGGACGGGCAGCCACTGCTTTATAGCTAGGCGATCTGACATACACAATATTTGTGTCTCCCTAATCTGTGCAACTACATGCTCCACTGTGATTGGTATATGTGCTCTGCCTTTTGTTTTTGGTTCTGACAAGAGGAGACCAGCAGAGGTAGAAAACACAGCAGGAAGGTCCCACAATGTAACTGCACACTTCCAGGTCCACAGAAACCTGACTGGCCGATCCAGAGCTGCACACTGATTTTGAGACAAGTATGTGACTGCCTGGCATAGGATGCCCTGAGTTTGCACATCAGAAGAGGAAGGGGGCACCGTTTGGCCTGTTTGCCCTGGTGCGTTGGATGATCTTGCCTCGCCACTAATGGAATTTGTATAGATATGTAGTTTTCAGCATATGTATACACAAGGGTTAATAGCTTGTTTTGCCTAGGGGAGGGGGGAACACTTCCCCTGTAGACACGCTTCATTGATCCACATGATCCAGTGGTAGACTGTCCCTCTGTGTCCTCACATCCAGTGCAGGGTTATCAACACTTGATGTTGTCAGGATCCAAAAATGGTAAAGCATAGGGTTGCAGAATCTTAAGGAACCAGTATAGCTGCTAGGAGGAGTGGAGGATCAGGTAAGTTAATATCTTTTTATTGTTCACCTAGACATAAACTGCAAGTGATAACTTTTTAGTTGTCTGGAGTTGGGATTTAATGAATACAGAGCTGCATTAATCTAGGTCTTCTGTATCTGGCTGGAGTTAAGCCGGTCATAGATGGATCAAAATTTGGCTAGTTCAGCAGGAACTTTCAAATTTTCCATCCATCCATTTCCATCCATCTACGGGCAGACTGCTTGTACTGAAGTCGATCGATCAAATTTTTTTTTTCGATCATAGCTGCTAGCAGTGATCATTGTGTTCTGACCCGTGGTTGAAGAAAATAAAATTGCATAATTTATGGCCTTCCCTTAATTAAAGAGGTGCTTTTATTGTAGGGTTCACGTTATAACTTAGTGATACTTATAGCACTTTGAGGACTGAGAGACAAAAATTACACCATCAGACTGCTAGTCCTGACAACCAACATGCTGTAGTTTTGCATGGTTACTGATAAAATGAATACTTGTTGGTTAATGTCACTATTCTAGCTACTTGCTGGTTACTAGGGATGGGCGAACTGTTCGGCCCGAGCATAAGTTCGGCCGAACGTTTGCTGTTCGGACGTTCAGCAAACAGCTGAACAAATGGGTTGTTCGACCGTTTGTTCAGCCCCCCAAACTGACCACAATGCATTGCGGCGCTGAACAGTGCATTGCAAGCCCTGATTGGCTGAAGCAGTGAAAGCTTCAGCCAATCAGGGCACAGAGCACTGTCAGAGTCATAATTGGACACTGTCATCATGACTTTATGCAATCATGGCTCATTCCCGCCCCACAGTATAAAAATATTCTTTCAATGGCAGCCATTTTCAGTGTGTTTCTGCGTGGGGAGAGAGATAGAACAAGGCTCTGTTCAGTGCTATTAGTTAGTTAGTGTGCAATACTGTGCTATTTTGCTTCAATTGTCAGTGTAGAATATTAGTTTAGTGTCAGTCTAGGGATAATGTGAGTGTAGTGAGGAGGACCATCATTCAGCTTTGCATAGTGTGCAGCTAGAGTAGGGACAGATCAGATAGTTTCACTGTAGTGTAGTGAGACCGTGTCATTCATACATACATTAGTGTAGAGTAGGGACAGCTCATATAATTTCAGAGTAGTGTAGTGAGACCGTGTCAGTAATCTTGACATTAGTGTATACTAGAGTAGGGACAGTTCTGATAGTGTCAGTGTAGTGATGGTTGAACAGTGTCTATTTGATTGGGTTACTGCCAGTTTAACGTCATTTACTTCTGTGTGCGTTACTGCCAGTTTAACGCCATATAGTTTTCGTGCGTTACTGCAAGTTTAATGCCATTTACTTCTGTGTGTGTTTGGCGCATTATATTTTAGTATATTATGGTGTATCCTTGGAGTGTGTCTGTGTAGTGTGAGTACTCAAATTAAAGTGCACTAAACACCACTTTACATTGATTAAAGTACATCTACGTACAGATTTCCACTTCTTTTTTACATTTGCTTATAAGCACCGACCCCCTCCGAATAATGTCTGGGAGGACAACAAGGAGAGGCAGACGTTCCCTTGCCACTGTAAGGGGGCCTGCAACAAATGTGTCCACAGGCAAAGGTGGATGTGGTGGTCCGTCCTCAGGCAGGGCATCATTCCCGCTGTTTACTGAGTTTGCCCGTGCTATCCAGCCACAGCATGCAGAGCAGATGGTGGACTGGCTTACTAAAACGTCCTCATCCTCCTTATCCTCTGTCACGCAAGCAGAGACAAGTGTGCAGTCCCCCGCAGTTGCCAGAGTGGATAAACTTGCCTCCTTTTCCACATCTATTCCTGCCATAGCCCCAACATCAGCCATGGAGGAGTCAGCTGAGTTATTTGACTACAGCGTCAGCCACTTGCTCCTTAATTATGCCCAACCATTACTGGATTCAGATGTTGGTTCTGAGGTTAAGGATGACAGGAACATGAGCCTAGAGAGAGGGGAGAACACTGGTAGAAAAATTGGCATTCATGCTCCCCCAGACGCAGCGTATTGTCAAGTTGTCTCCAGTGGTAATGATGATGCAATTTTTTACAGCAAGGCCAATTTTTGCTTTCATCAAGAGTACCTCTATAGGGTTACGGTGGGAGGGCGCCACCGACACCCAAAGGCCAATTTTTACGCACCCGTTACTTCTATCCTTCTAAGTCAAAGTGACACCAGAATGTATCCAAAAAAATCTTTAATCATGTTCCCAGTGCACTACATTGTGGCCTCATCATACACACTGGCTCCCGAACTGTTGCTGAGCAAAATAAAAAGGCAGCTTGCAGGGAAAATTAAATTTTTGTTGGGCTTTATAAATGCAATTATTGCTGTAGCAGATTCTAGACATGGTACAGATCTGTCACTTTACAGGTAGACTAATGCCCCGTACACACGGTCGGAAATTCCGACAACAAAATCCGTCGGAAAAAATCAGACGGATTTTGTCCGACACTGGTGTTGCATACACACGGTCTGACAAAGTTGTCGGAAAATCCTATCATCCTGAACGTGGTGACGTACGTAGCGTAAGACGGGACTACGTAGAGGCTAGTAGCCAATAGCTTTGGTCTTGTAATGTGATCTGAGCATGCGTGGCACTTTGCCCGTCGGAATTTGCTACACACGATCGGAAAAAGTTAGATAGGACTTTGTTGTCGGAAAATTTGAGAGCAGGATCTCAAACTTTTTTCGTCGGAAATTCCAACGGAAAAAGTCCGATGGAGCCCACACACGGTTGGAATTTCCGACAACATGGTCCGAAAGGACATTTCCCGTCGGAAAATCCGACCGTGTGTACGGGGCATAAGGGGACCCCCCAGGCACTATATTGGAAGGATTATTTTCATTTTTATGATTTCACTTTAAAAATGTAAAAATCACTGCTCATTTAAAAATGAAATTTTTCAAAACTTATTTTTTATTGATACATGTCTTCCAGGGCAGGACCCAGACCCCTATGACCAATGTATGCCCAATTACTTTCATATAAGCTTTCAAAATGGGCACTTTTGATTTTTGATGTTCGGGTCCCATTTACTTTAATGGGGTTCGTTATTCGGGTCCGAACTTTCATGGTGTTCGAAAGTTCTGGTGCTAACCGAACAGGGGTCCATTCGGTCCATCCCTACTGGTTACTCCCGTGCTGTCTCTTGAGCTATAATCCAGCTATAAGTGATACATTTGGTAAAGCCTTGTTAAAAGAGATGCAAGCATTCTGGAATAATGATGCTGCAGTTGTTTTTGAGAGACATAAGAAGTAAATGAGTAATTTAATGCTCACGTGCCCACCCAGAACTGAAATATCAATTACATAATAGACTAATTCCCTAAATCTTTGCCACTTCATTGCTTTGCAAAAGCATACAAAGAAAATGTGGTGATGATTAGAATAGTAAAACCAACAGCTTTGGGACTAATAAAAGGTTACGAATGTTGTCTGCAGTAAATATTAAGAGGGATTGTGCCACCGTAAATGTTTGCACACTCCTTTTTAATAAATGAATAGTAAATAAATATCCCAGAAAGCTAGGGAGAACATTATTCCAAGGAAGTGTGTATTAACTATAGTAAATAAAAAAAACTCTTGTGTCTTTTATGTGACCAGAAATGTTGTTGCAAAGAAAAATAGATAAAGTAGGACCCCTGGTGGTTAAATGTTAAAATACCATGGTGAATAATATTTTACTAAACTATTGCTATATAAAATAATAAACCTGTCAACCATACTGTACTTATTATCAACAGTTCTTTGGAAAGTCCTCAAGTTGACAAGACAGCCATGCTTACTCTTTTGAACTATTGTACTTGAATTACCAGTGCACCACAGAAAATAATGGAAAAAAAAATATTAAACCTGCCATCCTTCAGATTAAAACGTTAAAAAAATATAAAAAAAAATATTAAAAAAATGCACACTTTTTAATTGTATTCTGTCTATTGGTAAAGTAAAGTATATGTAAATCCAGTAAGTAAAATGTTATATAAACTTTAGCATGTTAATCTATCTTTAAAAGTAATTCTTAATATTTTGTTACATTGCAGCTTCCATTAAATTGAAACTGGTGGTCAATTCCTAAAGGTCCTTGTGCATACACTCACTGCTGTATGGTGACATTGCTCTCTCCCTGGCTTCCAATTTTTCTCCTGCAGAGTCAGCCATGCATGTAGACAGGAAGTGGCTGCAAACTGTGGTAGTATTCTTTCCAAAGTGAATTTTCCCTGCATTCTTCAAGCTAAGGGAAAATTTGTTTGCCAAGTGAACAACTTATTTGCCTTTAGTAAATCAACCCCAAACAGTCTACAGGATGTGCACAGTGCATTGATATAAAGCAGGGGTCTCAAACTGGCGGCCCTCCAGATGTTGTGAAACTACAAGTCCCATCATGCCTCTGCAAGTCATGCTTGTAACTGTCAGCCTTGCAATGCCTCATGGGACTTGTAGTTACACAACAGCTGGAGGGCCACCAGTTTGAGACCCCTGATATAAAGCATTTACAAAGACAACAATATGGGGGTTATTTACTAAAGGCAAATCCACTTTAAACTACAAAGGCACTGCGAGTGCACTTGGAAGTAAAGTTGCTGTAGATCCAAGGGGGACATGCAAGGGAAATAAAAAACAGCATTTTAGCTTGCACATGATTGGATGATAAAATCAGCAGAGCTTCACCTCATTTCATAGCTTCCCCTCAGATCTACAGCGATCTACAGCAACTGCACTTCCAAGTGCACTGAAAGCAACCCCTATATTATTTTATAGGAGTTTAGTGTTAATTTAACACAACTAGCTTTTGGCTCCTGTTCCCGGAGGAGTTCTGATGTCACGCGTACGTCTTTGCGCACGCCCAGTCCCAGCTGCCACCTTCGTCTCTCTTGGCTTGGCTACATCGTAGTGACGGATGCACACACGCCACCAGAGCCAGATGCTGTGCCTGGGGATAATTGAGGTGAGCTTCGACCACCGCTGTGGCCAACGGGAGCCCCCTCTGCTTCTCATCTGCATATCCCTCAGTCTTGTGCCAGTAGGAGGAGTTTTTCCATCACCCCCACTCCTTCATTTTGGAGCCAGATTGCCCTCCACACACCTCAGGATGACCTCTTTCCATCAGTGAATGGCGAACTTCCGAGAACAGTTAACCCCTCTCTTTCAAGATCATATGGTGGTACCGTTTTAAAATTTTTCTGATCAATTGTACAGTTACAATTTTCTTTCTACTGCTGTTTACACCAACATCTATAGCCCTATGGATACTGCTGGGCTATAATCTAAGTGCAATAAATAGTTTTTTAATCGAATCCAAGGTGTATACAATTTGATATATTAACGCATATATTGACATCAATTTTTTTACTTTTTCCCATAGAGTACTGGCTTTGTTTCTGTATAGCTTATGGCTCCAACATCTTTTTTCAGCTTTTAGAGCTCATTTATATCTGGGTGAACTGGTGAATTGCATTAACATGCAGTTTTGCTCATAGTATTCATTCGAATGAACGGGCTGCCACCTGACCAAAACATCTGAAAAAGTGTACATGCTCCATATTTGAAACGCATACTAGTGTGTTGCCATGCATTGCTGTGCATTGCAACATCTGTGCGTTCCCTCTCTCTCCTACTGAATGGGTGGCATTGCTATGACCTGATGCATGTAACATGCATTACTGCAATGCGACAGCATGAATCCAGCCCCTGAGTTTATATGTTCTTCTTGTTTTCACCAAGGTAATTTCAGAATTCTCTTTCTTCCTCCAACAACCTAATATTTTGACGCAGTGAATAAAAAAATAAGAAAAATAATAAGAAAAATAATTCAGATCAAAATAAAACTGTTAATATTTTAACATTATCCAGTGTTTTCTTGGGAGTATAACATGCTTTAGTAGTAAAGTGCTATCGTAATGTGACATGTGTTTTAAAAATTCCCTGTTTGTTTGTGATTTCCTTCTTTACAGTTGTCAGATTTTACTTAAACTCAGAGCTAAAAGTTCCAGATTTCACATTCCTTAAAGCAAATATGTCAGTCTTTTTTAATGTCTTAAAGCCAACGTTCTGTATAAAAGGATCTTGTCAGACGATAAGCATAAGGGCTGTTCTGAGTTCTCCTTCTGAAAATGGCAGATCCCAGATTTCTTTCAAGACCATTTTGATTTATGTTTAGGCATTGCAAGATACTGGCTCTTATAATTTTAAGCCTGAAAACCCCTTTCCTAATGCCAACATGGCAGCATACTAGTGATAGTGCTCCGCCTCTTGTCCACTCACTCAGGACCAGTGAATAGCATAAAAAAAGGAGTAGTTTTCTCAGGTGGTGGACCACGCAGTGTTTGATCTGCTGCCTAACGACCGCGCATGGTTGCCTTATCCTTGCTGGTTGAGATGATGCGCATTATTGGTGGAAATCAGCTCCGGCCCCCTCTGACACAGTATGATCCCCTTGGGGGTGTCGGAGAGTACTGGGGCCGTAGTTAATCAGCTCAAGCTTCTTCTCCAACCTAATGGCAACCAGTCAAGATTTATACCTAGACCTTGATGCCTTAGTTAAGTACACAATGTGCTCACTCTTTCCATGGACTAGTATTTGTTTCAACTTTCTTATCACTATACGTTTGTCACTTTGTTGGAGACATGGTAACGCTATATTTTTGTATGCACTTCTGTTTTTTTTTCAATTATAAAACATTTTAGGAGGCATGATCAACTGCATATTACGTTTGGGAAACCAACAATGAGACAACTTTATATTGAGCAGATGTATCCTCCACTCACACTCAGTTAGATCCCTACAGGGATGTATGGGTGCAGAGGTGAAATACCCAATCTTTCCGGAAATTTTTTCGGGGTTAGTCAATATAGAGCCCTCCATTTGACTCACACTCCTTTTCAGGTCGACAACACCTCTAACAGTCTTGCAGTTTTTTTGGCTCTTGCAGGGTTATAAAGTTTTTACTAGATTGTTTACATTACTTTAGCATCTTTTAAGCATTTTGATGTCACTATTACAATACAACAGTACGTTTCAAGTTTGTAATGGAATGTAAAGTTGTTTTGATTTATGTTTGATTACATGTAATGTGAAACTTCTTCAATAAAAATATTGAAATAGAAAAAAAAAAAAAAAAAAAAAAAAAATAAAAAAAGGAGTAGTTAATCATTGTTGCAGGGCCCAAAGCAGCTGTCTCATACTTGCCAACTATCTTAGTTTAAATTCCCTTGTCCCTTAAAATAGTCCTGTGCTGTGTCCCGATATCTCAGTTAAACCTACCATCAACCTGTTCTGCAAATGTAAGCAAATTGGAGCCTCTTTGAAATCCTAAACAATTTGTTGGTTATTTACATTGATTAACAGAAGGTCATTTAGCACCTATACATCACTTCCAAAGTTCTCTGGGAAAATGCCTTTTCACAGCTGGAGGTGTGAATGGCACTTGGACACAACCAAGACAGCTGTTACATACATCCTGTGATCAGACATTTGCAACAAGTACCTCTGCTTATTTAGAATACATGTTTTGATAATCATAACTAAATGTTTGATAAATAAATGCCTATTCCGTTTACCCGATCAGGGGAAAGTCCTTCCTACATCTGTGCTCATTAAACCTACCATCAACATGTTCTGCAAAGGTAAGTAAATTGGAGGTGGAACCCTTTTTCAAAATAACATGGTACCTTAGCACTGTGAATTTTGTTGCATGTGAATACGCAAATCTCAGCCGATGCGCAAGGGTGTTATAATAAATGAATGGCACTGCTGTGTATCTGCTAAAGGACAAATGTGAACGCAGGCTAAATGTCTCAGTTACATTGGTGGTCAGAGTAAATCTTCTCATTACATTGGGGCTTGGTGTACAATCCTTTCATTCACACTAGTGGCCAGTGTCAAGGCCCCCCTCACATTAGTGGTCAGTGTAAATCCCTCCTTACATTAGTGGTCAGTGTAAATCCCCATTACATTGGTGGCCAGTGTAGAAATTCCTCTTTATAGTGGTAAAAAAATCCAAACTTGCATTTGAGGTCAGTTTTGAATGCTTCCTTACATTGGAGGTCCATGAAGAAGCACCATTTAAATGGGTGGTGAGTGTAAATACCCCCTTACATTGGTAGCCAGTGAAGAAATCCCCCTTTATTTGTTGTTGATGTAAAATCCCCCATTACATTGGTTGTCAGTATAAATTCTTCATTATATTAGTGATCACTGTACATTTCCCTTTACATTGGTGGTAAGTGCAGAATTGCCCTTACACTGGTGGTCAGTGTAAATCCTCCTTTACACTGGTGGTCAGTGTAAATCCCCCCTAACACTGTTGGTCGGTGTAGAAGTGTCACCTTACATTGGTGGTCAGTACAAATCTCCTCGACAATGGTTGTCAGTGTAAATTTCCCTTACATGGGGGTCATTGTATATTCCCCCTTACGCTGGTGGTTCGGTGTAAATGCTCCTATTACATTGGTGTCAGTGTAGAAATCCCTCTTTATATTGGTGGGTAGCGTAAAATCCCCCTTTACATGGTGGTCAGTGCAAATCCCCCCTTACATTGGTGGTCAGTGTAGAAAAGCTCACTATATACTTGCCAAAGATTTCCAGCTTTGCTCTACATGATTCGGAATTTGCCACTGTGTACTGCCTCCTAACTAATCCCATCTCCCCACCACTGCCACTGATCCAGCAACCCCCCAGCATTGCCACTGATCCCAGGAGTCCTAGGCTTTGTTTTCTGTCTATTGATGGGTCCTCTCACTTCCCCAGCCCATGGTGTGCAGGCAGTGAGGAGATTATATGCTGTAACCTTTAGCAAACAATTAGTGAGCAGTAATGATGTGCACTAACCTCTTGCAACCAATTAGTGAGTGGTAAGGATGTCCAGTAACCTCTAGCAACCAATCAGTGATCAGTATTGATGTCAGAAATCTCTAGCAACCAATTACCAAGCAGAAGTCCTGTGCTGTAACCTATAGCAAATAATCAGTAAGCCATAATGTGTGCTGTAACCTCTAGCAGCCAGTCAGTGAGTGGTAATGATACACTGTAACCTCTGGCAACCAATCGCAATTGCTGTCTGATCTGATTCAGTAAACTAATTTTGAGTCTAGCTGCTATGTATTGTATGTCTCAGAGAAGGTAGAGAGCAAAATTGCATGGGTGGGTGGGGGTAGGGGGCCCAAGAAAATGTTTGCCCAGGGTCCAGTCACTATTAAAGATGGCCCTGAGTGCAGCTTCTGGCTGGATTCAGCCTCTCCCAGTGCGCAGTCCCAGTGCTCGGGCTACTTAACCTGGCGGTATGATTATTTCCGATTTTTGATGTTGAAAGCGGTACAATTCTTTTGCATAGAAATTTGGCGTTTTATATTGTAGGCCAGTAACTCTTATGCCGCGTACACACGAAGGGACTATCCCGCGGGATTATCCACTGAACCGAAGTCCAGCGGATAATCCCCTCGTGTGTGGGCGCCGGCGGACTTTTTTTGGCCAAAGTACGGCGGACTAAAGTTTCAGGTTTTGTTTTCAAATTATCCGCTGGACTTGGCAGTCCAGCGGATAATCCGGTCGTGTGTAGTATGGTCCGGCGTACCAAAAAGGACGCATGCTCAGTAGCTAGTATGTCACGGAGTCGCTCGGTCTGGTAAAACTAGCCTTCGTTTTGAAGCTCGCACAATCGTCACGCTGCTGAATTTTTTTTTTTTTTTTTTTCTGACAGCGGGATTTGTATGTTATCGTACTTGAAGAATGATTTTGCCTTGCTGCTTGTATATTCACGCAGAGTACTCCCGAACGTTTTTTCTTCACCATTCTTTAGTGAAGTTATATATTTGTATATATATATATATATCTCTATATCTATCTATATCTATATCTATATCTATATATATATATATATATATATATATAGATATAGATATAGATATAGATATAGATATAGATATAGATATCCAAATCACCAAATGAAAAATATATCTATATTTCTCAATAAGCCCAAAAAAATATATATCTATATCTACATATATATATATATATTAATATATATAGATATATAGATCTATACGTGTATAAATATATATATATATATATATATATATATATATATATATATATATATATATATATATATATATATATATATGTACATATATCTCTATATAGATATTTTTTATTATTTGTTGGTTATTAAAAGGATTAGTTATTGCACATGATACAATTGTGGAGTCAGCAGAGCTTGCCCTTAATTCAGATCTTAACCCTCACCTTTCCAGCGACTGCACTTGCAGTTCCATTGAAGTTGCACTTTACACTTGTATTGTCAAATGAATGTTTAGACATGTACCTGCCTACTCCTAAAGAAACTATGTTTTTGAATAACAAGCACGTATATCATTATTTGATGAAAATTAAATGACCATTTATTCTGGTTAAAACAAACAAGGCAAAACAAAATAGGAAGGCAACACTGGAGCCACTTGTAGATTTTGTGAAGACTTTTTGCCCCAACGGCAGACATCAAGTTTGTGAAGCCAAAAATTAAGCTTGGGCACATTTCATCCAATATAGGGAGCACAAGAAGATTGACCAGGAATCAGACAGACCAGGAACAGCAGCAGATGACATCTATGTCCCCAAGCTGTGGCACTACAACAGCCTGTGTCTTCTGTGAGACCAGACTGAAGCCAGGCAATCACTTCCGACTCTTCCCACCACGCTGCCCTGCACTCTTCCCTGCAGTCTTCCCTGCACGCTTCCTTGGAGGCTGACTTGTGGTAGGAGGAGGAGGAGGAGGAGGAGGAGGAGAAGAAGGAAGACGAGGAGGAGGAGGAGGAGAAGTTGGTGTCGGGCCTTCATGTGTCAGGCGGGTGGATTCTCGTAATTCACCCCTCAAACCCCCCCTAATTGCATCAGAAATGAGGCCCTCACACAGGTGCCGTTGGCCCCTCTCCATTTCCAGCAACCTGCTGGACAAGTAGCTGGCATAGGCCTCTTCTGGAAGGGGGGGTTTGTCGAGAATCGCACTCGCCTTCCGAATCAGTTGGAGTGATTCCTCCTCAACAATGGTCATCCTCCTGGGCCTTCTTGGGGGTAAGGGCAGGGGTTGAGGTAGACTTCTTCTTAATCGGGTCTGGCTGTCACTCTGGCTCGTGCTGGGCCCAGCCACCTCCTGGCTCTCGCTGGTCATGTCCTCCTCCTCCATACCACTTGGCCCGGCATCATCCTGGGTCAGCTCATCCTGTGTGCAAATAAAAACAAAAATCAAACACCTGTTTTGTGGTTTCTGGCCTCCTCAATCATCCAATTGTAAACTTACGAACGAGCATCTAAATTTTCTAAAAGATCCAAAAGGCTATCATTTGGACCCCTGCATTTTCCAAGCAGATCACCAATGTTGTATAACGCTTTTTTTGCCACTACTGGATGTATGTATACACTATATATGTATCGATATGTTGCACCAACACTTTTTAGAAGTGTGCAGAATTTTTGGGAGCTTTTTTCACAATTCTGAGTTCAGGGTGTTAATTGGTTCACATTTTAACGTTTACAGCATTAATATTCACACAATCACAATTTAGGCTACTAAATATATACCTGGCTCCAGCTGGGCGCATCAGCCTGCTCCAAGGTGGAGGGGTCTTCTCCTTCCGTGGAAGCCTCAGCTGGGGTGGAGGGAAGAGTGGAGGGAAGAGTGGAGGGAAGGGTGGAGGGAAGAGTGGACAGTGATTGCCTGGGTTCCATCTGGTCACCTATAAAAGTCAGTTGGTTGTAGTACCACAGCTTGGGTACATAAACATCCTCTGCTGCTGCTCCTGATCTGACTGATTCCTCAATCTTCTTGCGCTCCCGCTTGTACATGTGCCTTAAACTTGCAATTCTGGCTTCCACAAACTTGGTGTTTGCGTTGGGGACTTGAGTCTTCACAAAATCCACAAGTGGCCCCAGTGTTGCCTTCCGGACATCCCTATTGCCATATAAAGGGTTCTTGAGCTGCCACAGGTTGGTATTTTTTCTGTACAGGGCAATGAATTCGGACATGAACTGCTGGTCCTTGAATGGATTCAACTGGGGTGCTGACATGTTTGTTTCTGTTTTGTTAGTAATGGCAATACAAAAGACCAAAAACACAAATGTTACTTAAAACGCACAACCAGTTTTTCTTACCAAACATTACACAACACACCCACACACAGGCAGCAACACATCCACACAGGCAGCAACCCCTACACACAGGCAGCAACCCCTACACACAGGCAGCAACCCCTACACACAGGCAGCAACCCCTACACACAGGCAGCAACACATCCACACAGGCAGCAACCCCTACACACAGGCAGCAACCCCTACACACAGGCAGCAACACACACATATCCTTAAAAAATGCAGGCCCAAAACCCAAAAAAACACAGTAATGCATCCTAGAAAACACTTACCTTCGTACACAGCGCTCGCTACTTCCGTTCGGGAACACGTGGGGCCCTCAAACAGCCTTATATACACTGCGCACGCGTCGAAGTCCGCCTGCGTCCTCCGCGTCGCCCGCCCATGACGTTCCTCCTGACGAGTATTCCCCGCCCGCTTCCCCTCGTTGCATTGTGGGTGAATAAATTCATGAATATGGCGGACACATTCTCAGCCAGTAGCGCGGAGGAAAGCCAAGAAGCGAACACATCTGCATCCAGCAGCAGATATAAAGCCACCAATATGGCCTTTGAAGAGATGGTGGAGATGGTGGACATCCTCCAAAGGGAAGATTACGACGGGGAAAATGGCCCGTACCCTCGACCCAACTTGCGCAAGGACAAGATTCTCACTACAATCGTCAGCACCCTGGAGCAGAAATTCGGCGTACGAAGGGGCAAGGATCAACTGCGCAAGCGATGGTCCGACATCAAATCCAGGGAGCACGATCAGTACAGGAGAATTCGAAAAGCCATCAAAAAAAGTAAGTCAAGCACGTGCGCTACTATGGTTATACTTGATATGTCTAATCTTGCGCAGATGTTATTACCATTCGTACGTGAAACTTGCGCAGATGTTATTACCATTCGTCCGTGAAACTTGCGCACATGTTATTACCATTCGTCCGTGAAACTTGCGCACATGTTATTACCATTCGTACGTGAAACTTGCGCAGATGTTATTACCATTCGTCCGTGAAACTTGCGCACATGTTATTACCATTCGTACGTGAAACTTGCGCACATGTTATTACCATTCGTCCGTGAAACTTGCGCAGATGTTATTACCATTCGTACGTGAAACTTGCGCAGATGTTATTACCATTCGTCCGTGAAACTTGCGCAGATGTTATTACCATTCGTACGTGAAACTTGCGCACATGTTATTACCATTCGTACGTGAAACTTGCGCAGATGTTATTACCATTCGTCCGTGAAACTTGCGCACATGTTATTACCATTCGTACGTGAAACTTGCGCAGATGTTATTACCATTCGTACGTGAAACTTGCGCACATGTTATTACCATTCGTCCGTGAAACTTGCGCAGATGTTATTACCATTCGTACGTGAAACTTGCGCAGATGTTATTACCATTCGTACGTGAAACTTGCGCAGATGTTATTACCATTCGTACGTGAAACTTGCGCAGATGTTATTACCATTCGTACGTGAAACTTGCGCAGATGTTATTACCATTCGTACGTGAAACTTGCGCAGATGTTATTACCATTCGTACGTGAAACTTGCGCAGATGTTATTACCATTCGTACGTGAAACTTGCGCATATTTGATGAAAGTTCAGTTTGTCTTCATAACGTTTATTGAGTTTACCTGGCTTTGGGTTGTTGGAGTTGTAAGGTTGTTTATTATTGTCACTATCTATACAATTACTGCTGTAGTAAGGGTTTTAGGGGTAACTTACACAGGGACTCCAGAGGCTGTTTTGGGGGGGGGGGATAAATATGTTAAGCAGGGTCTCATGCTCACAATTCCCAAAAAATGCTCATCATCTCCAAATACTGTAGTGGTGACTTTTCAAAGAAGTACACTCACCTGTCCCTTGGATGGTGCAGCTACAATCTCTGATCTTGCAATCATGAAATGAATGTTTGCGGCTTCACTTCCCGGGTCACTATTGGGCATGCGCCAGTTGCGCAATGCAATAGGACTGGTCCGCGCGAGCTCGGGGACCCCTGTGTGTCCCAGCAGACAGCACGGTGGGACGGGATGTGGCGTATACTTCTGTGGGAGTCTAGGGCTGGACGTGTGTGCAAATACCTGCCTTACACAGGTATCTGCAACCCCTCCCCCCTAAAAGGTTGAAAATAAGACACCACAGGGGTGCAGGGATCCAATGAGCGGAAGTTCAAATTTAGGGTTGAAGGGCGGTTTAAGTATTGGAGTTTCATTAGATAGACATTTCAATTCTGTCTTCAAGTAGGATCTTCTAACAAACTGCTAATAATTGGACAAGACTTTTAAACAATGTTTACTAATCCTATTTTGGCACTCAAATATCAGTGTGATTAAAAGTGTACCTTTTTGTGTTCCATTACCATAGGGGGCAAAAGACTCAGACGTCAGTCCGAACCTACGAGGACCTCCCGGCCTCACCAGACTAATTGGGCAGTTAGCCCAAGCCCAAGCCCGCGCGTGGATGTGGCGGAACAGGTCGTTGAAGTGGATCAAATCTGCACCCCACCAAGTGAGTGTCTCAGAACACAGATTGAGCTAATTAATTAAGGTCTGCATGTTTTTGACACTTTTTTTCTTGTGTTTTATCTACCCAACTTTTAGGTGATGCTGATCTGTTTGTGGAAGGACAAGCTGCGGAGCCATTTTCCACAGACAGTGCCCACAGGCTTATTGGCCAGATCATGGCCTGGAATCTGCAGCTGGAAAATATGCAGAAGGAGATGGCCACCATGCAGCAGGGAATGAAGGACATGATTGATGTTTTGGGGAGAATCTAAAGACCCCTTTACATTTCTTAACATCAATCATGTCCTTCATTCCCCTTTTGATGCGCTGTTTTACAAATTTTAGTGGCCAAATTTTTAATATGCACACGGTATGTCAACATGTGCTATGTGCCATCAGGGGATCTCAATGGACGCATTTGGTGTTTGCAACCCCTAATGCTAGTAGGTGAGAGGGAAGGGGTTTCACACACAAAACACGTCCATTGATTCCCCATGATGGAACATAGCACATGTTGACATTACCCATTTTCCAGTTAAATTAGTGTGCATATTCTAAATTTGGCTTCTACTGTTCATGGGTTACCTGTTGAACTTTGTAAGTTCTGGACTTTTACATTGTGTAAATAATTTCAAATGCTAAGCCTAATTTTTTTACCATTTTAAAACATGTTTTTATGTTTGTTTTAAAAAATCAATCTCAAAAATAAAAAAAATATGTTGTGAGAAAAACACCAAAAAAATGTAAAAAAGATAACATAAAAAAAAAAAAAAAAAATGTTGTTGAAAAAAAAAAAAAAAAAAAATTAACCAAAAATACCAAAAAAACAAAAAAAAAAAAAAAAAAAAAAAAAAACTAAAAAAGGTTTGGATGTGCACTAGAATAAAAAAAAAAATGTTTGCACAAATTAAACAATGTGTGGCTTCTTCTTTTTAAATACTACCAGTTTGACAAAAACATGTTGTGGTTCATTGACAAAGGGGCTTATTTACTAAACGCAAAACAAGTTTGCCACTATTAAGATGTGCACTAGGACAACATATAAAACAGGCCAAATTAAAAGCAAAACAATACGAAACTACCAATATTTCAAACATAAATAACTGTATTTATTCTTTGTAAATCAAAAAGATGGTTTAAGGGTCTGCTGCCATTTCAATGGCCCCCCTACCATTAAAATACTGTAAATAAAGGTCCCGCACTTGCTGGGCTGATTGTGGTGCCGAACCAAGAGGGCGATTATCCAGCCCTGTCATGTTGCCTTCCACTCCGGCCTCAGGGCCAATTGGTAAGGAGTATGTTCCTGAATGTTTGCGTAAATAATTGTGCATGACACAGCATGCAAGAATAATAGTATTCAGTTTGTACTCTGCCAGATGTAGGGATGTAAGGAGCAATCTGAAACGGTTGGCCATAATACCAAAGGCATTTTCCACCACCCTTCTTGCTCTGGCCAACCGATAATTAAAAATCCTCCTCTCAGGGGTGAGGGATCGTTGGGGAAATGGCCTCATCAGATGGTCACCCAGACCGAACGCCTCGTCGGCAATGAAGACGAAGGGGAGTCCCTCCACATTATCTTCATCTGGTGGCAGCTCCAGCCCACCAGTCTGGAGACGATGACCGAACTCCGTGTGGTTGAAGACTCCTCCGTCCGACATCCGGCCGTTTTTCCCCACATCCACATACAGAAAGTCATATTGTGCCGACACCACCGCCATCAACACGATACTATGGAACCCCTTATAATTCCAATAGTATGACCCCGAATGGGGTGGGGGCACAATTCGCACATGTTTGCCGTCAATCGCCCCTCCGCAGTTGGGAAAGTCCCAACGGGCAGCAAACTCGGAAGCCACAGTCTGCCATTCCTGTGGCGTGGAGGGACACTGTGAAGTCAAACAGAAAGATACAATTCAAATTAAAAACCAGGCAAAACACCAAACTAAATGCAACAAATTAACAAACAATTTGGAAGAACATATGTATTTATTTAGTAAGTCCTTGAAATAAAGCCAAAAGATTAAGGATAAAAGGGACAAATCTCTGATTGATGACCCCTCTGATGGACCAGAGAAGATAATAATGGGGATGTGGGTGGGGAGTAAATAATTGTAAGGTCACACAATACACATGCAATTAATTAAAGGTGTGTGTGGGGGGTGGGGGGTTAATTACAAGCTGACACAAACCACATGCAATTAATTAAAGGTGTGTGTGGGGGGTGGGGGGTTAATTACAAGCTGACCCAAACCACATGCAATTAATTAAAGGTGTGTGTGGGGGGTGGGGGGTTAATTACAAGCTGACCCAAACCACATGCAATTAATTAAAGGTGTGTGTGGGGGGGGGGGGGGTTAATTACAAGCTGACCAAAACCACATGCAATTAATTAACGGGGTGTGGGGGGTGTGGTGGGGGGGTTAATTACAAGCTGACCAAAACCACATGCAATTAATTATCAGGGGGTGTGGGGGGGGGGTTAATTACAAGCTGACCAAAACCACATGCAATTAATTATCAGGGGGTGTGGGGGGGGGGTGGGTTAATTACAAGCTGACCAAAACCACATGCAATTAATTATCAGGGGGTGTGGGGGGTGTGGGGGGGGTGGGTTAATTACAAGCTGACCAAAACCACATGCAATTAATTAACGGGGTGTGGGGGGGGTGGGGGTTAATTACAAGCTGACCAAAACCACATGCAATTAATTATCAGGGGGTGTGGGGGGGGGGGGTTAATTACAAGCTGACCAAAACCACATGCAATTAATTATCAGGGGGTGTGGGGGGGGGGTGGGTTAATTACAAGCTGACCAAAACCACATGCAATTAATTATCAGGGGGTGTGGGGGGGGGGGGGTTAATTACAAGCTGACCAAAACCACATGCAATCAATTTAAAAATGAGGGTCAAGGGGGGTGAAAGGGGTGAAAGGGGGGTGAGTAAAGCAGTACAATGGAGCTGGTAATATACATTTTTAAACAAAGAAAGTGACTAGGCTAGGGGTGTTTAGGGGGCCAAGCTTCCATGCTGGGGAGGTTGGTGCAAGGAAATATGCATGTGACCCACTAAATAATACAATCTTAAAGCTATTTCGATAAGTCAACCATAAAATACTAGACAAAAAACCAAAAAAAAAAAAAAAAAAGGAATAGGGGACATTCATAGAATAGTCCTATCATGGAAATTAGCTAATGATGACATTGATGCACTACATTAGCAAACATACAAGACATAGGTAATTTTAAAAGAGAAGACTTACCTTAATGTATTCCTCCTGCAGGACTTGGATAATGGCAGAACAGGTCTCTGGAATAATGAGCCCCAGAGCCTGGGGGGAGATGCCTGTCGTGAACTTGAGGTCCTGCAAGCTTCTCCCCGTCGCCAAGTAACGCAACGTGGCGACTAGCCTCTGCTCCGCACTGATGGCTTGCCGCATGCAGGTATTCTGCCTGGTAATATAAGGGGACAGCAAAGCCAACAGACGGTGAAAAATGGGGTCCGTCATCCGGAGATAATTCCTGAAATCATCAGGATTATTCTCACGGATCTCACGGAGCAAAGGCATATGCGAGAATTGGTCACGCTGGCGCAACCAATTCTTGGTCCATGAACTCCTCCTCACCCTGTTCATGGACTGGGCTCGTGCCAAGGTGTTAACCGCAACACCGAGCCCCTGCACAGCACGAACTCGTTCCCGAGTACGTCCACACTCCATGGCTTCAAAACGGTCGGCTGATCAAACAAACAACTTAACAGAACGCACTGAAGAACAGCAAGGCCTATGAAGAACGACCTGAAAAACAGGAACGAGCGGACCAGAACGGCCTGAGAACAGGTAGGAACTGATCCACACGCACTGAAAGCCAGATACAAACCTCACAAGCACAAACTGAACGGCAGAAGCGAACGAATTAAGCAGAAGTCTGAGAAGCGCGAATCGTCTCTAACCAAACGTCAACTAACACGCGATACACACGAGATCAGCTGACGGTGCCCAAAGGGTGTCGTTTGGGATCTCGAGCTTCCTTTTTCTAGTCCCGTCGTACGTGCTGTACGTCATCGCGTGAACCGCCGGACTTTTTGCGTGATCGTGTGTGGTCAAGTCCGTTCGCTTTTTAGTCCAGCGTACCTAGCGGGAAAGTCCAGCGGATTGTCCGCTGGACTTAGGTCCGCCGGGAAAAGTCCGTACGTGTGTACGAGGCATTAGGAATAACACACTTAAATCTGTCCAAACAAGAATCTAGTAGACATCCCGGGTATGATACAGTTTGAAACACAAAATCATAAATTATAATATCATAAATAACTATAAATAATTATAACAATTATATTAATAATAATATAATAATAATAATAATTCAATAATGTAATCAAATCAAAAACACAGAAATTTGCTCAGTTGCAGAATAGTCGCTGTCATTACTTTCAGTTTTTGATGACGAATTTCCCCACAAATTGCTATCGCTCAATTCTGCAAGTGATTCTAATTTATTATCACTGTTTTCTAGCTGGTCTAAAACCGCTTTTGATGTAAAGGGACAGTTTTGGTTGCTATGGACAATCTCCAGTTTCCAGGCAGAAAGAACAGTATTTATAATATAAAACTGTATGCAGGGCACTGGACAAACCACTAGGGACAAAGGGGATGTGAAATAATTGCATACAGTAATGTAATCTGTAAGATTATAGTGTTACTGTAAGTATAGTCTGTATTTTACTTTTTGAATTTGGCACTGTGCTCCGTCCCTGTGCGCCGCAACACTTGCAGGGAACGGATGAATCGAGCGGAGACACAGCCATCGCACACAACAGGGAGACATAGCAGGATAAGTAAACTGTACCTGGATCCTGCGATGTGATCCCGAGTGTGGCTCGGGGTTACTGCTTTTGGTACTGAAAATTCACCCCGAGCCACACTCGGGAATACCGTCAAGGAGGTTAATATCCTAGGAGCCCCTTCTGTGGATTTTGTTGGGGCCTGCAGTGTTTCCTCAGGAACAAAATCTACCATGATTTAAGTGACTGCGGGCAGAGGTGTGGGGGAGGCCATCTATTGCTCTAATTTTCTCTTTGTTTGGCTGCTTGGGCCATTTAGGGTATGCTGTCCCTTTAAGTTTGTGTCTTTACCTTGTGCCTTTCCTGCTTTCTCTCTCTCTGCAGCTCTTTTTTCCCTCTTTCTTTTCTCTTTTTGCTCCTTTGTAGTCTGCATCATTGTAGGGTGCAGGTCGAACGAGCATGGGGCAGCCATGAGCAAAAATTTGAAAAACTCATTCTGTGTTGGAAGCCTGGGAAAGACAGAGCCTCCTGGTTATATGGTGGAGCTGTCTCCCCTGTGATCTTCTCTACAGGCAGGCTACAGTTGAGCATCCCCTGCTGCTCTCTACAGGTACTACAACAACCAAAAAAGTGAATTTTTGCATACTTTTTCTTCCTCTTCACAAAAAAATTTAAATATATATACTGAATATACAGTATCTCACAAAAGTAAGTACACCCCTTACATTTTTGTCAGTATTTTATTATATCTTTTCATGTGGCAACATTGAAGAAATTACACTTTGCTACAATGTAAAGTAGTGAGCGTATAGCTTGTATAACACAAAATAAACTCAACACACAGCCATTAATTTCTAAACCGATGGCAACAAAAGTGAGTACACCCCTAAGTGAAAATGTCCAAATTGGGCCCAATTAGCCATTTTCCCTCCCTGGTGTCATGTGACTCATTAGTGTTACAAGGTCTTAGATGTAAATGGCGGCAGGTGTGTTAAATTTGGTGTTATCACTCTCACTCTCTCATACTGGTCACTGGAAGTTCAACATGGCACCTCAAAGAACTTTCTAAAGATCTGAAAAAAAAATTGTTGCTCTACATAAAGATGGCCTAGACTATAAGAAAATTGCCAAGACCCTGAAACTGTGCTTCAGCATGGTGGCCAAGACCATACAGCGGTTTAACAGGACAGGTTCCACTCATAACAGGCCTCACCATGGTCGACCAAAGAAGTTGAGTGTACGTGCTCAGCGTCATATCAAGAGGTTGTCTTTGGGAAATGGATGTATTAGTGCTGCCAGCATTGCTGCAGAGGTTGAAGGGGTGGGGGGTCAACCTGTCAGTGTGTGAAGGAATGTAATGTACATACTGATAATCAGAAAATGTCTATTTGCTTATGTGTATACATGTTTCTGTGCAACTCCTTACTTATTATGTAGTATACAGATTGGCTCTGTTTGGAACTAAAGATGGCGTCTATACCTTCTAATGTGCATGCACATTTATACTTTTTAATTACAAACAGCTGCAGATCTCCTTGAACTAGATTGTAGTTCCAATCCATTTCAACTGGCGCCCAACGTGGGGCTTCAGGCTTCAATCGAAAGGAGACCGCATTCCAGGACCGAACAGCTGGCCAAATCAGAGCAAAGGGGTGAAATGCGCAGCCCTAAACAGTACGGTAAGCATATTTATTCTTACCACTGTATGACTTCTCTGATTGGGCTGGTTGATTTGTCTTGTTGGCTCCTTTAGATTTTTCAAAGAGGCAGGTAACTTATTCCTCGCCTGGAGCTGTGTTAACAAACCTGCCAATGGTTTTCTGCTGACTGTATAATCTGTTCAGTGTCTGTCATCTGTCTGTCTGTCATGTGTGTATCCTCACCCCCGGATTAGTTGTCTGCCTCTAGCGGTGAGATGGAATACCGCAGGTAAAGTTAATAGACGGTTTACTCGAGGTTGACAGTGTAGGACCTCTGAGGAAAATCTCAGCTGCTGGAATTTGGCAGTCTGAATGAAGACTTGCTGGAATTTGGCAGTCTTGCAAACGTCTATAAACGTTTTTCTCGGACGAGCTGCTCCTGAGGGTTATCTCAGCTGCTGGAATTTGGCAGTCTGAATGAAGACTTGCTGGAATTTGGCAGTCTTGCAACTCAGGTGAGCGGCTCCTGAGGGTTTTTTTCTCAGCTGCTGGAGCTTTGCAGTTCAAAGGATGACAGGTGTAGTGTTGTAATGTCCTGTCCTAAATGTGTATGTGGATTAATGTTTGACATCAATGTGGGTAGCTGGAGTTTGATACAGTCAAACAGCCAGGAGCATGCAAGGAGACAGGGATAGTAGCCTGTTGGTTTTTTCCTCGCATCGTTGCGAGCCCCCACCCTAGGAATTTTGATAAGACAGCAGTCAGAGAAGTATTAACCCATTAGTTGTCTGTATTCTCCTCTGAAGCCATCCGCTGAAAGAGAGAGAGGGAATGCTAGCATGTGATATTGTGAAGAGGAGAGAAGATGTTGAAATAGTTAAAAAAGTTGTGTTACGTTGCTAAAGAAACAGGGAGGAATCCTGTGTGATAAAGAAAATTGGATAAAGAAAGTTAAGAAAGCTGGTAATTGTATTATGTATCACAGAGTTGATAATGTGCCTGTACCGCCCCATATACAAAAAACTGGAACAAAGGAGGAGAGGGACAACCCTGCCATCTGCCTTACGCCCACTCCCTTCTCACCACCCCAACCCAAGCACAACCCACTGTGACAGCGCCCAGTGGCAGCCATCTTAGTGCACCCAGGCCCTCACTTCAGGTCCAGCCCAGTTTACTTCCTACAGGCGGACATCTTGGTGCACCCAGTAGGCCCAGCCATGGCCTATAATCAGCTCTTCCTGTTTTAAACCAGGATGGTTCCTACCACACCGCTGTCTTCCCTAATATGGAAGCACTACCTTCATAGGCCAGATATGTTAATGATGAAGAAGCGTCCGAGTGGGAAGACCAACAACAGGCAACAAGGCCATCCGCTGATTTAACTCTCAATCCGGCTCCGGACTCACAGTTCTCGAGAGGACCTCAAACATATGCTGGCAACCATAAGGAACAGTGCCCCTTCCCAGCCCCCACCCCAACATCAGTCTTGGTTACCAGAGGGGGCACTGGTGATGTATGTCGCTTTTACCCCATCACAAGCAGCGGCCTTAGTGACAAGTCTGCCTGACCCAGAGGAACAGCCAATGCCCTTCTACCGCAGGATAGTGCGGATACAAGAGACTTGATCAGCCTATGTCAAATCAAAGTAGGATATGTCTTTTGGCCGGTCATGCAGGAGGCCTTCTATGATGTCTGCCTGACAAGTGCCGCTTCCTACACCTCAGGCGTGGAGTTCTGTGCACAACTCTGCGACAAGGCAAAGGAGAAATTGGCAGATCAGACTACCACAATCCAAGATATTGCCCAAGATAAAGGGGAGTCTGTGAAGAAGTATCATGCTAGACTCATAAAGGCCTTTGATGATCTGGGCTTCTCCCATTATGGAAAGGCACATGCACGTTATCAACTGCTTTTGTCTCAGGGCTCAAAGAGGATATCAGAAAAGGCTTGCTCCCCTATCCTTAGAAGACTCATCTGCTTTGTGTTCTCTGCCTCCCCTGACACTTCATGAAGCAATAACTCCAAGTTCAATACCGCTGGAAGTACTTGATAGAATCTCTGCGTGCCTATGATCCACATGACCGGAAGACAACTGTCACTTAAAGGTGCAACCAGTTTCAGTCAAGTTCATCATTGCCCCGGAAACCACAATACCCCCTAAAGTTAGCCTAATCTGCAGCTATTTCGAAGCATGTCAAGGCCCTCGTGTCAAATGGAGCCCTGATACCCTGTGCATCTCCATGAAACACACCTTCGTTCTCTAGGAAGAAGAGAATCCCTAAAAGAGAACCAGCTACTTGCGAGGGGGGTCCTTGACTGCAAAGTACCTCACAGTGGTGGACCTTGCAAATGCTCTCTTCAGTGTCCACCCTCATCCCTCCTGCTGGTACCTTTTGCATTCACCCACAAGGAAAAAAAAAAAACAGCAACATGCCTAGACAGTTATGCCACAAGCGGCACGGAACTCTCCAAGCCAGTTTGCAAAAGCTATGGCTATCATCCTTGACAAGAGGATCACCCGAAAGTGATTCTCCTCCAATATATTGATGACCTTCTCCTCTGTGCAGCTGACTTACCCACTGTTGAAGTCACCTTAGAAAGCCAGTTGTGCTATCTTGCCAAACAGGGTTGCAAAGCATCAAAGCCCAAATTGCAGTGATGCTCAACATCTGTCATTTTCCTTGGACACTGTATTGTCCCATGAGACACCTCACTGAAGACAGGGTGAAAGCAATCTCTGACATCCCACCGCCACAAGGCTAGAAACCTCCCTACTGATGCAACCTTTGTATGATGCTCTGAAATCAGACCCCTTCCAGATGTCTCCTGAAGCAATATCCAACTTTGAGGCCTTCAAGCGCACCATCTCTGGCGCTATGGCTCCCAGACTACGACAAAACGTTCAAGCCCTTTGTATCTGAATGTCTGGGACATGCTGCAGGTGTACTCACCCAATTACACGGCATCTGCCTACGCCCCATAGGATATTATTTCTGTCGGATGGATACGATAGCAAGAGGAGGCCCATCATGTCTGCGAGCTGTCTATGCGGCACAAGCCTTGTTTGACAAAACTTCAGACTTGGTCCTCGGACACTGCCTCGTTCTGCTTGCTCCCCATGACATTACTCCATTACATTGTCAAACACTGAACCCTACCACCCTTCTTCCACTTCTCGAGGAAATTACTGCATCGAACTAATGCGGCTGGAAACCACGCATCTCCCCACCGTGAGTGAAATACCCCTGCAGGATCCAGGTCACCACTGAAAACTCGGTTGAAAACTCGGTTCTACAAGCTGAAGCCTTACCACCGGTGATGTCTGCACAGGTGGCAGAGCTGCAAGCACTTACTACAGCATGTAAATTGGCAGAGGGAAAAAGAGCCAACATTCATACGGACTCAAGATATGCTTTTAGCTTTGCACATGATTTTGGTGTTATCTGGAAGGACAGAGGGTTCCTGACGGCTGCAGAAACACCTGTGAAACACAGCTCAGCCATCAAGGACTTGATGGACGCCCTGCTTCTCCCAACCCAAGTGACTATTCTAAAAGTAAAGCACACGACAAAGTCAACTCGAAGGAAGCTCGAGGCAATCTAGCCGATTCAGCTGCCAAACAGACAGCCAGTGGGCCATGGGAAGTGGACAGCAGGGTGGTAGAAGAAGACCTTACCCTACAGATTATCCCAGTGGACAGAGTTTATCTGAAAGAATTACAGGAAGTAGCAAGGAAATCTGGAAAACGGAGAGGAGCAACTCTCAGAGATGGACTATTGGAGTGCAACAAGAAGCCTTGTATACCCAGGAGTATGTATCCAGCCGTGGTGCAATGGGCAAATGGAGCTGCCCACTTGACAAAGACTCTTATGAACTCTCTTATCAAGTACTATGTAGCACCAGGAGTTACTCCATTGACCAACAGGTACACATGTGACCACCTTTACCTTTGATTACTGTGACATAGTACTTTGTCCGTTTGACCCTTTCATGGCAATGCCATTGGTACAGTGACATCCCTGACGGTAAGGATATATATGTGTGCATTACAGTTACTGGGAACAGAATTGTGGTTCCTGGGAGGGACAGTGGGTTGGAACATTGGACCAGATTAGAGGGAATCTGGACCGGTGAATGTGCCCTTACAAAGGTCATTATGCCCCTCCATATCCTAGCAAAAGATACTCCTGATACATACACTGACCCAGCACCTAGTCAGAGGAGGAAGCGAGCAGCTCTCTCTGGAAGCTTTGACCCTCATTTGTACATAGAGGCCAAGGGGGGTCCCTGATGAATTCAAAGCCAAGGACCAGGTAAAAGCTGGCTTTGAGTCTTTGATCCCCATAATAACTGTCAACAAGAATGTAGATTGGATCAATTACATATACTACAACCAACAAAGATTTGTGAAATACACTAAAGATGCCCTCCAGGAAATAGCTGACCAGTTAGCCCCCACTTCCTACATGACATTCCCGAACCGGATGGCCTTAGACATGGTGTTAGCTGAGAAAGGAGTGTTCTGTAAAATGATAGAAAAAACGGGAACCTGTTGCACCTACATTTCTGATAATACTGGCCCAAATGGTAAGGTTACGATAGCTATAATGAAATTAGAAGATCTGTCATTGGAGTTGAAGAAGAACTCAGGTATCACAGACCCGTGGGATCAATATTTTAGCTGGATGAGTGGGTGGCAAAAATTGCTCGCCCAGATAGGGGTAACGGTACTAATAATCCTGGTACTTTTAGCCCTGATTGTATGCTGTATTCTACCTTTCGTAAAGAAGTTAATCAGCAAAGCTGTAGACAACAGCACACCTACATTTCTCCACCAAGAAGAAGAGGACCCTCTTATGATGAAAGATGACAAACCCTTCACTCCTCTACAGTCACTCCCTGTCCATAATCTCACAATTCTATAGGATTATAGGGATAGATAGCACCTGATTGCACTTCTCCAGCTGTATCGAGGGGGGTAGTGAACTAGTTGCTGCCCAACTCTATATACCTCTTAAAAGAGTTGCCTCTCCAGGTGAGTAGGACCTTTAGATGAGGGACAGAAGAAAATAGCCATTTTAGGGGGGACTGTGAAGGAATGTAATGTACATACTGATAATCAGAAAATGTCTATTTGCTTATGTGTATACATGTTTCTATGCAACTCCTTAATTATTATGTAGTATAGAGATTGACTCTGTTTGGAACTAAATATGGCGTCTATACCCTCCATTCCACACATTAGAGGAATGCAAAACGTCACGACAGAACCAGCTTCAATCAACCTTCAAGCATCAAATTTCTCCATTTCTCTTGTATTTTAACCAATGAGATGTACCTATTAGACTGACATGGCAATGACGTATCTTTCTGTATAATGATTGATACCGCCCAGAAATAAATTAGAAGTTAGAAGTAACCGAGCTAAACGCTGTCTCAGAGATTGTTTACTTCTAATGTGCATGCACATTTATACTTTTTAATTAGAAACAGCAGCAGACAACCTTGAACTAGATTGTAGTTCCTATCCATTTCAAGTGCTCAGACCATACGCCGCACACTGCATCAAATTGGTCTGCATGGCTGTCTTCCCAAAAGTAAGCCTCTTCTAAAGATGATGCACAAGAAAGCCCATATACAGTTTGCTGAAGACAAGCAGACTAAGGATTACTGGAATCATGTTCTTTGGTCTGATGAGACCAAGATAAACTTATTTGGTTCAGATGGTGTCAAGTGTGTGTGGCGGCAACCAGGTGAGGAGTACAAGGACAAGTGTGTCTTGCCTACAGTCAAGCATGGTGGTGGGAGTGTAATGCTCTGGGGCTGCATGAGTGCTGCCGGCACTGGGGAGCTACCGTTCATTGAGGAAACCATAATTGCCAACATGTACTGTGACATACTGAAGCAGAGCATGATCCCCTCCCTTCGGAGACTGGGGTGCAGGGCAGTATTCCAACATGATAACGACCCCAAACACACCTCCAAGACAACCACTACCTTGCTGAGGGTAAAGAAGCTGAGGGTAAAGGTGATGGACTGGTCAAGCATGTCTCCAAACCTAAACCCTATTGAGCATTTGTGGGGCATCCTCAAATGGAAGGTGGACAAGAGCAAGATCTCTAGCCTCCACCAGCTCCGTAAGATCGTTATGGAAGCAACCTGTGAAGCTCTGGTGAAATCCATGCCCAAAAGGGTTAAGTCAGTGCTGGAAAATAATTGTGGCCACACAAAATATTGACATTTTGGGCCCAAATTGGACATTTTCACTTAGGATTGTACTCACTTTTGTTACCAGTGGTTTAGACATTAATGGCTGTGGGTTGAGTTATTTTGAGGGGACAGCAAATCTACACTGTTATATAAGCTGTACACTCACTACTTTACATTGCAGCAAAGTGTAATTTCTTCAATGTTGCCACATGAAAAGATATAATAAAATACTTACAAAAATGTGAGAGGTTTACTTACTTTTGTGAGATACTGTATATTCAGTATATATATTTTAATTTTTTTGTGAAGAGGAAGAAAAAGTCTACTTTACATTGTAGCAAAGTGTAATTTCTTCAGCGTTGACACATGAAAAGATTGCATGGAGGTATAAATCCAGCTCCTCCCTCCTGCTGGGGATGGCTAAAAAGTTTGACTCTGGCCTGAATGTCCGACGAAACTGTTGCGGTTAAGGAGAAGACCAAAGAATGCAGCTGGGAAATGGCCCCGGAGATGGATTGCAGGGATGCCTGCTGGGTGCTGGGCCCGGCTGCAGCTGGAGGATGGAAGAGGAGCCTGAAAAAGCTCTGCCTCCCTGGCCATAGCGGGAAAGGAAATATCCCTGCGCCCCAGCTCACAAATGAGTTTGGGGATGATCTAGCCCCTGAGGGACTGGACGCTGCTGTGCTCTAAAGCTGTTGAGGGTGACAGAGGGGCAGGTGTGGGGTGCTCTCTGCCAGCCTGTGACATGGTCCTTGCTAGAAGACAAAAGGCAGGGGTGCTCATGTTAAGAAGAGACATAGCCATAGGATAGAGAGCAGAGTGGTAAAGAGAAAACTCATAGAGGAAGAAAAAAGAGAAGTACAGGAAAAGGAATGATAGGCATAGACAGGAGCTGACAGTGTTCTGTTGTGGCAGAACTAGGTAGAGTGAAAATTTAGAAAACTCAGAAGAGTGCGAGGCGACCAAGGTGGGCCAGGTGGTGACTGGCCAGATAACCGATAGCTTGGGTGCCTGTTTGTGGCAAGCACAAACCTAAAGACCAGAACCCCATGGTGTACTGGGGCGAGAAGATGAAGTCTGGTACAGCCTACATAGAAATTTTGCGGTCTATAGTGGGTGACGTATGCTCAGCCTGCTAATTCTTGCACTGCCAGCAAGCCTACTGTTAAGCAACCTTGTTTGCGAGATGAAGGGGCGTCCTTCAAAAAAAAATGTTTCTGTCACATACAGTGGTGTGAAAAAGTGTTTGCCCCTTCCTCATTTCCTGTTCCTTTGCATGTTTGTCACACTTAAGTGTTTCGGAACATCAAACCAATTTAAACAATAGTCAAGGACAACACAAGTAAACACAAAATGCAATTTGTAAATGAAGGTGTTTATTATTAAAGGTGAAAAAAAATCCAAACCATCATGGCCCTGTGTGAAAAAGTGATTGCCCCCCTTGTTAAAACATACTATAACTGTGGTTGTCCACACCTGAGTTCAATTTCTCTAGCCACACCCAGGCCTGATTATTGCCACACCTGTTCACAATCAAGGCATCACTTAAATAGGAGCTGCTTGACACAGTAAGGTCCACCAGAAGATCCTTAAAAGCTACACATCATGCCGAGACCCAAAGAAATTCAGGAACAATTGAGAAAGAAAGTAATTGAGATCTATCAGTCTGGAAAGGGTTATAAAGCCATTTCCAAAGCTTTGGGAATCCAGCGAACCACAGTGAGAGCCATTATCCACAAATGGCGAAGACATGGAACAGTGGTGAACCTTCCCAGGAGTGGCCGGCCGCCCAAAATTACCCCAAGAGCGCAGCGACGACTCATCCAAGAGGTCACAAAAGACCCCACAACAACGTCCAAGGAACTGCAGGCCTCACTTGCCTCAGTTAAGGTCAGCGTTCCTGCCTCCACCATCAGGAAAAGACTGGGCAAAAATGGCCTGCATGGCAGAGTTCCAAGGAGAAAACCACTGCTGAGCAAAAAGAACATCAAAGCTCGTCTCAATTTCTCCACAACACATCTTGATGATCCCCAAGACTTTTGGGACAACATTCTGTGGACCGATGAGACAAAAGTGGAACTCTTTGGAAGGTGTGTGTCCAAGTATATCTGGCGTAGAAGGAACACTGCATTTCAGAAAAAGAACATTATACCAACAGTAAAATATGGTGGTGGTAGTGTGATGGTCTGGGGCTGTTTTGCTGCTTCAGGACCTGGAAGACTTGCCGTGATAAAAGGAACTATGAATTCTGCTGTCTACCAAGAGATCCTGAAGGAGAATGTCCGACCATCTGTTCGTGTACTCAAGCTGAAACGAACTTGGGTTCTGCAGCAGGACAATGATCCTAAACACACCAGCAAGTCCACCACCGAATGGCTGAAGAAAAACAAAATGAAGACTTTGGAGTGGCCTAGCCAAAGTCCTGACCTGAATCCTATTGAGATGTTGTGGTATGACCTTAAAAAGGCCGTTCATGCTCGAAAACCCTCTAATGTAACTGAATTAGGACAATTCTGCAAAGATGAGTGGGCCAAAATTCCTCCAGGACGCTGTAAAAGCCTCATTGCACGTTATCGCAAACGCTTGGTTGCAGTTGTTGCTGCTAAGGGTGGCCCAACCAGTTATTAGGTTTAGGGGGCAATCACTTTTTCACACAGGGCCATGATGGTTTGGATTTTTTTTCACCTTTAATAATAAACACCTTCATTTACAAATTGCATTTTGTGTTTACTTGTGTTGTCCTTGACTATTGTTTAAATTGGTTTGATGTTTCGAAACACTTAAGTGTGACAAACATGCAAAGGAACAGGAAATGAGGAAGGGGGCAAACACTTTTTCACACCACTGTATGTCTATACATGACACGCGCCTGGAGAGCACGTCCAATTATGTATGTGAAGTAACAGTATAGTGCAAGGGTGCTGCAGAGTGATGTGATAGAGAAACCCACGAACTACACACCTGACTGACATTCTAGTAGTGAGGTTCTGGTTAGGATCGGAACTCGGTCGACCAGGAACACCTGCAGTAGGGGAGAAATAAGTGCAACAAGATTTATTTTATTTTTTTACTCCCCTTTTTGTGCCCTTTGTATGCGACTGGCCCTGGTGAAGATGCAATTATTGCATTTTTTTTCCCACCTGGGAAATAACGTCCAACCTGGTACAGGATGGAACCTGAACTCGACTTACCTGAGGGAGAAAGACAGATGGAAAATAATGAGTGGCTCCTATGAATGCCACTGGAGACGAGTTCGGTTTGGAGTGTGATGCATGTAGCTCACACACACTTGCGCATGTGCGATCGCGATTTAAACTTGTTTGGAGAGTTTTTTTTTCCTTTGCTATCCGCTATCAGTTTTAGTGACTGCTGGCGTCATTTTAAAGTTTTTTTAGTTTATTTTTCTGCCTTGATGAGTTGGAATAAAGGCCTCTGTTAAAACGTATCACACGATCTGGAGCCTCTCTTTATTTCTTCTTGGGAGTCAATCTGGGATATCTGCCGTGGAATCATCGCTCAGCCCTTGAACATAGGAGAATTTGGCTGCAGAGAGCCCGGCACCTGACGACCCTGGACCAACCTGTAACCTGATCAGATTTGCCATAAAGACCAGTGTTCTGGTAAGCCTCCATTTTTATTCAATACAGAGATGATGGTACCTGCGTGGTCAATGTGAATACTGCAATCCATGATATTGTATCACCTTTGAAACGCACCTTGAATGCATTTTTTTGGAAGTTTTTCTTGTGTTTTGAAACGCACCTTGAATGCGTTTTTTGGAAGTTTTTTTCTTGTGTTTCACTTATTCTTATTTTTATTCATGATATTGTATCACCTTTGAAACGCACCTTGAATGCGTTTTTTTTGGAAGCTTTTCTTGTGTTTTGAAATGCACCCTGAATGCGTTTTTTTGGAAGTTTTTCTTGTGTTTCACTTATCCTTATTTTTTATATGTGGACATTTATTTGGACAGTATAAGGACGTACTTAATGCACTACTATATGTGTTTGCACCATTGTTCACTGGTTACATTTTTTCATACTGAGTTTTTTTTCTGAGTATGGTTTTTATGATCACATTGTTTTCATTATAATTTTTATGATCAAATTTTTTCTATTATATCTGTTTATTGCCGGTATTACAGACTGAGCAATCACTCAAAACACTTTACACTTGAGCGCTGCACTTTTTTTCTTTATTATTGTTTTTTGCCTAGTATCTGGGTTATAGTGTTTAGCTGCTCTAACTGTGACCCACCAAGCGCAGATTTCCTCATCCTTTATTGATGCATGTAGCTGCTGACATGATCCGAATCGGTCAGAGCAATGATATGAATAAGGAATCATAGGGTATGGTAAGAAATGTTATGAATCGGTGAGTGGGATGCGAGTGATGCGAAGAATTGTGCCGCCAAGGCGACTAGGCTTGAATCAGAGTTTAGTCTTGCCTTGACGATTCGTTTCACGCTCCTGCGCTTTGTCACAGTCAAGGAGATGGGCAACCATAGAGATTTAAATAGTCTAAACTTGGCGGGAAAAAATTAATTTGGCGGGAAAAAATTAACAAGCGGCGGGAATATCAATACTACTACCATCAATTCATATTTGGTCTAATGCAACATATGCCACCTAAAATCAGAAAATAAAAATTATAACTTCTTCTCATTTTTTACGTATGCCTTTTTAAACTATTTATAACATTTTTTATATTTTTGGTTTATTATTTTTTATTTTTCTATTCTTATTACTCAATTTTAATCATGAGTGCGGAGAGAGTTAAGCGGCTACAAGCCATTTTTGAGAATATTAATAAAAGTAATTTAATACAAGAGGCAACAGCTAAAGGTATTTCTAATAATTTGCCACATACAGAAGCTTTTGAAATCGGTATGAGGAAAGCATTCTTGCATTTGCAGGATGCTAAACAGTACGAACAAACCCAGTGGTGGGATTTAGCATTCCTTAAAAAATATCTAGATTTAGGGATCACATCAAGAGGTCTTCGTATCAAGAAGCAGTGTAGCTTCTTGGACGAAGACCTCCACAAGGAATGGAGATTGCTAGCAGAATTCAGCATGATTAAATGGATTAAAATTCTTATTATTGAAAGGGAGAGGAAATTAGAAGCCGCACAACAGCAAGCTATAGATAAAGAAGCCAGTATTTAGGACTATAGTAATTCTTGCTTATATTCTAAATGGCTACAATTCCTGAATAAAAATGTAAAAAAAGGATGAGGGTAATTTGATACTTAAGAAAAACTAATAAATTAGAACGAGACCTTTTTGCTTATGTCAACGGCCAAGTATTTGATTGGAGTCGCCCCAAACGGGAGGATACCGATATAACAATACAGAAAAAACACAAATAAAAACTATAAATAAATCTAAATCCAGGGGTAATAAACCAAATAAACATAAACAAAATAGATCTAAGTACTTGCCACCACCCACTCAGAGGGCTACAGATTATTCTCTAGATAGACCCACCCTGAGTTCCACGAATTCTACCAGTTTGGTATTGAATTCGGATAGATTGAATGAGGAAACATCAGCCATCAGCATCCTAGATCTCACTCCTTACCCATCCTCCTCCTCCTCCCACTTCTAGGCGACTTGTACCCATTGATTTCAATGGAAGTCACCTCCAAGTCAGATCTCCATCTATATTGACGGGACAGTGTCGCCTCAAGGGGGAACTCCATGCAAATAAAAAAAAAAAAAAAGGCATGGGTTCCCCCTCCAGGGGCATACCAGGCCCTTAGGTCTGGTATGGATCTTAAGGGGAACCCCCTACGCCGAAAAAAAAACGGCGTGGGGGTCCCTCCAAACTCCATACCAGACCCTTATCCGAGCGGGAGAAGAGGCCGAACAGAGCGGAGAAGTCGGAAGAAGGCCCCCGAAGTCGGAAGAAGACCCCCGGAGCTGATTAATAAATTACTTTAAAAACCTGTGTTGTGTTTTTTTTTTAGTGATACTTTTTTTCCCCAAGTGAATGGGTAGGGGTACAATGTACCTCATACTCATTCATATAGGGTGGGGAGCCGTGATCTGGGGGCCCCCTTATTAAAGGGGGTTCCCAGATTCCGATAAGCCCCCCGCCCACAGACCCCGACAACCAACGGCCAGGGCTGTCGGGAAGAGGCCCTTGTCCTCATCAACATGGGGACAAGGTGCTTTGGGGTGGGGGGCCGCAGGGCGCCCCCCTTCCCCAAAGCACCCACCCCCATGTTGAGGGCATTCGGCCTGGGATGGTTCAGGAGGGGGGCGCTTGCGTGCTCGGATAAGGGTCTGGTATGGATTTTGGGGGGACCCCCACGCTGTTTTTTCGGTGTAGGGGGTTCCCCTTAAAATCCATACCTAAGGGCCTGGTATGCCCCTGGAGGGGAAACCCATGCTGTTTTTTTATTTAAAATTTGGCGTGGAGTTTCCCCTCGAGAGCTGATTATTCTCTGATTGGCCACGGCCAAAGTCGCCTGGCCTGGGGCAACTTAAAGTCGTGTTGTAAGTCGCCCCAAGTCATGTTGAAGTCGCTCCAAGTCGCGCTGTTATTCATACTCAAGTCGTGTCCAAGTTGCCTCCTAAAGTTGCGCTGGAAGTGGTGTTGCCCCAGTGTGAACTGAGCCTCAGAAACATCAAAATATAAATAAAGCGGAGAGTCTGTCACTAAAAAATCTAATGGCCAATATGGACATCATAGTTAGGCAAGCTGATAAAGGAGGTAGTCTGGTAATACAAAATCATGTAGACTATATTAAGGAAGCCAGTCGGTTGCTAGCTGATACAGATACTTATCGGAAATTACGAATTGATCCCTTACCGGAATTTCAGCAGGAACTCAAGACCTTGGTACAGGAGGCATGGAATAATGGGGTGCGCACTAAAAAAGAGAGACAATTTATATTGCCATCAGAATGTAGCACCCTGTATTTCTATCACCTCCCCAAGATGCACAAATCGTTGGTCAATCCCCCAGGAACATCAATTGTGGCTAGCACCAACAGTTTTATTAATAATCTTTCTAAATATATTGATTTTTGTTTACAACCCCTGGTCTCTCAATTGCCCTCATACATTAAGGATTCAAGTGAAGTGATTGATGCTCTTCAACACTACACGTGGGAGGATGGATATTGTTGGGCATCTTTTGATGTCACCTCCCTGTATACCTTGATACCCCACGAAGTGGGCTTAAAGGCCATACAATATTTTTGGTCTAAAAGTGGAGATTTTAACTCATTACATTCACAATTTTTGATCCAGGCTACTGAATTTTGTTTAAAATTTAATTATTTTACATTTTGCGAGCAGTTCTATCTACAGCGTAGGGGTACAGCCATGGGGGCTAACTTTGCCCCTGTATATGCCAACTTAAAGCGGGGTTCCACCCTAAAGTGTAACTTCCGCTCATCGGAACCCTCCCCCCTCCCCCCCTCCGGTGTCACATTTGGCACCTTTCAGGGGGGAGGGGTGCAGATACCTTTCTAAGACAGGTATTTGCACCCACTTCTGGGCATAGACTCCCACGGGAGTCTATGCCTCTTCCTGTCCCGCTGTCTGCTGGGACACACACGGATCCCAGAGACAGCGCGGAGCATTCCTATTGCATTGCGCGACTAGCGCATGCGCAATAGGGAACCAGGAAGTGAAGCCGCAAGGCTTCATTTCCTGATTGCCACACCCAAGATGGTGGCGGCAGCATCCGAGGACCGAGGGATGGTTCGGCCTCGGGTGCCGACATCGCTGGACCCTGTGACAGGTGAGTGTCATTATTTTAAAAGTCAGCAGCTGCAGTATTTGTAGCTGCTGACTTTTAAAAAAATCTGGGCCAACAATCCATTTGCTGAACAGATTATGTATTTTGGTCAATACATTGATGATGTTGTACTCATATGGAGCGGGGGCCCAGAGTTGTTCCCTTCCTTTGTGGCCTATTGCAATGCCAACCCCATGGGTCTGTCCTTTACGCATGTACTTGATCCTGACGAACTAGTATTTTTGGATATAGTATTATCTCATGACCAAAACAGGATCATTACAAAAAATCATGTTAAGCCTACTAGTGGCAATTCTTATCTCCACTTTAGAAGCTGCCATCACCCCACATGGAAAAGTAATATTGCTAGTGGACAATTTAATAGATTGAGACGAAATTGTTCGAGAGTGGAGGATTATACGGAACAAGGGGCCACGATGACAAAAACGTTTGAAAAGAAAGAATATCCACGAGAATTAATTAATAACGCCTTTTTGTCTAACATGAACCCTCGGCCCAGAAAGAAGGTCTCGAGAGAAGTATCAAATAATAATCATAGTGTGAGATTTGTTTCGACTTTTAATGATAAATTTAAATCTGTTTCCAAAATAATAAAAAAAAAACACTATAACACTCTATTGTTACATCAACGCTTAGCTCCAGTACTACCTGAGGTTTCACAAGTCACTTTCCGTAGAGCTTGCACCATAAAAAACTTATTGGCACCTAGTAAGATAACAAATAAACCAACTAGATCCCCTCTGTATATTAGGTCATATTTTGATGACAGGAAAGGCATTTTCCAGTGAAAAAAAAGAGGATGCCTGACCTGACAATTTATTACCCATGGGACTAATAGTATCACTACTAATTTCGGAAGAAATTATGAAATCAGGCAGTTCAGTACATGTTCTACTGATTTTGTGATTTATGTCCTACGGTGCCCTTGCAGTCTTTTCTATGTGGGTCATACCATTTGGGCACTCTGTGCAAGAATAGGGGATCACGTAGATGTATCGCAAAGGGATGTGATGAGCATAGTGTTCCCTGGCACTTTCATCGTTTCCACAATAAAGACTTAAAGCGGTTTGGTACTCAAAAAATCTTGTTTAGCTTATTAAAAGCATGTAGTAAAGCTGATGCACTAATGACCATTTAAAAAAAAAAAAAAAATTATTTAACTTACCTGACAGCTTTTTCCTCTGGCTTCCGGTCTGTCCTCCCGTGGGAGTAGGCGTGTTTTCGGCTGTCCCCCGGCTCCGCAATGACTTCTGGGAGCTGTTCTGCATTCCTCCCATGAAGCCACGGGGGACGCCGTCAGCACGAAATCTCGAGAGATTTCGGCCGTTGTGATGGCAACCAGAAATTTTACGAACTGAGCATGCGCGGGATGCGGCATGCGCGGGATCGAGCGGTGAATGCTGGGAGCGCAGCATTCACCGCATCCCGGAAGTAAATGCTTGTGCCCACAAGCAAGATGGAATCGTCCAGCAAGATCTTTTCTAAGTTATCCAAACGGACAGAATCGGCGATCGGCGGCGAGAAGAACTGCAGCAGGTAAGTGACATGTTTTGTATGTGTGTATTTTACACTGATTGGGGGGAAAAAAAAACTTATTTCGGCGGAATCCCGCTTTAAAATGCCTGGAGGTTTTTGTGATAGAAACCATTCCAAAAAGGAACACTGACTACTAATGAGAGATTTTCTCTTTTATGTAAAAGAGAAGTGTTCTGGATATACATGTTCGATTCTCTTTCCCCTAAAGGGTTCAATTAAGAATTAGAAACGTGTAGTTTTGTATAGGTTTTTTATCTTGAACATATGTAGTATTTAATTATTTTTTTCTAATTCTCTCTGAACATAAATTAATTGGTAATATGTATTTTCATATGAATTTATAGTGATTTTTTTCATTTTTTTATTTTTATACAAGAAGTTATAATTTTTATTGTCTGATTTTAGTAGGCATACGTTGAATTCGACCAAATATGAATTGATGGTAGTAGTATTGGTCATTTATTTGTAAATCATTTGAGCAACGAGGGGTTAATGAGTAAGTGGATGTTCCTGCCCCTTAGCTCGTTTAATTTTTCCCGCCAAATTAATTTTTTCCCGCCAAGTTTCGACTATTTAAATCTCTATGATTGTCCATCTCCTTAAATGTGACAAAGCGCAGGAGTGCGAAACGCGTCATCAAGGCAACACTAAACAGCTTTTGGACTTCCCACCATGTCCCCTTATTCATCATCATTTGGGACTTTTTATCTCCTGGCAATCAGTGGTAGCTTAGACAGCTTTTTTTAGCTTGTCATACTTAGACCGTCCAACAGAGGCCTCTACATCCCCACAGTATTGACTGAATACTGGATTGCACAGCGTGTGAAGGAAAGATTTACAGCTGATTCACCGCAGCAACACCAAGCTTTCCCCTTCCTGAGTCAGTGTCTCAGCTGGCCTGACGTTACTGGCACTCATGGGACGGAGCCCTGCTTCATCGTGTTACTGTATGCGGCTGGTGTGTTTTACCCCTATACATGCTGATCTCCATCTGCATGTGGGTGAGCAAGTCCCCGGGGATCACATCTTGACCCAGTAGGGACACAGTCGGCTGTTTCATCTTCCATTGTGCTCATCCCTCCTTCTTCCCTCTCTCCCGTTTTTCGGGAGAACGGCTCTGGTTGAAACTCAGCATAAGCTCCTGGTTGCTCAGTGGACTTCAGGTGACTATGTAAGCTCTTTTTCGTTTGATTATTGTGAGTGAACAGGACTGTTTTATTAGCTTCATATTTGAATAAATGTTCTCATTATTCAACACAAGTTTTTTATCTGCTGCGGACTTTCTATAACCCATTGAGCGATGGATCTATTGTGTGTGTATTGTTTTATCCATTTCTATCAGTTATGGTGTTTTTTCAGCTGTGCTGGGTATAGACCCCTCTCTATTGATTTTTATTACCCTACTTTTGATTGCTCTACAAGTGTCTACTATTTAGCGCTGGTGTAATTTTGTTCTTATCCTCCAGCATGAGTCAGTCACCACCTATGCAAGACGCTCAACACCTAAGGTAGGGGGCCACCGGTTGGGTACGTTTTCAGATTTTCCACAAAAAAAAGAGTGCCTTCTTATGTGGATTGCTTTGATTTGTTTTAGCCCTGCATGCTCACGCTCTCAAAGGTCAAGAACCAGAGAAAACAGAGGAACATAAGAGAAACGCAGCCACATACACCGCTCTCATTCATAGAGAAAGTCCAAAAAAAGGCAACATGCCTCCTCTTCTTCTGAGCAATATCAGCACCCTAATAAAAAAGACTTGCTGGACCTGTGGCGCAGTCCCAATGCCCAATAAACTAATCTGTAAGGGCTGCTTGGAAGAATTTGCAGTGGACAGGGTGCAGGAGACTGCACAGGTATCATCCTTATTGAAAAAAGATTGTGCAAGACTCTATCTCCGAACTCACCTCTATTATTCTGGCCAGACAACCTGCTAGTGGTGTCAGTCAGGAAGCCCCACTGGAAGATCAGCCAGAGACTTCGGCAGGCAACGCTCCTCCACTTAGCATGGCTTCCTTATAATTCTGCACAACCGGCAGAGGATAGTAGCTCCTCTTCTTCAGAGAGAGACCAAAAGCAGCTTGGGTTTAATTTTTCTCTGGTGGATCCATACATCCAAGCAGTCAAACAGGCCATTGCATGGGAGGAGGAGGATGCACCAAATCAGGCAAAGTCTTATTTTCCCTTCCTCCAAAAACCTTCTTTCTCTTTATGGCTGAGAATAAGGATGTCATAAAACAAGAATGGCAGAAATCAGAGAAAAGATTCTCATTTAATAGACTGCACAAATTGTACCCTCTGCAGGAGGCAGATGTGGCTTCACTTAACTCCCCTCCGACTGTAGACGCAGTAGTGGTCCACCTAGCAAAAAATATTATGTTCCCTATGGAGGCCTCATTTAAGGATGTGATTGATAGAAAAATGTATCTGGAACTCAGAAGGGCCTATAAGGCAGCTGGCGCAGCCTGTCACCCAGCCACAGCCCCCACCTCAGTGGCCAGCGCTCTAAAAGTCTGTACCCAGAACATTGAGACAGCTGTAAAAGAAATGGTGCTTAGATATTGTTTGAGCGCTAGATGAGCTGAAGGTGTCATCAGACTTAATTGTGTCTATAGCCGCCTCACCAATAAAGTGTTCAGCCAGAGCAATGATGCATTCTGTCACTGCTAAAAAGGCACTGTGGTTAAAACCTGGGCGGCAGACGCATCTTCAAAGGAAAATTGGTGCAAGATACAGTTTGATGGGAAATTCCTGTTTGGAAGTAAAATGGAGATGGCCACCTCAAGAGTCCGGACTGCACCCACAGGACAGGAAGCAAGGGAGGTCAAAATTCTTTCAGAGCAAATTTCATTCTGCCAGGTCCAGGGAACCTAGAGCCAGCCATCAGCCCAGGTGGTGGATGGAAGGGGACACAGGCAACCTTCCTCGGGTCCCAGAAGCAGCAGACCCTAACAATTGCAATGTTAGCCCTGCTCAGAGGGCAGGGCCTCCGGGTCCATCACTACCTAGAAGATATCTTCCTGCTGGCCAGGGACCAGAGGGAACTCTTGGCATATAGAGAGATTCTCATCCATACCCTACAGAGATTCGGTTTGATCATCAACTTCAAAAAGAACCAACTTGCTCCAATACAGCAGGTAGTGTACTTGGGGGCACTCTTCAATGCTGCCAACGCCTCAATTCCTTTAGAGAAAGCGGTGATGATCGGAAAGAGAGTCCTAAGGGCAACAACCTCTGCTTACCTATCAACTTTCCAGTGTCTCAGCCTGCTGGGCACTATGTCTTCTTGTATTTAAATGATCCCTTGGGCACATTGCCACCTGTAACAGTTCCAGCTAGGTTTCCTGGCACAGTGGAGAAAACGAAACCTAGCACAGCTAATAGCAGTGTCACCCACTATGAGGAGGAGCCTGCAGTGGTGGTTGAAGAAAGAGACCTTGAAGAAGTCATGTCCCTTAGGGCCATTAGATTGGATCATTATTACAACCAATGGCAGCAAAGCAGGCTGGGGGCGCATTGCGAGGGACAGTGGGCACAAGGCAGACTAAGGGAATAGTATCAAATGTGCTAGAGGTTCGAGCAGCTCTCTTTGCCCTCAAAGCCTTACAACACAAGATCAGGGGCAGGCCAGTCACTTTACAGATGGAAAACAAGGCAGCAGTTGCCTATATTGAATGCCAGGGGTAAATCTTAGTAGAACGTTGCTGAGGAAGGTGGAGCCCATAAAGTCCTGGGTATAAGGACACCTATAAGCTCTGAAGCATTTTACCTCCCTGGGAGGTTGAACATGCAGGCAGACCATCTTTCATTGTCCTTTCCAGATCACAATGAGTGGGCCTTACATCTTCAAGTCTTTGATCAACTGGTCCACGTGTGGGGTTCCACCTCAAATAAATCTCTTTACGGCCCACAAAAATTGCAATTTTTGGAGGTTCCTTTCCTGGAAGGGACGGATGCTCTAGCTGCGCCTGGAATTGTACCCTAGCCTATGCCTTACTCCAACATCTCTTATAATGATATTTCTCTTGTGACTATTAAGGGAGGCCACAGAAGCCCTGATTCCCTCTAGCGATCCACCTCAGTATGCAACAACCAGTTCTCCTCCCAGTTTCCTCACGCCTCCTAGTGCAAGACACCTTTCTACATCCGAACACACGCAGGTTGGGACTTCAAGCAAAGCTGTTAAAAGCGGGAGGCTGGAGAGCCTAGGTTGCTCCTCTAGGGTAATCTCTACTCTATTGAAGGCTAGAAAGTCTTCCACCAGCAATGTATATGCCAAAGTTTGGGACAGATTTGCAATCTTCATAGCTGAACAGAAATTGGATTCTTTTGCACCTCCACTATCAGCGGTCCTATATTTCCTCCAATCTGGGTTGGACAAGGGCCTTAGACCGAGCTCCTTGAAAGTACAAGTTTCAGCAATCTTAGCAATAACAAAAACCAAATGGGCTGAAAATCCATTGATTGTGCAATTCCTAAGAGCAGTCATCAAGTTCCGCCCAGAAAATAAAAAAAGTTTTTCTTTATGTTCTATTGGACTTCCTATCAAGTCATTCGTTCGCTCCAACTGAGCAATGTTCGCTTTGGGACATTACCCACAAGGCAGTTTTTTGACGGCTATAACCTAAGGCAGAAGAGTTTCCGAACTTCAGGCCCTTGGGGCCCTTGGGGCCTCAGAAAGACATATTGTCTTTTTTCTAGACCGAGTGAAACTATGATCCATAGACCATTTTGTCCCGAAGGTGGCAACATCCGTCTGCCAGACAGGCATCTGGGCTTTGCCCAACTTCCCAGAGGAGCACTCAGGAAAGTTACATGAGTTGGACATTTCCAGAACGTTAGGAAAACAGTTATCGGCTACCACTCCCTTCAGGTCATCAGATAAATTCTTCACAATTCCAGCTGGAAAACAGTGAGGAAAAGAGGCTACCGCAAGGACCTTGGCAAGCTGGATTGTAAAGTTTATACGCAGAGCGTACAGAGTGAGGGGTTGTGAGCTTTCCTCAGTGGTGACTGCACACTCTACCAGGGCAGTAGCAGCTTCGTGGGCAACCCGTTCAAATGTGTCAATGGTGTCCATCTGTAGGGTGGCATTATGGTGGCAGGATTCTTCCCAGAATACTTTCCTAAGACATTATAGAGTGGATCCTGGAGCATTGTCATCTGTAGACTTTGGTAGAAGAGCTATCCCATCTTCTGTCATGTCATAAATACAATTCTTTTGTTTGCAAGTATTACCCACCCTGTCAGCTAGTTGTTTACCACTAGTATTATGCCATGTTGGCAATTGGCATCAGGTAAACTGAAAATTTTATCAAATACTTACTGTAATTTTCCTTTCCTGACAGCAAACCATGGCAGCATACGGGCCCACCCTGTATGTTTCGGTATGTGGCCGTCTTTAATAGTGACTGGACCCTGGGCAAACATTTTCTTGGGCCCCCTCCCCCCGCCCCCCATGCAATTTTGCTCTCCACCTTCTCTGAGACATACAATACATAGCAGCTAGACTCAAAATTAGTTTACTGAATCAGATCAGACAGCGATTGTGATTGGTTTCCAGAGGTTACAGTGTATAATTACCACTCACTGACTGGCTGCTAGAGGTTACAGCACACATTATGGCTTACTGATTATTTGCTATAAGTTACAGCACATGACTTCTGCTTTGCAATTGGTTGCTAGAGATTACTGACATCAATACTGCTCACTGATTGGTTGCTAGAGGTTACTGGACATCCTTACCACTCACTAATTGGTTGCAAAAGGTTAGTGCATATCATTACTGCTCACTGATTGTTTTCTAAAGGTTACAGCATATCATCTACTCACTGCCTGCACACCATGGACTGGGGAAGTGAGGGGACCCATCGATAGACAGAAAACGAGGCCTAGGACTCCTGGGATCAGTGGCAATGCTGGGGGAGGGGGTGTGTGATCAGTGGCAATGCTGGTGTGTTGCTGGATCAGTGGCAGTGGTGGGGAGATGGGATTAGTTAGGGGGCAGTACACAGTGGCAAATTCCGAATCATGTAGAGCAAAGCTGGAAATCTTTGGCAAGTATATAGTGGGGGATTCTACACTGACCACCAATGTAAGGGGGGATTTGCACTGACTACCATGTAAAGGGGGATTTTACGACATCCACCAATATAAAGAGGGATTTCTACACTGACACCAATGTAATAGGAGCATTTACACCGAACCACCAGCGTAAGGGGGAATATACAATGACCCCCATGTAAGGGAAATTTACACTGACAACCATTGTCGAAGAGATTTGTACTGACCACCAATGTAAAGTGACACTTCTACACCAACCAACAATGTTAGGGGGGATTTACACTGACCAACAGTGTAAGGGCACTTCTGCACTTACCACCAATGTAAAGGGAAATGTACAATGATCACTAATGTAATCACTAATGTAATGAAGAATTTATACTGACAACCAATGTAATGGGGGATTTCTACACTGGCCACAATGCAATGCCGCGTACACACGGTCAGAATTTCCAATGGCAACAGTCCGATGGGAGCTGTTCAGCGGATTTTCCGACCGACTTTGGATTGAGAACCTGTTCTCAATTTTTCCGACGGAAAACCTTTCTATCGGATTTTCCGATCGTGTGTATGCAATTCCGACACGCAAAATTCTGATGCATGCTCGGAAACAATTCGACGCATGCTCGGAAGCATTAAACTTCCCTTTTATAGTGCTGTCGAACGTGTTTTATGCCGCTGTGTTACTGACTGTCGGAATTTGGTGTGAACGTGTGTAGGCAAGACAGTTTGAGCGAAATTCTGTCGGAATTCCGACGGGAAAACCATCAGAGCTTTTTCGACTTTCGAATTCCGACCGTGTGTACGCGGCATAAGGGGTTATTTACACGCACCACCCATTTAAAGGGTGCTTCTTCATGGACCACCAATGTAAGGAAGCATTCAAAACTGACCTCAAATGCAAGTTTAGATTTTTTTTACCAATATAAAGAGGAGTTTCTACACTGGCCACCAATGTAATGGGGATTTACACTGACCACTAATGTAATGGGGATTTACACTGACCACTATTGTAAGGACGGATTTACACTGACCACTAATGTGAGGGAGGCCTTGACCCTGGCCACTAGTGCGAATGAAAGGGTTGTATACAAAGCCCCAATGTAATGAGAAGATTTACTCTGACCATCAATGTAACTAAGACATTTAGCCTGCGTTCACATTTGTGTGTCAGGAATGCATGCAAAATCGCTTTCCTGACACAACACAGAAACATGCTGCCCTTTAGCAGATACACAGCAGTGCCATTCATTTATAATAACACCCTCACGCATCAGCTGAGATTTGTGTATTCACATGCAACAAAATTCACAGTGCTGTGGTACCATGTTATTTTGAAAATTATTTCCATGTAAACTCATGGTCTGCAGGTGAGTCATCTGTATATGGCAATAGGGCAGAGCTGAGCAGCATTAGTAACAGAACTTTACACTGAGATATCGGGACACAGCACAGGACTAAAACTTTAAGGGACAAGGGAATTTAAACTAGGATAGTTGGCAAGTATGAGGCAGCTGCTTTGGGCCCCACAACAAAGATGGGGCCCAGGGCAGCAGACCTTTTTTTCCACTGCCTTAAATATGGCCCTGGGGGGCTACTAACGACTCCTTTTTTTATGCTATTCACTGGTTCTGAGGGAGTAAACAAGAGGTGGAACTCTATCACTAGTATGCTGCCATGGTTTGGTGTCAGGAAATTTGTGTATTTGACACAATTTTCCATTTTCCTTTTGCCTAAAAGACCTGACTCCAGGCAAAAATCACAATTATCTTAATCACTTCACTGATTTCAGTGGGGCTGGGCTTAGCCCCATTTACAAACCATCCCACTATAAATTGAATGTGCCCCAGCAGCCACTTGTAAAAGCATGCAGGTTTTACATGGCATCAAATCAGTGGAAGATGAGTCATTGATGGACAGTTTTACAGTGGCATTCTAAAGACCTCTTTTCCCAAGTCAGCCGTCTGAGGTGCTGGAAAAAGAAGTTGACAGATAAAGAAAAATGCCAGATCTTAAGGCAGATATGAATCATATGGATGACTATGTGCTGTAGTTTGGCCACTGCGTAGTGTACCTGCGGTTTTCAAGTGGTTTACCCACGCTTTCCCATAATCTTCTATTAGATCGGGCATCTTGGTACATTTTCTGAAAGTGCACCAAAAGTCTTGCATGCTGTATCTTTTCTGCAAATGCACCAATAAAGCCCAATCTAATAGAAGTATATGGGAAAGTGCGGGTAGCCCACACAAAACCTGCGCTGCAGCCAAACCTCATTGTGGCAGTGGGACAGTGCCCTTAGAGCTGTGGAAGCTACTGTACCTGGTCGAGTGCCACAGTGTCTTTAACATAGCAGAACAAGTCCACTTGACTAACTAGCAAAAACTTAATGCAAACTCAAAACAACCTCACTCCTAAAGTAAGGAACGGGTATAGTGTTCACCCTCGTTTATTCCTTTGAGGTTTCTCTTGTTTGCCTAGCCCTGGCATATAAGCATATAAGATGAATCCACTGGCACTTAAAATTCCTTAAAATTCCTTTCCATATTTATTAAAAGGAAGGAAGATGTCTATTGCCTGCTTAGGTGGTGGTGAAGTAAAGAGAAGAATGGGATTAGGAGCCCATCTCCTCTATCTTGGGAAAATAATAAAATGTAGGATAACATACATTTGCCAAAACATAAACAATAAATCTGATGGGTCTAAACTGTAATTCTGTCAAGATTTATGAAGCTTATTTTGTCTTGCACAGAGCCACAAAAAACAAGTTGGAAGCCTTAAGAGAGTAAAGAAGAACTAAAAGAACATGAGATATACAAATTCAAGGAATCTTTCAGGATTATATTACTGGCCCATCAAAAACAAATTCATCAACTTCTCGTGTATCGTGAATGGGACGTTCAGTGGGAATTGCTCTGCTGAACATCCTGCAATGCATTGCCAAAGTCATCATTGGCCAATGTCTTGCTTTTGACCTCTGTTCGGGTATAAGATTTTGTCCAGTAAAGGTTTGGACCTAAGTTGCAGTCCACACACTATAAAAGGCTGATTTCCCAGTAGAATTGTGTCAGTGTGTTGGGAGTTTAGTGAGAATAAGTAACAGGTGAAATTGCTTTTAGGGAGAGAGAGAGAGAATTGGTTAGTGGATTGTGCTACTACTGCTTTGTGCTTTATACAGTACTCAGTTTCATATACAGTAATTCTGTGCTGCATATTTTCTACTGATACTTTTCAGTGAACTGCAGATTGTGTGGTTAGGGAGAGTGGAATGTAAGCACACCTCCATTCACTGTAATTTCCCAAGAACAAATAATCATTTTTTTACATCACTTTCACCCCTTACAGCTCTTTCAATAACTGCAAATACAATTAAGGAATAAGCCCTACATTATTAGTATCGTGTCTGGCAGGCCTATAGGGAGAGGCAGAAGTTCCATGCAGTTTTGTGGGGACGAGTAGCCTCTGTGTACACAGGCCAAATGGTGGTCGTGGATGTGGTGCTTTATCTGCAGGCAGGGCATGTTTGCCATTTTAATAAGGCACTAGGTGTGCTATACAACTAGAGCATGCAGAGGTGATGGTGGAGTTGCTAACAAAGCCTTCATTGTCCTCCTTGTCTGTCAGACTAGACCTCTGTTCAATTAATGAGCTCTGAGGTTGAGGAGGATAGTAATGGGAGCCTAGAGGGAACAAACATCAGGCAGATAGATCCAACTGACAGTGATGTTTCTGCAGGAGCAACATACTGCCAAGTTGTCTCCAATGAAGGAGGGGATGATGATAAGGTCTCTGATCATACTTAGATGCCTGACAGTGGAGAGCAGGAAACTTAGGGAGAGGCACAACCCAGAAAGGCAAAATGTCATCCAGTGGCATCTTGCAGAGTGGAGGGAACAATGTTCCTGTTCCACCAGATGGCAGAGCTACACAAGTGCAGAGCACTGTTTTCCCCCAGTCCACTTCTCAGTACTCACCTGCATGGGCCTTTTTCTGTACGTGTGCTGCAGACTGCACTGTTGTTATTTGCAGTCTCTGCCTTCACCATATCAAGTGTGGCAATACCATCAACCATTTTAGGTACCACATGCATTATAAGACATTGGATCTCATACCATGCATCTACTTGGGAACAGCACCAAAATGGTCATCATCAGGAAAAGGGCTGGACTCCCCTTCCTTCCAGCTTTTTCCTTTCAAACTCTATCCCCACTATACACAATTCCCTCTCAGAAGCCCCTATCAATAGCAATGGCAGTATATGAAGGAGTGTCAGAGGTTTACCCGTTGGCTCCTCCAGCAGGAGAAGAGGGTTTCTATGGGGCCACACAACATAGGAGCAAGCATAAGCTCCAACTCTGCTCTGCTCTACTCTAGTCAACCCTACCCCACCAGCTATAGCATTAAGTAGGCAGGTTTTGCTGCCCCAGTTGCATAAAAAAATATACCCCAATCCTCCCCACATCTAGCACCTAAATGCCAACATGGTCAAATATCTGGCTCTACAAACCCTACCTTCGCAGCTGGTAGATTCTGCCTGCTTTGAGGAATTTGCAAACTGTGCTGTGCCACAGAAGCCATTGCTTCACCCGTAATGCCATCCTTTCCCCTTCACCATCACATGGAAGGAAATGTTTCACTATCACTGGACCTCATAATAGGCAGCAAAGTCTACATTTCCACACACACACACGGTCCAGCAAATATGGACAAGGACACTGTATATCATTCATGGCCCAATAGGTGACTCTGATGGCAGCCAGCAAGTATGTAGGACAGTGTACACTGCTTAAATGCATAGTTTACCTTTACCAAAAAACTGCCTATGCAGATAAGGGACATCTGTAGATAAAAACAAACCATTCAACTTTGATCAAAGTTGAATAATGACCTTGCTATAGGTGTAGGCAATTTACATACCTCATGAAGCCTGACTGGAAAACTTCTAGGACATTGCTAAGGATGTTGATAAAAGTAGCCTATTGCTACTGCTCGCCTCCATCATCACAGGAGGGAGTTCTTTCTCTGATTCAAACCCCCCTCACACTTTCTATACCCTAATGCAGTAGTTCTGATTTCCGTGTCTGAGAGCTCACTCCTGTCCTACCTGCATCCAGGGCCAATCACTCTCATTTGATCTAATCTTGAGTGATTAACAGCGAGTAGATGCAATTGCCTGCAAGAACCAGCAGCCTCCTATTGCTTTTAATAGTACTGCTTACTCTCAGCTAATCATGGAGACCCCTGCTTCTCACAGCTGATTGCAGACAGGATGCATTTACAAGTGTGAATGCAAACTTTCAGTATTTGAGCACCACCAGCACCCAAAACCCAATTAATTGCAACTGTGTGACGGTTGCAGATATAGTGATTGTTTGTTCAGCAGGCTCCTGTGCTCCAAATGATTTTATCTGGGAGGTTATAGTGTTTGGATAGCACCAACACTAAAATCCAAAACCCAATTTATTTCAAAGCTGTTTAACAGTTTCAGATAAGTTAAATGTTTGTTAATACAGGTCCATCATATGCTCTGTAGGAATTTGTCTGTGAGATTATGTTGTATGGTGTAGGCACCACAAACAGCCTAATTCCAATTTTTTTCACAACTGTGTGATGGTAGTACAAAATATAAAAAAAAAATGTCATGGTCAGTCCTCTGTTCTGCAAAAATATTCATGTTGGGTTACAGTGATTTTTCTCTATTAATATACACAACCTAACCAATGTTGGCAGTTATTTTTTATGGTTGAATTGAAGTGCACAAACATTACAAATGGACAACACAATACTTTTACTCGTACTGCTCCTCAGTTGTGAAAATTGGAATACGCACTCTTTAAAGTAGTGACTCCTTGCATAATATTGCCAGGTTTCATTTTTTACCTCTGAAATTATAATGCTTTGAAATATATGCAGATAATTTATCAAAACCTTTTTCCTCCATTGTCCCAGGGAGAATAAAAATTAATGTTTTATGAAGAAAATTGGTGTGATTTTGGGATTATGTGTGAGAAAAGTACAAGTCAGATTATTACGGGCTGATATATTCCCTTGCATCCTAAATTGTCTTATCTTAAAAATAAATATTAATGTGCAATAAATCTCTTTCACGTGCTCCCTTCATATTTGCCAAATCTCAAAAATAATTCGATTTAAATGTTTTTAAAATGTGTACAATTTCTATTGTTGGTGTGCACCTAAATAACATTTTCTTTACAATATCAGGCTGAAATCAGCCTCCCATTAATATGGATGAAAGAACCTGTCTGAAATGTGTATCACATTTTTTATTACACTTTTGTAAATATATAGTCAAGTTTAATTAGTTGAAGTTAAATCTGCCTGCTTTGTCCCTCAGAAATAGTGGCCTTTCCAAAAAGGATATTAAAGCTGTGCTGGCAATAATTTTTCTTTTTAATTATTCTTCAGGAGAAAATGTAATTGTAAGGTGCAATCTGATTACTTTATCTTTGTTCTTATCTTTGTCTGGTTACTCTCTCCATAATGAATTGTTGCCCTGAAAAGGAAGACGTCAAAGTTGTATAGCAAATATGTATGCTGTTTCCACCTTCAGTATCCAAAACAAAGACACTGATATACAAGTTTCTGGTGCGAAATGCCTGCCTGCTCTATTCTCCAAAATTGAAGACTTTCCATACTAGTTTGTTAGATGTGTTGCTAATTTGTATTGTATTTCCATCCTCAGTGTGCAAACAAACCCACATTTCTGCTCAATCTCCCAGAAATTGAAGCTTGTCCAAACTGACTTTTTATCTGTAGTGCAAAACTGTATGCTATTTCCACCATCAGTGTTTCAGAAATGTTTTGCTTTTTCTAACAATACTAAATGCCTGCTCAATCTCTCAGAATTTGTAAACTGTTCAAAAAGCTGTGGTGCAAATCTATATGTTATTTTCATCATCAATGTACAAAAAAAGACATTCTTTTTTATGGAAGCTACATACCTATTCCATCTCTCAGAAATTGCAGTCTATTAAATCAGGATTTTTATCTGGGTGCAAACTTGTATGCTATTTCCATTGTAAGTGTCCAAAAAAGATACGCTTTTTTTCTCTTTACAGAAGCTACATGCCTGTTTAAACGCCAAGAAACCGCTGCCTGTCCACCTGCCCAAACAAGCTTTTTAGCTGTGGGGCAAACCTGTATGCTATTTTTATCATTAGTGTCCCAGAAAAGACACATTTTTTTCTGGTCAATCTTTTAGAAATTGTGGCCTGCTCAAAAATGTTTTCTAGCTGTGGTGCGCTTTCCAAAAAAACAATTCCGGATGTTAAAGGGGCATTCTGGCTGCGATGTGTTTTTTTTTTTTAAGGTCAGCAGCTACAAAGACTGTAGCGGCTGACTTTTAATAAGGACACTTACCTGTCCAGCGAGCCCGCGATGTCGGCCGCCCCAAGGTCGATCCATCCATCGGCTGCCGGCACCGCCATCTTAATGAAGGGACACTGCCCATTTCCTACTGCGCATGCACGAGTCGCGCAGCGCTTTGTGAATGGCTGCCTTGTGTTCTGGGACACACACATGTCCCAGAAGGCAACGGGGCCACTCGCTGAAGAGGAAGAAGCGCCGCGGAATAGGAAGAGGCATATTAGGAAGACTGCCTAGCAACAGGAGTTTTTTTTAAATGTTTTTTTTTTTTTTTTTTACAGAATATTAATGCTATTTTTTTTTAAGGGTGGCCCTCCGCTTTAAATGCCTGTTCAATCTCTGAGAATTTTCAACCTGTCCAAACAGTTTGCAAACCCGTATGCTTTTTCTATTGTCCAGTGTTCAAAAAAAGGCACTTTGTTTTACAGAATCTACATGTCTGCTCTCTCAGAAAATGAGGCAAGTAGGCTTCTATCCGTGGTGCAAAACTGTATGCTATTTCCATTCTCAAAAAAGACACTTGTGCACACAGAATCTAGTGCAGCCGTGTTTAGTACAGGTATATCCCACTTTTAAGTACACAGTGGGGTTTATTTATTAAAGCTGGAAAGTGCAAAATCAGGCTCACTTCTACATAGAAACCAATCAGCTTCCAGGTTTTATTACAAACGCTTAATTGAACAAGCTGGGGTTAGACGCTTATTGGTTTCTATGCAGAAGTGAGCCTGATTTTGCACTTTCCAGCTTTAGTAAATAAACCCCATTGTGTATTTAAAATTAGAGTATGCCTGTAACCATCAGCTTCTAACTTCAGCTTGTTCAATTAAGCTTTGACAATAAAGCCTAGAAGCTGCACCAGATTCTGTATGCACCAGTTTTAGTAAATCTCCCCCATTGTTTTTTACAGATGCTAAATACCTGCTTGATCTCTCGGAAAGTGTGGCCTCTTCAAAAAGGCTTTCTAGTTGTGCTGCCAGTGTACAATTATTTTTTCTATAGATGCTAAATAACTGCACAGTCTCTCAGAAAATGTAGCCTCTTGAAAAAGGAAGTCTGTGGTTATTTAAGCTGTGGTGGTGGTGGGGGGGGCTATATGCCAGTTCAATCTCTCAGAAACTGCAGTTCAAAAAAGGATTCTAGCTGTGGTGAAAACCTGTATGCCTTTTTCAGTGTAAAAAAGACACTATTATTTAGGGATGCTGAATGCAATTAATCATATTGGGTTGCTGCTGATGTATGAAAGCCAAGCTAATTGTAAAAAATATAAATTCCCCAGCCAAATATCTGATTAGTATGGGAATGCATAAAACGTCTGACACACGCAAAAGCCTATAAACACAGGCACTATCACTTACACGTTGCTTAGTTTGCATGCACTATACAAATATATATGTATAAAAATGTATACTCTATGATGCTAGGGTCACTTTAAAGTTCTTTCTTTATCACATTTTTGCGAAAAATTGAAAACACACAGTAGACAGATGAAGAAAAGTAAGGAAGGGGATAGACAATTTTTTCGCTCTGTGATCTACATGCCATAACTGAACATCAGAACAATGTATAAGCAGAACACCAGAGAGGTTTTTCCCCTGATACTTTTTCTGTTATTCATTTTTCTCTGATTCAGTGGTTTCAAAGAATGTATGATGGGAGAAGATGGAGCATCAGTATCCCATGTGAATATAACTGTATCCTGAGTTTTATATAATCCCTCATAGCCAGAGTTCTGAGGCTTCTAAATGGATCAATAACCTCCAGTCAAGGAGTACTGTATTTTGCAACCTCATTCTCATCCACCAATATGGGCTCAGAAAAAGGACACTGCTTAAACTACTGACCTGTGTTTTGTCAGGCTCAGAAATAGGACCAATCTAGAAATACATAACTAGATGATTAAGCTATCAGAGCAGCTAACTACACATGATACGCATGAGAGCCAGTCAGTTTAACCACTTCAATACTAGGCATTTTTACCCCCTTCCTGCCCAGGCCAATTATCAGCTGTCATCGTTGTCGCACTTCAAATGACAGTTGCACGGTCATGCAACACTACCCAAACATTTTTTTTTTTTTATTATTGTGTTCACACAAATAGAGCTTTCTTTTGGTGGTATTTAACCACTTCAATACAGGGCACTTAAACACCTTCCTGCCCAGACCAATTTTGAGCTTTCAGCACTGTCGCACTTTGAATGACAATTGCGCGGTCATACAACACTGTACCCAAATTAAATTTTTATCATTTTTTTCCCACAAATAGAGCTTTCTTTTGGTGGTATTTTATCACCTCTGCGGTTTTTATTTTTTGCTAAACAAATAAAAAAAGACCGAAAATTTGGGAAAAAAATATGTTTTTTTTTTGTTTCAGTTTCAAAACTTTGTAAATAAGTACGTTTTCTCCTTCACTGATGGGCACTGATCAGTCTGCACTGATGGGCACTGATAAGGCGGCACTGATGGGCACCGATGAGGTGGCACCAATGAAGTGGCACTGAGGTGGCATTGATGGGCACTGATAGGCAGCACTGATGGGTGCTGATGGGTGGCAAAAATTGGCACTGATGGGTGGCACGGATTGGCATGGATAGGCGGCACAGATGGGCATGGATAGGCGGCACGGATGGGCACTGATAGGTGGCACGGATGGGCACTGATAGGTGGCACGGATAGACACTGATAGGTGGCACGGATAGGCACTGATAGGCAGCATTGTTTTTTACTGATGGATGCCAATCAGTGCCAAACAATAATGCATGCCAATCAGTGATGCCCATTGTGGGCACTGATTGGCATCCATTGTGGGCACTGTGTGTCATCCCTAGTGGTCTATGGTGGCATAACTTTTGATGGGCATCCCTGGTGGTCTGGTGGTGTCCCTGGTGGTCCAGTGTGGGCATCCTCGGGGGGGCTGCGCTGATAATCGATCAGCACAGACCCCCCCTGTCAGAGGAGCAGCCGATCGGCTCTCCTCTACTCGCGTCTGACAGACGCGAGTGAGGAAAAGCCGATTACCGGCTTTTCCTATTTACACTGTGATCAGCCGTGATTGGACATGGCCGATCACGTGGTAAAGAGTCTCCGTCGGATCAGACACCCCGCAACAACGATCGCCGCGATTCGCGCCCCCGGGGGCGCGCATCGGCTCCAAATCCTGAGGACGTCATATGATGTCCTGTCAGGATTTTACAACCACTTTGCCGCCGTCATTTGACAATGGGCGGGCGGCAAAGTGGTTAATCGCCACTGGGGTTTTTTTGATTTATTTTTTGCTAAATAAATAAAAAAGACCAACAATTTTGAAAAAAAACATGTCTTTCTTTGTATCTGTTATACATTTTGCAAATAAATAATAATTTTTCATGAATTTAAGCTAAAATGTATTCTGCTACATTTCTTAGTTTAAAAAAATCCAAATCAGTGGTTATTATTTAGTCTGTAGGAAAGTTACAGTCCACAAACTATGGAATATATCTGATCAATTGATTAATTATCTCTCTTCTTGAGTCCCAAAAATGGCAGGACAGTACAAATATTCCCCCAAATGACCACTTTTTGGAATGTAGACAGTCCAAGGTATTTAGTAAGAGGCATTATGAGTTTTTTGAACTTGTCATTTTTTTGGGAAAATAAAGGAATGTAATTCTTTTTTTTTATTTTATTTTTTTACATAGTGCAGTACAGAGTCATCAAATAATGTATGTGGCGGTGATCAGGGACACTGACTGGTGACAGTACGAAAAAAAATAACAATAATATATATTTTTTCTATTTGTTTCATTTTCTATTATATATATATATTTATTTATGATTTCTTTTAACACACTTTGACCAGAGCAAAATAATGTTACCATAGTATTATTTTACTACTCTTGGAAAGTGATCAGTATTTTTTTTTTTTTATATATTATGTTTGCTTATAGCAATGAATTTCGTTGCATATAGCAATGAATTTCATTGCTATATGCAAGCATTTTATTGAATGAAATCGATTCATTCAGTTTGTTTTGTTGTGATTAGCTGTGATTAGTCACAGCTGATCACATGGCAAAAATGGGCCCAGTCTGCACCATGTGGTCAATGTGACCAATCACAGCTAGCAACACAATTGTACACAACTGATGGCTTGAAAGGAAGCCATCCATTGTTTACAACTGTTGTGTGACCTGTTTTGATTGGTTACAGCAGTCAGCATACCGGGATCAGTCATCGGCTGTGTTCAGTGGACGCAGCCAGTGACAGATCACACGCTACGTGGCCCCGCGGTCGCACGTGAGGCACATTCCAGATCGGTGAGAGGCGGGCCCCGGCATCATTTGCCCATAGGCTGGACGGGAACCAGTTAAATACAAACTTTTCATGTCTGACTAAAGTTTACCTTTAATAAATAGACAAAACAGATGTGTAGAAGTTACTTATTGTTTATTGCTTTAGGACATGCTGAGGTCCTTGAAGGGATTCTATGGCCTCAGCATACATTCACCGGCCACTTTATTAGGTACAACTTGCTAGTACCGGGTTGGACCCCCTTTTGCCTTAATTCTTCGTGGAATAGATTTAACAAAGTGTTGGAAACATTCCTCTGAGATTTTGGTCCACATTGATATGATAGCATGACGCAGTTGCTGCAGATTGGTTGGTTACACATCCATGATGCAAATCTCCCATTGCACCATCCCAAAGGTGCTCTACTGGATTAAGATCTGGTGACTGTGTAGGCCATTAGAGTACAGTCAACTAATTGTCATGTTCAAGAAACCAGTTTGAGATGATTTGAGCTTTGTGACATGGTGCATTATCCTGCTGGAAGTAGCCATCAGAAGATCGGTACACTGTAGTCATAAGGGATAAGGGATGGACAAGGTCAGCAACAATATTCAGGTAGACCATGACGTTTAAACGATGCTCAATTGGTACTCAAGGCTTAAGAGGTCCAAAGTGTGCCAAGAAAATATCCCCACACCAGGGGCTTTGCCAGGTCTGCAAAAGATCTGGGGCTGGAACCCATAGCAGCAGCGGAAGGGGGGGCACGCCGGTGGTAAGCAATTTTTTGCGGGCAATGGCTGGTGTTGGCGCTTCAATCATCATGGCACCATAGTTGATATGGTGTCAGGGTGATTGAAGTGCATTGTTTCTATTGTTACATTGTAATATATAATGAAGTGGTTCAACTCACCATAATGCAGAATCAGTGAGAGCCCTGGGCGTGTCACTTGCCACATCTCCTGCCACCAAATGCAGTGTGTCACTTGCCACCATCGCATATCACCAGAGGCAGTGTGTCACTTGCCACTGTCACCTGTCACCAGATGCAACGTATCACTTGCCACTGTTGCCTGTCACCAGATGCAGCATCCTATAAAGAATAAGTTCACTTTAAAAAAAAGAAAAATCCACATTCTCCCAGATAACACCACTGAAAAGCAAGAGAGAATCCAACACCATCATTCTTCCACCCCAGGGCCGTTCTCCCTCCCAAAGTCATTGGTTTTACCCCCCTTCCTGACCAAGCCATTTTTTGCAATGCAGCAGTGCATTACTTTAACTGAGAATTGCGCGGTCGTGCGACACTGTACCCAAACAAAATTGATGTCCTTTTTTACCCACAAATAGTGGGGACATTTTGGTGGTATTTAATCACCTCTACGGTTTTTATTTTTAAGGCGCTATAAACAAAAAAGACCAACATCTTAAAAAAAAAAAAAAAAGTTTTTACTTTCTGCTGTACACATCCATTAAAAAAAATGTAAAAAAATAAAATGTCTTCATCAATTTAGGTCATGTATTCTGCTTTTGTTAAAAAAATCCCAATAAGTGTATATTGATTTGTTTGGGCAAAAGGTATTTTGTCTACAAACTATGGGGGGGGGGGGGGGGAGAGATTTTTTCCGCCAGAAGCACCTTAACTCTTCCACCATGGTCGTTCTTCTGTTCTCCTGCTGCATTCAGGCATAGTGACCCAGCGTGCCTCTGAAGGCAACAGACTAGTGTGCATCCCCATGCCAGCTGCAAGGAGAAATCCAGCACCGCACGTTTGTCTGCCACTGCCCTCAGGCATATCACTCGGCGTGACAGTGCAGTGGGTGGGGCCTCACGGATAACACAGAAGGTATATGCTCGGTTTGAACTTCAGCAAGTCGTCTACGCCACTGCTAGATGCCTAAATGCATTGAGTTGCTGCCATGTAATTGGCTGATTAGCAATTTGTGTTACCAAGCAATTGAACAGGTTTACCTAATAAAGTGGCTGGTGAGTTTATATTTTCGTTTTATAACATCAGCATCGTAATAACAATACAATTAATAGTTATTTTTGACGACCCGAAATAATAAGCTTAGTTGATAAATATTCTTTCTTGTTGTGAGTGCTGTTTGTCTGCTGCCCATCAACTTCCTGGATTCCCTGCATGCTTTGCAGCTTCTCCTCTGCTGTTTACTTTGAATATTAGATTCCTGTACTGAAAACATAGAAAGGCAGCACCTCTGGCTAGTTATTCAACAGAAGACCCTGTTTTCCTGGCCAGCCTCTCATCAGCACACAATGGGTTAACCCCAGTCTCTCAGTACCATCTTCTCTTAGCTGATAAAAGGGAGCCCCTTCCCCCGCCCTTGTTCCTTTTTTTTGGTCGGACTCCATGCTCGTGGACTAGACTACACCCCCCTACCGAATCTACCCACCCAGTTTCAAGCCTCTCTTGGGATTGGAAGGTCCAGAACAATTAAGGTAGTTCCTTTTATCACACTGGATGCTCTATGTGCAGGAGCCATGCGGGCATACTAAGTCTTAAAGAGCTTACCATTTTAGGCTGTCGTTCAGCTGTAGTATTGTGCTTTCCTTTCCTGCTCCCATGGAGCTGCGCATGCACGTCAGTGGCGGCATGTTCCCAGGAACACTGCTCGTCACCGAAGCTGGTAAACAGCCACTGGCCGGCTGTTTACCCACATGATTGGCTGTGATCCTTTCACAGCCGATCACTAAATGTCAACAAACCACGGTAACGAGGGTTCTCCTCCTCACACACTGATCGTGTGTGAGAAGGAGATTGCGGTAACATCTTGTTACCGCTTACAGTACACACCAACACACACTGATTCCCATCTGAGTACCCGAGTACCTGTCACAGTCCACATGAGTACCCGAGTACCTGTCACAGTCCATCAGAGTACCCGAGTACCGGTCACAGTTTATCTGAGTACCTGTCACAGTCCATATGAGTACCCAAGTACCTGTCACAGTCCATATGAGTACCTGAATACCTGTCACCGCCCTTCAGAGTACCCGAATACCAGTCACCAGGCCTTCAGAGTACCTGAGTACCTGTCACCAGGCAATCAGAGTACCCGAGTACCTGTCACAAGGCCATCAGAGTACCCGAGTACCTATCTGCAGCCTATCAGAGTACCAGAGTACCTATTTGCAGCCCATGCCTCATAGAATATACATTGGGGTGTTTGTTTTCCAAAATGGGGTCATTTTGTTGGTAATTCCACTGTCCTCGTGCTCCAGGACATTCAAAAGTGTTATAGGTAGGAATGAAATGAGATGTGTATTTTATGCTCCTAGAACGTCTGAAGGTACTACGTCAATGTTGGTCCTCTGTATGTGGCCAGGCTGTGTAAAAGTCTCACACATGTGGTATCGCCATACTCGGGAAGAGTAGCAGAATGTATTTTGGGGTGTAATTTGTTGTATGCAAATGCTGTGTGTGAGAAATAACCTGATAATATGACAATTTTGTAAAAAAAATAAAATAAATAAAAAAATCTTCCTTTTGCAAAGAATTGTGGGAAAAAATTACAACTTAAAAAAACTCACCATGCTACTTACTTAATACCTTGGAATGTCTACTTTCTAAAAAGGGGTAATTTGGGGGTATTTGTACTTTCCTGACTTGTTAGGGTTGGTTCACACTGTGGCAACATGACTTACAGCACGACTTTGCAAGGCGACTTGGAGGCGAATTGAACGCAACATCAATGCAACTTTGAGCGACTTATAACACGACTTCAAGTCGCCCCCAGGCCAGGCGACTTCAGCTCTCTGGGAAGGAGGGGTTTGCCTCCCTCCCAGACCACGATATTGTGTCAATCTCGCCACTTTTATCGGTGAGGTTGACACCTTGCGAGCCCCATCGCGGGAGCCAGCGCTGAGCTGGCTCGCTCATCGGGAAAGGAATTTTTTTTTTTCCTTTCCCAATGAGTGACCTGCATTGCTGACATTGAGGCCGGGTTCACACTGGTGCGGGGATCCGACTTGGATCCCTGCCAATACCAGGCACTGTGTTTGGTATGAATCATGAGGGGGAACTCTACGCCAAATTTTAAATAAAAAAACGGCATGGGTTCCCCTCCAAGGACATAGCGGAGGAGCCCGGCAGAAGAACCGGAGAGTAGGAGAAGAACCAGAGACCAGGAGAAGAGGCCGGAGAGCAGGAGAAGAACCGGAGCAGGAGAAGAGGCCGGAGAGAGCGGAGGAGTCGGAAGAGACCCCTGGAGCTGCCTAATAAATTACTTTAAAAACCTGTCTATTGTGTTTTTTCATTGACACATTTGTCCCCCAGGTGAATGGGTAGGGGTACGATGAGTACCCCCTACTCATTCACATAGGGTGGGGGCCGGGATCTGGGATTCCGATAAGCCCCCCACCCGCAGACCCCAACAATCAACAGCCAGGGTTGTCGGGAAGGGGCCCTTGTCCTCATCAACATAGGGGCACAGGGTGCCCCCTTCCCCAAAGCACCCACCCCCCATGTTGAGGGCATGCGGCCTGGTACGGTTCAAGAGAGGGGGGCGCTCGCTCGTCCCCACCCCCTTTCCTGACCAGCCAGGCAGCGTGCTCGGATAGGGGTATGGTATGGATTTTTGGGGGACCCCACGCCGTTTTTTCAGCATAGGGGTTCCCCTTAAAATCCATACCAGACCTAAGGGCCTAGTATGCCCTTGGAGGGGAACTCATGCCGGTTTTTATTATTAGAGAGGCAACATTGTCGCTTCTTTCTCGCGCTCGCTGCACTAGGAAAATGTGTTTTTCCTATTGCAGCCAGCGCTAGATGTACAGTACCCTGTCGCCAAGAACCAGCGCGATGGGATCAAGCTGGAAACACATTCTCACGGGCAGGTACTGTAATTTCTTTTCCTGTAAAGTCGCTTCAATATAGATGGAGATCCGACTTGGAGGCGGCTTTCATTGAATTCTATGGGTACAAGTCGCCTAGAAGTCGGATTGAAGTACTACAGGAACCTTTTCTGAAGTCGGAGCGACTTCAGTAGTGTACATTAAGACGGCTCTCATTGACTATAATGTAATTCCTAATGTCAAGCAACTTGGGGCGACTTGAGGGCTGACAAGTCGGATCCCAAGTCATTGTAGTGTGAACCAACAGTTAGAGCCCGTTCACACTACCGCGACTTGGGGGGCGACTTGTCAGACCGCAAGTCGCCCCAAGTCGCTTGACATTAGAAATTACATGCAAGTGAATGAGAGCCATACCAGACCTAAGGGCCTGGTATGCTCCTGGAGGGGGAACCCATGCCGCTTTTTTGTTTAAAATTTGGCGTGGAGTTCTCCCTCCAGAGCTGATTATTCTCTGATTGGCCACGGCCAAAGTCTGGCCTGGGGCGACTTAAAGTCGTGTTGTAAGTCGTCCCAAGTCGTGTTGAAGTAGCTCCTCAAGTCGTGTCCAAGTTGCCTCCAAAAGTCGTGCTGGAAGTCGTGTCGCCCCTGTGTGAACCGGCTCTTAGGGCTCTTTCACACGGACGGACCGTATGTCCATTTTTCATCCATCCGTTTTCGGATGAAAAACGGACATACAGGTATCCCTATGGGATAGCGGGTGTCAGCGGATGAGCATCCGCTGACACCCGCTCTCGTCCGTGCCCGCCATGCTCCGTTTCTGCAGACGGAGGAAAACCCCATTTTTTCATCCGTCTGCAGAGCGGATCGGGTGACGACGGACGCTACGGTCCGTCGTCACCCGATCTCCCATAGGGGAGAGCGGCGCTCTGACAGGTCCGTCCCTGCACGGAGTGCAGAGTCGGACCTGTCATCCTACTGCTCAGCAGAGATCACTACGGCGATCCCCGCTGAGCAAGCGGCTATCCACGGGGCGGATCTGCACTGATCCGCCCCGTGTGAAAGAGCCCTTTGTGTCTCAAAAAATGAGATACACCTGATGTACTGAAGGCCAGATCAGATGTGATCAATTTAAAGCGATTGGCACCATAGTTTGTAGACTCTATAACTTTCACAAAGACCAAATAATAGACACTAATTTGGGTTATTTTTACCAAAGATATGTAGCAGTATAAATTTTGGCCAAAATTTATGAAGAAAAATTACTAATTAGCAAAATTTTATGACAGAAACAAAGAAAAGGGCATTTTTTCACTAAATTAATATTTTTTTATTTATAGCACAAAAAATAAAAAGAAACCCTAGTGATTAAATACCATCAAAATAAAGCTCTATTTGTGTGAAAAAAAGAACGCAAGTTTCATATGGGTACAGTGTTGCATGACTGAGTAATTTTTATTCAAACTGTGAGAGAGCAGAGAAGTCCTAAAAAAAAGACAGTCGCAGAAGGAAAAGTCCCGCCACCGCTCAAAATCTCTGCATGCACTGGGTCCAGGGTCACGCACAGGACATAGACCCCAAGCAACGGCCAGTCCATGCCGCAAAAATGCTCAGACTGCTATGGCGGCAGAACCAAGTGCGACAAGAGGCCGTCCCGCCGAAGGCCTCTGCTGGGCCTGTTCAGCGTCATCCGCCCCTGAGAAACTCTTGTGCTCAGAATACATAAGAGATGTAGCCACAGTTAGAGAAACAGGCACGTAGGATAAAGGACTATATTCAGGAGGTGGTGACAGAGAGTATGCAGGCGGTCGCAGGCGTAAGTGCCTCCGGGACTAAGCCTAGAGCCAAGAACGCATCTAAGCAAAAGTGAGACTCATCACCGGGGCTTGAAATATCATCAGGAGATTCTTCAGACTCTGATGAACCATCAGAATATTTGTTCGACTTCAAACTCATAGACCCTTACATTGTAGCAGAAAAGGAGGCCATAGACTGGGAACAGGACACTCAGCCTCTTTAACCACTTCAGCCCCGGACCAATTGGCAGCCAAAGGACCAGGCCCCTTTTTGCGATTCGGCACTGCGTCGTTTTAACTGACAATTGCGCGGTCGTGCGACGTGGCTCCCAAACAAAATTGGCGTCCTTTTTTTCCCACAAATAGAGCTTTCTTTTGGTGGTATTTGATCGCCCCTGCGGTTTTTATTTTTTGCGCTATAAACAAAAATAGAGCGACAATTTTGAAAAAAATGCTATATTTTTTACTTTTTGCTATAATAAATATCCCCAAAAAATATATAAAAAAACATTTTTTTTCCTCAGTTTCGGCCGATACGTATTCTTCTACATATTTTTGGTAAAAAAAATCGCAATTAGCGATTATTGATTGGTTTGCGCAAAAGTTATAGCGTTTACAAAATAGGGGATAGTTTTATAGCATTTTTATTAATATTTTTTTTTTTACTCGTAATGGCGGCGATCAGCGATTTTTATTGTGACTGCGACATTATGGCGGACACATCGGACATTTTTGACACATTTTTGGGACATTTGTCATTTATATAGAATTCAGTGCTATTTAAATAGCACTGATTCCTATGTAAATGACAGTTGTAGTGAAGGGGTTAACCACTAGGGGGCGGGGATGAGTCAGTGTGACGTGTTGTGTTTACTTTACTGTAGGGGGGCGTGGCTGTACGTGTGACGTCATTGATCGGCGTTCCCGATGACAGGGAACCGCCGATCACTGACAGTCAGTGTAGGAAGCGCGGGGAGAGGTTTGTTTACACAAACCTCTCCCCGTTCTTCAGATCCGTAACCCGATCGCGGGACACCAGCGGCGATCGGGTCCGCTGGTCCCGCGGCCGGGGTCACGGAGTTCCCGACCGGGTCGCGAGCGCGCCGCTAGCGGCGCGCGCGCGACCCACAGGCAGGCACATGCACGATCACGTACAGGTACGTGATTCTGCCTGCCCGTGCCATTTTGCCGACGTATATCGTCGTTAGGCAGTCGGGAAGCGGTTAAAAGGGAAGGGAAAATTAAAATATATTTCCCTAACTTGAAAAGGCAAGGGGCAACCTTCCCGTTCATGTTGGAGATCCGCAAATTATTCAATGAGGAATGGGGAAAGCCAGAAAGGAAGGCGAACGTACAAAATCGATTTTTAAGATTATACCCATTTAACACCCCAGATGCTGCCTTTTGGGAGTCACCTCCAGGGGTAGATGCGGCCTTGTAGCGCTTAGCAAGGCAGGTGTCCCTGCCATTGCAGGATTCTACAACCTTCAGAGACCCAATGGACAGGCGCACAGACACAGATCTAAAGAAGATCTATTTAACTGCCAGCTTGCCACCCAGCCATAGCCCTAACCTTGGTCTCCAGGGCTCTGAAGGTCTGGGTCACAAATGTGGAGACAGCCCTGAAGTCTGACGTAGAGACGGCCAGAATAATTTCAGCAATGGAGGAACTTAAGCTCTCAGCCGCCTTTTCGTCAGAAGCTTCTAAAGACCTAGTAAAACTGCTCGCAAGAATTATGACATTTTCAGTAATGGTGAAAAGGACCCTATGGTTACGCCATTGGGTGGCAGACAGTACCTCGAAACAGGCACGTTGTAACATTCCATACAAGGGCAAGATGCTATTTGGGGACACCCAGGAGGAAGCTATTAAACGAGCTACTGGAGGGAAGTCGGGTCTGCTACCACAGAGACACAAAAGGAGACAGCAAACCGCTCGGTCAGGCCAATCAGAGTTCAGAAGGGCACAGGAGGCCAGGTCATATAGACCAGGCTGAGAATATACGAGACCCCAGTGGAGAGGCTCACAAAGCTCCTTTCTTCGGAACGTGAAGTCTAAGGCCGCTCAGACTGCTAAGAAACCGGAGAAGTCCTTTTGACGGGTTGACCGCCCATCACCCCCAGGTGGGTGCCAGGTTGGCATCCTTTTGGAAGGTATGGGCGGAGAAAGTCAAGAACCAATGGGTCAAGAAAACAGTCAAGCGAGGATACAAGATAATGTTTCAAGAAAAACCACCGGACATCCTTGTCCAGACAGAATGGTGACAAGATCAGAAGAAAAGAAGGTGCTTGCTAGAATATGTGACAGAATTACTTCAGAAAGAGGCAATCTCACTGGTTCCTCTAAAGCAGCAGGGAACAGGGGTTTATTCCCCAATTTTTCTGGTGCCCAAAGTGTCCGGAGATCTCAGACCGGTCTTAGACCTAAGATCTCTAAACCTCTACATCGATCCCAAGACATTCAAGATGGAATCAATATTTACAGTTATATCAATTCTACCACCAGGGGACTGGCTAATATCAGTCGATTTAGCAGATGCCTACCTTCATGTCCCAATTGACAGGCATCACCAAAGATACCTGAGATTCATGGTAGGGGAAGATCATTTCCAGTTCAAATGTCTGCCCTTCGGAATCAGCACAGCACCTCAAGTCTTTTCCAAGATCTTGCTAGCTACCATCGCTGTTATAGGTTTGAGGGGCATAAAAATTTTCCACTACTTAGACGACAACTTGGTAGTGGCCCGTGCAAGTGAGGAGTTAACAGCACAAAGCGAAGTGATGCTGAAAATTCTATCCGAAAATTCGGCTGGATTATTAACAAGCAGAAGAGCCAGTTGATTCCCTCCCAAGAGATGGAGTACCTAGGGCTTGTTTTCAACACAAGCAAAGGGCAGGTCTCGCTACCACATCGCAAAATAGCAGAGCTAGTAGCCTGCGTGAACAGCGTGATGGAGTCCTCGTCGCTGTCGCCGAGGGACTGTATGATGCTTCTGGGAATGTTTACCGCAGCAACCCTAGCTGTTCCCTGGGCAAGATTCCATACAAGGGCATTCCAAATGTCGTTTCTGAACCAGTGGGATGGTGTATCACTCCACCAAAAAATCTTCATACCAAGACGGATCCGCCAGGGCTTGGCGTGGTGGATAGCACCAGGAACTCTGTCACGGGGCATGCCTCTCAGTCCCCTCGATTGGATCCAGATAACCTCGGATGCCAGTCTCCGGGGCTGGGGTGCTCACTGCCTCGGCAGGCGGGATCAGGGAAAATGGAGCAGGATAGAGACCAGACACTCCAACCTTTTGGAGTTACAAGCAGCATACCTAGCCCTACTGGCATTCGAGAACCTGATTCAGGGAGCTCGGGTCAAGCTTATGTTGTACAACCGGACAGCGGTCGCTTATATAACCAAACAGGGAGGAACCATGAGCTTGCCGCTGCTGCAGTTGGCAACCGAGATATTCGTCTGGGCCGAGGCACATGTGGAAGCCTTGACGGCAGCCTACATTCAGGGCAGTCAAAACTACATAGCAGACCATCTGAGTCAGGATTTTCCCAACAAAAACGAGTGGGCACTCAACAAGGACTATCTGAAAACAATCTTTTACAGGTGGGGTACACCCTCGGTAGATCTGATGGCGACCCCATGGAATGCACAGGTACCCGAGTTTGTGTCAAGATTCCACTGCAACGAAGCGCTAGCTCAAGATGCCTTCTCAATCCCATGGGAATTTCCCCTAGTCTACCTTTTCCCACCGGTACCTCTGATAATGAAAACCCTATTAAAAATTGCGGGGGGGAACGTCCATGCAATTGCAATCCTACCCTTCTGGCCACAAAGGCCATGGTTCCCACTGCTCCTGCAGATGGCGGCAGTTCCCCAATATGGCTACCGCTGAAGAGGGACCTCCTACAGTAGGACCAATGGTGTCACCTTAACCCAGGCAGATTGCAACTGACAGCATGGCTGTTTAATCAGCCAGACTGCAGTCTCAGGGCATCTCAGAGGAGGTAATCTCGACACTATTGAAGTAAAGAAGGGCCACAACTAATGCTACATACACCAGGATTTGGAGAAAATTTACAGCATTCGCCTTACAACAAAAATTCTCCCCATTGTCCGCAAACATTGCACAGGTGCTGGAGTTTTTACAGTCAGCGCTAAGTATGGGCTTAGCATACAACACCATAAAGGTGCAGGTGTCAGCCTTGTCTTGCTTCACAGGCCACAAGTGGGCAGACGAGCGACTAATAAAGCAATTTCTTAGAGCGGCGATAAGAATAAGTGCTAAAAGCTTTGCTCCAACATCAATTTGTGCCTGTGGAGACAAGCCCACTATGGTTCCTGACAGTCAAGCTGATTTTCCTCACAGCCATAACATCAGTGAGGAGAGTTTCAGAGCTGGCAGCTCTATCTTGTAAAGATCCTTTTTGCATCATTCTCCCAGACAAAGTGATCCTAAGGCCCTCGCCAGCCTTAACCCCTAAGGTGGTTTCCAAGTTCCATGTAAATTGTGAGGCGGTCCTACCCAGCTTCACGCAACCGCTGAGACAAGCGGAGGAACTATATCTCAGACCATTGGACATGGTCAACTTATTTTCAACCTACTTATACCACTCTCTACAGATGCGCAAAACTAATGCCTTGTTCGTCCTGCCGTCAGGACCTAGAAGAGGAGAAGCTGCATCAGCTAGAATCATAGCTACCTGGATCACCAAGGTGATAAGCCTCACATATGAGACACAGGGGCTGACGCCTCCACAGGTTATTAGAGCTCATTCAACAAGAGGGGTGGCAGCCTCATGGGCAGCTTCTGCTAAAATATCAGTTGAAGACATATGCAGGACCACTAGTTGGAGCCCCTGTGAAACATTCACAAGACATTACAGTTTAGATGTCACAGCGGCTAGTGCATCAAATTTCGGAAACGCAGTGGTGTCAGCACCCTTCCTAGCAAAATAAAATATTCACTAAAGCATTACCAGTTGTTTTTCGACTCTTTTTGTTATCCCACCCTATATCAGCTAAATCAAATCCCATTGTGTGCTGACGTGAGGCTGGCCAGGAAAATGGAAAATTGTTACCATTACTTACTGTAATTTTCCTTTCCTGGCCTGCCCTCATGTCAGCACAATCTTTTTTTCCCTCCCTACAAGCCTGTCGTCCGCTAGTTAATGGAACAATGGCAGGGGAGGAGGGGCTCCCTTTTATCAGCTAAGAGAAGGTGGTACTGAGAGACTGGAGAGAGGGGTTAACCCATTGTGTGCTGACGTGAGGGCAGGCCAGGAAAGTAAAATTACAGTAAGTATTGGTAACAATTTTCCGTTATCAATAACCACAATGCAGTGACTACAGAACATTTTAGACAGCTACTATGCCCTGGTACCCCCCATAAGAATAAATATGGTTGCAGATAGTGTATTAAACAAAGGGACCAAAGAGGCCCTAACGGATATTTCTTATGCAGAGACAGACTCCCACACTACAGTCTTGTACTATAAGAATTACACCATACAATTCGAACATATCATACCCCAGCTCTGTTGCGTGACTATTCACATTCTACTAGCCGCAAGATATTAGTAACTGCTGACCCAATCTCTCTAGATGAGGTAATTTCCTTAGTCCACACACATGGATCCTATGAACCCATGTTTGCATCATCAGAAGGTAGACTGGCATCCACAAACTGTGGACCCAATGGCTTGAATAGTATCAATCATAATCTTATGATGGGTGACTTTAATGCGGTCAACAGCTACAAATACTAATACTGCTGACTTTTAAAATATGGACACTCACCTGTCCAGCGCACCCGCGATGTCGGCACCCGAAGCCGATCTGTCGCTCGGCTCTCGGGTGCTGCCGCCGCCATCTTCGGTATGGGAATCAGGAAGTGAAGCCTTGCGGCTTCACCTCCCAGTTCCCTACTGCGCATGCGCGAGTCACGCTGCACAATACGGACGGTCCCTGCTGTCTCTGGGACCCATGTGTTTCCCAGCAGACAGCGGGGAAGGGACAGGAAGTGGCGTAGATACCCGCAGATTCTGTGGCTATCTATGCCCGGAAGTGGGTGCAAATACCTGTATTATACAGGTATCTGCACCACCCTCCCCCCCTGAAAGGTGCCAAATGTGACACCGAAAAGCGGAGGTTCCTTTTTTGTGTGAACCTCCGCTTTAACTCCTGGATAGATTATAGGCCAAAGTGCCTGCAACTCTATCAAAGTTTAAACCCACCACAGCACTTGTATACTTGTAAAACTGTATAGATGTTCAAGTTGTCATATAGTTCTCTCTAATGAGCGACCCACTTGATAAGCATAACCTGTTAATTCACGCTAAGTCAATTTTATGTGCTTATTGTACTTTAAATGGCAACCAATAAGACCATACCTTTCTTTTAACTTATACCTGCAGCCCATTCAGGGTATTTGTGATATTACATTCTGTTATTCATTTGGTTGACCAACTATAAAAAAAATAAGTAATACGCTTAGGTTAAGATAGGCCGCATTGCCTCCCACAACACAGTTTGATCAAACTCAATTGTGGTAAAAATATTATAAAGGTAGTGGCGCTTCACCATGCAAACTCATAAGTATAAAGCCAAATCTCTCCCATGCAAAATCTGGAAAAAAGTGCACAACATAGTCATACAAATAGAAATTAATATACACATAGCCGTGTTGTTCAAAAGAAAAAGTGCTTCCACATGTACATATAGGTCTTTAGGTAGCTTCACCACAGGTGCTCAGAGGGTAGATGGCAACTCACCAGAGGTGTTTCAAAAAGTGCTTTTTGTAAAAAAAGGTTTCTGGACTTCCACCATTCCACTCCAGAGATCTTTCAGGTATGGTTAGGAAAATAGTGATGTACTCTACCAGGAAAACAGAGAAGGACTATATATTGTAGTAAGTTTATTAATATTGGTAAAAACAAGCTTAAAATGATTTTGCACTCACATGTGATAGTGCCCATCCTGTCACTTGGGATCTTCAGCATGTGCAGGTGGAAATGTGTTTAACGCTAGCATTTTCTCCACGCCTAGTTCTCAATGTTGGGCCTGGATAAGGGTCACATGGGATTCTGGAAGTGACGAATCCCTGCCCCGACGTAAGTTTCACTGTACTTGGCGTCTTCACTTCCTGATAGAAATTTGGCTTTATATTTATGAGTTTGCATGGTGAAGCGCCACTACTTTTATATTATTTTTTACCACAATTGAGAAGTATCCCTTTTTTAAAGGGGCAGCTGTGAGGGACAGTACCCATACCGTACGTCTAGAACTATTCCCACATCTAATGTCAAAGTTTAAGTCTCACCTCTGTTTACCAATGTAACACTCAAGTACCTATATGGTACATATCCAAATTTATAACAGGATATGTTAAAGCTTTCTTACCCTTTGTATTTGTATTTCTTTTCTTGTATGTATAAAAAAAAAAAAAACTCCAATAAAAACCATTGAAATAAAGAAATACACTATTCAACCCCACAACCAAGGGACACAGCTCAAGTGTCATAAAATGAGATTAATTAAAATATTCAAAGCAGTGGTTGGGGGCTACACAATATACTCTTGGATTTACCAATACTTATCCACAAATCATTAATTTCTAACAATGAACTTAATTTATAATTAACTAAAGCAGAAATAAGATAGTATGTTTCATCTTTTGTTGGGAAAACCTCCTCTAGGCATTATGAAAGAGAGACATTACTTTCACTGAGATTTTATACACTAATTGAATAGTCAGTTGCCAATCTGTTAACACATTGAAAAGTAGGTCAGGTAAAATACAGATAGTGCTCGGAAATGATTATATGAAAAAGAGATGTGATAACATATTTTATTTTTTGTTTACTGTGCTGCAAAATCTAATTTTTATATCTACTTGGGTAATTTTTTTATTAAAAACTTTCTTCAGAGGAGATTCTGAATGGGTGAAAAATAGGTGTTGCGCCCCACATATCACTTTGGTAGTTGGTTGCCTAGATATTAGATTTATCACTGGAAAATAATTTCTTAAAGGAAATATACAGAACTTTCTTTAAGCACATATTTTAAGTTGTTATTATTGTAGAATGTACCCTAAAGTAACTTTGGCATGACGCATTGTTATGTACTTAGTGATTTGTATATTAGCAACCAAAAGAAGTGCACAGTGGCTCCATACAATTATTCTGTCTCTCTCTTAGCAACTGTTAAGATAAGTTGTGAACCACACAAGGATTGCATAGCTTTCAGTGAGTCAGATGACTTATGGACTTGCATTGTAAGAAGGAACAATCAAGGGCAACCATTGTGTGAAACTTCATAGCAGGAAACAGAGCCCACATAAGTAATAAGCACATTTTATCGACCCTATGTACATGTTTAATTAAAAAGTGAAAATATATATAATATTATTATTATACATTTATGTTTTATGTGTGCCCATAAAGCACCCTTGAACCTTCTGTATTTATTATTTTAATTCAGTGAGGCTGCATATAGTGTAATAAATACGCACCTCTTTTAGGTATGGTATGCTTGCTAGGAGACAGTGTGTGTGCTGTGAGGGCAGTGTGCATAGCAAGTAAAACAAACCTAAAAACTGAAATATGTATTACTGTACATTCAACCCAAATGCAATGCAGCAATAAATGCAGAAAGTTCAATATGGCTTTAATCAAGCTGATCTTTCTTACATGTTATTCTGAAAGACTGAAAAACAATATCTTCCCTTTAACAAGGGACATGTACAATCCTAACAAATCATACGGATCAGTGCCAGATTTATAAGGAGGCAAAAGGGATAATTGCGCCCCCCCCCCCCTTCGCTAGAGGTCACCCCAGACTTCCTTTACAAAAAAAATGTAATAATTCTAAAATTGGTGTTAATGTATTGTAGATCTCAGAATATATTTGAGCGTGATGCATGATAATCACTAGGTCATTCAGCTAACTGGTACTGATAAAGACTTATCTAAGAACCACGATGACCCATGAAAGACTGAGGGCCAGTTTACACCAGATGCAGTTCCGTGCGCTTTTTTTCTGCACTAAAAATGCATGCACAGTGTTTTCCATGCATTCCAATGGCTCTAGTTCACACCAGTGCACTCAGTTCCAGTCAGTTTCCGGTCAGTTTCTGTACTACTTTTTGCGATTTCGGGCTGCGATTTACATTGATATCTGTGCAGAAACCTGCACAGATGTCTTTGAAATCATGGCCGAAATCGGGACTGATATGCAGGAGTGAAATCGTGCATGGCTTAATTCTCGCAGCTCAGTGTTAACCTGGGATTAGTACAGGAAAAAAGCACACGGAACTGCATCTGGTGTGAACTAGCACTCAGGCGGAATTCACACCTAGCGTTTTGTTTTCAGGCAGAAAGTTGTGCGTTTTTACAGCATTTTTACCGCGAGGTCAAAAGGTCACCAATGTAAGAAGCAGAAAAACGCCTGTAATCTGCCCAAAAAGAAGCTTGTGTACTTTTTTGAGCTTCTGGCATTTTGCTTAAGGCTACAAAATGCTCATATGTGAACAGGGGCCATTTAAATTAATGTTTTTTTTGCTTGTTTTTCCGGTGTTTTACATGTGTTTTTTTGCAGGCGTTTTGCAAGCGTTTTATGTTTGTCAAACGACAATTTGCAGATAGTTAGTATGCTAGACAAAATCCTCAACACGCACTTTTGACAAAAATCAGACGCTCGGTCGTACAACAATCAAACCGTGTGTATGAGGCCTATGTGTTCTGTGCCTACTGGCTTCCAAGCAGTGTCTTCAAGATGATACAGTTTGATGAGTTAGTTAAAGATTTTTCAGATGCTAAGTACAGGAATAAAGACTTTTTGTAAATATTGTAGTGTGATGCATAACTGTGATGAATGACTTGACATTTCCAAATACCTGTGTAATGTGCATTTTGGAGAAAATCTGGCAAGTGTCTTCTTCAGATCCTAATTTATATTTTTTTTAGAACAAATGCGGTTTATCACTTATTTCAGTAAAAAAAATGTATTTGTCATATAATAAAATTTCTATATTGAGGGGCCCCTGAACTTGAAATGCCCTGGGCCCCACAAGGTCTAGATCCGGCACTGATAGGAATACTTGATTTGGAACAAGTTAATTATTTACCCACATTCTATACATGTTAATCAACTTTAATCATTTTCAACAGTACTAAATCATACACTAGGATAAAATAATGGCAATCACTTAAACACAATTAAAATATGAGTACCTGAGTATTGGGAGTACAATAAGGAGATAGTATGTGACCGGTCTAAACTACCGTATTTATCGGCGTATAACACTCACTTTTTCCCCCTAAAAATCGGGGGAAAGTCGTGGGTGCGTGTTATACACCGATACCCCCCAAAAAAATGTCAAAAATGGCAAGCGCCGCCGAAAAATAGCGAGCGCTGCCGAAAAAGACCAAATTGCGGCCGAAAAAACCCGAAGCCGCGCCGGAATAGACCGAGCAGACTGTTCGGCTCTGCTCGTAGTCCCGCCTCCCTAGCTAAACAGTCGGCTCGGCCTTTTCTGGGGCCGCTTCGGTCTTTTTCGGCCGCGCCTCGGTCTTTTTCGGCGGCGCGCGCAACAGAGAGTCTCGTGGCGGGAAATTTAAACCCGGATCGGACTTCATATGATGCTGGCAAGGTACAATGACGCTGGGCATGGCTGTAATGACCCTGGGCAAGGCTGCAATGATGCTGGGCAAGGCTGCAATGACGCTGGGCATGGCTGCAATGACGCTGGGCAAGCTGCAATGACGCTGGGCAAGGCTGCAATGATGCTGGGCAAGGCTGCAATGACGCTGGGCCAGCTGCAAATGACGCTTAAATGTAAGTTTTTTTTTTTTCCCTAAACTTCCCTCCTAAAACGTTTTTTCCTTAAAATGCCCTCCTAAACTTGGGGTGCGTGTTATACGCCGGTGCGTGTTATACGCCGATAAATACGGTAAGTTTATGTTCACCAATGGCAGAAGTCTGGCGGACAAGATGGGAGAACTAGAGCTACTGTTGTACAAGGAGGATTTTGATTTTGTAGGAATTACAGAGACTTGGTTCAACAGCTCTCATGATTGGCTGGCAACCATTCAAGGGTAATACCTATAATGCAGGGATAGAGAGGGTAAAAAAGGGGGAGGGGTATGCCTGTATATCAAAAATGATGTACAAGTGAATGTGAGAATCCTTATGGGTAGAGCTATAAAGGGAGGAAACTAAGGGGAAAGTAACACTGGGAGTATGCTATAGGCCCCCTAACCAGAGGGAGGAGGCGGAGGCGAACCTCCTATCACAATTTGGATCAGTGGCAAGAATGGGAAGTGTCATTATAATGGGGGATTTTAATTATCCAAACATAAACTGGGTAGAAGGAACCGCACATTCATCCAAGGCTCGCCAGTTCCTAAATGATTTGCAGGACAATTTCTCGGGTCAGATGGTAAATGCACCAACTAAAAAAAAGCGTTACTAGACCTACTGATTACCAACAATACAGACCTGATCACGGATGTGGAAATACGGGGCAATTTAGGAAACAGCGATCACAGGTCAATTTGTTTTGGTATAAATCACACAAATATGAAACATAAGGGGAATACAAAGACACTGAATAATAATTAAAAAAAAAAACAACTTCCCTAAACTACAATCCTTGCTAGATAATAATTGGGATAAAATTTTAAGAACAAAGAACATGGAGGAAAAATGGGTATGCTTTAAGAGCATATTAAATAAGGGCATTAGCCAGTGCATCCCAATAGGAAATAAATTTAAAAGAGCTAATAAAAGTCCTGGGAGGCTTAACTCCAACGTAAAAATGCATATAAAAGCAAAGCAGAAGGCCTTCAAAAAATACAAGGCTGAGGGATCATCATCAAAGAATGCAACAAGAAATGTAAGGGTGCAATCGGGGCGGCTAAGATAGAACACGAACGGCACATAGCAGGGGAGAGTAAAAAAATCCCAAGAAATTCTTTAAGTACATAAATAGTAAGAAAGGGAGGTCAGATCATATTGGTCCCATAAAGAATGATGAAGGGAATCTGGTTACTAAGAATGGAGAGATGGCAAAGGTATTGAATTTATTCTTCTCCTCAGTCTTCACAAGGGAATCTTCAGTAACCAAAACTGCAATATTTATCCTCATGACATGTCACAGGAAGCACCCTAATGGCTAACAGAGGACAGAATTAGAAATAAACTTGAAAAACATAACATTAATAAGTCACCGGGACCAGATGGCTTGCACCCGAGGGTCCTTAAGGAACTCAGTCAAGTAATTGACAGACCATTGTTCTTAATTTTTACGAACAGTCTACTGACTGGAAGGATACCAGCTGATTGGAGAAAAGCCAATGTAGCACCAATATTTAAAAAAGGGCCAAAATACATCCCTGGGAATTACAGACCAGTTAACCTAACATCAATGGTATGCAAGCTCTTGGGGGGGATGATAAGGCACTATATACAAGATTTTAGTAATGACAATGGTATAATTAGCAGTAATCAGCATGGATTCATGAAGAATCGTTCTTGCCAAACCAATCTATTAACCTTCTATGAGGAGGTGAGCTGCTATCTAGATAAGGAAAGGCCCGTAGACGTGGTGTATCTGGATTTTGCAAAAGCATTTGATACAGTTCCCCATAAACGTTTACTGTACAAAGTAAGGTCCGTTGGCATGGTCCATAGGGTGAGTACATGGATTGAAAACTGGCTACAGGGGCGACTTCAGAGGGTGGTGATAAATGGGGAGTAATCGGAATGGTCAGGGGTGGAAAGTGGGCTCCCCCAGGGTTCTGTCCTGGTACCAATCCTATTTAGTTTATTCATAAACGACCTGGAGGATGGGATAAACAGCTCAATCTCTGTATTTGCGGATGATACTAAGCTGAGCAGGATGTGGAAACTTTGCAAGAAGATCTGAACAAATTAATGGGGTGGGCAACTACATGGCAAATGAGGTTTAGTGTAGAAAAATTTTAAATAATGCATTTGGGTGGCAAAAATATGAATGCAATCTACTCACCAGGGGGAGATTCTCTGGGGGAATCTAGGATAGAAAAGGACCTGGGGGCTCAGCAATGGCGAGCAATGACAAGCTGCTGCAAGCAAAGCAAACAGAATATTGGCATGCATTAAAAAGGGGATTCATTCCAGAGATAAAACAATAATTCTCCCACTCTACAACACTCTGGTCCGGCTGCACCTGGAGTATGCTGTCCAGTTCTGGGCACCAGTCCTCAGGAAGGATGTGCTGGAACTTTGAGAGAGTCCAGAGAAGGGGCGACAAAACGAATTAAGGGACTGGAGGACCTTAGTTATGAGGAAAGGTTACGAGCACTGAACTTATTCTCTCTGGAAAAGAGACGCTTGAGAGGGGATATGATTTCAATGTACAAATACCGTACTGGTGACCCTACAATAGGGACAAAGCTTTTCCGTGAAAGGGAATTTAATAAGACACAAGGCCATTCACTAAAACTAAAGGAAAAGCGTTTTAACCTTAAACTGCGTAGAGGGTTCTTTACTGTAAGAGCGGTTAGGATGTTTAATTCTCTTCCACAGGCAGTGGTTTTAGCGGGGAGCATCACATAGGTTGGACTTGATGGACTTGTGTCTTTTTTAAACCTTGCCTACTATGTAACTATGTAACTAAAATAGCATGGGTGGACATGCTCCAAAAACATGTAAATACAGCAGGATGAGAACCCTTGCCTTGTGCTCATTTGAGAGTGCCTTTATGTTTCTACATGAAGCAGTCAAACAGAGATCATGGGCGTTCGCAGGTAAGTGTCCCCCCCTGGCAGGGCTGGTGCTACCTATAGGCAAGTGTTCATATCAATTGGGGGTGCCACGCTGCATGTCCCAGGGCCGGGAGTCATGATGGTGTTTGTGGCCCCTGAGCTGGGGGAGGCGGAGCAGTAGGTAGCTGGAAATACAAAGTTCTCCCGCAGCTGTCTGTTACCTTTCACATGCCGCGGACAGCGTCTACTAATGCTTAGACCGACCAGATAATGATTTATCTCCTCTCCTCCTCCTCCGCTTGGACTGCCGGCTGTGTGTGCAGCTCTGCCTAGACATGTGTGAAAGACCCAGTGCTCCCTTTTAGATAGGGGCCCAGAGAAACACCCACCACATGGGGCCCCAGCCTCATCTGAGCTGCTTGGCATGTGCAGCTGTTGTTTGAGCCTTCTATCTGCCTTTTCTGGGGTTAGAAATCCATTTAATTCTCTCTAAAGTCATCTGAAGCTTGCAATATAGAAAATTATTGGAAGGGAGTTCTCCATACTAATGATTGTGTGTGTATTGGAGGTGTAATGTATCTGTGTGCAATCTGTGTGTATGGGGGTGTAATGTATCTGTGTGTATGGGGGGTGTGATGTATCTGTGTGTAATCTGTGTGTATGGGGGGTGTAATGTATCAGTGTGTATGGGGGTGTAATGTACCCGTGTGTAATCTGTGTGTATGGGGGTGTAATGTATCTGTGTGTATGGGGGGTAAAATGTATCTGTGTGTAATCTGTGTGTATGGGGGGTGTAATGTATATGTGTGTAATCTGTGTGTATGGGGAGTGTAATGTATCTGTGTGTATGGGGGTATCATGTATCTGTGTGTATGGGGGTGTAATGTATCTGTGTGTATAGGGAGTGTAATGTATCTGGGTATAATCCGTGTGTATGGGGGGTGTAATGTATCGGGGGGGAAATCTGTGTGTATAGGGGGTGTAATGTATGTGTATGGGGTGGTGTAATGTATCTGGGTGTAATGTGTGTCTATGGGGGGGGTGTAATGTATATAGGTGTATAGGGGGTGTAATGTATGTGTATGGAGGGGGGTGTAATGTATCTGGGCGTAATGTGTGTGTATGGGGGGGTGTAATGTATATAGGTGTAATCTGTGTGTATTGGGATGTAATGTATATGGGTGTAATCTTTGTGTATTGGGATGTAATGTATCTGGGTGTAATCTGTGTGTATTGGGGTGTAATGTACCTGGGTGTAATCTGTGTGTATGGGGATGTAACATATCTGGGTGTAATGTATATGGGTGTAATCTGTGTGTATGGGGGGTGTAATGTATCTGGGTGTAATCTGTGTGTATGGGGATGTAACATATCTGGGTGTAATCTGTGTGTATGCAGATGTAACTTATATGGGTGTAATCTGTGTGTATGGAGATGTAATTTATCTGGGTGTAATCTGTGTGTATGGGGATGTAATGTATATGGGTGTAATCTTTGTGTATGGGGATGTAACGTATATGGGTGCAATCTGTGTGTATGGGGATGTAATGTATATGGGTGTAATCTGTGTGTATGGGGGTGTAATGTATCTGTGTGTAATCTGTGTGTATGGGGGGTGTAATGTATCTGTGTGTATGGGGTGTAATGTAGCTGTGTGTATGGGGGTGTAATGTATCTGTGTTTAATCTGTGTGTATGGGGGTGTAATGTACCTGTGTGTAATCTGTGTGTATGGGGGTGTAATGTATCTGTGTGTATGGGGAGTATAATGTATCTGTGTGTAATCTGTGTGTATGGGGGGTGTAATGTATATGTGTGTAATCTGTGCGTATGGGGAGTATAATGTATATGTGTGTAATCTGTGTTTATGGGGAGTATAATGTATATGTGTGTAATCTTTGTGATTGGGGGAATCATGTATCTGTGTGTATGGGGGTGTAATGTATCTGTATGTATAGGGAGTGTAATGTATCTGGGTATAATCCGTGTGTATGGGGGGTGTAATCTGTGTGTATAGGGGGTGTAATGTATGTGTATGGGGGGGGGGGGGGGGCGTAGTGTATCTGGGCGTAATGTGTGTGTGTATGGGGGAGGGTGTAATGTATATAGGTGTAATCTGTGTGTATTGGGATGTAATGTATTTGGGTTTAATCTGTGTGCATTGGGATGTAATGTATCTGGGTGTAATCTCTGTGTATGGGGATGTAATGTATCTGGGTGTAATCTGTGTGTATGTGGATGTAATGTATCTGGGTGTAATCTGTGTGTATGGGGGTGTAATGTATCTGGGTTTAATCTGTGTGCATTGGGATGTAATGTATCTGGGTGTAATCTCTGTGTATGGGGATGTAATGTATCTGGGTGTAATCTGTGTGTATGTGGATGTAATGTATCTGGGTGTAATCTGTGTGTATGGGGGTGTAATGTATCTGGGTGTAAACTGTGTGTATGGGGATGTAATGTATCTGGGTGTAATCTGTGTGTATGTGGATGTAATGTATCTGGGTGTAATCTGTGTGTATGTGGATGTAATGTATCTTGGTGTAATCTGTGTGTATGGGGGTGTAATGTATCTGGGTGTAATCTGTGTGTATGTGGATGTAATGTATCTGGGTGTAATCTGTGTGTATGGGGGTGTAATGTATCTGGGTGTAAACTGTGTGTATGGGGATGTAATGTATCTGGGTGTAAACTGTGTGTATGGGGATGTAATGTTTCTGGGTGTAATCTGTGTGTATGGGGGTGTAATGTATCTGGGTGTAAGCTGTGTGTATGGGGATGTAATGTATCTGGGTGTAATCTGTGTGTATGGGGGTGTAATGTATCTGGGTGTAAACTGTGTGTATGGGGATGTAATGTATCTGGGTGTAATCTGTGTGTATGGGGGTGTAATGTATCTGGGTGTAAGCTGTGTGTATGGGGATGTAATGTATCTGGGTGTAATCTGTGTGTATGGGGGTGTGATGTATCTGGGTGTAAGCTGTGTGTATGGGGATGTAATGTATCTGGGTGTAAGCTGTGTGTATGGGGATGTAATGTATCTGGGTGTATGGGGGTGTAATGTATATGTACTTTGTCTGCAGTCTCTGAACATCTCCTTTAGTAAGTCTACAGTCTCTGATCTTGATGACATTGTCGAAAAGGGGCAGAGCATGGGTGACCTTAAAATGATGCCCCCTCCCGAAAAACGCCCATGACAGAGATGCAATGTTTTATATATAATAGAAAGCCACTTTAGCCATCTCATGCTTGCTGACATGGGCTAGCACAGAGGTAATGTATATAAGAAAGAAGCAACACACCATGAAATTCAAATAAATGAACCTTTATTATGGGATATATATGGCCACGGTGTTATCCCAGGGGGGTTAAATATTCAACATTAAGTAAATATAAAATAATGTCAAGCCATTCTGGCCAAAAATTAAATAAAATAGATGATGTCCATCCAAAATATTGGACGACTACTCCCCCATAGGGACAACAACATTACTTCTATCTAATGGGAAAAATCAGGGCGGGCGGGTGGGCGTCGCTTGTCCTGTGAGACGGTCTGTGAAACTCCTGTGTTCCCAATCCTTAAATAGGCTTCCTCAGCGCGGGCCCTGGATACAGCCCGAATTAACCAATCCTCAGTCAGCATTGTTGCACCAATCGCATTACTGTTGCTGCCCTTGGTAACGGCAGAAACTAGCAGCAACCTATAAAATACAAAAAGGGGAGGGGAAAACATGCAGCATCTCCCTCTGAGCCATCCCATGTGGGCCCCTGCATACTGCTCTGACCCTTCATGGGCTAGCACAGAGGTAATGTATATAAGAAAGAAGCAACACACCATGAAATTCAAATAAATGAACCTTTATTATGGGATATATATGGCCACGGTGTTATCCCAGAGGGGGGTTAAATATTCAACATTAAGTAAATATAAAATAATGTCAAGCCATTCTGGCCAAAAATTAAATAAAATAGATGATGTCCATCCAAAATATTGGGCGACTACTCCCCACCGGCTGAGGCCGACTGGGAACCAAAGGCCGAGGCCCCCCCCAACACTGTGGCTGACTCTATCAAATTTTGCAAACCCATATTAAATATGTCCAAACCAATTTCAGATAAGTGAACCATGTCTTCCCGAAACAGACCAGGAATAAAACCTTCCAATTCCACATGCCGGAAGGATATATCCCCGGATGATACCAAAAAACTATGAACCGTCCTATTGAGTCGCTTTCTGATTCTATCGACATAGAACAGGCTTCCAGAAGGAGCCCATAATAGCCGAGGAATCATTTCCGAAAACGCTAATGTTACAGAAGGAAACATAGACTTAATAACTTTCAGATCCCTCTTCATCTCACATAATAGTTCCCAAGTACCAACTTTACCCAAGTCATTAGCCCCTATATGTAAGACCAATACCCGAGGCGGAGGCCAAGATTCTGCTAGATGGACTAAGTGAGGAACTAAATTACGCCAACGGAAACCCCTAACACCTGACCATAAGATTTGGAAGGAACCTGAATCTAGTCCTAAATTGGCGGAATAGGTCCTGGCATCCGCATGCTTGGCCGCCCAAAAAATGTAAGAGTGACCTACAATCCATATGACCGATTTATTGTAATCTGAAAAAGAAAGTCACAGAGTTAGCATATCAGGGCGAACATATATCTTATATCTATTGCAAGCCCAACGGCCTACTTTCTTTAGTCCATCAGCAGAAAAGCCTAAAGCGTCGGCTGTCGTGGCTGCCCCAATACGAAAAGAATGGGAGGAAAAACAAAAGTTTGACAAATTTAGTCGCTTTAAACCGGCAGCCAGGACAGCCGAGAATTGATACCTGGACAAGGAGGACAGGTCTTGATGGATAAAAAATGAATCTGAAAAGACTGGCCGCAGCGCCATAAAACTGGAGACCAATAAAAAGGGGCATATTGATGGGTTACCCGATTTTGATAAAGAAATCCAATGCCCCACACCGGATGGTGCGGTCTTTGAACGACAGAGAAAAAGGTTAACAGATTGTGCTTCTAGTATAACATGGCCCCATCGCAGAAAGGATGAAGAAAACCTATTTGGGGCAGTGAATTCTCCAAGCCTCAAGGCTCCAAAGAAAGCCACCGAAAAAGCAGCCCTAAACAATACAGTCTCGTATTCTGAAACGCAAACCTCACCCAATACCCGAATTAGATCCGCTAACATGGATACCGAAATAGGGCGCCTATTATCACTTGAAGGCCTAACCTTCCTAAAACCTTTCAGAACTTGATTCACTTGGAAAAAGGACGATAAAGCTGAAACCCCGGCAAATTTGAGAAAAAAGGATACACCTGCCAAAATTCTACTAATAGACGCCGGGCTCAAGTTGGCCTGCATTAAATACGATACAAAGGACAACGCCACGTAAGAGGAGACATCTAACGTATCTATACCGTATTGTTGGCAAAAATTTAGCCATTTTGACCAAGAAAGGCGATAGTCCGCCCAAGTTTTTAACGATACCGAGTTCTTAAGGTTCCTGAGCATCAGCTCCAGATTAAGCCCCAGAGGAAAGCTGGGCACGGGGTTCCCAAAAGATCCGCCGCTGGAGCCAATTTCCGAAACTTCTTGAACTGTGAACGAGACAAAGAATCAGCAATATTATTCTTACAGCCAGCAATGTGATCTGCTTTCAACCATATGTTAAAACGCATGCAATGTAAGACTAAGAAGCGTAACAATTTTAACACCGGTTCTGATTTGGACAATAGAGAATTAACTGCCTGCATAACACCCTTGTTATCTCTCCGAACCAATACCCTTCGGTTAGAAAATTGTTCTACCCAAATTACTAACGCAACTATGACAGGGAATAGTTCCAAAAGGACCAAATTCTGTAGAATATCCTTCTGCAACCACTCCCGGTGCCATAACTCGGAACACCAATGTCCGCTCAAAAAGGCGCCAAAACCCACCGACCCAGCTGCATCTGTAAAGAAATTCAGCTGGTCATTTGAGGCAAAATCTTGCTGCCATATTGTCGACCCATTGAAGTTGTTCAAAAAGGTATCCCAAACCTTGAGATCCTCCTTGATGCCTTTAGAAAGTCGAACATGGCAATAGGGGTTGGAGAACCCACTTAATGCCAATGAAAATCTGCGGGAGAAAACCCGAGCCATAGGAATCACCCTTGCCGCGAAGGCAAATAAACCCAGTAATGATTGAGCTTCCTTCAAAAGAACTTTCTTCTTCCCAAGGAAAGACCCAATCATGGACTTCATCTTATCCAACTTCAAAGGGGGTAACCTAAATTCCATTAATACAGAATCTATGGTGATGCCTAGGAACTCAATCGTAGAGGAGGGAAAAACAGTTTTTTTTTTGCTGCCAGGGGAACCCCAAAAGTTGCACACATATCAAAGAATAAATTTAATGATTGCAAACAATCCGATGAAGAGGGGGGGCCAACAAATAAAAATTCATCCAAATAATGGAGAAACCCCCCACCCGGAACAAACCCAATGCAAAAACGTGGCGAAAGCCTCAAAATAAAAACAAGATAAAGAAAAACCCATGGGCATACATTTGTCGAAGAAATATTGCTCCTGAAAATGAAAGCCAAGTGAATTGAAACCTTGAGGATGGACTGGCAGCAAACGAAAGGCTGATTTAATATCAGCTTTGGCTAGGAGAGAGCCCGGTCCGAAATTCCTCAAAATAATCAAGGCCTCATCGAATGAGGAATAACTAACTGGAGCTTCGATACCTATAACCTCGTCATTAAGGGAAGTCCCTGGTGGATAGGATAAATGGTGAATCATGCGGAAGGAACCGACCTCCTTTTTAGGTACTAAACCTACAGGAGAAAGTCTGAAATTGGGGAAGGGGGGAGCAGAGAAGGGGCCTGCAATTCTCCCTTCTGCCAATTCTAGCGCAATTTTGGCTTGCACTACTGATGGCTGCAGGTAAATAGACTTAAGATTGTTTACTAGTGTGCAACCTTTACCAGAGAATTGAGGAACCAAAAAACCTTCCTTAAAACCTTCAATTAGCAGAACCGCCATCTTGCGGTCGGGGTAACGCTCTAACCATGGAAGCATTCTTTGCAGATTCACTGGGGTCAGTGCCCTTCCCAGCACTGTGCCCGGGCATAGGTTGCAAGCTGGCTGCTGCAGCCTTACGGAAACATTAATTTGCTGCGTGCGTACCAGAGCAGTACGAGCATTCATGATGTATTTACAGTTGTTGAGGAACTTGCACTGTCCTTCGTTAAAGGAAAAACAAAATCCTTTCCGAAAAGTATGCGGACTAGGGTTAGGCCGAGGAACAAATTGTTTTGGTGGAAGCATGAGATTTAACCATAATCCCACATCCTTGGACCCCCAATGTAAAGAGGGGTGGACTGCCAATTTCTGACGAAAGTTCTCGTCATATGTAAACCAAGCAGAACCACCAAAGTGACGAAAAGCCTCGGCAATGATGTCTAAATGCTGGAATAGACCTGAGCACTTTGCAGGAAAACGCTCACCCATAACAGCAGAGTATATGCAAAATGCTTGCAACCAGTTTTGAAATGTCTTAGGGATAGCCCGACGTCTATCCTCCTCCCCTGATTGTTTATCAACTTTAGCCAAAAATTCCTTGGAAGCTGGCAGCAGTGATAAAATATCTAGGAATTCCCCTCTCCAGATTTTTTCTTTCACTGATTTCGGCAGGTGGAAACCTAAAGGGGAAAGCTCGCATGGCAGCGGTTCTTTGAATGAGGTTTCACCAACTGTAGCCGCAGAAGGCCTAATGGGCAACAAGGGGTTAAAACACAAAGGACTCATAAATTGCGGCCTCTCTGCCATAACACAGTCCTCCTTAGGAGACTCACCCAAATTCTGCCACACTGCTTTAGCATCCTCCATATAATTTGAAAACTGCATGGAGTTCCCACCAGCACCACTAGAGTGTGCCCCTGAGTTAGCATTAACATTGTGTTGTAAATCATAAGCACCAGATAACTGTGCTCTCCTGTTAATATTATCAGCGCCACTTGCGTGCACTCCTGTATTTTTAAAAGCAGTGACATTCCTGTGAGGTGATTGACACACATTCCCAGCACCAGTGACCTGTGCACCTTGTTCTCTATTTAACACTGCACCAGTGACCTGTGCCCCTTGTTCTCTATTCAATAGTGCACCGGTAGACTGTGCCCCTTTAAATTGATGTAAAACATTATATAAGGAATTCACCAGCAAAGACACCTCAGACACAGGAGAATGTACCACATGCTCACCACATTGCAAAGCGAACTGCTCACTCTCTTCCACCTGAAGCTGAGTAGCGCTACTCCCTCTCAGCAGAGGAGCCCCTTGTGACACATCTTCTTTAGCTCTCGCCTCAGACAGCTGAGGGGAAGCCCCTGCTCTAGTCTTCTTCTTCCTTCTACTAGGTTGCTGGCGAGTCCCGCCTCCGGCTGAGGCGGACTGTCCATCCATCATGGCGACAGGTGGGGGCGTCACCGCAGGCGGAGTCGAGGTCTGTTCCTCCTCCAGGCAGCGTAGTAACCATTCTTCACCGCCGCTCGTCTCTGCCTTCTCGAGCAAGCGGCATAGCAGCGCCTCACGAGCTCCTGTCGAACGGCGCTTCATGCTGGGAGAGCTGCACTTCCACTCCGTCGCTTGTCCTGTGAGACGGTCTGTGAAACTCCTGTGTTCCCAATCCTTAAATAGGCTTCCTCAGCGCGGGCCCTGGATACAGCCCGAATTAACCAATCCTCAGTCAGCATTGTTGCACCAATCGCATTACTGTTGCTGCCCTTGGTAACGGCAGAAACTAGCAGCAACCTATAAAATACAAAAAGGGGAGGGGAAAACATGCAGCATCTCCCTCTGAGCCATCCCATGTGGGCCCCTGCATACTGCTCTGACCCTTCATTCATGTTGTAAAGGACGATTGTCTTGCTAAGCATCATTTGACAAGGTTCTTCTAGAAAAAAAAACATTTCTCTCTTCCATGTATCGGTACTTCTTGTTTTGTTTTTGTAAAATGTTCCCAAAGCTACCTAACTTGATAGAAACTGAATATGATAATCCTTCACAAAAGAGTTTTTTTTCACATTAGGACCTTGTATGTGTGCCAGATTAACTGAGACTTCATGGAAGTATATATAGTTATTGCAAAGCACTACATACATGGGGGCTCTATCAGTCACACAAAAAAAAAAAATGACTTGATCGAGTGTCAGCCAGCAAGGGAATTTCTTAATTCAAAAGCCAGCTATCATTTCTAACACTGAGCCAAATCAATTTATTATCTACAGCAGCTCCTCCTGCTACCATCTAGACCAGACATGTCTGTTAAAATTATAAAGTTTGTAAATGACATTGCACAATCCTCTCAGCTTTCCTGCTAAGGTAAAAGAAATAAAAAATAATTATTTTTTAACAGGAAACTGTAATATTGAGTAAATACATGCTTTCTATATTCCCCCGATCAGCCATAACATTACGAGCAATGACGGAGCGATCACTTGTAAACAAACCGGCGTCACGTCATGATGCTGGTTCCTCCCTCCCCTCTCTGTACCGATCGGTACAGTGAGAGGGGAGGGGGGAGAGATTGCAGCAGCGCCGTGGGCTGGATGTGTAGTGCCCACAGCGCTGCTCAGTGACAATACTCTGCAACACTGTGCAATACTCTGCCAATACTCTGCAATACTTTGCCAATACTCGGCAATACTTTGCCAATACTCTGCCAATACTCTGCCAATACTCTTCAGTTTAACAGAAACAAAGAATTTTTTATTTTATTTTTTTTACCAAATTTTCTGTCTTTTTTTGATTTATAGCGCAAAATAAAAGAAACCAGCGGTGATTAAATACCACCAAAAGAAAGCTCTATTTGTGTGAAAAAAGGGACAAAAATGTCATATGGGTACAGTGTTGCATGGCTGAGTAATTGTCATTCAAAGTGAGAGAGCAACGAAAGCTGAAAATTGGTCTGGTTGGGAATGGGGTTTAAATGCCCGGTGGTCAAGTGATTAAAACCACTTTAAATCAGTTTTAATTGTGTTTTTTTTTAAAAGGTGCAGAATAAAAATAACAGCAATCTTGAAAAATATAATCCAACAAAAATATTTTTAAAATTATCCACAACTTGGCAGTGGGAGTAGGTTGCGCAGGACCTTACTGCCTTAAAACATATCACTCTCCCCCACCTATGACCATCTGTAAAGAGCTGGACTGCGCTAATACTGTAAATGTAGACTTTTTTAAATGAAATAATAACACTATAATGTTGACTTCAAAATGGCTGGTGTGGGTCCTGATAAAAATGAGGGCCTTCAGTAGCAGATATGGTAAAACGAGACCCATACTGCAAAGTTCCTACAGTTCAGTCTATTCAAATGCTTGCATACTATACTGATGCTGGCCAATTTCTATCATAAGAAAAGATGGGGGCAAGAAACTGCGCTGTGGGTGCAGTTCAAATGCAAATAAACCAAAAAAATCCTAATCCGGTTAAATTATAACCACAATGAGGCTGCTGCAACTATACCATATACGTGAACAGTAAATAACAAAAGTGAAAAAAGAACAAGCTGCGCATACCAATAACCTAAATCAATAAAACAGTGAATTATCTCTTAAATAAATAAGTGAATCTGATCGGGTGTACATGACATAGCATATCCACTAAACATGATATGGAAACATACATCAACACCCAGTGATAAAAATCATATTCAGTGACATATATTATTGTGAAAAATTAATCAAAATAAGTTCATAGGTGGATCAAAAAATCTATTAAAATTTGTTCAAAAATTGTCTAATGTGAGCAATTATGAAATTCAATTGGAAAAAACTCAGGTGCTTGTGATCCCAAGTGGCTTTTAAACTGTACTCTTCCAGCAGCAAAAAGATTTTTCATTCAAAACACTTTAGTGAGTATTCAAAATGCACCACCACCGAAGTAAAGATGGCCGCTTACCACAAATACGTGACCCCCCGTTACAGAGGGTCAAACAGGCATGAAAGAATATCCACTGTATCGATCTCCACGATAGAGATGACCTCAGACCTCCGATTGCTCCTAGTATGCTTATAAAGCCTCCAGATCTCCCTCCAGGGGTTTAGCCAGCAATACACAACATGCAAAGGAATTGGGATACTCCAATAGTGCGTTATCTCCAAAAATGTATTAAAAATAAGTACATAAAGACTTACATGTAAATACAGGATGGTCAGCCAAGATATACGTCCGGTGCACCGGCCGGATACACACAGAGCAGATAAGGCATAAAATGCTGCAATAATTAAAATACTGCGATCATTTAAAAGTGAGGTGGTGACAGTGCGTCGCTAGCCCAATGCATTTCGTGAAACCTCACGTCATCCAGGGACAAGAGCGGCGCACTGTCTCACCTCTTTTATTTCCATAAGGACCAATCGAGCGTCACTTCCGCGTGCACATGCGCGAACGGGTGCGTGCCCAACGTGCGCATGCGCAAGTGGACGCCAGGACGTACCTGGGTCACTCCATCACAACGTGCCGCCGCCATCCCATTGGGGCGTAGTAACGCCCCAGCGTGCGAGTACATATGCCACGTGCACATGCGCAGACAGATGCCGTGACGCGCCTAAATCCCAGCGTCACAACACCATGCCGCCGTCACACTCAAACGCAATGACGGCCCAGCGCAACGGCGCTGCGGCGTCAAAGGCACGTGCGACGTCCATCCTCACTGTCGTCATCACAACAGTAGATCACATGTCTGCGCATCCTCCAATAGGAGCATGTTCAACTCAAACAAACTAGACCGCAGCCAAAACTAAGAATGAGAAAGAAACTAAAAATATATAACCCCTGCATATTCTCTCTATTAGGGAATAATCTTGTGGAATAACACTATTGTGTGCCCAGTATGTATTGCCCCAAAAGCTGGAAAGAAAAAAGAAGAAAAGTACCTAGCTGTATGCAAAGGCAGAGACCCTCTCATACACCGAATAGCAAAACTAATTAGGTGTATGAATGTCTACGAACAAGAAATAAACCAATTTACAGGTATTAAATCTAATCTAACGTGACATCAATCTAACATATTAGCCCATGGGGCATGTGGTATTAACCCACTAAACACAACTTGGGCACAGTGGGCCAATCCCAAGGAATTTGTTTTGCATCATCATGACACAATCCTACAAAACAGCAATACTAAAATCTATTTTTTAATATTTTGTTGTTTTTTATGTAGACCTACTAAAAATATTTATACTCTCAACTCTATTGAAAAATGAATAAAAAGGGGGGGGAGGGGGAAGGAGAGGGCAGGAAAAATACATTCCATTACGCCCATATTGATGCCTGCAAACATTGTTAATGGCACTTATATAGTGCATAACAGATAATCCATCTGGCACCACAGGTGCATTCGCAGATGTCTCTCTGCTCTATTAGGCTATCCAGGGTCACACTCACTCAAATGTATACATTGATTTGAAAATTAGAAACCATCTACGTGTATATAATCTAAGTGGTAAAGACAGTTTGCCTCTTTGGACTACAGGATGACAGAGACCAAAAATCGAAAACCCAAGAAAAAATGTACACAAATGAAATAAATATTGTCACCCGGTACATGTGGCCCAAAGAGGTATATCATATACCACTCATTCGTCAATTTCTATCATACACATACCTGAAATTTACATTTTGAGAATAATTGGGGATAGGGGATTAGAGGAGGCTCATTGAATGTGGGGGTGGTTTGGAAGTGTTTTTGTGCACTCTGTTTTGACATTTTATTAAACATGACTATTGTATAACAGAGGTGTCCCAACTGTCTGCCATCAGGACAGGCATCACCCCTCCTGGCCACCCAACACACGTACGAGTGACCCCAAATCCAGACCATCCCGCATGTTCTTCCTAAATGAAAAGAAAACAAAACAAACCCCCAGAACACGTCAATACCAACTGTAACCATATTGCAGCAAAAACACATAACCTCTACTTTATGTACTTATCATATCAGCAGATGAGGGCGAACATATGACTTAAACCTTTGCGACTCCCATCTCCCAATCATTTTAACCAACGCCTCGTCCATACCCCATCTGACAGCCTCGGTAGCTGCCCCTATGCAAAATGAATGGGACGAGAACCGCTCCTTCCCCAAACCCAGCGCCCCTAGACACTTCCTAAAGACCGCAATAAACTGATATCGTGATAACGACCGTCCATCGTGGTGCACTAAAAGAGGGCCCCCCCTTCTGGACGCAGAGTCAGGAAACCCTTCACCAAATTTATAGGGCACAAGGGGGAACCGGGTAAGGAATACACATGCACCACCTGGCCCTTGCCCCGCTAATTAGTTATAGATCTGCGCACCAGCATGGACAACCTATTCGCGTTGCACGTCACATCCGCTACCCCCAGTCCCCCATCTACCTTCGTGGAAGAACTGACCAGCTCACCAATCCGGAAAGCCCAAAAGAAGGCCAGCGCGAAGGCCGCTCTGAATAGCGATGTCTCATATTCTGATGAGCATGTCACCCCTAATTGGGACAACAATCTGCCCAACAATGCAAATGAAACCGGACGCCGAGTATCCCGACCCGGTTTTGAACGCCTATAGCCCTTTACAGCCTGCCTAACCCAAAAATCTTTTGTCAGATCCTGAAAACCATTCAACTTAAACCAAAAAGCTAACCCGGCTAATTTTCTCTCCAACCCGGACACTGACACCCCCTTTTCAAAATTCTTGGCAACAAAGTATATATTCTTCTTGTCCCCATTTCACCTGTTGTACTAAAGTCAACCATTCCTCCCAGACCCTGCTGTAAGCTGACCACGTAGACTCGCTCACCGAACGTCTGATCCACCCAGCTACTCTTCCAATGCTATCGTCCACAGCCACTCGGGACAGGATGCCCCGAATTGGTCCACTCCCAGAGCCAACTCCCAGAACTTGTCCCACTGAAAGCGAGACAACGCATCAGCAATGACATTCTCTACCCCCGGTAGGTGGACAGCATATATGAAAATGTTCAACTGTAAGCAGCGTAAAACTAGGTGTCTGAGCATCCGAACCACCGACGGTAATGAAGCTGATACCCTGTTGATCACCTGCACCAACCCCAGATTGTCTCCATGAAACCTTACCTTCAGATTCCGAAAGGAATCCCCCCACAGTTCCACTGCTAAAACTACTGGGAATAATTCCAACAGCGCCAGGTTCTTCAAGAACCCTGCTGCCTTCCATGACTCTGGCCAAGGTCCCGCACACCACTGACCTCGGAAAAACGCCCCAAAGCCCGCTGCTCCTGCTGCATCAGTGTATAACTCCATGTCGAAGTTGCTAACCGGCCCTGACATCCACAACGCCCTGACTTTAAACTGGGCCAGGAACGTGTGCCACATCGCCAAGTCCTCCCTATGCGCCTTCACCAGACGCACATAGTGCTTAGGAGAAGAAATCCCTGCTGTGCTTGCCGACAGCCGTCGACAAAACACCCTTCCCATCGGCAATATGCGACATGCAAAGTTCAACTTACCCAATAACCATTGTAACAGTCTAAGTTGAACTTTACGCAGCCCCATGATCCCCTGAATCTCCTCCTGTAAGGCCGCCAATTTGTCCGCCGGTAAACGACACTCCATCCTCTCCGAATCCAGCACAATGCCCAGGAAACTTAACACTGTCGTCGGGCCCTCCGTCTTTTCCGGGGCCAATAGAACTCCAAATTTGTCGGCAACGTATTCCACCGTAGCCAACAGGACCGCGCAAACTTCCGAAAATGGCGGGCCCACGCAGAGAAAGTCATCAAAGTAGTGAATGACAGAATTCACTCCCGCAACGTCTCGAAACACCCATTCCAGGAATGAACTAAACTTCTCAAACAGTGCACATGAGATCGAACTCCCCATGGGCAAACACCGGTCCACATACAACTCCTCCCGCCAGTGGCAACCCAACAATCTAAAACTATCTGGATGAACCGGTAGCAAACGAAAAGCTTATTCAATATCAGTTTTCGCCATCAACGTACCCAAAACACTGCAGCATCGAATAATGTATACGACACCGCACACATCCTGGGGTCTATGGCGTCGCTTACCGACCCCCCTTTAGGATATGACAGGTGATGTATGAGCCTAAATTTGTTGGGCTCCTTCTTGGGAACAACCCCCAACAGGTAAACCACCAAATCTGGGATAGGCATTTTCCCAAAGGGACCCCCCATGCGTCCCAATGCCCCTTCCTTTCTCAATTTCTCATCCACCACCCCTGCATGTTGTAACGCAGACCGCAAATTCCGTGTCACCGGCGGAATGTCGACCAAACGCAAAGGGATCCGGAAACCTTCCGAGAACCCCAGAGCCAACAATTATGCTGCCTCCCTATCCGGATACCTATCTAGGAAAGGCCGCATATCTTTTCCACCTTCACCGGTGTTGTCCCCTTTTCCTGCAGCGTCACCTGTCCAACCTTTTCCCTGTTTAAAACAACGGGACAGGGGGGGACCACCCCCGCATCCAGAGCATTCGTGCTTGTACTTGCACGTGCCCCCAAACTTGCAGGATCCTTCATTGTACTGCCGGCATACCCCTTTCTTTCTTGTGGCCGATTGCCCGGGGTTGCTAGCGCCACCGCCCCCCCCTGGAAAAAACTGCCCCGCTGACCTCGTCGACGTCATCAGCCTCATCCATAGGCTGATGTCCTTGTGGTCCCAACGTAACGATAGGCGGATAGCCCTCCTCTGACGGAACTGCTCGTCATATCTCAGCCAGGCCGTACCCCCGTAGACCCGGTAAGCCTCTCCCACGGAGTCTAAATAGCAAAAAAGAGCCGAGCAATGCTTTTCCCTCACCTCAGGCTTCAAATGCGCCCCTAGGGGTCCCTCAAAACACACATACACTTCGCACTTGGCCGCATCTGCCAACCGCACAAGATCTTGTTTTTTAGTTGCATCTATACCTGACTCCACCGTAGTCTTAAGCCCCACCTCTTTGTCTGCCACCCCAATGACCTCCATTGCGGGCGCCGTCCGGTCACCGACATCAGCCGCACTAACCCCTACCCCACTTGGACTAGCACCCACCCCACCCCCCCCTGCCCCAGGGGACACCCACGCTGCCACAGGTGCCTTCCCCTCCCTTTTTCCCGGCTCAAACCTCTGCACCAATTCCTTTAAACTAAACAAAAAGCCTGCAAAACCTGAATCCGCCGTGGCGTTGGCAGATGCCAATGCGGCCGGAACAGAGGGCACGGTCGACCCGACCGCCCCGCAACAGCCCCGTCCCCCCCAGCACCCCCCACACTTGGCACCCCACCCCCTCCCTCCCCCAATACACCAACACCGGAAATTACAGTCTTACCGTGCTGCCTGTAAGGGGTGCCTCCAGCCGATGGACCGCTCTCCTCTGGATCCTGGCGACCTTGCTGCCCATCGTCGTCCGATTGCGACAGTTCTCCTTCCGATCACCCACCGTCCATCTCCTCCTCACTGGTCACAGGTCCCCCAGCCAATGCAGCGCTGGGTGCTGTTAAGCTGTGGTGCTCTACCGCCATCCTCCGTCTGCCTGATCTGCCCACCAACTTCCCCTGCGCCTTCCTGGGGCCCGCACAGGTCACCCCATAGTGTCGCCCAAGACCACTGCCGCCAGCTTCCTCCTTCCTCTCTGCCTGTGTAGCATAGCCCCCTGTCGAATGCATGTGGTGCCCGGCGGCCATCTTCCTGGACTTTACCCTGCTAGGCCCCGCCGACTCTAGGCCAGAAGCCTGGGTCTCGCTTGACTGCCTTGTCCTCATAGAGTGTCCCGCACCCGCACTGGGGCTGCTGGCGCTGTCTCCCCCCGGCCGATGGGATGGCTGCCGCTTTCTGCCCGCCGCCCCCCCAGCGGACGCCGCCGCGTGTTTCTCGGGGGGTCCCGAGCCCGCTCTATGTGTCCCCAGCCGTCCGGCCTGAGTCCCATGATGGAGAGGGAGAGGGGGATCTATTTAAGAATGATCCAGCGGCCTGATGCGCCGCGCTCGCGCTCCCTCCCGCCCAGCTGACCTGGACGCTGTACCTTGGTCCCCCAGCGCCGCTGCCAGCCTTGTCTCCAGCCATCCGGGCCCTTGTGAAGCCGCCTGGGCCTTCAAACGAGCGAACAGCTTTTCTACTGCAGCCATCAAGCTTCTCTCCTCCACACTGACTGAGCTGCTGGAACCACTCCCCCTTGCTACTTTCCTGAGCTTTGCACCACATGCTCCTCTCCACCAATCACTGCTCTGCTCTGCTACCATCCCTTGATAGAATCCCTCCCTGTTTACACTGTCATGCCCGCCTTATGCCTATTCCATTGCATTGCATTGCTCCAGGCTTACTTTTGAGACAATGCAGTGTGGTACTGCAAAGAAAAGCTCACAAACTATAATATTAACCTGTTTTGCCACAGGCCAATTCACTGTAAATAAAATTGAGGGTTTAAAGTGACACTAGACCATATTCTTTTTTTTGTAAAAATAATCCACACACTTCCACTACTTAATAATGTCCCTGTAATCAAATTTTTCATGTTGTTTTTTCATAAAATCTTACTGTGTTTTTCTGCCTCCTTGTAACGTCTTCCATGAATATTTGAGCCTCCCTTTTTTCCCTTAATTTCCATATGTTTTGAATAAGCAGTGAACTTTAGTTGTGGTCATGTGCGCTGCTCTATGTACAGTACAAATCCATCTCTGGAGTCATCAAGCAAGGATGCTACGTTCACATATACAGTAGGCCATAGAAAATGAACGTAGCCATGGTCTAACAGGAAGATCAATGCAGCAAAAAAATTAAAGGTATTTTTTGAGTTAACAATACATACATTATTTTTAATGTTTATATTTGTGCTATGACTGCTACTCTAGTACTCTACTCTGCTACTCCAGTTAATTCATGCATATTACCACTTGTTAAAAAAAATCTGTGGTTGCATCCAAAACTACTCACAAAAGCTTTTTTTTAGCTATAACAAATTGGGGTATTACTGCTGCTATTAAATGCAAGCAATAATGTAAAGTAAACATGTACTACCCATGTAAGCTATGTGATGCCAGCATAAAGTGTCGCTGACCCTGTCCCTGAGTTTTGTATAATACCATAGCCCACACAGCTTATAGGCATCTCTGAGTCCCAAGCATGTATTTGAAAGGATTGGTGTTTTTCCAATGCCACCCTCATTGAAATATGTTTTTACATTGCTACATATCCCCCAGGGAAGTGCACAGCTCCCCAACCCCTGTGTTAGACAATCCATTGCCTATTAATCTTGAAAATGTCCAGAATTCATTTTTTAAAAATCATGCCCAATTGACTCCAAATTATAATTAGTACAGAAACAGACCATGAACCAAACCCATGCATATTCATAAATTTCTACCATTGTCTTCTGAAAATACAGTAACTACTATATTTTGTGTTTTGTATAATGTCTGCTTTAAGGATGTTTCTTTGGGTTTTGTCCTGTAAGCCTGTAAATTCAGCTATACATGCGTAAACGTTTCACAATTGGTTCCACATTTTCTGCACTCACTGAGCCTTACTAATCCCCACATCAAATAGTCGAGCTTCTTCTATTATCTAAAGAACCTGAATTCAATTTCAACTGAAATACTCTACCATTTACACCAATATTAATAATAAAAACAAAAAGTCATACAGAAATTCCATTCAATTCACTTTACCTTGAACATTGAAGGTTTAATCCACCTCCCTTTTCATGTTTTCTTCCCTAAAGTTAAACTTTGACCTGTATTTTAAAAAGTACATCTGTGAATGTAGCAAATTGTGTTTGCTAAGGCTAGGGACACATTTAGTTGAAGACATTTCAATAATTCAGTTCCTTAATAATAATCCCTCATTCGAACATTGCTCCCAAGCAGTTGAAACACCTACAGATAAATGTTCAAGGCTCTGCAAGAATATACTGGGGAAATTGAAAGGACTGGGACTTAATTAAATTCCTTGCCTTACTAGGGAATCCACCAAGTCAAGATAGGTTAATGTTACAGTAAAGCATACTATTGAGATTAAATGCAGACCTAGACCATCAAAATGTATTAAAGAAGACGCATTATGCCTAAGATAATGAAGTGCACAGTTGAAAGATGGAAACAAAGCTCTGATGCCTTTGAAGAGGATCAACCATTAAAAACTATATTAAGCCATTTTAATGGCTTTAAGAGAAAATAGAACAAGTGTAGGAGGTTATTTTGGGACTAGTGAAATGCTTTGGGAAAAAAAACATAAGATATCAAAAAGCAAGTATATTTTAAAGCTGAAGAAAAAAATATATTGTTCAGTCTAGCTCCTTTTTCAATGTCATCTAAATGTTGTAAATCAAATTGAATATTAAGCATATTTGTTGTGGCATCTTTGTGATCACTAGTCTACTAGTCTATGAATCGGTACTTTACAAGCAGACTTGTGCTAAGGAAGAAAGTTATTTAAAGTGGAGTTCCACCCAAAAAAGGGTACTAAGTACAAGTACTAAGACCAAGTACTAAGACCCCCTGACATGCCATATTTGACATGTCATTTTTTATGGGGGGGGGAGCGGGTACCAAGTTTTGACATGCTCCCACTTCCTCCACTGGCGCAGCGGGGCCGTGTGGAAGTTCTCCTCTCCCCCTCCCTCCCTGCAATCTTCTGGGACTCGTCACAGGTCCCAGAAGATCGCCTGGCCATTCACAACGCGCAGGCTTGTCATTGATTTGAACAGGCTGCCTGCACACAGCTTCACTGAACACCTGTCATTCTGCGTGGATAAAGACAGCCCTTCGCATTGGAAAATGAGGCCTTTGGGTACCTATACCATGTCTTAGCTTCAAACTTTGGCACCCTATTTCATCTCTTCTTCCTGCCACCTGCCATATCTCATATACTACTCCATACATTCAGTTTGGTTTAAAAGTTTACTACACTGTTGTGCTTTTTAAGGACAGTTTTCCCGCACAGTATTTATTATTAAGTAATTTTTAACGAGGATATTTTTAAGATACAAAATCAATCTATGTGACAAAGTCTATATATATGAAACTTATTCATGGAGACATGTTATCATACAAAATAGTTACATTTATTGGATGACAAAAAACAAATATTTACATGAAATTAAAATACCGATTGCGTCACATGAACATTTTGAAAATGAATGAAAACACCCACAAAATGGGATTGTAGTACCTTTGATTTAATACCATCATGATAACTTCTCGGTAGAATCAATAACCTTGTGAAATTGACAATTAAACAGAATGTCTGTGTTTCACACGTCCAACCGTTACTATACTGAAGGTAAGTAAGTGGTTAACCATGTGAAATAAATTAGATGTTTGTTTTTTCAATAAACGCGGCAACTATGCAAAAAGAAAAATATAATGAAAAATGTGATCTTTAGAGAAAAAATCTAAAAGGCGGTTATTGATTTGGTAGAACGATTATCAATAGTAGAATATTCTATACATCAATATTTGAGAGAACATTCAAGATAAAATCAACATGGCATAATTACCCATTCCAAAATGGCTACTGTTCCTAATGACTGGTTACCAGAGTTAAGATGGCTGCTGTAGCTTTCAAAAATGGATACTCTTAAAGAGGATTTACTTCTTGCGACCTCCGAGTTCCAAAGATCAGGGTTCAGGAGTCTTCATGAATGTCAAAATATGTAGTCATGCATGGTGCATGAGTGTCAGTCTGTCTGGGAATATGTGTATCTCCCAGTGTCCCCCTCAGGGTGTGTCCCTGAGTGTCTGTCCTCGTCATGGCATCTTTCTTGCTTCTAAATACCATCTCAGACAATAAGATCATAAAACTTATAATAAGCTATGCCCAAAAGGTATGTGTTCCTTTTTCATTAATAGGCAAGACTTAATAATTAACCTTTTCCGGGAGCCCAATGATTTTAAGGTAATATTACCTTCAACCACCACGTGTCTCACGTGTGTTTGGAGTTTATCTCTTTAAGTAAATATATTCTATTTTTATAATGTGTATTATTTTGCATAATGGTGAGAAGAATACATATATTTTGAATATGCTGGTAACCGGTATTATATGAAATACAATTAGTATACGGTAATCTTGATTCATTGACATAGCATAAAATGGTTATATATCTATATATTTCTAAGAAAAAAGGAGGCACAGGTTTTTAGGCAGCAGAAAGAACACTTTGTTGGTGAGAACCAAAATGTTTTTTATTTTATCAAAAAAGAAAGAAAATAGGTACAAATGATTGTTTAAAATTCGAGCTCTGGTTTACAATAAACAAACGACTTAGCAAATCTGGGTACATACAGTATTGTCATTGGAACATATTGGACGAAAAATCACTGTGTAACAATAATCCATTAATTTACAACAATTGTTCATTGAGTATACAGCATCCCACTACCCCAATGCATTTCGACCATTAAAAGTGGAGGTCTTCTTCAGGGAGGAGAAAAAACAGAAATTGGGGCGACTTGTAGCGTTTCTGCAGAAAGGAAGAAAAAAGCTTTAAGCATCAAATTTATTTCTTAATTGTGATGGTATTTATGTAAATCTCATTTGGTTTTTGTGCATGCAATATTTACCCTTCCACCGAATAGTTGCGTTCTCAACCAGAGATTTTTTTCTAAAAACCAAGAAATTATTCGCCAAGAATAATCGTGGGTATCACCACTGCAGCACTGCTCCTCCGACTTCCCACCAAGTGGGAAGGGGAAAGGCCCCCCTTAGGGGTCAAGGTCACGGACTTATAGAGAATGACAGATTATTGGATGCTTCTCAGATGGAATAGGGGATATCTCTGTGTTGGTGGCCACACCTGGAAGTAATAAATTGTTTATATATTTATTTTTTCTTTTAATTTAATTTATAATTTGAAAATTATTACGAATAAAATAAATGTAAGTTAATGGTAAATATTTGGCTCTTTGTGTAATTGATTGTCTTTATTAAAATTGACTAAGGAAATTTGTCTAGTAATTATATTATATTCGTAATATGGCTAGTGAGGATGTGAGTGTAGTGAAGGTGAAGGTGTAGGTGTAGTGTGGCAATGTGTATAAATACTGTGTTTGTTAAGTGATTAGCTGTATACATGTATGTATGCGCACGTATATCTGCATACACACACATGTTTAATGCCTTAAAAATTATACAATAAATGATATAGTGTAAAGGTGAAAATAAATTGGGAATTGGTGTGTGGAAAAATAAAAAAATGGAACATATTGGGAATGTGGAGTGCTAAATATTCATTGGAAAAGGGATGCTGAAAACCAATACAATGCAAATAAATCTGTATGTGTATGTGTGTTACGGGTGTGTGTCATGAGAGTGAAAGTGATGATAAAAGTGGGGGTAAGAAAACGAATGTATTGGAATCAAATTCATTTTTTATTGGTGTTATTTATTTTTATTTATATTTTTATTTTTAATTGTTAATTAGTGAGGTATGGAACAACCACGATAGTGAGGGGTAGGGGGAGACTAAAAACTCAGTGATGGAAATGAGAAAGTAAATAAATATAGAACAATGTGTGTGGTAAAACTAAATGAAATAGAAAATAAGAATAATAGTTAATTACCTTTCATTGCTTAATGAGCAGTTTGAACTGCACAAGTTGCCCAAAGAGGCTTAGACATTTAGGAAAAAACTGCAACCAAAATGGTTTGTACATTTAAAATCTGAAAAAGCAGGACTATGTATGGAAATATAGAATACAAAATCTCTATTCCCAAGATGATCCTTACCTATCTCCTCTGTATGTAATTGTAGCACTTGCCAGGAAACAACTGAAGCTCCTGAACAATTGCAGGGTAATTTATAATGAGCAGAATTACCTTACCTTAGTGCAGGTGTGCGTCCCCACCCTCAGAGAGATTGATCCCCAAGAGAGAATTAGAGCCAATGCAGCGGCTCATCTGTCATGGTCTCGGCGTTCAGGAAGGCAATCAGTGCCACGGAACTTCCGTCGCAATCTGCGTGACGTCACGTGACCGAACATGTGTGCGCACGCGCCGAGACTGCACTCTGCGCATGCGCACCACCTCTGGCACGTCGTTCGGCGGTGATCACAGAACGCCGCCGGCAATAGGATTGTCTCACACCACGGTCAATAGCTAACCAGTGTGGACATAGAGACAGGGAGACAATCAAATGTATTCTCCCCTCATTCCCCTTGCTGTGAAGTTTGTGGCTGCTTGTACTGCATTTCCCTTGAGGGAAACAGATACACAGCGGGACCCACAAAATCTCAGGGAACAAATAGAATTGAGAAATCAGGAAAAAACTAAATACATGATTTCAAATACTGAAACAGTCATCACCAATAAAGTTTCAATAACTGTTTACATTATTTATGTGTTCATGTGAATCTTATAATAATTATTCTTAATCATTGGCGTTACTTATAAAGTTAGGAACGGCCTAGGGAAAGGATCAAAGGAATTAAAAGAGAATGCTCCCATAAAGGGAGGCAATGTATTTTTTTGATGATCTCAGAGGAAATCCTCATAGCATTATAGTAATGGCTATTTATGTTGTAATATGTATCTGAAGGGGCATCAGTGAGAATGTGGCATGTGCACTTAAATGGAATAAAGCGGAACTACTTGATTCCACTATTTGGCATTGTCACTATAGAAATTATCAGTAGTAATTGATTAACAGCATAAGACGTCATTACTTTAAGAATATTATCCAATAGCTTAAATTACATACATATGAACTGTATTACTTTCATGCTCATTTTGTTGTAATAATATTATATTATATGGTATTATATATCCAGATAATGGATGGTATATAATGTGTTGTATATCCAGATATTGTATGTCCGGATACTAACTGATTACTGTTCGCTCTTACCCATTATTGCTCCATGCCACACTCTAACTGGTTTTGCCCGAAACATATCCTTTCAAAAAAGGTGCAAAAGAGATTGATTTATTCAATCCTGGGTATATAGTTGCTTGAAGTGTATATATCCACTTTTGACAATTTGTAGCAAAATCTTGTTCCAATCACCGCCTCGATCGGGAATATGTACCCGATCGAGGGCGATGAATGCAATTAGTGGCATATTGTAGTTATGTTGGATTGCAGCATGTCTGCCAAGAGGGAGGTAAATGTTTCCTATTTGCATGCTGTAGGCATGTTTTGAGGTTCTGCGCCAGAATTTTTGTCTTGTTTTTCCTACATAATATGCGCCGCACTGGCACGTCATTAAATATACGACTCCTCGTGTCTGACAGTTCACAAAGTGTTTGGATCGAAAGATGTATCTGTTGGGTAGGGTGAATATTTTATCTTTGCGTATTAGTGAGCAATGGGCACAACTGCCACAGGGGAAGGTGCCAAGTGCTATACAGTGTTTTTTGTTTGATTTAATATATTCACTCCTAACCAAACTGTCTCGTAAAGGATGTAGCCCGTTTGTAAATAATTGAGGGAAATGGAGACACAAAATGCTTTAAATGTTCATCATCGCTCAAGATGGGCCAATGCCTTTTGATAATTTGACTTATTTCTTTGCTCTGAGAGGAAAATAATATAATATGCGTGTTGCTTCATCTTTCTTATTCATATTACGATGTGTTTTATGTAATAAAGAATCTCTAGTTTGTCCAAAGGTGCGGTTGTATGCCCTACGTAAGCACCTGCGGCTATAGCCGTGGTCAAGTAGGCGATTTTGCAAATTACCTGCTTCTTTTTTGAAGTATCATCCGAACAATTTCTCCTTATATGGAGATACTGTCCGTATGGTATTGAATTTTTCAAAGGGAGAGGGTGGAAGCTATCGGCGTGTAACACCGTGTTTCCTGCAGTGTTTTTTCGATATAAAGTGCTTGTTAAGTCGCCAGATTGGCCTACCTTCACCTTTACATCCAAGAAAGTTACTGATTTAGTGTCATAGTTCATTGTAAATTTCAGGTTAAATCTATTTAATCGATCAAAAAAAAGAGCATCCTCTGAACCTCTCCAAACGACGAAGATGTCGTCGATGTACCTAAGCCAGACCTCTCCCACTCCCCCATGTACAAATTGGCGTAGGATGGGGCACAGCATGTCCCCATCGCTACGCCTGCACCTGGAGGTAGTGGGAGCCATCAAAGGAAAAATGGTTGTTTTTTTTTTAAATGTGGTCCAGTCCATTTAAGATAAATGTATTAAGTGTATGATCATAACAAAGATTTAATGTTAAGACCTCTCGAATAGAGATCAAACCTTTGTCATGCGGAATAGAACAGTATAGAGATTCCACATCTATTGTGACTAGTAATGGTTGTGTTGGAAAATGTAGAGTATTGATAATTTGCAAAAAATGATACCAGATACAATAGGGCGTCCAGTGAGATTACTAAGTCCTTTGTGGATTTTCGGAATACTATAGAATGTCGGCACTTTAGGGTGCCTCACTCTAATGTATTTGTAAAGCTGTTTATCTATAGTGTTCTCCCTAAATGCTTTGTCAATTAGGTTGTAAAAAATTAAATTAGATTTTTCTATATGTCTTATTTGTGTAATTTTATACCAGTCCTTGTTGTTGGGAATTTTTCGACACATGGATCTATATCCACTGTTGTCCATCAGGACCAGATTGCCCCCTTTGATGATCTTATTATTAGGGTGTCCTTTGATTGTAATGTTCTCAATGCCTCATTTTCATCAACTGATAAATTGCTTGCAGTGCGATGACTGCGGTGTATTTTTGCGATGTCTCTTGAGACTTGTTTCACAAATATGTCAACACTTGGTTTTGTTTGCAAAGGTGGAAACTTGGATGGAGGTTTCTTAAAAGAGGTTATTAGGTTGCGAGTGGGTTTGTCAGCTTCCGCAAGCAGGGCTTCCAAATCCACTCGATCAATTAAATCATCTGTATCTGGCCTCATATAACAGTGTTAAATCTTGCAATGCTTTGAATTCTCGCATAGAATATTTGGACCAATCAGTAGAATTGAGTTCATTTTTATGTTATGGTGCGTATTGGCACTTTAACGGCAACTTTCTGGCGAAGAGGTGGAGATCTGTAACAAGCTCAAAAGCGTAAAAATTTTGTTCAGGGCAAAAACTTAAACCCTTAGATAGAAGTTCAATTTCTGCTTTTGTAATTTTTTGAGATGATAAATTTATTACGTTTAAGGGTTGCTTTATGACCGGGTCGCCTGGGGTTCCATCCCTCTTCCTATTTTGTTGTTGGATGGGGAGTGGACTCCCCGGGTAAAGTTTAAAGTGGTCTGTGATATTTATATATAAGCGAATATCCTTTAAAAACTGGTTTGTCTCAGAATGACATAGATTATAGATATATATCCTAAAAAAAAAAAAAAAAAAATCTAACATTTTACGTTTCTTTTCTCTACATGTGCGCACCATGTATTCTCATTCCACCCTTTTTCTTGTTCCCTTCTGTTCCATTTTTCTATCATCCCCCTTTCTTTTTCCCCCCTCCCTTTTTTCCCTTCCCCCCTTCACTACCATCTCTCTCCATCCCACCATCCTCACCTTGTTTTTTCCCCCCCTCCCTCCCCCAGCTCCTCATTTCCTCTTCGTCCTTCTATCCCATTCTTTTCCTTTCCCCCTTTCCCCTCTTCCCCCCTTTGCCCACATTTTCCTTTCCTCTCTTATTCCTCCCCTCCCCCCCTTTTTCCCACACCTTCCAGTCACTGCCCACTTTTCTTACTTCTTTTCTACGTTGCTACCGCCCTACCGAGATGGGGAAAGATGGGATATAAACCCATTGGTCACCAGACAAACACTGGATTATGGGATCATATGCCTCTTAAAAATACTCTACCTATTCTTTAAATAAGTGTTTCAAATTATACAATATGGTGGACTTGTAACTGATTGGCATTGGACTCTCCTGGCAGGTGTGCTCTCTGTCCCCCCCCCCCATCCCGAACTGCCGGTCCATGTGTCTGCATGTAGGAGGTCAATATTTGGATGTGACCTCCTGTAAGTCATGCGCCTGGACTACCTCTCTCGGCCCGGCCCGCGCACCTTGGGGGGTGCCCTCAGGGTCACCCGGAATACAGGAACCTTCTCAGGGGATCCCCATATGGGAACTTCACTTCACCAAAAATATACACGTCTAGGTAAATATTCTGCAATGCTGTATTACTGCTTATGCCCTCTCCTTGTTAGTTCACATCGAGATAACTGTATGAAATATATGTACGCTTGCAACATATTTGTCTTATAATCCCTTCTTCTCTTAGCAGACAAATCCTCTTGAAGAAGACCCACATAGCTACGGGTCGAAACGCGTCAGCCTTACTTTCCCACCACCATTATTGGTCTTGTTAATTCATGTTGTTGTGAAATTCTTGTCTGCTAGTGTATTTATACATATTTTTTGCTCTGTTTTACTTTCTCCATTGGGGTTCATGTCTTATACCCATCATGCCACTTTTGTGACTTATTTTAATAAACATTTATATTTAGATAACCTTTGTATCAATCATTCAATTAATTTTTCTAACACCGCTGCCTAAAAACCCCACCCATCCTTCTCTGGGGGGATTTTTCCTTTCGATATATATAAAACCTATCTCAATTAATGGTTTTTAAAAATACACACACAATGTTAATAATTATGTGAAATGGGTGCGCTCTCAATCAACCTTAAAAATCGTGTAGATCTGATTAAAAATTGCTTGTGCAATGATACTATTCAAGTGATGTGTAAAACCTCCTTAAAATCCGTGCACTGAGTGTGTATACATAAATAAATAAATACATAAAACCATATGTAAATATATAAATAAGTGGATCCTTTTCCTTTTTGTGGTACCAGTGATTAAGTGATATTTGTGCGATAGTGCTGTGAATAAAAGACAGTTTAAGAATGAGGTAAAACCACGTTTACATTCCAACCCTTAAAAAATCCATGCGTTTAAAACTGAAAAAAAACGCATTAAAAAAATCCATGCGTTTAAAACTGAAAAAAACGCATTTAATTGTGCGATTTATTTGTGGAAAAACGCATATTGGGTTATGCGATTAAATTGGGAGAAACACCATAGGTGTTTTTAGAATCCTTTAGGAGTCCATGCATCTAATTGATGTCTCCTTAGGTGTTTAATTTGCGGTTGCTTAGACAGGTGTTGTTCCTGATTAGTTAGTGCTGAGATGTTTTACTAACTAATTGCCCTTTGGTGTTGAGCACAGGTTAAAACTTGAAGGATAAAAGGTGTACACCACAAATGAGAAAGATAAGCACCATTTAGTAAATGTATATTTTTGAGCAGGTATACACATAATACTTTTACTTATCTTTAGTTGTGGTGTCCTCTTTCCTGCTGGTCACGTCCTTACTATCTCTTCCGTGTTTGCATGAGGATAGAAGACAGATAAAAAACCATTGCGCAATATAGTTATACTTTGAATGGTGTGCATGTGTTGTGGCTGAAGCCCATCTACTTACACAGCACCCTACGAACGAAGCGCGGTGGTTAGAAATATGTCAGGCACTGTTTGGGCTCCCTGCCCTGCTTGTCTCAGTAGTGTTGCTTAGCTCCTCCTCCCGACACGTTGCGACACGCCCACGTGTCTTTATCAAGGGATTATGGGGCTTTTAGGCAGCTGAGACCTTTTTATAGGCAACATTTAGCTTGGTGGTTGCCATAGCAACTTTTGTGTGCTCATCATCCTATTCAACACCACCTGCGCTTGGGTGCTGTGGATGGCGTGCACACTGACTCTTTGCGATCCTGGATAGGAAAAACAGTTGTTTGGATCTACAAGTGCTTACCCATACTTCAAAATATGTATATATGTGTATATATGTGAAAAATTTTTAATGACATCATGTTTAATATAAGGAATAAAAAATTAAAAACGTGAATGTGTATGACAATCTATTAAAAAATATATAAGGATATGTGAATGTTGGTAAAATATTATATATATAGATGAAAATAAAAATAAAAATAAAAATAAAAATAAAAATAAAAATAAAATATAAAAATAAAAAAAATAAAAATATATAATATAAAATAATATGATAATAAAAAAGATGAAAAATGACCATGCTTATGTTGGACTTTACGAAGTGGGAGTATATAGGTATACATGAATATATACAAAATATATATATTTGTATATATTCATGTATACCTATATACTCCCACTTCGTAAAGTCCAACATAAGCATGGTCATTTTTCATCTTTTTTATTATCTCATCCCAAGAATCACCCACATAAGGTATGCGGTTACTATTTATACATCCGCATACAATTTGCCAAGTTAACATTCCTAAAGAAGTGATGCTCACACATGCAAGCAGCAATGCTCAAATAAGAAACCAACCATTCTCCTACATAAATAAGGAACCATATGTCAAACGCCGCTTTTGATATATTCACTCATGCCTCTATTTTTTAAGTCTTGCAGCGTATTTATTTTTAGATGCTAATAATACTCATCTCTATACATTCATTTCCATTATCATTTTTATATTTATTTTTATTTATACAAATATTTTTTATTTTTTATTCTTATTCTGCATTTTTAACCTTTTCATTTTTTCATTTTTTCCATTTTTTTCCATTTCTATTTTTATTATATATTTTTATTTTTTTTATTTTTATATTTATATTTATTTTTATTTTTATTTTTATTTTTATTTTTATTTTTATTTTTATTTTCATCTATATATATCATTTTTATTTTTATCCCCACATATAATATTTTACCAACATTCACATCTTATATATTTTTTAATAGATTGTCATACACATTCACGTTTTTAATCCTTATATTAAACATGATGTCATCACATTATACACATATATACATATTTTGAAGTAAGAAGACCCGCACATAGCTACGGGTCGAAAGTGTTGCACTATAAAAAAGCTAAATGTTTTTGCGTCAGCCTTAAAGCTTTCCCTTGATAGAGACACCGTGTCGCAACGCGTCGGGAGGAGGAGCTAAGCATTATTGGTCTTGTTCGTATTCATGTTGTTGTGAAAGTCTTGTTTTTTATCTGTCTTCTATCCTCATGCAAACACGGAAGAGATAGTAATATCACACTAATGTCTAATGATTATCTATATGGATACATGAATAATTCTGATATATCCGCACTAAGTATGTGTTAATCTATATATACCTAACACTATCTCAATTAATATCACATAAAATGATTATCTATATGGATACATGAATAATTCTGATATATCCGATAAGTATGTGTTAATCTAAATACAGGTTAATTTCTTATGGTTGTAATCATATTTGGGTGTATTTCAGAATGCTAATTAGCTTTTCAAAACATTTCTACTTATAATCACAACTTTTATATTTTTACCTTATAACAAAGTTATTAGGTCAGCAGATACTCATTATAATAATCTCTGTGACCTACAATATCACATATAATTGGTATGACTGACAGGAGCGAACGCGTTTCACACTTCGATGTAGTGCTTAGTCATAGCTTATGATGCTATGCTCATGCTATGACTAAGCACTACATCGAAGTGTGAAATGCGTTAATCCTGTCTGTTCCTGCTGTGGCTTGTATTTTTGTTCACAAGAATTTTTGAATAAAAGGAAAAAAAACTTTTTTGAGTGTGGCTGTCCAGATCTTCTTCCTGTTTTTGATTCATAAATATGCGTCCCCCTAAAATAAATACTTTGTAGAGCCACCTTTTGCAACTATCACAGCTGCAAGTCACTTTGGTTAAGTCTCTTTGAGCGTTCCACATCTTACCACTGGGATTCTTGCAAAACTGCTCCAGCTCCTTCAAGTCGGATGGTTTGCGCTTGTGAACAGCTATCTTTAATTCTGAACACAGGTTTTCTATTGGATTGAGGTCTGGGCTTTGACTAGGCTATTTCAACACATTTAAATGTTTCCTCTTAAACCACTCAAGTGTCGCTTTAGCAGTGTGTTTGGGGACATTGTCCTGCTGGAAGGTGAACCTCCGTCCTAGCCTCAAATCACACACACAGAGTGGTACAGGTTTTGCTCAAGAATATCCCTGTATTTAGCACCATCCATCTTTCCCTCAACTCTGACCACTTTCCCAGTCCCGACTGCTTAAAAACATCCCCACAACATGATGCTGCCACCACCATGTTTCACTGTGGGGATGGTGTTCTTTGGGTAATGTGATGTGTTGGGTTTGCGCTAGACATAGCTTTTTCTTTGATGGCCAAAAAGTTCAATTTTAGTCTCATCAGACTAGAGCACCTTCCTGCTGGAAGGTGAACCTCCGTCCTAGTCTCAAATCACACACAGTGTGGTACAGGTTTTGCTAAAGAATATCCCTGTATTTAGCACCATCTATCGTTCCCTCAACTCTGACCAGTTTCCTAGTCCCGACTGCTGAAAAACATCTCCACAGCATGATGCAGCCACCACCATGTTTCACTGTGGGGATGGTGTTCTTTGGATGATGTGATGTGTGGTTTGCACTAGACATAGCGTTTTCTTTGATGGCCAAAAAGTAAAATTTTAGTCTCATCAGACCAGAGCACCTTCCTCCATACATTTTGGGAGTCTCCCACATGCCTTTTCGCAAACTCAAACCGTGCCATTTTGTTTTTTGCTGAAAGTAATGGCTTTCTTCTGGCCACTCTGCCATAAAGCCCAACTCTATGGAGCTTACGGCTTATTGTCGTTCTTTGTACAGATACTCTAGTCTCTGCTGTGGAACTCTGAAGCTCCTCCAGGGTTACCTTAGGTCTCTGTGCTGCCTCTCTGATTAATTCCCTCCTTGCCCGGGCCATGAGTTTTGGTGTGTGGCCGTTTCTTGGCAGGTTTGCTGCTGTGCCATGTTCTTTCAATTTGGTTATGATAGATTTGATGGTGCTCCAAGGGATCATCAAAGATTTGGATATTTTTTTTTTAACCTAACCCTGACTTGTACTTCTCAAGATCATTGGATGGTTTTTCCGAAGGAATTCCGCTCAAGCTTGTCTTGCATACACATGGTCACACAAAAGTTCTCTGAACTTTCGACCGTCAAGAACGCGGTGACGTATAACACGACGAGCCGAGAAAATAAAGTTAAATGCTTCCGAGCATGCGTCAAATTGTTTCCGAGCATGCGTGATGTTTTGCGCGTCCGAATTGCATACAGACGCTCGCATTTTCAGATAGAAACTTTTCCCGACCGAAAAATAGAGAACCTGATCTCAATCTTTTGCTGGCTGGAATTCCACCCACAAAAGACAGATGGAGCATACACATGGTCGCATTTTCCGTCCAAAAGCTCACATCGGTCTTTTGTTTGGAGAGTTCCTTGATCTTCATGGCAGTGTTTGCAACAACAGAACTGTTTTCCCTTGGTTGGAACTTTAAAGGCCACAGACACTGATGCGTAGAAGAAAAATAAATTTATTGCATAAAACAAGTTAATCCAGATCAAACAAAGGATCAAACATTAAAAGACATCTGGTGTCTAATATTGCACGATGTGACCGACATAACAGAAAAGAAAATGCAACAATACATATAAAATTACATTAGTACTCTCCAGTGGATGGTAATCCCTGGTACTCGACGCGTTTCCAGTTTAACACCTTTGTCAGGGTAAGAGAGTAGAGATAAGTATGATCAAAAACAGTTTAACTCTAAAATGATAATAAAAAAAAGGATATATCAGAAAGAACAGCAAATAAAAATTGGGTATATGCAGTAATCAGCAGATTTACTTATACCAACGGGCCGATCTACAGATTACATACCTCTTGCTTAGGTGTTACAGCCTCTGGGGCCTTTAAAAAGGTGTGTATATATAATGACAGATCATGTGACACTTAGATTGCACACAGGTGGATATGATTTCACAAATTTTGTGACTTCTGAAGGTAATTGGCTGCACCAGAGCTTTTTATGGTCTTCATAACAAAGGAGGTGAATACATACGCACATGCCAATTATAATTTTTTTTATTTCTGAAAAATAGTTTTATGTATATACTTTTCTAATTTTACTTCACTAACTTAGACTATTTTTGTTCTGATCCATCACATATAATTCATATTAAAAAAACATTGAACTAAAGGCTGTAATGTAAAGTAAAAAGCCAAGGGGGTGAATACTTTTGCAAGGCACTGTATGCTCAGTGAAACAGGCAAATCAACAACATGTCTCCAATTTACAAGCCAACCTCAATGCTCTGTCTAATTGGGCAACTAAGTGGCAAATGAGGTTTAATGTTGATAAATGTAAAGTTATGAACTTGGGGGCTAAGAATATGCATGCATCATACATACTAGGGTCAGTACAACTGGAGGAATCCATAGTGGAGAAGGATCTGAGGGTTTTGGTAGATCATAAGCTCAATAATAGCATGAAATGCCAAGCTGCGGTTTCCAAAGCGAGCAAAGTTCTTTCTTGTATTAAGAGAGGTATGGACTCCAGAAAGAAAGATATAATTTTGCCCCTGTACAAATCATTAGTAAGACCTCATCTGGAATATGCCCTTCAGTTTTGGTCACCAGTTCTCAAAAAGAATACCGGGGAACTGGAGAAAGTACAGAGAAGGCCAACCAAACTGATAAGAGGCATGGAGGAGCTCAGCTATGAGGAAAGATTAGAGGAACTGAATCTATTCCCTCTTGAGAAGAGAAGATTAAGGGGGATATGATCAACATGTACAAATGCTTAAGTGGTCCATATCGTGAACATAGTGTTGAGTTATTCACGTTAAGGTCATCACAGAAGACAAGAGGGCACTTTTTACTTCTAGAGGAAAAAAGATTTCATCTTCAAATACGGAAAGGTTTCTTCACAGTAAGAGCTGTGAAAATGTGGAATAGACTCCCTCCAGAGGTGGTTCTGGCAAGCTCAGTCGATTGCTTCAAAAAAGGCGTTGATTCGTTCCTAAATGTACATAATATAACTGGGTACTAACATTTATAGGTAAAGTTGATCTAGGGAAAATCCGATTGCCTCTAGGGGGATAAGGAAGGAATTTTTTCTCCTGCCGGAGAAAATTGGAGCATGCTTTGCTGGGGGTTTTTGCCTTCCTCTGGATCAACTGTGGGTGAAGGATTGTGTATAGGATTGTATGATTTTTTTTTTTTTTTTGGTTGAACTAGGTTGACTTGTGTCTTTTTTCAACCTGACTAACTATGTAACTATGTAACATAAGGTGATGTTCTAATGTTTTATTGTTTGTTAGGGTGATGTTGCAGGTGAGCATTGGAGCATCAGCAGAATAGCAATTGTATAGCAAGCTGGATAAGGCTTATTTGTCCAGTTTCCAGGCCTAGTAATGGGATCATTAGTTCATTCAATAGGAAAAATAAGCTGTAAGCATCCTGTCCAGCGACTGTAAATTACTCTATAGAGCATGAAGATGACACCTTTTTACAGATAAATCTATGTTTATTCAGTTTTCATAGAATAAGAACAAAATACAAATAGTAACCATACAAAGACAATACTATGTTGAAGAGACAACATGAACGTAAATGTCCAAGTAAATGAATAGTGCCTAGTGGAGGAAAATAAGGGATGGCATAAAATCAAAAAGCTTAATGGGGACATACGGCTCAAAGGATAGGCATGATCCCATATAGACAACAAATAAGAAAATACAGTAAATGATTGTAGTAGGACATGTGGTTGTGAACTTCTTTAAAAAAGGTGTCATCTGTTTTCTTCATCATTGAGACAAAGGGGGTCATTTACTATAGTGTCAATATATGATCCTGCAGTCCCAGTTAATAACGCCCAATTAAGATCAATTAGGACTTCAACTCTCAGAAACTGGGCGTACATGCAAATGGAAAATCGCGCTATTGCCGGTGAACATGCCTGTCAGATCGCATATGCGGTGAATAGTGAAAGTCAATGGGGCTCGAACTTGCAAAATCCAAAGTCCTCACTGAAGGCTTGTATGCAAGTTTTTTGCCATAAAAAAAGTGTATGGGGACCAGTGTACTGGCCCAGGGGACATGTATCAATTACATTTTTTTTTAAACACCCGTTTTTTCAGGAGCAGTAATTTTAATAATGCTTAAAGTGAAAAAAACAATAAAGATGAAAAATTCCTTTAAACATCAAGCCTGGGGGGTCCCCTTAGTTTGCCTGTAAAGTAGTACATCTTTCCCATGTCTACAACAGTACCACAGCAAAATAAAATTTCTAAAGGAAAAAAGTTAATTTAAGATTGCTTGTGGCTGTAATCTATTGCCGGATCTCCGCAATATAGTTTAAAAATCAAGGACCATACCATACCATCGAGTCTGGTATGGACATTAAGGGGAACCCCACGCCAAAAAGCACCTTGTTCCCATGTTGATGGGAACAAGGGCCTCATCCCCTAAACCCTTGCCCATTGGTTGTGGAGGTCTGCGGGCGGAGGGCTTATCGGAGTCTGAAAGCCCTCTTTAACAAGGGGGCCCCAGATCCCGGCCCGCCATGTGAATGGGTATCGGGTACATTGTACACCTACCCATTCACCAAAAAAAAGCAGTGAAATGTGACAAACGACAATAGACATTTTTTGACAATTCCTTTATTGTAAAATAGCTCTGAGTCGTCTTCTCCCCTGAGCTGTGTCTCCTGTCGCCGTCTCTCCCGCCACCACCTACTTCTCCTGCTGAGTTCTTCCTCGCCGCTGTGTTCTTCCTTTCCGCCGTCTTCCTCCGTTGTGTTGTCACCCACTGTCTGGCGTCTCTTACACAGCCATGGGGCATGACCATCCAATGACATCACACGGAGAGCCCGCCTTTTTTTGTTTTTTTCTTAATAAAAAAAGGCCAAAGGGCCTGGTATAGACCTGGGGGGGAACCCTACGCAATTTTTTTTTACATTTTGGCGGAGGGGAGGGGGGTACCCACCGAAACCATACTAGACCCAAAGGGCCTGATATAGACCTGGGGGAACCCCATGCCACTTTTTTCCGTAATTTTGTTTTCTTACTTTCAGTGGGGAAGCCCACTGACAGCTGATGGCTCATTGGTTGTTAGGGACATGGCAGCTGGATTCCCGGCCCCCTGCTTAGCAACCAGCTATATACAGTGTTAAAATAAGAACTGCAAAACACATCAAAAATCGCATCACATACGCAACAGTTTCTGTTGAGGTTCCATTGAAATTTATTACCCGCAAATTGCTGTAAAAAAGTTCCCGACCCTTTCCAAAAACGAACCCATATCGCAGAGCGAACTGCAAATTCAGACTGGAATCAGATCGCATGGGTGTGAACACCCGATTCTGCCGCAGACCAAAAAAAGGGTCCTGTGCGAGTTTGGTCTTAATGCAATGCAAATTCAGCCATACAATCTGTATGGCTGAGTTCGCATCACATAGAAATCGCATGTGATTTGCACTGCAGTGCGGGGCAAATCACATCTGATGTCGGACAGCACAGCAGTGTGAACCGGCCCAAAGGCCCCTTTTATACTTGTGCGACTCCTGCGTTACACAGGCATTGCTGAAAGTCAAATTTGTGGCAAAAAGCGCTGAAAAATCGCAGGACTTTCAGGTCGCACAAGTGTGAAAGGGGCCTTATGGACCTCAAGTCGCATGAAAAGTCGGCCAAGTGTGAAAGGAACCTAATGAGATTCATTGATAACACCTTGGAATTAGGCCCCATTTGCACTTCTGCGAACAATGCCTGTGTAATCTTCTGGTGTATGGACCTCAAGTCGCATCAAAGTCAAACCAAAAGTAGTGCAGGGATGAATTGGACCCACTTTTAGGATTCACAAGTGAGAATAGGGCCTAATTCAAAAGTATTATCCATGAATCTCATTCACACTCCTGAGACCTGAAAGTCACACAATTTTGCTGACACTTTGCTGCTGCAACTTGGACCCAACTTCTGGGAATGCCTGTGTACATCAAGTCACATTAAAGTCACACCAAAGTAGTACAGGGACTACTTTGAAGTTGTTGCAACTTGAAGTAGCACAGATATGAATGGTTATCATTGAGAATCATGGGGTACAACTTGTCATGCAACTCAGATGTCCAAATTTGCTGGAAAAGTCGCCCAAATGTGACACAAGTCATACGTATATTTTAATAAAAAGGAGCTCTCGTTCATATTTTCATAGCCCTTACTTATTTACATCAGCAGAACAAATGCAGGAAGTGATCCAAATTAATAAATAGTGTCCTTCCCAGTTAGGCCTCTTTCACATGGCCAATCCGTTCAGATCCGCCAGTCAGTTTTTCAGGTGGACCTGAACGGATGCTCCATAGAGGTCTGTGGAGCGTCGAATGTCAGTGGGGACATGTCCGCTGACATCCGACCCGCTCCGACCCGAAAAAGTGTGAGGGAGGAAAAAGCTCTTTTTCCATCCGTCATCGGATCGGATCAGATGAAGACGGACTCTACGGTCCGTCGTCACCCGATCTCCCATAGGGGAGAGTGGCGCTCTGACAGGTCCATCCCTGCGCAGTGTACAGAGACGGACCTGTCATCTTCCTGCCCAGCGGAGATCGCTCCGGCGATCCCCGCTGAGCAAGCGGATATCCACGGGGCGGATCAGCACTGATCCACCCCGTGTGAAAGAGGCCTTAATGTCTCATCAGTATTGTATAGTCAATGATTAAAAAATCAGTGCTAACACAATTCGTGAGCATCTAATCCTAGGGTAATCAGACAAATATAACCAATTGCTGAGACTAAACACTCAATCCTTATTCCAAATAAGGTAAGCTGATAGGGTTAAAAAATGGATATGTATCAATGAATAAGCGGAAAATGAGCCTAGTGGGCAAAGTGTAAAAAAGAAATCCCTAAAATGCAAAAAACCCTGCTAACTAAGGTAGAGACCAATTAAAAAAATCTAGAAATGACTAATTAATAAATAATAATCACATCTAAAGCCCCATACACACGGTCGGACTTTTTCATCAATTTGGTCCGATCGGACAAGGTTGTTGAAAAATCAGACCGTGTGTATGCACCATCGGACAGTGTTCGTCGGTTTGTCCGTCGGACAAAGTCTTATCTCCTGCTGGAAAGATTTGCCGTCAACCCGGTCCGATCACACCAAATCCGAGCGTGTGTACGCTTGTCCGACGGACAAAGTGCTACGCATGCTCAGAAGAAATTCTGTGACGGAAGCGCTCGGTCAGGTAAAACTACCTTTCCTAATCGACACAGCACATTCGTCACGCTGCAATGTTAAAATGTCTTTAATGCAGCGCATTCTCTTTTTCTTTACAATGCAACAAGAATGACATCTTTTAGCTGCTCCTATTCACCCGCACTTCTCACAAACTTACTTCTTTATTACTTTGCAGCATTTATACACTACATGTTTATTTTGACTGTGAACGGAAAAGAATCTTTGTTATTTTTTTACCATGATTTGTCTTGTTTTATTTTTTTTGGGGAATACATATTTGAATGTTTACATTTACTAGGAGTTTGTTTGTTGTTGGTGCCCCTTGTTAATTCTACTTTAGGATTAGTGAAATGTACCTGCTTACTCAAAGAAAAACTGTCATTGTAGCAAAGTAAAACACAATAGTCAATGATTATTTCAAATCAAAAAAACCTTTATTTAGGTCACACCAACAAACCAAAGAGGAACGCAGCCATGGTGAAACTTGGGGAATTTGCAAAGTCTTGGCCCCCCACGGCAACCATCATTGTTCAAGCGTAGAAAATTGGGGGCCTGAGGAGTACGTATATTAAGGGGAGTGCAATCTGGTCGTGAAGTCCAAAGTATCCGGAACTGCAGCAGATGCCATCTAGGTCCCCAGGCTCTGGTACTACAAGAGGCTCCATCTTCTCTCAGACCAGACTGATTCCAGGTCGTCACTCTCAGGTCTTCCTTCCACGCTTCCTTCCACGCTGTGGCTGTCGTGCTGGTGGGGTGGCAGAAGGAGGAGGAGGAGGAGGAGGTGGAGCATGGTAGCTATGGCAAACATGTGTGACTGGGGTCATCTCCCCAGCCCTACCCTTATTTAGGACATGGAGGATGAGCCCCTCACACATGTTGCATTGCCTCACCTCCATACCCATCATTTTTGTGACAACCACCGAGCCAAAGGTCTCCTCGTCGGCGGGTGTGGCATGTAGGGAGTCTGAAGCCTCTCTGATCATCCGGAGCGCTGACTGTGCCGCATAACCCCCCCTTCTCGCCCTTTTGTACGGAAGGCGGAGGAGAGGGATTTGGGAGTCAGTCAGGCTCCGAGGCCTAGCCCCCTCTTGGTTGCCACTACCCAGCTGGTGGCTGCCACTAACCCCTGCCTCCTCCTGACTGCCACCTTCCACAGCCACCTCCTGGCTGAGGTCTTCCTGTGTATGAAAAAGGGACATAGTTTCAGTTATTTGTTCATCAAACACACACAATTCTCATCTAGTGACTGGTGCAAAATGTTTACAAATAGAAAACCATACAATTCTCAGCCCTGCAGTTTAGATTCTGGCCCCAAATGTCTCCCACACCACTGTCAGTTGATATGTCAAACACGTTAGGAACTAAGCAATTGGCGATCCTGAATTAAGTGACCATCATTCATTATTCCCATAAATGGTAACAAAACTACTATACCTGGAACAAGCTGGGCTCCTCCACCTCTTCCAGACTGGAAGGCCCAGGTTGCTCCTCGGAAGCCTCATCAGGGGTGGGCTGCGCGCAAGGAAGCGTGGAAGGAGGAGTTGAGGTTGGCTCCGTGACATCAGCCTGGTCCTTCAGAAAATGGAGACTCTGATAGTACCAGAGCTTGGGGACATAGACCTCATCTGCTGAAGTTGCAGTTTCCTCAGACTTCACGACCTTCTTCCGCTCCCTGATATACGCACTCCTCAGGCTGCCAATTTTCTTTCTAATATCATCAACAGTTGCCGTGGGGAACCTTGGCTTGACAAATTCCACAAGTTCCTCCAGGGCTGCGTGCCTCTTTGGTTTGTTGGTGTAATGTGGGTGTATACCCTGCCACAATATGGGAAAATCCCTGTATTTGGCAATGAAGAGGGGGAGAAAACTCATGTCGTTGAATCCCTTCATATCAATCTCTGCAAGACACAACAACACACAAAACCCTCTAAATTATGTCAGGCTAAACTCTCCTAATCTTCTCCATAAAGAAGCCTCAAGTTCAAATCAGTCTAGGCTAGTTATGTACCAACGTTAAATTGTACCTTCGTTTGTAGCGATCGTCTCGTGTGAGTTTTCTCTCCCCTCGTCTCCCAGATCGTGGCTACGACACAGGCGTGTGACGTTTTATATACACTGCGCATGCTTCAAACTCCGCCCGCCCCTGACGATCTTTCTCGTCTATTCCCCACCCCTTCTCTTTACGGCGTAGTGGGGAGAGCACATGGCGGGGACACAGCAGGTGCGCCACAAATATCCCACCAACGAGGAGGAGGACGAGGAAAGTCCGGAGGCAGAAACGTCCCGATCCCGGAGCCTGAAATTCAAGGCCTCCAATATGTCATTTGGAGAAATGTTGGAGATGGTGGACATATTAAAGAGGAGCGACTATGATGGGAAGTATGGGCCTTACCTCAACCCCAATGTCCGCAAGGCCAAGATCATGTCTAAAGTTGTGAGAAGGCTGTACAATCATTTTGGGGTACAACGATCCAAGGAGCAACTGAGGAAACGCTGGTCAGACCTGAAACTGAGGGAGGCCGATCAGTACAGAAAGATCAAGAGAATTCTTCAAAAAAGTAAGTAGTTGTGTTTTGTGTTTGATTTCTTGCTTGCATACTGCTCCATTGTGGTTTGATTTTTACAAAGTTGTACATTCCAAAATGGCCACTTTCAGGTTCGTCTGTGCATTCGATCGTACTCAGCCTCGATCTTTCTGCCACTGTCATGATCGTGTGTGTGCATTCGATCGTACGCAACCTCGATCGTTCGGCCACCTATAATACGATGTTTGGTGTTTTTTTTGGGGAAAGGAAGTTTGTTCTCACTAGAAATGTCATCAAGAATGTAAAGCCAATTTATTCAATGTAAAGGAGAGGTCACTCAGTAGCTGTTTACCCATCTGGACTCTAGAGCACTAGTGCTGGGACACCCAAACCCCCTTTTTATTATGCTTTTCCACACATGTGCTCCAGTGGATACTAGAGGGGGGTCTCCATCACACAAACTTCTACCAAAAAGCTAGTCAGTTTAGCACCTTTACAAAGTGACTACATTCATGTAGTTGACATTTGTAACTGGCCAAACTAAAATAGTGTCCGTCACTTTCAAGCAATGTTTGTCATTTCCTATTTCTGCCCTCAATAGCTTGTGTTGCTAAATCTTCCTTTTGGACATTCTCATAGGGGAGCGAAAACTTGGGCCGTCTGAGGAAACCCCCAAACCAACACCTCCCAAAAAAGGGGAAAGAGCAGAAGCAGAGGAGGAGGAGGAGGAGGAAGGAGAGATCATCGAACTTGGAGAAATTGTCACCACAACAGGTGAGTGTGGGAGAACACAGCTACTGGTAAGCTAATCCATGTATGGCTGCCTCATTTCCAACACCCCATTTTTGTTTGTTTGTGGTTTTTAGGTGACGTGGATGTTGTGGAAGAAAAATCGCACTTTACCACAGAGAGTGCCCACGTACTCATCGGAGAGATAATGGTCTGCAATCGAGATCTAGATTACATAAAGCAAAACATCAATGATGTTCAACAAAAATTGAAGAACATCATTGATGTTTTAGGAAAAATATGAAAACGCACCAAGTAATTAACACACATTTGTGCCAGCTTCTGAACACATTTGCAACTTAAAAACTGTCTGAAATTTGGAACATGCACACATTGTGTCCACATGTGCTAGCTCCCACCATGGTGGATGAATGGCAACGTTTTTTTGGGGGTGCAAACACTTTACGAACTACGAAAGTGGTTGTGGTGAAGGGGTTGCACCCCCAAAAAACGTCCATTCATCCCCATGATGGAAAATGGCACTTTTGAAGCTTCTAGGCATGTGTTTTACCATCTAATGACCATTTTCAGTCCCAAATTGTGTGCATGTTCCAAATTTCCACTTTTCGGGGGTGACCCCCCCCCATGTGATGAAGGCAAGATCAAACACACTTTGAACATATAGTCATGTCTGATCTTGTCTTCACTTTACAAAGTTGAACTTTCCAAGTTCCTAGGTTCTGTTTTGCTCCATGCCTGGTTTTACCAATTGCGGAATGTTTGTAAACAATGTTGTAAATAACCAAGATGTTGTCAGTTTTGGCGTGAAGATTGTAAACGCACTTGTGAATGTTTTCCTAGTAAACTTTTATTTTTCTAAATGTGTGGCTTCCTTATTTAAACAACACAATGCATTATGTATGTAAAATGAAAAGGATATGGGGGGCAATGGGTGTTATTTACTAAAGGCAAATCCACTTTGCACTCCAATTTTCTTTCCCGGGGAACTTGTGTGTGTATGGGGCGTGTGTATGGGGCTTAAGTGTACCAATGGTGCAAATAATATGTGCAAATACCGCAATAAAGTCCAAATGGTGACAGAAGTGCAAAATAGCAAAGACTGGGAATTAAAATAGTAATGACTAAAACTGTGCAAAATCTGTATGATGAAAAAAAAAAAAACAAATTTAGCCAAAGCTGTGCAAAAATAAGAAGATATATAGTATACGAATCTATTTAATAAAAAGTATTAAATAATAAATAAGATAAAAAAAAATATGTATAAAAATGAAGTACTTTTCCTGTTGATGTTTTGCAGTCAGCACTAGATCTTCCATTTTACTTATATCTCCACCTTATGTAGCCAATCCGCTACAGTCGGCGGTATCTGTTTCTTCCAATGGAGCAGGATGCAGGACTTTGCAGCATATAGGAGGTGTTGTAAAATAGACTTTTGTTAGCGTTTGGCAGAAATAGTAGACATATGTAAGAGGAAGAAAGCCGGATTACCAGGAATCTTATATTCTGTAAACTTTTGAGTCACTTCCCGAACCGTCACCCAGAAGTGGGACAGTTTAGTTCCTTATTTTCCCCAGACATCGCCAACAGCGGTCAGTAGTGTCGGGGTAGTACCGGTGTAGAAGGTTGGGGGTGAGGTACCATCTCGTCAGGAGTTTATAATTGGACTCTTGGATTAGTATATGTTGTATTTGCGCGAGTGTAAATTTTAGCTGTAGGTCCTGTTCCCATTTATCTAAGAATGGCAAGTGTGGAGGAACAGCTGGGCTGTTCAATAAAGAGTAAGTTTTGGAAAGTACTTGTGTTAGGACACCTTCCTCGAAACAGTATTCCTCAAGCATCGTCAGAGGGCGAACGAGGCGCACTGGATCAGGCAAGGCTTGAAGTGTCTTAGCTGAAGTGCCGGCCAGAAGGGCAGAGTAAAGGGCCTGACTCCGCCATCAGTTCCTCTATGGAGGGCCATCTGCTGCCTGTTAGAAAATGGGACGCCCGAGTTTTGCCCAACAGTCGTAAAATGTTGAATGTATTGTGCCAAAGACCCGGGGGAAAGCTCGGGTTTCCCATAATAGGGAGCAGTGGGGAATCCGAAGAGGAGAGTTGTTTACTAACGTGCGATCCTATCTGAAGCGTCGTGCCTATTAGGGGGTGATTTTTCAGTGGCTGCTGGATCTGTTCATAACACCACAGGGCCCCCGACAACGGGATGTGTGTCTGGGCCAGTTCTATCTGAGCCCACAGTTTAGATTGACTGTGACGACACCAGTCGATGGTCCTCCCCAGATGAGTCGCTTGATAATATTTCCTGATATCTGGAAGGGCTAGACCGCCATATTGTTTGGGTAGTGACAGTAAATGGCACGGGAGGCGCGATTTCTTATGTTCCCAGACAAACTTGACGAAGAGCAAGTTAACTTGTTTAAAGTAAGCTAGAGGAATCCTAATCGGTAGGGCTTGGAATAAATAGAGGAATTTAGGTAGTATAGACATTTTCAACAGATTAATTCTACCGAACCATGAGTGTAGGCCTTTGTTCCAGGTGTCCAATAGCGCTCTAGATAGCAGTGGTGGGAAGTTGAGTTTGAATACACGCGATAGGGTTGTAGGGATGTAAGTGCCTAGGTACTTTAAAGCTGTCATCGTCCACTTGAAATTAAAACTAGATGTAAGTGTGGATAGAAGGGTAGGGGGTATCTCTATTCCCATTGCCTCTGATTTATTGAAGTTATCTTCAAATTAGAGAGATACCCGTGGGTTTGGAACTCTCGCAGGAGATTGGGAAGCAAGACAGCGGGGTTCGTCAGGGAGAAGAACAAGTCATCAGCGTAGGCTGAAGTTTTGTACTGGTTTTCTCTGACAGTCAGACCCTGTATATCCTGGTTCAGGCGGATTCTACTAAGGAATGGCTCCAAGGACAGAGCGAATAATAGAGGGGAAAGCGGGCACCCCTGTCTAGTGCCATTTGCTATAGGAAAATTATCAGATAGAACTCAGTTGGCTTTAACTTGGGCTTTAGGTTGGGAGTATACTTTAGTAATCCAGTTAATAAGAGTGTCCTCAAGGCCTAAATGTCAAAGGACAGTGAACATATATTATATAAAGCAATCAGCGCAAACCAAAATTAACAAAAGACAAACAAAATTACAAGCTGAACACAAAAAGGTAAATCACAAATCCTTAAGAATAATATGTAAAAAAGAAAGTGCAGCGCAAAACATATAAAAAATGGAATATAAAAGTTCATATCCAATTAGCAATGTGTAGAGTGATGTGGATGAGAACACCCAGTGACTGTAGACTTTCAGTAAGTTTCACAGTGACAATCCTCCACCAAACGGAAAAGGTACTCTTACCAAATGTGATAATCAAAAACGCATGGACCCATTCGTGGGATGATGGTGCGATAACGATCCAACCAGGAGGAAATCCAAAGGTGTGTGATGACCAGGACACCAGAACTATCCTGAGGATGCGGCTTCAACCAAGATGATCCACCATGAAATGACCATGCAGGTCCAATGCCCAAGAAAAAATAAAAGATGCAATCTCAGTGCAGAGTGTATAAAAATCTTGTTTTATTTAAAAAGGGGGGATAACACTGAAGCTCCAATGGATATTAAGGACTGCACAGACAGTTGAAGCATGCAAGCCTCTGCATAAAAAACGGCACAGCAGTGGAGTCTAGTAACTCAATTAGAGCTCTGATGAGTATAGGCTGTACAAGCAATTAGGGCAAGCAGGCATCTGCACTGAATACAGCACATACATAGAGCACAATGAAAACAAATAACTAAAAAACATCAGCGGTGTAAAGCCACTGTGTATATCGTGATGGAGCGCGGGTGACTGGCATAAGCGATAGCTCCTCCCCCGTGCGCACGTTACGTCCTGTGGACTTCGTCAGCGGTGGGTGGAGCTATCTAGTCACCTTGCGCTGTTAATATAGAGGCCTGGGTGGTAAACGAGCAACGTGATAGGTGCAGAGAAACACCGGTGCCAGAGGTCCTAGCACCGGACGTTCTTTAGTGACACAAAGACACAACCTAGCTTGTGGGGACACCGAAGGCACAGTTTTAAAACCTGTACTGGAATTAAAACATACTCCCATGGTTTATGCTGGATTCAAATGGCTGAGTGATAATTAACCAGCACTAGCAAAAGCAGCCAAAAGGAGTCTATATACAAATAAAAATAAAAAACAAACAATTATAAAAATGCCACAACCTTCCAAAAAAATAATGGATGATTAATGCACCCGCGTCCATCATTGCTAAATTCACATATTATATAGATAGCAAGTATCTCAACCTTACTACTTTAGCTGATTTAATTTAAGATATACAATAAAATATAATATAAAATTATATAATAATAAAAAAAAAAAATATATATATATATATATATACACATATACATATATATATATATATATATACACACACACACATATATATATAAAAATTGTATAAAAATGACAATAGCAATTAATTTTTGATCTATTTATCTGATATTAAGCAGTTGAGGTCGAAGTCGACGTTCATCCCTCCTGGAACAAGTACCTGCATCTCATGAATCCAGAAGGATTCACGTCGACTTAACTGCCTTATAAAGTTTCCCCCACTCCAGTGTTGGGTAACCCTCTCCAGTCCCCAAAACTTTAAGCATTTAGGGTCTCTGTTATGACATAACCTAAAATGCTTAGAAAGGTTATGTGTTTTAAGGCCTTTTTTGATGTTATTCACATGCTCTCCTATGCAAACACTGAGAGGTCTTGATGTCCTCCCAACGTACTGTTTACCACAATCACATTCGAGAACATATACCACACCAGTGGTGTTACAAGTAATCAAGCTTTTAATTGGGTATGTGACACCAGTGGTGAAAGTAGAAAATTCTTACCGCCTCTTGACATTATGTTTGCATTGTCTACATGGAGGGCAACGCCCACAAGCATAAAAAACAGTCAAGAAGGAGAAAATTTTATTTTATTTTAAAATAGGGGGATCCACTACACTAGGAGCTATAACATCTCTAAGGGTTGGTGCCTTTTTGTAAATGAACCTGGGACGTGGTGGTAATACCTTTCCCAAAATGTTATTCTTCTTAAGAATGTCCCAATGCTTCATGACTATCTTTTCAAATTTTTGGAACTAGTCCTCTTACATCTCTGCAAAGCCGCTTTGGCCTTGTATCGTAGTAGGTCGTTAATCTGGGTGCGAAGTGTAGTGAGTTCCTGTTCGAGAGAAGGGGAGGGGGAATGTTTGTGCTGAGATTCTGCAGTATGGAGCTTGGTCAGAAGCAAATTGAATTGCTTCTCCCTTTCTCTTTTGAGTCTGGACCCATGTTTAATTAGAATGCCTCTAATGACTGTTTTGTGGGCTTCAAATTATTTGTTTATCTGTCCATTTATTTCTGAAGTTAATAGCAAACAGTACAGCCCTGTCTTGCAGGGCAGGAGACCTGATTTATGCACTGCAATTTAACATCAAAGGTCTTGCCCTTCCCCCAGCCTATGAACAGTTAGAAAAAAAGTAGTAGCAAACTGATAAGCTCACCTCAATGTCAATAGGCTTTCTCCTCCTATGAGCATGCCCCTTGTTAGTACATGAGCATGGCAGCATCTTGACTCCTTCTCCCAGCTTTGCTGTACAGGAAAATGCAAGTATCCTATGCCAGGTCAGGCTGGAGAACTTTATCTTCATTTTGCAAAAATGCAGTTAATAATTACACATTTGCCTTTATTACTGTCTTTTATATCAGCCTGGAGTTCGATTCAATGTTTTTTTATACTACTCACAAAAACGGCACATGTTTATATCAGAGGTAGAGATTGCTCAGTTTATCAGTCAGCATACTTTACAATGATCCATAAGGTAAGACTTTATTGGAATGTATTTTAGGCTATATTATATATCACAACTTCTACTTGATACTAAAGCTGCTTTTTGGTGTTTCCTCACTGATGTAGTACATGGGATGTGCTTTGAATATATTAGAGAATTTATTTCCTTATCCTTTAAGGAACTTATATGAAGTTTAATGTAAAATTATTGCTAAAGAATGATTGACAAAATAAAGCAATTGCAACCAGGGGTGGCCCATCCATTAAGGGTGCACGTGCACCGCCCCCTATCTCCAGCCACCCCCCTCTATGACTAATGGATAGATTCATGCTTTTAATGAATCTATCCATGGGCGCTGCTGCCACCCCCTATTCAGGCACCCGGCTACTTTTCGGATGCCGGGCACCTGAATTCCAGCAGCGGGGGGGTATTTTTTGAAGCACCTGATTAGACTTATAGGCTCTGATCGGCTTAAAAAAAGGTGGACTTGCAGCGCAGAGCATTGTGCTCGCATTCCACCCAGATGTGTTAGAAAAGCAAATGAAAATGTGCTTTTCTAACACTGAACCGCCTATCCGCCAATCAGGTAGCATGGGTCTAATACCCATTGCCTGATTGGTTAAGGGCACAGACGCTCTGATTGGGTGCCTAGCAGAACAGAAAAACAGAGGAGGGGGAAGCATGAAGGACACAGGAGCCGTCTCACAGCTCGCCCCCATCATCCGCTGCCTGACCCGCCACTAACATGTGGTAAGCGACGGGCAGACAGCGGGCAGGCGGGGGTCACAGCGGCGGCATATGATGGGCACAAGTGCCGGCATTTGATGGAGCACAAGTTGCGGCATATGATGGGCACAAGTGGCTGCATATGATGGGCACAAGTGGCTGCATGTTTGGCACAAGTGGCTGCATATGATGGGCACAATGACTGCAATTGATGGGGTATTTTTTAGTTTGTTTGCTCCCAGCCGCCACTGATTGCAACTCTCCATTATTCTACAATTTCCTTTTCTATTAGACCTTTCAGTTTGCTAAAGCATTTATGGTTACTATTCTATAGCACGGAACAACAAAGACTTTGTTTCCTGCACATCTTTTGGTGTAACCTAAAGATTAATGGCTGTTAATCAAGAAACTAACCTTTAATTTAACCTATCATGTACAGTTTTATAGAAATCTTCTGTTTTTGTAATTTGCAATTTACAAGACCTGCTGACTATGCTGCACACATGAAAGAATCAACTGAAAACATGGAAATGTTGTTGAAGTACATCCAATACACCAAGTACAACCAGAATACCTGTGGAAATCCAAAAATTGTGGCTTTACTTTTTGGGAACACTGCTCAGATACACCAAGTACTGTTGATACATATGCAGTCATGCAAAAGAGCTGCATTAAAATAAAATGAAATGGGGGGGCGTCGCGACCGGACTCCAGGATGGCCGCTTAACCTGGAGCTCCGCTCGTCCGCAGGAGACATTCGTCAGCCACACACTATTTCCGGCGGAAACATACCTCCACAAAAGGTCAGTGCGATCCCGAGAACCGGAGACAGTCACTAGGGATGGGCCGGCACAGGAAAAACCCGCCACAGCCACCGAAAATAGCGAGCTACTGCGCCACGAACGGCGCCTCACAAGATGGCGATGGCGGCGGGAATGCTGACATTCATACCTTACCTCAGAGTCTGGGAGAGGACGTGTCCGAAACCTACCGCACCGATAGCCATACGCTACAAACTCCCAGCGACTCCTCCTCCGGTCCCGCAATGCCTACCACACGGAGCCCGGTGAAATCCAGGCCGAGGAGAGAATCCCCATTTAGGCCGCAAAACGCTCCGGCCATGGAGGTAAGCGAACCACACACATACCAAGCTAGCCAGCATGCCATGAAAGGAGAATCAATTATGGACTTTCCTACAACAGACGGGCCCGTGTCTGACACCATAATAAAAGACATGTTGATTTCACTGAGATCATCACTACAGGCTGATATGGTCAGGGGGATTAATCAATGTAAAAGAGAAGTGCATTCACTAGGCCTAAGAGTTGACAGAACAGAGCACAAAATGGAGGAATTTACCTCAGCTTATAATGTAATGGTCGACTCAAATGCAGCTCAGGGGGAAGAAATAGGATGGATTAAAGACAAACTAGCAAATCTAGAGGACCGCTCCAGGAGGAACAACCTCAAATTGAGGGGTATCCCTGAAGAGGTACCCCCGAATCAGTTACTACCATTTGCCCAAGCTTTATTTTCAACTTTTTTACCTCAGGCTACAGCACAGGACCTCATTGTGGACAGAATTCACAGAATTCCTAAACCGTCATTTCTGCCTGCAGAAATTCCCAGAGATGTTCTTCTAAGAGTCCACTATTTCCACATTAAAGATCAAATTTTGCAAATTTCTAGAAAACAAGAAAATTTACCCCCACAATTTGCTAATTTTAAATTGCTCCCTGACCTATCTAGACATACTTTACAACGCAGACGCAATCGTATAACCATTACAAAAGCCCTAAGGAATCATAACATCATTCACAAATGGAAATACCCTGCCACACTATCCATTATTCACAATGGCACACCACCATGATCTCCTCGTTGGATGAAGGTCTAAATCTACTACGTAGATGGAAAATTTTACCTGATGCAAGCACCAACTTTCCCGCCATAGCAGGCCCATCACATATCCCTAATGAATGGCAAGCAGTGACTCATAAAAAAATCTCTTAAAAAATCCGCTGGTATACAAAGCACAGAATTTCAGCAGATTACTTGAATGTCTCCTAGGAAGAGTGCCTTATACTCTGTTCCTTGTTACCCTCAGGTTACTATTAGCAGTTCCATCTGCTCTTGGATCGCTTTATGGATCCTTTTCTTATTTATATTTTCTTTTTTTTTTTCCTTGATATGCACAGATCTCCTAAGAGCAATTTATCGTCCTACATCTACTCCAGAAATCCATATGATGACTGTCAACAACCAGGAAAATTCGCACCAATCGTAGTGAGTACTTTATTGTCTATCCTCCATATCCTTTATACAATAGGCCAATGACGATCTCTTGCTTATCAATCAACGCACATGGTTTGAACCACCCGGCCAAACGATTTTCCTTATGGAAGGAGGTTCATAAACATAAGGCAGATATTGTATGTGTGCAAGAAACGCACTTCCAACTAGACAATACCCCGCAGTGTACCCACAAAGACTTCCCACACATCTACTTAGCATGTAATCCTCTCAAAAAAACTGGAGGCGTTCTAATAGCCCTGAAGAACTCACTTTCATTTCAACACAGAGATTCGTTTATTGATGCGGCTGGCAGATTTATCATTGTCTCAGGCGACATAAATTCTCAACCATTCACTCTGGTTAACTTATATTCACCAAATACACATCAAATTCGCTTCTTCAATAAGGTCCTTCGCAAACTCAAGTCTATGCAGTATGGTAAAGTTCTGATATGCGGAGACTTTAATGCTACTGTAGACCCTCAAGTGGACACATCTTCGGCCAAAATCCGCTCAACACCAGCTCTACAAACCATTCTTCACAAAGAGGAACTGTTCGATGCGTGGAGATGTCTCCATGCTGGTGAAAAGGACTTCACTTTTTTTTCCAACAGGCATCGCTCATATTCCCGTATTGACATGTTTCTAACTGATAAATGGTTGTTACAGGATATAACCACAGCTGCCATTCACGAGATTACATGGTCTGACCACGCAGCGATTTCCTTATCCATTATGGAGAAGGGTGTCTCTTCTTCACCTCCCATCTGGCGGTGTAATAATAGACTAGTACAAGAACCTTCATCTAACAAACTACTGACACAACACATCACCAATTTTTTCTTAGATAACTATGGCTCAGTTACGAAAACACATGTTTTGTGGAACGCTCATAAGGCATACATGAGAGGTATTCTAATACAAATGGGGGCTAGAGCCAAACGCCAGAGGTCTCAACAAATTCAAACTATACTCCATGATCTTAGAAACTTTGAAACACAAAATAAAACATCCCCTACCTCAGTAATAACTCACAAACTTTCTATCCTTAGGGAAAAACTTAGAGAAATTTTATCTCAACAATATGACAGACATATCAGAAGCTTAAAATTGAATTTCTACCATAATGCTAACAAAACAGGTAAACTATTAGCCAACAGATTGAAAGCAAAACGCACTAAGACAAGGATTGCATACCTAAAACACCCCACGTTACACCACAAAATTATTCATCCTAAAGATATAGCTGACCAATTTGCAGAATACTATAGTTCACTTTATAATATACATAAGGATCCCGCTACAACCCAACCATCTAAGGAAAACATAAATGATTTCCTACAACGCATTCATTTACCCTCGCTATCTACTGAACAATTAGAATATCTTAATACCCCCTTTACCACTTCTGAAGTTGAGAAAGTTATTACTTCACTTCCTAACGGTAAATCCCCTGGCCCTGATGGCTTCTCAAATGAATATCTTAAAGCATTTAAACATGTCATAGCACCTTATCTCACACATTTATTTAATGACACTGCCGAAAGTGCTAGTATGCCCCCAGATATGCTTAAAGCATATATAATCACATTACCTAAACCTGGTAAGGAACCAGACACTCCGGCCAATTATAGGCCGATATCACTGCTTAACTCCGATACCAAAGTATATGCCAAATTATTAGCCAATCGTTTATCAAATATTATTCCTTTACTAGTCAAAAATGATCAGATGGGATTCGTGAAGGGGAGACAAACTTCTGACGCAACCAGGAGAATTATAAATGTATTGTATCATGCTAAATTGCACCGAACGCCTTCTCTGCTGTTATCTATTGACGCAGAGAAGGCGTTCGATAGAGTCCATTGGACATACATGGAGATGACGCTTAGTAAGTTCGGATTCCGGGGTCGTATACTTCAAGCTGTTTTGGCATTGTACTCTTGCCCCACTGCGCAGGTATACTCGACAAATGCTTTATCTTCACCCTTTGATATTAGAAATGGAACTAGGCAGGGATGCCCCCTGTCTCCTTCCATTTTTAACCTTATGATGGAACCTCTTGCAGAAACTATAAGGTCTCACCCGCTGATTTCGGGTTTCCAGTTCGGTAACACTAAACACTCCATTAATCTTTTTGCCGATGATGTCATTCTGCTATTGACTAATCCAAAAATTTCTTTACCACATGCTCATGAGGTCCTACAAGAATTTGGTAAGATCTCATACTATAAAGTGAATTTTTCTAAGTCTTTGATCCTCGCCCTCAAAATCCCATCCAAACTTAAACTTGATTTCCAATCACAATTTCCATATACATGGAGTACTGAAGGTGTTCCGTATCTGGGGATTGTCTTGAAAGCCAAAGTTTCTGAACTCGTCAAATCTAATCTAAAACCACTCATTGCCAAACTGGAAATTCAACTCAAAGACTTTTCAATGAAAGAGGTTTCATGGTTTGGTAGGATTGCTGCATTTAAAATGCTGATATTGCCTCAAATATTGTATGTTTTTCGCTCTCTACCACTTCATATCCCACAACATTTTATTAAAAAACTTACTACTATGTGCTGGAAGTATGTGTGGAATGGTAAAAAAGCCAGATGCTCCAGGAACAATCTTATCTCACATAAGAGATTCGGTGGGGCAGGGCTTCCCGATATTCAAGACTACTACTGGGCAGTTAGACTGGACCAACTTAAACATTGGTTCCCGACTAAAGACCCACCAGTTTGGGTAGACATTGAAAATTCATTAATCCCACTATCCCTATCCAACGTATACAATCTTTTACTGACTGATAGCTGGGCTACTTGGGACCTACGTAAATTATCCCCTACAATTCAAATATCCTTAAAAGCATGGAGACACGTACTAACTACTAATCAAGATGACGTTATAGACTTACCATACAATATACCTCTTTCTATTCTTAGGACGAAACTTCCCGACATCCCTATAAATGACTTCATTAATATAGGGATTACGATGCTATCTGACTTCTTCGATGTCAATAAGCTCAAATCTGTAACACAACTGACTTTGCAGTATAACCTTACTACTGTTATGGCTCTTTACGCATTTCGGATATTAGAGTTACTTCAAACCTTACCTTCTCCTTTAATTACCATTCCACGCAGACTATGGCAATTTTATTATCCAAGTAGTAAAGAAGTGAAAGGAATTTCTTATTTTTACAATCTTCTACATGATAAATTACAATTTATCAAAACACCTGCCATGCTCAAATGGGAAGCAGAACTCGGCTCTGACTTTTCGGAGGTTCAGTGTGTCAGGGCTTCCGTCCGCTGCGCACGCTAGTGCGCAGGCGCACGGGTTCAGCTTCCCGGCTCATAGCCAGTGACAGGGAGAAGATGCGGCGGCGCGTGCGCACTCGTGTTCCCGCCAAGCGGCGCGCGCGCATGCGCAGTAGCACGGCATCACCTCATGTGACCTCAACGGCCCTATAAAAGGAGGGCCTCTGTGCCCAGACAGACGCTGGTTCGTCTGACAAGCTACGCTGATGTGAAAATTACAGTGCATTTAAAACTGAGTATCTAATAATCAATATGATTATATATGGAACTAAATTAGTGACACTTTATAACAGCAATTGATAAGTGGCATCTAATGGTGAAATGACTTAATCCCGATGTAATTAGCAAGGGGCTAAACCAAAGACCAGAAAGGAATCCCTAATAAAAAAGTCCCAAATCAAAGTCCATAAATGAGATTGGATCACAAGAATCGCTTCCCATCCAAGATGGCCAAAGTACAAGAAAGTGGCTACTTCCAAATTGCATGTAGAGGCGAATACTTAAAATGTCCAAATAGTATGCTTACCAGAGGATAAGCAAGCATGCGCAGTTGGCTTATACCCAGCCTGGGCCTTTTGATGGAAATTCCAGCTGCCTTGCATTCATTCAATCACCTCAGAAATATTTGATTCCGTGTATTTGTGGCAAAGCAGAAAAAAATAAAAAACATAGCGTAATACTGCTAAAACACTAAATTTGTTTTCAAAAAACAAGATAATCACTTAAAAGTGAAAAAATCGTGAAAAAGATTTTATGAAAAAAATTAAGAAAATATATAAAAAATAAAAAAGAGAAAAAGTAAAAGCACCCAGTGGTCAACTCAAACGACTTAGAGTGATCAAATGAAAAAAACACACCTCCACCTTCCAAATAGTAGGCTTACCAGATGGTATTTTAAATATGCACCAGTGAAAATGGCAAACTGCTATTTGTGACCCAACACCACACAGCGGGGCTTCTTACCAGATGTACATCAAATATTGCATAGTGGATCTCGGATAAGATTGCAGATGGTATGTGCTAGAGATGAGAACGCTAACTGCTCCCAGTTTAAAGCAAACGATCGGTCCGTTTTTCTCTTTACTGCAGCAACTCATATGCCCCCAAAAAGAGAAAAAAGCAGACCATAGTGGAGTACATCTTGACAAGTTTAATCAAATAAATTAAAGGTTACACTTACACAAATGTAGATAACATCGAGCGTATAGAATAAAAATTGCCGGCCGGCTACATAAAACAAACTCCCGTCCTCGTTGACGGCGTGGTGACGTCAGCACGTACGTCCCAGACGCGTTTCGTCATAAGTTGACGTTTTCAATGGGAACGGGTAGCGTGCTGAACCACCACTCTATTTATAGATATCCAAGCCTCGTTCTGAGTCCCGGACTAACGAGGCACAGACCACCATTTTGAAACTGGGCATGGCAACGCTATTATGGGCTAAATCATAAAGCGATTCAATTAGGGGATTGGGTAGATTGTTACTTACACCAAAAACCTTTCTGTTAATACATAAAGCGCCAATATGAAGAAGTTACAAAAATCTTGTTTTTATATAAAACATATTAAAAAAGCACTAAACTAAAAAAAACATAATAATGACGTTTTTGGCAAATATTTTTTGTTCTTATCCCATTTTTATTTGGAGGAAAAACCTATTTACATATTTGGCCTTTATCTAGCACAGATCTAATCCATAGGATGAACCATGGTAAAATCATGAAAAATTACGAGATATGGAAATGAAAAATAATAAAAATTATAAAAAATAAAATTACAAATAATGAAAAAAATCTGTAAACAGATGGTTTTTTCTATCCTAATCCTTGTCAAAAGATTCTCAACCCCAAAAAGTAAATAAGTCTAAAATATATTTTTTACATTTCATTAGCCACAGTATTTTTTATAGATTATTTTGAATATCTGTTTACAGATTTTTTTCATTATTTGTAATTTTATTTTTTATAATTTTTATTATTTTTCATTTCCATATCTCGTAATTTTTCATGATTTTACCATGGTTCATCCTATGGATTAGATCTGTGCTAGATAAAGGCCAAATATGTAAATAGGTTTTTCCTCCAAATAAAAATGGGATAAGAACAAAAAATATTTGCCAAAAACGTCATTATTATGTTTTTTTTAGTTTAGTGCTTTTTTAATATGTTTTATATAAAAACAAGATTTTTGTAACTTCTTCATATTGGCGCTTTATGTATTAACAGAAAGGTTTTTGGTGTAAGTAACAATCTACCCAATCCCCTAATTGAATCGCTTTATGATTTAGCCCATAATAGCGTTGCCATGCCCAGTTTCAAAATGGTGGTCTGTGCCTCGTTAGTCCGGGACTCAGAACGAGGCTTGGATATCTATAAATAGAGTGGTGGTTCAGCACGCTACCCGTTCCCATTGAAAACGTCAACTTATGACGAAACGCGTCTGGGACGTACGTGCTGACGTCACCACGCCGTCAACGAGGACGGGAGTTTGTTTTATGTAGCCGGCCGGCAATTTTTATTCTATACGCTCGATGTTATCTACATTTGTGTAAGTGTAACCTTTAATTTATTTGATTAAACTTGTCAAGATGTACTCCACTATGGTCTGCTTTTTTCTCTTTTTGGGGGCATATGAGTTGCTGCAGTAAAGAGAAAAACGGACCGATCGTTTGCTTTAAACTGGGAGCAGTTAGCGTTCTCATCTCTAGCACATACCATCTGCAATCTTATCCGAGATCCACTATGCAATATTTGATGTACATCTGGTAAGAAGCCCCGCTGTGTGGTGTTGGGTCACAAATAGCAGTTTGCCATTTTCACTGGTGCATATTTAAAATACCATCTGGTAAGCCTACTATTTGGAAGGTGGAGGTGTGTTTTTTTCATTTGATCACTCTAAGTCGTTTGAGTTGACCACTGGGTGCTTTTACTTTTTCTCTTTTTTATTTTTTATATATTTTCTTAATTTTTTTCATAAAATCTTTTTCACGATTTTTTCACTTTTAAGTGATTATCTTGTTTTTTGAAAACAAATTTAGTGTTTTAGCAGTATTACGCTATGTTTTTTATTTTTTTCTGCTTTGCCACAAATACACGGAATCAAATATTTCTGAGGTGATTGAATGAATGCAAGGCAGCTGGAATTTCCATCAAAAGGCCCAGGCTGGGTATAAGCCAACTGCGCATGCTTGCTTATCCTCTGGTAAGCATACTATTTGGACATTTTAAGTATTCGCCTCTACATGCAATTTGGAAGTAGCCACTTTCTTGTACTTTGGCCATCTTGGATGGGAAGCGATTCTTGTGATCCAATCTCATTTATGGACTTTGATTTGGGACTTTTTTATTAGGGATTCCTTTCTGGTCTTTGGTTTAGCCCCTTGCTAATTACATCGGGATTAAGTCATTTCACCATTAGATGCCACTTATCAATTGCTGTTATAAAGTGTCACTAATTTAGTTCCATATATAATCATATTGATTATTAGATACTCAGTTTTAAATGCACTGTAATTTTCACATCAGCGCAACTTCTCTTTTTTATTGTCTATTTTGTGCATATCCCACAATAAGTTGCAGCTTTTATATTTCTTTTTAGGTTTATTTTCACCATACCAAGCGCAGTTTTTGCATTTTCCTCGTCTGACAAGCTGCTTCCTGTTTGTATCCTGTACTTGACCCTTGAAGATTGTCTTACCTGTTGCCAAACCCGGATCGTCCTGACTACTCTGCCTTCTCCTAACCTTGACCTTTGGATTGCCTACTTGGATTTGTTACCTTCTCCTGCCCTGGACCTTTGGCCTGTACCTTGGACTCTCTTCTGAATCTGCCAGTGTTTGATCCCTAAGCCTGCCTTGGACTCTCCTGCTCAAGGATACCTTTGCACCTAATCTATCAGTGTTTGACCCTCGGCCTGCATTTACCTAACCTGCCTGTGTTTGATCCCCAGTCTGTTTTGCTGTGTCTCAACTAGGAATTCGTGGACGTACTAACCTGCTCCAGTCTACCCTTCTCTACAACATCAGGAGCCCACGCCTGGTCACCATCCCACCGGTGGCTTGTGCCTCTTGGTGCCAACCGTCCCTGTGTCACCTTCAGGGCAGTGGGCGCCGAGTCGCAAGGGTAACCGCTCTCGGCATCTTGGCCTCGGTGAGTACCTAGTTCATGACAGTACGAACCAGCCATGACAGAGGCCAACAGAGCGGTTTCTCCACTGGACATGTTATGTCAGCAGGTGTCTGCCCTCACGGAAGCGGTACAGAAACTACAGGAAGGTTATGCTCAAGTCGATACTCGACTCCAACAACTGACCACGGCCGCCCCTCTAGCAAGTTCAGCTTCCGGGTCTACTAGTGGGACTTCTGCACCTCAAGCTCAACCTCCACCTGCCATGATGATGGCCGTGCCTGAACCCAAGGTACCAATTCCAGAACGATTTTCGGGTGATCGCAGGAAGTTCAGGTCCTTCAAAAATGCTTGTTCCCTGTACCTTGCCCTGCAACCCCGAACCTTTTCCTCGGAGATTGTCAAAGTCGGGTTTATCATCTCCCTTCTATCCGAGGAACCCCAATCTTGGGCCCATGGTCTCATGGAACAAAGGAACCCTCTCCTTAATACTGTTGATACATTTTTTGAAGCAATGGGCCAACTCTACGATGACCCCCAACGTAAGGCCACGGCTGAGGCCACCCTGCATACCCTCTCTCAGGGGAAAAGGCCTGTAGAGGACTATACGGCGGAGTTCCGCAAATGGTCTGCCGATACCACCTGGAATGAGGCAGCCCTCCTCTACCAGTATCGACTGGGATTAAGGGAGAGTCTGAAGGACGAGTTAGCCCGGGTGGAGCCTCCTACTTCGTTGGAGGAGTTGATCCAGGTAGCCACCAAACTGGATCGACGTATGCGGGAACGTCGCTCAGAACGTATACAAGGGTCCCGACCAATATGGGTTTCCCCAAGGATGCCAGCTGCTTATCCGACCGTCCCATCCGGTCCATCGGCCCCTGAAGGGGAACCAATGCAGTTGGGTCTAGTCCGTCCCCGCCTTACCCAGGAAGAACGACAACGAAGACGGAGATCCAATCTGTGCCTCTATTGTGGGGGTTCAGGACATTTCCTCCTGAATTGTCCCATCCGGCCTAGTAAGTTGCCACCTCAGCCTTTCATGAATTGTCAAGCCGTCAATCGGGCCCAAACTTATGTGACTCTTTCTGTTTCCCTACAGCTAGCGGGAAGGAAGATCCGGCTACCAGCCGTGATTGACTCAGGGGCTTGCAGCTGCTTCCTGGATATCTCTATCGCCAAGGAATGGCACGTTCCTTGCTTCAACAAGGCAAATCCTCTATTGGTCCATTTAGCTGATGGGTCCCTTCCACAATCTGGTCCAGTAACTCAGGAGACTTCACCTATCCTCACCACCACAGATTCCGGCCACCAAGAGTTTCTACGGTTTGATCTTATATCTTCTCCAATGTTTCCAATTATCCTTGGACTTCCTTGGCTGCAAGCTCATGACCCCCAAATTCACTGGAATAGGAAGGAGGTCTCCTTCTCATCACCATATTGTCACCAACACTGCATCTCTCCAACTCCCTGCTCTGTCCTATCGGTCATCTCAACATCAGAGAATCTTCAACACATTCCCCCGGTCTATCAGGACTTTAAAGATGTCTTTGACAAAAAAAAGGCCGACCATCTACCACCGCATCGGGCCTATGACTGCCCCATCGAATTGCTCACAGGCTCCGCAATTCCCTTTGGGCGCATATTTCCTCTGTCAGAGACCGAACTAAAGGCCCTCAAAGCCTATATTGATGAGAATCTCGAGAAGGGCTTTATTCGGCCATCCACCTCTCCAGCAGGGGCTGGTATTTTCTTCGTTGGGAAGAAAGATGGTTCACTCAGGCCCTGCGTTGATTATCGAGAACTTAATAAAATCACTATCAAGAACCGATATCCTCTACCACTTATTCCTGAACTCTTCCAGCGGTTCCGGTCAGCTAAAGTTTTCTCTAAACTCGACTTAAGGGGTGCCTACAACCTTGTCAGAATCCGTGCAGGGGATGAGTGGAAGACGGCCTTCAGGTCTCGCTTTGGCCACTATGAATACTTGGTGATGCCATTTGGCCTATGTAATGCTCCAGCCACTTTTCAGCACCTGGTTAATGACATTTTTAGAAAATATTTGGATGACTTTTTAGTCGTGTACCTAGACGACATTCTCGTTTTTTCAGCCACTTTGGAACAACATCGGGAACATGTCAGAAAGGTCCTCACCATCCTCAGAGCCCATCAGCTCTATCTTAAAGCTGAGAAGTGCGAGTTTGAAAGATCTACCGTACAGTTTCTGGGGTTCATCATCTCCACTAAAGGCACCTCCATGGACCCACAAAAGGTCAAGGCGGTGGTAGACTGGCCACCTCCTAAGGATAAAAAAGCTATACAGAGATTCATCGGTTTTGCCAATTTTTACAGGAGGTTCATCGCCGGTTTCTCTGCCATTGTGAGCCCAATCACCCAACTGACCCGCCTACACAGCCGTTTTCAGTGGTCCCAGGAGGCCCAGGAAGCTTTTGTCAAACTAAAGACCCTCTTCACGTCTGCTCCTATCCTACGGCACCCAGACCCACTGCTACCTTTCGTCCTGGAAGTGGACGCCTCGGAGTCAGCCACAGGCGCCATCCTCTCCCAACGCCATGGGCCGAAAGCCCTGCTGCACCCAGTGGCCTTCGCCTCCCGAAGGCTCAATCCGGCCGAGAAGAACTATGACGTTGGTGATCGGGAGCTATTGGCCATTAAATCCGCGCTGGAGGAGTGGAGATACCTCCTCGAAGGAGCAGTCCACCCAATTACCATTTTTACAGACCATAAAAATCTTGAATACCTTCGCACTGCTAAACGCTTAAGACCCCGTCAAGCCCGTTGGGCACTCTTCTTTTCAAGGTTCACATTCCACATTTCCTATCGGCCAGGGTCAAAGAACGGCAAGGCAGATGCTCTATCCCGTATCTTCCCAGAGTCCTCGCAGGTATCAGAACCCAGCACCATTCTTACTCCTCAGAACTTTCTACTACTCACACCTACTGACCTGATCTCCACGCTATCCACCGCTTCGGCTCACTGCAAGGATTCCATTCTGGACACCCTAGAGAGACGTGAAGGTTTATTCTGGCTCCAAGACAAGATTTTCGTCCCTACAGAGGTGAGACCTGTAGTCCTGAAAGCTCTACATGATCATAAACTAGCTGGGCACTTTGGGGTACGGAAAACAGCAGAACATATCTCTCGCACCTTTTGGTGGCCAGGCTGGAGAAGTGACTGCCAGAAATACGTATCCTCCTGTATTACATGTCAACGAAACAAGGGTCCTAGAGCAAAGCCATGGGGGTTACTAAGGCCTCTACCCATCCCAGAACGACCTTGGGCCGACATTTCGATGGATTTCATCGTGGAATTACCTCCATCACAAGGCTTCACCACTATCCTAGTGGTAGTGGATCGGCTGTCCAAAATGAGTCACTTTTTGCCTATGATCGGCACCCCCTCTGCCCTGGAGACCGCCAACATTTTTGTCAAGGAGGTTGTTAGACTCCATGGGGTACCCAAGAGCATCGTCTCGGATAGGGGCCCACAATTCACCTCAAAATTTTGGAAAGAACTTTGCAAAACCTTGGATATCAACATTTGTCTTTCATCTGCCTACCACCCACAAAGTAATGGACAAACTGAACGCACTAATCAAACTCTTGAACAATACTTACGATGTTTCTGTTCTTCCGCACAAGACGACTGGTCCTCTCTATTATCTTTTGCAGAATTTGCATATAATAACTCTTCCCATTCGACCACAAATCAGACTCCGTTTTGGGCTAACTTTGGGTTTCATCCATCTTTTCTCCCTAATGTTGTCTCTGAATCACGGGTGCCCGCTGTACAAGAACGGGTAAGTTACATTCAAACCAACTTCAAAAGACTTCAAGACGCCATGCAACACGCCCAGGAAGGATATAAAAAGTATCACAACAAGGGGAGGAAGGAGAATCCTCATTTCAAGATTGGAGAGAAGGTATGGCTGGCAACTACCCATCTTAAAATCGCGTGTCCTGCAAAGAAGTTGGGTCCCAAGTTCATTGGACCATTCGAAATAAAGAAGATGGTAAACCCTGTGGCCTTTGAACTTGCCTTACCCAGTTCCTACAGAATACACCCAGTATTCCATGCCTCCCTACTGAGACCCTTGGTCCCCAGTCCTTTCCCGAACAGAGAAGAAGTTCCTCCTCCACCTATAACAATTGATGGAGTGGAAGAATACGAGGTAGAGTCGTTACTTGGCTGCAGGAAGGTGGGTCGTCAGCTTCAATTTTTAGTAAAATGGAAGGGCTATCCACCAGAGGATAATTCTTGGGAACCATCCAGAAACTTCCATGCCCCAAGATTAATCAAGATCTTCCGACAAGAACACCCTGAATTGATGGAGAGCCTGGGCGTCCGGAGGCCGCCCCTCAGGGGGGGGCACTGTCAGGGCTTCCGTCCGCTGCGCACGCTAGTGCGCAGGCGCACGGGTTCAGCTTCCCGGCTCATAGCCAGTGACAGGGAGAAGATGCGGCGGCGCGTGCGCACTCGTGTTCCCGCCAAGCGGCGCGCGCGCATGCGCAGTAGCACGGCATCACCTCATGTGACCTCAACGGCCCTATAAAAGGAGGGCCTCTGTGCCCAGACAGACGCTGGTTCGTCTGACAAGCTGCTTCCTGTTTGTATCCTGTACTTGACCCTTGAAGATTGTCTTACCTGTTGCCAAACCCGGATCGTCCTGACTACTCTGCCTTCTCCTAACCTTGACCTTTGGATTGCCTACTTGGATTTGTTACCTTCTCCTGCCCTGGACCTTTGGCCTGTACCTTGGACTCTCTTCTGAATCTGCCAGTGTTTGATCCCTAAGCCTGCCTTGGACTCTCCTGCTCAAGGATACCTTTGCACCTAATCTATCAGTGTTTGACCCTCGGCCTGCATTTACCTAACCTGCCTGTGTTTGATCCCCAGTCTGTTTTGCTGTGTCTCAACTAGGAATTCGTGGACGTACTAACCTGCTCCAGTCTACCCTTCTCTACAACATCAGGAGCCCACGCCTGGTCACCATCCCACCGGTGGCTTGTGCCTCTTGGTGCCAACCGTCCCTGTGTCACCTTCAGGGCAGTGGGCGCCGAGTCGCAAGGGTAACCGCTCTCGGCATCTTGGCCTCGGTGAGTACCTAGTTCATGACACAGTGGCGCCACGCCTTCTCTGAAATTCATTCTGCATCTCATTGTGCTAAACACTGGGAACTTACCATTAAACTCTCCAATAGATGGCATTACACTCCTTGTCGATTGGCAACTTTCTTTACAGGTTTTTCTCCGAACTGTTGGAGGGAGTGTGGCCACTTAGGTAATCTATTATGCTTTGGTACTGCCCTACGGTTAAAAGCTTATGGAATAGTGTTTTTCAACATATATCTACCATTACTGGTATACTCACTAAACCAGACCCTGCCTTAGGTATTCTTCATATGAATATCGACAAATTTCCTAAATCATTTAGATCAGTTATAACTCATATTCTGTTAGAAACCAGACTGCTGATTTTATGCAATTGGAAGTCTAACACTGCTATCAATTTATCAGATGTCATTTCTGCAGTACGTAGAAACTATACTTTTGAACGTTTGATGGCACTCAAGAATTCCAAATGTGTACAATTTGATAAATACTGGTCTATATGGCCTAAAGATTCCTCTCAGGATGATATATAATTCTGTAGATTGCTTGTTATGAATGCTCTATATACGTTCTTTGAACATGTTTTATCCTTTATATGTTATATAGTCAATGGATACTGACACATATCCCACGTTGTGCATATCCTATTGTTTATTTCTTTTAATGTTTATTTATTTTCTGTATGATTTCATGAAAATACTCAATAAAAATTGAATGATTCAAAAAAAAAATAAATAAAATGAAATGGTCCCTTTAAAAGAATTTGGTTTCTGGACAGAAAAACATGGCACATGAACCATTTGTTGTCCCAACAAAAATATTTTTGCCTCTGTTTCCCATTAAACTCAGAGCGTTGAAACATTTTGTGCAAGTGCTGAAAAAAGAAGTTGAAGGTTTTCATTATTTGAGACAGATGTTTACAAGAACAACTGATGCAAAGATTAAGGCATTTTTGTTGGTTCACAGATCGGGTATATTATAATTGACAATCGGTTCAAAGATCTGCTATTGGGGGACATAGAAAATCTGCTGGAAAGCATTCAAGGATGTTGTTGAGAAACTTCTTAGCAACTATAAAGCACCAAACTACAATTAACTGTCAAACTTCTTCTTTCACACCAGCACGTTTAGGCTTCATTCACAAAATGCACTGCCCCATGCAGACATGTGGCGGTGCAACTTGTTCTTAATGGCCCCCCTTGCATGCCTTGCAAATGCACATGCATTCACAAGCACCAAAACACACTGCACCAAAACACACTGTACCACAGAACCATGCATTTTTTTTTTTTTTTGCGTGTTTATCATGCCTAGGGCAGCCAATTTAAATTAATAGGCTTCCCTAAATGTACAGGAAAACGCATACAAAATCAAGAAATCATGGACATTTCACTGAAATTAAAAAATTTCTGTATTCAAACTTGGACTTCTTTCCCGAAAATCTAGTTGCAGTCAGGGACGAACATGATGAAAGCTTTCACCAGGACATTGCCACAATTGAAAAACAGTATGAGGGCACGTGGAATCCATTAATGCTGGCTGACTATTGTTGGAAGCTGCAATGAGAGGCACTGAACGCTGAGTACAAATGAAAATCAGCAGCAAAACACTTTTAGCCTTGTTGAACTCATGCAGCGTGTCAGAACATTATGCTATTAAATACATTAAAGGCATTAAAAGTAAATTTTATATTTCTCAAGATTCCTTTGCGGTACATTAATTGTGTTTGTGACAGTTTAAAGGGGTCTATCATAATCCTCAAAACTTTTTCAGGAAGCAAAACTTTTGAACAAAATGTGTTGTATAATAATCTTGTCATAATATTGCTTTTTTTTTTTTCTGGACCAAGGTATGCATTTACAACGAAATATACCAGTTGTCATAACCACAGAGCAGTTTTTGATCTGATCTGTAAAATTAAACATCAGAGAAAGACCTGAAGCAAAAGAGTACGATCATTTCAAACTGCCTTCTGTTTTTGTGTTGCTTTTATCCGTTTTATATATTAATCCATCATTTATTATACAAAAATGTCCAAGTAAACCCTAAAGTCTAGTACAAACAGGGACTTTGAAGAAAAAGAACTCGACAGATTATAAAAAGCATGTCAAGCGTTCAAGAAGAAATAATTAAGGAACAAGTTTTGGCTACAGCACAAAAGAGTGAAGGATAATGATTTGGTAACTGGTCCCATAAGAATTCATAATATAGACATATGTCTTTAGGCATGCGTTTAATTGTCTGATATGCTCTTTAATTGATTCTTCTTTTTTTCCATATTTTAGCTTTCAGATGCCTCCCTAGAGCCCAACGAGGTGAAAACATTTTGTTACCTTTGAGTACCTAATAACTCTCATGTACTGTATTTATCGGCGTATAACTCGCACCGGCGTATAACACGCACCCCAAGTTTAGGAGGGCATTTTAAGGAAAAAAAGTTTTAGGAGGAAAGTTTAGGGGAAAAAAAACGTTTAAGCGTCATTTGCAGCTCGCCCAGCGTCATTTGCAGCCTTGCCCAGCGTCATTGCAGCTTGCCCAGCGTCATTGCAGCCTTGCCCAGCGTCATTGCAGCCTTGCCCAGCGTCATTGCAGCCTTGCCCAGCGTCATTTGCAGCCTTGCCCAGCGTCATTTGCAGCCTTGCCCAGTGTCATTGTAGCTTGCCCAGCGTCATTACAGCTTGCCCAGCGTCATTGCAGCCATGCCCAGTTTCTTTGTAACTTGCCAGCGTCATTTAAAGTCCGGTCCGGGTTTAAATTTCCCGCCGCCGAGACTCTCTGTCGCATGCGCCGCCAAAAAAAAACGAAGGCGGGCGAAAAAGACCAAAGCGCCCCCGGAAATGCCGAGCTGACTGTTCAGCTCCGCTCGCGGTCCCGCCTCCCTGCTGTTTCCGGAGCGAGCGCAGGGAGGCGGGACTACGAGCAGAGCCGAACAGTCTGCTCGGTCTATTCCGGCGCCGCTTCGGGTTTTTTCGGCCGCTATTCAGTCTTTTTCGGCAGCGCTCGCTATTTTTCGGCGGCACTTGCCATTTTTGTCACTTTTTTTTGGGGTGTCAGCGTATAACACGCACCCCCGACTTTCCCCCGATTTTAAGGGGGAAAAAGTGAGTGTTATACGCCAATAAATACGGTATATAATCATATAACATTTTCTGGACAGGTGTTTCTAAAAGTAAAATCTTCCATAGCTAGAAGTAACCTGTGGCTGTCAGATGTTGTCACAATACAGGATCCAGTTATCTTCTACCATCCTTGACATCCATAGCTATAACATTAAGTGATAACATAATCAAATAGCAGGCATGACTGGCATTTAAAAAACTGAACCAAATAGAACAATATGAAATGCTGGAGTTAATCATGTTGACCACGGGGGCGTGGCTACACATGGCATGCAGTAGGATGTGCTGGCATTGTAAATCCTTCATAATCCTGCTTAAAGCACCGCCATCCTTCCCTGAATTGACCCGGGACACCTCTCATCCGCTGCCGCAGCTGCTCTGCTACACCCGGCTGGGTATATCGCCGCACTACCATGGCTAGATGAGGGCCAGGACCCAAGATTTCACCCGACACCCCCTGCCATGATGGCTGTTCACCAAAAATCTCTCCCTGAAGACCTGTCATCACACCTGCTGACTGATCCTGGAGAAGGGTTTCTGGAGGCTGATATGGGATCCTTGGATTCTGGATAACACGCAGGCCACATCTGATGTGAGTACTGGGCCTCAGGCCCCCAATATGGTGGCGGTGTCCCAGCGAGACAGTGCTGACTCTGAGCCCACACTAAGGGACATTTTTACTGCAGTGACCACCTGCAACCCTTCTATTGCTGACCTAACAGGGGAGGTGAAGGTTATGAAGGTTGAAATATCCCTAATCAGGCATGACATGCAGAAATTGTGGGAGTGCACCTCTGCCCTGGAGGGATACCTTGGTACATTGGAGGATGAGTGGCAGCCTCTGCAGAGAGATGTCAGACATATACAATCAGTGGCCTCTGCTAATGCGTCCCACCTGGGGGACATGGAAAATCGCTTATGCTGGAATAATGTGCGTACGGTGGGCATCCCTGAACGGGCAGACGGCAAAAATCTTGTTGCCTTCATTGAAGCATGGCTCATTGACACCTTTGGCTGAGATGCATTTTCGCCCATGTTCGTGGTGGAGAGGGCGCACAGGATCCCAGCAAGGCCACCACAACAGGGTGCCCCACTGCTCCCCTTTTTGTTCTGTCTCCTGAATTCCAAAGACTGTGATGCCATACTGAATAAAGCTAGAGCGGCTGGTATCCTTAAAGTGAATAACGCCAAAGTTTCCCTATTTCCGGATTTTTTGGGCTGAGGTACAGCGGCAGAGATCTAAAGTCATGGATTTAAAGAAAAGGCTGTGTGCCCTCAACGTCCAATACTTCATGCTCTATGCTGCAAAACTGAAGGTCATTGCCAATGGCACCTTGCACTTCTTTGAAAATCCTGTGGCTGCAGTGCACTGGCTCGACAGAGAGGAACAGCACCTGACACAACACCCTCCTTAGGAACAGTGAGATGTCTAGGGGTACTCTTCCTTGTTTCATGGGTGCTTTAATGTTAATTAGCAACCCGGCGGGGACAGCTCTAGCAGTTTGGTTTCCCTACATTGCACAAAGTAACTGTTCTCTTACCTTTACCTAGTTCTGGTTCTGTAGAACAAACTGGTTCCTTGCCTCAGGGCTACATTCGTGCCCCCCCCCCCCCCCCCAGGATGGTCCTGCAGAGACTCTTTCCCTATATGTTTGGGGATGTTTTTGTTTTTCTAAGGCCTGGTTGGCCAAAAACTGTTTTGCCTCCCTGCTCTCCAAACTGGGACTTCATGATGTGTGGCGAGAGAGGCACGCTACTGTTAGATGTTACTCTTGCTACTTAGCCACACATAATGGACTCTCCCGTATTGACCTAGGTCTGGGGAATGCTGTGCTTCTGCATCGTGTATGGGATTCAGGGTATGAACCCTGCCTACTCTCTGATCACTCCCCCTTCTGGGTACAGCTAGATGTTTACGGTATCCTTGGGTCAGCCACTGTGGAGAGTCAACCCCTTTTGGTTGACATTGTTCCCGTCCCCTGAAGACATTTCGGGTGCATTGATGCATCCTCCAATTTAACAGACACTCCGCTAGCGCGGCTGTAGTGTGGGACTCCCTCAAGGCATACCTGAGGGGCTGCCTTATTTGGGAAATTACAGGCATCGAGAGGCGTTCAGGGGAGTGGGAGCATAGTGTGTGTGCTCAGCTGCAGCACAGAGAACAGGCAATGGTGACTGATCCTACTCAATCATGAGGCCTTTGACTGAGGCTCAATCCCTGTACAATTCCGTAATAATGTCCGCAGCAGAGAAGAGGAGATACTTCCTCCAGCAGGGTTATTTTGAGGAGGGTGAAAATACTGGCCAACTACTGGCTCTAGTGGCTAGGGAACAGCGGGACTTATTCACAATCTCAGCTATTCGGTCCGCAGCAGGGGAGCTACACACCCTTAATCCTGATATAGTGAACGATTTTCATCATGACTTGTATGCCTCCAAAACTAGATCTACTTCCTCTGAGTTAGCACTGTTCTTACAAAATTGTCCTTTTCCCCAGATAACTGATGCTGAAAGGGATACACTGAACTCCCCAATTACCCTGGAAGAGCTGACAGAGGCTTTGGCGGCAGCCCCACATCATAAATCATCGGGCTCTGACGGTCTGCCAGCTGAGGTGTACTCTCGCTACGGCGATGTTCTTCTTCCACCCCTGCTGCAGGCCCTGAGGCTGTTGAGACGGATTGTTTACCTGATAATATGCATTATAGTCGTACTTCCCAGGCCAGGTAAGGACAGACTTTTGCCGCATTCATATCGTCTGATTTCTTTATTGAACTGGGATGTTAAGCTACTGGCTCGAGTCCTGGCCACCAGACTCTACAAGGTAATAGGTGGATTGGTCCATCGGGAACCAATCTGGGTTTATTTCCACCCGATTCACTGCGGATAATATTCAGCGATTATTCATGAACCTGCAGGTACCAGTGGATAATCTTGGAGGTAGGGCCATTCTGTCGCTGGATGCCATGAAGGCTTTTGACAGTGTTGAGTGGCCCTACCTTCTGGAAATACTGGCCAGGTTTGGTCTGGGGTATCATTTCATAGACTGGGTGAGAGTTCTTATTCAACACCCAGAGACAGACTCTGCATTAATAATACTCTCTCCACTCCTTTCTTCTTGCATAGAGGCACTCGTCAGTAGTGTCCACTATCCCCACTGTTGTTTGCTCTGGTGGTAGAGCCTCTGGCAATACTGATCCGTAACACGCCTGGAGTCATTGGGTTCTGCAGAGGTCCCTTGGAAGAATGGGTGTCTCTCTATGCTGACGCGCTAATTTATCTAGGGGACACTGCTGCCTCATTGCAAACATTGATGGGGATGATCATTGACTATGGGGGGTTTTCAGGTTTTATCATCAATTGGTCCAAGTCAATCCTAATGCCCATTGACAGCACCTCTACCTGAGGGAGCGAGCCAAATTACCATAGCAAGTAACTTTAGATATTTGGGTGTGATGATGTCACCAGACCCTGCTGACTACCTTTGGTTAAATTTGGAGGTAGAGGGGAGGGAGGGAGAGAGGGAGAGAAGGGAAATAGGAAACACTGGTTATGTTATATTCTATTGTAAAGCACTAGACTCCGCACAATCCGTCGGCTGACAAAGTGTTTAATACTGATGTTTTACATCTGGTCTCGAGTGCTAGTTGTTGGTTTAGTTCAGGGATATGCAATTACCGGACTGTTGCAGAACTACAAGTCCCATGAGGCATAACAAGACTCTGACAGCCACAAGTATGACACCCAGAGGCAGAGGCATGATGGGACTTGTAGTTTTGCAACAGCTGGAGGTCCGCTAATTGCATATCCCTGGTTTAGTTGAAGATCACAATATCTGTAATGGCTCCTGTTATTGCTCACTCCTTATCGATGTTTGGGACAATCTGTAATATATGTTCGTCTTTACCTATTCGACAGAGTCAATGTATGTATTGAAAGAGTAACTTAACAATAAAAAAAGTTTTGATTAAAAAATAATGTTGATCAAATAAACCCTTGTAATAGATTTGACTGTAATTGTCATTGAAGTCCTCGATAAGAATGTAGTACATAAATCTAACAATAAGGCTGCTTTCACACTGAGGCGCATTACAGGCACTATAGCGCTAAAAATAGCGCCTGCAAAGAGCCTCTCCTGTCTCCTGCTCCTACAGCGCCCCTGCCCATTGAAGTCAATGGGCAGCGCCGCCGATCCACCGGCAAAGTGCCGATGCAGTAGCGCGTTGCGAGAAGTTTTAACCCTTTTTCGGCCGCTAGCGGGGGTTAAAAGCACCCCGCTAGTGGCCAAAAACCGCTGCTAACAATAGTGGCGCTTTTTTTCTCAGAAAGTTGGCGTGGCAATGGGAGCAAAATATGCTCCCAGCCTCGCCAACTTATTTATGGCAGAGTGGGAGGATAGACGTATCTTTAGCAGATGGATACCTCAATTGAAATTCTACCGCAGATTCATAGACGACCTCCTATTTATATGGGAGGGGTCTGAGGAATCTGCGGTGGAATTTCTTGAGTACCTTAATGATAATGGAAATAACATCAGACTAGATTATCAGATGAGCGAGACTGTGAACTTTCTGGATGTTACGATAAGAAAAGATTTGAATGTGCTCAGTACTAAAGTATACTTCAAATTAACAGACCGCAACAGCTACTTATAGATCAGGAGTGGTCATCACCCTGCATGGATAAGAAATATACCAAAAGGACAAATATTGCGTGTACGGCGAAACTGCACGGAGTTAGATGATTTTTATGAACAGGCCAATGTTCTGAAGGGTAGGTTTGTTCAAAAGGGATATGAGGACAACACAGTGAATGGGATTATCGATGAAATTGCTAACATACCAAGATCACAATGCTTTAAGAAAAAAGAGAATAATGAGAATTCAACATTGGATAATCTTCATCAGATCCGATTCATCTCTAGTTTCCATTGCCCGTGAGTCCGATCGCGGTCCCCGCGGGGACCCCCGCCATCGTCTCACGGGAAGGTTGAATGGGGAGATGCCGAGATAAACAGCATCTCCCCGTTCTGCCTAGCAACTAGTGACGCCGATCTCTGCTCCCTGTGATTGGAGCAGAGATCAGCATTCACTAGCTGACAGCCACGCCCCCCCCACAGTAAGAAACACACCCCTAGGCATACTTAACCCTTACACTGCCCCCTTGTGGTTAACCCCTTCACTGCCAGTGTCATTTGTACAGGAATCAATGCATTTAAATAGCATTAATTGCTGTAAAAATGACAATGGTGCCAAAAATGTGTCAAAAATGTCCGATGTGTCCGCCATAATGTCGCAGTCACAAAAAAAATCGCAGATCTCCGCCATTACTAATAAAAAAATTATTAATAAAAATGCTATAAAACTATCCCCTATCTTGTAAACGCTATAACTTCTGCGCAAACCGATCAATAACCGCTTATTGCGATTTTTTTAACCAAAAATATGTAGAAGAATACGTATCGGCCTAAACTGAGGAAAAAAATGTTTTTTTATATATTTTTTTGGGGATATTTATTATAGCAAAATGTAAAAAATAATGCATTTTTTTCAAAATTGTCGCTCTATTTTTGTTTATAGCGCAAAAAATAAAAACCGCAGGGGCGATCAAATACCACCAAAAGAAAGCTCTATTTGTGGGAAAAAAAGGACGTCAATTTTGTTTGGGAGCCACGTCGCATGACCACGCAATTGTCAGTTAAAGCGACGCAGTGCCGAATCGCAAAAAGGGGCCTGGTCCTTTGGCTGCAAATTGGTCCGGTCTGAAAGTGGTTAAAGTGACCAATAGAGGAATCACTAGTAAAACCAATAGTGTTAATGAAAGCTTCCCCATCAAGGAGTTTATAACATGCAACACTGCATTTGTTGTTTATTTGATGTGGTGCCCATGTGGCTTATTTTACGTAGGGAGGACAAAGAGACTATTGAGAATACGCATAGCTGAACAGCTCACAAACATAAGAAAGGGATTCAGATTCCATAGTGTTTCCTTGCACTTTAGAGAAAAGCACCATCGAGATGCCAGTTTACTACAGTTTATCGGGATCGATACTGTACATCCCTCATGGAGGGGATCAAACTGAGTGAGAGATTTATCACAGAGGGAAACTCGGTGGATCTTCCTCTTTAAATGCCTCACTCCTAGGGGGTTAAACGTGGAGCTGGATTTAAACTGCTCTCTGAATAATTTTTAATTTATAATGTTTAATAGATTTTTTATTGATTTTAAACTATTTCAAATTATTTACCTTCAATAATTAATATAATAATGTCTATGAAATATAGAATCTATATTGATTGTACTTACCTATATAACAGGTTTAAAGGATGATTTAATACCCATTATTTAGTTGATGAATATCTTTCCGACACACTAGCACTCAATTTTTGAGATTATGCTAATTATGTGTTATAGATATCATTATTATACTTTTTATGAAATCCCAGCCACGCAATTATTTTATTTTATTTTATATATTTTTAATATAGAACTTTAAATGATGTGATACACCTATACAGACTCTATATCCTTATATAGTTATGGATGAGGTTGTAAAACATATCGTTTATAATATGGAGGTTCCAGTAAGATATGTTGAAGTCATTGGGGGATTGCAATAAATAGGATGCACCTTTAATGTAACCTTAACTTGTGTAATGCTCTAAGAAAACATTGAATGCCCTGCACTTCGTACGAGCGGGGACACGAGGTGTGCACATGCTCTGTATGAGGTCAATCAGTGTGACGCAGACGCTACGCGCAGGCGCATTAAACAGCATGAGGGTTACGAGTGTCTGCAGCGCGCAGAGGCACGGCGAGCGCGGCGACGTGTAAGGGCATAGCTGGCACGCTGCGTGACGCTCGGGAGGTGCGCATGCGCAATTCGGACCACCCTACGAGGTGACGTATTAGGGAAGGCTATTTAAGGATTGATTGTCAGGCCGCTCAGCCAACCCCATGAGTAAGTCTATGAGTGACGAAACATGTCGGGGGCATGGCTGAGCGGCAATCATTTACAGTAAATCACTAGCGCTACAAGCTAAACAGGGAGACGTTGAAGTACTTTGAAGTCTGGGCAGCAAGGAGAGGGTGAGATCAAGGCTATACTGCGGTTTACACCTCAAGTCTGCCGTGACTACATACCATTTGAATGTGATTCTTTGAAGTGGAACCTGCTGTGTTGGATACTGATTCACTTTTTGCTGATTTTTATTTTAAGAAATGTGAGTGAACTGGTTGAAGTTTTATGTGTGATTTGTAATAAATTGTGTTTACTGGATTACAATATTGGAGCACCTTTTTTATTTACATGTGGAGAAATATTGTATCACTGATTGTATAAGTGTGGAGAGTCCCTATCTGCTGTTTAAGAGCTTATAAGCGCATTCGCCTGTCATGAAAGTGCGGGTACTAGGATCTGGTGAGTGAGTTTCTTATGGGACACAGTGATCACAGTGGTGTGGTGGAAGTTTAACCACTTCCCATGCGTAGGCCGTCATATGACGGCCTTGACTTCCCCGGGGTATATCTGAATGATGCCTGTAGCTACAGACATCATTCAGATATTGCAGTTTTCAGCCGGCGATTGCCTGCACCATAAGAATGATCATAGCGGCTGTTCCACTGCTTGATCGTTCTTACGGGCGGCGGGAGGGGACGTCCCCCCCCCTCCCGCTGCCCTCCGGTGCTTTTTCCAACTCACCGCTTCCATCGGTGAGTCAGACACAGGATCCGCCGGCCCCCGGATGATGACCATAGAGATTTCCGGCGAACCAGATGGTCGCCGGAGTCTCTATGATCGTTCGGAGGCCGGGCGCGATGTTATGACGTCACGCCGGGCCTCTGCATTCAAATAACGGCGCCGCCTCGGCTGGGAAGCGGTAATGGTTTTTTTAATTTTTTTTATTTTAGGCTTCCCAGCCTAGAGGTGAGATGTGGGGTCTTATTGACCCCATATCTCACTGTAAATAGGTCCGATCATGTAATATTCCTATTACAAGGGATGTTTACATTCCTTGTAATAGGAATAAAAGTAGTCAATTTTTTATTTTATTTTTTAAATTGTCAAACTAAAAAAATAAAAGTAAAATTAACAATAAAAAAAAAAAAATTTAAAGCGCCCCGTTCCCGTGAGCTTGTACGCAGAAGTGAACGCATACGTAAACCCCGCCCACATATGAAACCGGTGTTAAAACCACACATGTGAGGTATTGCCGCGAACGTTAGAGCGAGAGCAATAATTCTAGCCCTAGACCTCCTCTGTAACTCAAAACATGTAACCAGTAAAAAAAATTTAAAGCGTTGCCTATGGGGATTTTTTAATACCAAAGTTTGGCGCCATTCCACGAGCGCATGCAATTTTGAAGCGTGACATGTTGGGTATCTATTTACTCTGTGTATCTTTAAAATTGGGCTAACTTTACTGTTTTGTTTTTTTTTAAGCATGAAATTGTTTTTTTTTCTGAAAAAAACGTGTTCGAAAAATTGCTGCGCAAATACCGTGCGAGATAAAAAGTTGCAACAACCGTCATTGTATTCTCTAGGGTCTTTGCTAAAAAAACATATATAATGTTTGTGGGTTCTATATAATTTCCGAGCAAAAAAATATGAATTTTACATGTAGGAGAGAAATGTCAGAATTGGCCTGGATGTGAAGTGGTTAAGAAGACTTGTTAAACACTTAAAGAAGATTTTTTTTGACACCCTAAAGGACTTTTGTGAAATTAATTTTCTTCAGTTTTTTTATCTGGACATTACACGAACTGTCTGACACCCATACGTTTGCTTTGCAGGAATTTTTTGCAACCAAATTTTTCACTGTTTATAAGTTTATTCACTGATCACGTGGTGATATACTTATTTAATAATTTACACTTGTTTTTATGTGCACTCTGCAGTGTAGTTGAGCATCGTGGGAAATATAATTCCAAAACATCTGGGATGCCAAGGTGCGCCATCACTGGCCTAGATCAACAGACTCAATACCAAACAATAATAAATTGTTTATTAACTCCACGCTTATGGTTAAAATCAATTGCATGGTAAGCAGCTAAACACATTCTGTGATCTGAACTAAACAAAGAACATGCATATAGAAAAAAAAGAGTGTAGTGCTATACCTTTAAAAGTTGTGCATTGCTATGTGCTATAACACTCTTTAATCAAACCTAATTACAATGGGGTTAATTTGGTAAAACTGGAGTGCAAAATCTGGTGCAGCTCTGCATAGAAACCAATCAACTTCCATGTTTTACTTTCAAAGATTAAAAGAGAAATATGGGTGTTCTTTTTAGAAATCATACTTACCTAGATGGATGTAGCATTGGTCTGATGCTGCCCCTTTCTGCCACCAGTTCTAAGACTTAGAACTGAGCGATTAGCAGTCTTTGAGGGCGTCCCAGAATGGGCGTGCAGCAGGGCGATCTCGGACGCGCCATGTTGCTAGGATACGGCGCGACACTGATCTCTGTAAAGAGCTGCGTCCGTGGCTCTTTAACCATGTGATCGGCTGTGTCCAATAACAGCCGGTCACATGTAAACACAGAGATCCCGGTAATCGGCACTCCTCGTTTCACACTGACAGAGTGTGTGGTGAGGACAGCCAATCAGCTGCATCTCCTCGCAGGAGACAACAAAACATGTCATCAGTAGGGATGAGCCGAACACCCCCGGGTTCGGTTCGCACCAGAACCTTCGAACGGACCGAAAGTTTGCGCGACTTTTCGAACCCTATTCGTTATAATGGACGCGAACGTTCGAAATCAAAATTGCTAATTACAACGGCCAATATGCATGTTAATGTCATAAAACAGGTTTGGGGACCTGGGTCCTGCCCCAGGGGACATATATCAATGCAAAAAGAACTTTTAAAAACTAACGTTTTTTCGGGAGCAGTCATTTTAATGATGCATAAAGTGAAATTTTCCTTTAAATATGGTACCTGGGGGGTGTCTAAAGTATGCCTGTGAAGTGGCATGTGTTTCCCGTGTTTAGAACTGTCCCTGCACAAAATGACATTTGTAAAGGAAAAAAAGAAGCAATTTAAAACCACTTGCGGCTTTAATGTCATGTCTTGTCCTGGCCGCCATATGGCTGAAAATCCTTGAGAAAAATGGCATGGCTACCCCATAACCCCCCCCCCCCCCACCCCAGCCCCTTTGGGTCTTGTATGGATATTAAGGGGGACCCCTGCACCCAAAATAAAACCCTATACCTACAACCCCCCCCCCCCCTCCACCCTATATACTCTGAACAGCACTATATAGGTGGTGCAAACAAGACACGGACTGTAGGTTTGTTCTTAAGTAGAATCTGAACAGGTACATTATGAAGTGTAGCTCCATCCCAAAAAAAACAATTTTTAAGCTTTTTGGAGAACATAGGGAGGGGTTATCACCCCTGTAACATTTGCTGTCTTTGCACATCTGTTCAGAACATGTCACCTCACTTTCCGTCCCAATGACAAATGTTTTTGGGAAAGTGGGGTTTTAATTGAAACAAGGATTGGTGATAAAGCATCAGTAGAGAGGAGATACCTTTTTCCCAAATTAAATCTAACAGGATAGAATTTCCCTTCCTAGGGGTAGATTTCCTCTCACTTCCTGTTTTCTCTTTCCGTTTGCAAGTAGGAGTCGTAAGTTGGATGTTTGAAAGTAGGGGCCTGCCGTATATACTCTGCAGAAATTTGCCCTATTAGATGTTGGTGTAGCCACAAGACTGGTGGGCACAGGAATGGGCCCTGCTGTGAGTTATTAGATCAAGATTTGGAATTGCATGCACCTGTTGAACAGGGCAGAAAAATTGGGCCTTTGGCGGTGGTGGTGGTGGTGGACGGTGTTGCCACAAGACTGTAAGCCCTCACAGTTACTCTTGGTGGGTGCAGGAATGGGCCCTGCTGTGAGTTATTAGATCAAGATTTGGAATTGCATGCACCTGTTGAACAGGGCAGAAAAATTGGGCCTTTGGCGGTGGTGGTGGTGGTGGTGGACGGTGTTGCCACAAGACTGTAGGCCCTCATAGTTAGTCTTGGTGGGCGCAGGAATGGGCCCTGCTGTGAACTATTAGATCAAGATTTGTAATTACACGCCCTGTTAAACAGGGGCTGAAAAATTGTGCCTTAGGCATTGGTGCTGGTGCCACAACACTGCAACCCCTTTACAGATACTGTACTCTTAGCACAGCAATGAGACCTGTTGCAAAGCATTGTCTAAAAATTGTAATTACATGCCCCAGCGGGGGCTGAAAAATTGTGCCTTAGGCACTGGTGCTGGTGCCACAACACTGCAACCCCTCACAGATACTGTACTTGGAGCACAGCAGTCACACCTGTTGCGAAGCATTTTTTAAAAAAATTGTTAGTACACGCCCCTGTTATACAGGGGCTGAAAAATTGTGCCTTAGGCACTGGTGTGGTGGCATGGATCATTGAGGAGGAGGAAGAGGATAGTCAGTGAACATAACAGGACAGTCACTCAGCATCAGCATAGGCAGTCTTGAAGGGATGTGACATTATAAATTATTCAGTTATATCCGCTTCAGGTGCCTGGTAGCTGGTGGTGATCCAAGACTGATTCATTTTTATGAAGGTCAGTCGATCAACCGAGTCGGTGGACAGGCGCACCCTATGATCGGTGACAAATCCTCCAGCAGCACTGAATGTGCGTTCGGAAAGAACGCTGGATGCAGGACAGGCCAGTAGCTCAATTGCATACTGTGCAAGCTCTGGCCAGTGATCCATCCTCAGGACCCAGTAAGCCAGAGGATTTTCGGTGGGAAAGGTGTCCAAGTCTGACCTTGCCCCTAGGTATTCCTGCACCATGTATATAAGACGCTGGCGATGGTTGCTGGAACCGATCATACCTTGGGGCTGCGGACTAAAAAATTGTCTGAACGCATCGGATAGACGTCCACCTTCCCCACCGCTCCTTCTGCTACTGACCGAAGCCTCAGCAACTCGTCGTCCAGGACCAGGAGTTTGTAACCTCCCAGTTTCTGGGAACGCGTTGCACAGACCTTTCTGCAAGGCCTCCCTGAGATGTCTCATCCTCTGCTCCCTCTGCGATGGCAAGATAAGGTCCGCAACCTTACCCTTGTACCGTGGATCAAGGAGATTGGCCAGCCAGTAATGGTCCCTCTCCTTGATCCGAAGAACACGAGGATCCTTCCGCAGGCTTTGCAGGATCAGGGAGGCCATGCAGCGTAGGTTAGCTGAGGCATTCGGTCCGGAGTCTTCTGGGTCACTGAGGATGACATGATCGCCAGCCACCTCCTCCCAGCCACGTACAAGTCCACTGGTTTGTTGGGACTGTACATCATCCCTAAAAGACTGCTGCTGCTGATGCTGAGTGCCAGGCTCCACCTCCATGCTCACACAATCCTCCTCCTCCTCCTCCTCATCCTCATCCTCTTCCTGTGTGATGGGTGGGACAGAAGGAACACTGTCTGGATAAAGGGGGCCTTGAGAGGCAAGGAAGTCCTCCTCTTCCTGCCTCTGTTCTGCCTCAAGTGACCTGTCCATTATCCCACGCAGCGTATGCTCCAACAGGTGGACAAGAGGTACAGTGTCACTGATGCATGCACTGTCACTGCTCACCATCCTCGTGGCCTCCTCAAATGGTGAGAGGACAGTGCATGCATCCCTGATCATGCTCCACTGGCATGGGGAAAAAGAGCCAAGCTCCCCTGACCCTGTCCTGGTGCCGTAGTCGCAAAGGTACTCATTGATGGCCCTCTGCTGCGTGTGCAGTCGCTGCAGCATGGCCAACGTTGAGTTCCACCTGGCGGGCATGTCACATATTAGGCGGTTCTTGGGCAGGTTCAGCTCCTTTTGCAGCTCAGTCAGCCGAGCACTGGCATTATAAGATCGGCGGAAATGCACACAGACTTTCCTGGCCTGCCTCAGGACATCCTGTAAGCCTGGGAACCTGCCCAAGAACCGCTGCACCACCAGGTTGAGGACGTGAGCCATACAGGGCACATGGGTGAGCTGCCCCTGTCGCAGGGCAGAGAGGAGGTTGGTGCCATTGTCAGAAACGACCATTCCTGGCTTAAGCTGGCGTGGCGTCAACCACCTCTCGGCCTGCCCCTGCAGAGCTGCCAGAACCTCTGGCCCAGTGTGGCTCCTGTCCCCCAAACACACCAGCGCAAGCACGGCATGGCATCTTTTTGCCTGCGTACTTGCGTAGCCCCTTGTACGCCTACGGAGCACCGCTGGTTCCGAGGACAGAGCACTGGAGGAAGAAGAAGAGGAGGGGGTGGAGGAGAGAGGTGTGTCACAACCAGTAGTAGCATTTTGGAGGCGTGGTGGCGGAACAACCTCCAACACTACTGCACCTTGTCCTGCATCCCTCCCAGCTGCCAATAGAGTGACCCAATGGGCCGTGAAAGAAAGATAACGTCCCTGTCCATGCCTGCTGGACCATGAGTCAGCAGTAATATGCACCTTACCGCTGACCGCCCTGTCCAGCGAGGCATGGACATTGCCTTCCACATGCCGGTAGAGAGACGGAATCGCCTTCCGTGAGAAAAAGTGGCGTTTGGGAACCTGCCACTGAGGAACCGCACATTGAACAAACTCATGGAAGGGGGCCGAGTCTACCAACTGAAAAGGCAGCAGTTGAAGTGCTAGCAATTTAGCCAACCGCTGGGCATGTGGATGGCTGGGAGTATACTTCTTTCGACGGTCCAGCAGCTGGAGCAGGGAAATTTGCCTTCTACAATCGGACGTCGGTGTACTGCAAGTACTTGGTTGTGACACACCTAATTCTACACCTTCAGTCCTCTCAGAGCAGCTTTCAGAGAGGACTGAAGATATAGTGGGGATGGAGATCCCAGCTGATGAGGAGCAAGGAGAGGTCCGCTTTGTTCTTTGGTGTGAGTCTTTTATGTGTGCTTGCCAACGAGCTGCATGGCAGGTCGACATATGTCTGCTCATGCTTGTGGTGCCCAAGCGGCTAATGTTTTGGCCACGCGAGATACGCTTGAGACAAATATTGCAAATAGCAGTGGTGCGATCTGATGCACTCGTCTCAAAAAAGGCCCACACCAAAGAACTTTTCTGATAACGTGCAGAGGCAGCGCCCTGCACAGGCGGAGCTCTGCGGTGTGGTACAGTTGCTGTGCTGGCCTCTAGCTGGCCTCCAGGGGGCATCCTGACTCGTTGGACATGTGACGCCGCATCCTCCTCCTCCTCGTCCTCCTCCTCGTCCTCCTCCTCCTCCTCTCTCCCTTCAGGCACCCACGTGGAGTCAGTGACCTCATCATCCCCTCCCTCTTCACCACTAGAGCAAACCTGTCATGAGGGCTCCATCCGTGGCCGGCGACCTGATGATCCTGCCAGTAATCGGCGCCTCAGCATCCCTGGTTCCCGTTCTCGGCTGCCATTGCGCATGCGCGAGCGCGCGCGTGCACGCGCGCGCCCGCAGACGGGGGCGAGCGTGCGCGGACGGGTGCGCGCCTCCATTGGCGCCAATGAGGCTATTTAAACCCTCCTGTGACTGACGGTCCCCGCTGTCTGCTCTACAACGTTCTGTGTTTGAAACCTGATCTGAAGTCTGTTTACCTGTATCTGACCCGGCTATCCTTGACCATCCGCTCTGTCCCTGTGTATCGACCTTGGCTTGTCTTTGACCATCCTCTTGTCTGCTCCATCTGTACCGTGCTGCCAGCCTGTTATCTGACCCGGCCTGCCTGACCATTCCAGAGCCAGCTTACCCGTTATACCAGTCTGCATACAGATACAAGTCTGCCTGTTGTTCCAGTCTGCATACAGATACAAGTCTGCCTGTTGTTCCAGTCTGCATACAGATCCAAGTCTGCCTGTTGTTCCAGTCTGCATACAGATCCAAGTCTGCCTGTCGTTCCAGTCTGCACACAGATACAAGTCTGCCTGTTGTTCCAGTCTGCATACAGATCCAAGTCTGCCTGTTGTTCCAGTCTGCACACAGATACAAGTCTGCCTGTTGTTCCAGTCTGCATACAGATCCAAGTCTGCCTGTTGTTCCAGTCTGCACACAGATCCAGCTTACCTGTTGTTCCAGTCTGCATACAGATCCAAGTCTGCCTGTTGTTCCAGTCTGCACACAGATCCAGCTTACCTGTTGTTCCAGTCTGCATACAGATCCAAGTCTGCCTGTTGTTCCAGTCTGCACACAGATCCAGCTTACCTGTTGTTCCAGTCTGCATACAGATCCAAGTCTGCCTGTTGTTCCAGTCTGCCTACAGCTACCTACTTACCTCATCCGCTGAGCTTATCCAGGAAGCTCTTGTACCGGTCTGACCATTCCTGCCAGGCACCTGTGCCCCTCCTGACTCCTGGTCCTACTGTCCCATCATCAGGGGACCGGCGAGTGGGAGCCGCAAGGGAGGCCCTTCTCTGCTAATCAGACTCACCACTACCAGGGAGCGTGACAAAACCTGGCAGTAAGCTGCAGCTGGTGGAACAGTACTGCCAGATTGCTGTCCTTCAGCATCCCCTCTCTCTGCGCGCACACTACTGACTTCCTCAAGCTGGGTATCATCATCCGAGCCTTCGAATCGTTGGGCATCCTCCTGGAGCATGTACCCAACACTGTGCTCAAAGAGTTCGGGGGACTCCTCAGGAGGACATGGTGGGTCTAGGGAAGGGGTGGCTGATGATGCCATTGAGTACGCGTTGGCAGGTGCTCTGCCAGTACCCTGAGCCTGGGTGAGAGAGGATGAGGAGGATGAGGAGGGCTTGGTCATCCATTCTACCAAGCCTTCAGCATGATGCGGCTCCACATGTCCAGCTGCCGAAAACAAAGACAAGCGTGTCCCATGGCCACGTGCTGATGACGATGCACGACCACGTCCACGGCCAGCACTGTTGTCTCTAGAAACAGAGCCTGCCTGCCCTGTGTTCTTGCCTCGGCACGCTCTGCCTCTCCTTGGCGGTCTTCCAGCCATTGTAGTCGGTAGTGTATATAGTATAAAAAATGGGTGCTGCTGAGAAGAAAATATAGGAGCTCTGTGTGATGCCACTAACACACTAGAAGTCCTGTGGGTGCTGCTGAGAAGAAAATATAGGAGCTCTGTGTGATGCCACTAACACACTAGAAGTCCTATGGGTGCTTCTGGGAAGAAAATATAGGAGCTCTGTGTGATGCCACTAACACACTAGAAGTCCTGTGGGTGCTGCTGAGAAGAAAATATAGGAGCTCTGTGTGATGCCACTAACACACTAGAAGTCCTATGGGTGCTTCTGGGAAGAAAATATAGGAGCTCTGTGTGATGCCACTAACACACTAGAAGTCCTGTGGGTGCTGCTGAGAAGAAAATATAGGAGCTCTGTGTGATGCCACTAACACACTAGAAGTCCTATGGGTGCTTCTGGGAAGAAAATATAGGAGCTCTGTGTGATGCCACTAACACACTAGAAGTCCTATGGGTGCTTCTGGGAAGAAAATGTAGGAGCTCTGTGTGATGCCACTAACACACTAGAAGTCCTGTGGGTGCTGCTGAGAAGAAAATATAGGAGCTCTGTGTGATGCCACTAACACACTAGAAGTCCTATGGGTGCTTCTGGGAAGAAAATATAGGAGCTCTGTGTGATGCCACTAAACACACTAGAAGTCCTATGGGTGCTTCTGGGAAGAAAATATAGGAGCTCTGTGTGATGCCACTAACACACTAGAAGTCCTATGGGTGCTTCTGGGAAGAAAATATAGGAGCTCTGTGTGATGCCACTAACACACTAGAAGTCCTATGGGTGCTTCTGGGAAGAAAATATAGGAGCTCTGTGTGATGCCACTAACACACTAGAAGTCCTGTGGGTGCTGCTGAGAAGAAAATATAGAAGCTCTGTGTGATGCCACTAACACACTAGAAGTCCTATGGGTGCTTCTGGGAAGAAAATATAGGAGCTCTGTGTGATGCCACTAACACACTAGAAGTCCTATGGGTGCTTCTGGGAAGAAAATATAGGAGCTCTGTGTGATGCCTCTAACACACTAGAAGTCCTGTGGGTGCTGCTGAGAAGAAAATATAGGAGCTCTGTGTGATGCCACTAACACACTAGAAGTCCTATGGGTGCTTCTGGGAAGAAAATATAGGAGCTCTGTTTGCTGCCACTAACACACTAGAAGTCCTATGGGTGCTTCTGGGTAGACATGGGAACTGTCAAAAAACTTGTTTTGTTTCGTTTCGTCCCGTTTCGTATATAAAAAAAAATTTGTAATTCGTGTACGAAATTCCGTTCGAATTCGTACGAAATACGAAATTCGGACGAATCGTAATTTTTTTTTACGAATCGTTAGTAAAGTTACGAATCGTTACGAATCGTTAACGCGGCTAATGAATTGTCGGTTCTCATAACACAGAGGACAATTAGAATCCAACTACAAATATCGAATTTCAATTTCAAGTTACGAATCGTTACGAATCGTTACGAATAGTTACGAATCGTTAGTAAATCCAACTACAAATATCGAATTTCAACTAATATGAAAGAAATTATAATAGCGGATATAACGAATGCTTTGAACGCTTCGAATGAATTCGAGATTCAGTATATCTAATATAGAGAACTGTTCCTGCACAAAGTGTCATTTTTGCAGGAAAAAAAGCTATTTAAAAACACTCGCGGCTAATAAAAAGTCGGCTACGTAACACAGAGAACAGTCATTCATTGATTAAAAAAAAAAAAAAAGCGTGAGGGTCCCCCCCAATTCAATAACCAGGCCCTTCAAGTCTGGGATGGATATTAAGGGGGACCCCAGCCAAAAAAAATAAATAAAATGGCGTGGGGTCCCCCCCAAATATCCATACCAGACCCTTCAGGTCTGGGATGGATTTTAAGGGGAACCCCGGCCAAAAAAAAAAAAAAAAAGTGGCGTGGGGTCCCCTCAAAATCCATACCAGACCCTTTATCCGAGCACGCAACCTGGCAGGCCGCAGGAAAGGAGGGGGGGACGAGAGCGCCCCCCCTCCCGCCTGAACCGTACCAGGCCACATGCCCTCAACATTGGGAGGGTGCTTTTGGGTCCCCCCCAAAGCACCTTGTCCCCATGTTGATGAGGACAAGGGCCTCATCCCCACAGCCGGTGGTTGTGGGGGTCTGCGGGCGGGGGGCTTATCGGAATCTGGAAGCCCCCTTTAACAAGGGGACCCCCAGATCCCGGCCCCCCCCTGTGTGAAATGGTAAGGGGGTACAAAAGTACCCCTACCATTTCACCAAAAAAGGTGACAAAAATGGTAAAAATGACAGGAGACAGTCTTTGACAATTCCTTTATTAAAATCTTCTTTCTTCTTTCTTCATCCTTTGGTTTCTTCATCTTCTCCTTCCGTCATCTTCTTCCATCTTCTTCTTCCTTCGATTCGCTTCTTCTTGCTGCGGTCTTCTCGTCCTTCTCGTCCGGCATCGGCGTCTGTTCTCGCAGGCCGCTCCTCGCAATGGGAGGCTCCCGCTCTGTGAGGCTTCGCTCCGGCTGACAGGTCTTTTATAACGGAGGGCACCTGGTAACCCCGCCCCCTCTGACGTAATGGGGAAAGCCATAGGGAATTCCCCATGACATCCCCGTGCGTCAGAGGGGGCGGGGTCACCAGGTGCCCTCCGTTATAAAAGACCTGTCAGCCGGAGCGAAGCCTCACAGAGCGGGAGCCTCCCATTGCGAGGAGCGGCCTGCGAGAAGAGACGCCGATGCCGGACGAGAAGGACGAGAAGACCGGAGCAAGAAGAAGCGGATCGAAGGAAGAAGAAGATGGAAGAAGATGAAGAAGATGGAAGAAGATGGAAGAAGATGACTGAAGGAGAAGATGAAGAAACCGAAGGATGAAGAAAGAAGATTTTAATAAAGGAATTGTCAAAGACCGTCTCCTGTCATTTTTAAAATTTTTGACACTTTTTTGGTGAAATGGTAAGTACCCCCTTACCATTTCACACAGGGGGGGGGGGCGGGATCTGGGGGTCCCCTTGTTAAAGGGGGCTTCCAGATTCCGATAAGCCCCCCGCCCGCAGACCCCCACAACCACCGGCCAGGGTTGTGGGGATGAGGCCCTTGTCCTCATCAACATGGGGACAAGGTGCTTTGGGGGGACCCCAAAGCACCCTCCCAATGTTGAGGGCATGTGGCCTGGTACGGTTCAGGCGGGAGGGGGGGCGCTCTCGTCCCCCCCTCTTTTCCTGTGGCCTGCCAGGTTGCGTGCTCGGATAAGGGTCTGGTATGGATTTTGAGGGGGACCCCACGCCATTTTTTTTGGCTAGGGTTCCCCTTAAAATCCATCCCAGACCTCAAGGGTCTGGTATGGATTTTGAGGGGGACCCTACGCCATTTTTTTTTTTTTTTTGGCTGGGGTCCCCCTTTATATCCACCCCAGACCTGAAGGGCCTGGTTATTGAATTTGGGGGGACCCCTACGCATTTTTTTATCAATGACTTCAATGAATGACTGTTCTCTGTATTACGGATCCAACAATTCATTTGCCGGCAATAGCCGCAAGTGATTTTAAATAGCCTTTTTTTCCTGCAAAAAATGACACTGCAGGAACAGTTCTCTATATTAGATATACTGAATCTCGAATCATTCGAATCATTCGTTATATCCGCTATTATAATTTCTTTCATATTAGTTGAAATTAGATATTTGTTAGTTGTGGTATTCGAATTGTTCTCTGTATTACGGGAATCGGCAATTAGCCGCGAGTGATTTTAAATTGTTTTTTTTTCCTGCAAAAATGACACATTGTACAGAGAGAGTTCTAAGCACGGGAAACATGCCCCCTTCATAGGCATACTCTATAGTATATAGTATATAGTATATAGAAGGGGGTCATGTTTCCCGTGCTTAGAACTGTCTCTGTACGATGTGTCATTTTTGCAGGAACCCCGCCCCCTCTGACGTAATGGGGAAAGCCATAGGGAAGTCCCCATGACGTCCCCGTGCGTCAGAGGGGGCGGGGTTACCAGGTGCCCTCCGTTATAAAAGACCTGTCAGCCGGAGCGAAGCCTCACAGAGCGGGAGCCTCCCATTGCGAGGAGCAGCCTGCGAGAAGAGACGCCGATGCCGGACGAGAAGGACGAGAAGACCGGAGCAAGAAGAAGCGAATCGAAGGAAGAAGAAGATGGAAGAAGATGACGGAAGGAGAAGATGAAGAAACCGAAGGATGAAGAAAGAAGACCAGAAGAAAGAAGATTTTAATAAAGGAATTGTCAAAGACCGTCTCCTGTCATTTTTACCATTTTTGCCACTTTTTTGGTGAAATGGTAGGGGTACTTTTGTACCCCCTTACCATTTCACACAGGGGGGGGCCGGGATCTGGGGGTCCCCTTGTTAAAGGGGGCTTCCAGATTCCGATAAGCCCCCCGCCCGCAGACCCCCACAACCACCGGCCAGGGTTTTGGGGATGAGGCCCTTGTCCTCATCAACATGGGGACAAGGTGCTTTGGGGGGGACCCCAAAGCACCCTCCCAATGTTGAGGGCATGTGGCCTGGTACGGTTCAGGCGGGAGGGAGGGCCGCTCTCGTCCCCCCCTCCTTTCCTGCGGCCTGCCAGGTTGCGTGCTCGGATAAGGGTCTGGTATGGATTTTATGGGGGACCCCACGCCATTTTTTTGGGCTAGGGTTCCCCTTAAAATCCATCCCAGACCTCAAGGGTCTGGTATGGATTTTGAGGGGGACCCTACGCCATTTTTTTTTTTTTTTTGGCTGGGGTCCCCCTTATATCCATCCCAGACCTGAAGGGCCTGGTTATTGAATTTGGGGGGGACCCCTACGCTTTTTTTTATCAATGACTTCAATGAATGACAGTTCTCTGTATTACGGATCCGACAATTCATTTGAATGACACATTGTACAGAGACAGTTCTCTATATTAGATATACTGAATCTCGAATCATTCGAATAATTCGTTATATCCGCTATTATAATTTCTTTCATATTACAATACAGAGAACAATTCGAATACAACAACTAACAAATATCTAATTTCAACTAATATGAAAGAAATTATAATAGCGGATATAACGAATGCTTCGAAAGATTCGAGATTCAGTATATCTAATATAGAGAACTGTTCCTGCAGTGTCATTTTTGCAGGAAAAAAAGGCTATTTAAAATCACTTGCGGCTATTGCCGGCAAATGAATTGTCGGATCCGTAATACAGAGAACAGTCATTCATTGAAGTCATTGATAAAAAAAATGCGTAGGGGTCCCCCCCCCCCAATTCAATAACCAGGCCCTTCAGGTCTGGGATGGATATAAAGGGGGACCCCAGCCAAAAAAAAAATGGCGTAGGGTCCCCCTCAAAATCCATATCAGACCCTTGAGGTCTGGGATGGATTTTAAGGGGAACCCCAGCCAAAAAAAATGGCGTGGGGTCCCCCTCAAAATCCATACCAGACCCTTATCCGAGCACGCAACCTGGCAGGCTGCAGGAAAGGAGGGGGGATGAGAGCGGCCCCCCCTCCCACCTGAGCCGTACCAGGCCACTTGCCCTCAACATTGGGAGGGTGCTTTGGGGGTCTGAGACCCCTAAAGCACCTTGTCCCCATGTTGATGAGGACAAGGGCCTCTTCCCCACAACCCTGGCCGGTGGTTGTGGGGGTCTGCGGGCGGGGGGCTTATCGGAATCTGGAAGCCCCCTTTAACAAGGGGACCCCCATATCCCGCCCCCCCCCTCTGTGAAATGGTAAGACGGTCTTTGACAATTCCTTTATTAAAATCTTCTTTCTTCATCCTTCGGTTTCTTCATCTTCTCCTTCCGTCATCTTCTCCTTCCGTCATCTTCTTCCATCTTCTTCTTCCTTCGATTCGCTTCTTCTTGCTCCGGTCTTCCCGTCCTTCTCGTCCGGCATCGGCGTCTGTTCTCGCAGGCCGCTCCTCGCAATGGGAGGCTCCCGCTCTGTGAGGCTTCGCTCCGGCTGACAGGTCTTTTATAACGAAGGCACCTGGTGACCCCGCCCCCTCTGACGTAATGGGGAAAGCCATAGGGAAGTCCCCATGACGTCCCCGTGCGTCAGAGGGGGCGGGGTTACCAGGTGCCCTCCGTTATAAAAGACCTGTCAGCAGGAGCGAAGCCTTACAGAGCGGGAGCCTCCCATTGCGAGAAGCAGCCTGCGAGAAGAGACGCCGATGCCGGACGAGAAGGACGAGAAGACCGGAGCAAGAAGAAGCGAATCGAAGGAAGAAGAAGATGGAAGAAGATGATGGAAGGAAAAGATGAAGAAACCGAAGGATGAAGAAAGGAAGACCAGAAGAAAGAAGATTTTAATAAAGGAATTGTCAAAGACCGTCTCCTGTCATTTTTACCATTTTTGTCACTTTTTTGGTGAAATGGTAGGGGTACCTTTTGTACCCCCTTACCATTTCACACAGGGGGGGGCGGGATCTGGGGTCCCCTTGTTAAAGGGGGCTTCCAGATTCCGATAAGCCCCCCGCCCGCAGACCCCCACAACCACCGGCCAGGGTTGTGGGGATGAGGCCCTTGTCCTCATCAACATGGGGACAAGGTGCTTTGGGGGGGACCCCAAAGCACCCTCCCAATGTTGAGGGCATGTGGCCTGGTACGGTTCAGGTGGGAGGGGGGCCGCTCTCGTCCCCCCTCTATTCCTGCGGCCTGCCAGGTTGCGTGCTCGGATAAAGGGTCTGGTATGGATTTTGAGGGGGACCCTACGCCATTTTTTTTTTTTTTTTTTTTTGGCCGGGGTTCCCCTTAAAATCCATCCCAGACCTGAAGGGTCTGGTATGGATATTTGGGGGGGACCCCACGCCATTTTTTTTTTTGGCTGGGGTCCCCCTTTATATCCATACCAGACCTGAAGGGCCTGGTTATTGAATTTGGGGGGACCCCTACGCTTTTTTTTTTTTTTTTTATATATCAATGAATGACTGTTCTCTGTGTTATGGAGCCGACAATTCATTTGCCGGCAATAGCCGCAAGTGATTTTAAATAGCTTTTTTTTCTGCAAAAATGACACTTTGTCATTCGAATCATTCGAATTCATTCGAATTCATTCAAATTCATTCGTTATATCTGCTATAATAATTTCGTTTGAATTAGTTGAAATTTGATATTGGTAGTTGGATTCGAATAATTTGGAGCTGAAATTCGTAAACGGAATTTTTCCTGCAAAAATTACACTTTGTCATTCGAATTCATTCGAATCCATTCGAATTCATTCGAATTCATTTGAATTAATTCGAATCATTCGGCGACGAAATTCGTAAACGGAATTTCGTATTCCGTACGGAATTCGTAAAAAAAAAAAAAATTCGTACGAAACGAATCGCACATCTCTACTTCTGGGAAGAAAATATAGGAGCTCTGTTTGCTGCCACTAACACACTAGAAGTCCTATGGGTGCTTCTGGGAAGAAAATGTAGGAGCTCTGTTTGCTGCCACTAACACACTAGAAGTCCTATGGGTGCTTCTGGGAAGAAAATATAGGAGCTCTGTTTGCTGCCACTAACTCACTAGAAGTCCTATGGGTGCTGTTGGGGTGCAATGCTGTGCTAACAGCACTGCGGTTGGTACTACTGAAATACTGTACTAACAGTAAAACACGCACCAGACTAATCCCCAGCAGCAGCTAATAACACACTAACTGTGCAATCAGCAGCAATGAACGATCAATGACTTAGGTAGCAATGGTTTAGCAAAGAAATAGCCAATGGTTTAGCAAAGAAGAGCAAATCTTTCTGTAGCAATGAATCAAGCTAAGACACAGAATCAGCAGACTGATCTCTCCTAAAGCCGGAACTCATGTGACCGGCGCCGACGGCGTGGCGGCCTTTTAAATGGTGGGGCGTGTACTAAAGCCCCTGAGCTTTAATTGGCTACAGGCGATAACCCAGCAGTGATTAAATACCACCAAAAGAAAGCTCCATTTGTGTGAAGAAAATAATAAAAAAATTTAATTTGGGCACACTGTAGCATGACCATGCAATTGTCATTCAAAGTGAGACAGCGCTGAAAGCCCTGAGGCTTTGTTGCTGACCATGTCCATTCCTTTATTACTACTGATGGCTACTTCCAGCAAGATAATGCACCATTATTATGCAGACATTATCTGAGACATATAACACGCATTCCTACTGGCCAATGAGGCAGCCCATCAAAGCCATATTTTAATGTGACAGTCACATTTTTTATACAACTATTAAAATAAGATGTCAGCCCATAATGAGTGCTTTGTTTTTATTATTTAGTGACTCAGAGACTTGCATAGTGAGAAGCAGCAGTAAAGTGCAACTATTGTATAGCCCTGCAAAGCTTACAACAAAGCTTGGAAATGGCCAAACACAGTATGACTGTCAGCATGTACTGTATGTGTATACTTGGAAATTATGCATAAAACATTAACACCTAGTGATAAGATTTTCATTACAAGCTGATCTCCTCATCGTGTTTAACTGAAAGAATAATGAAAAGACTATACATTCCCTTGAATAAATCCTTGGTTTAATATGAAGAGCAGGAGCATTTTCATAAATATTACTAGAGCTGTTGTGACAGGAAAGTAAAATATATTTATTGAAATCACAGCCAGTTTCTCAGCATTCTTTTTACCACTAAAGATTAATATTCTTGACAAATACAATTAAATGAGTCCTAAGTAAAGACAAAATGTAATATTGTCTAATCACTGTGATATTTTCATATAGAATGTCAGGTTTTCTCTTGACAGAAAAATGGACACACTTTTGGCACTAATATTTGCAGGATTAATGAGTTATATTATATTATTATATTGGATGTTTGATGGGTAGAATGGTATGTCTATTAAAATCCCTCATGCATAGCAATAAAGTAGGCAAATTCCAAGATTAAAGCATATCTAAAACCAAAAACAACAAAAATATATATTGTAGCTTACCAATCTTTGGATGTGGTGGCTACATATCTTCTGTTTTTTTTTCTTGTAATCTTGGCAGTAACATACTTACTGTTTTAGGGTGTCTACACTTAGGGCCCTTTCACACTAGTGCGCTTGAAAACATGGTTTTGAAAATATGCATTATCACGTATTTAACACCGAATGTTTTCTGGGTTCCTGAATCCTAGCATGAACCTGTGAATTTTGGACATGTGACTCAAAAGCACCGTCGGTCCTTTTCCTATGGAAATCAATGGGAGTTGCAATTTTGATGAGTTTTTGAAACAAGGGAACCAAAGATGCAGCTTGCAGGACTTTATAAAATGCACCACACCCTCAGCACACCAGAGTGAAGAGTTCCATAGGATTTAGAAGAGAGGTTTTTTTATTGTATTTTTCTTTTCACCAGCACTAAAGTTCCACAGTGAGTATAACAAGCATGCTATTCTGCATATACAGACAGATTTGACTGTTGTGGGTTTAGTAACACTTTAACTTTATTGATATGATAGCCTTTTGCACAGGTTTTCTGTATTGCCATCCCTCTACTGCAGCTAATGGAGAACAAATTGTGAAGTCAAGTGTAGTAACTATCACTGAAAGCTCTTTTCAAAATAGAATATCTTTTTATGCTCTAAAATGAATGGGAAAGCATTTATTTCAGACAACGATGTTAACCTCTACATAAAATAATAGAAATTAAAAAAGAAGAATGAGCTTTAAGTGTATGTGAACCCAAACATCTAAGTTGGTGACTGCTTTGAATTGTCCCCTATTAAACCCACTGCAATCTCTAATACCTTGATTTAATACTAAGCAAATACCTAATGATCCTGCCAGTCCCCCTCGGAAAGACCCTCTTCCTGTTTCTGACTGAGAATGCTAGGCATTGAAGCAGATCAATTTAGAGAAATGGCACAGAGTTCCTTGGACCTGTGATGTCGGTGGAAGCCGACAAGTGTTTGAGTCTCTGTCCGACACCATCGAAGCTATGGGTAAAAGAGGGGACACAGCAGTCACACGACCAACAATAAAAGGGGAAAAAAAAGGCATTTACCTTGTATTTTTAGTATTGTAAACTACACAAACTGATTCATGGAATGGCTGAAATTATTGTTTTAGTTTGCTGTGACTTTTACAAATACTATAAATTGAATTTCCTATTAAGAATGGTGGAAGTTAATGAATTCAGTTTAATTGCTTTTAGTTATCCAAAGCAGTTTACTGTATGCATAGAAATATGAAAAAGTATAAGGCTTTTAATTAAAAACATAATAATTAGAGTTGTACCGATACTAGTATCAGTGCTGGTACTTGTGCATTATGCAGATACCGAGTATTTGCACTCGTACTCATGTATTTGCATCAGTACTCGCGCAAATGCACCGATACCAGAAACCAATACTTTCAGGCTCAAATCTTTGAGCTGTCAGTGGGTCTCCCCAGTGTTAAAGAAATCTGGTAATTGGAGCTGTCAAAAAAAAAAGCAGCCGGCAATGTGTATTACCAACATTATAAAGGGTTAACAGCGCTACTGTTAGTCAATTTCTGTTTCTGACCAACATCGATAACCCAATAGATAATTTGTATGTGATGACAATATAAACTGCTCTTTAAACACAGTAGGTGATCCTAGAAATTGGTCTGCGTGTGCACCTTCCACCAAACACAAAATCTTCACCATGTGAGGCACGCTCCCCCAAGGGGTTAAACTCACCAGAGCCTAGATAAACTCAAGCTTTTAAAAGGAGATCCTTATATTGCTTAGAGAAGGCAGTCATCAACACTGGAGGCGGTTTTGGTAACTATAATTCACTCCGATCAAGTGTATTCATAAAACATAAAGAAAATAGTGGACATAGCATAATCCTGTTTCATTAATTTATTAATAGAAAACCCATCCCTCATACAGAATACGTACAAAATTCAAACATCAATGAAGCATAAAAATCACAAAGTGAGTGTAGTCACGGGCCTGCTGTCCAGGGAGACGTCTGTGTTGAATACACAGCGATACTGTGCGTTTCCCAATAACTGACCAGCTGACGGTGGAACGCACATGTCACTTTCTGTTGCCGTGGTGATCACGCCCTGACATTCCATCACTTCAGAGAACAGAAAAAAACTGCGCCACAACATGTAATTAAAAAAGAACTAATGAAATTAAACTTTAAACAGGATAGTAACTGAGTGGGATTTCACAGGCATATTAGTAGTCCATAGAAGAGGGCAAAAAAGATGGTGAACAGAAGTCTATGTAATCTATGATGAATCCACTTCTTCACGATAACACCTTAGTGCACACAAATCCAACAGGTGAATCCCACCACCAGTAATCGAAGCTGCTTACCAGAGAGCAGCTATCAGAAAGCACATCTCCTCATACACAGGATATAACGTCCAGCACCACACTTCCCCAGATGATTAAAGCACAAGCCTCAAAACTCAGCAGTCAGTAAATGCTCGGCGATCAATGGGTAACATCATGGACCATGTGGATTAAAATGAGGAGACCATAGCGTGATACAGTAAAAGCAATGGGTTTTAATAAGAAACAAGCAGTACAAAGTACTCACATTTGAGCAGATAAGTAATGCTTTTTTTAAAAATGCCGGCCGGCATGCATGGAGCCCTTCCTCCTCGTCTCAGGTGCGGTGACGTCACTGCACGTCCTCCCAGATGCATTTCATCTTCATAAGACGTTTTCAATGGGGATCCATTGAAAACGTCTTATGAAGATGAAATGCATCTGGGAGGACGTGCAGTGACGTCACCGCACCTGAGACGAGGAGGAAGGGCTCCATGCATGCCGGCCGGCATTTTTTAAAAAAGCATTACTTATCTGCTCAAATGTGAGTACTTTGTACTGCTTGTTTCTTATTAAAACCCATTGCTTTTACTGTATCACGCTATGGTCTCCTCATTTTAATCCACATGGTCCATGATGTTACCCATTGATCGCCGAGCATTTACTGACTGCTGAGTTTTGAGGCTTGTGCTTTAATCATCTGGGGAAGTGTGGTGCTGGACGTTATATCCTGTGTATGAGGAGCTGTGCTTTCTGATAGCTGCTCTCTGGTAAGCAGCTTCGATTACTGGTGGTGGGATTCACCTGTTGGATTTGTGTGCACTAAGGTGTTATCGTGAAGAAGTGGATTCATCATAGATTACATAGACTTCTGTTCACCATCTTTTTTGCCCTCTTCTATGGACTACTAATATGCCTGTGAAATCCCACTCAGTTACTATCCTGTTTAAAGTTTAATTTCATTAGTTCTTTTTTAATTACATGTTGTGGCGCAGTTTTTTTCTGTTCTCTGTTATTTGGTTATCTCCCTATTACTGCAGCCTGTTTTATATATTTTAGGTCTACTTTTTAGGTCAGCGCGGTCTTTTTTACATTATTCCATCACTTCAGACTTCAACTGAGGGCATTAATACCAACATTGCTCAGCCCTGAAACACTATAATAAAAAGAAACATTGTTTCTTTTTGTATATTTTTGTTTATTCATCTGCAGATCAAAGGGATGAACAAATGTTCCTCTGTTTAACCCCTTACTAACCCTTACTTTACTCTAATTAGCCTTAACTAACATTAACTCTCTATTCTCCTCCATTTATTTATTATTTTCCTGATTTTTTTCTTTTGTTCACGTCTATTTTATAAACGATAAACAGTTAAAAACATTTTTTTCGTTTGCTTTGTTAGTGAATATTTTTTATACATATATATTAACATATATTTGCACATTTCACATTGAAAAAGCACTAAATTAAAAAAAAATCTATTTAATTTTCCCTAATAATAAAAGAGACTGCCAAAGACAATACATTATTCTAAGCATGTTAGTTGTCTCTAGCTTCAGTTCAGAGTCACTGACAGGCAATTTGAATTTTAAGAAGACAAGATCCGCAAAAGCATTAATTTTCTCAGTACAGGTGTCCTTTAAAAGAAGATTTGTCACCAAGTAAGTACCTTGTTTGAAGACTAATGGAAATAGTCTTTTCTTGATTTCTTACTGGCTGCAGTTCAGTGAATAAACTGAACTTAGAGGAATAGCATGACAGCCAAGCAACTAGCACTTTCAGAGGTTGGTCAGAAATAGCAGCCTACTTATTGGAAAAGTAAATTTATCCCCGTATCACCGCGTAATGGTGTTGCGGATACGGTACAACATATAAGAAATGATTGCCACGTCCCGAAAATTATAGTCTAAATGTTAAGGTATTTTGTCAACAGGTTACTGTTGGAGAATGATGGACTTTTTAGGCGTAAAGTAAATGTAAAAAGTTTTTTTATTAAAAACATATAAATGAAAAGAATAAATTATAAATCTAAAACAGATTGTTTGGAAGAACAATCTAACAAAATATAGAAGTATTTAACAAGCTGATGTACAAATATGCTCAGATAGTAACAGCGTGGTTCCAATGAGGTCACTATATTTAAATGCAATCATTCAAATTTTCTTGGAAAATTGTGACATTGAAGTAAACAAGAAACGAAACCATAGGTGAGCAGTTCAGTCATACAGAAAAACAGCTTGTCTGCAGTTGCTCTACATGTTACGCGTCCTAAGACGCTTCCTCAGGAGCTTTCTATATTAGGAATAAAAAGAGAAAACAGATATGCAATGAGAAGAATTATAATATAACATAGTCGTATGCGACATTGGATCAAAGGCGGCCAAGGGCGTAGGAGCGTCAGCCGTCACCAGTGGAGAAGGGAAAGGAAAAAAGGGGGGGGGGAAAGTAAGAAAAAGGGGAGAAAGAAAAAGAAGGGGGGTGGGAGAAATGTGTGTGAGTGAATGGATGGGAAGTGTGATTGAGAGCAGAATAAGAGAGGGAGATAAGGGAGGCAGGAGGGAGACAGGTGGAGTGAAAAGGTGTGCATCATGGGAACGGGTGCAACATAGTCAAATGCATAGTAGGTGTAGTTTACAGTTTTTACTTACAATCCCTATAAAGGGAAGAAGTTTAGTGGAGCGGGGAACCGGGGTACCGGGGTACGTTTCTCTGCAGCGGTGCTTTTGACATATACGTATGTCACTAGGCCAGGATATTCTGTATTAATATTTTATTAGTAGATTATTTTTATTTTTTTTATAGAAATTAATAATGTTTGTATAATTATGCCATTAATCTCTGCTTATCCATCAATGTGTACATGTGCTTAAGGTAGAAATTGAGTGATGCACATATATATGTGCAATATGTATCTAAGAATGTAGATAGGTAAAGTTGTATATCATCTTATATATACATATACGACTGATGCGTAGATATGGGTGCAAATGCATTCCCACAACTATCCATTTATGTAAAAGGGAAAAGTGGTTATTAATGCAACACTGTGCACATTGATGGCAGCATGTAAAGAGGATACCAAGTGTTTCTACTTACCCTATAGTAAGAAATTAGCCTGTTAATTAGTTTTATGATCCCATGCAATGGGGTCGTTTTTGAAAAGGCAAGTACGGCGGGACAGGTACTACGGAACAAGCCTGCTTCTAGGGCATCCAACTGACCAACACTTATGTGGGAAGGTGGAGGAGGGTTCAGCCAACTGGTCCAAAAACGTCCTACTAGAGGAACATAGCAAGGCGGGAGATAGTTACATATGGCTAGTCCTATATTAACCAAGTGATTGCCCTAACAGAGTGGACACTGCCAAGTTTCTTACCTGGTGGCGATAGAGCTCCGCTGCGGTTCCCCGCTCTGGCAGCTAATACGGGAAGGCTGCTATGTCTGATGGCAGCCTAAGCCGTCTTTTAAGTGCAGCCGTCCCGGTAGTGACGTCACCGCGTAAACGCGGAACGTCAAACTACCCGGCCAAGTCCTACAGCGCATGCGTCATGGAACGGAGGATCGCGGCGTCGGCTAATATAACCAGCGCAGCAAACTCAGCCCATGCGCATGCGTGGGACACGGCACCCAAAGGGAGAGCGGTGATACCGATCCCCCCTGAGGCCGAAAGCGTCACTACGGCTGCAACGAGTGCAGCCAGCGACGCTTTGTGGCCGCATGATGCACCGCAGCGAAACGCTCCACCTGAAAATCAGAAAGATAGAGGGGAAAGAAGATGAGTGAGAGACTGGGTTGAAGATAGGAAGTAAAAAGGAAACATAGGAATGTGACGAATGGGGATATGTGACGGACGACGGCCCATATAGCCAGAGGATACCCTTCACTCAATGCCACACAGAGTATTGAAGTGGTGTCAATTGACAGGTGTCTGAAATATCATAAGTATTAGTCCAAGGTCGGAGGCCTTGAAATGTGCAATAAAATAAGAACAATATACAGAAAAAAAGAGAACAATATAAATTAAATATAATAAACATAGGCATAAAATAAGGAAAGGTATATATTATTATAAATAAATAGATAGGATTAAGTTACATAGTTTTTCAAAAATGATTATCTTTTTGAGGTGTTTGATCGAACAGTGACGACAGTTCAGATCATATGTCTTTTTATGATAGAGGCCGCATAAACTATGTATGCGGCATCTAGCACACTAAAGACCCATTTGATATAGAGATTGATTATATATTCAGTAGAAGGTGTATATACCTTGAATGTTACCTCCTTATCCATTAGGAAAAAATTAATAAAAAGGATAAATGCAGAAAAACGGGAAGGGAGGGGGGAGGGGGGAAAGGGAAGAGGAAGAGGAGGGGGGAGAAAAAAAGGGAAAAAGGAGTGAATGAAATTAAAACAGGAAGGAAGGAGGAGAGCGAGAGGAAGATGGGGCCTAAACAAACAGGGATGGGAGGAGGGGTAAGTGAGGGGAAAAAAGGGGGAGAGGCTTGAATGGAAAATTGTATACTAAAAAATTACTTAAAGATTTTCTTAAAGCTCTCCCTTTGGGTGCCGTGTCCCACGCATGCGCATGGGCTGAGTTTGCTGCGCTGGTTATATTAGCCGACGCCGCGATCCTCCGTTCCATGACGCATGCGCTGTAGGACTTGGCCGGGTAGTTTGACGTTCCGCGTTTACGCGGTGACGTCACTACCGGGACGGCTGCACTTAAAAGACGGCTTAGGCTGCCGTCAGACATAGCAGCCTTCCCGTATTAGCTGCCAGAGCGGGGAACCGCAGCGGAGCTCTATCGCCACCAGGTAAGAAACTTGGCAGTGTCCACTCTGTTAGGGCAATCACTTGGTTAATATAGGACTAGCCATATGTAACTATCTCCCGCCTTGCTATGTTCCTCTAGTAGGACGTTTTTGGACCAGTTGGCTGAACCCTCCTCCACCTTCCCACATAAGTGTTGGTCAGTTGGATGCCCTAGAAGCAGGCTTGTTCCGTAGTACCTGTCCCGCCGTACTTGCCTTTTCAAAAACGACCCCATTGCATGGGATCATAAAACTAATTAACAGGCTAATTTCTTACTATAGGGTAAGTAGAAACACTTGGTATCCTCTTTACATGCTGCCATCAATGTGCACAGTGTTGCATTAATAACCACTTTTCCCTTTTACATAAATAGATAGTTGTGGGAATGCATTTGCACCCATATCTACGCATCAGTCGTATATGTATATATAAGATGATATACAACTTTACCTATCTACATTCTTAGATACATATTGCACATATATATGTGCATCACTCAATTTCTACCTTAAGCACATGTACACATTGATGGATAAGCAGAGATTAATGGCATAATTATACAAACATTATTAATTTCTATAAAAAAAAAAAAAAAAATAATCTACTAATAAAATATTAATACAGAATATCCTGGCCTAGTGACATACGTATATGTCAAAAGCACCGCTGCAGAGAAACGTACCCCGGTACCCCGGTTCCCCGCTCCACTAAACTTCTTCCCTTTATAGGGATTGTAAGTAAAAACTGTAAACTACACCTACTATGCATTTGACTATGTTGCACCCGTTCCCATGATGCACACCTTTTCACTCCACCTGTCTCCCTCCTGCCTCCCTTATCTCCCTCTCTTATTCTGCTCTCAATCACACTTCCCATCCATTCACTCACACACATTTCTCCCACCCCCCTTTTTTCCTTTCCCTTCTCCACTGGTGACGGCTGACGCTCCTACGCCCTTGGCCGCCTTTGATCCAATGTCGCATACGACTATGTTATATTATAATTCTTCTCATTGCATATCTGTTTTCTCTTTTTATTCCTAATATAGAAAGCTCCTGAGGAAGCGTCTTAGGACGCGTAACATGTAGAGCAACTGCAGACAAGCTGTTTTTCTGTATGACTGAACTGCTCACCTATGGTTTCGTTTCTTGTTTACTTCAATGTCACAATTTTCCAAGAAAATTTGAATGATTGCATTTAAATATAGTGACCTCATTGGAACCACGCTGTTACTATCTGAGCATATTTGTACATCAGCTTGTTAAATACTTCTATATTTTGTTAGATTGTTCTTCCAAACAATCTGTTTTAGATTTATAATTTATTCTTTTCATTTATATGTTTTTAATAAAAAAACTTTTTACATTTACTTTACGCCTAAAAAGTCCATCATTCTCCAACAGTAACCTGTTGACAAAATACCTTAGCAGCCTACTTATTTCTTTTATGACAGTTTCTATTAAAATGGTTTTAGGGGTAACTTCTGCCACAGCCTCCCTAAATCTAAACACAATGGTGTGACCTCCCAGGAGGGTATCCTAAGGGAGTTTCAGGCCTTTTATCAGACACTATACAGCACCACACTCCCTCAGGATATGACTCCTGGCGAGATGGCACCTCTCCTAGACCCCCTGGCTCTGGGGTGGCGATCAGACGAGGAGAGGTCCCATCTAGTCAGATCTATCACTGCAGAGGAAGTACATGCTATTATTAACACGTTGGCAACTGGAAGGGCCCCAGGTCCTGATGGTCTACCCATCGAATTTTACCAGTCTCATGCGGACCTTCTGGCCCCCCTGTTGGCGGACCTATATACCCAATGTCTAGAGGAGAGGGCGCTCCCACCCTCCATGGCAGATGCGCACATTATTCTAATCCTTAAGCCCAATAAAGATCCCAAACAGTGCGCATCATACAGGCCCATAGCACTTCTCAACGTTGATTTCAAAATGTTGTCTAAATTAATTACGGTTAGACTCAACCCGCTTCTGCCCTCCATTATAGACAAAACCTGATCAAATTTTATAAATGTAACAACTGTGCTGTGTGTTCAGACAATAGTATAAAAGAAAGGAAGACCACAGAATTCTGTTCAAGGGTCACAAAACAGGTTTTTCCCATAAAATCCTTTATAACATGTTCCACAGCAGGTGTGGTCTATCTCCTAACCTGCCCCTGTGGCCTCCATTATGTGGGACGGAAGATACGACCACTCCAAGTCAGGCTGGGTGAACATTTAGGTAACATCCGGAGGGGGTTCAAAGGACACCCAGTTTCCAAACATTATTTGGAAAGACACAACCAAAACCCTAAGGGGTCCTCCCTAATAGGGATAGATAAGTTGCAGTTACCATGGAGAGGGGGCCCTAAGAGGAGGGCTATATCAAAACTCGAGATGAGTTGGATATATAAAATAAAAAAAGTGTTTTATTAAAAGTGTTTAATATTACGGCCTTATGAGCATATCCTTGGGTCTGTTATTTTATCAATAAATACCCCCTTTTTGTTTACGGTATTTCACGATTGCAGTCCGTTTTTTCTTTTTTTCTTTATCTTCACTCATGACCGAGGGGCCTGAGTGTTGATTTTGTTTACAGGTGACTGTCTGGAGGGCTCCCGTGGAGTTATACCCTATCAGGGAGAAGCTGTGTGTTGAGAACGCTAAAGACCTCTGTGACTGGTCACCTGTGCTGTCCATCTCCCCTGCCCTGGCCGGGTGCATCAGTCGGGCGATCCCGCAGACAGGCGGCTTAGTTCCGGAGCACCTACGTCCCCACCCCCCCCCGCAGAGGATTGTATCTGCTTGCGCTTCTGACTCCGCTCTCTCAGGGAGTACGTCAGATGGGGTAAGGACCCACACTCACTCTATCCATGCAAGATACTGTTACCTTGGAATTATCATTATTTCTCCATGCAAACAGCGATTGGATTATTTCTTGCTAAATATCTCTTTGCAACGCTTTGGGACATTTTCACTGTGGACATTTATTTATTTATTATTATTTATTTTGCACATATATTTTTTGGAATCAACTGGTATATGAGATTGGAAACATATCACTTGGTATTTTTCTAGATATTGTTTGTTCTCAGCACTTAAAAACTGGGGCTTACATATCTTTAGAGAGTCTGTTTAATCACTTAAATTTAATTTTTGGGTCATGACCGGCTTTCAGGAGTTGCTGGCTTGACAATAATTAATTATAACACTGTTGTGAATTAGTATTTTATTTTCACCAAATTTGAGCACAGGTGTGGATTTTTGTCAACACTTTGATATAGTGCTATATTAACACATAATATTGGGGGGGTTCATAATATTGGGACCCTTTTAGAGCAGCTTTTTTAATTTTTATATTTTAAATTATAGACACAGACCAGACTGGGTTCATGGCACATAAATCGACGGATACCAACCTCCGCAGACTATTACTTGCAGGCCAAACATGACAATATGGGCACTAGAACGGTTGCCTCCTTTGATATCGAAAAGGCATTCGATTCGATCGAATGGCCATTTCTCTGGGAAACTCTGCGGAGGATGGGGTTTCCGTTGGTTTTTATTGCCTGGCTGCAAACCATGTACAAATCTCCGAAGGCGGCCGTCAGACTGGGGGGTGACGTCTCTCTCCCCTTCCCACTATCCAGGGGTACCAGGCAGGGCTGCCCTCTTTCTCCAGCACTGTTCGCCATAGCTATGGAACCGGTGGCGGAGGCACTACAGGTCTCGCCCCACATAAAAGGACTAAAAATAGCATGGCTGGAGGAGAGGGTAGATCTGTACGCGGATGACCTCCTACTATTTCTGAACGACGCAGACTCCTCCCTTAGAGGAGCGCTGCAAGTATTAACGGAATTCTCCAAAATAACAGGACTACGGGTGAACTGGACAAAATCCCAGTTGCTAGCTATTGACCCTGAAGCAAAAAGACTAGCCCCGCCAGATCTCCAACTGCAATGGGTAGACTAAATGGTGTACCTGGGGGTGCACGTCTTGAGAGACGCATCCAGCTTTATCCCCCTTAACCTAGAACCGGTGGTCCAAGGAGTCAAGACCAAACTAAAAGCCTGGGAGAACCTTCCCCTATCCTTATGTGGCTGCATTAACTTAATCAAAATGAAAATCATACCTAAATTTACTTACTTATTCCGTAATTCCCCACAGTGAATACCTTGCTAATTTTTTACGAAATTGAACCGCATTTTCTCCTCCTTTCTCTGGGGCCCGAATCCCCCTAGATTTAAAATGTCCACACTGATGCGTCCGTTGTCGCGGGGGGATTGGCGTTTCCGGACTGCCAGAAATATTTTCTGGCAGCCCAGCTGGTCACGGCAGTTTGGTGGCTAGTGCCGGACGCGTCCAACCATGCGGCAGTTCTGGAGGCTGCGGTGGTCCGTTCTGTGGAGGCCCTAACACATTTACCTCTTCGGGGTCCCAAGGCTCCATATGATTTGACCACCTCCATGTGCACGACTCTGAAGGCATGGAGGGCGGGGCTGGGACTTGAGAAGTTCCCACGGAATGCAATCTCCCCTCATGCCCCCCTTTGGAACAACCCTACCTACCCCATTTTTACACACTGCCGGACCCCAAAATATGGGCTAATTGTGGTATTAAACTGGTATCTGACCTCACCACTGGCTCGGGTATACACTCCTTTAATCACCTGGTGTCCCACAACAATGTGCCCACCGCGCATCTATTTCGCTATATGCAAATCTCTCATGCATTTAAAGCCCCAATAATACCCAACGACACGCAAATAGTGCAATCCGATCTGGAGAGGGTCACAAGATATGAATGCACCAGGAAACCGACTTCGGTCCTGTATGCGCATCTCCTTAGGGTCTCCTCTCCGGATCTGTCAAAGCTCCGTCAGCGATGGACACATGACATTCCGGGACTAGACTCCGAGCACTGGGAGGACATGTGGGATTTCCCCCTTCAAAATCCTGATCTCACTTCAAGATCGTCTCATACAATACAAAATACTACACCGGGCATATATAACCCCGTATAGATTGTATAAAATGAAAGCCTCCCTGTCCTCGGAATGCTGGAGATGTACAGGGGATCCGGGCGACTTAATTCATATCTTCTGGTCCTGCCCAGCAATTAAAAACTACTGGTCACAAGCAGTGATGTAAGTAACTGAGTTAAAATAAACGGAGTTACTTAACGCAGTAACTCAGTTCCCATTACTTTGGCTTAGTTACCCAAATTACATCTACCGCCACTAGATGGCAGTAGTGTAATTTCGGTGTCCTGCCGAAAAAGTTCCCCCTCCGGATAAGGACCCCCTGTACTGCGCAGGCGCAGCGCTTGCGCAGTACGAAGGACTACAGAGCTTCCGAAAATTGCCGAACCTAAACAGCTCTGAGTGAACTCTACACCGCGCAGGCGCAGTTAACATGTAATTGTACGAGGCGATGCCGCACACTCCTGATGCTCGTGCTACTCTGCAAGGGGCGTCTATCATGTAACTAAGGGGCGGGTCTAGTATTACTGTAACCAAGGGGCGCATTTATTATTATTGTTATATATCGAGCTCTGCCCATTAATTTAACATTCGCCCTCTTCTGTAGAAATCCGCCCCTTACACGATATAATAATAATAGACCCGCCCCTTGCTTACACACTATAACAGATCTGCCCCTTGGTTAGAGTAATAATAGACAAGCCCCTTAGTTACACGTATAGAATATATTAAAAAAAAGTCACAGTTACTTTGCTGCATAACTAATTACTTTTCCAATGTAGTAACTGAGTTACTAACGCAATTACTTTTTGGGAGAAGTAATTTGTAACTTAACTAATTACTTTTTTAAAGTAAGATGACCAACACTGGTCACAAGCACTATCTGTAGTACAAGAAGTGGTGGGAATAGATATAGCCCTAACCCCCGCAGATATGCCTTCTAGGCCTAGTAGAAGAACTAGCCCCCAGGATCGCAGAGAGAACTCTGATAGGACTCCTGCTTTTCTATGCCAGGAAAATGATCACTCTATGCTGGAAAAAACGTGCCCCGCCGTCCATATTGCTATGGAAAACACATGTCAATAAAGTACTATCACTCTATAAGGAAACATACCAAAATAGAGAATGCCCCAAAAAATACGATAGAGTGTGGGCCAAATGGCTAGCGGAGGCCTCCACAGCAACCGCAGACTGATTGAGCATGTACATGACACCACTATACGGGTGGATGTGATTTTGCTACATTGGGTGCCTTCTTATGAGATATAATCTCTGATACAGGTTCATTTGATATCTATTATGGTCCCTTGGGTCTTCACTGAAAGATCTGATATTAGGTATTTCAATTGAGCAGGAGCCAACACAACACTAGGTTGTTTGTATGTTATTTTCTTGTAGATGTGCTACAGCTGTATGTCACTAATAATGGAAGCAGTCCAATTGCCGGCTGGCACTGACTTCTGCGTGGGTCTAGTCCAAAAGCTGTGGCAGGTTTACTGTTGTTTGTTTGTTTATATGTTTTTATACTCAATAAAAAGATTTTCAAAAAAAAATAAAAAACACAATGGTGTGAACAATTACAGAATTAGGTCAAGATTAATTATGAGGTCATCATTTAAGGACTTTTTCTTTTCTTTCGTTCAGACTACTAATTAAGGGGAGTTGTTAACCACTTCAGCCACGGACCAATTGGCAGCCAAAGGACCAGGCCCCTTTTTGCGAATCGGCACTGTGTCGATTTAACTGACAATTGCGCGGTCGTGCGACGTGGCTCCCAAACAAAATTGGCGTCCTTTTTTTCCCACAAATAGAGCTTTCTTTTGGTGGTATTTGATCGCCCCTGCGGTTTTTATTTTTTGCGCTATAAACAAAAATAGAGCGACAATTTTGAAAAAAACTAAAAATTTTTTTGCTTTTTGCTATAAGAAATATCTCCAAAAAATATATAAAAAAAACATTTTTTTTTCTCAGTTTAGGGCGAAACGTATTCTTCTACATATTTTTGGTAAAAAAAAAAACGCAATTAGCGATTATTGATTGGTTTGCGGACAAGTTATAGCGTTTACAAAATAGGGGATAGTTTTATGGCATTTTTATTAATATTTTTTTTTTTTACTAGTAATGGCGGCGATCAGCGATTTTTATTGTGACTGCGACATTATGGCGGACACATCGGACATTTTTGACACATTTTTGGGACCATTGTCATTTATACAGCAATCAATGCTATTTAAATGCATTGATTCCTGTATAAATGACAGTTGTAGTGAAAGAGTTAACCACTAGGGGAGGGGAGGGGTTATGGGCTGTGACGTGTGTGTGTTTTTTTACATTAGGGGACGGGGCTGACGTCTGACGTCATTGGTCGGCTTTCCCGATGACCGGGAACAGCCAATCAATGACAGGCAGAGTAGGAAGCGCGGGGAGAGGTTTGTTTACACATACCTCTCCCCGTTCTTCAGCTCCGTGACCCGATCGGGTCCGCTGGTCCCGCGGCCAGGGTCACGGAGCTCCCGACCGGGTCGCGAGCGCGCGACCCACGGGCAGGCATTTAAAGGGGACGTACAGGTACGTGCTTTTGCCTGCCCGTGCCATTCTGCTGACGTATATAGTCAGTGGGCGGTCGGGAAGCGGTTAATTGGTCACAGGTGCTTCTGGTCCTATATAACTTTCTGTATAACTAATTTCTGAGCTTGCCACCTTTTTTGCTTGCTGGAACTGAACTAAGTGGTGAGTTAAAAAACAGGAGATTATAACAGGCGTAATCAAACTTGTAAGTCACAGCTGAAATCTCCTGTTAGTAATATCATCATTGTAACTGGGAAAATGTGTGCTAGCAAGATTGAAGGTTTTGTACAGTGCACAGTGTGCCACATGTATACAACAATCGAGCAACAGCTCCAGGAAGGATACCACTGCAACAGATGTAAGCAAGTTGCCCTTCTGGATGCTTGCATTAGAAATCTGGAGGAGCAAATTGCAACACTGGGCAGGACTGACAACCTTGAAAGGGGTCCACTGCTCACTGAGCAGGTGGCTAGTGGGGTTAATGGGGAGGGTGGAGGGGGTAGGTCAGGATTATCAGGTAGGAAGATGGGTAATACAGTTAGAGGGTAGTGGTAGGGGCTCACAGAAAAGTAAGATCAGCACCAGTTTTGAGTAGATTCGAAAACTTGGGTGAAGATGTGGTGGTTTCAAGCTCAGGAGGTGGCAGCCCTAGATGCCACTGCTCCCCCTAAAAGTCAGGAGAGCAGCCCCCATCTAGTAGGGGTGGTAAGGGGAGTGTAGGTAGGCCTAGACAGTTGGTGTTAATAAATTTGTCGCCAGGATCGCCTCAACCAAATGGTTTATAAAAGAAGGTAGTGATGCGCTGTACAAAATAAATAATAAAGTGCAATAGTGCAGTGATAGCAGCACAGAAGTGAACCAGAGGCAGGTAAAGAGATCCTGGTGTGGATAGACCACAAGGTAATTGTTATCCAGTGATGTAAAATCAGGTAAGTCTAAACAGACCCAGGTAAAGATGAAAATAATGATAGATGCTCAGTCGTGTACTAAATGGATCATAGAAGGTATAAGTACAGTAAAGTGTCAAAGTGCTCAAGTGAATAAATCAAACCACTACGGGAAACGTGGTATCTGATATGTGGTGATCATAACTTAAAAGAATAACGTGTAAACGCACAAGGTCGCATGGAAATGTAGCATAAATATCACATAGAAATCGCATAAAATCGCATAAAGCAGTAATAAAAATTATAAAGTGATATTAAACAAATGATCATTAGTCCTTCTAATAGAGCATATAGAGAGAGGATATATGTTCGATCCACAATACTGGTCATTTCCGTGCAATAAAAAAATGCTACAGTGTCCGTGAAGTGATTTCCTTTTCCTTTAGTGAATGAGTGGTGCGGCATATAATGTGTCTATATGCATAACAAAAAGACGGTGCAAGTGCTGGCGATTGCTTTATGCGATGTGATGTTGATGTGTAAGGTGACTTCTTATCATCCGTGAAGTCTGAGGTTTGGGTTTACCCTTACCTTACAGCTGTAAGGTAACAGCGTGTGGATATAAGCCTTTTGGTGTGGGGGTCCCTGGTGGTCGTCTTAGCGTTGTATCTCCGGCTCTGCTGATGTGTGTCTTTTTCTCTGGCAGGCAGTGTCCCCTTTAAGATCCCTGGAGCTGTCACTGGAGGTGTCTGCAGTGTGTTGGCCTCACCAGTGGAACATGGATAGGTGTGGGGAATAAGAACATAGATGCCCAGATAGTGTAGTATGTTTTGGTAAAAACGTATGTTTATTACAGATAACAAGCAGCGGTACTCACATTTAATAGCATCAAACAGGTATATACAATACGAGCGGCGAGCTCGTTAACGTCACTTCCGGTGTGTCAGTATTCCCGACGCGTGTTCGTCACGGTCACGTGACTTCATCAGGGGATGATCAACCAAATGGTTTGCTGTCTCCCTGGTGCCAGGGTTTGGCATGTGGTGGACCGTGTTGATAAATTACTGGGAGGGGCTGGGCATGACCCAGCTGTCTGAAAGGTTATGCTAAGCATCCATCTTGTTTCTGTCAGCCATCTTAATATTCACAAACTTCCATTTCACAATATGTACAGTTGGAACACCCCTTTAACTTCTCAGATAACTGTCTCAACATGAGATTCTCCTAACTCATGTGTTCTCACACACATATCTGATACTTCCACAGACTTTCTCAGCATTCCTTCAGCTACTGTAGCTACTTCAGCTATTCTCACATACTCCTTTATCTACACACATTCTTATAGCTAGTTTAGAACAGAGAACAATGACTGTTTGTTTTGTCTTGACCAGCTGTAACGTCTTGATATTTACTGCGCATGTCTTATCCTGTGTGACGTGTAATATACTATATGAAGTGTTTTGTGATAACTCAATACAATTAGTTCTCAAAAGACAGCTTGGTGTGAGTGTCGTTGTATATGGTTCTTTGAGAATTGATTCCAGATATTTGAACTTATACAATACATTGGATCTGAGGTCTGAGAGGTATTAAGGGACTACCCTAGACACAGGATTAACCCTTTCACTGTGTTGGTCCACATTAGAACCAATGATGGTTCTTAAGGAGCCTCCACCTGCCTTATGTTCTAATTTAAAGAACTAGGCTGCAAGTTGAAGGGAAGGACCTCCAAGGTGATTTTCTCTGAAATATTGCCTATGCAACACAGGAAAGGCAGGGGAGATTAGAGAGCTGAATGCATGGCTAAAGACCTGGTGTAAGAAGGAGGTATTTGGGAGCACTTGGCTGACTTTTCAGTGGGGTGCAGCCTATATGCTAAAGATGGTTTGCACCTAAATGGAAGGGGATCTACTGTGCTGGGGGGAGAGGTTTATAGGAAGGCTGGAGGAGTATTTTTTTTTTATAACAGAAAAGTTTTATTAGACAATTCAGCATTACAATACAGAGTGATATAGATCATCCAGAGGTAATTAAATATAAGCAAGGATAACCGCCTTCATCCGGCATTGACACTTTAGCTAAGTTCCCAACATTGTAAAGCCCCATACACACGGTAGGATTTTCCGATGGATTCTGTCCTATCGGACAATGTTGTTGACGGACAAAGTCCTATCTCCTGCTGGATAGATTTTTTGACAACAAAGTCCGATCACACCAAATCCGATCGTGTGTAGCGAATTCCGACCGGACAAAGTGCTGCGCATGCTCAGATCACATTACAAGACCAAAGCTATTGGCTACTAGCCTCTACGTCACCACGTTCAGAATGATCGGATTTTCCGACAACTTTGTCCGACCGTGTGTACGCAAAACCAACATCAGACAAAGTATGACGGACATGGTCTGACGGACCTGGTCCTCGGATAATCCGCGCGTGGGAATTTAGGTAGAGTTGGTACATGTCAGCTGTAATGAGGGCTCTCCTGCAAGTAATAAATATCTGACATTTCTGCGGGTGGGGGGTGGGAAAGGGAGAGGCAGAGGCACATCAGAAGGGGGAGCACAATCAGAGGGGGAAAAGGCACAACAGGCAAGAGGCAGGGAGGCAGAATCCCCTGGTGGGGCCGTGTTGGTGTCACAGCTAGGGGGAGGGTGGGCCAAGGCTGTCAGGAGCCTCCGTCCAAGAGGACCAGATTTTATCATACTTTCCTGGACACCGTCTGCTTTCATAGGTCAGCTTATAAAGGGGGAGCACCGAGATCACCATTCTCTGCCACGAGGCAAGAGTGGGGGGGGTCTTCCAGCTTCCACCTCAACAAAATTTCACTACTGGTATAGTATAGTGAGAAGGTAATACACAACTTACAGTACCTATCCCCCTCCAGATCTTCCAGGTGACTTAATAGTAATATTTTTGGGTCAACCTTGATGTCTGTCACTTCACTAAGTGTGGAAGTCACTGCCATCCAGTAAGGCTGAAGTTTGTGGCAGGACCAGACCATGTGCCAGAATGTGCCGATTTCATGTTTGCATCTTTGACAGTTAGGGTCTCTCTGGGGGTATATGCGCGCCAGTCTCTGTGGAGTAAAGTAGGCCCTATGTAGGAACTTAAATTATAGAAACCTGTCTTTTGTTGCAATCATTGAGGGAATGTATGAGGTCCGGCATTCCTCCCACTCCTCCTTCCCTAGGGATGGGATATCACCCCTCCATTTTTCCTAAGTTTTGGTTAGTTTGGTGTCATATTCCACTGTGAGATAAAGGTATAAGGTCGAGAGAGGTCTCCCCATAACACTGGAGATCAGTAGACGCTCAATGGAGTCTGATTCTAACGTCAGAGGGGTAGGGAATTGGGCTGCAAAGGCATGCTGTAGCTGAACCCAAAAGAGATCGGGAGCGCATATGTCCGACTTAGTTCCTGGAAAGTCATAATTCTACCCTCCTATGTGTTTTAAGGTAATAATTCACTTCTTTGCCCACAGAGAAGGATCTGGGACAGTGTGTAGGTGTGAAAGCATAGGGTTACCCCAAAGGGGCGTGTGTGGGGAGACATGATTGGGCTTTGCATAAATCTTCCTGGCCTCCTGCCAGACCCTCACCGTGGTTCGCATGAGGGTTGTCATAAAAGAGCTAGCCCTGAGTCCGCGAAAGGGCAGATTGCTCAGGGCTGCCAACGAGCCTAGGATAGCCGCCTCCAGGTTAACTGCTGGATTTTGTCTGGGCTGGGAGAACAACCACCGGACTGGTGACCAGGACGGCCGCCCAATAGTAGAGTTAAAAGTTCGGGAGTGCCAGTCCTTCCCCCGATAGTGGGAGGTACAGTATTTGTTTGGCCACTCTGGGGGGCCTCCCAGCCCAGACAAAGGATATCAGCTGGCTCTCCAGCCTCCGAAAGAAAGTCTTAGGCATGTGTGTGGGGGTATTTCTGAAGAAGTACAAGTACTTTTTAGTAGGTTAACTCTGCCCACTGGGGTCAAGGGGAGAGAACGCCATGCAGCACATTTAGCCACTAGTTGTGTCATGAGTGGCTTTAGGTTGTTGTGCATATAGTCTTGTGTTTTACTGCTAATTTTATTCCCCAGGTAAGTAAATTCTTCCACCCATTTAAGCTGCGGATGTGGTACTCGAGGGGTCGAAGGGCGGAGCGGGAAGAGGACCGATTTATCCCAGTCAATTGTCCCGATGGTTCCTTAATGTGCCGGACGCTCATCCCACCCGCCTGTACTCTAGACAGCCAGGCCAACAGCCTCCCCGACCTCTCCCCCTGTTCAAAAATCCATTGGCCTTGTGCTAGCATTTTCTTCTGAGTGAGAGAGGTGCGGAGGCTGGTAACCTCTTTAATCATGAGCTGCAGTTTTGAGTAGTGTTGGGGGTCTCAAGTGCGAACAAACATTGCCTCCCCGGAAGCCGCCTCCCTCTCAGCTTTAGTCAAGTCTGCTCTGCGCTCCCTGCGGATTCTGGCGATAATGGTCTGTTAGTGCCCTCTTGCCGTGGCTTTAAAGGCATCCCAGACAACTGTGGCCTCCGCCGAACCGGGATTAGCTGCCCAGTAGCCATCAAACTCAGTTCTAAACTGAGCATCGACAGCAGTGTCCGAGATCCAAAATCTGGATAGTCTCCATAGTTTTTCCGTTGGGCCTAAGGAGAGGTCAAGTGTCAGAAGTAGGGATGCATGATCTGAGATTCCCCTAGGTAGTATTTGTATATCCTTGACAGAACTGGATTCCCAGGTCTATGCGGGAGAACGTTCTGTGGGAGGCCGAGTGGCATGTGAATGCTCGGGATCAGGGGTTTCTCCACCTCCAGATGTCAGTCAGACCGTACGTATCAGCCCAGGCAGCCAGTCCATTTCTGGGTCAGGGGCCATGTTAAAGTCTCCCAGGATAACTACATTGTCTGATGCAAAGTCGGCCATCTTGCTAGTAATTTGGTTCAGTAGTAGTAAGGAGGCAGGGGGGGGAGGTACAAACCTACAATGGTCCATGTCATCGTGTGTATCTTTGCATGAATGACAACATACCTACCATCTGGGTCAAGGGCCAGGAGCTGAAAAGGAAGTGACTTGCAAAGCTAGAGTGTGTGGAATGGTAATGATAACCCACCCAGGGCTTTTTAAGGCCAAGTATCCTGCTCCCCATAAGGTGTGTTTCTTGGAGCAAACATATGTGTGGGTTATAAGTCTTGAGGAACTGGAAACCCATATGAGAGTAAAGCAATGCTGAAATATCAAGTGTTTTTATATTTAATTGAAACAAAACTAAACTAAGAACATGCGTAAAATTAAAGTAAGAACCAAAAAAAAAACCATAATAACCCTTATCGGGTCAACAATCCCCCCCACCCCACAAAACAAGGGGAGGGTCTGCATCCCAAAACCCATCACGGCTAACCGGCCGTCAAGTAGGGGACCCGCTCAAGTGGCTAGGTTGCACCTCCAAGAATACCTGGAGGTTGCAGGCGGTCTCTCTTGAACTCTGCTCCGTGGCTTCTGCTGGGCCATAACTAAGCCGGAGGTGGACTGTTTCAGGGGAAACAAAAAAAAGATATAAATAAAATTGTTTTATATTTGCGTCCTCAGTCGTCTCCTCACGGTATAACCTAGGCACAGTATGATCCGAGGCATTAGGTAAAGAGCAGTGTGTTAAGCCTCATGACTCTGGCTCCAAATAGAAGGCACAGATTTCTCTCCTGACTGCATCAGGGGTACAAACTTAGGTTGCTGACGCAGAATAACTTTCCGCACAATGGGTGCAACAGTGTTTCCCAGGTGCCTCTCCTCTCGATCCCCATGAGAGTTCCAACCTTCATCCCCTATCACGTGGAGCATGAAGAGTGCCAGAGGGAAGGTCAACAGTCAAAGCTCCTGTGTGATCCGTAGACCATTACGCAGACCAGGGCACGACAGGGACACAGAGAGGCACAAGAGGGGACAAAAAGATTTGTAACTTACACATCCTGCCGTCAGCGGGGCGCGGGGAAGAGAATCCAGCCAGAGGCCTCCCGAGGGGTGTTAAAAAAGCAGGTGGATTCTCCATCTTGGACCCGCAGTCGAGCCGGGAATAGGACACTGTAACGGATGTTCCTGGATCTCATGGTCGCCTTCACCTGGTCGAAGGATCTTCGGAGTTTCTGTGTCTCCACGGAGTAATCCGGAAATATCAGCAGCTTGGTGTTCTGGTACCGTAAGTCTCCCAGGGCTCGAGATGCTCGAAGGACCTCATCCCTATCTCTAAAATTAAGGAGGCGGAGTATGAAAGTCCAAGGGGGGGATCCTGGAGGTCCCGGCTTGGGGGGACACGATGGGTCCGCTCCACCACACACTGGGGGGAGAAGCGGGCGTCCGGGAGCAGTGCACGGAGCATATCCTCCACAAAGGTGGTCGGGTGGTTTCCTTCTGCCCCCTCGGGTAGGCCTATTATACGGAGGTTGTTCCTCCTGTTTCTATTTTCCTGGTCTGGAGGGTCCGGAGTGCTGCAGAGTGTTCAGAGATTTCATCCTCTGCAGTGCTGACACGCTGCTCAGTCTCTGTCACACGGGACAGGATCTTGTCCAAATCCTGCCGCATTAGGCTGACATCTAGCTGGACAGCCTCTATTTTGGCAGTTTCTGTGGACTGGCAGGTCGCTATAGCTGCCATGACCTCTGCGAGCCAGGGGGGTCTGGGTTCTGGGTCCTCTATCGGGGCCGTTTGGGAAGCCATGGAGGCCTTGTGCGGGGTTCGTGCGGCGCGGGTCTCCACGTTGGCGGGAGGAGGTGGTGGATATTCCTCCGGGCGCGACGGGAATCAGAACCGTTTTCCCCTGCCGGCTGATGTCCGCTCTGATCTGCGCCTCATTCAGGGATAAGAGCGGCTGCTATCGGGGTGTAATTTTGGCCTGGATCCAAATGATCACGGAAAGGCCCAGCGGAGCTCAAGCAATAGGCGACCGCTCACCTCGCCATCTTGGAGGCGCCCCTCTGGAGGAGTATTTAAATTTAGACTTTGGGGGAGGGGGGATTTTATTATAATGGGGCAGACAGGGGTCAGCCCCTATTGGTGGGTGGAATGGGGAAAGATGGGAGGAGGGCTATGGCAGATGATAGTAAGGTTCCTATGTTACAAACAACCATTGGAAATTGTACTATTTGTACTAAAATGAAAAATATGCAACATGCGTTTGCAAAATGTGACAATGAACTAAAGTGTTTGTTCACCAATGCCAGATGTCTGGCAAGCAAAATAGGCGAGTTGGAAGCTCCGGTGCACTAGGAGAACTATGATCTAATTTGTATTGCTGAATCTTGGCTTCATTCTTCTCATGACTGGGCTATTGATATTCCTGGCTACAGTGGCAGCTGGTGCTCAAAATTTTTTGGGGGGGGGCGCAAACAAACTGAAAAAAAAAAACCCCATCAAATGCATCCTCACTGTGCCCAGTAAATGCTGCCACTGTGCCCCCCAACCACCTTGTCTCGGGTGGGATGCGGGTGACGGCGGCAGGCGGTGTCCTTCATTTCTTCCCCGACCTGATGTCTTCTCCCGCCCGCTCCTCCTCTGCTATGATTGGACGCCTGATAGGCGTCCAATCACAGCGCCTGTCATTTCAGCCAATCAGGTGACAGGTAACACAGACCCGGCAACCCGATTGGCTGAGAGGCGGTTAAATGTTGCATGAATCTATGGTGATTGGAGCAGTGCAGGAGAGGGGGGGGGCGGAGCTCCTGCGCCCTTTATGGACACACCGCCACTGCCTGGCTATGCTCTCTTTTGGAAAGACAGGGTAAACCAAAGGGGTGGTGGTGTCTGTCTCTATGTGAGAAGTGATCTCCAACTGAGTGTGAAAGAGGACCTAGTTAATGGAGAGTGTGATGTGTCTGAAGCATTATGGGTGGAACTGTACATGGGACGGTGATAATGGAGGGATTTTAACTACCCGGAAATTGACAGGAGTAATGGCACTAAACTAGAGATGTAGTATCCCCGCGCTAATATGAAAAAGGTGAAAACGGGAAATGAGGGAGGTGCAGCGAACAACGAAAGGGTCAAACTGTACCCACAAATGGAATGGAAAAAATCAATAGGTGGTGTCGCGCTCCTAAACTGATATCACCAGTAAAATCGCATACAAAGTCGCATGAAGCTGCTAGACTAAAATTATGCAGAATAAAGTGACTATAGTGCAACAATGGCTAAAAACATCAGTACATCAATAAATAAATAAATACAGTGACTCTGTGACTGTGGTGCAATCGCATAAGTCGCATGAAATTCATGAACTAAAATTATGCAAAATAAAGTGACTGTGGTGCAACAATGGCTGAAAACATCGATAAACTAAATAAATACAGTGACTCTCTGTGATGCATCAATAAAAACGGGGATAGAGATTATTGTGCGAAGGATCAAAAGACAATAGTTCAGATGACTGTTGTGCATGAATAGCTAAAAACAGCGAACTAACATAGTGATGCGACTGTAATTGTGAACAACCATATGGTGGGTCAAAATGAATATATAAAAATATAACACGGAAAATAGCAAATGAAGGTGATTGTGACAAAATTATTAAAATAATAAAATCAACATATATGAGTGAATCGATCAATCCTCATTGAAAGTTCATATGGCAATTGTGCGGCGTGGTCACGTGACGGTGACGACACGTGTAGGATACGGACCCCGGAAGTGACGCACAGGTCGTGAGCTCGCCGCTCGTTCGTTATATATACAGTGTTTATTGTTGCTATGTGAGTACCTGTTTTTAATCATTAAAAAACAGCTTTAATTCTTAAATACTACACTATATGGGTCCCTTGTCTTCCTCTTTCATACCTACACCACATGGTATATACTGAGCGGTGCCTGGCCCTACCTGTAAGGATATCTCCATACACCCTGGAATAAGAGGACCACTGGGCAGGAGACCCCAGAGAACCATCCCCCTGAGGGCATCTTCCCCCTGTGAGACCATCTCCCAGATGTCTACATACATGCTGCTTACCTTACAGCAGTAAGGTAAGAAGTTAGGACACCCACAGGTGTTGTTAACACCGAAGAAGCACAGCACCATTATCACCTATGTGCAAGCTATATCACCATCTGTAGACCCACATTTGGCACTACGTACCACTGGAATCTCCAGTAATGGCACTGCTGGGACAGTTAAAGGGCAAAAATGTAAAAACCTATTACAGAAAATGTTATGGTCCAGTTTATTGAGGCCCCGACTAGGAATGACGCTCTGCTGGACCTGGTCATCTCAAACCATGCAGAGCTTATTACCAATACAGGGGGTCCCCGACTTACAAACATCCGACTTACAAACGACTCCTACTTAAAGAGGGAGACAACAGGAAGTGAGAGGAAATCCACCCCTAGGAAGGGAAATTCACTCCTGTAGAGTTAATATGGGAAAAAGGTGTCTCCACTGATGCTTTATCACCAGTCCATGTTTCCCTAACAACCCAAAATTTTCAAAATCCAATGTCATTGGGACAGAAGGTGAGGTGAAATCTTCTGAACAGGGGCACAGACAGCAAAACAAATGTTACAGGGGTGATAACCCTTCCCAATGTTCCCCAAAAAGCTTAAAAATAGATTTTTTGGCTGGAGCTACACTTAAAAAATGTACCTGTTCCGACTTAAAACAGATTCAACTTAACAAACCTACAGTCCCTATCTTGTTTGTAACCCGGGGACCCCCTGTATTCATGTAAAAGAACTTCTGGGTAGCAGTGACAATAACATGATTTCATTTAATGTTAGCTGTAAGCAACAAACACATACGGGAAAGATAAAAACACTGAACTTTAAGAGAAAATTTCCAAGGATCAGGGCTGCTCTCCAAGACTTAGAGAGGAAGTAAAGCCTCTTAAAAAAAAAAAAAAAAAAAGACACCCTGCAAGGCAAAGGCATAATGAGCTAGTATGCATAGCATACTAGCTCATTATGAATGACATACCTGAGAACGAAGCCCCCGAAGCGGTCCTCATCCATGATCTTCTGCGTCGCCATCAAACCCGGGGTGACTTCCGGGTCTCGCCACTCCAGCGCTGTCATTCGCTGGAGCGGCGATGACGTCACTCCCGCGCATGCGCAGGAAAGCGGCATATTGCCGTGCACCCGGCATGCGCAGTGCGCCACTGCCGTAGACAGCGATGCCTATTTTTTTCTAAATATCTCCTAAACCCATGTAGGTTTAGGAGATATTTATTGGACCTACAGGTAAGCCTTAATCTAGGCTTACCTGTAGGTCAAAGTGCTTTGTAAGGGTTTACAACCACTTTAAGCCTCATACGCTTAGATTTTCAGACGACCAAACGTCCGTTTTTTGTGGCATGCTAGTCTCATGTCAAAAGTGAAGAGGTTACTCACAATACGAAAATTTTTGTACAACACAATACATCAGAAGTGACGTAATGTGTTGAATAGTTTTGTATGTATTCTTTTATTTCTGAGCATGCGTAGTCTTGCTCTTAGGATTTTTTTCGTACGAAATCCGTACTAATAAAACTAAAATCGGATGTTGAGTTCACATCTGACAAAAATGTTATAGTCTGCACATCCAGCTTTTGTCTGACGAAAAAGCGAAAATCGGCTGTCGAAAGCACCCTACTAACAATCCGAAAATCGGCAGACAGCTAGTCGTACAAATTTTTCCATCCGATTTTCGTATCATGTGTACGGGCCTTTAGACTGGGAGGGAATCTTGGCATCAATGGACACAGAACAGAAATGGGAATTCTTCAAAAAGGCTGTATGCAAACTCACTGCAAAGTATATTTCCATTGGCAATACGTTTAACCACTTTACGACCAGCGCATGACGATGTACGTCCCTTTTTTGAAGAGGGATATCTCGGTAACGGCAGCAGCTGCTACCACAACTGGGATACCCATCTCTTCGGGTGCCGGTCGTGTTTACAATAATGGTGGTCTCCGTAGCGGATTTTCCGCGAGATCACCGTTATCGTCGATGGGAGAGGTGCCCCCACCCCTCCTGCCGCTCTCCCGCGCCCACCGGAGCCGTCGGTAGCGCTGGAGGCGATCGGGTACTTTTCCTAGCTGGGTATGGAGACGAGTGAGGCTAAGATGGCCCCCACCCGTCTATACCATAGCAGGGCGGGAGCGACGTCAAAACGTCACTTCCACCCATACCTCTTAAAGAAAATTTTTCTGTTATTTTTTCAAATGACAATTTATTTTTATTTTTTTGCATTTAAGTCCAAATATGCACCCTGGAGTGCCTTGGCAAAATGCCTACTAATTGGGCAAAAATTCTGTACAAGCCAGTGGGTGGATCAAGCCTGTCTAAAGCCTCATACACACGATCGGACCGTGGACCAACTTTCCCGCAGATTTTTGTCCAAAGGGCTTTGGCCCCAAGTTGGTATTGCATACACATGATCGGACTTTTTAGGCAACAAACATGAACGTAGTGACGTTTCAACGTACTGACGACACTTCAAAAGAGGACGTTCGAATACTCCAGCTCCACCTTTGGTCAACTTCTATATTGTTGTCTGATCTTTTGCATTGGTTCTGAGCATGCGTGTTTGTACTTTGTACAAAAGTCTGTTGGTTTTGTGTACACACGGTCGGACTTTGGTCCATCGGACATTTTTTTTGGCAGAAAGTTGGTCCGTTCGCACAGCCAACAAAAGTCAGATGAAACCTGGAAAAAGTTGGTCGGATGGAGCGTACACATGGTCGGATGTTGGTCCAAACAGCTAATTTGCATGTTGGTTGTCAAAAAGTCCGATCGTGTGTACGGGCCTTTATAGTTGTCCAAAGCCACAGGTTTTTATTGTGCACCATTACAACCTTCTAGCCATCGGCATCCTAACAACCAGTGATGTCATCAGTTGATAAGGAGGACATTGGATGTTAGCATTGGGGTAAACAAGGATGCTGTGCAGACAGAGATGCAGAGAAGGGACTATGTTAATGGAGTGAAGGAGAGAAACTGAGTGAGAAGAGAAACATTGGAATATTTGTCAATACCAGTGGGCAAAGGTGCCTTTGCTTTGGAAGAATAAATCATCTCCAACGTTGGGTGTCCTACGTGTATGGATGTTGCTGCGATACGTAAATCTATTAGTTAGCTTTTTACATTTTAGAATTGGGTGCCTTGAGATTGTGCAGAATTTTAAAGGGTGCCTTGACTGAAAAAAGGTTGACAAACACTGATCTAATCTGTTTAATATACAGTTGAAAGTGTTTTGCTACAATAACTTGCTAAGTGCAGAAAAGCTCCTGTCAAACATCTGCTGAAGGAATAACTTCCTATGCTCTCCGACTCTGCCTCATTGTCATCAGTTAGCATTGCTCCCAATCTTTCTTCGGACTACAAAAAACATCCCCCTTAGGCCCCTTTCACACTGGGGCGGTTTTCAGCGGTACAGCGCTAAAAATAGCGCCTGTACAGTGCCTGAAAAAACCGGCCCCATTCACTCCAGTGTGAAAGCCGGCGGGCTTTCACACTGGAGCGGTGCTAGCAGGACGGTAAAAAAAGTCCTGCTAGCAGCATCTTTGGAGCGGTGTAGGAGCGGTGTATTTACCGCTCATATACCGCTCGTTCCCATTGAAATCAATGGGAAACCGCGGGGATACCGCTCGCAAACCGCCGCTGCAGCGGCGGTTTGCGGAGGTTTTTAACCCTTTTGCGGCCGCTAGCGGGGGTTAAAACCACCCCGCTAGCGGCCGCATACCGCGGGTACAACGAAGGTAAAGCATCGCTAAATATAACGCTGCTTACCGTCGCCGCCCCGCACCGCCCCCCTTAAGGTGGAACTTTAAATCAGATATATAAGTCCTGCTAGATTACTTCAGGCTGACCCCTTTTGCAGGTATAACAACAAATGTATGTATGTATGTATGTATGGTGTGTATGTAAAACATTAAAAAAAAAACTTCCTATACTTTTTTTTAAATCCAGTTATACACGGTCATCCTGCTCTGCACATGCTCAGCTGCTCTCCACTTTGAGACACTGTACCCAATTTGTAAAGGCCGATCTGCTGACAGCCTAAAGATATACTGCCGCTCAGGGGCTCTGGGCTTCAGCAAAGCCTACAGCAAGAAGACACGGGAACAATGCTGTAGTTAATTTACAACACACACTCATTTTGGTAGCATATTTATTAATGTGAGATGTAGGTTCCTTGATAAAGAACATTATTTTTATCAAGTTGTTGTGGGTACAAAAGTTTCACGTTAGGTTATTGGGGTGGGGGGGTCTGTAATCCCACCACACTTGTTGTCCTTGGGTGAAAATGCTGCTCCTCCATAGATACAGGAAAGTCAATAAGCTTACTGGCAGGATCACCAAGTGAAAATAAAGTTGAAAAAGGCCAGAATAAAGAAAAGAAACAAATGCATCTACCACATACAAGAACTGAAAAATATTACATATTTGTTTTTGGGTTTAGGGAAACTAGGGTTGATGACTTGTTTTCTTGGATTTTATTATGTTATGTTTTGATACCCACACAGAGTGTTTTGTTTAATAAACAGTTATCACAACAACCAAAATGTTTACTGTTTTTGTTGCTTTTATTACAAGCATATAATATTTATTGGCAAAACACAGAATACAAGCTTCACGGTTATAAATCAAACATTGAGCAATATAACCTCACCCATCAGTCATCATGGGGAAAAAAATGATGCAATGTTTAGACAGTAACACAAATTTAAAAATGTAAACTTTAAAGAGACAAAATTATTAACTGTCCGTAGTTTTAGATTTATTTAAGTACATGAACTTCTTCAGGCTTTAAAAATACTAGAAACAGTAATTATCATTTGAATACATTTTTGTATACTGGAACAAAAAAAAAATTTAAATTACAACAATGAAATAATAATGGAGAATAAAAAAGTTGGAATTGTGATGTTCCATTTACATAGGCAACCAAAGAATATTTAATAGTTCATAGGTGTAGAAGGTTGACTGTTAGCAAAAGCTGTATAATTGAGAACTGTACCTGAAAGCTTTTTCTATTTAACAGTCCAAATCTATAACCTTGCACAGCATTGTAAAAAGGCATAGTAAAAATAACTAGCAAACGGTTTAAGCACAATGAACAATTTGCTCTTTATACCATAGAAAAGTTAAAAAAGGCTTTTTTAATATGAACTCTGTTGCTCTATTTTAGTAAGGATGCAATATGCCAATGGACATCAAGAAAAAAAAAAGTGATCTCTATGAGAAGAACAAAAATTACAGCTTTGAAAACAGCACCATTTTATGTATACTTCAGAATATCAAATTGATCCAAATATCAAATATTCAAGAACCTGACAAACATAATGCAAAACTATGTGATTATATAGCTTGCACTTGATGCATAGAGTTAAAATATATTTTATAGCACTGGAGTAAACATATACTGTACTAGAAAAAAAATGCTGGTTTGTAATGTAAAATAGAAAAAAAAAAAAAAAAAGGTTGTCGATATTCTGTAATTAGTTTTTAGAGCACTGAAGATGTACATTTACTTAAACAAAGCACATTGTAAATCTATTGCACAACTGCATTCCTGATGCTTTCCTTTCACTTAAATGAGAAGTCCACCGAAAACGTTTAATTTGGTTTTGTATGAAAGATAATCGCCTGCTCTGTGGAGTTTATCTTACTTGTAGGTCACAGTATATAGTCAGAATACTGACATTCCTCCATTGAGATTACAAACTTTCTGCTGTGCCTAATAGTGTTAAGGAAGATTCCTCAATGGCTCCTAACCGTAAAAGCGATACCAAGGTCTTGTTTTTTTCATTTGAAAATAACAAACATGTTATACTTACCTGCCCTGTATAGTGGTTTTGCACAGAGCAGCCCAAACCCTCCTCTACCCAGGTCCCTCTTCGGTGCTTCTGCCTCCCCCCTGCTGAGTGCCCCCACAGCAAGCAGCTTGCTATGGGGTCACCCGAGCCAAGCCCCTGCTCTGTGTGTCCATTCAGACACAGAGCCACAGCCTGGCCCTGCCCCCTCTTCTCATTGGCTTACTGACTTTGACAGCAGCAGGAGCCAGTGGAGCTCTGCTGCTGTCTCAGCCAATCAGGAGGGAGAGTCCAGGCCAGCCGAGTCTCTCATGCAATATCACTGGATCTAGACGGGGCTCAGGTAAGTATTAGGGGGGCTGCTGCACACAGAAGGCTTTTTATCCTAATGCATAGAATGCATTAAGATAAAAAAACCTTTTGCCTTTACAACCACTTTAAATGGTTAAGAAAAAATATGAATTGCTATACTGGTGACAGATGTGAAATGCAAAACCTAGAGGTATGTGAACCTTCTTTTTTTTAACAAGAAAATGTGAACCTTCTTTTAGTTGTGTTTCAAGAAGGTTTCCGATTTGCACAAAAACACAAGGATCTCCATCTGCAAATATCAGCTTTTAGGTCCAAAATCTGAACTCCACCCACTAACACCTCCTTCAATACCAGAGCCAGATTTACTGCTCTGTAGGCTCAAGATTTGCAGAATGAGCACCCTGAACTTTAAGGCTCCTAGGCATCTCTAAGCATCTATATTTCACTTCTGTTGCCAGCTTAGAAGATTTAAAACCAATATTGGGTACATTTTACCATGCATAGGTTGCAAAACACAAGAAAGAACATTAGCAATTTGTTTCTTAAAAGGAACCCTGTTACCAGATAAAGCCAGGGCTGCAAATACCAACTTCCTATAAATTGCTACCCGGTTCTTATGCTGACCCACTGACATCAATATATTTTGTGTCATCGACCAAGGGCAAGAAAACAAAATCAGAAAACTGCTGTTAAAGTGGTTCTGAAGCCTAAACATTTTTTTTTACCTTTGCATTCCCTGCATTAAAGACAAAAAATGCATTATAGCCCTCTCACCCCCATTATACTTACCTGAGTTCTAACTCAATCCAGCGCTTTGCCCTTTGTAGTGGCTCTGTCCTCCCTCTCTGCTCTCACAGACTTTACTGAGCAGAGGGAACCATTAGCTTCCACTGTGGTCAGTCAAATCCTGTGAAGAGAGAGCGGGGGGGGGGGGGGTTCTATGGACGCAGGCGGTGTGGCTCAGGATAGAGCCCACACTAATCCCCCCATAGCAAGTGGCTTGCTATAGGAGCACTCGCAGAAGAGAAGGAGCCAGGCGTGCCAGCGGGGGACCTGAGAAAAGGAGGTTTGGCGCCACTCTGTGCAATGTCATTCCACAGAGCAGGTAGGTATAAGCCTGTTGACTTTACAATCACTTTAAGTTCTCGTATGCATACTGACGAAAGTGGGTCACTTTAAAAGCCAGGCAATAAGCATTTTCAGAAGGAGAGTTTTGGCAGCCTTCAGGTTATTCTTATGTCAGGTTTTATCAAAGCACAGTGTACGCAAGCAAAATTTTCAACATCAGTGCCTTATTTATCCTCCATCTTAAACAAATTGAACAGTTTTGGGTGGGGCTCTCCATTAAGTGAAAAATAATGAAGCTTGTTAAACACTTTACAAATTTATATGCCCGTAAATAAAGCTGGTCACTTAAACATTTTCAAATGGTAAAATAATATAGAAAGCTTAAAATAGAATAAATAATTTTATAAAGTTATTTTCTTTTAAACCCCACTGATCCATGTTAAATTTATCATATATTCTGTCAGAGTTTTTCTATTTCAATAAGAACTATATTAAACAAAACCTGGCTATCTCTGGTCTTGCTGTTGCAGGATACAACAAAGACATATAATTATTCTTTTCGCAGACATTACACAGTGAATAAAGTTCTTCCAACCCTGTTCACTGAAAACACAAAAGTCTCCACCTTCAAAATATGCTCCAGACACAATAGGCCGAGTGTGGCTCATGAGAACAGCACAGATGTGTCACATCAAATCTGACAAAATAAAAAAAAGTGCTTCCTTGCCCATTCTCAAATGTAACATTTAAATTTTAAGCTCCAGGCGCAACTCTACATTGTACCTCACAGAGGCTTCCTTTACTCCTTTATACCTCCTTCATGTATTCTATCTGTAGAACGTTAGCCTTAGCAGTGCAACACGTTTATTGTTCTTGCTCCCCACATATTATAAAGGGAACAGACTGAATTGCATGGAAACTGTGTCATGATATTCATTAAAAAAAAAAAAAAAAAAAAAAGGCTCTTATGCCGAGGTTGTTAACACACTGTCAAAAGGCAGAGTTGTACAGTGTATAGATAGATCATGCCTTTTTGTTAACACAATACTCTTATTTAGTTACAAAGATAAATAGGGATAGACACCATAAGCTAGCCTGAAGCTGAACAGAATATAGTGTTTACTGTCAGCAGCAAACAGATTAGTGTAGCACCATATCATATTCAAGTGATCGATTAGATAGCTGATCAAGGATACTATTAGCTCAGTTCATCTTCTTTCCTTTCATGGTCCAACTGAACCTTTTTTACTGCAGTAGAGACCTGGAATTTTAGTGTGCACAGTGAATGCATCTTAGGTTTTCACTATTCAGATCAAAGTGACCAATTTAAGGCGTGTGCACACAACCGGTTTCCTAATCCAAGTTCAAATCTTGGCCACATGTGGACTGGTTTTCCATCCACTCAGAGTCAAGTGTTGTGTGTGATGACCTTCGCTAATAAAGATAAACCAACAATATAGAAGAAAAAAATCTTCTAGAAGAATGGAAAGCTTCTATTGGCCAATGTCCTAAAGCTGCTAGAAATATTCCTGAAAGAACCAAACTGCCTTAATGAACTTTACAGTAATACAAAAAACTAAAATCTGCATCATAACAGAAGTGGTGCTTTGCAGTCATCTGAGGAATGGTCAAAAAGGATCTTTCATTGACCTAAAATAAAGATCTGTTTCAGCCACACAATAAGAGAAAGCCACTGGCGGAATACAGAAGTATCCATTTTTCTGCCAGATATTTTCAAATGTTTATGCTGTACCTTGAGCCCTTAGGAGCGTTTGCCATTTCTCAGGAATTCAGATCAACCCTTTTTTTGCTCTGGGATCCCAGGAAGAGTATAAATTTACTATAATACATTCCCATCTAGGATGCAACCAAAAGCAGATGTTCACAAATCTCACTACTCCACCATGCTCATATGTCCAGCCATAATGATCAAAAACAAGTTGTAAAAGATGAGCATAGCACCAAGAATAATTAAGATGGCAAAACTTCCAACAGTGATCATAAAGGTAAAGAGAGAATATAGCAAAAATGCCTGGAATAAATATTTCTGTGACCAAACTGATCTATTTCACAACCGAAAGATTAGCAGTAACCTTGTCTGCACCCTTTATGACCTTTGTCCAACAAAACAAAATTATAATTGTAAATGGGTTGTGTTGCCATTGCAGCAAAAGGCCAAAAGAGCACCATGGCACATAACCATAAGAAATTATAACCCCTGGGCACTGCATATTAGGCATCTTTGATCATTTGCCAAACAGAATCTCATCTCCAGAAGACCTCCCTATCGATGAACTCTGAGAATAGCACAATCACAATCCCATCTATCCTTCCTTTTAACGTGTTGATATTTTGGCTCAGAGTACGGTCCTGGGCTATAAGCCTAAACAGACTGTTTATTTTTAACCTACAAAATAAACTTGAAAGTGGGCTTTAATTGTAAATGATTTATAAAACCTTTTCACAATTAAAAAGCAACCTAAGGTAATTTGGTGTCAATCTTTTTTTCTTATCTATTAGATATATAGATATATATTTAGTTATATATATGAAGATTAACACATCTCAAAAAACCAACTGGGATGTAGTTTGCAGCAAATACATGAACATCCATGAAAAGTTTTGGAGATTTGTAAAAGTCATGCTGGTACTGCCTTGAGTTGTGAAAAATTATCTCTTGTAGAAAAAGTAGAAATATTCTCCTGTTAGGGACTCTGGTAACCGTTGTGTAAGTGAAGAGATTCTCCTGTGAGAGCGCTACAATCTTCTGGCTTGAGTCCACTGGTTCAGGTCACGTTGTGAGCAATGTGGTGCACTATGGAGGTGCCCCCCGTGATAGTCTCTGCAAAAACTCTGTCCAGAGAGGACATTTAAGTTCTGTTACAGCAAGTCCATTTTCGGTCTGTAATGCAGGAGGAGTGGTGCTTTCTGGAATCAAAGTAAAATAGTTAAATCTAGATGACCATCAGAAGTTAAAACACTAATACAATTTTTTTTGGTTAAGGTTCCCTGTTTTGAGGGAACTTTTGAACATACTATATAAGGCGTTTTTTTGATTTGCAGATTTTTCAATGGGCATCTGCTCCCTTAGAAGTGAGATTGTCACGAAACTCATTGAGCTAAAGCATGTACCCATGACTATGTTAAAGATTTGGAAGAGTGGGGTTTGTATATGTATTATTATATGATTATGTTGATTGTATGCCAATACACGGTGGAGTTTACAAATCATCTTAAAGTTTTTATTCATGAACAAGATTTTCATCTATTGCTACATTTCATCTACATTCATGCAAATGTTGTACCTCATTTAAAGTCCCATGGAAAATGTTTCTATTTTTTTAATATGCAAATAAGGGCTGGAGGCATGACAGTCCAAGGCACCAGCACACATTATAATTTATATAGTCAATTTAGTAGCAAATCCCCCTTATCTTTGTACACCATAACCCTCTTCCCTTACTTTCTGCGCTAGGCTCAACTTCTCCACCCTTCCCCTCACTGCCCTATATCTTTTACCTAGCAGTCAGGGAAGGAGCGAAGGGGAATACTATAGGGTGTCACTTGAGTGACGACTCAGAGTCTTTTGGGGCTGCTGACATCACATCCAAGATGGTAGCAGCCAGCCCTCGGGACTTCTGGATGTCTACACATGGAAGGCTTTGACCGGTACAAAAGTTAAAAAAATATATGTCACAGGAATAATCCTATAGATAATTTTTTATTAAAATGGTTTTAGCGATAGGATCTCCTAAACTATCCAGCTGGGAGGTTTTCAGAGACTTCACTCTGTAGAACAGCTTCCAGCAACAATTTATCCCATTCTTCCATGTGCATGATAGAGGGGGGGTCTCCCACATAATTTTTTTTCTGCCTTGCTTGCAGTGGCAAAGTAACCAGTCAAGCGCAAAAGAAAAGAATACTTTCTCTGCATCATGGTAACAGAGATCATTTACCCCTTGTTCACACCTACTCAGCTATGACACCCTATACAAGTCTAGTAAGATATGAAGAGAATGTTTTTCCACTTTTCCCCACTTTTTAATATATTATTTCTAAACTTATTTACCCATTTTTAAAAGGTTTTTCCTGGCCTTACACAATATTGTGTGTTGCTATAAAAAAGTATATTCACAATACTGTGTGTTGCTATAACACGTATATAATTATATATTAAATATCAACATGAAGTATAGATCAGAACACAAAAATCAGATATACCTTAAATCTCCATCTTGTAACAACAACAAATTTAAGCGTGTGATCCTTGCCCAGAATTTCTTCATTGCATAAAATGTCCAACTAAAAAATATAAATACAAGGATTAAACTCTCATGTTCCATATGAAAACCTGTCACTAATGAAATACAGACATACATTTAAAATGATAATTTTCTCTGAAATACCCTTAAAACTGACAAAAGTAAATGGAATGCATCATTGTTAATTCCATATTTAATCAAAAAAATGTATATAAATTATAGATTATAATGAATAATAAAGCAACTGAAAATGGCACGGACAAAAATAATGGCACCCTTAATTTAACATTTTGTTGCACAACCTTTAGAGGCAATCATAACAAACAACCTTCATAGTTCTCAATGTGATTTCTGCGCCTGATCACAGGTAGTTTAGGGTACTCTTCCTCAATAAACTGCTGCAGCCATCTCAGGTCTGAAGGGGGCCTTCAACAGACTCCATATTTCAGCTCTTTCCATAGATGTCCAATAGGATTCAGAAAAGGGGTCAAAGAAGGCCACTTTAGAACAGGCCAGGGTTTTGTTTCTTAAGCCCCATACACACGGTAGGATTTTCCGATGGATTCTGTCCTATCCTACAATGTTGTCGGAAAATCAGACCGTGTGTAGGCACCATCGGACAGTTTCCATCAGATTGTCTGACGGACAAAGTCCTATCTCCTGCTGGATAGATTTTTGGACAACAAGGTCCGATCACACCAAATCCGATCGTGTGTATGGTAGTCCGACCGGACAAAGTGCTACGCATGCTCAGATCACATTACAAGACCAAAGCTATTGGCTACTAGCCTCTACGTAGTCCCGTCGTAGGCAACAAACGTCACCACGTTCAGAATGATCGGATTTTCCGACAACTTTGTCCGACCGTGTGTACGCAAAACCAACATCAGACAAAGTATGACGGACATGGTCTGACGGACCCGGTCCTCGGATAATCCGCGTGTGTGTATGGGGCTTTAGCCATTCTTGAGTGCTTTTAGCTGTGTTTTTTGGGTCATTACCCTGCTGGAGGACCTGTGACTGGGACAGGAGTTTTCCATCAATGGGCAGTACACTTTGCTCCAGAACCACTTAATAAATTGATTTAATTGTTCCCTTCACAAATTCAAGGCACCCCATGCCAGTCGCAACCCCAAAACATAAATGAACCTCCTCCATGTCTCTCAATAGGTAGACATTCTTTACTTTGAAATAAATGTCAATGAACTTTAAGGGTATTCAAAAATTTGTTCATGACTGTATGTAGGCAGCAATTTCTGACTTTTCTTCAGAAAAAGCTAGCTGTGTGCATGAGCCAGTAGATTTAATACTCTCTCAATCATTGGCTGCATACTAAGTCAATGCCTACGAAAGAGTAAACGCTGAACTCAAGCCTTTAGCCTTGTACAGGCTCCTCTGCTGTACTGAAATTGCTTTCCTCTGATTTCACTGCACACTGAACTTCACACAGTGTGCATTAGAAGTTGTAGCAAGTCAAAGTAGCTGTTTCTTCCCTTGGTGTTGCTGGCCCACCCCTTTCATTAATTGGATTTCAGTTCACAGAGGATCAGCGTCACATGTGGACATTACCCAGGGCAGTCAGAATGCAAATACAAAACCCATATTAAATCAAGGTAGTTTGATATTTGCATAAATAATGGCGGCCATACATAGATGGAAATTTGGTCAGTTCAAAAGAGAGCTAGTTGTACACAAGTTGTGTACCCGAACGATCAGTGCCGCCAGCTATTTAATTAACGTGTTGACTGGGGGAGGAAGGGGAATGCAAAATATAAGCAGATTAAACTTCCTCGTTAAAGCTAGAGAATTTCAGAAGAGGTCACTAATGGCAGCCTATATATTGCTCTCAGTACTGGTTTGCTTTAATGGGAAATGTAGAAAAAATAACAGCAAATAGAAAAAAAATTGCTGTGATGCTAATATTTAAAAAAATAATGATGTGAACTGTAAATATATAAATTATACAAACCATAAAAATAAAAAAATAAATACACACACTCCAATTTTCATTTTTGAATGCCTTACCTCATTGAATGACGACAAATTTAGCTTTTTGGCTATGAACTTTTTTAGATGCAAGACTGTTGCTTGAGCTGAACAGCGTATCCATTTTCGCTTGAGTCCACGCAACTTACTGCTATTGCATTCTAAGCATATACTGACCTTTAGAGAGGAAATAAAGCACAGATTACACACTACTTAATACAACACCTTTCTAGACAAGATTTATTGTTGTGCGACTTCAAGACAAGAAGAAGTGTATGTACTGTTGGGCTTTAGAAAGAGATACTGTAACTCAGAGCAGATTTGTGCTCACAAGCTGTAGTTACTAGGTAAGTTATCTCCAAGCTTAGAATCATTTAGAGAGAAAATGTCTGTCCACATCTGAGGCTACTGCATCCAAACCAAGCTTCCTTCAAACAACTAGACAAATTAAATATATGGAAAGGAACACTTGGTAGCATGGTACCAATGCAATAACGGCCAAAAGATACAAACTTGTCCTTTGTGCCACAATCAATGTCTATAATAAATTACATCTTTACATGCCTCCAAGTAGCGGCTATATATAGAAAGCTGCTGAATGAAATGCACAGCATGAACAAATACATAGGTCACACAAATGTCAACCTGCATTGTGTTCCCCTCCAAGCTCATTATACACAGGCCCTGCTTTTCATCCTAATAGCCATTATTAGATCACTTTTGTCAGTATAAACTGAATACATTGGCAAAGAAATAAGGCAGAGCAAGTCTAGTGATTTCAAGATCTACTAACAATGCCATATTTTTACTCTCAGGATCTAATTGTTACACAAGGTTTGCTGCATAAAAAAGAAAGAATGCAATTGATGCAAGACTATTACACTGCATAGCTTTCTCTTTGCTATTTTTACTCGGAGATGCTGCTAGGCAATATTGCTTTTACCCATTACCCTTCACAAATTCCCAAAGTCGCCATGGCCCAGGGGAGAAAACCCTCTCTACCAAATATAGTATATACAGCATCTCACAAAAGTGAGGAACACCCCTCACCTTTTTGTAAATATTTTTTATATCTTTTCATGTGACAAAACTGAAGAGAAGACACTTTGCTACAATGTAAAGTAGTGAGCGTACAGCTTGTATAACAGTGTAAATTTGCTGTCCCTTCAAAATAGCTCAACACACAGCTTAATGTCTAAACCGCTGGCAACAAAAGTGAGTACACCCCTAAGTGAAAATGACCAAATTGGGCACAATTAGCCATTTTCCCTCCCTGGTGTCATGTGACTCAGTGTTACAAGGTCTCAGGTGTGAATGGGGAGCAGGTGTGTTAAATTTGATATCGCTCTCACTCTCTCATACTGGTCACTGGAAGTTCAATATGGCACCTCATGGCAAAGAACTCTCTGAAGATCTGAAAGTAAAAGAATTGTTGCTCTACATAAAGATGGCCTAGGCTAGAAGAAGATTGCCAAGAACCTGAAACTGAGCTGCAGCATGGTGGCCAAGACCATACAATGGTGTAACAGGACAGGTTCCACTCCAGGCCTCACCATGGTTGACCAAAGTAGTTGAGTGCACATGCTCAGCGTCATATCCAGAGGTTGTCTTTGGGAAATAGACATACGAGTGCTGCCTGTATTGCATTGCAACAGAGGTTGAAGGGGTGCAGGGTCAGCCTGTAAGTGCTCAGACAATATGCCACACACTGCATCAAATTGGTCTGCATGGCTGTCTTCCCAGAAGGAAGCCTCTTCTAAAAACGATGTACAAGAAAGCCCACAAACAGTTTGCTGAAGACAAGCAGACTAAAGACATGGATTACTGGAACTATGTCCTGCGGTCTAATGAGACCAAAATAAACTTATTTGGTTCAGATGGTGTCAAGCGTGTGTGGCGGCAACCAGGTGAGGAGTATAAAGACAAGTGCGTCTTGCCTACACTCAAGCATGGTGGTGGGAGTGTCATGGTCTGGGGCGGCATGAGTGCTGCCGTCACTGGGGAGCTACAGTTCATTGAGGGAACCATGAAGGCCAACATGTACTGTGACATACTGAAGCAGAGCATGATCCCCCTCCCTTTGGAGACTGGGCCGCAGGGCAGTATTCAAACATGATAACGACGCCAAACACACCTCCAAGACGTCCACTGCCCTGCTAAAGAATCTGAGGGTAAAGGTGATGGACTGGCCAAGCATGTCAAACGGAAGGTGGAGGAGCGCAAGGTCTCCAACATCCACCAGCTCCGTGATGTCATCATGGAGGACTCCAGTGGCAAGCTGTGACGCTCTGGTGAACTCCATGCCCAAGAGGGTTAGAAGGCAGTGCTGAAAAATAATGGTGGCCACACAAAATATTGATACTTTGGGCCCAGTATGGACCCATTAGGGGTGTACTTACTTTTGTTGCCAGTGGTTTACACATTAATGGCTGTGTGTTGAGTTATTTTGAGGGGACAGCAAAGTTACACTGTTATACAAGCTGTACACTCACTACTTTACATTGTAGCAAAGTGTCATTTCTTCAGTGTTGTGTCACATGAAAAGATAGAATAAAATATTTACAAAAATGTAAGGGGTGTACTCACTTTTGTGAGATACTGTATATCTCTTTAATGAGAGATCAATGTTTCAATCCTATTAAATACACATATTGCCCCTCACTAGACCAGAGAAGGTGCAGTCTGGCCTCTCAAAAAAAAAAGTATTACCTGCTCATCACTCCTGTGGTAGTCATGGTCTTCTTCTTGTTTTTCTTCTGTTGATTCTTTATTTGAAGTATCTTCTGCCTTTGTTTCACCTAAAATTAAATTTTGTAAATTTTTGTAAGTTTTAGAAAGTCCGCACTAGGACTAAAAACCACGCAATTTAAAAACAAGCTGACTACAAGGGGAACCAAACATGGCAGAAACTTAACAGAAGCGCATGATTGGGGAGCTTGGTTGTTTGAATAGCTAACAACTACAAATTTGGGCTTTGTCTGCCTCGGAAAACCTAATGTTTCAGTTAAAGTGGAAGTAACCTTTTTTTCTTTTTTCACCTGTACCTACAGGTAAGCTTATAATAAGGCTTACCTGTAGGTAAAGTGCATATCTCCTAAACTTGAACTGTTATTCACAGTGCACACTGCATGCAGCTGGTGATGTCACCGACACATGCGCTCCTTCAGAGCTCAGTGCTGCGGTCAGTGACATCATCGCGGAGCGCCTAATCAGATGGCCATAGGATGCAAACCCAGAAGGAAGACCGGGTGAAGATGGAAGCCCTGTCAGCGGTGACAGCAAGCCACCGGAGAACTTCAAAATGAGCACATTGTGCCATTGTCTTGCAGGGTTAAAAAAAAAAAAAAAAAAAAAAGTGGTTTACTACTGCTTTAAGTATGTGGCGGTGTCTCATACATAGAGCTTTGTACTACAACAATCTTAGGGCAAAGACACTCAAAACAACAGATTATTTACATTAACCATTTGTATACCATTACTCCATGCTAGATATAAGGACTCAGAAGAACAGTACAATTTCAAATCTTACCATTCCTAACGGCTTCTACACTCGGTTTAATTGTACAAGTCTCCCCTTTGATGTCACCAGGCACTTCCATTCCAAGCTTGTGATAAAATTCTCTTTGTTTTCGGATTTCCGCTAATATAAAAAAAAAAGATAAAAGCAAGAACCTAAATGAATGTTCAAAAGGTATGAGGCCATAAAAGTTGAATATAATGCTACATACATTCTTAAGTAAGAAGCAAACACATGGTGGCTAGGATGTACAACATTTGACAAAATATGCTAAACATTTAAAAGCACATTTCAAAACGTAGTACTGTAGAGTCTCTCTAAAGAGTCTGGAAAAATCTGTCTATATTAATATTGATTATAATAACAGACTTTAATTTCTGGGCTACCCTATGCTGCCCTTTTGGTCAGTTATACAATCCTTCCTTTTTAGAATATGCCCAACTGGTTGCTTTAGCGGAGCCAGATATTCATTTAAGATGAGTGGTGTCAAAAAGGAAGTACACACTAGATGCTGTTCCCAAAAAAAGACAGACAGAGAGTGCAAATAAATAGTCACCAATATCACATTTGGTCTCTATGCAGGTGATCTTTCTTGGTTATGGATTTGCCAGGCCTTGTTCTGCACTGTGTCTATGTCATATTGATAGAGGCAGAGCTTTGGCCTCCTCTGCAAGAACAACATTGAGCAGCATAAGAGGGACATCAGCAAATCCCACTTCAAATCTCATGAGAACAGCAGTATCAGAGGCAGCAGTGCCTTGGATTTCACACTGCAGATATATAGTTATAGGTAAGGGTGCCGAGGCAGAGTCACATACCAGGAAAAATGCAGTTATGTATCAGTAGGTATTCCAGACACGGTACACTGTTCAGGATACTGCTTAGACACAATTAACATTTCTAAATCCGTCCTTCTAACATAGCAATTCTGCAAGTTTTGAGTTCAGTCCCAATTTAAGTGTAGGCTGCACAGAATCCAAAACTGACTGAGCTTTTTCAAATCATTTTCAGTTTGTCTACTCAAATTACAGTGTGACCTGGAGATGCTGCATTGTAGGCATCAGCAAATCATGGTCCTCCCTGTAAGGCCCCATTCACAACTAAGCGTTTTGTAGCTTGAAGCCTGAAGCTACAAAACGCTGGAGGGGAAACAAATCAATTATTCTCTATGGAGATGGTTCACATCTCCACTCCAAAATGCCTGAAGCTCAAACAAGTTATTGAACTTTTTTTAGGCAGATTTGGGTGTTTTTCTGCTTTTTACATTGGTGACCTTTTGACCTGTACAAAATTGCGGCAAAACGCGGTTAAAAACGCAGCAAAATAGTGCGACTTTGTGCCTGAAAACACTATGCTCAGGTGTGAATGGGGCCTTAGACAAGCCATTTGCTTGTCTATTAGGGAGTTGGCCTCACCCAATGACACCCAGCTCCTCTCCGTCTGCATATCGCCTAGATATGCTGATGCAGCATGTTAACCGCTTTCCGGACCAGCCGCCGCAGTTTTACTGCGGCAGGCTGGCTCCCCTGCGCAAAATCACGTTACTGTACGTGATCTCACGGGGTCCGGATAGCAGGCGCGCGCCGGCCGCTGCACATCGGGGGTGCCGATGCTTGTGGCTGATGGTCAAGATGACCGTCGGCCACGAGCAACTGTGACCAGGAGAGACAGAACAGGGACGAGTGTGTGTAAAAACGCACACTTCCCTGTCCTGACAAGAGTGACAGATTGTGTGTTCCTATTAGCTAGGAACCACGATCTGTCACTTCCTGTAGTTAGTCCCTCCCTCTTCAGTTAGAATCACCTCCCAGGGAACATAGTTAACCCCTTCACCGCCCTCTAGTGTCAACCCCTTCACTGGCAGTGAAATTTTTACAGTAATCAATGCATTTTAAATCGCACTGATCACTGTATTAATGCCAATGGTTCTACAAATGTGTCAAAATTGTCCGATGTGTCTGCCATAATGTCGCAGTCACAATAAAAATAGCAGATCGCCCCCATTACTAGTAAAAAAAATATAATAAAAATTCTATAAATCTATCCCCTATTTTGTAGACGCTATAATTTTTGCGCAAACCATATTGGTTATATTACGCTTATTGTGATTTTTTTTTACCAAAAACATGTAGAAGGATACATATCGGCCTAAACTGAGGAAAAAAAAAAAAATTTTTTTTTTTTATATATATTTTTGGGGGATATTTATTATAGCAAAAAGTAAAAAATAATGCGTTTTTTTTTTTTCAAAATTGACGCTGTTTTTTGTTTATAGCGCAAAAAATAAAAACTGCAGATGCGATCAAATACTACCAAAAGAAAGCTCTATTTGTGGGGGAAAAAAAAAAAAGCGAAGCAGTGCCGAATCGCAAAAAGTGCTCTGGTCAGGAAGGGGGTAAATTCTTCCAGGCCTGAAGTGGTTAAAGAGAGGTGTGCTGAAAAATACATCCTAATTAGTATACAATCCCGCCCAGTCACACCTACAAAAACAGTCTAAACCTCCCAAGTCCCTCCTCACAGATCACAGCATTATTCAAGACAGAAACGCCTTCATACACAGCCTGTACTTGAAAGTTAGCTGTGCTGCTACTGGGCAAGATTGAATGCATCACAATTAGAATTCAATCCTGCCAAGTTAAATATGCCGACCAGTGTGAACAGAGAGAGTCCTCACTGTAAATGGATTAATTTACATATTAACCACTTCAGCCCCGGAAGGATTTACCCCCTTAATGACCAGGCCATTTTTACAGCACTAATTTGCTTTAACTGACAATTGTGCAGTTGTGCGACATTGTACCCAAACACAATTGATGTCCTTTTTGTTTTCAAAAATAGAGCTTTCTTTTGGTGGTATTTGATCACCTCTGCAGTTTTTACATTTTGCACTATAAACAAAAAAAGACAAAAAAAAAATTGTAAAAAATATTGTTTTTCTTTCAAAATTGTCTAAGTAAAAAAATGTCTTCATCAGTTTAGGCCAATATGTATTCTTCTACATACTTTTGGTTAAAAAAAATAAACGTATATTGATTGGTTTGCACAGATCGGACACTTTTTGGGGGCCAGTGACATTTATACAGCAATCTAGACATGTGTACTGCCGAAAAATTAGTTTGTTCATTTTCGTTTCAATAGTTTTTAGTTTTTTTTCGGAAATATGTAAATTTGTCAATTCCAAATTCGCAAATTCGGAATTCGTAAATTTCAAAATAAGAAAATAAGAAATGGAAATCCGAAAATTAGAAAGACCGAAACTAGTTAATTTTTTAATAAAAATGAACTAACTAATAATAACCAATAAATTATAGGTTTTGAAATTTCCTTTCAAATTTGTCTGTTGGTGAACGTAACAAATACAAATTTATCTATAGGCTTATCCAAAATAAAGAATGCCACATCTAAACAAATGAATAATAAATAATAATACATTTTTATTATTATTATTGTTGTTGTTTATTATTAATTTGTAACATTCCATTAGTTTTAGATATGGCATTCGTTATTACGGATAATTCGTAACTTCGGATGAATTCGTATTTGTTCACTAACAGACAAAGGAAATTGCAATACCTATACTTATTTTCCTTCTTTCGGATTTTCGAATTTCCAATTTTGAATATCCGAAATTTTTAATATTCGCTAAAATTCGGAAATTCGAAAAATCGGATATTTCCAAGCGAACAAATTGTCTAAATTCGTAAAAAAATGTATTTGTAACCAAACGAATAGCACATGTCTACAGCGATCAGTGCTATAAAAATGCACTGATTACTGTATAAAGGACACTGGCAGGGAAGGGGTTAAAACTAAGGGGCGATCAAGGGGTTACGTGTGTCCTAGGGAGTAGTTTCCAACTGTGGGGGAGTGGACTGACTAGGAACAGATGATCACACTGTACTCCCCTAACAGAACGGGGATCTGCTTTGTTTACATTGTTCTGCTTCTCTGTGGAGTGATCACGGGTGGCCGGCGGACATCATGGCTGCTGGCCACGTGCATCGGCACCCACTGTACCTATAATGTGAAGCGCTGTACCAGCACAGCGATTCGCGCAATAAAGCCACCCTGCCGCAGTATAACTGCAGTGGCTGGTAGGCAAGTGGTTAAGGAACCCCCTTCATAATGACCTCCCAGAGCTATTGCTCTGTAGTCTTGCAGTAAGCCATTATTCTTTGACATCCTGCAAGACAGGAGGAGGTATGACACATTTATATCTTTTGCCACCCATATGAAGGCCCAGAAACACCCACAGTAACCCTAAGACCCACCCACGTCAACTCCCAGAACTGGTACAAGTGAGTCTCATAGTCCCCCCTGAAACTACAGATGCTCAAAGGATCATGGGATATGTATATGTATGTATCAGGACTGGTAAAGGAAGGCTACAGGAAGTCCAAGAACTTTGAAATTCAGCCAGGAGTGACATAACAGACACAGAAATCTGCTATATACAGCTAAAGGTGGCAAGTTGCACACAAAATTACAGTGGGTTGTAATTACTTTCCTTTTATTAGTGGTGCACCGAAAATTCAGAATTCACTTGGCCAAAACCGAAAATTCTGAACGCACTTGGCCAAAACCGAAAATTCTGAATGCACTTCATATGTGCATAAATCATATTTCATAAATAATTGTATTATATTTGACTTTTTAATATCATGAATAATAAAATAATAATTTATTGTCGGCCATTATCAACACCTTTTGAAGTCATGTTAAAAACACTGCTTTATTGGTCATTTATAAAATAATTGGCACCAAAAACGCACCTCCCCATTGAAATGCGTGTAAATACAGCAAGGAAGCATAAAAAATGCACTCATGTTGCATTTTTGATGCATTTTGAGTCACACAACCTATGAAAAACACACCATAAGCAAGGTAAAATCGCCAGACGACAATTCGGAGCATCGTTAATTTACATGTAGAATGCATTTGTTGTTTTGGGGAGGACATGCTGGAGTTCTTCTTTAAAGTGTACCTATAGCCAAAACAAAGTAAGAGGAATTTTTTTCAGACACTTGTAACCAGAACAGGTGTCCCCATTGGACGATATACCCTCACCCTGTTTTAGTGACAATGATCAAGACCAAGGTTTCTTAGCCAGGGTTCCTCCACAGGTTACTAGGGGTTCCATGAGCAATGAGCAATTTCTGCCTCTCACATAGGTTCCCACTGACACTATTGTTTTTTTTTTTTTTTAGCTATCTGTAAGGCTGCATTCACACCTGAGCGTTTTGTAGCTTGAAGCCTGAAGCTACAAAACGCTAGAGGGGAAAAAATACATTATTCTCTATGGAGATGGTTCACATCTCCACTCCAAAACGCCTGAAGCCCTACGCCTGAAGCTCAAACAAGTTCCGGACCCTTTTTTGTTGCGCGAATCGGGCAGATTTGGGCGTTTTTATTCTTTTTACATTGGTGACCTTTTGCTCTGCACAAAATTTGCGGCAAATCGCGGTAAAAAACGCAGCAAATCGCGGTAAAAAACGCCGCACATCGCTGCAAAAAAAGGCTGCAAAAAACGCCGCAAAAAACGACGCAATTCGCGCGATATTCTGCCTGAAAAGCCACGCTCAGGTGTGAATGCAGCCTAAGGCCCCTTTCACACGGACGATCCATTCAGGTCTGCCTGTCAGTTTTTTAGGCAGACCTGAACGGACACTCCATAGAGGTCTATGGGGGGACAGATGTCAGCGGTGACCTGTCCACTGACATCCGACCCGATCTGATCAAGTGTGACGGAGGAAACAACTACTTTTCCATCCATCTGCGGATTGGATGACGACGGACTCTATGGTCCGTCGCCATCCGATCCCCCATAGGGGAGAGCGGTGCTCTGACAGGTCCGTCCCTGCACAATGTGCAGAGACAGACCTGTCATCTTCCTGCTCAGCGGGGATCGACGGAGCGATCCCCCGCTGAGCAGAGCCGGCCCGGACATGGACACGTCCATGTGAAAGAGCCCTAAGGGGGTCATTCTTCCCAATTAGCACAAGTGTAAGGAACATTCTTCCCACTGACCATCACACAAATGTATCATAAGTTGTAGATATAGTCATTTTTAGCAGGGGTTCCCTGAGACCGGAAAGGTATTGCAAGGGTTCCTCTGTGTTGAAAAGGTTGAGAATGACCATGGCAGAAGATGAACTTCCTACTGGGGCACTGACAGCAATTAAAATTTGACAAGGGTTCTATTCCTAATCTAGCTAAAAGAAAATTTGGTTGCACATAAGTGCAAGCACCTAAATGCGATATATACAATCGTGTAAAAAAGTATCAAGAGATATGTATCTAACATCAGCTGCCTCTATCTCTAGTTTTGTGATAGGTTAACCTGTGAACGGTAAAGCCACATAGACCACACACATATACATGGTAACAAAAAGAAAGGCCATGTCCAGACATAGAAAAGAGCAGTTTTGCTACATACTCAAGAGAATGGTGCCAACTGTATAATACATCACAATACCCATTCCTCTATATGCCCTTCTCTCTGCCTGCTTTGGCTAAAAAAATATATATATATTTTTAACTAGTGTTCCACCACCTTTTATTGCAGCATAACCCTACCTTCTTGAAGACCCGGTACCAGTTTGTAAACAATATCTTGCATTGTTCGGTCGTGGCTAGAAAAGACATAAATAAAAAAGAAAGAAACAAGAGTTATAAATAATGAAATAGTATATAATACCATAAATAACTCTACAGGCTGCCTTTCATTAAAACCTCTGTCTCTTAGATTTAGCCATTCTTCAGACAAGTAGTGATTAGCTGTGGTCTGGACAGCAAACACTGCTGGTTTACACATTACATGAAAAGTATAAACAGCAACTCTACAGGAATTGGGTGGACTTAAGGCCAGGTTCAAACTGGTAAGACTTGACTGCTGCTCTACGACTGTCATCCTACTTTGCCCTGCGACATTGGTCCTACTTCCATCAGACTTGAATGAACAGGATACAAATTTTCTCCGACTTTGAGATAGCCCGACTTGTCCTTTGACCAAACAATATAATCCCAGTGGGACATAAATTCCTTTTCCTGCTGTTGTAATCACCATGTCAGATGTCACAAATCGGATGGTTAGGACGAGGATCCGACTTTAAAGCGGAGCTCCACCCTAAAGTGGAACTTCCACTTGTCAGATTCCTCCCCCCCTCCGGTGCCACAATTGGCAGCTTTCAGGGGGGAGGGGGGTGTAGATACCTGTATAATCCAGGTATCTGCACCCACTTCCGGGACTAGCCAGCCGCCCCCTAGCCGCAGATGCCCCACCCCTAGATGCAGATGCCCCCACCCCCCCGTTGTGTCCTGGTAAACACACATATCCAGGACACAACGGGGACCAGTAAAGATGCGCAGCGCGAATCGCGCATGCGCAGTAGGGAACCGGGCAGTGAAGCCGCATCGCTTCACTTCCTGACTCCCTGACAGAGGATGGCGGCGGGGGCAGCCGAGAGACGAGCGATTGCTCGTCATCTTCTGCCGACATCGCTGGAACCTGGAACAGGCAAGTGTCCATTTATTAAAAGTCAGCAGCTGCAGTATTTGTAGCTGCTGACTTTTAATATTTTTTTGTGCAGATGGCCATCCTCTTTAATGATATTGAATGGGCTGAAAACGGACAAATGTCCGACCAAAGTAGTGCAGGAACCTTTTCTTGAGGCTGGGTTCACACTGGTATGACACGGCAGTCGTACGACTTCAATGAACGGGGATCCGATCTTCCAACCACTTTGTGTCTAGTATGAATCTTTAGGGGAAACTCCACGCCAAATTAAAAAACAAAAAAAACAAACAAACACACACACACAGCATGGGTTCCTCCTCCAAGACCATACCAGACCCTTTGGTCTGGCATGGATTTTAAGGGGAACCCACCATGCCGAAAAAACAGCATGCCCCCCCCCCTTAAAATCCATACCAGACCCTTATCCAAGCATGCAGCCCAGCAGGTCAGGAAAGGGGGAGGGGACGATGGAGCGCCCCCCCTCTCCTGAACCATACCAGGCCACATGCCCTCAACATGGGGGGGTGGTGCATTGGGGCAGGAGGGCCAGGGTTGTCGGGAAGAGGCCCTTGTCCCCATCAACACGGGGGGAGGGTGCTTGCTCATCCCCACCCTCTTTCCTGACCTGCCAGGCTGCGTGGATAAGGGTCTGGTATGGCTATCAGGGGGGACCCCACCCCGTTTTTTCAGCATGGGGTTCCCCTTAAAATCCATACTAGACCGAAGGGCCTGGTATGCTCTTGGAGGGGAACCCCCATGCCCTTTTTTTTTTTAATTTGGCATTCCCTCCATCTTTAAGATGCCCAGAATGGGAGCTTGGATTAAACAGGTCCAGCGCACATGAGCAGGAGTTATACATTTGGTGTTGCCCCCAATGGCAGAGCCAGAAAACGAAGTGGAACAGGGACATTGCATCATTGGTAGAGGCACACTAAAAGGCAAGTGTGCCATATTTTATTATGAATACAGGGTATATACTGAAGCTGTTATTCCCATCTTCATTGTGTCTACTTGGTAATTAATATTGGCGTAACATACTCTCCATCGTGAACAAAAAAACATTGAAGTGTTAAAAATAAAAAATAAATCATAGTGTATTATCAAAATACACAGCTTGTACTTTATAAAAGTAGAATATTACTGTATGGGCGACGACTTTATAGACATGTTCTATATCAACTTCCCTAACACAGACTGCAAATAGAATTCACTATACACAAGCTTAATTCTCTGAACTGATACTTGTAAAAGTATAAGCACACAGCCATTTGGAATGAATGCTAAAAGGGACATTGATGGTAAATAAATAAGACTCCCTGTTCAGCACTGTGAAAACTCAAGTACACTGCCTGGCACATTCTACGGATCATCTAAAGAATGCTACTTGCCAGCACCCCTTGACCTCTATTCAACCTGTTGTGAATGCTACTGTGCTCTACTGAAGCACTGACACATGCAGCATCCTTGCTGACAAACCAATACTGTTCTACTAGAAATAATATAGTGATAAATTCAGTGAAGAATCTGAAATATAGAGAAAACTCCGTTTAGCAGACACTCATGAAAAGAGGAATAATTTGTTCATGTGCAGAAGCAAAGCACCAAATATTTAGAAGCCACTTTTATATGATCTTTAAAATGTTTTATTCATGAAATTAGCATTTAGAGCCTGAACACAAGACTTTAGTGGAAAGGTTAAAATGTTGGTAAAAATATCAATCCTAGCTTAATATGCATTTAAAGCTAAAAGTTCTTAAAAGAAAAACAAAACAAAAAAACACTTTTTATCCCTGTTTAATCTCTACCTTGACTGAAAGTCATCTCCAGAACAAGGGTTAAATAGAGAATATTTTCCAATGGAGATACTTACAACTGCCCAGGAGGGCATATCCCTCACTGAGATTCCCTCTCAAATTTTGTTGTGTTCAAAGGGCACGACTTAAAAGGAAATCTTCCAAACTGGACATAAACAGCAAAAGAATCCAAATATATAACTTTAGAACCTGTAATGGGTTTACTTTAACCACTTCCCGCCATAATATGACATCCTTGACTTTGTGCTGGTATATCTGAATGATGCCTGCAGCTACAGGCATCATTCAGATATCATCTTTTTCAGCTGGCGATTCCCTACACCATAAGAATGATCATAGCGGCTGTTCCCCTGCCTGATCGTTCTTATGGAGGGCGGCAAGAACGTCCCCTCCCACCGCGCCCCCCCCCCGCGTGGTGCTTCTACCGACTCACCATCGACAGGCCCGTCGTCAGGATCCGACGGCCCCGGATGTTTACCATAGAGATTTCCAGCAAACCAGGTGGTCACCGGAGTCTCTTATTGTTTGGAGGCCGGGCACGATGTTATGATGTCACACCCGGCCTCTGCATTTAAACGGCGCCGCCTTGGCTGGGAAGCCAAGGTCGTTTTCTTTTTTTTTTGTTTATTTCAGGCTTCCAAGCCTATTGAACCCATATCTCACTGTAAAGAGTACCGATTATGCCATATTCCTATTACAAGGGATGTTTACATTCCTTTGTAATAGGAATAAAAGTGATCACATTTTATTTTTTTTAAATAGTGTCAAACAAAAAAAATATGGACCAAAGCAATTTGTATGCTTGTCAATACATCGCCGCTAATCCCCAGCTGACCCTTGCCAAAAATTGGAGCCCAATTAAGGTCTACGAACTTAAGACCTTTCTGGGCCTATCCCTCCTCATGGACGTAACTAAAAGGAGTGAGTTGCGGTCATTTTGGTCCGCTGACCCAATTCACCATACGCACATGCTCTCTGCCTCCATGACCAGGACACGATACGAGCAGATCTTTCTTGCAGTTCACGCACTTTAGTGACAATGAACTCTGTCGTCCTCGGGGTGACCCTGAATTTGAGCAGCTCTACAAAACTTGGCCCCTCGTAAACCACTTCAACCAATGTTTTGCAGACTTGTTTACTCCCCATCAAGTTGTCTGTGTTGATGAGTCCCTGATTACGTTTTCTGGCCACTTGTCATTCAAACAGTATCTTCCCAGCAAGCGTGCCAGATACGGGGTCAAGATGTACAAGCTCTGTGACAGGGCCACAGGTTATACATGTAGTTTTATGGTTTACGAGGGAAGAGATAGTTACGTAGAGCCGACAAACTGCCCTGACTACATAGGAAGCGCTGGCAAGATTGTGTGGGGGTTGGTGTCACCCTTATTCGGAAAGGGGTATCACTTGTATGTGGACAATTATTACACAAGCGTGCCACTTTTTAGTCACTTGTTCGATCATCAAATTGGCGCATTTGACACCGTGCGATCTAATTGCCGTGGCTTTCCCCAGTGGCTTTTAGATTCCCGCTTGCTTGAGATGTAATAATTTGCTCGCTGTGAAGTGGAGGGATAACCAGAATGTTTTTGTTCTTTTCTCCCTTCATGCAGAAACGACTGTCCAAATTACTACGGTGACTGGTGTTGTGGAGAAACCCCTCTGTGTCCACCAATGGCCTTGAGGCGATTCAGTTCGCATTTGCAGCGCTATACAAATGATTCATTAATTCACCAATATAACCTCAATATGGGAGGGGTGGACCTCAACGACCAGTTGTTGGTGCCGTACCTAATTGCCCATAAGGCCAGACGCTGGTATAAAAAAAAGTGTCTGTATACTTATTTCAATTGGCTTTGCTTAACGAATGTGCTATACAGAGCTTCAGGACGAACTGGATCCTTCCTTAAATTCCAGGAAGAGATCATCAGAGCCCTTCTGTTTCCAGACAGTGCTCTGGACCAACTTCCCAGTGCAAATGCAGTAAGCCGGCTGCATGAGAGCCATTTTCCACATGTCCTCTCTGGTACCCCTACCCAAAAAAAAACCCAAAGAAGATATTGTGTCTGTAGAAAGCGCGGATTTAGGCGTAACACTCGCTTTTATTGTCCCTTCTGTCCTGACCAACCTGGTCTTTGCATTGGTGACTGTTCCGAACGCTATCACACACTAGTTGAGTATTAGAGTAGGGTACAGCACCACACAGTCATAGGCACGCGTACACGGGGTCTCGAAAAATGTAATGGCCATCACATTTTGAGAGACCCTAATATGCAACGTTCAGTTTAAAGTTTTTTTAACAGTTTTTATAAAAGTGAAAAAAGTGAAGAAAAAAAAAAGAAAACACACAAAAAACACCAAAAAAAAAAAAATTGTTGTGGTTGCATTTTTCTTTGCTCTCTACTGTTCTATATCTATCGTTCTCTCGGTTTTATTTTTACCATGTTTTATTGTATTTGCTTTGCAGGTATGGTATATGTTATACTGTAATGTTTGTTTTATTGTTAACCATCATTTGCTTAGCAGGTACACCATTCAGTTGCAGCGCAGATTTATTAATCAGCGTTTGCTCCCACGATACATAAAGCCGCGACTCCAGCACTGTAGGATGTGATTTCACCACCACAGTTAAAAACAAAATGGTGCATGTATGCCCATCATTAGAAGTGGGTGGATGAAGGGAGGTATTCTAATGGTGGGCATACCCACCAATCTTTTTTTTCGTTCAGCCCACAGGCTGCATGAAAAAAAAAAAAAAAAAGATTACAATATATGCCCAACAAGGACCAGCAACGTACTGGTATGTTGCTGGACTTTGAGTGGTTATACCAGAATGATGCCTGCGGGTTTAGGTATCATCTTGGTATCATTCTTTTCAGCCAGCGGTCGGCTTTCATGTAAAAGCATTTCATGACTCAGATTTCGGTGGATGTAAACAGCGCCATTGGGAAATTGGGAAAACATTTTATCACACCGATCTTGGTGTGGTCAGATGCTTTGAGGGCAGAGGAGAGATCTAGGGTCTAATAGACCCAAATTTTTTCAAAAAAAAAAAAAGAGTACAATCCTAGCAGTGGGAGGGAATGTCCCCCCCTTGCATGGTTTTCTCTGGCTCTCCTGTCCCAACAGGGAACCTGAGAATGCAGCCGGTAGTTCCGCCAGCTGAACATAGAGCTGATCAGACGAGAATGGCTCCAATCATCTTTATGCCCTAAGAAACCGGAAGCTACAAGCATTTCATGACTCAGATTTCGGTGGATGTAAACAGCGCCATTGGGAAATTGGGAAAACATTTTATCACACCGATCTTGGTGTGGTCAGATGCATCCTGTTCCGTTGCATGTTTGTCACACTTAAGTGTTTCGGAACATCAACCAATTTAAACAATAGTCAAGGACAACACAAGTAAACACAAAATGCAATTTGTAAATGAAGGTGTTTATTATTAAAGGTGAAAAAAAATCCAAACCATCATGGCCCTGTGTGAAAAAGTGATTGCCCCCTAAACCTAATAACTGGTTGGGCCACCCTTAGCAGCAACAACTGCAACCAAGCGTTTGCCATAATGTGCAATGAGGCTTTTACAGCGTCCTGGAGGAATTTTGGCCCACTCATCTTTGCAGAATTGTCCTAATTCAGTTACATTAGAGGGGTTGAGCATGAACGGCCTTTTTAAGGTCATACCACAACATCTCATTAGGATTCAGGTCAGGACTTTGGCTAGGCCACTCCAAAGTCTTCATTTTGTTTTTCTTCAGCCATTCGGTGGTGGACTTGCTGGTGTGTTTAGGATCATTGTCCTGCTGCAGAACCCAAGTTCGTTTCAGCTTGAGTACACGAACAGATGGTCGGACATTCTCCTTCAGGATCTCTTGGTAGACAGCAGAATTCATAGTTCCTTTTATCACGGCAAGTCTTCCAGGTCCTGAAGCAGCAAAACAGCCCCAGACCATCACACTACCACCACCATATTTTACTGTTGGTATAATGTTCTTTTTCTGAAATGCAGTGTTCCTTCTACGCCAGATATACTTGGACACACACCTTCCAAAGAGTTCCACTTTTGTCTCATCGGTCCACAGAATGTTGTCCCAAAAGTCTTGGGGATCATCAAGATGTGTTGTGGAGAAATTGAGACGAGCTTTGATGTTCTTTTTGCTCAGCAGTGGTTTTCTCCTTGGAACTCTGCCATGCAGGCCATTTTTGCCCAGTCTTTTCCTGATGGTGGAGGCATGAACGCTGACCTTAACTGAGGCAAGTGAGGCCTGCAGTTCCTTGGACGTTGTTGTGGGGTCTTTTGTGACCTCTTGGATGAGTCGTCGCTGCGCTCTTGGGGTAATTTTGGGCGGCCGGCCACTCCTGGGAAGGTTCACCACTGTTCCATGTCTTCGCCATTTGTGGATAATGGCTCTCAATGTGGTTCGTTGGATTCCCAAAGCTTTGGAAATGGCTTTATAACCCTTTCCAGACTGATAGATCTCAATTACTTTCTTTCTCAATTGTTCCTGAATTTCTTTGGGTCTCGGCATGATGTGTAGCTTTTAAGGATCTTCTGGTGGACCTTACTGTGTCAAGCAGCTCCTATTTAAGTGATGCCTTGATTGTGAACAGGTGTGGCAATAATCAGGCCTGGGTGTGGCTAGAGAAATTGAACTCAGGTGTGGACAACCACAGTTATAGTATGTTTTAACAAGGGGGGCAATCACTTTTTCACACAGGGCCATGATGGTTTGGATTTTTTTTCACCTTTAATAATAAACACCTTCATTTACAAATTGCATTTTGTGTTTACTTGTGTTGTCCTTGACTATTGTTTAAATTGGTTTGATGTTCCGAAACACTTAAGTGTGACAAACATGCAAAGGAACAGGAAATGAGGAAGGGGGCAAACACTTATTCACACCACTGTATAATGTATGCACACAATTCTATGATCATGTACATTAGCCAGTCTTTAAGACCTTGTTTACAATTGGGTTTGGGATGAGGTAATAACATGTTACGCTGCAAAGGAAGCAGAGGGGAAGTACATAAGTTAGTGTAAACTAGTTCTTGCATAGCACATTTCTACGTGCCTTGTGATATCAAATTATTACCTGCTATTTAATCAGTAACAGCAAATCACAGGTGCTAATGAAATGGTATGCTAAAGAGGATTTCGTCTAAACTAGATTCATGTTACATAAAGTGAGCACTGAGTACAAAAGAGAATATAAATTCTGGGCTTCCTGCCAACTATACTTAAGCGTAAAGCGATTGTAAATGATCACCTTGTAAAACAACCAATTCAGTATAAAATAAAAATGAAAAGGCAAAACATTTTTGTATAGATATAAAAATACATTAGAAATACCCAATTTCCCTTTTTGATAAGTGATCACATTCCTTCTGTTCTCAGCTGCATAAGAGTTGGGGAGAGGATAAACAGCAGCACACTGAGCTTCCTAGTAAATGGCTGTGCAGCGGGGGGGCATGTCAGGACAAGTCTGATCATTGGAGGAGAACACACGGAGTTCCCACCATAGTTAGTGAACTGAACAGGATGTGATCTCCTGCTTAGTGTGGTCAGTTTTTATTAGGTAGGCAGAGGGACTGGCAAGAACACCAGAGATTTCACACAAAGGAAGCTATACAAAGAGAACAAGATACCTTCTCATACACGTACATGGTACAGCAGGCACATATTAGGAATGACGTTTTGGGGTAACAAACACTTTAACTTTCTCCATTGTGTGAACATAAACCTTCATATACTATTTCACTCCACTCCTGTATTCACTTAGTTTTAATTTTTACAAAAGGAGCCACCAACACAAAGCACACCATAAGTATAGAAAAACTGTACCGTTAACAGATTGCACAGAAACCCTAATAAAATGCAAGAGCTCATGTTTTCACACAGTTGTTAGAATTAAAGTATAAACTAAAAGCAAAACTTTTTTTTAGTTTTGGATAGCGTGCAGAAAGATTGGAGTGCTAGTCAGTTTTTGTTGCCGTCTGTGCCTCCGTTGGGTGAGAAAAAATCCCAAATTTGGGGTTGCCCCCAGAGAAGTAATAGAGGGGAAATCTTCCAATGGGGACACTAGTTTTGGTGACCTGGGGGACCCCAAGGGATCCTTTATTTTGCATGGATTTAGTCTCACTTCCTGCTTGGCTATGGGACAGGATGTGAAGGGAAATCTCCACAATGGGACACAGATGGCGGGGGAAAAAAATTCCTGACAGCGGTTCTAACCCTTCCTTACTTCCTTCTATCCAAGATGGAAAAAAAAAAAAAAAAAAAAGGTTTTGCCTATAGTCCTACCTTAAGATCATTTATATCTTTACTTTTTTGTGGCTTTAAAAAATGTCAGTGTCCAAGTCCAGTCATCTTTGTAGCTGCATAACATTACAAAAGTTTACTCAGATGGTGCACTATAACATATTTGTATTCCAAAATGTTGAACACAGACATTAATAATATTACCAGCAATTTAGAATAACTGCAATACCTGGGACATTGCTTACATTTACCTATTCCACTTACCCTATATACTGTAGAGGATGGCTCTGATGGATTACAATTCTGCATGTTGGACACGTGTTATTCTCTTCCAAATACTTCACCAAACAACTTCTGCAAACTGCAAAAAGAAAAAAAGTTAAATTTGTTTCTAAAAAATAAAAACAAACAGTTGTTACTTTTTTTTAAATTGTTAATAAGCAAACCACATTTTTCATAAATATAAAAGGCTTACTGGGGGGAAAAAAAAAAAAACTTTTCCAATTAAAATGTTCTTTCTTGGTTTACCAAAAAAAAGCTCTGCTTTAATTTTAATTCAGCTGGCAAACAGTGCCATCTACTGGTCATTTGTAATAATTCTTCATTATACTGTATGTGGGGAGTAGGTAATGGAAAGAACTATTTACGGAGTGCTCTAGATGCATTAGAAACAGCGGGGTGTATGTTTTTACTTTTAAAACATAATGATAAACCATGTAATACAAATAAAGATTGTTAAATGTAACACTTACTTCAAACATATTTTTTTCCCTTTTTATGTCATTCTAAAGTTCAGTAAAGCAATTTAAATGTGCATGCAAAGTGCCTTTGCAAGCAAACCATTAAAAATCTCTTGAATGGTCTGTCAAAAGCAATTCTGCTTGTTTTCAGCCATTTTTCAATATAGAATTCTTATTCTTAACAGCGAATCCTAAACAGCAGTAACCCATAGAGACAAATCCAGTACTTCTATTTTGCTTGCTGGGTTACTGTACTTAGAAAATCAGCACAGAAGGGAAACAGTACAGGTTTTTAAGTAAACTATATTTCCTTACTTTACTTTTTTATAGTTTTAGAAGTTCCTTGTGTGCTGTACACACTGGGCAGTCTAATAAAAGATCCAGCACAAGCCCCACCGCTTGTTGACTACGCTTGCATACCCTTATCACAATGTTGACAACAGACTGTGGCACACTTCCGTGTCAAAAAAGTGCATTTTCTAACAACATTTTTTAACATTAATATTTGGTTATGTTTTGTGATAAACCCAACCAGTTAGTTCTTTTTTTTTTACAATGGTGTGTAGCCAAATGGTGTGGCCAAATAGCAACTGTTCAAAAATACTCAGTTAAACCACAACTGACTTTGTGATCAAAATGCAACATTAGAAGGGTTGCAGAACCTAATAGTGCCTGGGAGCACTTTTTAGGCCCTTTACACAAGAGGCCATACAGATGCAGTACTTCCCGTCCAGCATTTTAGAGCACCCTGGAGGGACAGATGCAGTGTCCATCTCTCTGTAGGCAGCCTGTCAAAATCTATGGCAGATTGTGGCTGGAGGGGGATGAACGTTGTACCAAGTGGAACTGACGTTTAGGGCTTTGTGTGTTCCGGTACAAAGGTCTCTGTAAGGCTTGAGTCTGACCTATCTATTTTTAGTGCATTTTGCATTTTGCAGATTTGTACTACAGTCCATTTAACATGGTTTCCTATGGAACATGTTCTGTAGTAAAAATCTGCAAAATGCAAAAAGCACTAAAAATGCATAGGTGTGAATCCAGTCTTACAGTCTGCCTGCAGTAGGGCTGGACACTGCACATGTTCCTTCCTGGGCACATTAAAATGACAGGAGGGACACACTACGGCCCCATGTGCAAGGGGTCAGTCTTTAACTCATGCATATTCTGTATGTTCATTTTTTTAGTGGCTAATTTATTAAAGTGGAATTTTAGCCAGAAAATTTGTTTGTGATAGATTACTTCACACTGGCCCCTTTTGCAGCTAAAGCTATATAAACATAAAAGATAAGTGCCTATACTATTCAGTATGTTCTCACCCTGCTCTGTACAGCCTCAGTTATTCTATATTATCTGCACTGTGCCAATAATCAGCGAGTCACTACAGGCCAACCAGCTGACAGCCTAATAATTTACTGATAGATTTGATTTTCTTTCCTTCCACCACAGTAAGGAAAGCAAGAAAAATCACTTGATTTCCCCATCAACACATTCAGTGTTGACTGGTAACCCCTACTGCAGCACTATTGTTTTCTACCTCTGAAAGTGGGAAGGGTCGCAGGGAGCCCATGCAGCCAGCAGCACATGACTACAGCTAGCGGCTTTAACCCCCGTCAATTATCGCATATACAAACTCCAACAGGCTGGTTGCGCCCAATTCAATCAATGGATCAACTTGGGTGCAACCAGCCTGCCCATAGATGGTTCAAATCTCGGCTGGTCCTTGCTTTATCGCTCAAGATTGGATCCATCTATAACTGGCTCAAAGCTTCTGTCAGCTTTCCTCTCTAGCCATGCCACAGAATACAATCAAGGCTGGAAATGCACACCTTTTAATTGCAGAAAGTTACATATACAGTAATATAAGGAGAGGGGGAGAGTTTTCAATAAGGAAGTGACTGTTCTGGACTTTCACAAAGCTCGCAGCCCAAAATGCTGCTGCCTGCACAGACGTGATGCATGTTTTGTATCACACAGCTCCCTTTTTAATGGACTTTATTTGAAGTGTAAAGTGTGACTTTAATGCAAAAAAAAAAAAAAAGGAGATACACAGTATAAAAACATGTTTAAATTTATACCTAAACTATAAACAGGTTCCAGGTCACGATGACATAATGCATACAGCAGAGCCTAATGACGTACAAACCGTAAAGTGACACAAAGGCTGAAACTGGCAACTTTCTTGGATGTCCACATCCATCTCGGCTGGTGGTGATAATTATAGAATAACTACTTGCTTGAGTGCGGCTATATGTGCACAAGGCAGTGCACCCTATTTTTAACTACTTCCGGACCACCCACCATACTTCGGCAGGGCGGCCCGCCTGCACGAAACAACGTACCTGTACGTTGTTCGCGACTTTCAGGTCTGGGGCATGTGCGCAAGGCTGGAGACACACTCCCGCTGTGATTGGACAGAAAAAGCCAATCAGTGGGGCCGCCAGCAACCCGCGATCATTCGGAGGAATGACAGAACAGCGTTCTGTCTGACAGGGAGAGAGAGAGAGATCTTGTGTTCCTGATAATCAGGAACACAGATCTCTCTCTCTTTCTGCACTCAGTCCACCCCCACACAGTTAGAAAACACACCCAGGGAAGACACTTAACCCTTTTATTGCCCCTGATGGGGGGAAAAAAATAAAAATAAAAAATAAAAAAAATCACTGATCGCCGCTATTACTAGTAAAAATAAAAATGGCAGAAATCTATCCCATAGTTTGTAGACGCGATAACTTTTGCGCAAACCAAACAATATATGCTAATTGGGATTTTTTTTACCAAAAATGTGTAGCAGTATACAAATTGGCCTAAATTTATGAAAAAATTATATTTTTTACATATTTTTATTTGGGTAGGTTTTATAGCAGAAAGTAAAAAATAGTTTATTTGTTTTTTTCAAAATAGTCACTCTTTTTGTTTATAGCGCAAAAAATTTAAACTGCAGGAGGTGATCACATACCACCAAAAGAAAGCTCTCATTATGGGAAAAAAATAGACATTAACTTTGTTTGGGTACAGTGTCGCACCACCGTGCAATCATCAGTTAAAATAACGCAGTGCCTGGTCATTAACCACTTGCTTACCGGGCACTTAAACCCCCCTCCTATCCAGACCAATTTTCAGCTTTTGGTGCTCTCTCACACTTTGAATGACAATTACTCTGTCATGCAACACTGTACCCAAATTAATTTTTTGTGACTTTTACTGGTGGATTCACTTTAAATTATGTGGAGGATTCGGTAATGCAGCATACTTTATTGATGCAATACTAAAGTATTTTTGCTGTCATTGTTGCTAACCTTAGGGGTTGTTCACATGAGTTTTGCACTCTGAACAGCAATCTGCGTTTAGATGTCTCTAAAGAAAGCATTGAACAGGTGGTGCTGTATAGCCTCCTCACAACCTGCCCTAACCCATTAAACCCCATACCAGCAGGCTGCAGCTTTTGCATGCAGTTGCAGGGAAATTGTAGATTAAACCCCATACCAGCAGGCTGCAGCTTTTGCATGCAGTTGCAGGGAAATTGTAGAGTGACCCCATTCACTTGAATCAGTAGAATTTCTGCCGCAGACACAAAGCAATACATCATGCCATGGCATGTGTATACCCCCACCAAGGGGTAGTGATTTAAGGGGGGGTTAACCTTTTTGCTGCAAGGCCCTGCGCTCCACTTTTAAACTTAGCTGGCCGGACCATTTTTTCATTGCTTTTTTATTTTTCCCTTAAAGCTTTCAGAGTTTGTACATTGCACATTTTTAAGGGCACAATGATATTTGTAAAAGTTTTATCAAAACAATATTTTTTTCGCTAAAAATACACGCACAGCACATTTTACAAAATTCCTACTAAATATATAAGCTAACCTGTATGGAGTTAATAAATAACAAATATTTGTAAATTTTAAATTGCACTTTTTTGCGAAATGGTGAAAATTGAATGTCGGCAAAAATGTAAATATCCAAATTTTTCTGAAAGCTGTAAGTGAAAAATTAAAACCTCTAGATTTTTTAGAGTTTGCTAAAGACCCCCTAAACCATATATTGACCTGTAGAATAAAAGGTGTTACTGATTTTAACGCCCTGCGATATTTGCACAAATGTTTATCATAAGAATATATTCTCTAAAAACACTCTAAAAATACTCTAAAATCATTATTAGCAGATATAAAAACACAGCAAAGTTTACAAAATGCCTGCTAAATTCCTACTAAATATAAAAGCTTAACCTGTATTGAGTTAATAAATAACAAATATTTGTACATTTTTAAATTACGCCTTTTTGCAAAATAGTGAAAATTGAACGTGCGCAATAATTGTAAATTATTAAATTAAAAATAAAAAAATCAGAAGGTTTTCATTACAGCTTTCAGAGTTTGTAAAAGACCACCTAAAAGCATATATTTTCTGAAAGCATAGGACCAACAGAATAAAAAGAAAGTTGCTACTGATTTTTAAAGGCCCCACGATATTTGCGCAAATGTTTACCAAAGCAATATTTTCATAAAAAATACACATTATTACACAGTAAATTTTACTAAATTCCTACTAAATATAAAAGCCTAACCTGTATCAAGTTAATAAATAACAAATGTTTGTACATTTTAAATATGCACCTTTTTGTGAAATGGTGAAACTGAAGGTATGCAAAACTGTAAATAAAAACAATTTACTCTAAAAATCCGGAGGTTACCATTTTTTACTTACAGCTTTCAGAGTTTGAAAACCCCCCCAAACCATACATTTTTTGAAAGCACATGACCTTTAGAATAAAAAAAGTGCTACAGATTTTTTTGGGCCCCACAATAATTACGCAAATGTTTATCAAATCGCTATTTTCACAAAAAATACACTAAAATCATTAGTGCACATACAAACCATAACTTACAAAATTACTGCATTTTTTTTACTGCATTGGAGCACCCACGGCCGGGCCCACCTAACAGACCTCCAAAAGGAGATCGCCCTAAGAGACCCCACAGTACCGCCCCTCTGGTAGGAGGCAGCCACAAGGCCTAGCAGGTCCCAAAATTTGCGGACTACATCTCCGGCTGCCTGCCATGAATGCGCGGCCCGTGGGGGACCAGACCGATCCGAGCCGCTGAACAGAGGGCAGACACCCAAAAACTGAAAGCAACAGCCTTCACCGCCTGCCCTGGGGCCGACCACCCAGCACCCGGTCGGTAGGCTGCAAATTCGCGGCCAAAATTTTCGGCCACCTGCCGCGAGTGCACGGCCTGCGGGGAGGACCGGACCGATCTGAGCCGCTGAACGGAGGGCGGACACCCAAAACCGGAAAGTAGTCGCCTCCGCCGCCAGCCCTGGGGCCACCCACCCAGCACCGGGTCAGTAGACTGCAAAGCAGCACCCTAAATTGCGGGAGTGCCCCCGGCAGGCGCTCCCCCAATCGCAGTTGTCTGGTCACCCGCCTCCTAGGCCCAACTGCAGCATGTGGGCCCAATGAAATTCCCCCCCCCCCCCCCCAGTAGCAACCCAGAGGGTGGAAGGGAGGGGACAGTGTGTGCAAAATGCACTTAGGCCAGAAGCATGAGCCTGGGAACCCTGGAGGGACCGACCACCCCAGGGAGTACCTGCGCCCCACACCATGTCCTGGGAAGGAGAGGGGGGGTTCCGTACTTACCGATCCAGCGAAGCATGCGGGTAACGCTCCCAGATAGATCCCCTCGCCACCGAAGTGGGGGGATGTCGGGCACGAGGAATGGTGCGACTCAGGCTGAGACCCAGTCGTATGTGACCTCGCAAGACGTTTAACCCACAGGGCCAGGCCCTGTCCAGTGGGGCTATGTCGCGGCCGACCTAGCTCATAGCTGCGGTCTGCACGCGCACTGGCCAGACCACTGGATCTTAAGTGTCCAGCCGTTATCCAGTCCGGCAGTTGATTGTAGATCTCCTCGGAGAAAAATCTAGGAAAAAAAGAAAATAACAAACAAAAAAATTCCCAGGAATAGAGATCCCAGCAGGGAACTAGGTCCTTACTCCTGACTAGGCAGAAAAAAAACTGAAGGCCTATAGCAGAGAGGGGGGGTGTATACCACCTAGGACTGCCCATAGGCATAGCCAAGTTTTTTTTGCCTAGTGTCCTACTCCTTTAGGGGGCGGTATAACCCTATGGTTCTGAATAATGGAGCGCTGTGTCTGTCAATGAACAAAAAAAAAAATTAAAAAAAATTAATAAATCAATTTTTGGGGGGTTTTTTTCGTTTCTTTAGCAAGAAATTCTAAATCCCCAGTAGTGATTAAAGAATATGTAAACCCAACATTTCATATTCTTGGTATGTGCCTGCTGTACCATGTATTTGTATGCTGTAAGTATCCTGTTCTCATTGTGTGGGGACCTGGTGGCGGCACCGGGCTAAAAGCTGCAGTTCCAGTAACCACCAACAGGTGTCTTCTGCATGGTGAAAGGAAGTTTATCCTCCGCTGACGTGCGTTCCCACACTCATGCGTTTAGCTGTTTGTGTTAGCAACAATGTGCACAGAACCATGTATAGCACCTGGTATTCCCAAGCGGTCTCCCATACAGGTACTAACCAGGCCTGACCCTGCTTAGCCTCTGAGATCAGACAAGAGCAGGCGCTTTCAGGGTGATGTGGCTGTAGGCATCTCAGCAGTCGTGCGTCTGGCTAGTTTATAAGCACCTGCATTAGGACCTTGTGGTGGTTCTTAGAAACTCACAAAGCAATTATTGCAAACATAAAGCTGCCAGATCCTGGCCTTCTGAGCAGGATACCTGCACACCAGTTAAACTGGCCTCACAATGATTAAGCAATTACTGTCAGCGCAGGCTGCCCAATCTGCCAGGAAAAACAAGAATTCCAACATTTTATCCGTTAGATGCCTAAGCATTTGAGCATTGTCTGCCAAACAAAAACTCTTATTCAAAGAGGATATAGCAGCGTTAATTGCTGGTATACTCTACTTAGGGAATTTCCTCCACCATAGGATAAAGTGTAAAAACTTTTTTAGGAGGAAAAATAATGTTCATCTGGGAGATCCTCTCAGATACAAAAAAGCTTTTCCAACAATAAATGACAGGAAAAGGCATGGACAGTTTGAGGAGGCTTTAGCGAACCCAAACACTCAGTTAAAGGATACATCATACAGCAAGAAACTGAACCATCAATCTTAAGATTGAAACCAGCTGATTCTCCCACATTTGACACCTCAGAAGAGGAGTCATCAGCCTCACCACAGTCCTTTGAGGGAATTCGTCTTTCTCCTGCCCCTAGTTCCTCAGTGTGAGGGTCCTGGGCAATGGAAGAGAACCTGTGCGATTTAACCGCTTAAGCCCCGGACTAATTTGCAGCCAAAGACCAGGCCCCTTTTTGCTATTCGGCACTGCGTCGCTTTAACTGACAATTGCGTGGTCGTGAGACCTGACTCCCAAACAAAATTGGTGTCCTTTTTTTCCCACAAATAGAGCTTTCTTTTGGTGGTATTTGATCGCCCCTGCGTTTTTTATATTTTGCGCTATAAACAAAAATAGAGCGACAATTTTGAAAAAAAATGCAATATTTTTAAATTTTTGCTATAATAAATATCACCAAAAAATATATAAAACATTTTTTTTCCTCAGTTTAGGCCAATACGTATTCTTCTACATATTTTTGTTAAAAAAATAAAAATAAAAAAAATTGCAATTAGCGATTGATTGGTTTGCGCAACAGTTATAGAGTTTACAAGATTGGGTAGCTGTGCCATTCTGCCGACGTATATCGCATTTTTATTAATTTTTTTTTTTTAAACCCATATTTTTTTTTTACTAGTAGTGGCGGCGATCAGCGATTTTTATTGTGACTGCAGCATTATGGCGGACACATTGGACATTTTTGACACATTTTTGGGACCATTGTCATTTATACACAAATCAGTGCTATTTAAATGCACTGATTCCTATGTAAATAGCAGTGAAGGAGTTAACCACTAGGGGGCGTGGAGGGGCTAAGTGTGATGTGTGTGTTTTTTTTTTTTTTTTTTTTTACAGTAGGGGGGCGTGGCTTTACGTCTGACGTCAGTGAGGGAGGGATGGCATGGAGGAGACCTGGAAGCCGCCCTGTGTAGGGGTGGTGAAAGAAATGGCATTGCCGATTGTTTTCAGTTATCCCTTATACACAGCCTCATGAAGAGGGTAAGAGTATAGCCGCAGGGTTTTCTGTGGTAAACCAACGGACCCAATCTTCACCCTTCACGGTGGGTTCCGTTAAACCTTCAGGAGCTGGGGATCCTCGAGGAAAACAAACAATCCTGGACCTACAATAGCACCACCGGCAGCAAACTTTATGGCCTTAATACTAAAAAGTGACCGGAAGTGTAGGAAGCACGAGGCCCGGGTACCATTCAATTCGGCCAGAAAGACACCTTAAATGGATGCGTCTGCATAGCTAGCCCCAGCAAGGACTGCTCCCCGCACATCTTTACTTGTGACCAACACCTAGACACTGGCGACCCGATTCTGGCTAAAATGAGAATCACAATTTTTTTGCTAAGAAGGTAGATCACGATTCTCGCGGTGTAACATCATCTTTCACATTAAAACAAAAAAAAATTGGGCTAACTTTACCGGTTTGTTTTTTATTCTTTGAGTGTATTTTTTCCCTGCAAAAAAAGCATTTGAAAGAGCGCTGGGCAAATACAGTGCAACATAAAATATAGCAGAAATTGCCATTTTATTTCCTAGGGTCTCTGCTAAAATATATATAATGTTTTGGGGTTCCAAGTAATTTTTAGCAAAAAATATTGATTTTAACTTAAGAAGGAAGTGTCAGAAAAAGACTTATGCCCCCATACACGCGGTCGGAAATTCCGACGGAAAATGTCCGCTCGGACCATGCTGCCGGATAATCCACCCGTGTGTGGGCTCCATCTGACTTTTCCCGTCGGAATTTCTGATGGAAAAACTTTGAGAACAGGATCTCAAATTTTGCGACAACAAAATCCGATCAGACTTTTTCTGATCGCGTGTCGAGAATTCGGACGGGCAAAGTGCCATGCATGCTCAGATCAAATTACGAGACCAAAGCTAATGACTACTAGCCTCTACGTAGTTCCGTTGTACGCTATGAACGTCACCACGTTCAGAATGCTCAAATTTTCCAACAACTTTGTCCAACCGTGTGTATGCAACACCAGTGTCGGAATTTCCGACCGTGTGTACGGGGGCTTAGAGTCCATTCACAACTTTGGATTCGACTTGAAGTTGCCTCAAGTCGCGCGACATGATAAAATCAATGTAAGTGACTGAGAACCAACTTAATGCACACTACTGCAGTTGCCCCCGACTTCAGAAAAGGTTCCTGTACTACTTCAATGCGACTTGTACCCATTGATTTCAATGGAAGTTGCCTCCAAGTCAGATCCCCCGTCTTAACTGAAGCAACTTTCCAGGAAGTAAAAATAGTTTTCTAGGCAAACCCCTGCCTCCCACAGAACGGATTATTATGTGATTGGCCACTGGCAAAGTCCCCTGTCCTGGAGGCAACTTCAAGTTTCCTTGTAAGTTGCCCCAAGTCGTGCTGTGATTCATACTCAGGTCGTGGTCTTCAACTTTAAGTGGTTAAACTTCTTGCATTTACACTTATTGAAAACTTGGCAGATTGCCCGGATTATTTGTTTACACAGAAGTTCTATCCCTTTGATCTAAGAAGGAAGTGTTAGTTACAATGTTTCAAGTTCTAAACTTGGCAGACTGCCTGGATGCTTTCTTTTGACAGTGGAGTAAGCAGAAAATCTCTCCACTTGTTTATATGAAAGAATCGGCAAACTTAGCAGGAGAGATGTCAGAAGGGGTGACTCGAGATCGCGATTTTTTAACGATTAATTGTGCAGCTCTAGTAACTACTATGGCTCTGTGTCCCCTGATGTATGAAAAGAAAATTGTATAGTGTATGGCCAGCCTTGGAGAGTCAGAGTGTCTCAGAAGTAAAGATGGGCAGAAGTTCATCAATCTGTGAAAAGCAGTGTCTAAAAATTGTCAAACCATTACAGAAAAATGTTCCTGAATGTAAAATTGTAAATATTAAAAAAATATGGAGAAAGCCCTTTGCTTAAAGCGGACTTTCAGTCATTTTTTCAACTTTCCATCTATTAAATCTTCTGCCCTTGTTGTTTTAACTTTGGATAGTAAAACATTTTTTTTTTCTGACAGTAAATAACGTATACAGCCCACTTCCTGTTTCTTGTCTGGTAAAAAGCCTAGGCTTATGACATCATGCACAGCTCTCTCTCGTTAGTTTGCCAGGAAGGGAGGGGGGGTGAGTCATAAGAGGGCCAATGAGTGCTGCGGGGCTGCAGAGCTGGAGGTGTGTCTGTGTAAATCCAGGAAGTGAACACAGTGGAGGGAGATTTATGCAGCGTATTTGGCAGAAGTACAGAATCACAGTATATATAAAATAATATGCAAAGTGGTTGGAGGGAAGCTTCAGAATTTCAAATTTGTATTACAAAATTATGTGAGCAGACTGCAGTTCCTCTTTAACAGACAATGCAGAACTGCAATATTGGATTCCCAAGATCTTGCCTGCAGTACAGACCTTTTACCAATTGATTGCAGAGGAAAGTCCAACTGCAAGGTGAGTTTTTGTTTTACCAAGTGTTCAGACCCAATTGCAGCTAGTTATTCATTAATACATCATTACACATCTTTTTCTCTCTAGTGTAAGTCCCTGTATTTGTTTTAGAATCGGATTCTTGTATTCCCCTATACAGCAGCCCTCAGACTGGGATGAAGCAGAACTGGGAGTCAATGAGATATGCTGCATCCAATATGCTGACACAGAAGATGCTGATACGAATCAAGAGCAGAGTAAATGGATGGCCTAATCAGTATGTAAAATGATATGTTGTTATCTTAATGCAATAATAATTTTACGGTTACCACAACTATTTGTTTTTTAGCTTTTTATTTACTCTATTTAATTCTGCCATTAAGAATTGACTGCCTTACCACATAAGGTTATATCAAATTTACTGGCATCCACTTAGACCTGAAACATCAAGGTTCCACATAAATCCCTACACTGGAATGACAATATGGGCAACACGTGGTCTCATAAAAAGTCTGGTTAGCCAGGTTGACTGTTTTCCAAATTAACCACTGCTGCTGTTCTCTACAGCCCTTACAGTGTATGCATACTTATATTAAATAGGTGTATAAAGTCTGCATAAATGTCAGGAAAAAGGAAAAACAAACCATTTCCTTACTAAATTGCTGTTCACTGCCTATGGGTCTCTTTTCACAAAAATTTCAGAGCACAGCATTACCAACTCAAATAGATTTGTAAAAAAAACAATACTTACAGGTATGTAAGCACTCTGTCACAGTGGTGGCATCGATAAGGTAACCATTGCACAAGCGACATGTGATGTGAGCATTGATATCCCAGAGTTTTATCTTTCTGGTCAACATCTTTGGTGTCTGGAATAAAAGAGAAAAATGGAGGTTAAAGCGATAACAAAATTAAGGAAATGTCAATATAAGCAACACTGAGGTATTAGTGATAAAATACCAAGCATTTCAGATTATGCATTTTTAATGGAATACTAAAAGCACTGCATGAAACAGTAGGTTTGAGTGAAATGGTAACTTTAAAGGATAAGGTCACCTTTAGTAATATGTTACACCCATATTTAGGGTGTAATATGTTACTAACTGAGCAGGTACACGACGACAGCTACACTGACAGTCTGCAGGAGCCTGAGATTGCACCTGTGATCTGCTGATCGCAGATGCAATGCTTTACATTTTATGCTAAACCCTACCTTCCAGCTAGGGCTCCCTTTCTTTTTAAACAATGAAGTCCACAACTGCACTTAAAAGACTTGTGCCTTTAAATGTCTCAGTCCCGAGTTAATATGGGCACGAAACAGATGTTGGGACCAGCACCCCCCTAGTGCCATGGGAGGGTAAACTGTCCTGTTCTTTTTAGGCCACATATATTGTTATATAAGGTATGTTCAGTTAGTCCAGTGTATTAATCCCCAGGTTTTCCCTATGCGCCTGATGAAACAGAGTCAAACATGATGAGCAATACTACTACACTTGCAACTGTAAAAGCTGCAAACAATATGTATGAAAAAGCTTGTATTTATCCACATGACCAGGCATGGAATAATGTTAAAGGTGTCACATATATGTTTGAATATTTCAGTTATGCTATCATTTTAATACTTTTTTTTTTATAATTTCCATTTACATTTTGCACCAATAAAATATGTATATTTGTTAAAGATCTTGATAAAGTGGCAAGCCAAAAGCTAATTTCTAGTTTTGGATAAAGTGGGGATAATTGGAACCCTGGTTGGGTTTTCATTGCTATCTGGGGCTCTGTTAAAGATATTTACCTTTACCTCTTGCCCTGCTGACAATGTTTTGGCAGACAGGAAGTGAAGGAAACTCTGAAACAGCAAAACATTAAAAAAATAAAAATAAATAAATATTAAAAACATTTTCTAAATTTCTGTTTGAGAGTCCTTCTCACTTAATATTTGCCAACACATTGTTAGGACGACAGAAGTTGAGGGGAAAATCGCTCCAACAGATCCCCTGATGGCAGTAACAAAAACTGGCAGGGGTCCTAACCTTTCTTCAGTCTACACAAATCTAAGAAACATTTAAGCTGGACACTTCAGGGCAAGAAAGGTCTCATTTACCAACTTAAAAGCAAACCTTGCACTGAACTCCCTTCCCAAGAAATCTTGATGTGAAATTCTGATGGCAACTGACACTTCTGGGAGTGATGGAACTCCTGCTGTCCCCCACAGCTATCACAGGGCTCCCCTGATAACCTGCTCTTTACTACTCTATCTAGTATTGTCTGGAAGTCTGAAGAAAAAAATAGAAAAATTAAATAAAAAGGTTCAGGTTTTTAGGAACCTCGATTGAAAAAATAAATGTTTTATTAGTGACAGGGTCGCTTTAAAGCACACCAACCATAAAAAGAAATATGATGGCTGCCATTACTGACCTCCTGGAAAGTCTAGTTCCCTAACTGATCCTGGCTACATTCTGAGCCACTAGAATGTAGGTGAATTTAGATGCCCTGATCTTTAAAAAAGTTCTGAGAAACCAACACAAGGTGTTAAGGCCAAATGGATCTACACTGCTGACAGTTAAGTAGCATTTTAGTTCAGCAATGGCAACCTTAATTTCGCTCTCAAATATAATTCACTTTCATTTATTTACAATCCAACATATGCGATAAGTAATCTAAAAAATATTTAAAGCGCAAAGATATGATGGCATGGGCTTAATCAATGGCTAAAAGAAGAATATCCATAATCGTTTCAGACTACAGGAAAAAAACCTGTGCTTCTAAGCCTCATTGCAAATAGCTGTTCTACACTTTTCTAACCACTAGAGGGTAGCAAAATCAAAAGTTAGAAAATCTTTTTTTTCCAAAGGACTGAGTCAATGTGTGAGCCAATATGCACATTACTATGGGGTCCTTTGCAAGAAAGCATATATCTTAGAATGGCATCATACTAAACAACATCTTATAAACAGCACCCTTAACAAAAGGTTCAGAAATGTTGTCAATGCAACAAATGTAGACAAGCAGGTAGATATGGCTGTGAAATCTGTAAATGTATACTGTATGCAAGTTTTATACTTTGAGGAACATTTTGGACATTCAACTAGGATTAAAAGACTGTTGTATTTGTCCAATAAGACAAGTACACTCAAAGCTAACTGGATTTCGGCTACCCAGTAGTCGGGTCAAGCTGTCTAATATGCAAGAGCAGTGGTAAAATGGACTGAAATTAAATTCCAGCCAAAAATAAATGTCTCTAGTTAAAGTGGTTATAAAGGCTAGTTGTTGCCCAACATAATAAACATGTTATACTTCGCTGCTCTGTGGTATTGCTTCCTCTTCTAGGGTCCCCTGCCGGTGCTCTCCAATCCTCCTCTTCTGCGAGTGCCCCATAGCAAGCTGGCTGTTATAGGGGCACTCATGCAGGCATGCTCCTGAACCAGGCTGTGTGCATCCAAAGACACACACAGCATGGCTTGGTCCTCCCCCTGCTACCACCTCACATTACAGATGCCACCAGAGCATTTGGAACATTCGTTGCAACACGTCTCAAATGTGACACCCCCACACACACACACACACACACACACACAATTTCTTTCTTGGGACAGGTAAAGAGAGTGAATCTTTACAACACGGACAGAAATAAACAAACAGTCACTCTACTCCCCCAAAATAAATTACAATTTTATAACCCTTCCACAACCAAAAGTCATTGAATCCTAGATGCCTAGACTGAAGAATCAGTATGTATATAACTTGACAATAATGCTATGATAAATTTGCCTTCCTAAATAATGTTTACATTGTTTTTAAGGACATAGAAGGCTTTTATTTAGCACACAGTTTCAAAAAAAATTCTGCTTGTGTTGACAAATCAAAGAAGATTTAAAAAAAAAAAAATATTTTGGTTCATTTATACAGCAGTGGTCAGCCATAATTTAGGCTTCAACCACCTCGTGTCTGGAGCAATTTGAAGCTTTTACAAGTTATCAGCTTAGCGTTAACCATAAAATCGCAGCCCTAGAATTATTGCGCTCACTCCAATGTTTTTAACCATACCTAAAATGTGTAGCACAACTTCTGTTTACATACACACGTGGGACCTATGAGCACACAGAGTTTTAGCATTTACACCTTTTTGAAAAAGTTTCCCTTATTTTAAATGTATTGCTATCACAAGGGGGCCATTAGATTGTCAAAGTCTACACTGCCCTGTACTGCAGCTACTCACGCACCAAACAGGCTTGATTAGCTGCTTCCATGGGGAAGGAAAGCTAAAGAAAAACACAGAATTTACCAAATCCTTGTTACCGGCTTTATTAGTTGCAGAGGAGACCAGGGAATGGATATTCCTTAATCACCTCTGTATTTAACTACTAGTTTAGAGCAGTCCCAGGCTCCCAAGAGGAAAGATAAGGTAGGGAGTTTGGCTTTTCCTTTACACTACTGTAAAAAGGATCAGGCGGCTATAATGCGATTCCCAGATCACTTTAACTGAACAGCTGTTTACCGACTGTAAAGAAGGGTAATAGGCCAATGGCTGCAGCGTCTGAGTGGATGTTATATGGCGCCCCCAGAGGCATGCAGCGTGGCGATCCGTGGTGCGGTATGTCGCTCCAACACACCACATCACCAATCACAGTAAAGAGCCTATGACATGGCTCTTTACCATGTGATCAGCTGTGTCCAATCACTGACACGTGTGAGGAGAGCCAATAAGCGGCTTTTGTCAGTGGGGAAATCTGCACTGATAATCTGTGCAATGGATTATCAGTGCAGCCGCATCTGTGATGTCCACCAGTGCCTCATCAGTGCCCATAAGTGCCGCCTATCAGTCCACATCAGTGAAGGAGAGAAATTACTTATTTACAAAATGTTATAACAGAAACTGAGAAAAAAAATTATTTTTTTGGTCTTTTTCGTTTGTTCAGCAAAAAATAAAAAACCCAGTGGTAAATAAATACCACCAAAAGAAAGCTCTATCTGTCAAAAAAATGATAAAAATTTTGTTTGTTTGGGTACAGCATTGCCTGACCGCACAATTGTCCTTCAAAATGCGACGGTGCTGAAAGCGGACAATTGGCCTGGGCAGGAAAGGGGTAAAAGTGCCCGGTATTTAAGGGACTAAAGTAAAAATCCCCCCTTGCAGGGGAGTTGCAATGTCCGCACTGCAAGGGTTAAATACTTACTTATGTCTAGGCAGGGACAGAACAACAAGTTTTACTTACCAGATCTACTACTCCCCCAAGAGACAACACTTCCCTATGCTGCAGAGTCCAAGGGTTTCAGGACAGTGACAGGCACCTTTCAAAGCAAACCTCATGTAATCACCATGACTGACAGTCATAGTAAAAAAAGCTGTGTTTTGGAAGGAATTGTTAGGAATGTTAGGAATTCAGCAATGTTTAACCACTTCCCGACCGCCCCCTGTATATTTACGTCGGCAGAATGGCACGTACAGGCAGAATCACGTACCTGTACGTGACATTCTTCTGGCGGTTGGGGGGTCCGATCGGACCCCCCTCCGCCGGCGGGGACGGTCGGGATCGCTTCAGAAGCGATGCGGGACGAGGTAACGGCCAGTCGTTTCTGGCCACCCCCTCCCGATCGCTCTGGCCAATAGGATTCGTCCGCTTCCTTCCCCTTCCTGTGTAATTGTAAACACAGGCAAGGGGAAGTGATGTCACGCTCCTCGTGTCGGTCTTTCTGACCGGGACGCCGAGCGGAGAAGACATCAAGTAAGTGCACAAACACTACACTGACACCAGGTACACATAGGCACACATTTCACCCCCCTGTCACCCCCTGATCACCCCCCAGATCACCCCCTGCCCCCCCTGTCACAGTGTCACTGATTGCAGTGATCATTTATTTTACTGATCACTGCATTTAGTGTCAGTGTGACTGCAATAACTGTCAGGGCAGTTAGTTTTAGGCCCCTTTAGGTCCAAGGTAGCCCCCTACCCCCCCCCAATAAAGGTTTAACCCCTTGATTGCCCCCTAGGTAACCCTTTCACCCCCTTTTGCCAGTGTCACTAAGCGATCGTTTATTTTGATCGCTCTATTAGTGTCACTGCTGTCGCTAGGTAGCCAGTTTTTTTTTTTAGGTAACCGCCAGGTTTATATAGGATTATAAATAGGTTTATAGGTCAGGTACCCCCATATTACAACCTAAATAAGGTTTTAACCCCTTGATTGCCCCTAGAGTTAACTCTTTCACCAGTGATCACAGTATAAGTGTCACTGGTGACGCTGGTTAGCCAGTTAGTTATTTAGTTATTTAGGTTCCCCGTCAGGTTTTTTATATATCGTCAGGTACCCCCATATATTACCTAATAAAGGTTTTAACCCCCTGATTGCCCCTAGTTAACCCTTTCACCAGTGATCACCGTATAACTGTTACGGGTGACGCTGGTTAGTTAGCTTGTTTTTTTATACTGTCAGGGCACCCGCCATTTATTACCCAACTATCGGTTTAACCCCCTGATCGCCCGGCGGGTGATATCAATTAGGTGTTAGGGTCAAATAAGGTCTGCGTCGCCCCAGGTTAGTGCCAGTACCGCAAACACCCACGCGCAAAGCATACACCTCCCTTAGTGGTATAGTATCTGAACAGATCAATATCTGATCTGATCAGATCTATACTAGCGTCCCAGCAGTTTAGGGTTCCAAAAAACGCATTGTTAGCGGGATCAGCCCAGATACCTGCTAGCACCTGCGTTTTCCCCCTCCGCCCAGCCCAGCCCAGCCCACCCAAGTGCAGTATCGATCGATCACTGTCACTTCCAAAACACTAAGCACACATAACTGCAGCGTTCGCAGAGTCAGGCCTGATCCCTGCGATCGCTAACAGTTTTTTTGGTAGCGTTTTGATTCATTCGCCAGCAGCCTAGGAGCTTTTTTTCCTGTGAATCTCACTAGTGTACTACTAAATTTAGAGCCCAAAATGGCAAATCGCAAGTACACTAGTGAACAGGCCTACTTGTTTCTGAGTATGTCAGATAGTGAAGAGGAGGTCACTCATCTGTCAGAATCAGGCTCAGAATACGATCCAGTAGACGACAGCGGCTCCATGACAGATAGCTCTGGCGACGAAGGTGTGGTCCCTGCTAAGGTCAGGCGTACCCGATCCCGATCTTCTGATGTTGTTGAGGTGCAGGAACCGCAGGTCTCTCGTATGGAGCAGAGAAGTACTAGCGCCGCTATTCCTTCTGGTGAACTGGCAAGCACCAGCGGCCTAGTACACCCTGGACGTAGTCAAACCAGCACTGCAGTAACACTTGGTGACGTGGCGAGTCCCATAAGTGCAGTTCAAGCTGGCGAGGTGGCAAGCACAAGTAGTGTCCCGCTGCCACCAAGAAGAAGACAAAGGCAGGCCCGTCGATCACATAGTGTCCTTCCTGCAGAATTCGCCAATCCTGATTGGGTGCCCACCACTTCTGCAGAACCCGTACTTCCCCCATTCACTGGCCAACCCGGTATTCAGGTGGAAACAGCTGATTTTAAGCCATCCGATTTTTATTCGCTGTTTTTCACGGAAGATCTCTATAGATCTATTGTGGACCAAAGTAATATATACGCTGGTCAACACATCGCCGCTAATCCCCAAGTGCCTTCCCTTGCCAGAGATTGGAAACCAATTACGGTTTCCGAATTTAAGACCTTTCTGGGCCTTTCCCTCAACATGGGCATACACAAATTCCCGACGCTGAGGTCTTATTGGTCCACCTCACCGCACCACCATATGCCCGTGTTCTCTGCCTCCATGTCCAGGGCACGATACGAACAGATCTTGCGGTTCATGCACTTCAGTGACAATGAACTTTGTCGTCCTCGTGGAGACCCTGAATTTGATCGGCTCTACAAAATTCGGCCCCTCATAAACCACTTCAACCAATGTTTTGCAGCCTTGTTTACGCCCAATCAAGTTGTCTGCGTTGACGAGTCCCTGATTAAGTTTTCTGGCCGCTTGTCTTTCAAACAGTTCCTTCCCAGCAAGCGTGCCAGATACGGGGTCAAGCTCTACAAGCTCTGTGACAGGGCAACAGGCTATACGTGGAGCTTTTCGGTTTATGAGGGAAAAGATCACGTAGAGCCGGAGAACTGTCCAGATTACATAGGGAGCGCTGGCAAGATAGTGTGGAACTTGGTGTCACTTGTTTGATCATCAGATTGGAGCATGTGGCACCGTGCGACCTAATCGCCGGGGCTTTCCCCAGCGGCTTGTAGATTCCCGTCTTAGGCTGGGGGAGAGAGCCTGCTTGAAGTGTAATAACTTGCTCGCTGTGAAGTGGAGGGATAATAGGAATGTTTTCGTTCTTACCTCCCTTCATGCAGACACGACAGTCCAAATTCGTACGGCGGCTGGTGTTGTGACGAAACCCCTCTGTATCCACGAATACAACCTGCATGAGAGGCATTATCCTCATGCCCTCCAGAGTACCCCTACCCAACGAGCCCCCAAAGAAGATGTCGTGTCTGTAGCAAGCGCGGATTTAGGCGTGACACCCGTTATTATTGTCCACGCTGTCCTGACAATCCTGGTCTCTGCGTTGGTGAATGCTTTGAACGCTACCACGAACTAGTGAGGTATTAGCGTAGGGTACAGCATTTCACAGGCTAGGATACACTTTCACAGGGTCTCAAGAATGCCATCGCATTTTGAGACCCGACCGTTGCAGTTCAAATTATAGTTACAGGGTCTCAAGAATGCCATCGCATTTTGAGACCCGACCGTTACAGTTAAAATTATAGTTATAGTTTAAAAAAAAAGTGTAAAAAATAAAAAAAAAATAAAAAAAGTACAAAAAAAAAAAAAACCCCAAAAAAATATATAAAATAAAAAACCAAAAATAGTTGTCGTTTTATTGTTCTCTCTCTATTGTTGCTCTTTTTTACTCTATTCTATTCTGCAATGTTTTATTATGTTTTATCATGCTTGCTTTTCAGGTATGTTTTATTGTTAACCATTTTTTTGTTTTCAGGTGCGCCATTCAGTTGCAGCGCGGATTTATTTATCTTGACAGCAACAGCGTTTGCTCCCACGATACATAAAGCCGCGACTCCAACACTGTAGGAGGTGATTTCACCACCACAGTTAAAAAAAAGAGCATATATGCCGAAGCATGGGGGCAGCAGAGGGCGGAGGAGCGATTTTGCTCCTAATGCCACGTACATACGGTCGAAAAAAGTCCGACCATGTGTACGTGGCATAACTTTTTTGCGGGAGGATGCCCCCATGCTTCGGCATATATATATATTTTAGGCACCGGTTGCGTTAACAAAATGTTTTATTTTTTACTATGTTTTTTTTTTTGGTATTTGCTTTGCAGGTATGGTATGGTAAGGTCTTACTGTTATACTCTAATGTTACTTTGTTTTAATGTTAACCATTATTTGCTTAGCAGGTACGCCATTCAGTTGCAGCGTGGATTTATTTATCTTGACAGCAACAGCGTTTGCTCCCACGATACATAAAGCCGCGACTCCAACGCTGTAGGAGGTGATTTCACCACCACAGTTAAAAAAAAGAGCATATATGCCGAAGCATGGGGGCAGCAGAGGGCGGAGGAGCGATTTTGCTCCTAATGCCACGTACATACGGTCGAAAAAAGTCCGACCATGTGTACGTGGCATAACTTTTTTGCGGGAGGATGCCCCCATGCTTCGGCATATATAAATGGTGCATGTATGCCCATCATTAGAAGTGGGTGGATGAAGGGAGGTATTCTAATGGTGGGCATACCCACCGCGCCATTGGGAAATTGGGAAAGCATTTTATCACACCGATCTTGGTGTGGTCAGATGCTTTGAGGGCACAGGAAAGATCTAGGGTCTAATAGACCCCAATTTTTTCAAAAAAAGTACCTGTCACTGCCTATTGCTATCATAGGGGATATTTACATTCCCTGCGATAACAATAAAAATGACAACTAAGAAAAAAAAAATGGAAGGAACAGTTTAAAAATAAAATAAAAAAGCTAAATAAAAAGAAAAACTAAAAAAAAAAAAAAAAAAAGCACCCCTGCCCCCCCTTCTTTTGCGCAAAGGCGAACACAAGCGTTGGTCTGGCGTCATATGTAAACAGCAATTGCACCATGCATGTGAGGTATCACCGCGAAGGTCAGATCGAGGGCAGTAATTTTAGCAGTAGACCTCCTCCGTGAATCTAATGTGGTAACCTGTAAAGGCTTTTAAAGGCTTTTAAAAATGTATGTAGTTTGTCGCCACTGCGTGTTTGTGCGCAATTTTAAAGCATGTCGTGTTTGGTATCCATGTACTCGGCCTAAGATCATATTTTTTATTTCATCAAAAATTTGAGCAATATAGTGTGTTTTTAGTGCATTAAAATAAAAAAAAGTGTATTTTTTCCACAAAAAATTGCGTTTGAAAAATCGCTGCGCAAATACTGTGTGGAAAAAAAAAAATGCAACACCCACCATTTTAATCTGTAGGGCCTTTGCTTTAACAATATATATAGTGTTTGGGGGTTCAACGTAATTTTCTTGCAAAAAAAAAAATATGTTTTCATGTAAACAAAAAGTGTCAGAAAGGGCTTTATCTTCAAGTGGTTAGAAGAGTGGGTGACGTGTGACATAGGCTTTTAAATGTTGTGCATAAAATGCCAGGACAGTTCAAACCCCCCCCAAATGACCCATTTTGGAAAGTAGACACCCCAAGCTATTTGCTGAGAGCAATGTTGAGCCCATTAAATATTTTTTTTTTGGTCCCAAGAGATTGAATAATGAAAAAAAAAAAAAAATATTTTTTTTACAAAAACTTGTCACTAAATGATATATTGCTCAAACATGCCATGGGCATATGTGGAGATACACCCCAAAATACATTCTGTTGCTTCTCCTGAGTACGGGGATACCACATGTGTGGGACTTTTTGGGAGCCTAGCCGCGTACGGGACCCCAAAATCCAAGCACCGCTTTCAGGCTTTCTAAGGGTGTAATTTTTTAAACTAAAAAAAAGCAAACAACTAAAAAATCTGATATTGTAAAAAAAATCAAAAATGTTTGCATATATGTCTTTTCATACAGTAGTTGGAACCCTCAAGAAATGAGATAGGTATTCATAAATTAAAAGCTTCCCACATGTACTGCATACCAGGCTAATTTGAATTGTTTTGTTGAGAAAAAGTGTTAATGTTTACTAGCTCAAGGTCATATTGCTCATATCGTTTTATATCCTCCATTTAAATGTATCCTGTGTGAGATACCAAGCATTTTCAATAGAGAACAGTGCTCATCTCCCTCAAAGAAACCCCAGAAAAAACACAGACAGCACCACTTACAATAAATTTTTTTAAATATATGCACACTTTCCCATGTGTTATCCCTTAACCACCTCCATGCCGGGTACTTTTACCCCCTTCCTGCCCATGGCAATTTTCAGCTTTCAACACTGTCGCACTTTGAATGACAATTACGCGGTCATGCAACACTGTACCCATATGAAATTGTTATCATTTTCCACACAAATAGAGCTTTCTTTTGGTGGGATTTAATCACCACTGGGTTTTTATTTTTTTGCCAAACAAAAAGGAAAAAAAAAAAACTAAAATTTAGATTGATAAATTATGCAAAATGAGTAATTTTTCTTCTGAACTGATGATGCTGCGCTGATAAGCTGCACTAATGGCCACTGCCCTGATTATCAGTGTTATTGCTGTACTCACTGTACCCCGATAGATCAGCTTACCTTTCCTCACACGTGGTGTCTGTGAGGAAAGGAGAGCAAATAACCAGCAAGTCTGTTTACATGTGATCGGCTGTGATTTGACACAGTTGATCACATGGTAAAAGGCCACTGTGTTTGGCCATTTACACTGATCTGAGATACTTCCCCATATGTGCCCTGTAACTGTGTGTGTGTGTAACTGTATATTGGCTATAGCACAGTGTTAACGTGGTTAAAGACACTGCAAGAACATAAAAATATATGTTCTGATCTGCCAGAAATACACTCCGCTCCTCATTTCTTGTTGCAAGTTGACAACACACAGCATTTTTGGACTGAAAGGGGTCAGCCCTGCCCAGTTGCCTTTTGCTAAACTATAGAATCTCTCCCACTGCCCTCATCTCCACAGAGTAAGATCTAATTATTCTGTAAATAATTAAAGAAACCACATAAAAAGTGCACTGGGCAGATCTGAAATTGTGACATGATCAACGGTTTATTTTTTCCACTTATAGAACAGATATAACATCTCTCTAAAATGTTAACTTAACAGCCTAAATCTGAGCTAATAGGTTCAGGGTTTACATGCACGATAAATCAAGCCATGCTTGGCCACCCTATGTTTACATAGTCGGTCAATAATATGGGAGGGTCTGACATGGCAGCCTAAAACAGTTTTTCAAGAGAGGACTTGTACCTAGCATAAAGCCTCATACACACGATCGGATAAAAAACATATATACACACGGCAGGACTTTTTCAGCCAACTTTCACCAAATCACTTGGTTTTTCTGCTCTTTACCGCCACCTTTGGTCAACTTCTGTATTGTTGTCCGATCATTTGCATTGGTTCTGCATTGGTTTGTACAAAAGTCCGTTGGTTTTGTGTACACACGGTCGGACTTTGGTCCATCAGACTTTTGTTGGCAGAAAGTTGTCCGTTCGCACAGCCAACAAAAGTCTGATGAAACATTTTATACTTCCTTGGTTCTTGATGCAAAACTATTTCATCACGTAACCATAGAGAGTATAATTGCTTTACAAGCACCATACTGGAATCTCAATGTATATTGCATTTTATACTTCCTTGGTTCATCATTTTCATCAAACTGACACAAACAAAAAAAACAAAAAAAAAACACATTTTAAAGGGTAAGGCCTCTTTCACACGGGCGGCTGTTCTGCCACTGTTAAAAGCATGTTTTGTTATTTTGAAATTCCAAGACTCCAGGCACAGCGATCACTTGCAGTTGTACATTGCGATTAGCTGCGTTGGAACATTCTTGCCATTTCTCTATCCGCAGGAGAAATGGTACACTGCGATTACCTGCAGTTATGTGCCGATAGCTGCAATAAATCAGTCCTGGACACAGTCAAATTTATTTCTTCTAACCGCACCAAACCCCATGTAACGAAACTGTTGCTAAATGCAGTGTGTGAATGGGGCCATAGGAAAGCACTGTGTGAGTTTATCTGCGGAAGATAACCTAATCTATCCGCAGCTGAAAGCGGAATTCTATCCGCCCTTATGAAAGGGGACTTACTAAATCCAGAACTATATCTGGTCTCCCACAGTACACAGAACATGGAAATGCAATTATTGTAGTAAATATAGACTTCCAAAAACCTTTTTTTCTCATCAGCAGTATATAGCAGTCTTGCGACTGTTATTAGTGTCCGACTGAACACTGGTTAAAGCTTGTAGGAGGATTTTCTCCTCCGATTGTCCTATGAGGCTGCATGACACCTGACCACTTGATTGGCCCTGTGCTGATTAACTGCACTCTAACAAGAAAAAAAACACTCTCTAGCAATAAACACCAAACTGAGCATATGTTCAGAGTGCCTCCTAGGCCTCTGTTATATCAGCAGATTGACTGGGGACAGTAACAGAAAGGGATGATCAGAGAAAATTGGATCAAGCAGCCTTTTTACACAATATAGGTTCCACATTGAGTATAACAAGCATGATTTACTGCATATACAGACTGATTTTACTGTTGTGGGTTTAGTAACACTTTAAACACTTCAGCCCCGGAAGGATTTACCCCCTTCCTGACCAGAGCACTTTGCACTGTTTGCGTTTCGGCACTGCGTCCCTTTAACTAACAATTGCACGGCAGTGTGACGTTGTACCCAAACAAAATTGATGTCCATTTTCCCACAAATAGAGCTTTCTTTTGGTGGTATTTGATCACCTCTGCGGTTTTTATTTTTTGCGCTATAAACAAAAAAAGAGCGACAATTTTGAAAAAAAAAAAAAAACACATTTTTTTTTTCATTTTTTGCTATAATAAATATCCCCCCTAAAAAATCAAAAAAAAAATAAAAATAAAAAAATCGCAATAAGCGATGCCATTTTTATTTAAAAAAAAAAATTTTGTAATGGTGGCGATCTGCGATTTTTATCGAGACAGCGACATTATGGTGGACAGATCGAACACATGACACTATTTTGGGACCATTGTCATTTATACAGTGATCATTGCTATAAAAATGCATTTATTACTGTGTAAATGACACTGGCAGTGAAGGGGTTAACCACTAGGGGGCAGTGGAGTGGTTTTAATTAACCACTTGGTGTCCTGCTATAGCTGAAAGATGGCTACAGAGTGGGCTTAGATTGCCAGAAGGGCGTGCATGGACATCCTCTTTGGTACTCGGCTGATCAAAGATCGGAGTAGAGGGCCAATCACTGCCCTTTACCACGTGATCAGCTGTCAGCCAAGGACACGCTGACACCATGAGGAGAAAAAAAATAAAGCCGATTACCGGCTTCTGTAAAAGGGACATTGGTCCCACACTATACCCACCAGTGCTGCTAACCAGTGTCCACCAGTGCCGCCCATCAGTGCCACCTTATCAATGCAGCCTATCAGTGCCACCTAATCAGCACCTATCTATGAAGGAGAAAAATGACCTGTTTGCTAAATTTTATAAGACTAACACTAAGACTAAAAGCTCCATTTGTATGAAAAAAATTATAACCATATGGGTACAGTGTTGCATGGCCGTGCAATTGTCAAAGAGTGAAAGCACTGAAAGCTGAAAATTGGCATGGGCGGGAAGGGGGGTAATTGTGTGGAGTAAGCAAGTGGTTAAATGTTAACATTTATCATGCTGCCTCTTCCCTGCCTTGCCCCGTGCCACCATTTTACAAATTAACAGATTCGGCAGAAGGCGTATTCTTCCTTGGTTCCTGCGCCGGCCCACTGATGACATTGACGCCAGAGCAAACTATTGTAATACTGTACTTGTGCAATACATCATGCAGCTCATCTGGACCATATGAAAATTACATGCATCTGTTGGGGGAAAAAGCCTTGGGGGAAAGTTTTTCTTTATTTTTTACCAATAGAGAAGTGTTCTGTTACACGGTGAATGCGTGGGATGAGGCATATTAACCCATACACTTCATCTCTCACATACGCAGTATGACCATACTGCAGGATCTCATAGTTTAGGGACAAGAACTCCCTGAAGGCACAAATGATGTTGCCTTCCCAGGTGGCATCTTTGCAAAAGTATTTTACCCCCCTTGGCTTTTTACCTATTTTGCTACATTACAGCCTTTAGTTCAATGTTTTTTAATATGAATTATATGTGATAGATCAGAATACAATAGACTAAGTTGGTGAAGTAAAATTTGAAAAATATATACATAAAACTATTTTTCAGCAATAAAAAAAAAAAAACTGATAATTGGCATGTGCGTATGGATTTTGTTTTGTTATGAAGACCATAAAAAGCTCCGGTGCAACCAATTACCTTCAGAAGTCACATAATTAGTGAAACGATGTCCACCTGTGTGCAATCTAAGTGTCACATGATCTGTCATTACATATACACACCTTTTTGAAAGGCCCCAGAGGCTGCAACACCAAAGCATGAGGCGCCACTAACCAAACACTGCCATGAAGACCAAAGAACTCTCCAAACAAGTAAGGGACAATGTTGTTGAGAAGTTCAAGTCAGGGTTAGGTTATAAAAAAAAAAAAAAATCCAAATCTTTGATGATCCCTAGGAGCACCATCAAATCTATCATAACCAAATGGAAAGAACATGGCACAACAGCAAACCTGCCAAGAGACGGCTGCACACCAAAACTAATGGACCGGGCAAGAAGGGCATTAATCAGAGAGGAAGCACAGAGACCTAAGGTACCCCTGGAGGAGCTGCAGAGTTCCACAGCAGAGACTGGAGTATCTGTACATAGGACGACAATAAGCCGTAAGCTCCATAGAGTTGGGCTTTATGGCAGAGTGGCCAGAAGAAAGCCATTACTTTCAGCAAAAAAACTAAATGATACGTTTTGAGTTTGCGAAAAAAGGCATGTGGGAGAATCCCAAAATGTATGAAGGAAGGTGCTCTGGTCTGATGAGACTAAAATCAAACTTCTTGGCCATCAAAGAAAAAGCTATGTCTGGTGCAAACCAAACCAAAACGCATCACCCAAATAACACCATTAGTGGCAGCATCATGCTGTGGGGATGTTTTTCAGCAGTCTGGTCTGGGAAACTGGTCAAAATTGAGGGAAAGATGGATGGTGCTAAATACAGGGATATTCTTGAGCAAAACCTGTACCACTCTGTGTGCGATTTGAGGCTAGGACAATGACCAGCAGGACAATGACCACAAACACTGCTAAAGCAACACTTGAGTGGTTTAAGGGGAAACATGTAAATGTGTTGGAATGGCCTAGTCGAAAGCCCAGACCTCAATCTAATAGAAAATCTGTGGTCAGACTTAAAGATTGCTGTTCACAAGCGCAAACCATCCAACTTGAAGGAGCGGGAGCAGTTTTGCAAGGAGGAATGGGCAACAATCCCAGTGGTAAGATATGGCAAGCTCATAGAGACTTCTCCAAAGCGACTTGGAGCTGTGATAGCTGCAAAAGGTAGCTCTAAAGAGTATTGATTTAGGGGGGTGAATAGTTATGCACATTGACTTTTTCTGTTATTTTGTCCCATTTGTTCTTTGCTTCACAATTAAAAAAAAAATCTTCAAAGTGAGCATGTTCTGTAAATTAAATGATGCAAATCCTCAAACAATCCATGTTAATTCCAGGTTGTGAGGCAACAAAACATGAAAAATGCCAAGAGGGGTGAATACTATTGCAAGGCACTGTATGTCACTAATGTCTTCAGGGAAGTCACAAAGTGGAGACCAAAAAAGCTAAGTTAAAAAGGCCCCGTTCATCTCCCCCTCCTCTCTGCAGCGCCGGCATTGTAACTGTGGGCGCCCGGCTGTGGCTTCACAGCCAGGCATCCACTGCGCATGGGCAAGCCGCGCCGTGTGCCGTGGCTAGCCGACCAGAGAGGGAGGGGGAGAAGTGATCTCCCTTGCGGTGCCGCGGTGCGCCAGGAGGAAGTGGGAGCTGGGACACCCAAAAAAAATGACATGCCAAATGTGGCATGTCAGGGGGTCACCTCTCTTAAAGCGGAAGTTCCGTTTTTGGGTGGAACTGTGCTTTAAGCAATTTCACAGTAGCATGCATAAGTGAATGCTGATGTGGATTTAGCAAAAGGGGAGAAGCTCTGCTTTAGGCCCCTTTCACACGGGACGGATCCGTATTGATCCACCCCGTGAAGATCCGCTGCTCAGCGGGGATCCCTCAGCTGATCCCCGCTTAGCCAGCGGATGACTGGGCGACAGACCGCCCTGTCAGATCTCCGCTCTCCCCTATGGGGGAATCGGATGAACACGGACCGTCTGTCCGTGTTCATCCGATCCGCTCTGCAGACGGATGGAAAAATAGGGTTTTCCTCCGTCTGCAGAATTGGACAATAGCGGAGGCGGACGATAGCTGGTGTCAGCGGATGCTCATCCGCTGACACCTACTATCCCATAGGGGTACATGTATGTCCGTTTTTCATCCAAAAACGGATGGATGAAAAAAGGACATACGGTCCGCATGTGTGAAAGGGGCCTTAAAAGGAAAACCTGTAAAGACAGCAAATTTCACAGACTTTATGCATTGTGAAATTTAAAGTACCTCTAACCATAAATTACAAGTGGATTTATGAAACAGTATTATACAGCATTCATGGATAACCAGGTAAAACAATGAGGGGAAGGTTCAGAACCTAAACTACTAGGAGTATAGTGGTAAGGGATATTTTTAAACTGATCATATGGTTTCAAAGGCAGATGTTACTTTCAGTAAAACTGCAGTGAAAACTAATTTTAAATAAGGAGTTAGTCCAGTGCTAGGCTGCTAAATTTAAAGTATAACAAAAAAAAAATACCTAGTTAGACTTACCGGTGACGGTATTTCTAAGAGCCTTTCAGGACAACCCTGGAGAGAGCGCAGCTCCGCCCACTTTGAGGAAACACTTGCATTTTTCTTTAAAGCTCCTCCTCTTCCACCATGGCCTCAGTTATTGTTACCTCCGGCATACTGGAAGATAAAGCACAGAGAACACAAACAAACCATGACAGATACTTGTATCATCTTTAAACATAGAACACAAGGGAGGGAACTAGGCGTTGTCCTGAAAGGCTCTTAGAAATACCGTCACCGGTAAGTCTAACTAGGTATTTTCTCCAGTCGCCTTTCAGGACAACCCTGGAGAGGATAAACGAGAAGCTTACCCTAGGGTGGGACCACTGCCTGCAGTACCTTCCTGCCGAAGGCTTGATCCGCAGCTGACAGCAAGTCCAGTCTGTAGTGCCGAAGAAAAGTTGAGTAACTTGACCACGTGGCCGCCTTGCAGATTTGATCAGGCGTAGCACCGGCCCTCTCGGCCCAAGACACTGCTGTTGCCCTAGTGGAATGGGCAGCAATTCCGGAGGGAGGGGATTCCCCTCTAGCTTTGTATGCCTCCGAAATTGCCTCTCTAAGCCACCTACCTAGAGTACTCTTGGAGGCTTTTTCCCCTTTTCTAGTACCTGAAAAGATTACAAACAGAGCATTCGTCTTCCTGAATTCCCTAGTAACTGCTAGGAAATGGAGAAGACACCTCCTTACATCTAAGGTATGAAAGGCCTCCTCCCCTGTGTTGGTAGGGTTGGAGGAAAAGGTAGGCAACACTATTTGTTGGGTACGATGGAACTCTGAAGATACCTTGGGAAGAAAGGCTGGGTCTATCTGCAGCACTATCCTATCGGGAAAAATCTTTAGGAAAGGCTCTGTAACTGCCAGAGCCTGTAATTCGCTCACTCGTCTAGCCGACGTAATGGCTACTAGGAAAATTGTTTTTAAAACTAAATTTTTTAAACAAGAGTCCTTAAGAGGCTCAAACGGAGCTCCCGTTAAACCCTGAAGGACTATGGATAAATCCCAACTGGGAAAATTCCTGAGGGGAACTGGCCTATTCCGTGCCATTGCCCTGAAAAACCTGGAAATTAAAGCTTCCCTGGAAAGGGTTTTTTCTAAATAAACAGAAAGGGCCGCCACCTGAGTTTTCAGGGTGCTGGCTGCCAAACCTTTCTCCATTCCTTCATGGAGAAATTCCAGTATTGAACTGGTATTTTTCACCTGGAACCCTCTAAGAGTACAATACGAGTTGTACTTCTTCCAGACTTTCAGGTAGATGGCCCTAGTCACTTCTTTCCTGCTTGAGAGTAAAGTCCTTACTAGTCCCTCGGACAAACCCTTAGCTCTTAAGAGATCTTCTTCAGAAACCAGGCGGTTAACTGCAGCCTGCCTGCCTCTGGATGGACCACTGACCCTTGTGTCAGAAGGTCCTGCCTGACTGGTAGCCTCCACGGGGGTTCTGTGGCTAGATTTAGAAGAGCCGAGAACCAGGGTCTTTTTGGCCAGAAGGGCGTGATGAGAATCATGCTGGTCCTCTCTTCCCTGAACTTCCTCAGGACCACCGGTATCAGAGGAAAGGGGGGAAAGGCATAGCACAGACGGTAATGCCAAGGATGGGCTAATGCATCTAGACCTATGGCCTGATCTTCTCGGTGAAGAGAAAAGTATTTTTGGACCTTGTGGTTTTGCTGATTTGCAAACAGGTCCACCTGGGGGAAGCCCCAAGTACTGGCGATCATCAAGAAGACTTCCTGATTTAGGCTCCATTCTGCTTCCACCAGTCTCTTCCTGCTGAGAAGATCTGCCCAGAGATTCAGAGAGCCCTTTAGATGGACTGCTGAGAGGGAGGCCACGCTTTTTTCTGCCCATGCGAATAGATGCCTGGCTAATTCCATGAGACCCCTGCTCCTGGTCCCCCCTTGTTTTAGGACATATGCTACCGTTGTCATATTGTCCGACAAGATCTGTACATGCTGTCCCTCTACTACGTGCTGAAAAGCCCGAAGGGCCAGCGACACAGCCTTGAGTTCTCTCCAATTCGAGGATCTCCGAGACTCTGCCTTGGACCAAGTCCCTTGGACCGTCAGCCCGTCTAGGTGGGCTCCCCAACCCCAGGCACTCGCGTCCGTCGTCAGGCGCTTGTCTAGCGGCCAGAACCAGGGAAGGCCCTTTGTGAGATTGGCTGTGTCTCGCCACCACCACAGAGCTCGTTTTACTTTTGAGGTGAGGCTGAACTTCTTTTCTAGTGGAACCCGGTGAGACCAGACCTGCAGGATTTCTGCCTGAAGAGGTCTGGAATGAAACCGGGCCCACTGGACAGCTGGGATAGAGGCTGTAAGGAGACCTAACACCCTCATGGCTGATCGGACTGAAACCACCTGGTTCGTCTGAATTTGTTTTACTGCCGTCAGGATCTTTTCCACCTTTTCTTGCGGAAGAAAAACTTTTTGCAGGGTAGAATTGATGGTGTACCCTAGAAAAACTACTTCCTGGCTTGGAACCAGGTTTGACTTCTCCAGATTGAGAAGCCACCCTAAGTCCCCCAGGTGAGCCTGTGCTATCTGAAGATTCGACAGCACCTGTTCCCTGGAGTCCGCAAAAAACAGGAGATCGTCCAGATATGGGACCACTGAGATTCCCCTCAATCTCAGTGGTTCCAGGGCTTCCGCCATGACCTTGGTGAAGATCCTGGGGAGGACGACAGCCCGAACGGCAAGGCCCTGAATTGTAGGTGCCAGACTGACGACCCTAGATTCACTGCCAACCTGAGGAACTTCTGGGAGGATTGGGCGATCGGGACATGTAGATAGGCGTCCCTCAGATCCAGGGAGGCCATGAAGCAATTTTTGGATAACAACCTTGTTATTGTATGGATTGTATCCATGCGGAAGTGCTTGTATCGTATCGATTGATTCAGAATTTTTAGATTCAGTATCAATCGATATTTGCCCGAAGGTTTTCTCACTAGGAAGATGTGAGAATAAAACCCATGGCCTTCCTGTTCCTTTGGAACCTGAATGATCACCTCTTGTTGAATCAGATCCTCCAAAAGGCTCCTCATGGCAGAGGCTTTGTCCTGATCCCTTGGAAGGGTTGTGACATAAAATCTGTTTGGGGGAATGTTGGAAAATTCCAGGCTGTATCCCTGTGCCACAATGTTCCTCACGAATTGACTTGAGGAACACTGGCTCCATTGCGGAAGGAAGGCGGACAACCTTCCTCCCACTGGAGCAGAGCAGTCACTTATCCTTAGGGGGTTGACTGGAGGGAGTTTTGAACAAAATTCCTCCTTTACCTCTACCCTTCTGGGGGTTCCAGCGACTTTTGCTGTCTTCCCCACCCTTACGGGACTGTTGAACAGGACGAAAATTCCTCTTTCCTGCCTGTTTTTTCTTTGCAGGAAAGGCCTTCTTTTTGTCTGCCGTTCTGTCCAGCACTGTTTCCAGCTCTGGCCCAAACAGCAGATCCCCTGAAAAGGGCAGACCACACAACCTAACCTTGGAGGCTGTGTCACCTGACCACGTTTTAAGCCAGACAGCTCTCCTGGCGGAATTCACCAGGGCCGCAGATCTGGCTGCCATTTTGATGGACTCCGCAGAGGCATCAGCCATGTATTTCACCGCTCTAAGGATTAGTGGAAAGGATTCCATCAAGTCCTTACGTGGTGTGCCTGCTTCCACGTGGCTCTGCAATTTATCTATCCAACACTCTAAATTCCTAGCCACCACCGTGGATGCCATAGCTGGTTTGAGGCTGGCAGATGCTGAATCCCATGCCCTCTTTAAAAGAGTATCTGCTCTTTTATCCATGGCATCTTTGAGTACCCCCATGTCCTCAAAGGCCAAGTCTGTCCTACGCGATACCTGTGAAAAGGCTGCGTCCACACGTGGTTTTTTGTTCCACACCTCTGACTCTTTTTCATCAAAGGGAAAGCGTCTTTTCTGGCTCTTAGAAAGGAAAGGACCCCTCTCTGGGTCCTTCCATTCTTTTTTAACCGTGTCTGACAAAACTTTATGAACAGGGAAAACTCTGGATTTAACCTCATCCAGCCCCTGATACATCCTGTCATGTACAGACAACTGGACCTTTTCCTCCTGGATGTCCAGGGTCGTATAGATAGCCCTCAAGAGGTCATCTACCTCTTCTAAAGACAGCTTGTACCTGGAACCACGGCTGTCATCCTCCTCTTCTACCTCCTCCTCTGAATCTCTGAGGGAAGGGAGAGTACTTGCCCCTTCGTCCTCTGAATCTAACACCTCCCTCTGCCTGGAGGTAGATGCTCTAGGACTTGATGGTGGTGGTTGCTGGCTACCGCCCTGACTTGCTGGGCTCTGAACCAACAGAGTCTTGACGGAGCTTAGTGAGCTTGCTATTTCTCGCACAGATGAATACAGTTCACCATATTGCTGAGAGGACTCCTCCTCCACTATCTCCTTAATACAGGACCTACATAACGCCTTCTGCCAGGATTCCCGTAAGGGGTTCTTACACACAGGGCATCTCCTTCCTGGCGGGTTTGCTTTCTTTACTTTCCCTGACACAGTTTCCTAGGGAAAAAACAAAAGCTTGTCTTACTACCAGAGTCTGGACTAAACATACCACCACCAGAAAAAAACAGACCACCTGAGTGCAGCAACCACCAAACTACAGGTCCAAGGACAGTAACCTTTGACTCTGTAGTGACAGGACCCCCCACAGGGAGGAATAAACAAGTGACACAGAAAAAAAAAAACAGCCCATAAGGTGAAGAATAAAGAGTACCTTTGTACCCCTCTTACCTGGGCCTGACCGGTGCTTGGGGTGCCTGCCTCCACCGTTGCTGCAGATCTCTCCTCCATGTTGCAGAGAGCGCAGCGGGGCTTGAACAAACAGCCGTTTTTAAATCTTCCCGGGCACGGCGTCACTACGCACGCCGGAAGCGGAAGTACCGGTCTGTGGACCCGCCCCCTGACCCTTGCGTTCCGGGCGGCTGGAACCAACGCCGCCCCGCCCGAACAGGAAGCCGCGTCACTGGCCGCCGCGTCATCCGCCCGCCATGTGACACCTCCCGGGAGCCTCACCGCGCGGCGCGCGAAATTCAAACCCGGCGGCTCCCGGGGGCATGGACGCCTCGACATTCCTGCCGGCCACTGCTCCTGTGAGCTGGAGAAGGTCCGGGACTCCGGAACCCCCCCCGTTCGTACTAGGGGGGGGGGCTGGGATGGTCTCTGCAGCGGCTCCTGCAAAAAGGTAGGACTACCTCCCCTCCCCCTGGAGAGAACGCAGCCCTGGTTCCCACAAGTGCTTCCATCCATGGCGGAGGAAACACAATAACTGAGGCCATGGTGGAAGAGGAGGAGCTTTAAAGAAAAATGCAAGTGTTTCCTCAAAGTGGGCGGAGCTGCGCTCTCTCCAGGGTTGTCCTGAAAGGCGACTGGAGAAAAAAAAAGAGTGGAGAGAGATTAGAACACCTGTCAGGTTTTTATTTTGGTCTGTGCCCCCATTCTTCAATACTTCTTGTGACAACTTAGGATTTCCTCACTTTGGAGGGACTTCCTCACTTCCCGTTTATGGCTATGGGACAGGAAGTGGAGCAAAACAAAAAAAAAAAACCTGACAGGGATTATAACCTTCCTCTACTCTACCCAAATGAAAAAGGTTTTGCTTTTAGATTGACTTAATTTGCATATTTACAGTGTATCTGGGAAGTATTCACAGCGCTTCACTTTTTCCACATTTTGTTATGTTCCAGCCTTATTCCAAAAATGGATTAAATTAATTCTACAAAAAATACCCCATAATGACAATGTGAAAGAAGTTTGTTTGAAATCTTAGCAAATTAAAAACAAAAAACAAAAAACCCATGTATATAAGTATCACAGCCTTTGCACAATAGTTTGTTGAAGCACCTTTGGCACCAAATACGAACCCAAGTATTTTTGAGTATGAGGCTACAAGCTTGTCACACCTATTTTTGGGCAGTTTTTCACATTCTTCTTTAGTTTACTGCCGTTTTTTCAGGAGCAGTGATTTAATAATGCTTAAAGTGAAACAATAAAAAAAAAAAAGTTCAATATTCCTTTAAATTTCATACCTGGGAGGTGTGTATAATATGCCCATAAAGTGGCGCATTTTTGTGCAGTCCCTGTACAAAATGACATTTCTAAAAGGAAAAAAAGTAATTTAATACTGCTCGTGTCTATAATGAATTGACGGGTCTCGGCAATACAGATAAAAAGTAATTGAAAAAACCGGCATAGGGTCCCCCCAAAAATCCATACCAGGCCCTTTGGGTCTGGTATGAATATTAAGGGGAACCCTGAACCAAAATTTTTTGTTAAAAAAATTGCGTGGGGGTCCCCCCAATTTCCACACCAGGCCCTTCAGGTCTGGTATGGATATTAAGGGGAACCCTGTGCCAAAAAAAAAAAAAAAAAAAAGTGCGTGGGGGTCCCCCTAAAAATCCATACCAGACCCTTATGCGAGCACGCAACCTGGCAGGCCGCATGAAAAGAGGGGGGTGAGAGAGCGCCCCCCCCCCTCCTGAACAGTACCAAGCCACATGCCCTCAACGTAGCCCCCCTTCAAGTGGGAGTAAACTCCTTTGTATGATTTTTCCTATAGGTAAGGCTAAAACAAGACTTACCTATAGGTACAGTAAATATCTCCTAAATGTGCACAGTTTAGGAGAGATTTGCTTTAGATGCAGCCAGTGACGTCACCAGTACATGCGCTCTGAAGGAACGGCATACATTCCTGAGAGTCATGCAGTAAGCAGTGACTCCCTCGGGCATGCACGGCCATTCACACGACCAAAGCCTGCAAACTGTAAGGAAGACCAGGTGTAGGTGCAAGCGCCTACATCAATGACAGTGCACCGCTGGAGGGCTTCGTTTTTAGGATAAGTTTGTCATAATGTGCCAGTATGCAAGTCAGCTTTTCACCATTTTAGCATGAATTATCTTGGTTCTAGCAGGTTTCCTTTAAACTTCCTTAACCACTTCAACACCGCCCGCCGTCATATGACGCCCACAAGGTGGATCATCCCATCTCCCATATGACGTCCTCGGATTCTCGACCACCTGGGGGGCGCGCGCGGCATCGCTCGGGACCCGGTGCGAGTGCCCGGCGGCCGCGATGTCCGCCGGGCACCCGCGATTGCCCGTTAAAACAACGGGACCGGGCGGGAACGTGGAGCTGTGTGTGTAAACACACAGCTCCATGTCCTGTCAGCGGAGAGGAGACCGATCATGTGATCCCAGTACAGAGGAACACATGATCGGTCTTCTCCCCTTGAGTGCCCTCCCCCCACAGTTAGAATCACTTCTATTAGGGAACACATTAACCCCTACAGCGCCCCTAGTGTTAACCCCTTCCCTGCCAGTCACATTTACACAGTAAATCAATGCAATTTTATAGCAACGATCGCTGTGTAAATGTGAATGGTTCCAAAAATGTGTCAAAAGTGTCCGAAGTGTCCACCGCAATGTCGCAGTCACGAAAAAAAAAAAAAAAATCGCAGATCGCCATTACTAGTAAAAAAAAAAAAAAAAAATTCAATAAATCTATCCCCTATTTTGTAGACGCTATAACTTTTGCGCAAACCGATCAATATACGCTTATTGCGATTTTTTTTACCAAAAATATGTAGAAGAATACGTATTGGCCTAAACTGAGTAAAAAAATAGTTTTTTTTTTAAAAAAAATGGGATATTTATTATAGCAAAAAGTAAAAAATAGTGTTTTTTTTCAAAATTGTCACTCTTCTTTTGTTTATAGCGCAAAAAATAAAAAACTGCAGAGGTGATCAAATACCACCAAAAGAAAGCTCTATTTGTGGGAAAAAAAAAGGACGTCAATTTTGTTTGGGTGTTACGTCGCACGACCGCGCAATTGTTAGTTAAAGCGACGCAGTGACGAATCGCAAAAAGTGCTCTGGTAAGGAAGGGTAAAAAATGGCCCGGTGCTGAAGCGGTTAAAGAGTACGTAAACTCAGCATTTCATATTCCTAATATGTCCCTGCTGTACCATGTTCTTGTAGGAGAAAGTATTCTCTTCTCTTTGTATAGCTTCCTTTATGTGAAATCCCTGATGTTCCTGCCAGTCCCCTTGCTTTCCTATTAAAAAATGACCACACTAAGCAGGAGAGCACACCGTGGTCAGTTCTCTAGCTATGCCGGGAACTCCGTGTTCTCTCCTCCAATGATCAGACTTGTCCTGACATCCCCCCCTGCAAAAGCTTTCACTGGGAAGACCATTGGTTCTGCTGCTTTAATCTGCAGCTGAAAACAGAGGGAAGGTGATCACTTACAAAAAAAGGGGGGGGGGGGGTGTTTAGAATGTTTTTTATATATATCTATACAGAAATGTTTTGCCTTTCATTTCCATTTTAAACTAAACTAAATGAGTCGTTTAAAAAGGTGAGGGTTTACGAACACTTGAACACCTAAGTTTAACTAAAATCAAAAACATAAAAATCGGCACATGGGACATACCTTACAAGTAGTATGATTTGTCCCTTGTGCTTCTCCTATAAAAAAGAGAAATATCCCTCTGTCCTGCACCCCCTACCCACTCAACCCTCGCCATCTTCCGGTGCGGCAGGGGTTCTACAAATAAAGGGCTGTCAGGAGCTCTCATTAAGGCCCCTTTCACACTTGTGCGACTTGTTCAGTCGCACGATGCCCACTAAAGCCCACCAGGGATGTCAATCAGTGCCCATCAGTGGGATGGCAAGTGCCCTCCAGTGCCACCTATTAGTGCTGCATATAAGTGCTTCATCATCAGTGCAACCACATCAGTGCCAATCAGTACTGCTTCATCAGTGAAGGAGAAAAATTACTTATTTACAAAGTTTTGTAACAGAAACAAAGAAACTTTTTTATTTGTAGCATAAAAAATAAAAACCCCAGTGGTGATCTAATACCACCAAAAGAAATCTCTATTTGCGGGGGGGGGGGGGGGATCATACAAATTTTGTGGGTACAGTGTCGCATGACCGCGTAATTGTCATTCAAAATGTGAAAGCTGAAAATTGGCCTGGGCAGGAAGAAGGGAAAGTGCTCAGTATTGAAGTGGTTAAAACTAAAGAGCAGAATGCTGTGCATCAAAATCACAAATTTTTGGTGCATTGAAAGAACTTATAGGTAAATACTGTATCAATCTATCCATCTAGATAGATCGATCGATCCAGTAGATGAAAGTATCTACATTTTAATTTTAATGAACTAAAGACTCTCTGCAATCAAATGTGAGAGTCACTCCTTCATAAATGAACTATCACCAGTGAAAAGGACTCTCATATTTGATTGCAAATGTTTTTTTTTCCTCCTAAAAATAACAAACATACTTGCCTACTCTGGGCAATGGAAAACCCCTTGTGTGTGTATTATATATATTTTGTACAAATGTGAACAGAGAGTCAATCACAAACCTCAATGCAGACCTTCACCTCAAGTTTACATTTATTTTTGGAGGGGGATTAATTCAGCAGCACACAAAGGGATTCATTTATATACAGTATATATTTTCACATTTATTTTGATTTATATATTTTTTACTTTATTATTGACTAGTAGTATAGTATATTATATATTTCTGTGTTTTTGGTTGAATTTAGGAGTATTTTTGTATGGCTTTCTCACTACAGTGCTGTATTGAAGAGTGATATCACTTGTATTGATTTAAATGATAAGTTTACCTTTTGAAAAAAAATAAATGCACATTTTTTTGGGGTAAAAAAAAAAAAAACAACATTTTATTTTCTAAGGAGCCTGCAGAGCGTTGCACCCATGATCAGCAGAGCACAGGTGCAATGCCAGGCTCCTTAGACTCCCAGAATACCTGTCTACTTGTACCACGTATGGGCAGGCAGTTATTTGAGAACAGGAAGATCAATGGACTACGAGAGCGCTCAACAGAGCCCTCACAGTTCTTGGAGAACTACAGTAGAACTGCACTGCATCAGTGTTAAGTATGCATATCTCCTACCTGAGCAATCCCTGTGTAAGCTGTAAAAAAGCTTGCCGCTTACACAGTAATAGCAGAAGCCTTCCAGGTCCAGTGCCAAGCAGCTTCCCTTCTTCACACAAACAGAAAACAAAGAACACACTACTGTGAATTACACAGTAGTACTTTTGCTTCATAACTGTGCAACAAATAATTTTTGTGTAACATGAAGTACAAATGCCAGTAGAGCTATGGTCACACTTGGTCAGACTTTCAGCTGCATCTGGCCGACAAAGGTTTCCCAGCTCAATGTAAATGTTCTGAATCCCTGGAGTTTCTACCATTGAGACTGAATTGAGCTGTGCGCAGCTGGGTAGGATGGGGTAGAGATTTATATGTAAGTGGAAGTAAATATCGAATAGGGACAATGTCTGAGCTAACAATATTTAATTATTGCTACTTGCAAACTGATGGTGTAAATGTGGAGAAGTGAAAGTCCCACTTGGTATGGTGCAGTACTGGATTCAATTAGGCTGGATTCAATCCTTTCCATTTTAAGTCACACAGGTTTTTCATCAAAAATCAAACAAAATCATAAAAACACAATTTGTAATACACATTGCAATGCACTTTAATTTCAATGGAAAACACATGTATTTTAAAATATATAGGTGCAAATCCAGCCCTAGGGCAAATTCACACAAACTGATCAAAATAACAGCCAGAACTTGCTAAGTATACAGTTGACTCTGTAAGGCCCCATTCACACTTTGGCACGATTCTGCCCACAATTCCAAATAACAGGGGAAATCGCTGCAAAACGCGCAACGCACATCTGGGTGCTTTTTTTTCCTTTATGGCACCCCAAATGAAGTGCAACTTCACAACAACTGTCACATAACAGAATCGCGTGGCATTCGTACCTTTAAAAATTGTGTAAAGATTGTCACCAAAAAAAGGAGCAGCAGCTTCTTCTTTTGGATGACAAACGCATATTGGGCAGTCTATTGAAGTGAATGTGCGTACAATCACGTAAAAATTACCCATACAAAATCCCAAGCAGGAACACGTGTTCCCACTACACGAAGTGTGAATGAGGCCTAAAAATGAGCATCTGAATGGTGTTTATAAACACTGTTTAGAACTATTACTCAAATACAAACGTAACATTATTGTTAGGTTTTATTTATTCTTCCATTCATTTGCATATGGGTTTAGTTAAACTGGTAAAATGTATTATAATGCAGCTTACCAATCAGATGTGCTGCATTAGTTTTCTTTTTTGTAGGCTTCCCCTTCCTCCCGTTTTCACCTGGGGATTTGGCCTCTAACACTCTTCCTGTTTTAGAGTGCCCACATTCAGAATGAAGGCTCACAGGGGTACAGCAAACAAGCTTCTTTTGGGTGACAGGCGTCCCGCGATTCTGTTTGCACGCTTTTACCACGTTTGTCACCTGCTGATTTGTGGTAAAATCTTGCCGAGATCGGGGTGCCTTTAGAAGTAACAGGGAACGCACAGGCATCCCATGATTTGCCACTATTTCAAATCTCGGGAGGAATATCGGCAATTCTGCCCGCGATTCAGAACGCAGAGATGTGAATGGAGCCTAAAGGTTTACATAAAGGGCTGATAATTATAAGCACCCTAGGGCTCGGTTCACACTACCATGACTTGGGATCCGACTTGTAAGACCCCAAGTCACATGATATGTAAAAACACACATTAGTCAATGAGAGCGGACTTAAAAAGAGGAAGTAAACCCTAATGGGTTTTACTTCTTTTGTTCCCTGCAAAGTAAAACCGCATACTAGCACATTATGTGACACCTGCAAACGAAGCCTGCGATGTCCCCGCTGAAGGCTGCATTCATGTTCGCCCCTCTGGCTCTGTGACTGGCCAGAGTCACGTGACATCACTCATGTGCACGGGAGCTGCCAGTTATGGCACTCGCTAGTGCCGCATGTCATCGGTGCATGCGCCGATGACAGCATTGGCGCAGTACAAAGTAAATATCTCCTAAATGGCGCACCTTAACCACTTCAGCCCCGGACCAATTGGCAGCCAAAGGACCAGGCCCCTTTTTGCGATTCGGCACTGCGTCGCTTTAACTGACAATTGCGCGGTCGTGCGACGTGGCTCCAAAACAAAATTGGCGTCCTTTTTTTCCCATAAATAGAGCTTTCTTTTGGTGGTATTTGATCGCCCCTGCGGTTTTTATTTTTTGCGCTATAAACAAAAATAGAGCGACAATTTTGAAAAAAATGCAATATTTTTTGCTTTTTGCTATAATAAATATCCTCAAAAAATATATAAAAAAACATTTTTTTTCCTCAGTTTAGGCCGATACGTATTCTTCTACATATTTTTTGGTAAAAAAAAAAAAAAAAATCGCAATTAGCGATTATTGATTGGTTTGCGCAAAAGTTATAGTGTTTACAAAATAGGGGATAGTTTTATAGCATTTTTATTAATATTTTTTTTTTTTTTACTAGTAATGGCGGCGATCAGCGATTTTTATTGTGACTGCGACATTACGGCGGACACATCGGACATTTTTGACACATTTTTGGGACCATTAACATTTATACAGCAATCAATGCTATTTAAATGCATGGATTCCTGTATAAATGACAGTTGTAGTGAAAGAGTTAACCACTAGGGGGAGGGGAGGGGTTATGGGCTCTGACGTGTGACCCACGGGCAGGCATTTAAAAGGGCCATGTACAGGTACGTGGTTTTGCCTGCCCGTGCCATTCTGTAGGCGTATATCTACATGGGGCGGTCGGGAAGCGGTTAAGGAGATATTTACTGTACCTATAGGTAAGCCTTATTATAGGCTTACCTATTAGGTACAAATTGAAAATAGGAGGTTTACAACCTCTTTAATTAACACTACTGAAGTTGCTCAGACTTTAGAAAAGGTTCCTGTACTATTTCAAGGTGACTTCTATCTGACTTGTGCCCATAGACTTTAATGAAAGTCACCTCCAAGTCAGATCCTCATCTATATTGATGTGATATGGATCCAAAATTACAGCAAGATTATCCAGGCAGTGCATGCCACCTTCCTCTATGCAGTCATCGCTGCATACCTGCACAAGACAAAGTTGCATCAATGTAGTACTCAAGTCGCATCAAGTCACCAGGAAGTCACCTGGCAAAGTCACATGACTCTTAGGCTGCAGCAGTGTTAACTGAGCCTTAGTGGTAAATGGTTTGTCTCAACACTAACTGCTACATATGCAGCTGGTTCTGTTGAACAAACAACATACTTAATGGCAGGACCACCAAATGAAAAATAAAGCAAAGAAAGGCAATAATAAAAAATGCAGCAAATCACATCAAAGAATTGGTAAGCTGCAATAATAAAATGTTTACTTTTGGGTTTAATACCGCCTTAAAGCAACCCTACCAGTAAAAACAAATAAACATTTATTTCTAATCAAAATCCTACCCCAAAACCCTAGCCTAAAATGTATGTCAACACAAAAGTAAAAAAAATCATGAAAAAAATTCATACATCTCTAGCATACATGCACAGTTCCCTATTTTTTTACTATTTAAAAACATAATGCAAGTACAGAAATATCCCTGTTGAGAATTGTATGCTCCGACCTTCCTCTTTGACAGTACAACTCAAATCTGAATTTCAAAGCACGTGGTTTCAGCCCTGCCCATTTCATTTCTGATGGATTACAAAGAACACAGCAGTCCCCCTAGCTCCATATCCCCTTTTTCTGAGCACAGGCAGACAGCAAGGGAAGTTATCAGCTCATAAAAATATATACAGTATCACAAACGTGAGAACACCCCTCATATTCTTGTAAATATATTATATCTATTCATGTGACAACACTGAAGAATTGACACTTTGCTACAATGTAAAGTAGTGAGTGTACAGCTTGTATAACAGTGTAAATTTGCTGTCCCATCAAAATAACTCAACACACAGCCATTAATGTCTAAACCGCTTGCAACAAAAGTGAGTACACCCCAAGTGAAAATGTCCAAATTGGGCCCATTTCCCTCCCCCCAATGCCATGCGACTCATTACTGTTACAAGGTCTCAGGTGTGAATGGGAAGCAGGTGTGTAAAATTTTGTGTTATCACTCTCACTCTCTCATAATGGTCACTGAAAGTTCAACATGGCATCTCATGGCAAAGAACTCTGAGGATCTGAAAAAAAAAATAGTTGCTCTACATAAAGATGGCCTAGGCCAGTGATGGCGAACCTTGACACCCCAGATGTTTTTGAACTACATTTCCCATGATGCTCATTCACTCTGCAGTGTAGTTGAGCATCATGGAAATGTAGTTCCAAAACATCTGGGGTGCCAAGGTTCACCATCACTGGCCTAGGCTATAAGAAGATTGCCAAGACCCTGAAATTGAGCTGCATCACGGTGGCCAAGACTATACAGCGGTTTAACAGGACAGGTTCTACTCAGAACAGGCCTCGCCATGGTCAACCAAAGAAGTTGAGCGCACGTGCTCAGCATCATATCCAGAGGTTGTCTTTGGGAAAATAGACGTATGAGTGCTGCCAGCATTGCCGCAGAGGTTGAAGGGGTGGGGGCTCAACCTGTCAGTGCTCAGACCATACGCTGCACACTGCATCAAATTGGTCTGCATGGCTGTCATCCCAGAAGGAAGCCTCTTCTAAAGATGATGCACAAGAAAGCCTGCAAACAGTTTGCTAAAGACAAGCAGACTAAGGACATGGATTACTGGAACCATGTCCTGTGTTCTGATGAGACCAAGATAAAACGTAATTGGTTCAGATGGTGTCGAGTGTGTGGGGCGGCAGCCAGGTGAGGCGTACAAAGACAAGTGTGTCTTGCCTACAGTCGAGCGTGGTGGTGGGATTTTAATGAATGCCAACATGTACTGTGACATACTGAAGCAGAGCATGATCTCCTCCATTCAGAAACTGGGTTGCAGGGCAGTATTCCAACATGATAACGACCCCAAACACACCTCCAAGAAGACCACTGCCTTGCTAAGAAGTTGAGGATAAAGGTTATGGACTGGCCAAGCATGTCTCCAGACCTAAACCTTATTGAGCATCTGTGGGGCATCCTCAAATGGAAGGTGGAGGAGCGCAAGGTCTCTAACATCCACCAGCTCTGTGATGTCCTCATGGAGGAGTGGAAGAGGACTCCAGTGGCAGCCTGTGAAGCTCTGGTGAACTCCATGCCCAAGAGGGTTAAGGCAGTGCTGGAAAATAATGGTGGCCACACAAAATATTGACACTTTGAGCCCAATTTGGACATTTTCACTTAGGGGTGTACTCACTTTTGTTGCCAGCGGTTTAGACATTAATGGCTGTGTGTTGAGTTATTTTGAGGGGACAGTAAATTTACAGTTATACAATCTATACACTCACTACTTTGCTACAATGTAAAGTGTCATTTCTTTCATGAAAAGATATAATAACATATTTACAAAAATGTGAGGGGTGTACTCACTTTTTTGAGATAATGTATACTTCTAAATAACCTTTCACCTTCCACTGAAAAGGATTTTTTTCCCCAAGCTGAAATCTGAAGGAGGAGGGTTAGCTCTCCCTGATATTAAAAATGATTTCTTAGCGATCATCCTGAATAGAATATCGGACTGGAAACATCATAGAGGGTCCAAGCTGTGGGTTCAACTGAAACATGACCTCAGTGGTGCGGAGTTGTTCACACAGCTCTGGATCCCTTGGAACTTCAGCACAGTGTCTGCAAGTACCTCACCTCTGACCAGGTTCTACCATCACAATTTGGGACTCTCTTTGCAAGTCACATAACTGACTCCACAACTCACCTCTGATGCAATTAACAGGTGACTCCTTCTTCCCACCAGGGGACCCACACTTCCACAATTGGATTCCCCAAACACCTGTTCTCCTTCACCATGTTACATCCTCTGGTGGACCTCTCCCACCAACATCTCTACTAAAATCTACCAAAGTTATAGCTATGGATCAATGGAGATACAACCAACTTGCTATGTTTGTGAAGTCTCTAACAAAAGCACTGCGCACAATCGCAGACCTAACACCAGTGGAAAGCATAATGGCCTATACGCAACATCCGCAGAAAATCATCTCTTTACTGTACAAAGCCTTAATATCACTAAAGCCTAAATCTTGGCCTACCTTTTTAACAAGATGGGAAAAGGATGTACACCACCCTTTAACGTATAATCAACGCTCCATTGTTCTTCAACAAGCTAACACTTTCTCCATCTCTTCTAAAGTAACAGAGACCAGTTATAAGCTCCTGACCAGGTGGCCTGGAATGGCTCGGAGATGGCCGCTTAAACTTAGAGCTCTGGCTGCTTAAACGGAGGCTTCCAGCAGCAGCATGACAAGCAACACACACCGCGGTGACTCAGCTTCAAGGTCCCGGTCACCGAGGGAACCAGGATTACAGCTCAGCTGCACCATCCCGGAGCTATTCCGCTCCCACCAACAGAGAGACACCATGGCTGCCCCTGCCAGGAGATCACGCTCCCCGAGCAGAAGCCCGTGCCCAGCACAAGACGGACCCGCTAATCCAGGAGATGGTGAGATATATTCCCATATCGGACAGATATAACAAAACAGTCCCAATGATATATTAGAGTGGAGCTTCATCCATTTTTACATCTGCCTCAGATCACAATGCCCATCCGTAATACAGTGGATATTCAATTTTTTTTAATTTATAATAAATACCTTTTATTACTGTAATTTGGCGTTTTTTCTGGTCCTGACCATCTAGGCAATCATGTCATTAGAGGATTCCCTTGAACTCCCAGGATATCGGCATCATCTATCCCAGGAGACTTTAGGAAGTCTAATGCCCTGTACACACGGTCGGAAATTCTGACGGGAAAAGTCTGATCGGATTATGTTGTCGGAAAATCCGATCATGTGTGGGCTCTTGCGGACTTTTTACATCGGAATTTTTCTGCCGAAAAAAAAAATTTGAGAGCAGGACTTTTCCAACAATAAAATACGTTTGGACTTTTTCCGATCGTGTGTATAGAATTCCGACGCACAAAGTGCGACGCATGCTCAGAATAAATTTTGGGGAAGAAAGCTATTGGCTACTAGCCTCTACGTAGTCCCATCGTACGTTTCGTACGTCACCTCGTTCGGAACGATTGGATTTTCCGACAACTTTGTCCGATGTGTATGCGACACAAGTTTCGGACGAAATCCGACAGATTTTGTGGTCGGAATGTCCGACCATGTGTACGGGGCATAATAGTGTAATCTTGCGGTATTTTACCGCCACTGCTATAACCTGTGTGTTGGGCACTGTCACTAGTGCACATGCTTGAGATCAGGGGGTACATGATGTACTACATCTGGCTTCAGAAGCCCACACCTAAGATGGCCTTCACCAGCATTTCATCAGGGGCAACTAACCTTGGCATTTGGTAAATAAGCAATTTATTTACAATACTGACAATATCCAAATTTTAAAAAGCGCTTAAAGGCGTTGTAAAAAAAAAATTTTTGTCTTTCTTTTAAATAACAAACATGTCATACTTACTGCCTCTGTGCAAGGGTTTTGCACAGAGTGGCCTGATCCTCCTTTTTTGGCTCCCTCTGCAGCGCTCCTGGCTCCCTCCTCTTCTTGAATGCTCCGAGGGAGAAATGCTTTCCCTGGAGGCACTCGTGCGTGCGTTCTCCTATGTCCTGCTGCTGCGTCCGTTGACACAAACAGCAGGACCCGGCCACGCCCCCGGCTCCAGCATCACTGGATTTGATTGACAGCAGCGGGAGCCAATGTGCGAGAGGGAGTCAATCTGTCCAATGAGGACCAGACACACCGGCTGGAGCTGGTGTGCTCGTCCCTGTCGCTGGAAAGATCCGGTTCAGGTAAGTAAAAGGGGGGCTCTGGGGGGCAGCTGCAGCACAGGGGGTTTTTCACATTAATGAATAGAATGCATTAAAGGTGAAAAACCCTATAGGTTTAGAATTCCTTTAGACCCCTTTCACACTGAGGGCATTTTGCAGGCGCTTTAGCGTTAAAAATAGCGCCTGCAAAGCGCCCTAGAACAGCTGCTCTATGCACTCCAGTGTGAAAGCCCGAGGGCTTTCAATATGGAGCGCACCGCTGGCAGGGTGTCAGAAAAAGTCCTTGAGGAACAAGGGGATGTTTTTAGTGCATTTTGGAGTAGGAGACTGTTGCCTCTCTATAAGCATACCAAAAAGGGGCAAATAAGAGAAGTTCAATGTTAGAGATATTATCATCACGTTAACTCCAACCAGCCCTAATTTACTCCTTCCCTGTCGCCATTTTTATGCCGATAGAATATATATTTGTAAAAGAAAATATAATAAAAATGCTGTATATTTCTTGTTATTATCATAACCTACCATCAAAGAACAACTGTTCCTAACACAGCGATACCACATATGTGAATGTTATTTGCACACGTAATAAAGCCCCAAAATAACAGTACCCATCACGTAAAAACACACTAACAAAAACTGGCACAAATACTGAATTACTTTTATTTATTTTCTATTTCACCGAAAATACACAGACTCTGACAATGACGTTTGACCCTGATCTAGATATTTTTCTTTTTACACACATTTGTTTGTTGACACTTTTCTCCCCTAGCAAGAGAAAAAGATACAATGTAGCTTTGTCTCCATTGAAGAGAAGAAAACCCACACAGGGGCAGGTTGTACAATGACTGTCAATCAGAGGTTATCACAGCAATCAGGTACTGAGCCACCAGTTCCCAGCCGTTAGTAGGAGACCCCAAAACATGGTCTCTGTGCTGGGAGCTCGTTGTGCAGCATGCCCTCAGCACAAACACAGCGCCGTATATATGCGGCCCCACAGATAAAGATGCACTTCCGTGAGACTGTATACACTTGTCGGCAAGGGGTTAAATATTTAAACTTTTTTTGTTTTCATTTTTGTTGCACATTAAAAAGTTCACACAATCAGAAAAATAAAAAGGGTGAGAAAATGTAAAGTTCGCACTAGTTGGCCATAAAAAAACAAAAAATAAAAATCAGAGCTGGAGAAGAGATGACAGGGACCTGTCTGAACAGGCCAGTGTGTCTGAGCCAAACGGGTAGCAGTCTGTATACAAGCAGACAAGAGGCCCAGTTTGGTGACTGAAGGAACTAGGTAAAGTGGTATTGAAGCCCAAAGCATACATTATATTGTAGCTTACCAATTCTTACATATGATGGCTGCAATAGTTTTGTTTTTTGTTTTTTTCACCTGGTGATCTGGCCAGCAAGTCTGTTTTTCAAGAGAACAATCTCTTGCAAATGTATCAGTTAAGAGTGTTGAGACAAACCATTGACAGGGTAAGGTTATCAGTTGGTCAACTGAGCATTACTTAAATTGATAATGCCGTTTTGTACTGTATACAAAAGGAAACAGATTCTTGCAATTTGATTTACATTATATTCACTTTTCAGGGTTTTTTTTATCCTTAAGAATTTGCAATGTTTGAGTCTATTTGTGGTCTACTACCATTTAGTGGGCATATCATTGCTTTCAAACTGGTTCAGCGATCTGGTATTCATCTCTGTATCACTAGACAGATCGCTTTTTGAAATAGGTCACTTTCGCTCTGATTAGCAAATTCGGATAAAAGTCCACTTCATTTTCTCTATATAAGCAGAGAGTTGAGATGTGTGCCACCATGCCCCTGATGACATCTATGGGAAAACGTGTGGGGCAGAGCTAGAACGCAGGGATGCTGGTTGGCCCGCTGCCATCTTAGATAGTGGAATTTGTATACATAGCACTGCTATTCATTGAAATGTTAAGTGAGTATTCTACTTCTTTTATTAACGAGTTTTAAATGTTTTTTTTTTTACACTTGGGAGCACTTCTCTTTCCGTAGTCTTTGCCTACTTGTGATTTTACCTTGCCTTGGAGAGGAACAGTAGGAGCAGATCTGTCAAACACATCTGTCCTGCCCTGTCTGTTTAAAGAGCTGGGCTCTCCTGAAAACAGCTGGTTCTTTCTGCTTGGATTTCTTCTGTAGGTGTCCCATACCATAATTGTGGAAATACTTGCTATAACGCCTTTTAGTTAAGAGGGTTTGCAGTCACAGTGGTGTGGTGGGCATGAGACCAGCACTCATGTCTTGGAGTGGGTACACCTTACACTTTTTAGATGATTTATTGACTTTGTTCATGTTTTAGTGTTATTATACTTCAAAAAGGATGAGTTTTGCACTTTAAAAAACAAATGCAGGAATCTAAAGAAACAGACACTTGCCTAGATGGCTGCAGCATGGATCCAATGATGCAGCAGCCCCCCGCTGGCTCTAGACAGAGAACTGAGTGATCAAAGACTGGTGATCATTCAGTTCTTAGCCTTCAGTAAGAGAGCCAGTGATTGCCAGTCACCACCCTTTGTCCTGCTCCTCCAGCGCTCCTGGAGCACTGGACTTTGGAGAGGATGGCAGCAACTGGCTCAGGCTCTCAGCAGCACGCTGGGAGCCTGAGGCAGCTGCCGGGGAGGCATCTGGGTGGATCTCAACATTATTGTTGGGATGCCTACAGAGCCTGGATCAGCTTTGTAATGTCAGACAAAAACAGCAGGCTTTAGTCTGTTGCCAACTGAACCTGGGTCACAGGAACGCCAAACCAAGTGTAATCCTGTCGCCCACAGTGAAAGTTATGCCAAGAGCTTTGGCCATACTTCTCCTTTCTCGAGGAAATTGCTCTTTAATGGACGTTTAATGGATAGGTTTTGTTTTTTTACGTACTGACACGGTTTGTATATTTATAATAATTTTCTCTATTAAATTGCACAGTAGCACTTCCACGTAGTGTGTGCTTATAGCAATTTATATGTCTACATCCATTTTTTATGGCGTTTCTTGTTGTTTGGTGCATAGTTTCATTAATGCTGCACTGTTTAGTCTTTTATCATTCCTGTTCTCTAGCGGCAGTGCCTGAGGGCCGTCATTCCTCCTGAACAGCTCAGCATTAACACAATGTGTGAAGTCCACCCCAAGAATACTGTGAAGACAGGCCAGCGTGCCCCTAGCAGAGGTGTCCATGATATCCTGGTCTAAACAAATTCATGGATCGTTTTAAATTTGAGAGTCAATCTGGTCAAACAAAGAGGTCAAATATTTGATTCCATTTACATGTATTACACTGTACAGCCATACTTATTAGACATTCAGAGTTTGCTACTTTCTGAGCAGTACAACACAATGAGGGTGATTTACGAAAGCCTTGAGCCATCGGTAAAGGCGCATGGCGAGGCACAATGAACATTTTCAGATTTACGAAATGGTGCGCCGGTAACAGAGCGTGAATCCCCCATTTACTATAGCAATCTTGGCGCATGGGAGAATGCAATCTGTGCGCCACTATGGACATGGCGCACGGCATATCCAAATCAATATTGACAGACAATGGAGGTGCCAATATTATGGGGTGATGTGAGGAAGTTTAGTAACAACTGCCCAAGTAACAAATATGCACAAAATAGAATAGAGAAAGTAACTTTCAGAGAAAGCCTGCAAGTACGTTTAGAACTGCGCAAGATCAATGTCAGCAACGCGCAAGCAGCTCTTGCGTTCATTCACATGCGTTTGTTCTCTGCGCGGCCAAAATCTTAGTAAATGTTAAGCAACGTACATACAATTGCATGGGTTGAACGGGCGCACCTCTAAACTTGACAATTTTTTTTTTTTTATGCTGGTTCACATTTATGTATTCTTTTAAAGGAGATTTGCGCACAGGTCATGTTAGCATGTTACGTTGCCAACATGTGACATGCACCTTGTTAAAATTTTGTAAAAAGACTCTCGCTCCTCTAGCTCCTCCTAAAAGCGCATTTAACCTTCCCCCTATAATGCATACGATTTCCTTGGGCTAGCTTTTGCCTTTAAAAAGGGAACTCCACACTCCATTCTCCAATACTCTTGTCTCCCCCCTCCAATCCCTTGGATTTCCATGGGCTAGCTTTTGCTTTTAAAGGGGGACTCCACTACATTCTCAAAAGGCTGTGAGCTGTCTTCACTAATCCAAATCACATCCTTTTTCAGAGCATACAACAGGGCCAGCTAGGAAAGGGGCAAGAAGAGGGGCAAGAAGAGGGATCGCCCAACCCCCTCCCGAACCATACAAGGCCACATGCACTCAACATAGCTGGCTGCCTTTGGGGCATGTTGGGCTCAGCCCAATACCAACCACAAAGCACCGTGTACCCACTAGTTTAAAGGGGCTTTCCACATTCCGTAAAGCCCCCTGTCTGCAGCCCCCCACAACCCCAGCCTAGGGTTGTGTGGACAAGGCCCTTGTCCCACTGAATATGGGAACAAGGTGGTTGACTTTTAGGGTGCCTGAGCCTGTCCTGCCCCCAAGCATCCACCACCCCTTTCATGGACTGGCTTGCTGCGTGTTTGGCTAGGGGTTTGTTAGTGTGTGGGAGGGAAACAATATTTTTTGAGCTTGGGGTGGTATTTTTCACATGGGGGTTCTCATTTTAAGCCTTAACAGACCCAAATGGCCATGTATGTATTGGGGGGCAGGCTATTTTTTGTTTTGGGTTAAAATCTTGCAGATTTGTAAGTTTTCTCTAAAGCCGTACATCTTTGAAGCAACATTTTGGAGAGATGCTACAGATGCACCACTTTACAGGCAGAGCAAGCCCCACCACCAAGTTACTAGCTTTTAAGCAATTTTGCATTTTTAAAGTCCAATAACTAGAATAAAAGCCAGGCAAGTGGGGACTAGCAAAATTAACAAGTCAGTTCCCATAGACTGCAATGGTATTTGTGGTACAAGTCTTGCCAATGTTAGGCTCTTTGTTTGCCCCCCCCCCCCCCTGGACTGGGGGGTGTTTGTCCCATCTGTAATTTTGTAGCATGCTAGATGAGGTGCTTAATTTTGGACAGGGGAAGGCTTATGGTGTGTGAAATGCATTTGGGTTGGTCTGGGCATGCTCAGGGAGTGTGTTTTTTGGGTTAGTAATTTAGGGACATCCTTAACAGGTGTACCCACTTTGAAGTAATGTCTCTACACTGGGTGAACTTGCATTTTGTGTGTTTCATGGACTGTGTATGCGTTTTCAATTGCCTCATTAGCACACAAACCTATGTTATATAAAGATTGCGGATATATTCTTTACCTTGCCCTGAAAATATAGGTGTGTGTGTCAGTCAAAAGTACATTTGGGTGTCCTTAGCGTTTGTAACACGTGTTTTCTCTTTGTATTTCATTTGTTATGTCTTTGCAAAACAGATGTGTTTTAGAGCAAGTATCTTTTACTTCTGTTTATTTATTTATTCGGGGGGGGGGGGGATTTTTCACTGAAATATTTTTGATGTTGTCAATGTTTGTTGTTTGTAGGTTGTTCGTTTCACTTTGAGTTAATTGTCTGTGCTGCATTATTTTGCAAAATATTCCTCAAGATATTTAAATCCTTAAATCCTTCAGAGTCCGTTTGGGGGCGCAGTCCTTTTAACTCCTGGTAATTTCCTCTGCAAAATGGTCAGATCTCAAAACCATAGTCTGTTAGTGTTTCAAATTAACATACATGTGTTTTTTGCTTTCCTTGCGCTTTTTCAAGTCCTGTTTTGTTGACCAATAAAATTTGTAGCAAATTTTTATGTGTTTTAATAATTAGTTTTGCAAATGCATGCTCAATCCAAGTAATGCATTTTACACTGCCCCCCCCCTAACAATTTTAATGCAACAGATTTCCCAGCTGCAGCTTAACTAGGCTGATTGGCCTGGCAAAACCAAAAAAGGTGCGATTTGTCTAAAAGTTACTTTCCTGGTCCCTTCATGGTAGCATATGCATGGATTGTGCATATGCTGCCATGGATAGGCACCAGGAAAAGGAAAATTACAGAGAGGTAAGTATTCAATTTTCCATTTTAGCACAGTGGTTCTCAGCCTCAGTCCTCAAGTACCCCCGACAGGACATGTTTTGGGAATTTCTTAGCTAAAATAGCTGTCCAAAATACCAAGCCATTGACTCCGATTTAGAGCACCTGTGCAAGATGAAGGAAAACCTGCAAACATGGCCTGTTGGGGGGTACTTGAGGACAGGGTTGAGAACTGAGCTAAAATCTAGCTCAAGACACCTATTCTAATTGTGGGCATTTGAGGGAAACCAAGCAAGTGTTAGAACACCTGCTTGTCTTTTTTAGGTTGGGCTTTGTGCCCCTTTTCTAAAAAATTGGCTTCACTTCCTGTCACATAGCCAAACAGGAAGTGAGGGTAAAACCCTACCAATGTCTTTCCTTGGGGACACACAGGTCAATCTAACTAGTGTACCCATTAGGCAATTAGGCACTCTATCCCATTAGGCACTCTAGCACTTTGTTGTGTACACCCCAAATTATTATGTAGTTTGGAGTTTATTAAAGGCAAATCCACTCTGCAATACAAGTGTACTCGCTGTAAATCTGAGGTGAAGCACTGGTGATTTTATCATCCAATCATGTAGAAGCAAAGATGCTGTTTTTTATTTTCCTTGCATGTTCCCCTCGGATCTCCAGCAACTGCACTTCCAAGTGCACTTGTAGTGCAAAGTAGATTTGCCTTTAATAAATAAACCCCAAAGTCCAAGATACCTAATAATTTGGGGCTTACACAGCAAAATGCTAGAGTGCATTTTACCTAATGGGGAAACTATTTAGATTGACTGTGTGTCCCCAAGGAAAGACGTTGGTAGGGTTTTGGCTTCCTGTTTGGCTGTGTGACAGGAAGTGAATCAATTTTAAGGCAAAACTGTTAAAATTTGGGAGGTGTCTTCACCCCATCAGGGGTGCAGACATCCCCAAAAACTGACAAGACTTCCAATCCCTCTGCAGTCTATCTCCAAGCAAAAATAAGAAAGGATTTAATTTAGTTTAACTTTGCAAAGACACATTCCTAAGTTCAACTGTGCTGCATGTCAATTGCCCATTTAGACCTTGTTTAACCTCCTTGGCGGTAACCCCGAGTCTGGCTCGGGGTCAGTTTTTTATGCTAGGAGCGGTAACCCCGAGCCAGACTCGGGCTTGCGTTGCGGATGCAGGGGGGAAGTTACTTACCTTTTCCCCTGGATCCTGCGATGTCTCCCCGCTGTGTGAGCGAGCCGTCCGCTCGCTCGATTCACACAGTGCCGGGTGCCGCCGATCTCCGTTCCCTGTGACGTTACGACGCACGGGAGCGGAGATCGGCGCCAAATTCAAAAAAGTTTAAAAACACACAACACATATACAATACTGTAATCTTACAGATTACAGTACTGTATACAAAAAATACACACCCCCTTTGTCCCTAGTGGTCTGCCCAGTGCCCTGCATGTCATTTTATATAATAAAAAGATTTTTTTTCTGCCTGGAAACTGGAGATTGTCCATAGCAACCAAAAAGTGTCCCTTTATGTCAAAAGTGGTTTTAGACCAGCTAGAAAACACCGATAAAAAAATAAAATCACAATTTATCATCAAACAATAAATTTAATGACAGCGACTATTCTGCAACTGAGCAAATTTCAGTGTTTTTGATTTGATTACATTATTGAATCATTTTATATATATTTTTATTATATTATAATTTATTATTTTGTGTTTCAAACTTTATCATACCCGGGATGTCTACTAGACTCTGGTTCGGACAGATTTAAGTGAGTTATTCATAAGAATTGCAGGCCTACAATATAAAAACGCCAAATTTCCATGCAAAATAATTGTACCGCTTTCAGCACTAAATTCCAGCCAGAATCATACCGCCAGGGAGGTTAACCACTTGACATCCCACCCATAGTCAAATGACGTCCGCAGGAGGGATCTCCTATCCTGTGTGGGTGTCAAATGACGTCCTGGGCTACACGGGCGTTTAGGGGGTGTGCACACCCTGTCACTCAGGAGATGGTACGCTTGCACGGCGGCCACAAATGACCAATAACAGAGCAGGACCGTGAGGATCCACGTCCTGTCAGGTGAGAGGAGACCCATGGTGTGTTCCCAGTACAGAGGAACACTGATCTGTCTCCTCCCCTTGTGAGTCCCCTCCCCCTACAGTTTCACTTCCTAGGTAACATTTAACCCCTTCCCTGCAAATTACATTGATACAGTAATCAGTGCATTTTATAGCACTGATCTCTGTATAAATGTGAACGGTCCCAAAATAGTGTCAAAAGTGTCTGATGTGTCAGCCACAATATCACAGTCATGATAAAAATCGTAGATCGCCACAATTACTATAAAAAAAAAAATGCCACAAAACGACTCCCTATTTTGTAGACGATATAACTTTTGCGCAAACCAAATCAATATACGCGTATTGTGATTTTTTTAGCAAAAATATGTAGAAAAATACATATCAGCCTAACCTGAGGAAGACATTTTTATTTTAATTTTTTTTTTAAATTGGAATATTTATTATAGCAAAAAGTAAAACATTTTTTTTTTTTTTTTTTCAAACTTGTCACTCTTTGTTTATAGCGCAAAAAATAAAAAACCCAAAAGGTGATCAAATACCACCAAAAGAAAGCTATATTTGTGGGGTGGAGATAAAAATCATTTGCGTGCAGTGTTGCATGACCACACAATTGTCATTCAAAATGCGACAGCGCTGAAAACTGGCCTGGACAGGAAGGGGGTGAAAATGCGTTAGTGGTTAATAGAAAACACCTGTTGACGTTCACTAGAAACATTTGTTAGTCCAGTCCTGGAAATCTGCATCTGCTTTACTATTAATTTCCATAAAAATCTCACCGCTGTGTATGCGAGATGCCCAACTGCTGTGTGCGCGGAGGTATGTACCCGTGGCGCATATCTGTTTCCCGGATGCGGTGGCCAGCACACAGGAATGACATCACGCCCCTCAAGGAAGTTGCTTGTACTGCTGCTAATTTCTTCCTAACACCATGCTCCTCTCACTGTTTTCGGAGGAAGAGATGATCCTTATTTGCAAATTAAGATCATTCTTTATTTTTACATGGGGTGTTTGTGTGGGTCATGTGTATATGTCTAAATGATTTGGCCTCAAAACACACACCTACTTCCTGTGTACAGATTCACTTTCGAGCCAATGTATATTGCTTCATGCTTCAGTGTGTGTGTATAATTATATATACATATATATATCCCCCCCCCCAGCAGAGAGAAGTTGAGTAAACTCCCAATTCTGGAGACATAATAATGGTCTAGCACAAGGGTCTTCAAACTACGGCCCTCCAGTTGGTCAGGAACAATAATTCCTATCATGCCTAGTCATGTCTGTGAATGTCAGAGTTTTACAATGCCTCATGGGATGTGTAGTTCCGCAACAGCTGGAGAGCCGTAGTTTGAAGATTCCTGATCACTCTAGCATGTCTTGAAAAAAGGTGTTTTTTCATGTGCCTTGTATAATGCCCAAGAAATATCATTTGGAAAATACAAGTGGGTCATGGTACATCTACATTCCAAATTTGGCACTTTAGATGGTCATGCACTATGCAATCTGATATAAAGGTAATAGGAAGACGCACTTGAACAATTAAAATGATAGGAACTCAAACAGGCTCTTGCATTAAATCTAATTTATTTAAGATCGAAGATCTGATTGCAGTGTATGGGCACCTTTAAAGATCAAGATCTGAAAAGAAATGATTTATTGGGTTTAGAAACACTTCTCTGTTCTTTGTAGTGTATTGAAAGATTTGGGTAAAAAAACAAAAAACAAACAAAAAAAAAAGCAAACACATTTCAAAGATATATTAGAAGTTAATGGAATGAGATTAGCATTAAAAGGGTTAATGAACTGAGGACACCTACTAACTGCCTAACAAGACACATTCAATGAGATGAAATTAACCAATTGTATTGGGCGTGCGCTATTATCAATGAGAAAACTGCAGTCACCCTAGCGACAGTTGCAGTTTTTATATGCAGGTATTTAATATGGCTATTTGCACTTCAATGTGCGCCGTTTCGCACGTTTGATTAATGACTTTTCCTGCGCACCGATTAATGTATGAACTGGTGCAGTGCCTTCTTCTTAGTAAATCACCCCCAATGACTGCACATCACAGCTCTGATCTCTCAGTTCAAGTCTGCCTTAAATCAAAGGACTCCCTAGAAGTAACTGAGCTAATCTCCACACTCCTGATATAGGGATGCCAATAATCTCCCCTGTCATCCACCAGAGGGAGCATTTATTAATTACAAATAGAAATGTGGAAGTCAAGTAAATTACTTACGTGAATGCTGCAATAAAAGCTCCATCAGGTTTTAAGTATACATTTTGTTTCCCTTTGGCACTACCAGAAATACTAAAAAGTTGCTGCTGAAAGAGGAATGTTTTAGGGCCCATTCACACCAGAAACTGTACATTTACTGTGCATTTTTGCATGCACATTTTCATTAATTTGATGCACGCTTTTATAAGTATTTACATACAACGATTTGTCCTTTGGCAGTCACTGCTTTCTTTTGGGTTTTTGTGCACTGTGTGTTTTCGTACTAAAAAAATCGTAAGAGCAAGACTACACATGCTCAGAAACTAAAGAATACAAACAAAAATGATTCAACGGGTTACAGCACTTCTGACGTTGTATTCTGTCAAACGAAAAATTCTCGTATTGTTAGTAACCTTTTCACTTTCGACATGCGCCTAGCATGCCACAAAAATCAGATGTTCTGTCGTCCGAAAATCAAAACATGTGTACGAGGCTTTAGAATACTCAAACAGTGCACTAAACTCTAATTGGCTTCACCTTTTGTGCAATATTACATTCATATTTAGGGCGCAACATGGTATAAATGACCCCCCTCCACACGTGACAGTGTGCAGGGTTCTTCTTCCACGCAGCTGCTCTTACCAGAGATATGCAAATGAATGAACTACAAGTCACCAGGTGTGGTAATCAGTAGGGATGCACCGAAATTTCAAAATGCCGTGAAGGAAATCAAGCTGATAACTGCGCCGAAAATGGGGCGGGCCCCGCCCCTGGTGCCGCCCAGTACAGGGGTGTCATTCTGGACCGTCCCTGTCCAGCCCCAGGAAAGCTGTCAGCACACAGCATTTAGGAGCAGCTTGTCAGTATGATCAGCGGGAGGAGTAGTAGTAGTAGTAGTAGTAGTAGTAGTGTGCAGCACCGCGGGGGTTAAGAGTGCAGGACTTGTTTGACATGCTGTTAGAAACCGTGAGCCTGCTCGCTTCACAGAGTCAGCTCACTGTTTCTAACAGCATGCCAACAACTGCCCTATCCTGTCTGACATACGAAGGCAGGCTGCATGATGGCCACTGGTAGGCTGCTGGGCACTGGTATGCTGCATTGATCTCCTGTACCACGTCTGCAGTCTCTGACCAATCTCAGGTATAAAAATATTTTTTAAAAACAGTAATTTTCGGTATCGGTCATTTTCGGCCTAGTGTATTTTTCATTTTCGGTATCGGCACCAAAAAACCCATTCGGTGCACCCCTAGTAATCAGCGCACTCATAATCCACCGACATTTCCTTTAGCCCTGCAACTGAAAGCCCATACCTCTTTATGACAAGGAACAGGAGTAAGAGTTTCGAAAGAGCCTGGCAATGCACCCACAATTCACTGATCATGGTTGCAATACTTTGCAGGTTCTTGGAAAAAAAAAAAATCCTAAATAAATAAATGCACTGCAAATATATGCACTTTTTTTTTTTTAAATAGGCAAACTTAGCCTTTTACACCAATTTACACTTATGCATTTTTGCCTGAAAGTGGTTACAAAGCCTAAATATTTTTGTTCACCCTAATGCATTAACCACTTCAGCCTCAGAAGGTTTCACCCCCTTCATGACCAGGCCATTTTTTGCGATACGGCACTGCATTCATTTAACTGACAATTGCGCAATCGTGCGACGCTGTACCCAAATAAAATTGATGTTCTTTTTTTTCCCCCACAAATAGCAGCTTTCTTTTGGGGTTATTTGATCACCTCTGTAGATTTTATTTTTTACGATATAAACCAAAAAAAAAAAAAAGACAGAAAATATTGAAATTTAAAAAATTATATATATATATATATATATATATATATATATATATATATATATATATATATATATATATATATATATATATATATATATATATATATATATATATATATATATTATATATATAATTTCTTCATCAATTTAGACCAATATGTATTCTGCTACATATTTTTGATAAAAAAATAAAAAAATCTATAAAAAGTATATTGATTGCTTTGTGCAAAAATTATAGCGTCTACAAACTGTGGGATATTTTTATGGCATTTTTATTTATTTCACTAGTAATGGCGGCGATCAGCAATTTTTAGTGGGTTTACGACATTGCGGCGGACATATTTGAGATCTGAAACTTTTTGGGAAACAGTGTCATTATTACAGTGCTAAAAATATGCACTGTTACTTTACGAATGATACTAGCACAAAAGGGGTTAACACCAGTGGCAATCAAAGAGTTAAGTGTGTCCCTAGGGGGTGCTTGCCACTGTGTGGGGGATGGACTCACTGTATGAACACAGATCTGGGTTCCTGCTTGGAACACAAGATCACTGTGTTCTTCCCTGTCAGAACAGGGATCTGCCTTGTCTCTCTGTGGAGTAATTGCAGGTGGCCAGCAGACATAGGGTACCCCCATACCCGCTGATTTCGCACAATAGAGCCAACCTGCCGCAGTATATGTACTGTGGCCGGTCGGCAAGTGGTTAAGGTAACAAAATATTTTAGGTAGTAGTATTCTCCCACACCCCCTTCCCCTTATGCTTGCCTGAGCCCTCATTTGATCCAGCGCTGTGCACATCTGCAGTGGCTCTCTCCCCTTTCTTCCTGGTGTCACAAGCTTTGCTGAGGCAGCCCTGCTACTATCAAAGCCAGAGACGAGGGAGCAAGGCTGAGCCCTGCTGTCTGTGACTATAGACACAGGTAGCGGGGCTCGAGATCGAGCCCACATGATTGCCCCCATAAGAAGAAGCTTCCTATGAGGGCACTCACCAGAGAGCCAGAGGCACCGGCGGATTACCAGAGGAAAGGAGGTTCGGGATGTTCTGTGGAATTCCATTGCACAGCACAGGTAAGTATGAACCGGTTTGTTATTTCTTTATCTTTATCTGGGGGGTGTGACCGGAAGCCGACCTGGATGGGTGCCTGATCTCCCAGCTCTCTCCGCCCGCAGCATAAACGGCACTTTCAGGGACGAACCACCACATCTACATCAGAAGATCAGAGAACCACCCGCTCATCCAAAGCCCGGGGCACATCGCAACCCCCTCCAGGTACCTACACGGACCTCCGCTCCTTCTTTCTCCCGCCGGACATGCCACTAGGCGAGGAGGACAAGAGGACACCGGACACCTTTGCATCCTGCTCCCGGATCTCCATGCAGCTCTCACCATCAGCTCTCCTCCTGCATCGGACCCCCACAGGTCCCCCGCTGGCTGCCACGTACCCCATGGAGCCCTCCTCACAAAACGGAGCGGTGAGTCCCCCGAACGACCCCAATCTCCCGGAGGCCCCGCCAACGTGGGCTGAAAACCGCCATATCTGTCCCCCCCACCCCCCCCCCATCCAGCACTACACAAAGTACTCTGAGGCATTTCCGAGGCTGCTGAGGCCAGCCTTGGTCCCCTGTGTCCACGGGACAGAACCTGCATCCCCCACATCAGATTTTTCCCAGGACTACCCGGCCCTGCCAGGCCCCGCATACCCCTCCAGCTGGATACCTCAAGAGCCTGCGGACATTCAAGAGGCCCCTTGGGCCGTGGCTGCTACCTCACCCCCCCAAAGCAGACTATCCCAATTAAGGGATCCCAGCACATCCAGGGCGCAGCCAGCTCAAAAACCCACATACGCACAAAAGGCCCGCTCCTCGGCCCTCCTTTAATCAGTGCCTCACAATGAGAGACCCCCCCAACAAATGCAGGATTCAACATGGTCAGACCCATGGGACCCTCCAACAACACGATCGCACTTAGCCTCTGACATGGCTACCACGAGTCCCCAACCTCTACCACTCTGCCCACCATCACCCCACCAGCAGTACGGGCCTGCACAGGTACCCCCTTTACCCCTCCAATGGCATGCCTATTTGCAAGCAATGCCAACTAAAGAGGCAATTAATAGAAGATGTGAAATCCACCTGCCGCTCAGAAATTCAGGTTCTCCAAAACAGGCCTCAAACACTTGGCAGATAGAGTGGAAATGGCAGAAGAAGAAATCCAGGAAACAAAAATTGGCCATTCATAGGACCCAACTCCAGGGGGCAGACCACCTTTCCCTGCTTAGAGACATGCAGTGACACGTAGAGGACCTGGACAACAGGGGGTGTCTAAAACAACATCTGTGTGGGGGGTATACCCGAGTCAGAGGACTCCGAAGACCTGCAATCAACCCCGCAGACCGTTTTCAATAATCTACTAGGCGAATCGCCTACAAAACACATAGAAATGGACAGAGCCCATCGAGCCCTACGACCCAAGGGAGCCACCGCTAAACCAAGAGATCTCATCTGCAGAATTAGCTCCTACCCCCTTAAAGAGGAAATTTTAAGGCAGGCCCGCCTGGCATGCAAAGTGACTTTTGACGAAGCCCAGATACAATTATATCCTGACCTATCCTGGATCACCCTGCAAAAAACGCAGACTTCTCCAACCTTCACTGCACACATTGCAAGAAGTAACCATTCCCGACTGATGGGGGTTCCCCTTCAGTCTCACCGCAAAACACCAAGTCAAATCTGCCATTCTAAGATACCCAGACACCTACGCGCCTTTTGTGATACCTTGGGGATCACCTTGGAATTAGTGGCCACGCCACCAACACCACCCACAGTCTGGCAGAAAGTACCCACCTCTAACCGTCCCTCACAATATCCCTCCTCAAAAAGGTAACTAACCTATGTGCAACCCTCAGTGACCTAGCCCTAGGTCGCGTTGAAAAGGCGCTGACCAGACTGAAACAACTGTTTTACGACAAAGGAAACAAAGCACACTCCCTCCTAGCTAAGAAGCTACGCGAAAACTCACACATGCAGACCCCACACCAGATTAAGAACAAATCGAACCCACTGTTATCCCACCCTACAGAGATTGCCCATACCTTTGCAGATTTCTATAAAGATCATTAGAACAATCCGGACATCCCTAGTAACCCCCCCCCCCCCCCCCCCCCCCCCCCCCCCCCCCCCCGTCTGACCTTTCCCAATGCATGCAACAATATTTGGAACAAAGCGGGATCCCCCATCTACAACCCTCTGACCTACTGTCAATCAACGTGCAGATCACCAACAAGGAAATAGACTATTAAATCCCTACCATCTCACAAAGCCACAGGTCCGGACGGATTTCCTTATGAATACTATAAAACATTTCTCCCTCTACTGCTTCCCCACCTGCGCAAACTATTCAGCGCCTTCCTCCAGGACACCCCCATTCCACCAGACATGCAGCGCTCCTTTATCACCCTATTTCCAAAACCGGACAATGACCCCTTCATATGCGCTAACTACAGACCCATTGCCCTACTAAATTCTGACCTTAAAATCTTCACAAAACTACTCTCAATCCACCTGAACATGGTCCTCCCCTCGCTGATCCATAAGGATCAAGTAGGTTTTGTCCCACTTAGACAAGCCGGCGACAACACCAGAAAGGTGATAGATCTGGTGGACGTGGCGAACAGGGAGAATTCGGCAGCCTTGCTACTCAGGCTGGATGCCGAAAAGGCCTTTGACCATTTAGGGTGGCCCTTCCTGTTCGCCACGTTACGCCACATAGGATTCCGGAGGTCCTTCATGCAGGCGATCAGACATCTCTACGCCAACCCCTCCTCTCAAGTTAGGACCCCTTTTGCTCTCTCCACCTCTTTCTCAGTGGCAAACGGCACTAGACAAGGGTGCCCACTCTCACCCCTGTTATTTGCACTCTGCGTTGAACCCCTAGCCTAGCCTCTATTCGGGGCAACCCAGACATACAGGGCATAATCAGTCAGGGGCAAAGAGTTCAAAATCTCACTTTTCGCCAATGACATCATTCCCACACTGACTCAACCCCAAATATCCCTTCCAATCCTGCATGCGGAACTAGACCGTTATCGAGCCCTCTCGGGATAAAAAAAAAAAAAAATCAATACGTCAAAATCAGAGGTCTTGCCTATTAACATACCCGAAGCAGAGATCGCACTTTTAAAAATAAATTTTTCTTACAGCTGGAAAACAACCGCCCTGAAGTACTTGGTGACCCAAATCACCCCAAAATTCACTACCCTATACCAAGAAAATCCCCCCTCCCCTTTCCACTCAATCAGATCCTTACTGCTCCAGTGGAAAAGACACCATATTTCCCTCCTAGGGTGGATCACTTCAGTTAAAATGACCATCCTCCCAAAGCTTCTATACCTTTTCCAAACATTACCCATACCAGTCCCATACAAACACCTAAAAAAGCTTCAATCCGATCTATTCCACTACATCTGGAACTACAAAAGACATAGAATACCTAGGTCGGTGCTGATGGCAGCGTGCAATGAAGGGGGCCTCGCATTTCCCAACCTCAAATACTATCAGGCAACCCATCTACAAGCAGTGGCCTCATGGTTCACCCACAGGTCATACAACAAATGGACAGAAATTGAAAAAATATGGCTAGCCCCGATACACCCGAATAACCTACTGTGGAGTGCGAATGCAGAGGTAGCTCCCGAACGCCTGCTAGGCTCCATGTCCCAACTAAGGCATCTATGGCGCAAACTATCACAACCTTATGGGTTATCATCAGAGAAATCGCTACTGACCTCTTTCATCTGTAATCCCAAGGTGCAAGATAGCCTCACGCATCTGATGTTGCACCCCTGGACATCAAGAAACCAATTTCACTTCGGGAACCTAGTGGACCACAGGACACGCAAATGGTTACCCTTCTCTGATCTTCAGAACAAATACGATCTGCAACGGCAGGTGTTCCATGGGTATCTGCAAATCCGACATTACGCACTCACTATAGCCCCTAACTTGCAGTCCCCCCCCCCCCCCCATCCTCTTTTGAAAATATAATCCTGGCGGGTACCGCACACATTCCTATATGATTAGATGGGAGAAAGCCCTCAATGAGGAAATTCACATAGAACAGTGGCAGACGATATGGTCCTAAACAGCAAAGAGTTCAATATGCACACTGCATAAAGAAAACTCCTATAAAATCCTACTATTTTGGTACATGACCCCGGATATACTCCACGCCATTTTTCCCACAAGCTCAGACAGATGCTGGCGGTGTCAGGGGGCGAAAGGCACCCTCCTCCATATCTACTGGAGCTGTCCATTAATTGCCCCATATTGGACCACGGTCCAGCAGCTACTAGCCCATCTTCTGGAGATACCGGTCCCGGCGACCCCAACATTTTTCATACTAGGCTGATCACCGCTGAAGCTCCCCACACCATATAAAAAACTAGTACGTCATGTCCTTACAGCAGTACGTTGCCTCGTAGCCCTAAATTGGAAACAATGCACCCCCCCCCCTTCTCCTGAATCCCTTTACTCCAGAATTAAGGATGTCAAACTGATGGAGAAAATGATGGCTAGGATGCAGGACAGACTGGAGGCTCATAACAAGATCTGGGAGCTGTGGCACCTTCGGGAGGAGACACCATGACCAGGTAATAAACGCACCTTGATGAATTCTTTACCCCTTTCTTTTCCTTTTCCCCCTCCTCCTCATATAGAGTATTCTAGTGACTCTAAGGCCCCTTTCAGACCTACGGACCTGTTTTCCCTCCTCCGCTTGCTCAGCTGGGATCGCTCCGTTGATCCCTGCTGAGGCGGCGGATGACAATGCAGGGACGGACCTGTCAGAGCTCCGCTCTCCCCTATGGGGGGATCCTATGATTACGGACCGCCTGTCCGTTTTCATCCGATCCGCCAGACCGATGGAAATTAGGGTTTGCATCTGTCTGGATTTTGCAGAGCGGATCAGGGCGGATTGGATGTCAGCGGACATGTCACCGACATCAGAGACTCTATAGAGGTGCATGGAGCGCCCGTTCAGATCCGCCTGAAAAAAACTGAGATCTGAACGGTCCGCACATGTGAAAGGGGCCTTACAGCCATATACAAAATGTTAGAGTTTAATAAATGAATCAGCGATACATATTTGACAAAAATTGATAAAGCTAGATAATAGTATACTACTGTCCTTAAGCACAACATCAGTATTCCTGAGTAAACACTTGAAAGCAACAATGTATACTACGATTTGCACCTTTGAAATTATGTACTTCTTTATACTGTATCGCAAATACAAACAATAATAAACTGTTATTTGGAAAAAAAAATAAAACATTTTCATTTACAAACCAATGACGTTCAAGTTAGTGCAGATTTTACCATGCATTGGAATGCACATCATAAAATTACAATGTGTCACAGATGAGCAACAAAGCTGATCTACTACTTGTGGTTCGCTCACCATGTAATCTATCCTACCTTGCTACAGCCTGCTTTGTTCCAGGAATGGAAAGTACTGTATAGGCTTTACTGGATTTCACCAGCTGGTTGTTATAGCACCTACACAAAGCCAGTACTCTGCCAAGCAACCTTAATATTTAGCTGTGCTCAGGCTTACACCCATTGCCTTAGCAACAGATTCATTTTCTAGCCCGAGGCTCCAGATGTGGCAACTCTTGCTTTCCTGTTTTTCTAGTTGCCAACTTTGGCTTACATTTTGAACTTTTGCCAAACCCTGATTTTGAAATTGCCCCTTGACTTTCTGCCACACTCTCGATCTATCCCTGTTCATCTGTCAAATGCACAGGTGCACACAAGGGCCACAATCTGGAATACACATCGGTAAAGCCCATCACTCCTTATGGGGGTGCTCTGGTTAAGTGGCATGTACTTGGGACTCTCCACCTTGGCCCTTTTTAGAGCACACACTCTTTCCAAACATTCAGACAGCATAGAGCACCCACTATCCGGTTTAAATGCTTTGCAACATGCATTTTGGAGGAGTTTCCATTTATTTCCAAGAAAAACAAAAAACACACACAAGGCATACATGCACAAGGTCTGTGCTGTCGGACTTTGGCCTTCTGCCAATGTGAATGTGCAGCATGATAACAGGTGCATTCTGCTTGCATTTGACAGTTTAAATGCTTCTGAGACTATTATTAGGTAGCTCATGGATAGGTGCATTTTAACGCTTTTGGACTTGAATTTTAGATACGCAAGATTTTGGATTAAAAAGTGTTTGATTTTATCCATCTAATTATGGATGTAAAACTTATTAGATCTTCAGAAATTGCTCTCTGTCTCTAAACATACCAAATGCTTAATTTCCTATACAATACTGGCCGCTAGAATAACTACTGCACGTTATTGGAAACAGATAGTAGAGATATTGGACTATGTCAAACAAAAATTGAATTGGATCATGATCAATGATAAAAGAATATGCTAATTTCAGTCAACACTGGCATTTCTAATGATACTTGTAGTTTGAATAACAGCTTTAGGAACAATTATGTCTGTAGATTCTTTTGGCTGAAGACAGTAACACCAAGCAGGGCTGAATAATCTAGAACACACCTAATTTGTCAAGCTGCAATGGTACTACAGACATTCTAAAGTAGCCCCTCAAATTAAATCACGTTAGATCAATTGCTTGAAAGGCCACTTTGTGACACCTTAGGCTTTATGTACACGGGACGTTTTTACAACCTCTCCTGAACTGTTTAAATTGACAGATAGTAACCGACATTTAAAACGTCTGTTTTGCCGCGTTTGCGTTTTTTTTGGGGGGGGCTTTTTTTTTTTTCAAAAATGAAAACCGCCTCTAAACGAAATGCAGAAAATGCCTCTAAACATTTGTCCTGAACGCATTTTTTTGCCTTCTCAAAAATGCTTCTAAACTCAAATGCCTAGAAACGACTATAAACAGCCCTGTGTGCATGTACTTCTAAGAGAACTGAGGAGAGCTCAGGGGCAGCGGAAAAAAAGTCCAACTGATCCTAAGCAGTGTACATGAGACCTTAGAGCAGGGGTTCTCAACCTTTTGAAGAGTGCAGCCAACTTAAAGTGATTATAAAGTCTTGTTTTTCTTTTCTATTAAAATAAACGTGGGTGCGTGGCGACCAGGCTCCAACATGGACGCTTGAGATAGGAGCTCCGCCAGCGAGAATCCGTCCACATCCGAGCCCATCGGCTCCAGCCACACTGCCTTTAGCCTGCCAAACCATCCATGGATGACGAGGCGCAGGAAGAACACGTCGCAGCCGCACTAAATGCTGGATTTCTTCTCAGCAAACCAGCGTGGGCTACAACAAAATATGTCACCGGCAACAATGGTCAGAGCACAAGGCCGCGGTGCACAATAACGGCCAAGTCATACAGCGAGTCCTCCTCTGGGGCATTCAGCCCATCCGCGAGAAGCCCAGCAAAGTCTAAACCAAGAAGGCACTCCCCAACTAGGCCACAAACTGACACAGGCATGGAGGTAAGTGGGCCACAAATTGCTGGATACACCCTCCAGCGATCCCATAGCAGAGTTCCCCACATTAGGCAGACCTATCTCTGACACAATGCTAAAAGAAATGCTACTGTCCCTAAGAGCCTTACTGCAATCAGACACGATCAAAGGAATTAACAAGTGCCAGAGAGAAGTCCAAGCTATGGGACACAGGGTAGATCAAGTTGAAAGTAAGATGAATGAGTATGCATCATCATACAATGTGCTAGTTGATGTCCATACAGTTCAGGGTGATGAAATCACATGGCTGAAAGAAAGTCGCAGATTTAGAGGACAGATCCAGAAGAAACAACCCCCCCATTATATGAAGTACAGTACACCTCTGCACACATGTTCTATCACTGTACACCTCTGCACATGTTTCATCACTGTACACATGTTCCATCACAGTACACATGTTCCATTGCTTTACCCTCATGTACATATGTGTCATCACTGCACACATGTTCCCTCAGCGCACCCCTCTGCACACATGTTCCCTCAGCGAACCCCTCTGCACACATGTTCACCGTACAACTATAACAAAAGAGGCCACTAGCTCTTGCCACTCTTGCTCCAGCAGACATTTAAATCTCCAGACTGCACATTGTATTTCCTGCACAGCCTGGATGTCAGGAGGAGGCAGGTGCAGCTCTGAGTGACAGAGCAGCAGACCAATTGGCTTCCAATTATATTCAGGAGAATTGGCAGTCAGACATCCTGCTGGGAGGCAAAAATATGTAGATAGCAGTGTAGGAGAGGCTTCCGCGGTGTTGTTCTCCTCACTGACACAAGGGACATGAGTAGAGATGTGAGTGTAATGTGAGCAAGTCACACATGCAGGCTACTTTCCGTCGGTGCTGCTAAACTGAAGCCAACCCCTGTGCCCTAAGTTTTCTTACCATCTGGAAAGTGTTCTCCTCCTCCTCCTCCCCAGCCTCTGGTTGGCGCTGCTGCACCTACCGCTCCTTACCTCTCTGGTGGTCAGACCCCATCTCGTGCTGGCTGGAGATGTATATATTTTTTTTTTCTTTCATTCTCTGCTCAGATTGCCCGGGCCCCCTGGCTGGGCCCGGTACAACAGGGCCAGTTGTACTGGCTTATCAGCAGCCCTGGCTATACAACTTAAAGTGGTTGTAAACCCTTACAAACCACTTTGACCTACCGGTATGCCTAGATTAAGAAATATCTCCTAAACTTACACTGTTTAGGATATATTTGGCAAAAGACAGGCACCGCTGTCTACGGCGCATGCGCCGTAGACAGCGGCGCGCAGGTGCACTGAGCGCGCCGCTGTTAACGGTGATATGCCACGAGTAGAAGCTCCCGTGTGCATGCGCAGGAGTGACGTCATCGCGGCTCCGTCGAATGACCGCGCCGGAGAAGCGAGACCCACCCAGAAGATGGAGGCTCCGTACACAAGGGGACAGCGGTGACTTTGCTGGCTCCTGTGTCATGTAAGGGACACATAATGGACTACTATGCGATGCATAACAGTCCATTATGCTTTACCTTTGCAGGGAAACAAAGAGGAAGTAAACCCATCAGGGTTTACTTCCTCTTTAAAGTGGTGTTTCAGGAAAAAAAAAAATGCGCAAGGACCCGCTCCTCTCTCCTATTAGCCCGGCGGCCGAGGGAGGAGGAGGAGGGAGCCCCATGGTGATGTCACGGCCATGGACGGAATCCCAGGAGTGGAAGTCACACACACACACACACACACACACACCTCCTGTCTCTCTCCAAAGAAGAACTAAATGCCCCATTCACAACTCAGGATATAAAATCAGTTATAACTACACTACCAAATGGAAAATCACCAGGACCAGACGGTTTCTCTAGCAAATACTTTAAAACATTCAAACATATACTATCACGATACATTCAAACAGTCTTTACAAAAGCAACAGAATCATCATCATTCCCTCAAGAGATGCTGAGAGCACACATTGTAACCCTACCTAAACCGGGAAAAGAACCTAACACACCGGCCAATTTTAGACAAATATCCCTCCCAAATACAGATATCAAAACATATGCAAAACTATTGGCCAGAAGACAGTGTGATCAGATGGGATTTGTGTAGGGGAGACAAACCTCAGATGCTACGAGAAGAATTATAACCGTTATGCATTATGCTGAACAAACTCGAACACCTTCTCTGTTGTTATCCATAGATGCAGAGAAGGCCTTTGATCGAGTCCATTGGACCTACCGTATTTATCGGCATATAACACGCACCCCAAGTTTAGGAGGGAATTTAAAAGAAAAAATTTTTTAGGAGGTAAGTTTAAGGAAAAAAACTTACATTTAAATGCCCATTAATGCAGCCTTGTCAGTGTCATTTGCAGCCTTGCATTGCAGCCTTGTCAGTCATTTGCAGCCTTCCATTGCAGCCTTGTCGGTCATTTGCAGCCTTGTCAGTCATTTGCAGGAATCCAATGCAGCCTTGTCAGTCATTTGCAGCCTTGTCAGTGTCTTTTCGTTTTAAAAATGGCGCCGCCGAGACACAGAGCGGATGTCCTGTGTATCTCGGTGGCGCTCGGTAGTTCTCGGCGTCTTTCGGGTATTTTCGACCGCACTCAGCCGTTCTCGGCTATTTTCGGCCGCAGCTTGGATCACTAACTATGCTATATATCTGGCCGATGCTTCTAACTGCTGGAAATCACTGTATTACACACCGCTACTCGAGTGATCGCCACTTGCTTCCAGATCCTGTGCCAAGTAGCTACACTCCTGGTTACTGAACACAGGAGGTCAGCCGCTCGGCACAGGTTTTATTCAGAGGAGGTTTCTCATTTTCTGAATAAATGCAAAGCCTTCTCCGATTGGATGAGGCAGACAGTTGGGGTGTTGACGTCAAGTTTGTCACCTTATCCAACCAGAAAATGCTTTGCATTCATTCAGAAAATGGGGCCTGTGCCAAGTGGCTGACCTCCTCTGTTCAGAATGCATCAGGCCAGCCACATAGCAACAGCATGGTCTGCTTCAGTAATATCCTGCATCTTTTAGAGGGATCCCACAGGTTTAGTATATGCTTATTTTCATTGATCTAAGCTGAACCAATGTAACTATGTATAATATAGGCATACCTGAAAATCTTTAAAGCGGAGCGCCGCCCAAAAGGGGAAGCTCCACTGATCTACCTACTCCCCTCATTTACTGCCACATTTGGCACCACTTTAGGGGGGGGGGTACATGGTTTTGAAATTCTGTCCCCTCCTCCTTCCCCCGCAGCCAGCCCACCCACACATGTGCAGTAGGAAACCTGCTATGAAAACTTCACTGCCGGTTTCCCTTAGTCAAGATGGCAGCACCAGCACCCTATTGAAAAATTGGCTTGGGGGAGGACACCACTGAATTCCAGAGCAGGTAAGTGCCCTATTAAAAAGGCAGCAGCTACAGTTTTTGGAGCTGCTGACATAAAAAAAAATAATTCTGAAGGAGCCTGGAGCTTCTCTAAGTGCTATTGCAGCTTGATGAATGTCTAAAAAAGGGATGAGATAATCTGAGTCTGCCACTGTTTGGCCACCCCCTGTAGTGATGTGGAGATCATCCAAAAGGCCTAATTAACACTTTCTGATAACTGTATATTTTATTTACACAGCAATTACTAAAGCACATGTGTAAATTTTAACAGAACATTTATACACACTTCAATATATAAATGGAGCTACTCAGCATCCACCCATGTGTGAAAACAAACAACTTAAAAAAATTACAAAATTTGTTGGGAATAGTCTGAGGCTTCATTATACAAAAATTATACATTTTCATTTTAAAAACTTCTTATGAATATTTGCTGTCTGTACATGTCAGGAGGGGTTTTCTAAAATATACTGCATAGCAGTGAAGGTTCTCATCTATCCTGGTCATGGTATATCTAGTGGTAGTCACATTCAACTGGGCATGTTCTTTAATGACATTTTAGGCCTGGTTCACACTAGAGCTGCGCAATTAATTGTTAAAAAAATCGTGATCTCGATTCCCCCCATTTCCACAATTCATGTAGAAAGTGCAGAGCATGTCAACTACTCACAGCTGTCAAAAAAAAAGGCAGCCGGTAATGTTTATTAGATTGATTGTATGGCTGAATTTGCATCGCATTCGGACCAAACTCGTGCTGGACCCTTTTTTTGGTCTGCACCAGAATCGGATTGCATGGGTGTCCACATCCTTGCAAAACGATTCGAGTCCGAATTGAAAGTCCACACTGTGATCCGATCTGGAGGGTGGGGGCGTCATTAACTTTGTATTCACACTCCCAGCGGTTCACATAGGGCAGTGTGAACCCCCGGCGGTTGACATGCGATGCAGGAACTGTACTGATTTTGCAAGGTTCCCGCATCACTGCAGTGTGAACCGAGCCATAGTGTGTCACAATAGTGTCTTCTGCCCCGCTTCAAATCACTCACCCCCATCACAGTGGTATCCTCTACCTCCTTTCACATCACCCCCCCCCCCCCCAGTAATATACTATGCCCCCCCCCACTGTAGTGTGTCCTCTGCCCCCTGCTCCACACACACACACACACAATGGTAGTCTCTTATCTCCCTCCACTGTAGTGCCCTCTGCCCCCTTAGAAGTGTCCTCTGCACCCCCCCCCCCCGTGGTGCCCTCTGCCACCCTATAGCAATATCCTCTGCACCAAGCACCCCCAGTAGTGTCCTCTTCTCTTCCCCCCATAGCAGTTTCCTCTGCACCCCCCCCCCCCACACACACAGTCGTTTGCTCTGCTGCTGCCCCAACCCTCCCCCCCCCCACGCATAGCACTATCCTCTGTTTCTTCCCTCCCAGTAGTGTCCTCTGCACCTCTATTCTATATCGGTTTCCCTTGTCGCTCCCAGCACACAGCTCTAGGTAGCCCTGTCCTACCTTACAGCGTCTGTACATCAGAGGAGTTGAGAGGCTGCACAGTGCCGAATGGAGGGCGGGAGCTGTTTAGTTAACTTTTTATGTTAACAAGCTGATGATTGGTTGCTAGAACTGCCTAGCAACCAATCTGCTAGTTAACTTGCAAAGGTAACTAAAGCAGCTCCCGCCCTCCATCTAGCATGGCTTTGCCTCTCGCTCCTCTCTGCTAGTGAAGGGAGAGCAACGCTGGCGGAGACAGGGGGAAGCATCGGCACACAGCCCTGATCGAGATCTACCTGTTCACTCCCCGCGATTGACAGGTAGCCAACCCCAGATCTAAAAGAACCAAATGATGCAATGTTTTTTATGTCAGCGCTGAGCAATGTTGTGATAAACTTTGCCAACTGCTTTTTCTTTTTTTTTTTTATATTTGACAGCTGTGAGCAGAGAACGGCTCTGCACTGGTTACATGAATCGTGGAAATGCCGGATTAAGATTGCAATTTTTTTAACGATTAATCGTGCAGCTCTAGTGTGAACCAGGCCTTAATCAGATATGTAAAAACTATTCTGTGCTGTTCAGCTTCTCCCTCTGCCTGAGAAACCACAAGAAAACTTGCAATGTGTGGGTGGTGAACACTCAGCTCAGCGGCTAGTGTTCCCAGAAATTCATAGTAATGGCAGGAAAAGATTTAATAGGTAGATTAGTGTATTTTAGTTATGCCTTGATGAAAAACAGAAGCCCTAAACATACATATGTCCCCTGTATGCATTTAAAAAATAAAAAAACTTTGCCGCTTCTTTATTTTTTTTTATTTATTTTTTTTTTTATTCATTGAAGTGTATTTTTTCCAAAAAAATTGCATTTGAAAGACCGCTGGGCAAATAAAGTGCGACATAATATATTGCAGCAATTGCCATTTTATTCCCTAGGGTCTGTGCTAAAATATATATATATATATATATATATATATATTTTAATGTTTGGGGGTTCCAAGTAATTTTCTAGCAAAAAATATTGATTTTAACTTAAGAAACAAGTGTCAGGAAAAAGATTTAGACTAAGTGGTTAATCTTCCTGCATTTACACATTGTTTAAAAACTTGGCAGACTGCCTGGATTTTTTTTCACACAGAAGTTTCTCCCTTTGATCTAAGAAAGAAGAGTTAGTTACAATGTTTTATGTTAAACTTGGCAGACTGCCTGGATGTTTTCTTTTGACAGGGAGTGAGCAGAGAAGTCTCTCCATTTATATGAAAGAATCCGCAAACTCTGCAATAGAGATCTCAGAGGGGTTGAATCAAGGTCACGATTTTTTAACGATTAATTGTGCAGCTCTAATTATATATAAATTCTGTGTATATTTCTTATAAGCTTTTTCAGGCATTTTCATTTTTTTAAATATGGTGATCCTGCCCTAGGCTGCTTTCCCGATTTGGACTATAAACCTTTCCTACACTCCTCATTTTCATAACATAGCGGTGAAAGGTCTTCTGTAGTGCACCAAAGATAACAATCGAGATTTGAGTTCAGTGCAAAGGATGTGAAAAAAGACAACGAAATTCTGGCAAGATCAACAGATCTTTTTCTTCACAGAATACATTCTTGCCCAATACAGAAGGACTGGTGAGCCGTAATGTTACATTTTTGTTCTTGGGGGAAGGGGTCCTTTAAAATTCTTAACCTAGGTCTACACGTCTACAAAAGTGGCAACTTTTTGTCGTAGCCTTTTTAAATTAAATATGCTTCATACTGTATATATGTATAGACATTCTGCTGTAAATTTTCCCTCCATTGTTTTTAGTCTGCAAATTTGTGTAAAATAGCAATTTGAAAGCAGCAAAAGAGCCATAAACCAGCTGTACCTTATTTCTACAGGTAGTACAAGCTCCATACCAGTACATATTTTATTCTGATTTAGCATTGCACAACCAAGGTTTGAAATAAAAATAGGCACATGGGAAAAAAGGAAGCTACATATGTAAGTTCCTCTTTGAAATAGATATGCTAAATGAAAAGCAGTTTGTGAAATGAAAGGTACCTGCAATGAAAAAAAGCACAAGGGTCCCATTGCTGACTTTTTTTTTTTGTGGAAATTACTAGGTGTCTCAGTACTACACTGCTACTTTTGCATTATTACTCTAAAGAAGGGGTCTCCAAACTTTTCACTTCGGGGGTCACTTTGTGCATTTTTCACATATTCGCGGGCCGAAAAAAATAATTATTATTTTTTAAATGAATATGCAGCAGGATAGAATAGAGCTTGAGGGCGCACCTGTATCCTCCGCCCGCACCGAAAAGCTGTAAACTCATGCACGGGGCTAAACTTCCAGTGTGCACAGGGCCTTATATCTGTTACACACACACACACACACACACACACACCTCCATAAATTTGGTCCTCATCAGACCCCTCGCTGCACATCAGAGCCCCACTCCATACTTGTGTTCCCATCAGAGCGTCCCCCCCTGCATATTTTTGTGTCCCCATCAGAGCCCCCCATGCATATGTATGTCCCCATTGGAGCCCCCCCTGCACATTTGTGCCCCCATAAGAACCCCCATACACACTGTGTCCCCATCAGATCCCCCGCCACACATTTGTGTCCCCCCTCCATATTTGTGTCCCCATCAGAGACCCTTGCACAATTGTGTCCCCCTTGGCCCCCCTTCCACATTTATGCCCCCCCATCAGAGATCCCTGTACAATTGTGTCCTCAGAGCCCCCCCTTCCACATTTATGCCCACAGAGACCCCTGCACAATTGTGTCCTCCTTAGAGCCCCCTTTCACATTTGTGTCCCCATCACCACCAGAAATCACATCTGTGTCCCGGCTTCAGTGCTGTTCTGCTGTACCTCCTGGCTCCCGCCCAGCTGTTACACAGACACATTGTAGCCAAAAGCACAGCCGTAAAAGGACACTGATGCTAACAGAGGGGCGGGACTCGGGAAGGTGCAATAGGTCCTAGCAATCAACAACTAGTGAGGCGCCGGGCTGTACAGGCCCTGTTGGGCTGCGGGACCTGCTCTGCATACTGTCAGGGGAGATTATGCAGCGCAGTTCCTGCTACCCGACTTAGCTTGAGCAGGAACCGACCATGCAGTGAGTCTGACGACTCAACCTGGGGGCTGGAAAAAATGTCCCAGCGAGCCAGATGTGGCCCACGGGCTGTGCTTTGTATCCTGATGATACCTTTGTATCCTGATGAAACCATTAAAATAATTTTAAGGTCACTTGGCAGGGCTGGCCCAAGTCATTGTGCTGTCTGGGTCCAAGAATGATATGCTGCCAGGGGAGTAACTATAGGGGGTGCAGCAGTCGCAAGCGCAACCGGGCCCTGTGCTGCAAGGGGCCCATGCTGCCCCCTCTACATATGGCCAGTGGCAGCATAGGCGGGTAGGCACAGGGCGCACGGGTGGCTGGAGGTGGGGGTGACTAGCAGAGCTCCATGCTCGACTATCGCACTGGCTGCTCTTTAGTTGTGCATTCCCCACACAACCTGTGTCCTCTGCCGCTCCTCCGGGTCCCCCTCTCCTGCTCCATGCAGTGCTGCTCAGTCCGGTGTCTGTCCTCCCCAGCCAGAGTCCCGCCCCCTGAGTCTGGCTCACACTGCACTGCATGCTTCTCCCAGGCAAACAAACTTTAAGCACACAGATGCAGTGCAGCCCTATGAGAGCCGCCCCCTCTACATATGGCTGGTCCCAATTCCCCTTTCCCTTCTTCCTCTTTGTCTCAAAGGTGTAACATCATAGGTCTGTTTAGACCTCTGATATCTCACCAAAGTCCCCCAACGGGACTCCTAAAAAAAAATTGTAAAAAATAATAAAAAAAACTGCTGATACCAGTGGTGGAACTACAGGGCTCACAAAAGTCGTACCTGTGACTGAGCCCTGGAGTTCCACCACCAGACTCGGAGGGAAGGGCCTCGGCTGGGGTTCAGGGGGGCCCTTCATGGTTTCTTGCACCGGGGCCCTGAAGGTTCTAGTTACACCACTGTATGCTGCCCCCCCCCCCAAACAAAATCACACCAAGCAAAAGGCCCCCACATGCATTATTTTATATTCTGATAATTAAAACTAAAATGTAATTTATCAGGAAGTCAGATTTACATGCAATAGCACCTTGTCTATATGCAAAATGATAAGACATACCATTATGTTCAATTCTAAGCCACAAACTCCATAATCAGACTTCCCTCATCCCAGATCCCCCCCATCAGACTACTCTCCCATCACAGATCCTCCCCCCCCCCCCCCCAAAAAAAAGACTCCTCTCTCATCACAGACACCCCCCCCCCCAATCACAGACCTGCAATCGATATTACAGATTGCTCTTACTATAAGATCGCAGTGCTCCCCTTTCCTACCTTAAAGTACACAAGACGGGAAAGCACGACACATCCAGACAAAGGGCAGGACTTTTCATGTGAAAGGCAGGCGATTGATTGGCTACTAGACAGCGTGGCAGTCCCAGCAATCACCCGCTTCTCAACTTGATAAGCCCCGCCCTTTGTCCAAACCTGCCATGCTTCCCGTCTTGTGTAAATAAGGTAGGGAAGTGGAGGAAGAGTGCTAGGATCTAATGGAAGGGACAGACCTGCAGCGCCTGCTGGGCCAGGTGGAGGGAAACTGTACATCTGATCTGGTGCCAGCGGTGAGCACCAAAATGCTGTAAAAAAGATAAAATCTTCTTGGGCGTCAATTTGCTGCCCCTCTCAAAGTGCTGCCTGGGTCCAATGAACTCATCGGGCCCCATGGTAGGGCCGGCCCTGACTCTTGGTAAACTTTTTCACATCTACATTTCCCCCTTAAAATAGCATGATCAGTAAACCATTGAAAGTATTAGGCCTCATGTACACTGCTGCTGGTAAACGGACATTTTGGAGCAGTTGGGCGTTTTTTCAGCTGCCCCTGAATTCTCTATGTTATCTCATCTGTCCATGTACACAGGGTTGTTTATAGTAGTTTCTAGGCAGATGAGTCGAAAAGCATTTTTTGGAATGCAAAAAAAATAAATAACAAAAAATAAAAATGCGTTCAGGACGGATGTTCAGAGGCATTTGAAATGCCAAATGCCTGTAAGAGCTTGTAAACGCGGTCACTCACATTTGGCTGCGTTTTGCTTACAGGCCTTTTTCATTTTTGGCTATTTGAAAAAATATTTATTTTTTTCCTTTTCATTTTTTTTTTTTTAGAAATGCTTCCAATACACAAACGCGGCATGTAAACGCGCCAAAACAGACATTTTAAACGTCGGTTACCATCTGTTAAGTTAAATCGTTCAGGAGAGGTTGTAAAAACATCACGTGTACATGAAGCCTAAATGTATGGCATACCTAGTATACACACTTGAAGACCAGGCCTTTTCTGGAACTTTTTGTTTACAAGTACAACTCAGTAATTTTGCTAGAAAATTACTTAGAACACCCAAACATTAAATTATTTTTTTTTAGCAGAAGCCCTAGAGAATAAAATGGCGATCGTTGCAATTTATGTCACTAAGTATTTGCGCAGTGTTTTTTTCCCAAAAAATTTGGAGGAAAAAAAAAAAAAAAGCATACTTTATTGAATTTTAATGCAAGAAAACAAAATTATATATATATATATATATATATATATATAACTCAATTTGGTAAAACATAAAAAGATGATGTTACACTGAGTACAAAATTGTTACCCAACATGTCACGCTTTAAAATTGTGCACGCAGGGGCAGCTTGACTTCGTCTCCACCGCACAGGGGATTTATTCACTGCCAGTGACAGTGGCCAGCATATCGTACCACCAGGCACTCCTACACCTTCCTAAACCTCCAGATGACATGTCCCGGTCCTCAGGAAGCTCAGAGTTCTTCGGCAGCTCCCGACCCAGGAGTTGGGCCGGGGGCAACCATCCCATCAGTGTACCCGTCACCATCCCATCAGAGTACCCGCCACCAGCCCATTAGCGCAGGGCTTGACAAATTTGCTTGAATCTAGGAGCCAGCTAAAAGAGTTAGTTAGCCAGGGGAAGATGGCCCCCGCCCGTCCCCAAGTAATTGCAGGGCAGAAGCGACTTCAAATCGTCACTTCCGCCCATAGCTCTTAAAAAAGGGACATTTTTTATTTTTTTTTTTTCAAATGACAATTTTTTTTTTTTTTTTTTTTATTGCATTTTAGTGTAAATATGAGATCCGAGGTCTTTTTGACCCCAGATGTCATATTTAAGAGGCCCGGTCATGCTTTTTTCTATTACAAGGGGTGTTTACATTCCTTGTAATAGGAATAAAAGTGACACATTTATTTTTTTTTCAAAAGAACACTGAAAAAATTTAAAATAAAAGTTAAAATAAGAAAAAAAAAATTAATTTTAAAACGCGCCCCGTCCCGCCGAGCTTGTTTGCAGAAGCAAACGCATACGTGAGTAGCGCCCGCATATGAAAGTGGTGTTCAAACCACACATGTGAGGTATCGCCGTGATCGGTAGAGCGAGAGCAATAATTATAGCCCTAGACCTCTAACTCAAAACATGCAACCTGTAGAATTTTTTTAACTTTGCCTATGGAGATTTTAAAGGGTAAAAGTTTGTCGCCATTCCACGAGCGGGCACAATTTTGAAGCGTGACATGTTTGGTATCAATTTACTCACTGTAACATTATCTTTCACAATATGAAAAAAAAATTGGACTAACTTTACTGTTGTGTTATTTTTTAATTAAAAAAAGTATTTCAACAAAAAAAAAAAAAAAAGTATTTGACAGAAAGTATTGCAACGACCGCCATTTTATTCTCTAGGGTGTTAGAATAAAAAATATATATAAATGTTTGGGGGTTCTAAGTAAAGGGAAGTAGATGGGCAGGCAGAGAAAACAAACAGCTCCATTAGCAATTCTGGGTGTCATACCAACGGCCACCACAAGAGGGCGCCAGATTCTAGAAGGTACCATAGGACTGCACAAGGCCGCAAAGCCGCAGGCTCAATTACCGGCCGGTGCGGCCAATCGCGATCGCGTGCGGGGGGGTGCACTATGGAGACGGGATACCCCCAGCTGTGCTGCCCCAGGTCACTAATTCTAGTCGCAAATGTGACCTGGCGCCCGGGGTTTGTCGAGCACTGCATTAGTGTACCTGTCACCAGCCCATCAAAGTACCCGAGTACCTGTCACCAGCCCATGTCTCATAGAATATACGTTGGGGTTTTTCCATTGTCCTGGTGCTCCAGGACCTTCAAAAGTGTGATAGGTAGTCAGGAAACTAAATGTGTAATTTATGCTCCTAGAACACCTAATGGTGCTCCCTGCATGTTGGGCCTCTCTATGTGGTCAGACTGTGTAAAAGACTGCCACATGTGGTATCGCCAGTAGCAGAATGTATTTTGGGGTGTAATTTTTGCTATGTACATGCTAGGTGTTAGAAAGACCTTATAAATTGACCACTTTGTGTAAAAAAAAAAAAAAAAAATGTATGTATATATGTATGTATGTATGTATGTATGTATGTATGTATGTATGTATGTATGTCTGTATGTATATATATATATATATATATATATATATATATATATATATATATATATATATATATATATATATATATATATATATATGGCAGTGGAGGGGGCGATGGGAGGTTGCAAACAAATTCCCCTTTTGGGTGACGCTCTGCCTTAAGCACACTACGAACATATATGCAACAATGTATTTCAATGAGCCTAGTTTACAACACTGCAGTACTTTCATGTGCCTTGTATGTACAGTGTATCCAGGAAATTATTCACAGCGCTTCACTTTTTCCACATTTTGTTAGGTTACAGCCCTATTCCAAAATGGATTACATTTATGCCCATTAGATAACCTAGGTATATTGGACTGTCTACAGTGGAAATGAAGTAAAAAATGCATCCAGCTGCATCTGGTGAGAACTCACATTACTCCACTGTAAGGATTTGGATCTTTGTTCACATCTAATGTTTGTGTACGATTGGCTGTCCTTATACTATACCCATGTTGGTTACTGCAAACATGGCTATTCTCCAACACTTCCCCCCTCATATACAGTCTTCCCCATCTCTATACCATTTCTAAGACATACCATACAAGCATTTAATAGATTCCTCCATTCACATTAAACATGGATGGAGGGATTTCCCCTACCGGCAAATTTGTAATGACAGCAGATGCTACTCTAAAGCTGCACATACAGTGCATCCGGAAAGTATTCACAGCACTTCATTTTTTCCACATTTTGTTATGATAAAGCCTTAGTACAAAATGAATTAAATTAATTATTTTTCTCAGAATTTTACAAACCATACCCCATAATGAGATTGTGAAATACGTTTTTGGAAATCTTTGCAAATTAATTAAAAATAAAATAATCCTACGTACATAAGTAGGCACAGCCTTTGCCATGACACTCAAATTGAGCTCAGGTGCATCCTGTTTCCACTGATCATACTTGGGGCTCTTTCACACGGGGCGGATCAGTGCAGATCCGCCCCGTGGATATCCGCTTGCTCAGCGGGGATCGCCGGAGCGATCTCCGCTGAGCAGGAAGATGACAGGTCCGTCCCTGCACTCTGTGCAGGGACGGACCTGTAACAGCGCCGCTCTCCCCTATGGGGGATCGGGTGACGACGGACCGCTGAGTCTGTCGTAATCCGATCCGCTCTGCAGACGGATGAAAAAAATAGGGTTTTCCTCCGTCTGCAGAAACGGACCATAGCGGGCACGGACGAGATCGGGTGTCAGCGGATACTCCTCCGCTGACACCCGCTATCCCATAGGGATACATGTATGTCCGTTTTTCATCTGAAAATGGATGGATGAAAAACGGATATACGGACCGTCCGTGTGAAAGAGCCCTTGAGAGGTTACTACAACTTGATTGGAGTCCACCTGTGGTAAATTCAGTTGATTGGATATGATTTGGAAAGGCACACACCAGTCTATAAAAAGGTCCCACAGTTAACAGTGCATGTCAGAGCACAAACCAAGCCATAAAGTCCAAGGAATTGTCTGTAGACCTCCGTGACATGATTGTATTGAGGCACAGATCTGGGGAAGGGCACAGAAACATTTCTGCAGCATTGAAGGTCCCAATGAGCACAGTTGCCTCCATCAGCCGTAAATAGAAGTTTGGAACCACCAGGACCTTTCCTAAAGTGGGCCAACTGGCTGAACTGAGCGATTTGAATTTTTTATTTTTAATAAATTTGCAAAGATTTCAAGCAAACTTATTTCACATTGTCATTACGGGATATTGTTTGTAGAATTTTGGAGGAAAATAATGAATTTAATCCATTTTGGAATAAGAGTGTAACATAACAAAATGTGGAAAAAGTGAAACGCTTTAAATACTTTCCAGATGCACTGTATAACTGCACACTGAACATGGGGATTGTGTTGTAAACAAGTCTTATTTTCATAGCCACCAATCAGATTCAAACCTTAATTCACATTAAAAAAAACATATATAAAAAGGCAGCTGCAATGATTATCACAGTTATAAAGTAAAACACACTACAATTTGTATTCTAGTATTCCAAATAATGCATGTAAAATGTGGTGGGGAATAGTTTCTCTTCATTCACAGTGATTTTATAGAGGACCCCCCCCAAACATAGGTGTTGTTGATTTAGCATCTGTTCTACCAGTTGTTTGCCCCAAGATATAAAAAGGTTAGTGTAATTTTACAATATACTCAGCACTTTTTAGTGGAATGGATAAAAATTTTAGAGATTAATAAAGGACTAAAAAGATAACCATGCACAGTTACTATTTAGTCATTTTGAAACTGTACCCCATATTGTGTCTACAAACAACTGCAATACTGAACATGAGAGGACCAACGTCACATACTAAAAAGATCTGCACCATCTGCTCATATTATAATCAAACATTTGGTAATCATAATACCCATAAAGATTTGGCACAGTTATAATCCCAGGTATCTGAAGTAAACATGAGCATACACAGGCAGATCCACAGTAATGAGCAATTTTTCAAGCACTAGTTAAACACCTTGTACTGACAAAGCATCGCCAACAGAATTCTACTGTATTTTTCTAAATAAAACACGTGTGTAGAATATTTACAACGCATGCAGATTTTTCAATCATACCCACACACTTTAAATTGCCAGTTGTACCTGCTTTAATCTTGCATAACCCAGAGAGGAGCCACTCAAAGCAAAAAAATGCAGGAAACAATATGGTCCAGTTTGCTGCACTTTCAAGTAGACTTGATGTAAATCTTAATTGACATCAAATAAATAAAATGCTCAAATACAGGCAGGTTGGATAACCAGATCAATTGGCTGCTGAGGCCTCAAAAATGTATCACATTGCCTGGGAATAGTCAGAAAATATTTATTCAAAAAAAAAAAAAAAAAAAGGAGAGACAGCCTGAAAACCAGAGCAATGTTAAGAAAATACAAAACAAAAGTAAAATGTTCGACAAAACAAAAAGTAAAAATTTCGACCCAACCACTATCAAAATACTAGTATACAGGGAATTTATATGGACAAAAAAGCTCTTATATACACAAGCGTTGACCGATTAATCATTAAAAAAAAAAAAAAAAAAAAAAAATGCGATCTCAATTCAACCCCCCCCCTCACAATCTTAATCCGGCATTTCTGTGATTCATATAACAAGTGCAGAGTCAGTCTCCACTCACAGCTGTCAAAAGATAAAAAAAAAAAAAAAAAGCAGCTGGCAACGTTTATTTACAACATATCTCAGCACTGACATAAAAAGAAACATTGTATCATTTTGTTCTTTTGGATCAAAGAGACGGCCTTCAGTCTGCAAATGAGGGTAGTTTAACCACTTAAAAAACAGGTCTTTTTTTGACACTTGGTGTTTACAAGTTAAAAATCTGTATTTTTTGCTAGAAAATTTATTAGAACCCCAAACATTATTTATATTTTTTTTAGCAGAGACCCTAGAGAATAAAAATGGTGGTCGTTGCAATATTTTATGTCACACTGTATTTGCACAGCGGTCCTTCAAAAGCAATTTTTGGGGAAAAAATACACTTCAATGAATTAAAAAAAACAAAAACAAACAAACAGAAAAGTTAACCCAATTGTTTTGTATAATGTGAAAGATGAGGTTACGCAAAGAATCGTGATCCTTATTCTAAGGAAAAAAATTGTGATTCTCATTTTATCCAGAATTGTGCAGCTCTATTATACACACAGCAGGACATTACAACCCATACTGATTTTTATTGTATCAGTAAAATGCTGATCACTGATCAACTCAGCCTTTTAAGTGATATTTAACCATTAGCTTTTTTTAAAGCACTTTCAGCAGAGGATTTAATTACTTGCCAAGTATGCATCTTTTACACCTTGCCTATGTTCCAGTTTAAATGCCACAACCACCGCCCCAGGTTTTCCGTTTTAGGGTGGCTCCTTTCTCTTGTAGCATCCAATGCAAGAGTTGTGCCACCCTACGCTGTGTGCATCAATAGATACACACAGTCCTCTAGCCTAGGATGGCAAGGCACTCCCCTGTTCCTCCCATCTCCAAGCTGACTGACTTGAGACTGCACTGTCCGTTCTTTCCTGTGAGGACCAGATGTTCAGGGAAGCAGTATTGAGAGAGCAGGAGCCAGTAACATTGAAAGTTGTAAACAACTAGTTCTGGGGTAAGAATTGTAACAAATATCTTACCAAGAGATGTTTATTTTATTGTACTCAAGGTGTCAAAATAAAAAATAAAAAATGCTGACGGAAGCTTTCTAATGACTAATTCATCACAGATCTTTATGGGCGGATATAAAAACAAAGCAAGACATAAGCCAACTGACAGACATTGTCACAGTATACAAACATTTTCTGAACAATTGTGAAGCTATTTCATTGTGCATGGAGTGCAACACAAAACCTCCCAGAGCAATGCCACTATCACAGGAGATTCTCCCGTTCATAAAATGGAGGTGCTCTGGACATTTAGCTTATATTTATTATGAGAATACAAGTCTATGTCAGTTGAAAAGGATGGTCGCACACCGCTGGTATCATCCACAAGAAACGTTAACCACTTGCCCACTGGGCACTTAAACCCCCTTCCTGCCCAGACCAATTTTCAGCTCTCTCACACTATGAATGACAGTTGGTGGTCATGCAACACTGTACCCAAATGACATTTTTATTATTTTCACACAAATAAAGCTTTCTTTTGGTGGTATTTAATCACTGTTTTTTTTATTTTTTGCTAAAAAACTAAAGACTGAAAAAAAGTTTCATAGTTTGTTATACAATTTTAAAAACAGGTACATTTTTCTCCTTCATTGATGTGCACTGAGAAGGTTGCACTGATAGGCAGCACTGATCGGTGGCACTGATAGCCATTGATTGGCAGCACTGGTGGGCTTTGACAGGTGGCACTGTGGGCACAGATGGGGCAGCCGCGGCTCTGTGTAAGGGACCGATGTCCCTCTGACAGAAGCCGGTGATCGGCTTTTTTTGCCCCTCACGCTGTTGAGGAAAAAAAAAAAACGATTACTGATGTTTTGTTTACATCACGTGATCAGCTGTCATTGGCAGGCAGTTGATCACATGGTAGGGGAATCGGGATCCACCCCTTACTCCGATCTGTGATCAGCCAAGTCTCAGACTCGGTGATCACAGAGTGGGGCGCGCAGGCAGCTCATGCACGTCATATGACGTCTTGGCAATTAAGGTCCTCGTTGTAGCTATAGTGTGGGTGGAAGGAGGTTAATGGAGACTGCTTATAGACAGGACACCATGGCAGAACCATGTTTTGTCTGAGCAATCTCCAATAACATTTCTTGTGGATGACACCAGTGGTGTGCAACCCTCCAGTCTGCAACTGACCTTCACATCTTAAGTCTAATGCCGCGTACACACGGTTGGATTTTCCGACGGGAAATGTTCTATGTGAGCTTGTTGTCGGAAAGTCCGACCATGTGTATGCTCCATTGAACATTTGCTGTCGCAATTTCCGCCAACAAATGTTTGATAGCAGGTTCTAAAATTTTCCACCAACAAAATTTGTTGTCAGAAAGTCTGATTGTGTGTACACAAGTCCGTCGCACAAAAGTTCACGCAAGCAGAAGGAGCCACACTGGCTATTGGACTTCCTTTTTATAGTCCCGTCGTACGTGTTGTATGTCACTGCGTTCCCACGTTCAGAATTTTTGGCCAACATTTGTGTGACCGTGTGTATGCAAGACAAGTTTGAGCCAACATCATTCGAAAAAAAAAATCCATGGTTTTGTTGTCGGAAAATCAGATCGTGTGTATGTGGCATAAGGCTCCTTTCACATAGGGCAGATCTGTTTGAAGGACTCCCAGCTGAGCAGGCGGATGACCGGTCTGTCTCTGCTCACTGTGCAGAATGGAGACGGGACCTAGTCCCGCTCTTCTCTATGGGGAAAAATCGTATACGATCCCATCTGCCAGATGGATGAAAAATAGCACCACCATCCATCTGGATTTGACAGGATCGGATCGGATAGGATATCGGCGGATGTCAGCAGACATGGCACCACTGACATCCGCTGCTCCATCCGCTGCTGAAAAACTGATATGCGTACCTGTTCGGACAGCCCGTCTGAAAGGGGCCTTAAAGTGGTTGTAAAGGCAATGCTCACAATCATCATTTTTTTCTAATTTTCCTGCTAAATACCTTATTCCACCTTGCTGATCTGCCCGCCGCCTGCCGCTCTCCTTCTCTGATCTATGGACTACAGAGGGAGGGTGCGAGATCTCCCTCTGATGGCTGCCGGACGGTCACGTGACCACAAATCGGCGAGGTGGAACAAGGTATTTAGCAGGAGAATATATAAAAAAAAAAAAAAAGACAAAGACACTGTGTAGTTTGTTTCGTTGTAGCAGAGGGGCTGGCAGTAACTTTACTGCCACTCTGAATAGCGGTAGGAGGAGAGGGGGGCTCACACACACAGGAGCTGACAAGCAGGGAGGGAGGGGGAGAGGGGAGAGCAACAGGCTGACAGAGGCATGTAAACTCATCACGGTAATCATGGATCAGCAGCCATGATTACCATGGTCAGCACACACAGAAACAGGCAGGATCAACCAGTTTGTTTTCTTATACTGTAGAAAAAGAAATTACACTGCACAAGCACTATGTGGTTTAACATGCTTTAAAAAGGAACAGGATCTTTTTTTTTTTTTTAGGGTTTTTACAACCTCAAAGTTATTACTAAAACCAGTAATAATCAAATGCAGAGGCAAATATTTAATATGATAAAAAATAAAATAAAAAGAATAGATTTATACTGTCTTTGAGGGCAACGAAAATGCTGACACGGACCACAATGAATTGGCGTTTGACACCCTTGCCCTAGGGCTTGTACAAATATGCAGGCAGGGGTGGTAAAAATAGGCAGTTGAACTGCTGTTTTACTGCCCCCTGACCATTCCCCTAACATAGCGGCCAGAGGGGGTTGTACACATGTCAAAAATGATACCCCTAGTTGCATTCAGTGGTCAATACTGCCCCAGAATGCAACCCATTCAAGTGAATGGGGTCACACCACAAATACACACAACGCACATGGTTGTGAGTTTTTCAGGTTTATAACAGGTGGCGAGGAGACCATATATTGTTTTCAAGGCACCTATCAACCAATTGACAGGTGGCTAGGCAGCTGCCAGTGTAAAAGTGCCCTTACAGTTTTTTGCCATGCAGCTGATGAAGCAAAGATAATAAAAGTTCAATCAACATGCACCGCAGAGTGAAAAATCATATGAGCTAATTAGAAGCTTGCAGGTGCAGCTTACGGCTCTTCAATATCTCAGGGGAAAAACGAGACAGTATAGCTATGCAGGTTACATCACATGTGGAATATGTTATGGAAGGCTTTGCTGTGCCAAACACAGAATGGCGGCTGGACCCTCAGACATATAAAATCAAGCTCAGCTCAATGGCCTTTTCGTGCCACATGTATCTTCAGGAGCAGAGTTGAGCTTGCTTTTATACGCCCGAGGTCCAGCCGCCATTCTGTGTTTAGTGTGGCGGCACCTAAGGTTATTCCATACCAGCATATACGATTTAAATGCACACCATGCGGATTGTTTGAACCATTCTATGTCTGAGGTCCTGCTGCTAATTCTTTTTTTGTAGTTTGGCGGCCCTGATGCAAGTAGATAAATCTAGCAAACATATGTTTAAGCACTTTATCCATGTGGATTACTGCGATTTTATAGTTTTTAGATAGTTTTCCTTTTTTGATATTACCAATAAATACTACACTATGAGCATTTTCTCTCTATTTCTGTAAAGAAAGGTCATATCCAGCGAATATCGCATGCATCCCATAAGAGGAGGATCAGAGATTAATGAACGAGTTTTGCTGTTCTTTATGTTAGACAGCAACTGGCTCTGGTTCTGTGGCCAGCTCAGTAGATTTTTTTTATTTTTTAAAGCAAAGCCATGATTTTTGCCTAGATACATATATTATAACTGGATACTAATATTTATAGATACAAGTTGATCCAGGGAATATCCAATTGCCTATTGGGGGACCAGGAAGGATTTCTTTTCCCCTTCTTTAGAAAATTGGTTCATGCTTTAGTGTTTTTTTTTTTTTTTGCCTTCCTCTGGATCAACTGTGGGTATAGGATTGTATAAAAAAAGGTTTTCCCTTCTATTGGTTGGATGGACTTTGGTCTTTTTTCAGCCTGACTAAATATGTAACTTTGAAATAGTGCAGCAGGTATATCACAATGCCAGTGTGCTGGTAAATTGCAATTTATTTTCTCAAAATGATCTTTTTCAGTGGTACTGTGACTCCATTTACTTTTTTGGAAAACTATGGCCACCCAGAAAAAAGGTACTGGATCAACACTTCTTATGATGCTGCAGTCAGGTTCTGAAACTACAGTTCCCAGATGACTTTGAAGATGTGTAGGATGGTCAGGTACACATGCAGAATAGGCTGCCAATGTCCATCAAAATGGATGGGACTTGCTGTAATGCCAGTTTCTTTCTCCAAGATGACATCACTAAGCTGTTGAGAAGAGAGGCTGAAACAACATGTATAGATGTCATGTTGTGGCTGTGGCTGAGAGGAATGGGGATATGCTCCGATAAGTCAGCAAGCACCATAACAGTATTGTCAAGCGTTTGCACCATTACAAAGGTCAGGTCTGAGCACGTAGGCCCTTTACAAAGTAATCTAGAGTAGGTGACAGGGGACAAAGAGAAGGCAAATATATTAAATACTTTCTTCAGCTCTGTGTATACCAAGGAGCATGGGGAGCTCATGTCCATAATGGGGATGGTAGTGACACAGCCCCAAATGATCCACTATGGCTCAAAAGGGATATGGTCCAATATGGTGCCCATATTTAAAAAGGGATCAAAGTCTTTACCAAGTAACTATAGAACTGTTAGTTTAACTCCTAAAGTCGGGAAGATACTGGAGAGTTTAATAAAAGACCACATAGACCAGTTCTTGTTGGAAAATAATATTTTAAGCAACAGACAGCATGAATTTATGAAAGAGAGAAGTTGTCAAACAAACCTGATTTTGTTTCTGACCCATTTGGACATTCACTAGCCACAGGGTTATAAATAAAATGGACAGATGGATGGGTGGTAACATTGCGGTTCACTGGAGTTTTTTTACCCAAATTTGTGCCTCCCATCCCCATTGTCCGTTCTTGGTTGTCTGTCCTACCAACTTCATGGTGTGCTATATGCGATGGTGCCCCATCTGTCTTTTACAGATGGGAGCCACATCATACATGAATGAAATATACGGTATATTTGTGTGCCAATTGTCTTTTTTGTCTCTGTGTCTTGTGCTGTTTTTTTTTTTTTTTTTCCCGTTCCTATGTTAGGAGATCTCCCCATCCATTGATATATATATAAATATTGATTATATCAGGTTGGGAGAGGATTCTGTCTGTTGGTAAATTTTTTTAGAATATAAGGACACGGGGGGGGGGGGGGGACACAAGACTATATGGCGTTTTATGATAATGTTTTTAAATATCTTTAATATCTAGTCTTTATAGAACAACACTTGTTAAAAGCACATATACATTTTTGGTTATTTGTTTCTTTGCATTATATATTCATGGGTCTCTTTTTCACATGTGTAGTCTATGTAACAGGACGTCTGCAATTAGTACCTGGTGACACCTGTTATAGGTGGGACTATATAAGAACTGTCTTGCTAACATATCTGTGTAATGACTAAGCGTGAAGTGTGCGAAACGCGTCTAACCAGCATTCGGATTCCTGTCGTTTTTGGGATCTCCAAATAAAAAGGATTTTGATCTACAGTGGAGTGCGGCCATTTCTTCTAATTTCATTGTGTGCGGAGGCAAGCCCCTACTGGATCATTAGGCTTCCTGGAGAGGGGGGGGGTGTCTTTTTCCATTGCAAGTTAAAGTCTACAGGCTTGGAAAGATCAAATTGTAAATTAATTCTGTCTTTTAGCCAGTTTTCTATCCAGAGAGTAGTGGTTAATGATTCTTACTCTGAATGGTGTAAGGTTGTCAGTGTTGTACCCCAAGGTTCAGTGCTGGGACCCTTCTTTTTAATATCTATATAAATATAGGGTCTGTGATTAAAAGTAACATTTCTGTCTTTGCAGATGGCACCAAGATATGCAGTGGAATAATGTCCTTACAGGATGTCTCCAACTTACAAGCCGGCCTCAATGCTCTGTCTAATTGGGCAACTAAGTGGCAAATGAGGTTTAATGTTGATAAATGTAAAGTTATGCACTTGGGGGCTAAGAATATGCATGCATCATACATACCAGGGGGGAGTACAACTGGGGGAATCAATGGCGGAGAAGGATCTGGGGGTTTTGGTAGATCATAAGCTCAATAATAGCATGCAATTAGAGATAGAGATATGATTTGTGCAGGGGCAAAAATATCTCTTAGTAAGACCTCATCTGGAATATTGAGTTTGGGGCACAAGTTATCAAAAAAGGATAATCGGGAACTGGAGAAAGTGCAGAGAAGGGCAACCAAACTGATAGGAGGCATGGAGGAGCTCAGCTATGAGGATGGACTATAGCAGGAATCTGCAATTAGCGGACCTCCAGCTGTTGCAAAACTACAAGTCCCATCATGCCTCTGCATCTGGGTATCATGCTTGTGGCTATCAGAGTCTTGCTATGCCTCATGGGATTTGGTAATTCTGCAACAGCTGGAGGTCCGCTAATTGCATATCCCTGGACTAGAGGAATTTAATTTATTCCCTCTTGAGAATAAGAGATTAAGGGGGGATATGATCAACATGTACAAATACATAAGTGGTCCATATCATGAACTTGGTGTTGAGTTATTCACTTTAAGGAAATCACAGAGGACAAGGGAGCACTCTTTACATCTAGAGGAAAAAAGGTTTCATCTCCAAATACGGAAAGGTTTCTTCACAGTAAGAGCTGTGAAAATGTGGAATAGACTCCCTGCAGAGGTGGTTCTGGCAAGCTCAGTCAATTGCTTTAAGAAAGGCCTGGATACTTTCCTAAATGTACATAATATAACTGGGTACTGACATTTATAGGTAAAGTTGATCCAGGAAAAATATGATTGCCTCTCGGGAGATCAGGAAGGAATTTTTTTCCCCTGCTGTAGCAAATTGGATCATGCTTTGCTGTTTTTTTTTGCCTTCCTCTGGATCAACTGTGGGTGTAGGTTTGTGTATATGGGATTGTATTTTTTTTTTTTTTTTGGACTTGTGTCTTTTTCAACTTGACTAACTATGTAACTATTAAAAGGAGTTGTAAAGGCATTAAGATAAAAAAAACCTGTGTGTAGCAGCCCCCCAGCACCCCCCTTATTACCTACCTGAGCCTCTTCCCTCTCTAGCAATGTCCACGATACCCTCAGCCATCCAGGACACTCCTCCTGATTGGCTGAGACAGAGCAGTGGCTCCATTGGCTCCCACGGCTGTCAGCCAATCAGAGAGGGGGCAGATCCAGGTAGGGGCTCCATGTCTAAATGGATACACGGAGCTCTGACTCAGCTTGGGTGCCCCCTGTAGCAAGCTTCTGGCTGAGGGGCACTCAAAGGAGGGAGCAGCAAAGAGGGAACCAAGAAGAGGAGGATCCAGGCTGCTCTGTGCATGTTTTTTATTTTAAAAAAATCAATTAAAAAAAATATGAGCCTTTACTTTCATCTTTAATTTGGTTTTAGAACTAAAATATAATGGCAAGATGCATCCAATTGCATACACAAATAATACAGGTTTGCAGTAAAAGTAACGTTGGCCATAACTTGGTTAGAATTTGTTTGAAAAGGTTTGTTGTCAAAAGGTTTATTTGATTTTGGAATGGCTAATGGGGACACACTGACTATCATTTATGACCAAGTAGGTGAGAATCAAGGATTGAATTCGTTCTGGTTTCTCATCTGAACAAACACAATACTCACGGTTAATGTTAGGGGAAAAAAAATGACTACAAGTTTTAATTTTTAATGCACGTGTGCCAACAAAAGCTTCATCCAGAAATACAGCTTTCGTTCTTTTAAAACGATTATGTATATTATATGGATGATTAAAAGAATATGTTAAAAAAAACTATACAATACAATGAAATATTTCTTTATAGTGTATGCAAAATAGATTCCCATTATTAAAAGAGGAGCTCCAGGCACCTTCAGAAAAAAAATTAAAGTCAGCAGCTACAAATACTGTAGCTGCTGACTTTTAAATATAAGGACACACACCTATCCAGGGATCCCACAATGTCCTCACCCAAGTCGATTCTTCAAAATCGGCTTCAGCTATTAGTAAGGGAAACAGGAAGTGAAGCCTTGCGGCTTCAGAGCCCGTTTTCTACTGCACACGTGCAAATTATGCTGTGCCTTGTGAATGGTTCCCGTGGTCTTTGTGGACCTGTGATGTGTCCCAGAAGACTGTGGAGGGGTTGGGGGACTTCCAGGTCAGTTCGCTGCAGCAATCTGAGCCAAAAGTAGGAGCAAGTACCTGTCAAAACCAGATACCGCTTCCCACCCAAAAAAGTGGCAAATGTGCAAGTGGAGGGAGGGGAGGGTGCAAACAAGCAGAGCTTCTCCTTTTGGGTGGAGTTCCGCTTTAAGTCCTGGTGCTTGGAGGCTTCATAGAGACTTGGGCAGGATGAAGTCCCCAATCCTGATTTACCAATAGCCAGCACCCTGATTGGGTATGTGTACATAGCACTTTTGAGTTGGGTGTCTGCATTAGTTCAGGGTTCCTCCCTCCCCAGGAGTATGTGTCGCTGCAAGAGAGTAGCAAGAGGTGCATGTGACCAGAATCAAGTTTGTGCGCTGTCTTGAGATGGACCTAAAGCCGACCATAGACGGTTTGGATATTCGGTTCTGATTCAAACAATGCATGGGCATGCTGAATGTACCCAAGTTGATTAATCACCAGCCTGCCAGATTTTACATGCGATTATTGCTACCTGTTAGCATTAATCACAGTGTTCTCCTGGCAGGGACAGCTTCCACTGTCACCTGTGGTTGAAGGAAAGAAATTTGCTCAATCTATGATGACTGAAGCCTATGTACCAGAGAAACGGTACTAGAAGAGCAAGCCAGGAGGCCAAGTATATGTTTTGTGGATTCCTGAAACTCTTAATAAAAGTCGGTAAGGAAAACCCTAAACAGAAGAATTGGCAAGTGATGTAGTCCTTGGAAGTTGCCACAACATAAAACGTATTTCCACTACAACCCGACAATCTGATGAAGTTATGTATATACTGTATACACTTCTAAATATGCAATATACGAACATATTAAAATAAATTTTGCTTTGCATTATTCTTTCATTGAGATCATAATCAATAAAAAGTAATCTGTTTAGTACATGTGGGAATCCATTTAAGTACAACGTCTGAACAAAATTTGTAAGGGCCTTCAAACGAAAACTTGTCTCAATAATGGCATGAATGGTGAACAATTTTTCAGGATTTTGTACGAACATTCAAATAAAATCTAGCTGTGTATAGCCAGCCTAAAAAAGGACTCCAGGAATTAACCCACTGTAAGCCAAAAAATGGTAAAAAGTGGCTGAAGTCCAATGAAGTGTAAGCAGACTTGTAGATTTAGCTCTTATTTACAACTGATCGTTTTAGGCCCCTTTCACACGGACGGTCCGTTCAGGTCCGCCTGTCAGTTTTTTTAGGCGGACCTGAACAGACGCTCCATAGACCTTTATGGAGAGTCGGATGTCAGCGGCGACATCTGACCGGGTGACGACAGACTATGCGGCCCGTCGTCATCCGATCCCCCATAGGGGAGAGCGACGCTCTGAGAGGTCCGTCCCTGCACAGAGTGCAGAGACAGACCTGTCATCTTCCTGCTCAGTGGGGGAATCTACGGTGCGATCCCCCGCTGTGCAGCGCGGGCTCCGTACACGGACACGTCCGTGTGAAAGAGCCCTTACTGAGCACTGGGAGTACAGCTCTCACTATACTCCCAGCGCTCTGACAAAAGCAATGCTGCTTTCTCACATGGCAGCCGCTCTCCCCTCCAGTCTCCTTCACAGTCCATTCAAGGAATACATTATTTTATGTGAACCAGTTCACAACGTACAAAGTGCTGTATGACTTGGCAAGAGAAGAGGAGGGGCAAGCAGAGCAGCTGAAGATGACTGTAGATTCTGCATCGCAGACCCAAAGGTCCAAAGTTGGGGATTAATGGGCAATGTTAAGTGCATAGCAACACGCAATAAGACACATTTAAATGTATTTAAATGGAAAAACACAACAAAGAGCAAGGTGCAGATGGGCCCTAGAAATCTTGATAAAATGTCTTCACTTAAATCAGAATAGGCTGAAACAGTGGCCAGGTCTTTATTGTCATCTGTTTGCCTAATAGGAAGAGCCCACAACTTCCTGTCCAAGGCATAAGAACAGGAAGCAGAGGGAAATGTCCCCCGATGGGCAGCCAAACAAACTCGACAAAGTCTAAAAATGTCCTGCTCTATCCAAAAAACAAATGAATGGGAAAAAAAAGTGTTTTGTTATGGTCTGTCATTTTGCCTTTCAATTTCCTACCTCAGATGGCGCAGTAACCTGGAATTGAGAAGAAACCTATTAAAAAGGAAAGAGCATTAAAAAAAAATGAAAGGAGGCTCTAGCCCTTCCCTACTATATAAAATAAAACAAAACTGGCTGGCCTTCCAACAAATATACTTGCATATAAAAAATGAAAAAGGAAACAGACACTGTTCCATGTCTGAAGAAATCATAGCAGCCAAGAAGTCAATATGACTGAAATAATTTGGGCCATATCTGGGCTAGGTGTTTTCTGCCCTTTTTAGGACTCTCATTTATTTTAGCTGACTCCAAACTGGAATAACTGGATTCTCCTGCCTAACCTATTTTGTGTGTGGATGATTCAGAACACGGTTTCCTTAGGTATCACTAGGAGCTTCTTCCAACAAGCACTGAGCTTCTTTTTTTTTTTTTTTTTTTTTTTTTTAAGTACAACTCTTTGGAAATCACCTCCATTGCTGCAATGTTTAGCAAACAAAAAATAAAAAATAAATTTATTCCTGGGTTTAGATATAATTTTAAAGGCCATCTCCAGAAAAGGAATACAAAAAAAAAAAAAAACAACTCATACACACTGGATGTTTTTGGACGTTTTTACAGCAGCTGTTTTTCGCAGTCATTAAACTCTCCATGTTATTCTATGTGCCCATGCACACATAGGCTGTTATCAGCAGTCTTGGGATGTTTTTGATCCATTCAAAAAAAAATAATAAAAAATGTAAAAACGCTAAAAAACGCTATTGCAAAAACGCTGACAAAAAGTTGAAAAACTCACTGCAAAGCTACTGAAGTTTTTATAACATTAGTTTAACGTCCAGTGTGCATGAGGCCTAACTGTTGCCCACCCCACTCCCCTCTGATTTCTGGCAGTTAAAATAAATAAATAAACCTAAAATACCCATTTAACTTAGAGACTTAGGCCCGGTTCAGACTGCTGTGGTGCGGGAGATCGGATATGATTCGCACCACACTGCAGTTCAAATCATATGCGATCTCTGTGCGATGCGAATTCAGCCATACAGATAGTATGGCTGAATTCGCATTGCATTCGGCCCAAACTCGCACAGGACCCTTTTTTTCGGTCCGTTGCAGAATCGGATCGCATGGTGTTCTCACCATGCAATCCGATTCCTGTCTGAGTTTGCAGATCGCACTGCGATATGCGAGCTGATATGGGGGTGTCATTAACATTTCACTGACACTCCCAGCAGCTCGCATAGGGCAGTGTGAAGTGCCGGCGGGAGACATGCGATGCGGGAACCCGCAGTAGATTCGCAGCATTCCCGCACCGCAGCAGTCTGAACCGGGCCTTAAGCAAGTATATCTTGGTTCACAAGATAAGGAAAAAATAAAAAATTCTGTAGGATGGGTTAGAGGCGAGTGGGAGAGAAGGATCAGAGTGGGGGTTATTTGCCCAAAGTGTGACCAATAATACTCCAGTGGGTATTTTTCTTGTTAAATCATTAATAATGAAGTGACAGATTTATGAATTTTTCACAAGTATCTGCATTTTTTATCAATATTTAGTAAATTAAGCCTGAAGAGCCTGGCCTAATCATTCACTTTAATAGATCATGCCTGGTGACATTAAATGCTTAAAGCTGAAGTGTAATCTGATTATACCCCTCCCCCCATAAACAAGCCAATGAAACCTGTTTTCATTACATACCCTGCATACCATGAGTAGAGGTAGGAACTGGCAAGCATAGCATATATAGCTTCCTAGAAACAGCACAGTACCCCTCTCAAGAACCATCAGCCCTGATGCAAGTAGTGGGGTGGTTCCTGGGAGGAGTTATGGAAATATCAATATGCCCTCATGGTTGGATATCAGTCTGGAGGAGTGAGAGTTCCTAGGCAGGCTGCTCTTAGCATGGAAACCTTAACCCAATAGAAGCATATGTGCAGCATTTGGGCATTAAAGTGGAATTAAACTCCACTTTTGAATTTGTACAGCTGTGGCCAAAAGTTCTGAGAGTGACAGAAATAATAATTTTCAAAGTCTGCTGCCTCAGTTTTTATGATGGCAATTTGCATATACTACAGAATGTTATGAAGAGTGTTCATATTAATTGCAATTAATTGCAAAGTCCCTCTGCACAAAAATGAATTTAATCCCATAAAAAACATTTTCACTGCATTTGTGAAGACTTCAGGGTGCCAAAGTCAGTCCAGCAAGCGCCAGGACCGTCTCCTACAGTTGATTCAGCTATGAGATGGGGGCACCACCAGTGCAGAGCTTGCTCAGGAATGGCAGCAGGCAGGTATAAGTGCATATGCAAGCAGCTGCCCCGGAGACATGTGAACCAGCTCCATAGAGAGCCGGTCACATTCTCCTGCTATGCAGATTGGATGCGGAGAAAGACGCATTCAATTCGCATAGGAGTGAACCCAGCCTTAAGCCTCTTACACACAATCCGATTGTTGGCCAACCGAGTGTCTGATTTTTGTCCAAAGGGCGTGTGCCAGGAACTTGACTTGCATACCAACGGTACACAATTGTTGGCCAACAAACACAAAACGTAGTGACGTACTATGAGGAATTTCAGCTCTTGAGCGCCACAGTGTTAATTTTGTCGAATAAAACATTTTAGTTGACTAACTTAATACCATTTTAGTCAACTAAAATACGACAAACTAAAAATGGCATTTTAGTCAAAATACTAAATTGAAATTTGACATCAAAATTAAACACTGGTCAGTAGTGCATGTTCAAACCTCAATAACAAATAATAACATATTCCATTTTTCATTCCAGCAGTATATAATGAGTTTGGAAATTGTAGAGAAATGCTTAAATAATGCATTGCAATTTAACTACACCCATTAGATTTTAGAGGACTAAAATGAGTTTTAGTCGACTAAAAATGTATTGGGAGATTTTAGTCGACTAAAACAATTGCAGAAGACTAAATGGGACTAAAACTTAAATGCCAAACTAAACTGAGATTTGCTGCCAAAATTAACACTGGAGCGTCACCCTTTGGGCCCCTTCTGCTAATTTTGCGTTTGGTGAGCATTGATTCCGACCATGAGTGTTTTTACTTTCGACTTGTATGACGGACTTGTGTACTGACGATACGAAAATCAGACAACAGACCGTTGTCTGCTGAAAATTTACTAGCCTGCCATCCAACATTTGTTGGCTGAAAGTTGGACAACAATTGTCAGAAGGAGTGTACCAACGGTCAGATTTTAGGACAACAGTCTGTCAACAGACATTCCCCTGCCAACAATCTGATTGTGTGTATGAGGCGTTAGACTTCTAATGTATCCCCTGCAGCTAGTGAAGCACAGATCCTGCTTCAGTAGCTGCTTCCCCAGCTACAGTAGCAGAAAGAAAATTTAATGTATGGCCAGCCTAAGAGTCTATTCAGTAAAAAACATGCGTTATTTAACAAATGCATAAATATTTATGTTTGTGATATTTAGCACTTTAAATCCAGTGTTTGTGCTATGACAATGTTTTTCCCAGGCTAACACTGCACCAGAGGACGATTGTTCAATAAATGAAGGCACACAAATATTGTAAACTACGAAAACATGCCTTCATTCACAGAATGATCTCTTTCTGGTACAATGTTACCTTTTTTTTTTATATATACATTCCTGAGCTAAGGTTATAACGTTTCTACATTGATACATTTTATGCTTTTTAACTTGCTGGTCAGTGCAGAATTCCCCTCATTGTTAGTTTGTACATTCCTAAAATATTGACTGCCAGTACCATGAGATACATAACAAATGTCGGTTTTCTTATTGACTTTAATGATTGCTCTCACTTTTTTTGTGGCAAAAAACATCAAATACAAATATCACACATAATAATGCAAAACAGTCTGGTCTGTTTAATCTGTCTGTAGAGCTGTCCAAATCACTTTAAAGAGGAGTGCCACCCAAAAAAAAAAGAAAATGGAACTTCCGCTTATCATGTACCCCCCCCCCCCCCCCTCCGCTGTCACATTTGGCACCTTTCAGGGGAGGCGGGCAGATACCTGTCTAATACAGGTATTTGCTCCCACTTTCAGCAATAGATTGTTGCAGAGATCGATCTACGCCATGTCAGGCCCCTCCTCCGCCCCCCACCTCGCTGTCTTCTGGGAGACACACAGATCCCAGAAGGCAGCAGGGACTAGTCATGACGCCCAGCACGACTCGGACATGTGCAGTAGGGAACCAGGCTGTAAAGCCGCAAGGCTTCACTTCCCGATTCCCTTACTGAAGATGCCAGCGCCTCCACCCGGTGCCGAAGGATGGGTCAGCTTTGGGTGAGGACATGGTGGGCGCCCTGGACAGGTAAGTGTCCTTATTTTAAAAGTCAGCAGCTGCAGTATTTGTAGCTGCTAGCTTTTCATTTTTATGTTTTGCGGCAGAACTTCGCTTTGAAGAGGAACTGCTGTCTGCTCACATCATTTGTAATAAAAAACATCTTTGCCATTCTGAAGCTTCCCTCCAACCACTTTGCATATTATTTTATATTATATATATATATATATATATATATACATACATACATACACATACACACTGTGATTCTGTACTTGCCAAATATACAGCCGAAATCTCCCTTCACTAAGTACTGGTGCATGATGTCATAAGCCTAGGCTAATGACCAGACAAGAAAGAGAAAGTGGGCTGTATAAGGCATTTACTGGCAGAAAAAAAATGTTTTACTATCCAAAGTTAAAACAAGGGCAGAAGATTTAATAGATGGAAAGTTGAAAAAAAAAAAATAATGACTGAAGGTCCGCTTTATTCACCAGGTGAAAATTTTTATCTCACAGCCGCCTCCTCCCACAAGGTATGATGCCCGAGGCACGGAAGCGCAGTGAGACTGGTCCAGCAGCCTCCTAGTCATGGGATGTAACCCAAAAGGCTGTGGACAGGAAGGAAGAGGGAGGATGGTGGTGCTTTTAAGCGGACGTTGAGAAAGTGTATCTGTCAAAAAAAAAAATGTGTTAGTGTATGGGAGGATCAAATAGTCCCCCATCGAATCTTCACAACCCTATGACCGGTGGCAATTCCACATGCCACTTTTAAATTAAAGCTAACACCAGGGATATTCTGTAAATATAACTTGCTGATAACATTTTAGTTGCTCTTTTTTGAAGAGGACATAATTGAAATTATTCTATGCAATATTAAAGCCCAACTCCAGGAAAATAAAAAAAATTCTTCCCTTTCAGTGGCCCCCCCCCCCCCCACACTGCAAGGGTTAATTGTTCATTTGGTCTAGGGACAGAAGATTAGGAAGTAAATACTTATCTTGTTAGTCTACAGTAGGCTCCTTCCAGCACAGTGACTGGCTCGTCACATTCCTGCTACTTCCGGGTTTAGGATGCATGCATATGTTCGATCCACGGCCAGCACCCTTCGTGATTAGGACTTGCTGACAGGTTCCCGCTGTGTACAAAGATTCAGGGCTGGGACCTGCTGATTGGCTGTGAACATTCACAGCCCAAAGCTCCGTGGTGATAATCACCACAGAGCTCTGTACAGAGAGAATGATCTCTGTTTTTTATCCCTGCAATGCAAGGGCGAGAAACAGATCTAGTAGTAAAAGTAGCACACTGTACACACATTACACATAGTTAAGCCCCGTACACACACATCGGACAGTTTCTATAGACTTTTGGCCCATGTGTAACGGGACCGGACCGACAGAAGCCTGTCATCCTGGAGGCTTTTGTCAAAAGGGGCATTGACCGAAAAAGGTCTGCTCGACTGGCTCCCTGTCTCTTAGCCAATGGCTGAGATCACTGACCGGAGTGTTCTGGCGGGGGGCCGCCCCCTCTCAGAGCACAATAGAACAGCAGGGGAGATCGCTGTACTAGCATTGGATCGTTAGTACAGCGGCTCTGATCCATCAGGTTTTTTTCTTTTTAGTACAGCGACAGTGCTGTGTGTGGTGACTCTAGGGATTTAGAATATATGAGGATATCAGTGAGGTAAACCACCGCACATTACTGCAACATATCGCGGAGGACATACTTGATGAGTTCCTGAATAACTGCATAACTGCAGGAGCATTGCAAAAGACCAAACAGCATTACGAGGTTTGTGAAAACCGTTGCTCCCTTGAGGCGGTCAAATGCTTCAATATCAATAGAATCAGATACGAATCAGATACGCATTCTTAATCGTGAAGCGATTGAGACCCCTATAAAATCGATAAAGTATCAGCTCATCTCTTTTTCACAAAAAAAGAAGCCAGCACCAACAGGAGACAAGGATTTGCAGATGAACCCTCGAGAAACTGCATCTACAACATACTCCTCCATGACTTTATCCTCCGAGACAGACAAAGGGTAAACCCGGCTACGAGGGGGCATGGCACCAGGTTGAAGGTCAATTGTGCAATACGACCGGTGTGGAGGCAAACTACCGGCTTGACCTTTGTCAAAGACATCGCTAAATTCGCAGTACTTTTTTGGCAAGGAGGAGAGTGAAGAGGTGCACAAGACCTTAGCCACCTTCTGAAAACATGTTTTACTGCATTGTGGCGACCAGGAAAGAACCTTGGCACAAAGCAAATCAAAAGAGGGGTTGTGCCTCTGTAACCAAGGATAACCAATAATCACTGGGTAATGAGGTGAGGAAATGACTTGGAATTGGATTATCTCATTGTGAAGAGCCCCTATGGCCATGGTCAACAGAGCAGTCTGTAGAGGTCTCCCATCAATAACCTCAATGGCAAGTGGAGTGGCACGAAGCTGCAGTGGAATCGAGTGCTTAGACACAAAGGCACGATCTATGAAAAGGCTTGCAGTCCCAGAGTTGACTAGAGCCTATGTCTCGATGGACGACTCAGACCAAGAAAGGGTATTAAGGCTTATCCTTTAGGATAACTAAGGACTTAACACCACCTAAGGTCTGTCCCCTACAGAACCTCAAGGTGCAGCCGTTTCCCGGAAGGGTAGGACAAAACTTCAAAAAGTGACCTGCCTGATCACAATAAAGGCACAATCTCTCCCTCTTCCTAAAAGACCCTCTCATTCGCAGAGAGACGTGTGAAGCCCGTCTACTGGGTTCTACTTCAGTGGCGGACTCGGTACCAGAAGGCAAGGGTGGGACTGCAAAGCTCAGAGCCAAATGTACAGGAGGCTTCCGGAAGGTCTCTCTCAGAGTTTGGAGTCAATGAGAATGGCAAATGTGATCAACCTCTCCAGATCCGTAGGTACAGTGGGGCAAAAAAGTATTTAGTCAGCCACCAATTGTGCAAGTTCTCCCACTTAAAAAGATGAGAGGCCTGTAATTGTCATCAAAGGTATACCTCAACTATGAGAGACAAAATGTGGAAACAAATCCAGACAATCACATTGTCAGATTTTTGAAAGAACTTATTCGCAAATTATGGTGGAAAATTAGTATTTGGTCACCTACAAACAAGCAAGATTTCTGGCTCTCACAGACCTGTATCTTCTTCTTTAAGGGGCTCCTCTGTCCTCCACTCATTACCTGTATTAATGGCACCTGTTTGAACTTATCAGTATAAAAAAGACACCTGTCCACAACCTCAAACCGTCACACTCCAAACTCCACTATGGTGAAGACCAAAGAGCTGTCGAAGGACACCAGAAACAAAAAATTGTAGACCTGCACCAGGCTGGGAAGACTGAATCTGCAATAGGCAAGCAGCTTGGTGTGAAGAAATCAACTGTGGGAACAATAATTATAAAATGAAACACATACAAGACCACTGATAATCTCCCTCGATCTGGGGCTCCACGCAAAATCTCACCCCGTAGGGTAAAAATGATCACAAGAACAGTAAGCAATAATCCCAGAACCACACGGGGGGGACCTAGTGAATGACCTGCAGAGAGCTGGGACAAACGTAACAAAGGCTACCATCAGTAACACACTACGCTGCCAGGGACTCAGATCCTGCAGTGCCAGACGTGTCCCCCTGCTTAAGCCAGTACATGTCCGGGCCCTTCTGAGGTTTGCTAGAGCATTTGGATGATCCAGAAGAGGATTGGGAGAATGTCATATGGTCAGATGAAACCAAAGTAGAAAGTTTTGGTAGAAACACAACTCGTCGTGTTTGGTGGAGAGAAAATGACGAGTTTTAACCAAAGAACACCATACCTACTGTGAAGCATGGGGGTGGCAACATCATGCTTTGGGGCTGTTTCTCTGCAAAGGGAACAGGATGACTGATCCGTGTACATGAAAGAATGAATGGGGCCATGTAGCGTAAGATTTTGAGTGCAAACCTCCTCCCATCAGCAAGGGCATTGAAGGTGAATCGTGACTGGGTCTTTCAGCATGACAATGATCCCAAACACACTGCCCGGGCAACGAAGGAGTGGCTTCGTAAGAAGCATTTCAAGGTCCTGGATTGGCCTAGCCAGTTTCCAGATCTCAAACCCATAGAAAACCTTTGGAGGGAGTTGAAAGTCTGTGTTGCCCAGCGGCAGCTCCAAAACATCACTGCTCTAGCGGAGATCTGCATGGAGGAATGGGCCAACATACCAGCAACTGTGTTTGACAACCTTGTGAAGACTTTCAGAAAATGTTTGACCTCTGTTATTGCCAACAAAGGATATATAAAAAAAGTATTGAGATGAATTTTTGATATTGACAAAATACTTATTTTCCACCATAATTTGCCAATAAATTATTTCCAAATCAGACAGACAATGTGATTGTCTGGATTTGTTTCCACATTTTGTCTCTCATAGTTGAGGTATACCAATGATGACAATTACAGGCCTCTATAATCTTTTTAAGTGGGAGAACTTGCACAATTGGTGGCCGACTAAATACTTTTTTGCCCAATGTATGTCTCGGGCTGCCATCTCATCTTTGATGTTATCCGAGAAACCATGAGAAAAAGCAGCCATGAGGGCTTTATTGTTCCAAGCGACCTCTGCTGTCAGAGTACGGAATTCAATAGCGCAATGGGCAACAGTTCTGGTACTCTGATGGACATCAGACAGAGACAGATGCAGTTAAAATCACACCTTTTAATAGAATGGTAAAAATGGTAGAAATAGTAAACGTAGTCAAAACATTGCCAGGGTATGCTAGCCAAAGTGGGTAGTCAGAACAAGCCAGTAAATCAGTAAGCAAGAGATCAGCCTAGCCTTCAACAGGAACACAGCAGAGAGTCTCCAGTTATGTTTGACCAAGGCGAAGGCACGGAAGAAATTAACCAGGTAGTTTAAATAGCCAGAAGGGGCTGGGTGTAGGCTGGACTGACAAGCAGGAAATGATCACCAGGTGAGCCGCTGTGGAAGATGAGTACTGGCAATTAACATCTGAGCAACCTGAGCACTGAGAAAGGAGGGCTGAGAGCCCAGCTGTGTCCCTGCGAGAGTCAATTTCACATGTGTGTGTGTGTCTGCCTATTGGGTCATTTCCCTGAGCTACTTACTATATTAAGAATAAGGGTCCTTTCACACGGGGCGGATCCGTAATGATCCGCCCCTTGAACATCCGCTGCTCAGCGGGGATCGCTCCGCTGATCCCCGCTGAGCCGGCGGATGACAGGGCGGTCAGATCTCCACTCTCCCCTATGGGGGATCGGATGAACACGGACTGTCTGTCCATCTTCATCCGTTCCGCTCTGCAGACGGATGGAAAAACAGGGTTCTCCTCTGTCTGCAGAATCGGACCATAGCAGAGGCGGACGATATCAGGTGTCAGCGGATGCTCATCCGCTGACACCCGCTATCCCATAGGGGTACATGTATGTCCGTTTTTCATCCGAAAACGGATGGATGAAAAACGGACATACGGTCCGCATGTGTGAAAGGGGCCTTAAATAAAAAGGTGTTTTTTTGCCTTAATATTTACCTTAAACCATTAGGCGTCCGCGCTATAGCCGATTGCCGGAAGTGGCGTCCCTGGACGTCCTCCTGTTTACTTCCGTGATGCGAGCGTGCATCAGGGAAATTATGTGCTGGCCGTATCCCTTGGACACAGCGAGTCACAGATCGCTGTAAATGGCCAATCACAGCGGCCATTTACAGCGCGATCTGAGTGTCCAATGAGAGATGATCTCATATGTAAACATATGAGAACATCTCTCATCGCCGGCTCTCCCTCCTCACACAGAGACAGCGTGTGAGGAGGGAGAGACGAATGGCTACAGCGGTGAGTGCAAAAAAAAAAGAAAAATACGGAAAATTAAGTGCCACAGTACATGTCAGTGCCATCTGTCCCCACTGCCACGTATAAATGCCATCTGTCATCAGTGCCAAATATTAGTGCCACGTATCAGTGCCATCTCTCATCAGTGCCACCTGTCAGTGTCATGTGCCATCTCTCAGTGCCACGTATAAGTGCCATCTGTCACCAGTGCCACATATTAGTGCCATCTGTCACCAGTGCCACCTGTCATCAGTCCCACATATTAGTGCCATCTGTCATCAGTGTCACGTATCAGTGCCACCTGTCATTGTCCTGGTGCTCCAGGGCCTTCAAAAGTGTAATAGGTAGTCAACAAGTTAGATGTGTAATTTATGCTCCTAGAACACGTGATGGCGCTCCCTGCATGTTGGGCCTCTCTAAGTGGCCAGGCTGTGTAAAAGTCCAACACATGTGGTATCGTAATACTCAGGAGGAGTAGCAGAATGTAGAAGGAGGAGTAGCAGAATGTGTTTTGGGGTGTCATTTGTGGTATACACATGCCATGTGAGAGAAATAACCTATTTCAATTTTGTGAAAAAAAAAAATAAAAAAATCTTTATTTTGCAAAGAATTGTGGGAAAAAAATTACAACATCAAAAACCTCACCATGCCTCTTACTAAATACCTTGGAATGTCTGCTTTCAAAAAAGGGGTCATTGCGGGATATTTGTACTTTCCTGGCTTGTTCGGGAAATGAGATAGGCACCAGTGATCAATTTTTAATGATTTGCACCACAGCTTATTGACTCTATAAAACTTTCACAAAGACCAAATAATATCCACTAATTTGGGTTATTTTTACCAAAGATATGTAGCAGTATAAATTTTGGCCAAAACTTATGAAAAAAAAAAAATTTGCAAAATGTTATCACAGAAACAAAGAAAATTTTGTTTTTTTTTTCAAAATTTTTCAGTGTTTTTTTCATTTATAGCGCAAAAAATAAAAAAAACCAGGAGGTGATCACATACCACCAAAATAAAGCTCTATTTGTATGCAAAAAAGGACAAAAAAATAAATTGGGTACAGTATTACATGACTGAGTAATTGTCATTCAAAGTGTGAGAGCACCGAAAGCTGAAAATTGGTCTGGTCACGAGGGAGGTTTAAGTGCCCAGTTGTCAAGTGGTCAAATCACATTGCATATTGTACTTGTTTGTAGTCCAAATACTGAAATTTGCACTTAAAACTGTAATTTTGTAACTTTTGGAAATGCTAGTAAAAACTTGGCTGTGCCAGTAAATTTCATTCTGGTAGGTTGGCAACACTGCTCACAGGACACAAAACATGGACATGCAATTATTTTAGGAATTATAAACTGCTAAATACATTTTCTCATCAGCAGTTTATAGCAGTCTTGTGACTTCTATCAGTGCCTGGTTAAAGCTTGTAGGGGGAGTTTTCATACTGCACTAGCTGTCCTATCAGAATGCAGGAACCCTGGCCCTCTGTCTGGACAGTGCTGATCACATGCACTCTCCCAAGAAAAATAAATAAATAAAACACTAACAATACACACCAAACTGAGCATGTGCAGCCTGACTCCAAAGACTCGGTCTTATTCGGACATGTTTTGGAGTCAGTGGAAGAAGAGGAGGATCTGTGCATGCAGGATCAAACAGCCTTTTTACACAATGTAGAGGATTAACCCCTTAGGTTCCACAGCGAGTATAACAAGCATGCTTTACTGCGTATACAGACTGATTTCACCTTTGTGGGTTTAGTAACACTTTAAGGAGAGGCCTGGGGAGCTTATGTTTACCATAATTATTCCTGTTTGTACTGTGTACAGACCTCATTATCAGTTGTAAACTAGATTTGAACATCTATAGTAACAAAGGGATTAAAGATTTAGAGGCTGGGCTTTTTCACTGTATGTTAATGAGGGATAGTTGGCAGCAGAGCTGCACGATTAATCGTTAAGAATCTAAAATCGCGATCTTTTTCCCTTCCCGATCTCCAAAAAAGCATGTCTCGATCTTTTATAACAAGTGCAGAGAGTTCTCACAGCTGGAAAAAAAAAATCCAGGCAGCCTGCCAAGTTTTATTACAACACTCAAATAAGTAGAAACAAAGTATCTTTTCGTTCTTTTATCAAAGGAAAGAACTCTGGCATGTAAATAAAGGACGTTTAACCATTTAAAGACCAAAACCTTTTCTGACATTTGTTGCTTACAAGTAAAAAATCATTATTTTCTGCTAGAAAATTACTTGGAGCACCCAAACATGATATTTTTTTTTTTTTTAGCAGAGACCCTAGAGAATAAAATGGCGGTTGTTGCAATATTTTATGTTGCACTGTATTTGCGCAGCGGTTTTTCAAACGCAATGTTTTTTTTAATAAATACACAAAAAAAAAAAAAAAGTAAAGTTGGCCCAATTTTTTTTGTATATTGTGAAAGACGATATTACACTGCGAGAATCGTGATCTTTATTCTAAACAACAAAAAAAATCATGACTCTCATTTTAGCCAGAATCGTGCAGCTCTAGTTGTTTGCAGTCAATACAATTATTATTATACTGTGTGAATAGGAACATAAACGAATAGTGAAGTTTTCCCAAATTTGAATGAAAAAGTGCACCATACACTTAAAAGGGGTTTATACATGAACATAACTACACATGAACATAACTAATTTATGGATATCTATTTAGGATGTTGCTGGTAGAGCATGGCAGCAATATCCTACATTAGAAAAAATGCATTCAAAAAATCTTACGGACAGCAAAGTTTTTCTTAAACAGTATTTTTAGTTACACAAATGTACAGAACTGTAAAATCCCCCTTCCATCCCAGGCTCAAATGTATTTACATGCATGGCGATGTGTACGCATGTAAGTTACTGACCAAGGATGCAGATATATTTTCTGTTTGGATTGTATGGATCTTTAGTGCTATTTTACTGATGTGAACGCAGCTCTGTACATGGGTCCATACAATATAGTTTAACTATACGATTTACAGATCTGAACATAGAGATGTTTTTTTTTTATGTTCCTGTGCATGAGCCCTAATCCATTTGTTGGCTGTGGGACACTACCTATGGTATTATACTGACATATTGATGAGGTCCAGTCAAGTTCACTTAAAGTGGAGTTCCACCCACTTTTACAACTCTTCAGCATCCCTCACTAAACTGTGCACTGTAAACAAATTGGATATTTTTTTTTTTTTCAGCACAGACTGTATATCTGCTGTATTCATTTTTCACTTCCTCCTCCCTGGCCGCGGCCCATCGCATCATTTCCTGTTTGCAATGCCTCCTGGGAAGGGGCAGCAACTTCCTCTCAAACTGCCGTTGCTATGGAAACCTGACCTGAAACCTATTACACTGCTTATGCTGCACTGAGCATGTACGAGATCTGCAAGGATGAGATCCAGGAAGAAATACAGTCTGGCTTCAGATGCCCACACTTAAGATGGCCACGGCCTGCTGCAAGTTTATAAAATAACAAACTACTGCTAAAAACTAACAAAACAGACCTTAGTTTACAGACTAACTTTACTAGAATACATTAAGCTTGTGTATTATAGGGGTATTTTTATTTAAAAAGTATAATTTCGGCCGGAACACCGCTTTAAGCACTGGCCTATTAAAAATAACTAAGCTGCCTTTTATAGTCAATTTACTGGCTTATAATTTCACCATCATATTCTATGCTATACATACAACTCAGAAACACACATGCAAAGTGAACTAATAAATTTCAGTGCACTTAAGATTTCCTCCAATCCACTACCAGCCTGATATTAACTTTAGGAAAGGGAAACACGCGTGTAGCCCAGGTATCGGTTACAATCTCTAATTAAAACCAGAGACCTAACTAATGCCTAGTACACACAGGTCGAATGGCGGGAGATGTCAACATTCAGCTGGTGTGTACTTCAGCCAGTCAGACAGAAGCCGGCTGTTTGGCCGGCTTTTGTCAGACGAGCATGCTGAAAAACCAGCAACCGACCTGCTACCGATTAGCGCTTTCAGCCACTGGCCGAGAGGGCTGACCAGAGGTGTTCTGAAGGGGACGCCCCCCCGCCAGAACAAACAACTCAGCAGGGGAGATCGCTGTACTAAAAATCAAACTGTTAGTACAGCGGCTCCGACCAGAACTGAGTTAAAAAAAAACAACACTATAAATGTGTACCAGGCTTTAGGCTGGCCATACAATAGTCGTTTTTAAATGACGATTCTCCCATCCAAGCATTTAACAAGGATGGGGTAATACCACCCACTGAGCTATTGTATTCTGACGAGGGGGGGGGGGGGACTTCTTCACTGTCATAATAGATTGATCAGCAGCAGTGGCTCTGATCTAGGGAACATTTTCCAACAGGCTCATTGTACACAAGTTGTACACCTAAACCTGCCCAACAAATGTCAAACCATGTTTACTTTTTTCCCCAACTGTATACACACACACACACACACACAACTCAAGGTAGTAAGGTCTTGCACAAATGAGCAGCATACATTATTAACCCTCAGTCCCCCCCCCCCCCCCCCCAATTTAAGGGGCCAAACAAACTTTATTTATGGCTTATTTCCCATTTTTGGTCGGTCATTCTGAATGTAGTGTCAATATGCCAGCTGAAAGTGCCTCTCCCACTTAGAGTAGTATATTGCTTTCCACCCAGCACCCATGTGAATAGGTTCTATGGTCTCATTCATAGACCTGCGACATCAGATAAATGAAAACACTTTCAAAATATAAATCAATTAAAAAATAATTTTTTTTGCTGTTAACACCTTAACTGCAGTATTCCCCAGCTTCACATACTCATCTTCCCTGCCATTCCTTTTGTCTGCTAAAAACAAAGGAGAAATACTCTACGTCTCAGTATGGGGGCATGTGACCCATTCCTCTCCTATGTGATAGTGCTAGTGCTTGGTGACTGGTAGCCTATTACATAGGAGTTGGGAGGGAGCCCTTAGCCCTGTGTATGCTTGGTGTCACTATGTGGAGTTTACACAGGGTCTAGAGGCAAAGTTCACCTTTGGCCTACAGATATAGAATTTAAAGTGGAGCTCCAGGCTCCTTTAGAAAAAAAATAAAGTCAGCAACTACAAATACTGTAGCTGCTGACTTTTAATATAAGGACACTTACCTGTCCAGGGATCCTGCAATGTCTTCACCTGAACCGATTCTTCAAATCGGCTTCGGGTGCAGATGCTGGCATCTAGTAAGGTAAACAGGAAGTGAACCCTTGAGGCTTCACAGCCTGTTTCCTACTGCGCATGCGCGAGTCACCCTGCGCCCTGCGCATGGTCCCATAGTCTTCTGGGACCTGCAACGTGTCCCAAAAGACTGCAGGGGAAGGAGGGTGGCAAAACCGTCGGCTCAGTTCGTCAAAACCTGGTACCCGCCCCCCCCCCCCAAAAAAAGTGCCAATGTGGCAGTGGAGGGGTGCAAACAAGCAGAGACACAAGTCTTAGCCATTGGAGGACAAGCAGGCTGTGCTCCCAGCAGACAAAAAACTGACCATGTTGGGATGGATGTGTATCCATGTCTAGTGTGGTCAGTTTGAAATAGGAAAGGAGCGGTACTGGCAGGATCACCAGGTATTTCACAAAAAAGGAAGAAATACAATGAACATGATATGTATTAAGAAGTACATTGTACAACAGGCCCCCCTGTCTCAGCTAGCAGCAAGTTAGTTAGTATAAGTGTTAGAAAGGGGAGGGGGTGGGAGCAGTTCTAAGATTAGTCAGATTCCAGAATCCTACTTTAAATTTCTTCATTCCCAGTGGCTAAATGGAGTGGCGAAGGGGGAGGTGAAGAAAAGCATGACAAGGTGAAAGTTGGGAACAAATGCACTTTAAGATATGTCTACTAGCAACAGTCTCCTTTTAAAACCTCCCAGAAACATTTAAAATTAAGAGAAAAAAAAAAGTGCAGGAAAGTTTTTTCTCTCATGTACAAAGCAAAATTCCCATAGACACAGGAGAAGTCAATTGAAGCCTATAACTGGAAGACAGAGCAATAAACAAATTGCCTTACAGTTTCACACATTTAAAAACCTGTAACAATTTAAAGCAGAACAATGTAACTGTTTCCCAAAACTATTATATTCAAGACATGCCATGAATGGCATTTGCAGCAAAAAAAATGGAGGGTTTACTGCCGATTTAATTCATTGACAAATGCAAGAAGTTTGAGCCATAGGAAGTAAACATTTCATCAGTCCATGGTTGTCAGACTTGGGCAACTGAAGCTGACCATAGGCTGTTTGTTTTTTTATTCAGCCAGCCCAAAGGAGATGAATGGAGAAATCCCCTGTGGCCAAGGTATTGTATTGTGACAGCTGCACCTGCCCCAATACACGAACCAGCGGCTGCAGCCACTGAACAGGAAACGTTTTTCAATCAATGGACAGACTTCTGTCCAGTGGGGATGGCCACACGGTTTAGAATGTGGTTGGTCCCTGTTGAACCAGCCACATTTCAATGAGTGTATGTATGGGCCACCTTAAAGAGTGTAGCTAAGATGAGGAAGGTTAGGCAAGGTGTGCACAATTGTATGTTGCTTTCACATATTTGTTTTTTTTTTAAATACCTACAAACATGTTCAACGGACTTCGAGATTATTGCTATACAATTCTAAACGTGTGTAATTACACAACTTTCCATAGGTAGCTACAGAAGGGAAAGCTGTATTAGCAAAGACCAACCATATTTACTTTTAATTCACAGGACATTCATTCTTTTTGCATCAAGATAACAAGCAGTCAAATGTACTTTGAAATGTCCATTGTCAAGTCACTAGCAGGTGTTGATGTTTCATTTACTGGTTACAAGCTGCCAGGTACCATGGAAACAATGAAAAGCATTAACAACATTTCAAATGACACTAACAATGTAAAAAGATACATAGAGATCATAAAAACTAGCCTTAAACCCAGAACAGCATATCACAAGCTTAATAGAATACCAGCCTTGAGAGACATACATAATTCATTAACAGATGGGTGGTGGGTGCAGATCATTCGTTATTCAGCAACTCTTATCCAATCCAAAGAAGAAAAATAAAAATCACTTAATAGCTAATAATGACAACTGACCACTAATCTGCTAATCAGAAGTAACAGGTGTGGAAGAAGAAGAAGAAGAAGAAGAAGAAGAAGAACAAGAAGAAGAAGAAGAAGAAGAAGAAAAGAAGAAGAAGAAGAAGAAGAAGAAGAAGAAGAAGAAGAAGAAGAAGAAGAAGAAGAAGAAAAGAAGAAGAAGAAGAAGAAGAAGAAGAAAAGAAGAAGAAGAAGAAGAAGAAGAAGAAGAAGAAGAAGAAGAAGAAGAAGAAGAAGAAGAAGAAGAAGAAGAAGAAGAAGAAGAAGAAGAGAAGAAGAAGAAGAAGAAGAAGAAGAAGAAGAAGAAGAAGAAGAAGAAGAAGAAGAAGAAGAAGAAGAAGAACACCACTCTGAGGAATTTCAGATAGAACATTTATGAGTTTAAAAGATCCAGATATCAATGACAAAATAACTGAATTACAAAACTGAAATGAACAATAACCAACATCACTGACAAAAAGAAGGAAACAATGGTTGCCGACAATAAGCGTCTTATGTATGCAATGACCAAAAACAGCTAAATTCCAGCTGTCAACTTTTGTTTAGTAGAGGCAAGAATGAAAGAAGAAGAGTCCGATTGTCAAGGACAAGGCAAACTTTAAGAAAGTGGGAAAACAAAGTGGAAGTTCAGACAAAACCACATATAATCCTAAATCTACTCTCAGCCACATTCTTTCGCTAATCTATCTAACCCTGTAAAGAAAAAAAATAAATAAAATGACTATACATACCTTTCTGAAGCTGATCCAGTCTGGTCTCCAGCGGCAGATTCTGTGTGCAGGAGAGAACCGACAACAGCTGGGAAATGATGTCACCCAATAGAGATACTATGGGGCTTCCGTGGTCGGCTGCCTCTCCTACACACTGAGGCCGCCGCTGACAGCTCAGTGTGGGACCTGACCGCAAACGGCTGCAGAACAGGTAAGTATAGCGATTTTTTCTTTACAGGGCTAGATAGATTAACTAAAGAATGTGGATGAGAGTAGTATCAACTTCTGTACAACCATCCTGTGTTTTTTCCCCCGAGTGATCAGTGGCGCCGGATATAGCGGACAACACTGATTATTGTGTCCTGACAGCGAGGAAGAATGAGAACATAATATTACAGTGGGAGTAATTCCCCCATCCACCTCAAAATGTGTGGATGGGTGAAATGAGCACATTTTTTATGTTCAACTCCCTTGGTGAAAAAAATAAAAAAAAGTAGAATGTAAATGTTAGGATTATAGCCCCCAAAGAACAGTAAAGTGACAATATGGGCATCTGGAAAAGTGACTTAGCAGCAAGGTGTAGTAAAGTGCTTTGATAGAAACCAGGGCTACTGTTAGAAATCACGAGGCCACATACAGCCTACCTAATAGGGCCCTGACCCCAGTCGAAAGTTACTGAGGACATAGATTTATCAGTCCCTTTCTCTGCAGCCTCAGCTGCACAGTTGAATGAATAGGAAGCGTTATGAGGCTTCCTGCTCATTAATAAACTGAAACATAGTAAACACTGTTGGTGATTAGTACTAACTGCTCGCTGCGTTCATTCAGGGGGAATGCATACATATAATACATATTTACCGGTCCCTTCCTCCGCTCTCCATCCTGAAACATCCCCGTATATGCCCATAGTAGCTGCCTGGGAGGAGAAGAGAGGAGGGAAGCCACTCTAGAAAGGGGCTAGAAAGGACCAATCCCCCTGCAGTGCAGCCGGAGAAGCTGACATTGCTACAGGAGGAGGCAGAAGAGCAATAAAACAGTACAGCCAGCCCTCCTGGTCAGCAGGTACCAAGGCCCCCCTTTTGAGCTAATGGGGCCTGTGCCCAGGTCCAGTACAGAAGGGCAGGCTGTACTGCCTTATCAGTGGCCCTGATGGAAAAAAAATAAAAAGTTGAAGAGTGTGATAGCAGCATTGTCCAGAAGTCACAACAAGAATAATAATGATCCTTCACATAATTGTCTAAAGGAAAAAGTTATCTTTACTTTTGAGATCATACATAAAAACACTAACTGGTGTAATAGCCGCTAGCAATAATCACTGTTCTCCCAGCGGGGACAGTTTCCCCTGCTGGGAGAACACAATGACTCTTCAAGAGGGATTCACTGACTCTGTTGATGGGGGAATCCAGCAATTTTCCATGGCCAGCTTGCTGCAAGACTTTCTAAGCCCCAAATAAAAGATGATATTGCTAGCAACTCTGATAACCCTCAATCACAATCAAGTGAATAAAAACAAGACGTAGATTAGCTGCTCAATAAAGATATCAGGACAACATGCTACTCAATAAAAGTGTTTGTGTATTTAAAAGGCAAGTTGAATATGTGCTACAGCAACGTGGGAAAATGTGGTGGGATTCTCATAATGAGTACAACTATTGGCAAGGGAGTGGGAAATTCAAAATTAAAGTAATCTAAAACCATTTTTTTTTTTTGGATACAAAAAGGAATGGTGTAGAACCCAGTTGCCTCACTAAGAAGATTGTCCATCACTGTCTGCCCTGAAGACATAACAGGATGCTAGATGAAATCTCTTCAAATTACCCTCCTAGCCTGTCTTCACCCTTGAACGTTACAACACCAGAACTTCACAGACCCCCACCAAATTCACCAGGACCTCTCCAGAACTCCACAGACCCCACCAAATTCACTAGGACCTCTCCAGAACTCCATAGACCCCACCAAATTCACTAGGACCTCTCCAGAACTCCACAGACCCCACCAAGTTCACTAGGACCTCTCCAGAACTCCACAGACCCCACCAAATTCACCAGGACCTCTCCAGAACTCCACAGACCCCACCAAATTCACCGGGACCTCTCCAGAACTCCACAGACCCCACCAAATTCACCAGGACCTCTCCAGAACTCCACAGACCTCACCAAATTCACCAGGACCTCTCCAGAACATCACAAACCATACCAAATTCACCAGGACCTCTCCAGAATTCCACATACCTCACCAAATTCAACAGGACCTCTCCAGAACTCCACATACCTCACCAAATTCACCAGGACCTCTCCAGAACTCCACAGACCTCACCAAATTCACCAGGACCCCACCAGATTCACCAGGACCTCTCCAGAATTCCACAGACATCACCAAATTCACCAGGACCTCTCCAGAATTCCACAGACCTCACCAAATTCACCAAGACCTCACCAAATTCACCAAGACCTCCACAGATCCCACCAAATTCACCAGGACCCCACCAAATTCACCAGGACCTCTCCAGAACTCCACAGACCTCACCAAATTCACCAGGACCCCACCAAATTCACCAGGACCTCTCCAGAACTCCACAGACCTCACCAAATTCACAAGGACCTCTCCAGAACTCCACAGACATCACCAAATTCACCAAGACCTCACCAAATTCACCAGGACCCACCAGAACTCCACAGATCCCACCAAATTGACCAGGACCCACCAGAACTCCACAGTCTGAGGGACATGTGGTGATTGATGAAGGCTTGAGACTGGTAAAGCTGCAAAGCCAAGGTAGACCAGGACCTCTCCAGAACTTCACAGACCTCACCAAATTCCCCAGGACCTCTCCAGAACTCCACAGATCTCACCAGAACCTCTCCAGAACTCCACAGACCTCACCAAATTCACCAGGACCTCTCCAGAACTTCACAGACCTCACCAAATTCACCAGAACGCCACAGACCCCACCAAATTCACCAGAACTCCACAGATCACACCAGAACTCCACAGATCCCACCAAATTGACCAGGACCCACCAGAACTCCACAGATCTCAAACTCACCAGAACCTCTCCAGAACTCCACAGACCCCACCAAATTCACCAGAACTCCACAGATCCCACCAAATTGACCAGGACCCACCAGAACTCCACAGTCTGAGGGACATGGGGTGATTGATGAAGGCTTGAAACTGGTAAAGCTGCAAAGCCAAGGTAGACCATGAAACCTGATGTTAGCTGAAGGGTAAAAGGGCAATTCACTTAGCAATGTTCTCCAACCATAGCAGGGGGTGGGGGAAATAAACAGAAAAGACCTGGGGGGGGGGGGGGGTGTTGAAGGCAGATGCATTAGTGAATCCCTCTTCAGGCCATAAGCCAGGGGGGGGGGGGCACAGAAAGTGGAGTGCTGGAATACAGGATGGAGACATGTCTGGGGGGGGGGGCTGTAGCATGGTTGCACACACATGTATATGTATTGTATATACTGTTGTATGTAGTGTGGGGCTTTAAACACAAGAGATGTTCTAGATGAGGAAAAAAAAAAAAAAAGGGAGGGCTGATAAGGTGGGGAGGGGAGTCACAATCCTGACTACTGCTCTCTATGGGAGCCCAGGTCCCCCTCACTTTGCAGGGGTGGTGGGGATATCTAATCACACACTGACCTGCTGCAATGGTGCCGCTGTAGTTGCCGGGTGTCTGTGGAGATGAAGCCGCCGCTTGCTTTGCTGGAGGGGGGTTTCTCCACCGGGCAGAGCACAGACAGACACACACACACACACAGGGCAAGGGGAGAAGCCTCGCTGTGTGCAGAGCTGTGCAGCTGCCAAAGCCAAGGAAAAGGACGGATGTGTGTGGGGGCCACACGGGGCTCACTCGTGCTCCCGACCGGTCCCCCCTTAGTTAAAAAAACAAGATTGGAAATGAAGAGGAAAAAAAAATTCCGGCAGGAGTTTAAAACAAAGAGGCGGAAATAGCCGAGCCGTGCCGAGCAGAGCCGAATGTGAGAGCTGCGCCTGCGCCCCGCAGGAGGGGGGAGGACAGCGGGGAGGGGGGAAAGCTGGGCTTGTTCTCCTCTATTGCAGGCAGGCAGGCAGGCAGCCTCCTGAGGTAAAAGGCTACAAGTGATCCTGGGGGACTACACACATGGGACACAAGGAAAAAAACTCACATCTACTGTCAGCTGGGTGAACACAGGGGGAAGTGCTCACAAGTCACCACAAACATCCAACCATGTGCTGGGGGATTTAAATAAAATAAGACTCTTTTACCTGTGATTGGAGGTTTGAGGTGAACGCAGGCTCATTGCATTGTAGGTCACTTTCTCGCCACCAGCACTGAGCCCCCCCGTTCACACTTGAGCGTTTTTTAGCTTTTTTTCCCTACTAGAGACGAGCTTGGACATCTTCCGAACTCATTTCTAACCCGAACTCGCGATCTTTTGTAATCCAACGAGCCACAGGCAAGGGATGACATGGGCCACAGTTCATTGGCGCCCAAGTTTGGGTCGGAGATGCGTTCAGAAGACACCCAAGCTCTATTTCCCACACCTGACTATGCCCAACATACAGAATCCTGTTCTTTTAATTGTCTCTGGTCACACTAGTGTGCTCAGTCACTCAATGCCCCACGTTCGAAAAAAGTGCATGAGCTTTTTTTTTTCTTTAGAGCATATTTAGGAGTTTTTGGCCTTTAGACTTCAATGGGAGTGCATGTAAGCCCCCATTCACACTTGAGAATTGTTATGCTCATTTCCCTACCCCTTACATTGCCTGACTACACAGAATCCCATTCATTCTAATTGTCCTTAGTCACACTTGTATGTTCAGTCACCCTACAGTCTAAGGCCTTCTCTAAAAAAAGTACACGTGTGATAGACATGTGCAATACGTTTCGTAACAAAACAAAATTCAGCTGAATTTTGCATCTTTCGGACATTCGAATGCAACTAATATGAAAGAAATTATAGCGAATATAACAAATTAATTCAACATGATTCGTTCATTCGTTAAGGCCCCATTCACACCTGAGCATTTTGTAGCTTGAAGCCTGAAGCTACAAAACGCTTGAGGGGAAAAAATCCATTATTCTCTATGGAGATGGTTCACATCTCCACTCCAAGTCGCCTGAAGCCAAATGCCTGAAGCTCAAACAAGTTCTGGACCCTTTTTTGTCTCACAAATCGGGCAGATTTGGGCATTTCAGGAGCATATTCACCCAGGAAGCAGATGACAACAAAGCAATAAATGATGAAACAGATGATCATTTTTCCTATTGGCTTATAAAAAAAATGCCAAAGCTCAAAAACGCCAGAAAACACTTCATGGAAACGTGCAAATACGTGCAACAAAACACCTGAAAAACGCTCAGAACCGTTCCGCTCAGGTGTGAATGGGGCCTTAAGGTCTAAGGAGACAAAAGGTCAACTCAGAGTAAACCTTACAGTCCAATCAGCTGATTAACTTTGTGCTAGAGGTTGGATTACTGGCAAAGTGCAATCCCGAGAACTGAGTGAGAAGGGTGTTGTATTGTATTTGAGCAGAGAAGAGATATTGGGGGTTATTTACTAAAGCTGGAGCGTGCAAAATCTGGTGCAACTCAATCAGCTTCCCGGTTTTATTGCCAAAGCTTAATTGAGCAAGCTGAAGTTGGCTACCATTGCCAGCTGCTCCAGATTCCTAGTGCACCAGTTTTAGTAAATCTCCCCCACTGTCATTGTGTGTGTTAATAGATTCAATAAACAAACGACTTTCCAAACTACAAACCATTATCACGAATATATATACGTACTGTACATAAATATCAAATCGAATTTATATACATACAAAACTAATCGATTCAGTATAACGAATATCGACACTCTACAGAAATAACGAATTATCCAAAAACAAATTAACGTAACATAATGAATATAACAGAACGAAATTATGTATTTTACGAATGAAAACAAAACGAAACAACATTTTCCGTTGTGCACAAGTCTAGCATGAGTTTTTCTTTTTTTTTTTTTTTTTTTTTTTTTTGAGCATATTTAGTTTTTTTTGGTCTTTAGACTTCAATGGGAGTGCATGTAAGCCTCCATTCACACTTGAGACTTTTTCTGCTCATTTCCCTACCCCTTACATTGCCTGACTACACAGAATCCCATTCATTCTAATTGTCCTTGGTCACACTTGTATGCTCAGTCGCCCTACAGTCTACGGCCTTCTCTACAAAAAGTACATGAGCTTTTGTTTATTTTTTTTCTTTTCTTTAGAGCATATTTAGGTGTTTTTGGCCTTTAGACTTCAATGGGAGTGCATGTAGGCCTCCATTCATACTTGCAAATTTCTCTGCTCATTTCCTTCAACCTTACATTGCTTGACTACACAGAATCCCATTCATTCCAATTGTCCCTGGTCACACTTGTATGCTCAATCGCCATATAGTCTCTGTGATTCTGCTTTATCCTGGTTCTCCTCCTACCTATCTCAACGCACTTTCAGTGTCGCTTCAACTCCATCTCCTCCACTCCTCTTCCTCTCTCTGTTGAGGTACCCCAAGACTCCGTCCTTGGGACCGTCCTATTCTCGCTCTATACCTCTTCACTGGGCCAGTTGATGACCTCCCATGGCTTCCAATACCACCTCTTTGTTGATGACACCCAGATCTACCTCTCCACTCCTCAACTCACCCCCTCGATCTCCTCACGGATCTCAAACTTACTGAATGACATATCGGTATGGATGTCACACCACTTTCTCAAACTCAATCTTTCTAAAACTGAGCTTCTCCTTCCCGGCCCCACCCCCCCCCCCCCCATGACTTTACCATTAAGATCAACAACACAACCATTGGTCCCTCCACACATGCCAGGGTGCTGGGTGTAATCCCTGACTCTGACCTCTCCTTCAGCCCCCGCATCCAATCACTGGCTAAATCCTGCCACCTTAACCTCCGCAACATTTCCAGAATTCGACCCTTCCTGACTAATGACACCACAAAGCAACTTATTCACTCCTTGATTATATCCCGCCTTGACTACTGCAACTCTCTCCTTAATGGCCTACCCTTACACAGGCTACCCCCCCCCCCCCCCCTTCAGTCTATTATGAATGCTGCTGCTAGATTAATACACCTCACTAACCGATCTGTGACCGCTGCCCCTCTCTGCCAATCCCTTCACTGGCTTCCCCTACCCCCCTGTATAAAATTCAAAATGCTAACCACAACATACAATGGCATCCACAACATCACCCCCAGCTACAATCACCAACCTCATCTGCAGATATCACCCTAATCGTCCCCTCCGCTCCTCCCAGGACCTCCTGCTCTCTAGCTCCCTTGTTATCTCCTTTCATGCTCGCCTTCAGGACTTCTCCAGAGCCTCTCCCATCCTCTGGAACTCCCTGCCCCGGTATATCCAATCAGCCCCTAACCTGTCCACCTTTAGGAGATCCCTGAAAACTCACTTATTCAGGGAAGCCACCACCACTTAACAACTGTCCCCGAGCCACCCCCATCAAATCATTCCCTGCATCTATTACCTTTTGTACCACCACCCCCCTCCCTTTAGAATGTAAGCTCTACGAGAAGGGCCCTCCTGTCCCTTCTGTATTGAACTGTACTGTAATTGTGCTGTCCCCCCCCCCTCTACATTGTAAAGTGCTACGTAAACTGTTGACGCTATATGAATCGTGTATAATAATAATAATAATAGTAATAATAATAATATAATAATATAGTCTATGGACTACTCTAGAAAAAGTACATGATTTATTTTTTCTTTTGAGCATATTTATGTTTTTTGGCCTTTAGACTTCAATGGGAGTGCATGTAAGCCCCCATTCACACTTGAGAATTGTTATGCTCATTTCTCTACCCCTTTACGTTGCCTGACTACCCAGGATCCGATTCATCCTAATTGTCACTGGTCACACTTGTATGCCCAGTCGCTCTACGGCCTTCTCTAGAAAATTATAAAAAGCTCATGTACTTTTTGTTTTGAGCATATTTAGGAGTTTTTGGTCTTTAGACTTCAATGGGTTGCATGTAAGCCCCCATTCACACTTGCAATTTTTTCTGCTCATTTCCTTCAACCCTACATTGCCTAACTACACAGAATCCTATTTATTCTAATTGTCCTTGGTCACACTTGCATGCTGAGTCACCCTACGGTCTACTGCCTACTCTACATGACCTTTTTTTTATTTTTTATTTTATTTTTAGCATATTTAGGTGTTTTTGGCCTTTAGACTTCAATAGGAATGCATGTAAGCCCCCATTCACGCTTGAGAATTTCTCTGCTCATTTCCCTACACCTAAGGCCTCTTGCACATGATACTCCTGTTTGAGCATCTACTTTTTCAGACGTAATTTCAGGCTTTTCTTTCACATATTTGCACATATTTATGCACATTTTCGCGTATATGCGATTGCGAACTTTCGCATGCACTCATGCATTTTCACACAAATTTATTCTTTATTCTCTGCACAATATGCAAATGGCCATTTGCGCGCACTGGTGAGTAAAATACTGACCATAAATGTAGATTTTTTGATTTTTTTTTGTTACTGAAGAAGGCACGGCGCTTGTTTACACACCTGTGTGCATAGGCACATTACAATTAATGGGCTGTATTTTAGCTCAGTAAAAAAGAAAAAAAAAAAAAAAAGAAGCTGTACGGAGCTTTTTCAAGCTGCAGTGTGCAAGAGGCCTTACATTGCCTGCACACACAGAATCACATTCATTCTAATTGTCCTTGGTCACACTTGTATGCTCAGTTGCCCTACATTCTAAGGCCTTCTCTACAAAAAGAACATGAGTTTGTTTTTCTTTTAGCATATTTAGCTGTTTTTGGTCGCATAGATGTCAACGGGAGTGCATGTAAGCCCCATTCATGCTTGCAAATTTTTCTGCTCATTTCTCTATACCTTACAATGATGCCTAACTACACAAAACCACTTTCATTCTAATTGTCCCTGGTCACACTTGTATGCTGAGTCGCTCTTTTGTTTTGTTTTTTTTTTAGCATATTTAGGTGTTTTTAGTGCCATAGACGTCAATGGGAGTGCATATAAGCCCCCATTCACACTTGGGAATTTTTCTGCTCATTTCTCTACACCTTACAGTGCCTGACTACACAGAATCCTATTCATTCTAATTGTCCTTGGTCACACTTGTATGCTGAGTTGCCCTACAGTCTACGGCCTACTCTACAAAAAGGACATGAGATTTTTTTTGTTTTTTTTAGCATATCTATGGGTTTTTGGTCCCATAGACGTCAATGAGAGTGCATTTGCAAAAAGTACATGAGGTTTTTTTTTTCTAAGCAAATTTGAGTGTTTTTGGCCTTTGGACTTCAATGGGAGTGCATATAAGCCCCCTTTCACATTTTTCTGCTCATTTCCCTACACCTTACAACACATGACTACAGAATCCCATTCATTCAAATTGTCCCTGGTCACACTTGTACGCTCTCTTGCCCTACAGTCTACGGGCCTCTTATAGAACCGTTCTGCTACCTTTGCCCAGCCCAGGAAAGAAACTCCAGAAGCTTGAGGCATTGCAAAAATACGCCTTGAAAAAAACTATTTGAAAATCACCTGGAATGCGCTCAGGTGTAAATGCAAGGCTAAGCATGCGATATGCACGTGTAGATTCCTTCTAGATAGGTGCTAGGTTTGGGTAGATTTGGTTTTGGCTCTCTGTATCCAGTGGAGTTTCGGTTTTGTTGTTATCCAAGTTTAGTGTTGCTCCCTGTAATCAGTGGAGCTGTGTTAATTATTCTGGCCTGTTCGATGTTTCAGCTGCTGCAGGTTTGATTGCTTCCTCTGCTTTCTGGAGAACTGTGGATCTCTCTAGAACGGGAGGCAACCTGTCAGAGGTTGAGATCTACATGGAGGAAACATGTTGACATAGATATATAGGTCAATAAAAAGATGTAGACGTAGTGTCCTGTAGCCCCCCCCCCCCCCAAATGCAGTGTTTTCTGCCCCCTTTCCATAACCCCCCCGCCCCCACTGTAGTGACATCTGCCCTCACAGTAGAGTCCCCCACCAAATCACTGTCCTCTGCCCCCTCACATCACCCCCCCCCACACACACACACACACACACACTGTAGTGTCCTCTGCCCTCCAAAAAGTGTCCTGTGCATCTCTGCCCCCTAAAAGCAATGTCCTCTGCCTTCCCATCCCCCAAAGCAGTGTTCTCTGTCCATTCCTCATCACAATCATCCCTCCCCCTTTGTGTCCTCTGCCCCCCCCCTCAAACAATGTCTCCTCTGTCACCTTCACATCACCCCCCCCCCCCATATACATACAGTGCTGTGTAGGTAGCACTTTCTACCTGCCAGCATGTGTACAGCAGAGAGGAGATCAGAAGACAGCATAGAGATGGGTGGAAGGTGGGAGCAGAAGCTGTCAGAGTTAACATTTCGTACCAATCTTGGTGATTGGTTGCTAGGACTGCCTAGCAACCAATCACTAAGACAGCCCCCATCCCCACCCTCGCCCTCTATCCTGCACCATGCTGCTTCCCGCTCTCCGCTCTGCAGTGAACTAGAGCGGCAGAGGCTGGGGAGAGGCAGAGCTGTGGTCACAAATAGAGGTCAACCTATATATCGGCCGATATTTGGCGTTTTTTAATTAATCGGCATCGGCCGATTGTGCTGATAAAAAAGGCCGATTATAACTTCAGCCGTGACTTGCAAAAGACTTCTGTAATAGAAGTCAATGCAAGTTGCCTCAGTCTTCGACTTCTCTCTGGGCATTCTGCCAAGAAAAGACCAAAGCGATACAATGTTTACACTTATGAATGAACTGAACTCTGTGTGGAGAAGTTCTCAGTTTAACCATTTAAAGACTAAATCTTTTCTGACACTTGTTGCTTACAGGTAAAAATCCTGTATTTTCTGCTAGAAAATCACTTGGAACCCCCAAAAATTATATATATTTTTTTAGCAGAGACCCTACGGAATAAAATAGCGGTTGTTGCAATATTTTATGTCACACTGTATTTGCGCAGCAGTCTTTCAAACGCAATTTTTTTGGAAAAAAATACACTAAATGATTTTAAAAAGAAAACTAAAACAGTAAAGTTAGCCGATTTTTTTTTTCGTACAAAAGTTTTGATTACCTGTTTTTGTGTATTTAATATATAGTTTTTTTTTTTTTTATCTAAATTATACATACAAGTGAACTGATTGGAGGTTTGTTTTGTTTAATAAATGTTTTAAATGTGGGAAATTTTCTGTATCACTTATTACTTAAGGCTGCTTTCACACTGGAGCGGGCAGGCGTTGACGGTAAAACGCTGCTAGTTTTAGCGACGCTTTACTGTCATTTTAGCGACGCTATTCGGCTGCTAGTGGGGCACTTATAACCCAGCTAGTGGCCGAGGAAGGGGTTAAATGCGCCCGTGAATCGCCGCTGCCAAATATCATTGCAGGCGCTGGTGTGCAGGAGTGGTGGAGGAGCAGTTAGCACTGCTCCAAAGATGCTGCTTGCAGGACTTTTTTTTAACGTCCTACCAGCGCATCGCTTCTGTGTAAAAGCACTCGGGCTTTCACACAGACTGCAGGGGAGCCGTTTTGCAGGCAGTTTACAGGCACTATTTTTAGCCCAAAAGCGCCTGAAAAACACCCCAGTGTGAAAGGTGTCTGTTAGATTTCATGAGATGAAGGGAAAAAATTAAAAAAATATAAAAATTGGCCTAACATATCGGCCCAAAAAATCGGCATCCTATATCGGCCATCGGCCGCCGCGATTTCTAAATATCGGCATCGGCATCGGCCAGAGAAAAACCCATATCGGTCGACCTCTAGTCACAAACCACCTGTCAGCTCCCCGCTGTAAATCACAATTGGCAGCTTGCCGACCCCACTCTAGAACATAGGTAGGCAAATGAGCAGCATGAATATTTACACAGTCCTGGCCAATCCCAGGGAGGGTGGCCCTAAAAGCTCATGGGAGTCTGTATAAATACTCTTATGCCCCATACACACGGTCGGACATTCCGACCACAAAATCCGTCGGATATTTTCCAACAGATCTTGTCCGAAACTGGTGTTGCCCACACACGGTCGGACAAAGTTGTCGGAAAATCTGATCATTCCGAATGAGGTAAAGTACAACATGTACGACGGGACTACGTAGAGACCAGTAGCCAATAGCTTTTGTCTCCAAATTTCTTCTGAGCACTTTGTCCGTCGGACTAGGCTACACACAATCGGAATTGACGCGATCAGACCATGTTGTCGGAAAATTTGAGATCCAGCTCTCAAACTTTGTGCGTCAGAAATTCCGACAGAAAAAGTCAGATGGAGCCCACACACGGTCGGATTTTCCGACAACATGATCCGACCGTGTGTACGGGGCATTAGACAAAGAGCTTCTAGGTCTTGTCCTGGAGAGGAGAAGTCCAGCTTAGAAGGCTTGCTGCCCTCTGGGCAGCCCTGCCATGTGCTTGCTGTTTCTGAGGCCTCAGCTGCGCTAGCTGAGGGCCTGGATGCTGAAGTTACAGAGAGCTGACTGAGGGGCTTTCATCCAAAGATCTAGTCTGGTATCACAAAAAAAGGTGTCGCATGGGTGTTGGAAGGAGGCAACCAACATTCCAAGGACATTTGTGAATACAGACAGTGAGAGAGATCTTGGAGACTTTTGGGCTGCTGCCACCCCTCTGGTGCTAGAGAGCCAGCTGTGTGTGGAATGGGGACATCATCTGAAGGGACTTTGCTTTATATGTTCTAAAGAAGAAGCTTTTGTGCTTTTCACTGCTTCTACAACAAAGCCAAGTCCACACTTTGCTTTTGCAAGGACTTTTGCTTCAGTTCTACAAAAGAAAGTTTAATTTCCTCTTCTTCTACATAGTTATTTTTTGGAGAATCCTACTCAATTCCCCCGAACCTATCCAAGTTACCCCAAAAACACAAAAAAGAATACCCTAGTCACTTAAGGACCAGGTCTATTCTGACACTTTTTGTTTACAAGTAAAAATCAGGGTTTTTAACTTTTTTGCTAGAATTTTTTTTTTTTGTAGCAGAGGCCAGTACAGTATTTGTGCAGCGTTTTTTCAAATGCAATTTTTTGGGAAAAAAACACGATATATAACCCAATTTTTTGTAATGTATGAAAGATAATGTTACATAAGTAAATAGATACCTTACAAGTCAAACTTTAAAATTGCACACGCTCATGGAATGGTAAAAAACTACAATACTTAAAATATCTCCATAGGTGACATTTTAACAGGTTACCAGTTTAGAGTTACAGAGGATGTCTAGTGCTAGAATTATGGCTCCCGCTCTGATGTTTGTGGCAATACCTCACATGTGTGGTGTGAACACCGTTTACATATGTGGGCGTGACCTACTCATGAGTTGAGCACTGGGGGTATGGGGTGCTTTTAAAAAAAAATTATATTATTATTATTTTTAATTTTTTGCACTGTCCCTTTGTTTTTTTTTTCATTACTTTTATTCTTATCACAAGGAATGTAAACATCACTTGTGATAGAAATAAGGTAGGAGAGATCTGGCGTCAATAAGACCCCACATCTCTTATAAACCATGAAAAGCATCAGTTTGACAAACATTGATCTAATGGTTTAAAAAACAAAATGGCCTTGTTTACATCGGCCGTGAACCAGAAGTGACGTTGTGATGTCACTCTCACCATCCTAGGTCATAGGGATAATCTTTCATCTGCTAATCTCTATGGCCAGCTGCCGCAAATGCTGGATCAGTTCCCGGGCTTCCCGATGAGCACGGTAAGCCCAAGGACCACCAGAAAGTGGCGGGGGGGGGGGCGGGGTCCCCTCCCAATGCTTCTAAAAGTGATCCAGCAGTTAGTCAGCCACTCAGATCACTTTTATCGTAAAGAGCGGCGGCTGCAGAAAATTTTAATATCGGGGTTATGGCATCTAGCTGCAGCCATAACCCCGGTATGAAACTGCAAAGTAATGATGTGTAGCACTACCCCAGTAGGGGCTGCAGGTGACAGGGATCCCCACTGCTGCACACAACATTTTCAGCATTCATCCAAGCACAGGGATCAGTCCTTGAGCTTAGTTTTTGCTGTTTTATTGAGGTTTAATAACTTGGATGTGGATAGAAATTATAGGATGCCCAACTTGAAAGTGACAAAAACCAGGGACAACTTCCTCCATATATACAACTCTGAAGCTGTACAGAAAAATCAATCGATTCCTTTCTTTAGCTCCAATTGATCTTTCTGCACAGACTAACAGTCTCTGTTAGATTTAGCAACAGCCCCTTACAGAATAGAAACTCTCAGTCCCTTCAGTAAGTAGCACCAATGTGATGTTAACTGCCTCCTGGAGCTCTTCTACTCCCTTATAGACACTGGCCCCAGCTCTACTTCTGCAGGAAATGCTAGCCCACCTGGCTGCCTCTTCCGCCACCCCACGTGGCTGCTTCTCTTCACCAGTCTACCTGACTGACACTCTGTTGATCTCCCAGGGCAAGGAAAAAAAAGACTTAGGCCTGATTCACACCTATGCATTTTCAGTGCTTTTTGCATTTTGCACATTTGCACTACAGAACGTGTTCCATAGGAAACCATGTTAAATAGACTGTGGTGAAAATCTGCAAAATGCAAAAAAAGCACTAAAAATGCATAAGTGTGAATCAGGCCTTAAAGCGGTTCTGCACTGTCTGTAGTGTTTTCCTATCTGTAGTGCAGTGCAGTAGATTATGACATGTAAATCAGGTACTCACGTGTCCCATTTCTGTGACTCTCTGCTGCCGGTTTTCGTCATTTAAAATAATTTTTAAAAATCTGTCCTGCTGGTTGCCATCTTGCCTGTGGGCATGTGAACCCGCACAGGCACTTCAGATGGCCCAGCATGCACCGCCGTTACTGCGCCAATCTCGCGCGTGCGCAGTAACGGCAAAGAGTAGCTCACGTTCCCGGACATCTTCCGAAATCTCGCAAGATTTCGGCACATCTGCCGACATCTTGCGAGATTTCGGAAGATGTGAACGAAATCTCGCGAGATTTCGGAAGATGTGACCGAAATCTCGCGAGATTTCGGAAGATGTCACTGACTGGCACTGACTCCTGGGATCAATGACACCAGATCCCAGGAGACAGTGCGGCGTGACGACGATCGACGCAGAGACCCCGCCCACCTCCGCAGAGACAGAGGAAAGGAAGTCAGCGATTACAAGGTAAGTGGGAAAAAAAAAAAAACACACTTCATTTAGTACTCTTTGCCTGATTTGGAAGGCAAAGAGATTTACTAAATGAAATGTGTGCAGAACCGCTTTAAGCACACTGCTGTCTTTAAGAGAGACTTGCTACATGTGGAAGTCTTTCTCCTTGTCTGTCCCTCAACCATGTCTGTCCCTGCACATGTACTCACACTGTCCTTCCTGCTCCCTCTGCCTCTCAGCAAAGCCTCCTTCCAACTTCTCCTGTGGTAGGATCCTTCCAGGCCAGCACTCAAACCCAGGCCCGATGCAGAGCACCCTCCCCAGACTAGGGGGTTCGCCTCAAGGGCCACCGACAACATCCTCAGCACTGCATCTACATCTTCCAACCGACTTCCTCCCAGCGTGACCCATGTCTATTTAAGGGCTCACTTAGTCCTCTGCCTGGTCCACTTCCTGGGGATTGGCTAAGGGCCCCTAAATATGCAGGACAATCCTCCTAGCCTCCACCCTTTAGCTTCCAGAACATTCTCCAACATTCCAGAACCATTGGGCCGGAGAGCTGCCCTGAATTCTGGTAACCCTGACCCAATTACAGATTCACAAGGTTTAAACTTGTAAACTTGATACAGAATATGCCTTTATCTACTCTGACACTAGTAGCACACTAGAGGGTGCTACAGACATAAAAGTGACTGTGACCGTGTGCCTGGCTGCGTGGCAATTACTGGGAAAAAAAACCCAGGTATATTTCCAGCTGTTCATTTGGCGGAAGAACTATACATGTTTTAGCAGCTGGGGTCCGCTCCTCCTCTAGAACTGCTCTCCTCCCTTTGCCTAGTCCAGGAAACAAACGACTGAAAGTAGAAATAAAGGAAAAACTTTATTTTTTATTTTGAATAGAGTGAGGGCGAGTTATAACCGCTATCATTTTTTTTGCCACCTGTGTCTCATTGAGGAGATTCCTCTTCACTTTCTGTCCCATAGTGACAACAGGAAGTGAGAGGAAATCCCTGAAAAGTGAGGGAATCTCTGGTCGTCACTATGGTCTCTAGAACTAGTCTCCCCAATTCAAAAATTTCCCCTCTATTGCTGACAACTAGGGATGGGCCCGGTGTTCGATTCAAACCCATGTTCGAATCAAACATCGGCCGTTCCTCCGCTCGTCGAGGGCAGAACTCTGAGGGCCGTTCGCATCAAATTCGTGTGATGCGAACGGTCCACAATGCACTGCGCCAGTCGCAGTGCATAGCTGGCTGATGATTGGCCAAGCATGCACTGTGACACCGCATGCTTGGCCAATCATAGAGCCAGCAGCGAGGAGAGCAATAATTGGCCACAGGCAGGATGCCTGTGGCCAATTATAGCTCAGGGGGTTTAGTACACGCCCCACACTATATAAGGCTCGTGTAGTGTGTTCTGGCTTGAGGAACAGTGACAGTGTACTGTACATGTACACACTATATGTGAATCATTTCTGTGTGGGGAAAGTGTAGGGAAAGAGGAAAAATAGGCAGGGACAGTGTATTCTTCTCAGCCTTTGCTTGTGGGGAAAGTGTAGGGATAGAGAAAAAATAGGCAGGGATAGTGTGTTCTTCTCAGTGCTGTTCTCTACCAATCCAGCCATCTGCAGGAGTTAGTGTGTGTGTGTGCTGTGTGAATATAGCACAGCAGTAGCACACTAAACCACCTTACACTGTATCTGCCCTGTTGTCACCTAAGACAGCCATCTGCAGGAGTTAATGTGTTTTGTGTGCCTCCAGCACAGCACAGTATACACCAACAGTCCATACATACATACATACATACATACAGTATATACCTACAGTCCCTGTCTTGTTTTCACCGCCTGTATACTGCTGTTCAGAGTATATAGGGTTTTAGGTATAGGGTTTTATTTTGGGTGCAGGGTTCCCTTTAATATCCATACAAGACCCAAAGGGGCTGGCAATGGGCTGGGGTAGGGGGGGATGGGGTAGGCATGCCATTTTTCTCAAAGATTTTCATCCATATTGCCAGGACAAGACATGACATTAAAGCCGCAAGCAGTTTTAAATGGCTTATTTTTTTCCTTTACAAATGTCATTTTGTGCAGGGACAGTTCTAAACACGGGAAACACATGTCACTTCACAGGCATACTTTAGACACCCCCCCAGGTACCATATTTAAAGGAATATTTCACTTTTTTTTTTTTCACTTTATGCATCATTAAAATCACTGTTCCAGAAAAAACGTCTGTTTTTAAAACTTCTTTATGCATTGATACATGTCCCCTGGGGCAGGACCCGGGTCCCCAAACCTTTTTTATAACAATAACATATTGGCCGTTATAATTAGCACTTTAGATTTCGAATGTTCGCGTCCATTGTAACTAATAGGGTTCTAACGTTCGTGCAAACTTTCGGTCCGTTCGCAGGTTCTGGTGTGAACCGAACCCGGGGGTGTTCGGCTCATCCCTACTGACAACTCAAAATGTTTGATTTTCTTTCACTTTCAGCAATAACAGTAAAAAAGACAAATAGAGAGAGTGAATCTCCCTAATGGTTCAATTTTATTATCTGAGCGATGTGCAAGTCGATCAAAACAATCAAATCTTCAAACAAATTAAGAGCCATGACTTCCCTTTCCATCGATTTAGACTTCTTTACAGTGATTGTAAAGTCTCCATTTTATTAGTTAAAAATAACAAACATGTCATACTTACCTGCCCTGTGTAATGATTTTGCACAGAGTAGCCTGTATTCTCCTCTTCTCAGGTCCCTCTTCAGTGCTCCTGATCCCTCCCTCCTGCTGATTGCCCCCACAGCAAGCAGCTTGCTATGGGGGCACCAAAGCAGAGCCACAGCTCCCTGTGTCCATTAAAGTGGTAATAAACTCGCTGACACTTTTTTTTCTTCTACACATGTAAGGCAAAAGGCATAATGGGCTAGTATGCACCGCATACTAGCTCATTATGAAATACTTACCTTAGAACAAGGCGTCAGTATCTCACCTGGTCCATGCAGAGGTAGCTGACATGTTGCCTCGGCATGTCTTCCGGGTATCACGGCTCCAGCACTGTAAGTGGCTGGAGCCGCGATGCCGTCACTCCCACGCATGCAAGTGTGAGACTTCTTTCAGCTGAGAATCCCCTGTGCGCATGCAGTCAGCGGCTCATTGAACGGGGAATATCTCCTAAACCGTACAGTTTTAGGAGATATTTTTTTTTACTTACAGGTAAGCCTTATAAGTTAAAGATTTGACTATACAACCACTTTAAGACACAGAGCTGTGGCCTGGCCCCGCCCTCTTTTACTCCTCATTGGCTGACTGAATTTGATTTACAGCAGCAGGAGCCAATGGTGCCATGCTGTTGTCTCAACCGATGAGGAGGGGAGTCCCAGGCAGCCGAGACAATCCTGCAACATTGCTGGATCTAGATGGGGCTCAGGTAAGTACTGTATTAGGGGAGCTGAGGGGGGCTGCTGCACACAGAAGGCTTTTTATCTTAATACATAGAATCACCAGCACAGAGATGTTTTGTTCATGAATGTGATTGTATTTTGATCCATCAGATTATGAGACTACATTGTAGAAACAGAGATGTGATCTATAATTTATCATAATGATGGCCATACACTTTTCAATAAATTACCAATTTTTTTCTGATCAATCTCTGCTGATAGGAAAAAATCGTTCTACTGTATAGTCGACAACCCATTTGATAGATATGCCACACACAGACAGGAGAACATTGATTGTTAGTTGGAAAATATCATCATAAGTTATCAATCATATCTCTGCTATCACCATACAGCCTTATAACCTGATTGATTGAAATGCATGCTCGAATCATCAAGTGCTGCTGCTTGATGCAAAACTATCCCCAATTTTGTACCCTAATCGATCAACTCAGTTTGACTGAATCTGATTTATATACAGTCTAAATCAATCAGAATGAAGTTATAGCTATTTTATCGGTTTCTGGTTTCATTGTTTCACATCACACATCAAACAATCATAAGCAGATCATAGTGGTTTTAACCCTGGTTCAGACTGATGTGGTGTGAGAAACGCAGCGATTCTTGTGCATTTCCTGCACTGCATAGAAATCGCACTGTGTTCATGCGATCTGCTGTGGTTGTCAATTAAAAGTTAACAACACCCCATGTGATCCAGTTCCAGTGCGATCAATAAAAAAAGCTGCCCGCAATTTTTTCATGTGGATGCAGTGCTATGCAAAATTAATGGGCTCAAATCGCACCCTACAGAATCGCATGTGATTTTCACAGGAATGCGGTGTGATTCCTGTGAAAATCCAGTGCAGTGTGCAGTGTAAACCATGGCTTAAAGTTTTTTTTTTTTTCAGGCATTTTACAAGTTTTGTGCAAGTGTTGTTGCATGCATATCAAGCTTCAGGTATTTGTTTCCTGGGCTGGGCAAGAGGAAAAGAGCAGTTGTCGTGGAGGATAGGAGTTTTTTTAGGCACAAAATCATATGCGTTTCATATTTGCTGAGCACCCATTGAAGTCCATGGGTATGGGGCATAATTAAGTGAAAATGCAAAAAAAATAGCTCATAGATGTTTTTGAGCGTAGGGTAACTGAGCATACACGTGTGAACGGGGATAAATAAAATGTATGTGATTCTGCATGTTGAGTATTGTGGGGTGTAAAGAAACAAGCTGAAAAATGCTCAAGTGTAAATGGGGGCAAATGAAATGTGCTGCATTTTTTGCATTTTAATGCAACAAAAACACAATACATAAAATTTAAAAGATGATATTATACAGAGTAAACAGATACCAAACATGTCATGTTGTAAAATTGTGCACACCCATGCAACGCTGATAAACTATGTACATTTTACTATTCATAGGCAACACTTTAAAAGCCTTTATAGGTTATCACTTTTAGATTTACAGAGCAGGCCTAGTGCTAGAATTACTGGCCATGATCTGACGTTTGCAGCAATACCTCACAGGTGTGGGCAATTTAAAAGCATCAGTGTAAAAATAAGAAATTAATAATTATTTGTAAGCATTCTTGTGACAGCAATAGACATGTGACAGGCACTATTTATGTAGAGATCTGGGGTCTACAAGACCCCAGATCCGCCCTCTGCCCTTAAAAGCATTCAAAACTTTAAGATTGGTGTTTTTGAATGCTTTTGTTAGATTTTTTTTTTTAAAACGGCGCCATTGACATCCAGATAAACCATAAGTGAAGTCAGCTCATCACTTCCAGGTTACCATAGACGAGAGCCAATCAAAGCCGATCTGGGTCTTGGGGTGGGACAGGAGAGCCAGAGAAAGCCGAAGGCAGCCGGAAGGGGGGGACATCACCAACCACTGCTTGTAAAAGCAATCCAGCGGCATCATCCAGGTATAACCACCTGAATTCCAGCAACGTATGGGTATGTTGCTGGTCTGGAAGTGGTTGTATTAAAGTGTGGACATGTAATTTCTATCAAGAAATAAGTTATACTGATCTGAGGTTGGATCAACCTTAGGCCCTATAATCGGGACCAGAACCATGACACAGAGCCCCTATGCATCTAGCTGGTAAGTCACGGGATATGAGAGAGGATCCTTAAAGTACAAAGTGTTAGCAACTTTATGTCTAACACTAATGTAAGATTTCAAGTATGGTTAAAAAACTTGAAGAAATTTTCTTTAAAAATAAAAATAAAATATCATGCAAGGAAGTCCACAGGGGGTATTGTAATTCTGTTGCTACTATTTCCGTAGTGCTCCTATATTTGACACCCTCGGAAAGAAAGTGATTGAAGAGAAGAGAAGGATCCTCCACCAAATAAAAGCACTGCCGCTTACCAGCTACTTTGATCTCTGTGTCAGAGAGATCAAAAAGGCCTGTGGCTTATCCCCCTGCCAGGGTCTCTATCCGGGGTCCTCCAAGTATCTTTTACAGAGTGCAGGTATATATAGAGGTCCTGCCTAGATCCTCCTTGCTCTCCTCCACAAGCGTTTACATGCAAAACAAACGGATATCCATAGCGCAATATTGCTTTGATATTTTATTTGTAAAAAAAAACCATATCACACTTACATTTAGTATGCAGTCAATAGGCAAGTATAAAATCAATGTCGAGTCGGCCGGCTCTCTCTTTCTCGCTGCCCGTCGCTTCCTGGATGGACGGGGAATGGAGGTGACGTCAGCACGCCGCTCACCCTGGTGCTGACGTCACCTCCATTCCCCGTCCATCCAGGAAGCGACGGGCAGCGAGAAAGAGAGACCGCTAGTATGCGGTGACATCTAGCCAGTATTGTTCTCCAATTTCTTAGCGCTTTGGATTTACATATAAAAGGTGTTACCTTTACTTGAATCAAAATGGATATAAATTATTTGAGAAATAGTATTGATTTTAACAAAATGTAATGAAATTACATTAATTAATATCTATTACAGTCCTGAATATGCTGATTTAATTTCCACAGTAATGGTGTCAAATCTTCAAACTGTGAGGTTAACTGGGCTCCCCCTCCCTCATGCAAAAAAGATACAAAGAAGGAAATTAAACCCCATTGCATAAAAAAGTAAATACATATACTGTAATTACCTTTCCACAGCTTCTGTATTGCAGGGGATGATGTCATATTCTGTCCAATAGGATTCCAGGAGACGGTGAGTAGACCACATGTTACAAAATTATGCTTAAACCCTGTGCAGGAGCAGAAGACCTGGGCTACTCAGCATTCCTGGGGGTTTTGGCCAAAAAGTATAGAAATTTTAACTTTCCCTCTGCAATACCCTGTACTTTTTGACGGGAATTCCTCAAGAATAGTGGAGAACCTCCCGGTATGTTAGTGTGCCTAGTCACTCCTGTGTCTACAGCCTCATAGCTGTATATCTGCAGGATGTATTTAAGGCACTGCTACATCTGACTGTTAGTTTAAAACTGTATTAAATCCAAAATTAAAAATTTACTATATTGCATCTTACCAATTATTAGGTATGGTTGGTGCATTAGCTTTCTTTTTTAGGCTTTTTTCCTCTGTTTTCATCTGGCGATTTGGCCAGTAATGCCACATACACACGGTCAGAATTTCTGTCCGAAAAAACTTGTTTTTTCCTATGGAATTCCGCTCAAGCTTGCCTTGCATACACACGTTCACACCAAATTCCGACCGTCAAGAACGAGGTGACGTACAACACATACGACGGTACTAGAAGATGGAAGTTCAATACCCAGTGCGCCACCCTTTGGGCTCCTTCTGCTAATCTCGTGTTAGTAGAAGTTTGGTGAGAGTCGATTTGTGCTTTTCAGTCCGTTACTTCAGCTCTTCAGTTTGTGCTTGTGGGTTTGTACCTGGTTTTCAGTGCGTGTAGACAGTTCGTATCTGTTTTTCAGAGCGTTCTAGTCTGCTCGTTTCTGATTTTCAGCTCGCTCTTCACAGGCCTTTCTGTTCCTCAGTGCATTCTGTTAGTTCATTCTGACCAGCCGACCGTTTTGAAGCCATGTTGCGGGTACGTGCTCGTCGTAGAGTTCGTGCTGTGCAGGGGCTTGGTGTTGGGGTTCTTGCTTTGACCCAAGCCCAGTCCATGAACAGGGTGGGGAGGAGTTCATGGACCAAGAATTGGTTGCTCCAGTGTGACCAATTCTCTCATATGCCTTTGCTGCATGAGATCCAGGAGAATAACCTGATGATTTCAGGAATTTTCTCCGGATGAGGGACCCCCTTTTTCACCGTCTGTTGGCTTTGCTGTCCCCTTATATTATGAAGCAGGACACCTGCATGCTGCAAGCCATCACTTCCGAGCAGAGGCTAGTCGCCACGTTGCTGTACTTGGTGACAGGGAGAAGTCTACAGGACCTCAAGTTCTCTACAGGCATCTCCCCCTAGGCTCTGGGGATCATTATCCCAGAGACCTGTTCTGCCATCATACAGGTCCTGCAGAAGGACAATATTAGGGCAAGTTTTCTCCTTTAACATCACATTCTATGTATTTAATGTATGCTAATGTATTGTATTTCTTTAATTTTAAATACTCCTTAAAATAAATGTTTATACTGATGTTGGCCAAGAATGTTTGTGTCTAATCTGCTTGCAATGTTATGTGCATAAGTACTAATAATCTTTTTTCTTTTTTGACTCCACAGTTTCCTTCAATGCCACAGGAATGGCAGACTGTGGCTTCCCAATTTGCTCATCGTTGGGACTTTCCCAACTGTGGAGGGGCAATCGATGGGAAGCACGTCCACATCGTCCCACCACCCCACTCGGGGTCATACTATTTTAACTATAAGGGGTTTCATAGTATTGTGTTGATGGCGGTGGTATCGGCGACATACAAGTTTCTCTATGTGGACAAGGGGAAGAATGGCCGGATGTCGGATGGTGGAGTCTTTGCCCAGACCGAGTTCTATGGATGTCTTCAGAGTGGTGGCTTGGGATTGCCACCTGCGGAAGAGAACGTGGAAAGACTCCCATTTGTGTTTGTCGCAAATGAAGCATTTGGTCTGGGTGATCACCTGATGAGGCCATTCCCCCACCTGATGAGGCCATTCCCCTCACCCCGGAGAAGAGGGTTTTTAATTACTGGCTGGCTAGAGCCCGAAGAGTCGTGGAGAATGCCTTTGGGATAATGGCCAGCCGATTCCGTCTATTTCTTATGGCAATAAATATGGCGGAGTACAAACTGAACCACATAGTTCTAGCATGCTGCATACTTCACAACTTTTTAAAGCGAAATGCTCCTAATTATGTTGCCTCAGTTGGGCCTGAGGCCGGACTTCCTGAAATTACCCTGATAGCCCTGGAAGCTGGCCGTCCGGGCTTGCCCCCCCCAAAGCACCCGTGAAGTGTGGCAAAAATATGTGGATTATTTTACTGGTAGGGGGGGCCATTGCTATGCCAGCAAATTTGGAAATAATTTCTATTTTATAAAAAAAATGTATCTGAAAAAATCTTGATTTTGATTTACTGCTTGTGGTTCTTTTAGCTGTCTCCTAGGTTCTCCTAGTGCGCTTGTAGTGCCAAGTGTTTTTTACATTATTAACTAACCCCCCATTGTCACTGTAAACACCAACTTAATACCAAAACTGGTATTAAGCATTGAAAGAAGAAGCCACACATTGTTGAGTATAAAACCTTATTACTCCGTGCACATGCACATGTGCGTTAGAAACCTATTTTGGTATAAAAACACCATCTTGTTTTTTAAAAAATTTTAAAGTACAAAGGCATGTTTCAAAACATAACATACACAACTTAGGAACTTACAAAGTTCCACATTGAAAAACTGAATTCAATATCAGACATTATAGTGTCAAATATTTGTTGATCTTGCCTTCATCAGATGGGGTGATGTCACCCCTGTAAAAGCCAAATTTTGAAGATGCACACAAATTGGGAGTCAAACTGGGGATTTCCCTCCTGATCCCATGCCTAATGTCAACATGTGCTATCTCCCATCATGGGGAATCAATGGACGTGTTTTGGGGGTGCAACCACTTCCTCACACCTATCAGAGTTGCTAGTAAGGGGTTGCACCCACAAAACGCGTACATTTAAATCCCCTGATGGCCTATAGCACATATTGACACACTGTGTGCACCTTCAAAATTTGGCTTTTAAAATGCGAGAAAAAATTGTGAAAAATGTACCAAAAAAAAAAAAAATGGTGGCATTTTGTTGTTATTTAGATTCTCCCTAGTACATCAATCATGTTCTTCAGTATTTGTTCAGCCTCATTTGTTTTTTGCTTGATGATGTCTAAATCCCAACTACACCACATTATGTCCTGGATTAGTCTTTGTGCACTGAAACTGGTGAAATGAGGAGATTGTACTTCCACAACCTGCACATCACCTAAAAGAAAACATACACAACATTACCTGAATCTGTGGTGTCTGACACTGACCTGTTGTGGGGTCAATTGCAACCACTTCTTCCACCTCTCCTTCCTCCACATCCTGAGGTTGTGGTGTCCTCTGTTCCCCTTCTTTCGGAGGTTTCCTGGCTTTTCCTGGGTTTCCCGGCTTTCCTGGTGTCCTCAGACGTCCCGAGTCTTTTCTCCCCTATGAGAATGAAACAAAAGGTATACTTAGCACACTGATATTTGAGGCCAGAAATAGGAATATGAAACATTGCTTGGAAGTGGGGTACAATTGTCAGTTTTGGAGTTCCAAGCTGAAGAGACCTCCTCCGTGAATCTAATGTGGTAACCTGTAAAGGCTTTTAAAGGCTTTTAAAAATGTATGTAGTTTGTCGCCACTGCGTGTTTGTGCGCAATTTTAAAGCATGTCATGTTTGGTATCCATGTACTCGGCCTAAGATCATATTTTTTATTTCATCAAAAATTTGAGCAATATAGTGTGTTTTAGTGCATTAAAATAAAAAAAAGTGTATTTTTTCCACAAAAAATGCGTTTGAAAAATCGCTGCGCAAATACTGTGTGGAAAAAAAAAAATGCAACACCCACCATTTTAATCTGTAGGGCCTTTGCTTTAACAATATATATAGTGTTTGGGGGTTCAACGTAATTTTCTTGCAAAAAAAAAAAATGTTTTCATGTAAACAAAAAGTGTCAGAAAGGGCTTTATCTTCAAGTGGTTAGAAGAGTGGGTGACGTGTGACATAGGCTTCTAAATGTTGTGCATAAAATGCCAGGACAGTTCAAACCCCCCCCCCCAAATGACCCCATTTTGGAAAGTAGACACCCAAAGCTATTTGCTGAGAGCAATGTTGAGCCCATTAAATATTTTTTTTTTTGGTCCCAAGAGATTGAATAATGAAAAAAAAAAAAATAATATTTTTTTTTTACAAAAAGTTGTCACTAAATGATATATTGCTCAAACATGCCATGGGCATATGTGGAAATACACCCCAAAATACATTCTGTTGCTTCTCCTGAGTACGGGGATACCACATGTGTGGGACTTTTTGGGAGCCTAGCCGCGTACGGGACCCCAAAATCCAAGCACCGCCTTCAGGCTTTCTAAGGGTGTATTTTTTTTATTTCACTCCTCACTGCCAATCACAGTTTCGGAGGCCATGGAATGCCCAGATGGCACAAACCACCCCCAAAATGACCCCATTTTGGAAAGTAGACACCCCAAGCTATTTGCTGAGAGGTATGGTGAGTATTTTGCAGATCTCGCTTTTTGTCACAAAGTTTTGAAAATTGAAAAAAGAAAAAAAAAATGTTTTTTTCTTTACTTTCTTCATTTTCAAAAACACATGAGAGCTGTAAAATACTCACCATGCCTCTCAACAAATAGCTTGGGGTGTCTACTTTCCAAAATGGGGTCATTTGGGGGGGGTTTGTGCTATTTTGGCATTTTATGGCCTTCGAAACTGTGATAGGTAGTGAGGAGTGAAATCAAAAATTTGCACCCTTAGAAATGCTGAAGGCGGTGCTTGGGTTTCGGGGCCCCGTACGCGGCTAGGCTCCCAAAAAGTCCCACACATGTGGTATCCCCATACTCAGGAGAAGCAGCAAAATGTATTTTGGGGTGCAATTCCACATATAACCATGGCATGTGTGAGCAATATATCATTTAGTGACAACTTTTTGAATACATTTTTTTATTTATTTTTTTTTGTCTTTATTCAATCACTTGGGACTAAAAAAAAAAATATTCAATGGGCTCAACATGCCTCTCAGCAAATAGCTTGGGGTGTCTACTTTCCAAAATGGGGTCATTTGGGGGGGTTTTGTACTTCCCTGCCATTTTAGCACCTCAAGAAATGAGATAGGCAGTCATAAATTAAAAGCGGTGTAAATGCCAGAAAATGTACTCTAGTTTGTAGACGCTATAACTTTTGCGCAAACCAATAAATATACGCTTATTGGCATTTTTTTTACTAAAGACATGTGGCTGAATACATTTTGGCCCAAATGTTTGACTAAAATTGAGTTTATTGGATTTTTCTTATAACAAAAAGTAGAAAATATCTTTTTTTTTCAAAATTTGCGGTCTTTTTCCGTTTATAGCGCAAAAAATTAAAATCACAGAGGCAATCAAATACCATCAAAAGAAAGCTCTATTTGTGGGAAGAAAAGGACGCAAATTTTGTTTGGTTACAACATTGCATGACCGCGCAATTACCAGTTAAAGCAGTGCAGTGCAAAATTGAAAAAAGACCTCTGGTCCTTTGGCTGCCAAATGGTCCGGGGCTGAAGTGGTTAAAAATACAAGATAATAATGTTGGTGTGGAAACTTGGCACACAAAAAAAATAATTATGGAGATCACTAGAAAATAATTAAAAAATAATCAAAAAATAAAACAGGAGAAAAAAAAGATGACTATAAAAAATAATTCTAAACATTATTATGGAGATCAGGCTTTTAAAACAAAAAAGATTATTCAGGAGATCAAGAGAAATAATAAAGAAACACTCTGTGTGAATATCAGCAGCAAAACAACTTAATTCTTCTAGCATTATAAAGAACAAAAAAATGCTCCGATTCTGAGCATGCGTGATTTTTTTGTGCGTCAGAATTGCATACGGACGATCGCATTTTCGGATAGGAACTTTTCCCGACCGAAAAAGAGAGAACATGCTCTCAATCTTTTGCTGGCTGGAATTCCGCTAGCAAAACACCGATGGAGCATACACACAGTTGCATTTTCTTACAAAAAGCTCTCATCAGAGTTTTGCTGGTGGCAATTCCGATCTTTTGTAAAATGAAAAAAACTAGATCAATTTTTTTCTTTCACAAAGTTGTAATTTTAACAAGTTTTTTCTCAACACAGCATAGATATTCTTACAATTTCACACAAAAACACATTCTGCTATGCTTCCCGAGTATGGGGATGCCCCATGTGTGAGACTTTTTTACAGCCTGGATGCATAGACAGACTCCAAATCCAAAGAGCATCTTCGAGTTTTCAAGGCGCATAAATTACGTGGCTAATTTTCTGACAACCTATGAAATTTCTTTAGTCCCTGAAGTGCCAGGACAGGAGAAACATCCACAAAATTAAAGAAATTACCACATTTTGGAAAACAAAATAAAAGGCATAGTGAGCCTGTTGAAAATGTATTTTTGCCACAAGTTTTTGGAAAATGCAGGAAAAAAAATGAGAATGTATTTTTTTAGAAAAAGTTGTTAATTAATAAGATATTTTTTAACACACATCATGACAGGCACACTTAGATTACACCTTCTGTGTGCAGCAGCCCCCCCCCCCACAGCCCTCCTAATACTTACCCGAGTCTCTCGATCCAGTGATGTTGCACAAGAGACTTGGCTGTCTGGGACTCTCCCTCATTGGCTGAGACAGCAACAAAGCACCATTGGCTCCCGCTGCCGTCAATCAAAGTCAGTGAGCCAATGAGGAGGAGGGGGTGGGGCCAGGCCATGGCTCTGTGTCTGAATGGACACACGGACCTGCGGCTCGGCTCGGGTGCCCCCATAGCAAGCTGGGGGCACTCAACAGGAGGGAGGGGCCAGGAGCGCCAAAAAGGAACCAGAGAAAATGTCCATCTATATCTGCTAATGTGTCTAACATTACCTTCTCTCCAGATTCCAAATATTGAAAGATGTCTCCTTTGCTCCTCCATCCAGACTGTAGAGACACTAAGAAAGGTTTCACCATTTCATGGCACACTCCAATAGTTCAGAGAGTGCCTTTTGAGCTTCTGGGCACCTCGCCTCTGTTTTTAAGATTTGCAAGACTGCTACCTGGTCTTCTGTTCACACATTCTTCAAGTTTTTGCAGGTGAATATTAAGGCCTCTGATGCTAGCCTTTGATGTAAAGTTACTCTTTGAGCTGCTGGTTTTCCACAGTTATCACCTCCTATTTTGTGGGCTTATTAGCATTTTGCTTTCTGTGTTGCCTACCCTTCAGTTGGACTGCTTTGGGACATCCCAGTTGCCTCAGAATAACTTCTCACCCTGTGTCCCTTAATGAACCCCAAGAAAACGATTGTATATGTAGCACCTCTAGCGTTGCTAGAGTTAGGATTTTTGTTGTTAGAGTAGGTAAATTGTCAGGCTTGGCTGGCAGTCAAGCCTGTGTTGTTTAATCTGGGTCGGGTGAGTGACTTGGCTCTGCAGCAGCATCTCTGGTGACTCCTCCCTGCTTGCTGGAAACCTGGAGAAGGTTCCAGAAGCATTTGGGAGGGGTCTAGGAGGAGCTGGTTGGAGATTCTGAGGGCACTGACCATTTCCCAACAGATGGGTTGGCAGGGGGCAGGCCCCCTCAAATACTCAGGGTCAGCTCAGCTGGGGCAGTGTGGAGTTTGGGTCGAAGATGGAGATGGAGTGTTAGACTGTCGGAGGTCTTTGAGAGTAGCACCCCAGTCTGGGGGGGGGGTGAACTCAGGCTGGGGCTCGGGTGCGGAAGGGGCCCCTTTTTCATGACACGCAGAGGGATCCTGATCAGGAGGAACAGGAGCAAGGTGAGGACAGCAGGACACTGCCAGGCAAATCTCCAGGGAGGAAGTCAGCCAAGAGGGCTGGTGAGTGTTGCAGTCAGAGGACCAAGAGCCATGCCTGAAGGGACGCAAGCAAGCAAGCAAGCAGTCTGGGATGGAAGCAGGGTCAGTCTTGGAGGACTGTGGCTAAGTAGCCAGGAGGGCTAGTGAAAGGGGCAGCTGCAGCCAGATGGGCTGGCAGTGCCTGAAGAGGTTATACTGGGAGAAGTAGACACAGGAATAGGACAGCTATTACCAAAGACCTCTATTTTTGCTACACTACCAAAGGGGCCAACGTACCCTGCCTGCAAAGGGCATTTGCTATGGTCTGATTATGCTCTTGTCAGACCATCCTGTCAGTGCTAGCTGGTCCTGGGAGTTGTAGTTTTACAAGCAAGTCTGTGCTGGAGGTACAAGAGGAGAAGTGTGTATATACCGGATGTATATAGTTGAGTCTCTGAAGGTTTCTTACTGATCAAGTGGGCATCCCATAACTACCCTTTCCCCATTCAAGTTTAATCCCCCTAAATAAAAAAACAAAACAAAACAAAGCTACAAGGACTGTTTCTTGTCTGCAAAGAGAGTGGAAAATTCATGGTTTCTGGATGTGCAGGGGGGGGGGGGGGGGGGGGATAACCATATTAACTAGCGGGGGGTAGCGCTACATGTAGTAAATCAAAAATCCTGTTTTTTTTCCTCACTTAGTTAAACTTTTGGTCTAAAGAATATTAAATCCAATGCAATAATTCAGAAGGAATAGTAGTGAAGTGCCTCAAATGGTTTGTACACAAAGTGAAGAAGGGAAAATAGAAAAACCATATAGGTCCCTTCAGACCTATGCAATCTACAAATGGTTCCTATTTAGTGCATTGACATTTTGCTTTAAGGTTTATACAATGGATACCAACAAATGGCAAAAAATGCATGGATACTTGGATAATATGGGTACTGATTTCACAATGAACTGCATTTGTGTTTGACCCAATTGGACTTTTACACATTTGGTTGTATTACAACCTATAATAAAATGTATCTTTACCTTTTGATTTACACAACATATTTAACAGTCTTCCCCCCAAATCTGTGGCTGCAATTACAGCTAGTAGAGACTTTTTTGGAGTCTCTACCTGCTTTGCATCCTTGGAAGTTGCAGTGTTTGCCATTCATTCTTGGCAAAATTGCTTGTGCTGTTTCTGTTGTGTGGGGACCATTGTTGAACAGTGATTTTGTACTGGTGCTCAGGGTTCAAAAGGAATACATTGCTGCTTGTAGTCATTTGTTCTGTATTTTTGTATTTGGGCCTTCCAGAAGCTGGGCTATTTATTCTAAAATGATCTGACACTTTAATTACAGGGGTGGACCCAGCTTAACTAATAATGGGGCTTCTTAAAGTAGCCGATTGCACCAGATTGGGTTTCACCACAATGAGGGTAAACAATTATGTAGCTAATACTTTTTTTGCAAGTTAATTTGAAAACTTTGTATATTTTTCACTTTGACCTTATGGGCCTTCTTTCATAGATCAATGGCATACAATTCCACGTAAAACAGTTTTTTTTCATATATTTACGGTATGTATTATGTCCAGTAATAAAACCTACAATTTTCTAAAATATTTTAATTTATTGAAAATCAGATAGAATATTTTATATTTGCTGTTTTGCAACCAGCAAATTAAAAACTTGAAAGTTGATTTGTAAAATTAATATTTTTACAACTATTAAAATTATACAAATACACATTTATAATCTTAAAAACTTTCAAAAGTGTTTATCCCTTAAACCTCCTGGAAAGGTGGACAGGGGATGAGAGGGCACAAAGTGCGGCATTGTCTTATTAGACAGCACAGCATTTTCTTCATAAATAAAAACTTGATGTATTTAATGTTTATTTGTAAAATGAATACTTTATACAAATATTAAAATTATACTGATACACATTTATAATCTTAAAAATTAAAATTCAGAAGTAGTTTAGTGCCTTGAGTCTGATCCTGACCCTACAGTAGATAACCCCTAAACCTCTAGTCCAAAACACACTTGGAATGGAGGACAGGGCATGAGAAGGAACAAAGTGGCGACTGACAAGGGTTCCGAATGTCCAGTCTGGCAATACCCAATTCTTGCAAAAGTCCCTGGAGGGTGGCAGGGCTGTAGAGTAGTCAGTGCAGAAGACAGGGTTCAAATTGAATCAGCAGATGGTATGAACGGTCCAGCAGCTGGGAACATATTTGAAGAGGATTCTGATTCAACAGTAGGCAGAGTAGCAGGCAGAGACCTGATCAAAAGGCAGATTGAATTACACTGTAGAATTAGTAAAATAGAGGCAAGCATGGTTAGGAACTAAGTCAGCAACTGAAAAGCAAGGTGAAAGCAGGTCCAAAGGCAGGCTAGGTAAGCAACAAATAGGGAGTGCATAACTAAGTCCTGGAGGCAATCAGGGTCAGCAAAAGGTAAGCAGAGTAAATGCAGGTCCAAAAGCAAGCTAGATCAGCTATAGGTAGACAATCAACAGGATTGGATTACAAATAAAAGCTGAAGACCATCCAGGAAATTTAGTTTAGCACATGATGCCATTTTACAGCCAGTTTGAATAAGAAACAGTTTTCTTTAAAAAGTCCAAATTATTTTAGACCACTGATTTCAGACACATATGTATTTACACATTATATCCAGATTAGGGAAATGTGGTTATGGGCAGGAGCTGGCATCAATGTACCATATTTTTTCTTCTTCAGACAAGAGACAGGTTGGCCACCATGAAAGCCTTACAGCCTGACACTGGGCTAATAATTATGCTCTGGCATTAAGAGAATACATGTAACAGCATATATAGCTATCTCTGAGAAGTAAAGCTTTATTGCTATCACTACATGAAATTGAGATTTAGATTCTTATAAATGCCAGTTCCTCTCTGATTCTTAATAAGCAGGGTCTGATGGACGTGAATGCTGGTATAGTTTGCAGAAAATGCAATTTTTGACAGGTCTTAGGCCGGCCATACACGGTGAGAATCTCGGCCGTTCAGCAGGAACCGACCGAGATTCGAAACCATTAATGGGCAGGCTGAATGTACCAAGTTGTTGATCGATCAACTTGGGTACAACCAGCCTGCCAGATTCTCTTTTGCGTTTATCGCTAGTGGTTGCTACAGGTGCTAGCGATAATCACTGTCTACTCCTGGCGGGAGTGCAAGCATTGGGTGAAAGTACCAGGGTTGCCAACCTCCCAAAGTGAAATTGACTGACACAGAGCCACATTTTTACTGACAGTTCAAAAAGTTTGGCAAAATTATAATTTTCAGTGCAAATATCAATATTTAAGCTACAAACATGTACCTAGTTTCATAGTTAGTAAGGTTGAATAAAGACATCAGTCCATCCAGTTCAACCTGAGTGAGTGTCTACAATTGTCCCCATCCCTGTACATCACACACTCACATTGGTCCCTACCCTCAAGGAGCCCACAATCCAAGGTCCCTATTCATATACTAGGGCCAATTTTTGGACAGAAGCCAATTAACCTACCTGCATGTCTTTGGATTGTGGGAGGAAACCGGAGTACCCGGAGGAAACCCACGCAGGCACAGGGAGAACATGCAAACTCCAGGCAGGAAGTGTCTGTGGTTGGGATTTGAACCAGTGACCCTTCTTACTGCTAGGTGAGAGTGCTAACCACTACACCACTGTTCCATGCAACTAGCAATGTGCTTAATGTATAACAAAAGGCAAATAACATATTTCTCCTTTTACATGAAGGTCATGTTAATATAACCTAGCACGGAGTTCCCCCTTAAACCAGAGTCTGCAGGGTTCCCCTTTACAGTGCAAGTGGGAATTCTGTGGATCCTAATGTAAAAAGGGAACACTGTGGTCTCTGATGTAAAGGAGAACTCTGTGGATTCTGATGTGAGGGGGAATGCTGCAAAAGAGAATCTCTGATGTGAGGGGGGTCTCTGGTCACTAGAGCTCCCCATTTTACACAAGAGCACAGTGCTCCCTTTTATCTCACAGTTTACAGAGTTTCCCCTTACATCAGACTCCAGAGTCCCCCTTTACATCACAGTCCGCAAAGTTCTCACTTACATCAGAGTACACAGAGTTCCTTTTTACATCAGAGTCTGCAGGATTCCCCCGTACAGTGCAAGGGAGAACTCTGTGGACACTGATGTAAAGAGGAATGCTGCAGACCATGGTGAGGACTCTGATGACCAGCAACCCCCGCCCCCCCCCCCCACACACACACACACACTTCCATCAGAGTCTGCAGCATTGCCCTTCACATCAGAGTTCCCCTTTAAATCAGGGTCTGCAGATTCTGATGTAAAGGGCAACTCTGAGGACACTGATTTAAGGGGGAACACCTGCAGAAACTCTGATGTGGGGGGGGGTCTCTGGTGACCACAGACCACCTTCCGCAGAGTGAATATGCAAAGGTAAGGGGGCTTTTTACAAATTTTCCCCCTCGCATTAGTGTATTCACTCCCCTCTTACAATACATCAGTGACACCTCTACAGACTGTGTGGCCTGGCTGGCTGGGAGCTGTCACTGACCTGACCATTTGGCTCGACCATTGGCAAACCAGGCAAGCACCAATAAATTCAATGCAGCTAGGTAGAAGGGAAATCTCGGACAGCCGCACAAAGGCAGTGCACCATACACTGGTAATAAATAAGCGCTAACTCATGAAGCACATCAACCTTACCTTTTTTTCCCTACTGTATAGTGCACTGCCTTGGATTTTTTAAATGCTAATAAAAAGAGGATTAAGTTTGGACTGCGGCCGTCTGGGATTTTTCTTCTACCTTGTGTGCAGCATGCGAGCTGGGTGAGCAACCTTCTGGCAAGTGTGTGAGGTGTTGCAGTGTGGACTGACTTAGAGCAGAGGTATCTCTTGTTGCTGTACCAAATTCCAATGCAGCTACCTGATGGAATTCTAAAAAGTGTGTAAACACCCTTTATGTGTCCAAACAAGAAGCTTTATAGCAGGATCGCCACTTATTATTTTAAAGAAAGCTGCAGCTTTAAAAATATAGAAAATTACTTTTGAAATGATATTAACAAGCTAAAGTGTATAAAATATTTGTGTTAAGTTTACATATTTCCACTGTAATTTATTAGTCTTGGAACTAAGCCTTGGGTAACCACTACAACTACCAGTGACACTTTTGCCTGTAGAAACAGCTCATATACTAGTAGAAAATAGTAATATGATTAGTATTAAGAGGAGAATGCCATACTGCCACTATTTGCTTTAGTGAATTAATTATTTTTTTATTGACTGTTCCTTAATGGTTACGTATATCAAGGTAGTATTAACAGCTCTGTTTTTTTAACCACTACAATACTGGGCACTTTTGCCCCCTTCCTTCCCAGACCATTTTTCAGCTTTCAGCGCTCTCGCACTTTCACTGACAATTGCGCTATGCTGTACCCAAATGAAATTTTTATCATTTTGTTCGCACAAATAGAGCTTTCTTTTGATGGTATTTATTCTCGACTCAGTTTTAATTTTTTTGCGAAATAAGCGAAAGAATAGCGGAAATATGGGAAAAAAACAATATTTTCTTTATTCTATTTTAAAAGAAATCCAATAAAATCAAATTTTGTCATAAATTTAAGACAAATGTATTCTGCTACATGTTTTTGGTAAAAAAAAATCCGGTAAGTGTATAATAATTGGTTTGTGTCATCACGGACATATGTACGCAAATGATCATGTACAGATGTGCGCAGGTGATCACGGACATGTGTGCGCAGATAATCATTGGGACATGTGATTTTAGTGGGACAGGTTTTTATTATTTGGGGACATGTGTTTTTATTATTTGGGGACATGTGTTTTGGTGACATGTGTGTTTATACTGTGTGGTGACATGTGTGTTTACACTAGGTTTGTGATCAGTGAGTAAAAAGCTGTAAAAAACAGCACATACAGTACTCACTGATCACCAGCCGGCTGCAGAGACAACTTCCGTGTGGGGAGAGGAGTGCCGATTGCCTAGCAACCGACTCTGTGTTTACATCACATGACGGCTGTGATTGGACACGGCCGCCATGTGATTAGGAGGGCCAATCACAGAGCGCTCCTGCCGATCAGAGATGCGCGGCGTCCAAGTGACACGAGCGCATCGGGATTGCGCAGCTGCGTGCACGCGATCCCCCTCCTTTTGAGTGACGTTCCTGAACGCCCATTAAGAAGGAGAGAGCGCCCACCCGGCCGTTTATATGCATTGGCCGGGTGGGAAGTGGTTAACTTATGTTAAAATCCACCAAAAAATAAAAATCTATTAAGCATTATCTTTAAATATGCATTGGAGCACTTACATATACAATATTGTGCAAAAGTTTTAGTCAGGTGTGAAGAAATGCTGTAAAGTAAGAATGCTTACAAAAATATATGTTTTAATTCTTTATTTGTATCAATTTACAAAATGCAATGTGAGAAAACTGAAAAAAAATCTAAACAATATCAATAGTGTTACTACCCTTTGGCTTCAAACCAGCATTAATTCATACACTTGCACACTTTTTACACTTGCACTAAGACTTCTTTCACACTGAAAGTGCCGGCCGCTAGCGCTAAAGCGCCGCTGAAGACACACTGGAATGAATGGGAGGCGGCTTCGGGTGCTTAGCAGAGGCTATTTCCAGCGCTAAAGCACCTGAAAACCGCCCCAGTGTGAAAGAAGTCTTAGGGCTCTTTCACACGGGGCGGATCCGTAATGATCCGCCCCGTGAACATCCGCTGCTCAGCGGGGATCGTTCAGCTGATTCCCGCTGAGCCGGCGGATGACAGGGAGGTCCCTGCACACTGTGCAGGGACCGCCCTGTCAGATCTCCGCTCTCCTCTATGGAGGATCGGATGAACACGGACCGTCTGTCCGTGTTCATCTGATCCGCTCTGCAGACGGATAGAAAAATAGGGATCCCTCCTTCTGCAGAATCGGACCATAATGGACACGGACGAAATCGGGTGTCAGTGGATGTTCATCCGCTGACACCCGCTATCCCATAGGGATGCATGTATGTCCGTATTTCATCCGAAAACGGATGGATGAAATACGGACATACGGTCCGCCCGTGTGAAAGAGCCATTAGTCAGGGATTTTGTAGCATTAAGAGTCAGGGATGCACCAAGTCAGGGATTTTGAACCAATTATAAGAAACAGGTGCTGGTGATCATTAATTTCATATGTAGGTTGAAACATAGCCATTAACTGAAACAGAAACAGTTGTGTATAAGGCATAAACTGTTGAGAAACAGCCAAACTCTGCATCTAAGGTGAGGTTGTGGAAGATAGTTTCATGTCTCAGGTCATACACCATGGCAAGACTGAGCGCAGAAACAAGACACAAGGTAGTTATACTGCATCAGCAGGGGTTCTCCCAAACAGAGAAAAGAATTCAAAGCAGGCTGGGATTTCAAAATGTGCTTTTCAAGCTCTTTGGAAGAAGCACAAAAAAAACGGGCAATGTGGAGGTTCTTAGACGCAGGGGTAGGCCAATGAAACTTAAAGAGGAAGTAAACCCTTAGCAAAAAAAAAAAAAAACGGAAAAAAAAAAAAAAACCTGCAAGACAAAGGCATAATTAGCTAGTATGCATAGCATACTAGCTAATTATGTATCACTTACCTCAGATCGAAGCCCCTGCATCGGTCCACGTCTCCCCCTCCGACATGTTGTCCCGAGTGACTTCCGGGTATCGCGGCTCCGGCGCTGTGATTAGCTGGAGGCGCGATGCTGTCACTCCGCGTCTGCTTAAGTGCGCATGTGCTGCATGTAGTCGGCACATGCAAATACAGGGATATCTCCTAAACCGTGCAGGTTTAGGAGATATCCTTGTTAGCTACAGGTAAGCCTTATTATAGGCTTACCTGTTACATAAAGTTGTAAACAAGGGTTTAGGTGAATTTACATACAAATCTTAAAACTCAAAAGACTTGTGGCGCTACAGTGTATATCATATATCTGTGCAAATAATAGTGCAAAAATATATCAATATAATAAACTAAATCTGTGTGTAAAATACCTCAACACACCTCTAAGTGCAGGTTTAGGAGATATCCTTGTTAGCTACAGGTAAGCCTTAATATAGGCTTACCTGTAACAAAGTTGTAAATAAGGGTTTACAACCACTTTAAGGCAGCGGATGAAGACATATTCTTACTTCACTTCGACATCAGAAGATGTCCAGCATTATCATTAGCACAGAACTGGAGTAAACCAGTGGGACCAAGGTACACCTACACTATATTATGGAAAGTATTGGTAAGCTTGCCTTTACATGCACATGAACATTAATGGCATCCCAGTCTTAGTCCATAGGGTTCAATATTGAGCTGGCTCACCCTTTGCAGGTATAACAGCTTCACATCTTCTGGGAAGGCTGTCCACAGGGTTTAGGAGTGTGTCTATGGTCTATGGGAATGTTTGACCATTCTTCCAGAAGCGCATTTGTGAGGTCATGCACTGATGTTGGAGAGAAGGCCGGGCTCGCAGTATGTGCTCTAATTTATCCCAAAGGTGTTCTATTGGGTTGAGGTCAGGACTATATGCAGGCCAGTCTAGTTCCTCCACCCCAAACTCGCTCATCCATGTCTTTATGGACCTTGCTTTGTGCACCGGTGCGCAGTCATGTTGGAACAGGAAGGGGCCTTCCCCAAACTGTTCCCACAAAGTTGGGAGCATGAAATTGTCCAAAATGTCTTGATATGCTGACGCCTTAGGAGTTGCCTTCACTGGAACTAAGGGGCCAAACCCAACCCTTAAAAAACAACCCCACGCCATAATCCCCCCTCCATCAAATGATTTTGAGAGAAAGAGAAACTTGACTGGCCTGCACAGAATCCTGACCTCAACCCGATAGAACACCTTTGGGGTGAAAAATAGCACAGACTGTGAGCCAGGCCTTCTCTCCAACATCAGTGCCTGACCTCACAAATGCGCTTCTGGAAAAGAGGTCAAACATTCCCATAGGGACACTCCTAAACCTTGTGAACAGCCTTCCCAGAACAGTTGAAGCTGTTATAGCTGCAAAGGGTGGGCCAACTTAATATTGAACCCCCACTGGGATGCCATTAAAGTTCATGTGTGTGTAAAGGCAGGCGTCCCAATACTTTGGTAATATAGTGTATCTGCTGTCCGGAGAAGTCTGGCCAGAAATAATCTTTATGGAAGAATTGCAGCCAAAAAAGCCACACCTCTGACATGGAAAAAAGGCTAAGTGACTCAACTATGCACGAAAACATAGGGAATGGGGTGCAAAAAAATTGCAGCAGGTGCTACGGACTGATGAGTTAAAATTTTTTAATTATTGGCTGTAGCAGGAGGCAGTTTGTTCACTGAAGGGCAGGGGAGCGATACAGGCAACAGTGAAGCATGGTGAAGGTTCCTTGCAAATTTGGGGCAGCATTTCTGAAAACGGAGTTGAAGATTTAGTCAAAATCAATGGTGTCCTCAATGCTGAGAAATAAAGGCAGATACTCATTCATCATGCCATACCATCAGGGAGGTATGTGATTGGCCCCAAATGTATTGTGCAGCAGGATAACGACCCCAAACATACAGCCAATATTATTAAGAACTATCTTCAATGTAAAGAAGAACATGGAGTCCTGGTAGTGATGGTTTGCCCCCTATTGAGCCCTGATCTCAACATCATTGAGTCTGTTTGGGATTACATGAAGAGACAGAAGGATTTGAGGCATTCTACATCCACAGAAGATCTGTAGTTAAGTCTCCAAGATGTTTAGAACAACTTATCGTCTGAGAGGAAATTATGCTGTTTTGAAGGCAAAGGGTGGTCATACCAAATATTGATTTGATTTGGATTTATTTTCTGTTAATTTTTTTGCATTCTATTTCTGAAAGCAGTCTTAATTTACAGCATTTTTTCACACCTGTCTAAAACGTTTGCACAGTAGCGTAGACACTGGACCAGACCCCTCAACTGCACTTCTTCGCAATTCTTGCTCACTGAGCGGGTCACATGATCACCCTATATGGACAACATGTCCCATGGTCGCTAGCTCCATTCCCATTATCCTAGAGCCTGCTTCAGGAGCCACAGTTATTCTACTAGAGGAGGAGCAGGGGCAGATCTTGCTTTGCTGGGTTTCAGGGCTGCATGTTTTTGCAAAGACAGCATATGCATTTACGATCATAGTCCCAGACGGGGCGCATGCATGCAAGGGTGGCTCCATAGAATTCTGCAGGTCAATGGAGCCACCCTACAAAAGGAAACTAAGGACAGCAAATGGGCATGGGCAGACTTCACAAGGAAAGCACCACTTAAACATACCAGGTGTTGAGGTCAGCAGTACTACAAGTTTTTTTTTCCATATACAGTACTGTAGTACTAATACTTGCAGAACAAAAGCTTACTTTGTGTTGGAGAAACCTCACAAAAAAACAAAAAACAAAATAAAAACTATTTTCAACACAGATAAGCTTTCCTACTTAAAGCGCTTCTGCACTGTGTTTTTTTTTTTTTTTTTTTTTTTTGGGGGAATATGCAAAGGATGATTAGCTAAATTGGGGGACTCACCTGTTTCATCTTCCATCTCGATCGCAGCCGGTTTTCCTCCGATAAGATTCTTTATATTCTTCTTTTCTGCTGGGGGCCATCTTCCCTGTGGGCATGTGAAACCCCACAGGCACTTTAGATGGCCCAGCATGCACCGCCGTTACTGCGCTGAGCTCGCGTGTGCGCAGTAACGGCAAAGTGCAGCTCACGTTCTCCGAAATCTCGCGAGATGTCGGCACATCTGAGATTTCGGAAGATGTGTCCGAAATCTCGCGAGATTTCGAAGATGTGGCCGAAATCTCGCGAGATTTCGGAAGATGTGGCCGAAATCTCGCGAGATTTCGGAAGATGCCCGCACAGACTCCTGGAATCAATGACACCAGATCCCAGGAGACAGTGCGGCGTGACGAGGATCCCTGCACAGACCCCGCCCACCCCCGCAGAGACTGAGGACAGGAAGTCATCGATTACAAGGTAAGTGAAAAAAAAAAAAAAAAAAAACACATTTCATTTAGTACTCTTTGCCTGATTTGGAAGGCAAAGAGATTTACTAAATGAAATGTGTGCCGAACCGCTTTAACAGCAACAGCCAAGATGACCCCAAACAAGAACCACACAAACAAGGAAAGACTAAATATGAAACCACCACAATCCCCTCACAGAAGAAATCAACAACCAACAATATGAGAAATGATAGTTCCATTTGGAAATATGAGAATGCGCAAATAAACGGGAGAACAAATGAATGTGCGCAGAGCAATTCAACAATTCACAACGAAAATCTGTATATATAGAATATAGGGAAAAGGCCTGGCAACACAGGGTCACACGCACATGATATCACGTCTGATGCACGATTCAACGAAGGCACGCAAAATGGAAATAGCATGCAAAAAATAACAAACAATTAGTCGTCCGATTTTCTCATCGTGTGTACGTGGCTTAACCCCTAAAAAAAAAAGAAAAATGTAACTCACACAGGAGCCTTCTGAAATGTAAATACTAGTGAAATTTGTGTATAAACCGACAGCTACATACAAATAAAATATATATTTTGTTTATCACAGTTATAATAACACTATAAGCCATTGCTTAGATGTATTTGCAAATCCCTTCTATTTTTCTCAGCTCCATCTAGTGGCCATAATGCAGTAATTTATTACTCAATGAAGAGACATTCAGAAGAGCCTAAAAACATTTTATGTTTGCCTAAGTCATACACAATAAATGTACATGCAGAATAAAGCCCCATACACACGGTCGGATTTTCGCATGGATTCTGTCCGATCGGACAATGTTGTTGAAAAATCAGACCGTGTGTATGCACCATCGGACAGTGACTATGCATTTTTTTTTTATCAATACAGTAGGTCAGTGAAGGGTACCAACTAAAGCAGAATTAAACCAATGCAAACATTTTTTTGTGGGACCCAGGAAGCCAAAAAGTGCTAGTATTCACAGCATATTGGCACATTATGGCACACTTACCTGGCAAGCAGTGTTCATTTTGACATCAAATTTTGATTCAGTTTTAGTCTTTTAATTAAAATGCCATTCTAGTTTCAATCATATTTTAGACATTTGAATTGTTTAAAGTGGAAGTAAACCCCCCTTTCGTTTTCAGCCAAGGAAGCTGCCATCTTTGCCTTAATCTTAATCTTCAACTGCCACAGTGCGACACATGTGATCCGTTATGACACCAGCCATTGGATGGTTTGACTGTTTGGTGGAGAGCACAGCCAATGTGCAGTTAGCATTCACAGCATGCCTTTTTTTTTTAGACTGTTAAATCGATGGGTTTACTTCCGCTTTAAGGCCCCTTTCACACTTGTTCGACATTTCCTGCGACTTTGTACATCAGGGTCCCATGACAAGTCGTACACCAGGATTTCCAATGATAATCAGCTGTCGCACCGCATCTGTCATTCAAGTCGCACCGACTTCAAATAGTCCTTGTACCACTTTGGTCTGACTTTGATGCGAGTTGAGGTCCATTGACCTGAAGTTTACACAGGCATTCCCTGGAATTGCGGCAAAATCGCAGTAGTGTGAAAGGGGCCTTAGTTTTAGTCGTAATTTAGTCAACTAAAATCTCCAGTACATTTTAGTCTACTAAAATCTAATTCTTTAAAGCTTCTGTTATCTAAAAAAAAAAAAATGGATCCCCTCCCTTTAACCACTTGCCGACCACCGCATGTACTTGTATGTCGGCAGAATGGCACGGCTGGGCAAATGGGCGTACAGGTACGTCCCTTTGAATTTGCCGCCATGTGCGCGCGGCCGGTGGCGCGTGCACGACCCTGCCGCAAGCTCCAACAGTAGGTATCCCCGTGGACATCGAGTCTGCGGGGATACCCGCGATCGTCTCACGGGGGGGAAGAACGGGGAGATGCTAATGTAAACAAGCATCTCCCCGTTCTGCCTACTGACACTGTCACTGATCATAGCTTCCTGTCACACACAGCCCCTCCCCCCTAACAGTTAGAATCACTCCCTAGGACACACTTAACCCCTTTCTACCCAGCTAGTGGTTAACCCCTTCACTGTCAGTGTCATTTTTACAGTAATCAGTGCAATTTATAGCACTGATCACTGTAAAAATGACAATGGTCCCAAAAATGTGTCAAAAACGTGTCCGCCATAATGTCACAGTCACAATAAAAATCGTAGATCGCCGCCATTACTAGTAAAAAAAAAATATTTATAAAAATGCCATAAAACAAACCCCTATTTTGTGGACGCTAGAACTTTTGCGCAAACCAATCAAACGCTTATTGCGATTTTTTTTACCAAAAATATGTAGAAGAATATGTATATATGTAGAAGAAATCGGCCTAAACTGAAACTTATAGCTCATAAAATAAAAACCGCAGGAGGTGATCAAATACCACCAAGAGAAAGCTCTATTTGTGGGAAAAAAAGGACGTAAATGTTGTTTGGGAGCCACGTTGCACGACTGCGCAATTGTCAGTTAAAGCGACGCAGTGCCAAATCGCAAAATGTGCTCTGGTCTTTGGCCAGCCAAATGGTCCGGGGCTTAAGTGGTTAAAGCATCAATAACAGCACAGTACTTGTGCTGTGTAATTTGACCCCTGTAACACCTGAGATACCTTGTTACTCCTGACAGTTTCTGCCCTCCTCTTTGTAAACTGACTACAGTATATCATGGCTGCTAAGCCCTGACACCATGGTCAGTTTACGTGCCTCTGCCATCCGCAGCTCTCCTGTCTCTCCTCCATCTCTGTCCTCTCCCCCTGCCTCCCTGCCTTTCTGCCCCTGTGTCAGTGCCCACCTCCCCTTCCTGCTGCTGCTGCTATTAAACTCTTATATAATCCTGCTGGTTTCTTTCTAACAGGAGCTCCTGTCTCTGTGTTTTATTTAAAATATACCTTTACCATATTTCAGAGATCACTCACCGCGATCACGTGACCGGCAGGCTCTCCCTTCTCTTGTCCCGGCTGACGTCAGCGGGAGAATCTCGGCCCTGCCCACTGCATCTGTCAGCCAGACAGAGGAGAGCCAGCCAGTGACATGATCACAGGGAGCTGCTCTGAAATACGGTAAAGGAGGCATTTTGTTTATAAAACACAGAGACAGGGGCTCAAGGAATCAAGGAGGATTATGTAAACTTATATGAGAGGGTTATTAACCACTTTAAGCATTTCTTTAACATTGCCAAACTCATTTTATATTCCTGGAGTAAAAATCTAGTAACATGTTATGATTTATGGTGTTAAGGTTTGACCATGCACTACAGACACAGATTTCCCCGTTGTGATATATAACGTCTTTATAAATAAAACCAAGTTCCATAAACAAACAAAATTATTGCTTTTTGACAAGCAGAAGTACAACTTGAAAATATAAAAAAAAAAACTAAAAACTGTAAACTCTATTGGCTGTAATGCCATTGCACATATTACCTGAATTTATTACCAACATTAAAAATCAAGAAAAAAAAAAAAATAGGAAAAGCCTTTTTCTTATTGTTTATACTTTTAACAGCTTAGTAGATGCCCCCTACATTCTTATGTGGTAGTGCAGTGTTAATTTTGTTGTCAAATTTCAATTTAGTTTTAGTGGTATTTTAGTCATCTCATTTTAGTCGTATTTTAGTCGACTAAAATAGTATTAATTTAGTAGACGTAAATATTTTAGTCACCAAAATGAACACTGCTGGCAAGTGATCCTCTCTAGGGATGGGCCGAATATACCACTGTTTGGTTCGCACCAGAACTTTCGAACACCGCAAATGTTCGGACCCGAATAACGAACCCTATTAAAGTCAATGGGACCCGAACTGCAAAAATCAATAGTGCCCATTTTGAAGGCTTATATGCAAGTAATTGGGCATACAATGGTTATAGGGGTCCGGGTCCTGCCCTGGGGGACATGTATCAATAAAAAAAAAAAGTTTGTTAAAAACGTAATGTAGCGGTGACACTTTTGCAAGGTGTCCGCTATGTGTAAATTTAGTTGTTTTCCTCTCAGCACAGTAAATGGGTGCTGGGAGCTAATTGGTTAGGTTAACTTTGGCATCAGTTTGGCTGGGCTGTGCTAGGGTTCTGCCTGATCATGTGTGCAGTGAGGCACACATGACAGGTTTAGAATCATGCCTGGTTGGACGTTGGGTACCGGCATTCCTCGGAGCCAATCAGTGGGTGCGTTTGGCCCCGCTGAGGAGTCTGGGGAAGGGTACTTAAGATGCTGGAGTCACGTGTTCGGGGTTCGTTCGGCCATAGCGGCCTGTTCCTGGATCTGGACCGGGGTAGCCCCGCGAAGGGTCACGGGAGTGTGGGCTGCCCCCTAACATGGTTGGTGTGACAGGCCCCATAGCCCAGCTTGGTCTGGAGCAAGGATCCATCTGTTCCCGAGTCTCGGAACCGGCTGGACCGAGGCACAGTAGCTGAGGGAGGATTCAAGGCGTCCGGGTGCGCTCTCAACTTGGAGGGGCACCACAAGATCCCAAGAAGGGCCTGGTTGCTGAGTTGTCAAGGACACAAGAGAATCCACGCTTCCCCAATACTGCCAAGGAGACGGATAACGTTCCAGGTACTGAGGAAAGGTTCCCGATTGCTTGAGTACTATTCTAATTTAAGGTCAGAGACTTTGCAAGTTCGGAATTCAAGTGCTCTGGCTAGAGATTTGTTCAGCTTTGAAGCACCCAGCTGCGAGTGGCTACTCTCTGGGTTGGCAAGTAGAGACTTTCATATACCTAGCAGTTCAAGGTGCCTGAGTTTCTTCACCCTTACCCTCTGTTCCCACATAAGACTGTGTCTGTTGGATGTTTTTCCCTGCAAATAAAAACCTTTCTAAAGGAATTTTATGGTGTCAGTGTGCAAAGTCGTTGGGTACTAACTCTGGGAACCCCTAGACCTGGAGGACAAGCCAAGCGGAGCTAGCTGGTAAGCCCAAAAGTCAAGGCCGCCCCATCGAGGGTTATGGCCGATACAGTAATTTTTAAATGAGCAGTGATTTTTTTGATTTTTAATGTGAAAGCATAAAATAAAAAAATCTTTCCAATATAGTGCCTGGGGGGTCCCCTTAGTCTACCTGTAAAGTGTCAGATCTGTACCATGTCTAGAATCAGCTGCAGCAATAATTGCATTTATAAAGCCCCAAAAATATGACAATTTTCCCTGCAAGCTGCCGTTATTTTGCTCAGCCACAGCTTGGGAGCCAGTGAGTATGATGAGGCCACAATGTAATGCACTGGGAACATGATTAGAGATTTTTTGCATACATTCTGGTGTCACTTTGGATAGAAGTAACGGGTGCAGAAAAATTGGTCTTTGGGTGTCGGTGGCACCTTTCCACCGTAACCCTATAGAGGTACTCTTGATGAAAGCAAGAATTGGCCTTGCTGTAAAAAATTGCAATGATATGCACCCGTCAAACAGGTGCAGAAAAATTAGTCTTTGGTTGTCGGTGGCGCCTTCCCACCGTAACCCTATAGAGCGCTCTTGATGAAGGCAAAAAAAATTGCAATGATATGCACCTGTCAAACAGGTAAAGAAAAATTGGTCTTTGGCTGTTAATTGTGCCCATGAAACCTATACCAAAAACATTCTTCCATATGAAATGATTGAACACCCTCAAAGCTAGGCAGATGCGAAGTCCTGCAGAGATTCCACATCCCAAAAAGACTTAATCAGTGATATCGGCATCAGGGGCTTCATAGCTGGTAATCCAGGACTGATTCATTTTTATAAAAGTAAAATGGGCCACAGAGTCTTTGGACAGACGCGTTCTATGATCAGTACCTAAACCTCCTGCAGCACTGAATGCCAGTTCTGAAAGCTCGCTGGATGCAGGGCAGCCCAACAACTCAATAGCATACTGGGCAAGTTCTGGCCAGTGGTCTATTCTCAAGACCCAGTAAGTGTCACATTTCAGATAAGACCAGAACTGTGTGGACCACAACAGAGGAAACTCAAACGTGAGTGAAATATAGTGATTTATTAAGATAAGTGAATAAACACAACCACCTCCAATATAATACAATGTGCAACCAACCAACCACAAACAGAAACCCACAAATGATAATAATAAACAGATATATACATATAATGGGAGATACTAGAATCATAAACGGAGCCAGGCCAGGGTCGTCAACGGGAGGTAAGCAGCTGGGGATAGGGAACAAACAGGACAAGGAGAGGATGGATGGATGGATCAGGCTGTAAGGTAAAAGGTAAGGGTAACAGGATCACAGGAGGGACGGGTACAGGTACAAGGCACAGGGTTCAGGTACAGGGATCAGGTTCCGAGACGGGATCAGGATCAGAGCTCACAGAATCAGATCAGGGCGCAAGGAAGATACCAAGGCAAAGTGTGTGTGTGTACTTGCCGGGTATTTATACATGTAGCACTGACCCCCGAAGGAGCGGCTGAATTTTTCTGGGCTTACCGTTACCTCACCTTCTCGTAACTCGTTGTTCTTGTCTAGGGGTTCCCAGGGTTGATGACTCAGTAACTGTAGAGACCGACACCTGAATTCCTTTTTAGGATTTTTATTTGCATAAAACAGTTGAACAAACTCAGTCTCTAAGTTGGGAATAGAGCAGCCCTCAAAAATTACACTCGCACACTCGCATTTTGCGAGTGATTTTTGAGGGCTGGCGAGGAGAAGAGAGGAGAGCCGCCACTGGGAGATCACAGCAGGGAACATCACAGCTTTCGTTTCATAAGCTGTGTGTTCCCCCGCCACACGCCGTCACATAAGCCCCTCCCCTTTTCCGGGACTTTGATAGACAGATCACCCGTCCAATCGTAAGACGGGTGACATGTATCAAAGTTCCCCGGACAAGGGGAGGGGCTTATGTGACGGCGCGCGGCGGGGGAACACACAGCTTATGAAACGAAAGCTGTGATGTTCCCTTCTATGATCTCCCAGTGGCGGCTCTCCTCTCTCCTCCACAGGTAGGCAGCACCATGGGGGGGGGGGACACACAGGCTGCACCATATGGGGGACACACACACAGGCTGCACCATATGGGGGGACACACAGGCTGCACCATATGGGGGGGGACACACAGGCTGCACCATATGGGGGGGGACACACAGGCTGCACCATATGGGGGGGGACACACAGGCTGCACACACGGGGGGGGGGACACACAGGCTGCACACACCGGGGGGACACACAGGCTGCACACACGGGGGGGACACACACAGGCTGCACACACGGGGGGGGACACACAGGCTGCACACACCGGGGGGGGACACACAGGCTGCACACACCGGGGGGGGGACACACAGGCTGCACACACCGGGGGGGGGGACACACAGGCTGCACACACCGGGGGGGAGACACAGGCTGCACACACCGGGGGGGACACACAGGCTGCACACACCGGGGGGGACACACAGGCTGTACACACCGGGGGGGGACACACAGGCTGCACACACCCAGGGGGGGGACACACAGGCTGCACACACCAAGGGGGGGACACACAGGCTGCACATACCAAGGGGGGGGACACACAGGCTGCACACACTGGGGGGACACACAGGCTGCACACACCGGGGGGGACACACAGGCTGCACACACCGGGGGGGAGACACAGGCTGCACACACCGGGGGGGGACACAGGCTGCACACACCGGGGGGGGGACACAGGCTGCACACACCGGGGGGGGACACAGGCTGCACACACCGGGGGGGGGACACAGGTTGCACACACCGGGGGGGACACACAGGCTGCACACACCAAGGGGGGGACACAGGCTGCACACACCAAGGGGGGGGACACACAGGCTGCACACACGGGGGGGACACACACAGGCTGCACACACCGGGGGGGGGGCCACACAGGCTGCACACACCGGGGGGGACACACAGGCTGTACACACCGGGGGGGGGGGGGACACACAGGCTGCACACACCAAGGGGGGGGGGGGGACACACAGGCTGCACACACCAAGGGGGGGGGGGACACACAGGCTGCACATACCAAGGGGGGGACACACAGGCTGCACACACTGGGGGGGGACACACAGGCTGCACACACCAGGGGGGGGGAGACACAGGCTGCACACACCGGGGGGGGGAGACACAGGCTGCACACACCGGGGGGGGGGACACAGGCTGCACACACCAGGGGGGGACACAGGTTGCACACACCGGGGGGGACACAGGTTGCACACACCGGGGGGGGACACACAGGCTGCACACACCAAGGGGGGGGGACACACAGGCTGCACACACCAAGGGGGGGACACACAGGCTGCACACGGGGGGGACACACAGGCTGCACACACCAAGGGGGGGGACACACAGGCTGCACACACCAAGGGGGGGACACACAGGCTGCACACACCAAGGGGGGGGACACACACAGGGGGGACACACCGGGGGCACACACACACACAGGCTGCACACACCGGGGGGGACACACAGGCTGCACACACAGGGGGGGGGGGACACACAGGGGGGGGGACACACAGGCTGCACACACCGGGGGGGGGCACACACGGGGGGGACACACAGGCTGCACACACGGGGGGGGACACACAGGCTGCACACAAGGGGGGGACACACAGGCTGCACACACGGGGGGGACACACAGGCTGCACACACAGGGGGGACACACAGGCTGCACACGCGGGGGGGACACACAGGCTGCACACGGGGGGGGGACACACAGGCTGCACACGGGGGGGGGACACAGGCTGCACACGGGGGGGGGACACAGGCTGCACACGGGGGGGGGACACAGGCTGCGCATGGGGGGGGACACAGGCTGCACATGGGGGGGGACAAAGGCTGCACACGGGGGGGACAAAAGCTGCACACGGGGGGGCACAGGCTGCACATGGGGGGGGACACAGGCTGCACATGGGGGGGGACACAGGCTGCACATGGGGGGACGACACAGGCTGCATTGGCAGGCATGGATAAAGTTGTTAATAGTTTTATAACTTAATTGCATAAAACATTAAAGTGTCATTTAATGAGATAATTTATGAGGGCGGGTTTAGGGGCGGGGCAGGGTAGGGGTTGTGCGGGGCAACTGGTGGCGAGTAACCCTTGAGGCCTGGGTAGTAGCTCAGGACTTGAAATTTTGAGTCCTGGAATAGAGGGTATAAGGATGAAGTTTAGCTCAGGTGCTTGGAACTGCTGACTTCAATAAAAGTCTCTCTCTGTACATATTCCAGGGAATAGCCACTCGCAACTGGATTCTTTAATTGCTGAATAAATCCTTAAGTTTGGATCTAGCAGCCAACAAGTAATTCTAGCTTTGCAAAGTCTCTCACACATACTTGGTTGAAGAACTTAGTTGTAACCGGAAAGTCAAAGTAGGAACTTTTCTTACTGTACCAGAATCTTTCAGCCGGTCCGGCAATACCGTAAGAAATTGTGGATTCAATCAATGTCCATGGCAGCTCAGCTTCCAGGCTCTTACCGAGCAGCCAGCCTCGTGCGTGGCCCTCTTCTGAAGAGTCCTCCCCTGGTTGCATGTAGAGTTGCTGGTCCTCTCCAAACCCGAGATGGCACCAGAACACTTTAAAATCCTCCTTCCAGTTGCTGCGCCTCGAACTAGCCAGTTCCGAGGGTCGGAAACGGATGGATCCGCACCCCAGGCCATGAGGGCCTCTGGGGGCTGGTCAGGAGGACCAGGCTCACAGAGTCAGCAACAACTTCTGGACCGGAACCCTAAACCACGTGACTTCAGCACCTTAAGTACCCTCTCCCGGAATACACAGCGAGACAAACGCGTCCACTGATTGGCTCCGAGAAGAGATTGGTGCCCAATGCGTCCAACCAGACTGCGTTCTAGGACCTGTCACAGGTGCAAACCCCACCTATGACCAGGCAGAACCTCAATACAGCCCAGCCAAACTGATTCCAAAGCATAATTTAGAACAATTAACCCCAAAACTCAAACTACAGTTTTGGGCAAAAACTACATTTAAAGTCATAGTGCATACTCATCAGGAGTACCGGCGCTACATACATATCTCCTGCAATCAGGCTCAGGTGATGCCTGATCGCAGGAGATGATGTTGGCTCCACACTGCCAGGAACCACCCGCTGGTGGGCGTGAGTACTGCGGCCATAAGATCAAATACCACCAGCAGGAGAGAGCTCCCCTGACAGTTCCAGACTGTCAGGAGACACCCGCTGGTGGACATCAGTACTGCATACCAGATGTCTGACAATGCTACCAGCAGGTGGGACAATTCCTGACAGTAAGTCAGTGGATCGTCTGCTGGAAAGCTCTCCATCTATGTTTTGGCCCCGATGTAATCGTTCACCATGTGATGCAGATGCTGCCGATGGAATGTGAAAGCTGACAGCCCTGGACGGCGAGGACTAAAAAAATTCCGAAATGCCTCACTTAGGCAGGCGCCTTCTCCAACGCTCCTCTCTTGAATGAATGATTTGTATAGCGCTGCAAATGCAAACTGAATCGCCTCAAGGCGCTTGTCTGCTCTTGTTGTCCTGCGATATTAGAAGAGGTGGGTCTTGAGTTTTTTCCTGAAGGCCTGATGGTTTTCTTCCAAGCGGATGTTGTTTGGTAGAGCATTCCATAGCCGGGGTCCCCGTACTGCGAATCTTCGCTCTCCCTTCGATTTGTATCGAGCTTTGGGGATGAGAAGGCGGTTCTGGTTTGTCGATCGAAGGCTGCGATTTGGTATGTATTTTTCTATTTTCTCACAAAGGTATTGAGGAGCATTTCGTTGTGTACATTTGTGGGTGAGGCAGAGGGTCTGAGAATGTGATTCTATCTTTTACCGTCAGCCAATGGAGGGCCCTTAGGGATGGGGAGGTGGATTCCCAGGGTTTCTTTCCGGTGACTACTCTTGCTGCTGTGTTTTGGACGACTTGAAGGCGTGCAATTAGGTAATCTGGTAATCCTATGTAGAGGGAGTTTGCGTAGTCGAGTCGCGAATTGATGATGGTTCCTATTACTACTGCTTTCTCATTTTCCGGAATGAATCGGATGAGTCTGCGCAGCATGCGGAGGAGATGATAGGATCCGCTGATTACTGATCCTATTTGTGCCTCCATGGTCATCTCTGAATCAAAGATGACTCCGAGGCTTTTGGCTTTGGTGCTTGGGATGATGGTCTGGCCAAGGATGGTTAGTGGTGTCCATGGGGTCTTCGTTTTTTTCCTTCGGTTTGCGTCGAGGAGCAGTAGTTCAGTTTTTGATCCATTAAGTTTGAGGGAGCTAGTGGTCATCCAGTCATCTATCAATGTGAGACATTTTCCTAGTTCCTGGTATTGGTCTTTTTGTCCGGTGATACAGAAGTACAGTTAAGTATCGTCCGCATATGAGTGGTAGCATAGATCCAATTTGCTAATAATTTTGAAGAGTGGCCAGATGTAAATGTTGAAGAGTACTGGTGACAATGGTGATCCTTGAGGGACTCCATAAGAAATTGCCCGGGTTTCCGAAGTGAAGGCTCCTAGCTTCACTGTCTGTGACCGGTTTCCTAAAAAGGAAGCGAACCATGGCAGATCTCCATCTGTAACTCCTGCCACTTCCTTGAGGCGGCTGAGAAGAGTGTTGTGGTCCACTGTGTCGAACGCCACGCTAAGATCCAGCAGTACCAGAAGACACGATCCTCCATCGTCTGCTGCTTCTAGGGCGTCATCCCATATTTTCAGAAGTGCCGTTTCTGTGCCATGGCCTGGTCGGAAGCCTGATTGTAGTGGGTCCAAGAGCTTGTGTGTGTCCAGGTGAAGTTGAAGCTGTTTTCCTACTGCTTTCTCCATAATCTTGGAAATGGTGTTCAGGCTTGTTACCGGTCTGCGATTATTCGGCTCTTTGGGGTCGAGGTTGTTGTTTTTTTAGCAGTGGTTTGACGATGCCTTGCTTGAGGGAAATAGGAACCAACCCTTCTTTGAACGACTGATTTACTAGGTGTGTAAAAGCGGGGGCCAGAATGTCGGAGCATTCTTTCAAGAGTTTTGTGGGAATGATGTCGTTTGGCGATGTACTGTCTCGGAGGCTCTTGATGATATTTTTGGTTTCATCCGTGGTGATCGGGGGAAGTGAAAAATGTGGTGCTTGTGCGTTGTGCATGTAAAATTCCTTACCTGGGTTTGGTTGAGTAGAATTGGTTGTTGTTTTTTTTTGTTGAATTCTTTTCTGAATGTTGTCTATTTTGTTGATGAAAAAATCCGATAACTCGTTGCAGTATTCTTGAGTTTCGTTTTCTAGGGGCTCAATGCAGGTGGGGTTCATAGTCTGGGCGACTAGTTTGAACAGTTCACGTGGCCGGTTTAAGGCTTTTGAGAGGGTGTTTGAGACAGAGTTTGAGAGGGTGTCTTGACCAACAGAAGACTCAAAACTACATTTTCCATGACACTGTAACCTACTGGAGTCAGAAAAAATGTTCAATAAAATCCTCTTTAACGTGCCTTCTGTGGGGACGGGATGAGTTCTTAGACCTTCCCCTTATAATGGTGGTTAAGGAGGGTTGCCAACCAGTAATCATCCTTCTCCTTTATGCCTTGTATTCTTGGGCCCTGTTGCAGGCTTTGAAGCATGAGGTTGCCCATGCGCCTCAAATTTGCAGAGGCTTGAGAAGCAGACCCCTCGGGGTCACTCAGGATGACTGCATCTGAAACTTCCTCCTCCCAGCCACGTACTACTCCCAAGGGTCCTGGGGTTGGAAAGCCATCGCTAAAAGATTGACGCATGTCATCCTCTTCTTCGAATCCTATAAAAGTGCCAGAATCCTCCTCCCCTCTCTCTCTCCTCCTGTGTGTTCTGTGACATAGGAATGATGGTGTCTGGATAAAGCAGGCCTTGAGAGGAAAGGAAGTCCTCCTCTTCCTCTCGCTGCTCTGCCTCCAGTGCCCTGTCCATATTGCCATGCATAGTCTGCTCCAGCAGGAGCACAACAGGGATTGTGTCACTGATGCATGCGCTGTCACGGCTCACCATCCTTGTGGCCTTCTCAAATGGTGACAATACAGTGCACGCATCCTTAATGATCAGCCATTGGCATGGGGAAAAAAAGCAGAGGCGGCCTGAGCCTGTCATCGTGTCATATCCGCACAGGTACTCGTTGACGGCCCTCTGCTGCATGTATAGCCGATGCAGCATTGACAAATTTAAGTACCACACGAGCCCTGTCCTGCATCCTTTCGAGTTGCAAGCACTGTTACCCAGTGTGCTGTGAACTAAATATATCGTCCCTGCCCATGCTTGCTGGACTACGTGTCAGCAGTAAGGTGGATTTTACAGCTGACTGCCTTGCCCAACGATGCCAGAACATTCCCTTCCACGTGATGGTAAAGAGATGGAACGGCCTTACGTGAAAAGTAGTAGCGACTGGGAACCTACAATGGTAGTACAGCACATGCAAATTGCAAATTTTACGGAAGGAAGCAGAATCCACCAGGCTGAAAGGCTGAAGTTGGAGAGCCAACAGCTTTGACAAGCTTGTATTTATATGCTGGGCATGTGGGTGGCAGGGACTGTAATTTTTTTTGTCCCTGCAGCAGATGGGGCAGAGAAATTTGCCAGCTACAGTCTACAGCTGGTGGTGTGCTGCTGGCAGATGTGTTGCTAGGACCTGGTATACCCTGTGCTATACCATCATCCCTGTCAGTGGAAGCTGCTGAGAGGTAATGACTCGGTATAGCAGGGGCAGACTGAAGTGGGTGAGGAGGAGAGAGAGATTTGTTCCCCCTTTTGTGTGGCTTTTATGTGCTCTTGCTAACGGGCTGAGTGGTTGAATGTTAAATGCCTTGTTAAGCATGTGGTACACAAATGGTTGGTGTTTTGCCATGTTTGATGTGCCTGAGACACAGTTTGCAGATAGCAACAGTGCGATCTGCTGCAGATGTACTGAAAAAGGCCCAGGCAGCTGAGCTTTGCGGAGTGGGCCGGGAGATAACAGCTGCAGAATTTGATGGAATAGGGTGGCTGCTCGCTACTCTTTCTTGATGTCCGCCTCCTTAGGTCCTTAGGGTTGTGTGACCTCACCTTCAGTTTCCTCCTCTGCTCTATCTGGCACCCAAGTCGCATCAGTGACTTCATCATCATCATCCTCATCTCCTCCATCTTCATCATTACCACTGGAGCAATACGCTGCGGCTTGGGGAACATGAATGACAATTTGTCTACCAGTGTTTCTCCTTCTCTCTAGGCTCATGTTCCTGTCATCTTCAACCTCAGAACCAACATCTGAATCCATTAATGGCTGGGCATCATCAAGGAGCAAGTGGTTGACGCAGTGGTCAAATAATTCAGCTGACTCCTCAATGGCTGATGTTGGGGCTATGGCAGGAATAGATGTGGACAAGGAGGCAGGTTTATCCACTCTGGCAACTGCAGGGGACTGCACACTTGTCTCTGCTGACAGAGGATGAGGAAGGTTTAGTAAACTGAACAGAGCCCTGTTCTATCTCTCTCCACGCCAAAATCACACTGAAAATGGCTGGCATTGAACGAATACTTTTTATACTATGGGGCTGGCATGTGCCATGATTGTATAAAGTCATGATGACAGTGTCCAACCATGACTCTGACAGTGCTCTGTGCCCTGATTGGCTGAAGTTTTCACTGCTTCAGCCAACCAGGGCTTGTAATGCACTGTTTAGCGTCGCAATGTATTTAGTAAGTAAGTATATAGGGGGGGGGGGGGAACAAACGGTCGAACGACCCGTTTGGACATTTGGCGAATAGCCGAACAAACGTCCTCTCCAGTGCGGTGTTGTCAGCACTCCAATCAGTCATGAGCACTGCCTTTTTTTCCTTGTTTTAATTTTGGGTTCTGACACTTCGGGCAATTGGTTGGCCATGCCACAATGACATCACTCCCAAGCATGCAAATGGGAGTCACATCATCATGACAGAGTGGTGCCATATATGTACACTGAGGTATGCATTCGCAGCTCAGTGTACATAAACACTGACAGGAAGGGAGAAGGGTTTATGGCAGAAGAGACCAAAACAATCATTCAATTACATTTGAAATTTTTAACCACTTCAATTCTGGACATTTTCACCCCCTTCCTGCCAAGGCCAATTTTCAGATTTCAGCGCTGTCACACTTCGAATGACAATTACTCATTCATGTAACACTGTACCCACATTAAATATTTAGCTGAGACCGATAGGGCTTTTCTTTGGTGTTTTTTTTTTTGCTAAATAAATGAAAAATTAGTTTTTCTTCATTTCTGCTATAACATTTTGCAAATAAATAATCTTTCTTCATAAATTTAGGTCAAAATGTATTCTGCTACATTTCTTTGGTAAAAAATAACCCAAATCAGTGTATATTTTTTGGCCTGTAGGAAAGTTATAGAGTCTACAAACTATGGTATATATATTTAAAAGTCTATCAATCCTGATGTATTAGTTGCCTATCTAAGTTCTGGAGGCTCTAAAATGCCGGGACAGTACAAATACCCGGTGGACACAGCAGGGGACATATCGCGTCACAGTGTGGCCCCTAAGGAGCGAGAGAGGCGCGTGACCCGGAGGATGTCGCATGTCATTATGATATTCTTTTAAACATATAATACTAGCACTATTTTGTGTAACAAGAACAGGATACTTAATTTTTTAGATTGCATTATATAATTTTTACTTCGTCCAGCAGTTGTCTCCCTAGTCTATAAACAAGTGAACGAGTATTGAAAATCTCCATATATTTACTATTCATTATAATAGACACATTGTGTCCATTGTTGGCGAGATTAGCATGCGTTCCATTATCAAACTGTGTTTGCCTACAGGACGCATGCGCTGTAGCAGAGAGCGGAGCCGATGCTTCCTATCGCTTCCGTCATAGGCGGAGTGCATTTGGTATCGTAAAGGTGCTATACAGTATACCAGGCAGTGTGCCCGCCACTATACCAGGCAGTGTGCCCACCACTATACCAGGCAGTGTGCCCGCCACTATACCGAGGAAGTGTGTCCGCCACTATACCAGGCAGTGTGTCCGCCACTATACTGAGGAAGTGTGTCCGCCACTATACCAGGCAGTGTGCCCGCCACTATACCAGGCAGTGTGCCCGCCACTATACCGAGGAAGTGTGTCCGCCACTATACCAGGCAGTGTGTCCGCCACTATACTGAGGAAGTGTGTCCGCCATTATACTGAGGAAGTGTGTCCGCCACTATACCAGGCAGTGTGCCCGCCACTATACCAGCCAGGGTACCCACCAGTGTACCCGCCACAGTACCACTGTACCAGCCAGGATACCCACTACTGTTTCAGCCAGTGCACCCACCAGTATTCCCACCACTGTACCCACCAGTATACCTACCGCTGTACCAGCCAGGGTACCCGTCAGTGCACACACCACTGTACCAGCCAGGGTACCCACCAGTTTACCAATCAGTGTACCCACCACTGTACCAGCCAGGGTACCCACCATCGTACCAGCCAGTATACCTACCAGCGCACCCACCACTGTACCAGCCAGTACCCACCACTGCACCAGCCAGTACACACCACTGTACCAGCCAGTACACACCACTGTACCAGCCAGTGTACCTGCAACTGTTCCCGCCGGTGTACCTGCCAGTGTACCTACCAGTGTAACAGCCTGTGTACCCACCAGTGTGTACCAGCCAGTGTACCCACCAGTGTATCCACCACTGATATCCGCCAGCAGTACCCACCAGTGATATTCACCAACAGTACCCACCAGTACCTGCCAGTGATACCTGCCAGCAGTACCCACCAGTGATATTCACCAACAGTACCCACCAGTGATACCTGCCAGCAGTACCCACCAGTACCTGCCAGTGATACCTGCCAGCAGTACCCACCAGTGATATTCACAAACAGTACCCACCAGTGATACCTGCCAGCAGAACCCACCATTACCTGCCAGTGATAGCCGCCAGCAGTACCCACCAGTGATACCTGACAGCAGTACCAACCAGTGATACCCTCCAGCAGTCCCCACCAGAGATACCTGCCAGTGATAACCGCCAGCAGTACCCACCAGTGATACCTGCCAGCAGTACCCACCAGTGATATCCGCCAGCAGTACCCACCAGTGATAATCACCAACAGTACCCACCAGTACCTGCCAGTGATATTCACAAACAGTACCCACCAGTGATACCTGCCAGCAGTACCCACCATTACCTGCCAGTGATAACCGCCAGCAGTACCCACCAGAGATACCTGCCAGTGATAACCGCCAGCAGTACCCACCAGTGATATCCGCCAGCAGTACCCACCAGTGATACCCGCCAGAAGTACCCACCAGTGATACCCGCCAGCAGTAGCCACCAGTGATACCCGCCTGCCGTACCCACCAGTGATACCTGCCTGCCGTACCCACCAGTGATACCTGCCTGCCGTACCCACCAGTGATACCTGCCTGCCGTACCCACCAGTGATACCTGCCAGCCATACTCACCCAGGGGGAACGCTAGCAACAGCCGCCAGCCTTAACCGCCTGGGGGACAGCAGCAGCCTGCAGGAATCGTGAGGAGGAAGCGAAGATTAAGGTCAGTTTTTAATTAAAATTAAACAGCAATGGGCACTAGCTACACTGTGCTGCCTTCAAACTGATCCGCAGGTGCAGTGCTGTGCACCTGCGGGTTACTTGCACCGAGTCATAGACTTCTGTTATTGCCTGCAGTTTTGGTGTGCTTTCAGAAAGTGCACCACACCTGCAGGATATAATAGATTTCTACGGCAAAGTGCAACCCACAGGAAAGCCACAGGTGCACTGCGCTGCACCCACGGTGCTGGCAAACTGCAGTGCATCAGTGTGATAGCAGCCTTAGGTCCCTTTCACACGATCGGTCCGATCAGGTCCATCCAACTGTTTTTCAGGCAGACCCATTCGGACCCTCCATTCACCTCTATGGAGCAACAGATGTAAACGGACTTGTGCCTGTTTACACCCGCCTACCTCCACTGACACCGTCCACTGCTCTACTGACACCAGCCACTGCTCCACTGACACCAGCCGCTGCTCTACTGACACCAGCCGCTGCTCTACTGACACCAGCCGCTGCTCTACTGATACCAGCCGCTGCTCTACTGACACCAGCCGCTGCTCTACTGACACCAGCCGCTGCTCTACTGACACCAGCCGCTGCTCTACTGATACCAGCCGCTGCTCTACTGACACCAGCCGCTGCTATACTGACACCAGCCGCTGCTCTACTGACACCATCCACTGCTCTACTGACACCAGCCACTGCTCTAGGCTCAGTTTATATTTTTACAGTGACATCTTTGTAAGTTTTCCTTACTATTTTAGTTAGGGCCAGGCCTTGTTAGTAAATTTCTTTAAAAAAAATAAATAAAAATGAAAGGGCACTGAACCCCAGTGATATTTGATCTCTTTCATTTTGTTCAGGTAGATCGGCATCTCTTGCCTACCCCTGCCCTGTATTCAAATTGTCATTCAACTCAATGATGGCAAGTGTATCCGGAACAGCAAAGAAACAAAGTCATGGTGAAGTGTCTCGAAATTTCAGTGAAAGGTTTACAGATCTATATTTTTTTGTGGAAAACGATTTCAAGCCTCTCTGTCTAATATGCAAAGAAACGATTGCTATTGTGAAGGAATATAATTTTAGAAGGTATTATGAAACGAATCACGCAAAGAAATTTGAATCTCTTCAGGGCCAATTGCGAACAGATAAGATAAACTTGCTGAAGAAGTCACTGAAATCACAACAGTCTGTATTTAAGAGAGTGTCAGATGAATCTGACAGTGTAGTAAAAGCAAGTTTTGAGATTGCTGAAATTATTGCGAAAAAAACAAAGTATTTTTCGGATGGAGAATTCGCAAAAGAGTGTATATTAGCAGCTGTGGAATGCGTGTGCCCTAACAAGATGGATGCCTTCAAAAAAATAAGCCTATCTAGACAGACAGTAACCCGAAGAGTAGAGGAATTAGCTGAAAATGTAGAAGAAACCTTGGTGAAGAAACTAAAAAGGTTCTTATGTTATTCTTTAGCCCTGGATGAGAGCACTGACCTAACAGACACTGCTCAGCTTGCCATTTTCATTCGTGGAGTGAATGACAATTTAGAAGTGTTGGAAGAATATTTAGCACTGTGTCCACTGAAAGGGACTACGAGGGGAGTCGATATTTTCAATGCAACAAAAGCCATCCTCCAAAAATATCAGCTTAGTATCCAAAATCTTGTAGGAGTGGTGACAGATGGAGCGCCGAGTATGATTGGCAAGAATTCGGGATTTGTGGCACTTTTAAGAGAAGAATCAACTTCGCCAACTTTCATCTCTTATCACTGCATCATTCATCAAGAAAATCTGTGTGCAAAATCTCTAGGATTTGATAATATAATGAAAGTTGTCACTGAGATTGTGAACTTCATCCGGTCAAGGGGTTTAAATCACCGGCAATTCCAACACTTTCTTGAAACTGAATACGATCAGGGTCCCAGCGATGTTGTCTACTTTTGTGATGTGCGATGGTTGAGCCGTGCAAAAGTGCTGCAACGGGTTTTTGAATTGAAAGATGCCATCCAAGTGTTCATGACAGAAAAGGGCAAACCAGTAACTGAGTTTAACAATACCAAATGGATGGCTGACTTTGCCTTTCTTACAGACATCTCTTCTCATTTGAACGAACTTAACATAAAGCTTCAATCAAAAAATCAATTAGTTCACACTATGTTTAACCACGTCAAGGCTTTTCTAATGAAATTGGAACTGTTCAAAAGTCAACTGGAGAGTCGAAATCTCACTCATTTTAAAACCATGGCACAACTACAGGTTGCAGAGTATGCACCTGGTTATGCTGTTGCAATAAGTCAGCTGCAGAGTCAGTTCCAGGACAGATTTCAAGATTTTTATACGCAGGAGAAGAGCGTGATGCTGGTGATCAACCCCTTCGCTGCAGATGTGGCCGCTGCTCCGGGAGATCTTCAGATGGAACTAATTCAACTTCAGGCTAATGCCGAACTTAAAATCAAACACTCTGAACTACCCATCCTGAATTTTTACCAGAAGTATTTGTCGAAGGACAACTTTCCAAATTTAAGAAGAAATGCAGCTAAGGTTTTCTCCCTGTTTGGAAGCACTTACCTTTGTGAGCAACTTTTTTCAAGAATGAAGCATGCAAAATCGAAAATAAGAACAAGACTAACGGACTGTCACCTGGAACAGCTTCTCCGCTTAGGAACAACTGAAATAAAACCTGACATAGAGTCCCTTGTAAAAAGTAAACAAAATCAGTGTTCACACTAGTGTTGTCTACTCTTTTTTTGTGATTGTGAGTGGGTAAACATCCAATGGGTATTGGTCACACACAAAATGCTGATTCTGTTTGTTGTTTAAGATGTTCATTATGCTATTCAAAATAAAAAAAATCTAAAGGAATGTAATCTTTTCTTGACAGAGGCTTGGAACACATGACGACCATTTTCGGGCTGCAATCGTTGTGTAATTCTTAACGCTAGGTTCCCGATAGATGTAATGACACATACGTAACCCCTGGATCTGTTATGAGTTCGGGGTTAGAAGCGGCGCAGTTTGTGTGATCAAATCGAGGCAGAAGACGCATACCGGATGCCATCTTGGAAGCCATTCTGGGGGAGATGAGCAATATGTGTTTACTCACAGGTTTGATAATTACACTTCTCTATAAATGCAATGAAGGATGGGGGTTCACACCCCAGATGCTGTCTTATAGACAAAACATATCAGTTCGGGGCTCATCCTTAACATTGCGTTCCTTACTACATTTGCAACCCAGCTTCTTATAGTATTTGATGAAATGCTTGTTTGTTCTGATGTAAGTGTTTCATTCTTTTTAATAAACGCTATACTACTGGTTTTACACTATGTAGACATAACTTTTGTTTCTATGATGGCTGATCTGCTGGATTGAAAGAGAGGTTTTTGCCCTGAACAATGCGGAAAAGGATTGGCTGACCCATCGCACAGATTTTAGTTTTGGAGAGCTTATTCTCCTGATGCCTGCTTGACTCTGTGCTGACCACATTGGAGTCCACGAATTTTGGTAAGCGCATTTAACCCTCTTTGTGGGTGGCGGATATGCACGCCGTGGCTTCTTCTATCAATATTCAGGTTAAAAACACCCATGATTTTCACTTCTATGGACCTTTGTTGTTCACTGTTCATTTAGATACCGTGTTTCCCCGATAGTAAGACACCCCCGATAGTAAGACATATCGGGAGTGTCAGAGGGGACAGCTAATGTAAGCCGTACCCCGAAAGTAAGACATACGTCTTACTATCGGGGAAACACGGGGGATTTGCCTGCAGAGACCAGAGCCGAATGAGATGCAGAGTAGCGCAGGAAGCGTCTATCTGTCATACGTTGTCTCTCATGTCACTCAGCGCTGCTCGCTCCCCGGCGGCCCCTCCTCTCTTCTCGTCAATCCCCATTGGCTTGAGACATCATCTGGGATAGACGAGAAGAGAGGAGGGGCCGCCAGGGAGCGGGCAGCGTGACATGAGAGAAAACATATGACAGATAGACGCTTCCTGCACTACTCTGCTCGCAAGTAAGATCCCCAGATGTGCCCCATGCCCTGATGCCCTAATGTGCCCCATGCCCTGATGCCCTAATGTGCCCCATGCCCTGATGCCCTAATGTGCCCCATGCCCTGATGCACTAATGTGCCCCATGCCCCATAATGTGCCCAGATGTGCTGTGCCCCATAATGTGCCCAGATGTGCTGTGTCCCCCATAATGTGCCCTGATGTGCTATGTGCCCCATGATGTGCCCTGATGTGCTATCTGCCCCATAATGTGCCCAGATGTGCTGTGTCCCCCATAATGTGCCCTGATCTGCTATGTGCCCCATGATGTGCCCTGATGTGCTATCTGCCCCATAATGTGCTATGTGCCCCATAATGTAAGACATACCCCGAAAGTAAGACATAGTGGGGCTTTTAGGGATAAAAAGAAAGTAAGACACTGTCTTACTTTCGGGGAAACACGGTATATATTTGCACTACATATGAGCATTCTAATATACTGTACATGTATTGCTTTACATAATATTAGCACAAGTCACTTTATATCACAAATCTTAGTGCAGCACTTTCTTCTTTTATATTAATGTTGTCAAATTGCGGTGTCTGCAGCTGTTTATTGTAGTTGTTAATAGCGCAGTATATTATTATAATCCTATTATATCCCACTCACCATAGTGTTTAGCAATACAAGGACATGGAGGAAGAGGAAGGGAGGGAAGTTGTCATTAACCACTGTGTATACACCCACATGTGTTACCCTATAGTCATGTGGACTGCACAGATAAGGTAAAGGAGGAAATTAACAGCTCAGAAGGGATCTGAAACTGGAGCATGCTCAGTAGATGTGGCAGTGGCTGGACTGAACAATCCCAGGCTGCAGCGGGACACAGCAAAGAAGGAGGGAAAAACCGCTGAAAGCAGGAACAACCATGTATATTTTACTCTACATTTTGTGCTTTAGTGGAGATGTGAGTATAAAGTTAAATAACCTGTAATGAGAGTTTTTCATAGTTTAGGTTTAATAACACTTTAAGCTCCAAACATTCTGCAATAATTGATGGTTAACATGATACAAGACTCTACTATTGTTATGTCAATTACAGATTTTTTTTTTTTTTCTAACTTGACTTTAACTAGTAGTAGTAGTAGTAGTAGTAGTAGTAGTAGTCCGTTATGCCCCGTACACACGTCGGAAATTCTGCTCAAGCTTGGCTTGCATACACATGGTCACACAAAAGTTCTCTGAACTTTTGACCTTCAAGAACGCGTGACATACAACCCTACGACGAGCCGAGAAAATTAAGTTCAATGCTTCCAAGCATGCGTCAAATTATTTCCGAGCATGCGTAGGAATTGCTACAGACGATTGGAATTTCCAATAGGAACGACTGAAAAATAGAGAACCTGTTCTCAATCTTTTGCTGGTGGGAATTCCACCAGCAAAAGTCCGATGGAGCATACACACGGTCGCAATTTCCGACCAAAAGCTCACATCGGATTTTTGCTGGCGGAATTTCTGATCGTGTGTACGGGGCTTCACAGGTTCTGTGATTTTTCAGACTTACATGAACACATTTGTTGCTTTTAGGAGTTATAAAACGATGCAAGCATTGTTCCAATGGCATTTGTTTGCTATTTTACACATTTTAACTATTGCCATTGCTTTGGATGAACTTTTTTAAACAAGCAAAGTGACTTTTTTAGTGTATCCCTGTAGTACAGTGGTCATCAACCCTGTCCTCAGGGCCCACTAACAGGCCAGGTTTTATGTATTACCTTGGGGAGATGCAGACTAGAATACTGCAATCACTGAGCAGCAAATGATATCACCTGTGATGTATTTCAGTTATCTTGCAAACCTGGCCTGTTAGTGGGCCCTGAGGACAGGGCTGATGACCACTGCTGTAGCATACAAACCGTTGTCAATGCTCATTTGCTAGGAAAATAGATAGATAGTGTGTGCATTTGTGTTGTATGCATATTTGTAGTACACTGTGGGGGTTATTTTTACGAAAGGCAAATCCACTTTGCACTGCAAGTGCAGTCACTCTAAATCTATGGGGTAGATCTGAAATGAGTGGAAGCTCTGCTGATTTTATCATCCAATCATCTGCAAGCTAAAATGCTGTTTTTTATTTTTCTTGCATGTCCCCCTCGGATCTACAGCGACTTCACTTTCAAGTGCACTTGCAGTGCAAAGTGGATTTACCTTTAGTAAATAACCCTCTGTGTGTCCCATATCGAGTCCAAAATTGAGTGAGACCCTGAGAAAATAAAGTTTTCACTGCACCCTTGTGCATGTTTAACAATATGTTAAAGTAAATGCAATCAATATATGTTGGGCAGCAGGAAATTAGAAATGATTTTGTTTAAGCCAATCACTAAATAATAATTGTGGTCAACTTCAGAGCTCAGTGTTTTTAAAACACACACCGATAAGAAAGACCCTATTCCTCTACTCCTAGCACTGTCTCTTTCACTTATATTTCACACTGGTCTCTACTCTGAAAGTCAGTAAAAAACATAATGACTGCTTAACAAATGCTGCATCTGTTTGTCATTCTGCCCAAAAAAAGAAAGGCAGTTGAATAAGGCTTCATTCACACTAATGCGTTTTTTGATGCATTTTGCAGAAATGCAGGGACATTTTTTAACTTTGGGTTCCTATGGAACATGTTCACATCAATGCATTTTTGTGCCTCTGTGTTTTTGGAAAGGCTCGGGGACTTTTTTTCATGCAAAATGCAGTGTTTTGCATGTAATAGAAGTCAATGGACCTGCATCCAAAACGCAAGTACTATGTTTTACCGTGTTTTTACCGCGATTTGCGTTATTTTATTTTTTTTACACTGTATATAGCTGGTTGCTAAGCAACCACAGTGTAAAAAAAAAAAAAAATGCAAAACGCGGCAAAAATGCGTGTCCAAAAACTCGGCAAGCACCGCAAAAAGCACTGCAAAAGCGCTGAAAAGCAACATGCATAGATGTGAATCGAGTCTTAGTGACAGCCAACACTGCCAGTTTATAAACAAATGTCTGTTTTATCCTGGCAAAAGGGGTCAAAAAAAGTGAATCAAATTGTCACTAATTGTCCTTAAAACACTAATAATATATATTGATACAAATAATGAATAAAACGTAGTTATATAAATTGTAACATAACACTAGAATGAACTGCTGATGGCCAGAGGGTAAATGAGGAGTTAGGATTTAAATTAATGTCAATGACTACTAGTGGTAAAGGACCTGAACAGTTCTGTCATAATATATTGCAGAGTAAGCATGAGGATAAGAAGAAAATTAAAAGAAGACTGTATGTATTATCCACTAATGATGCTGAACAAAATATATTGAGATCTGAAGGTGACAAAGAAGAGACAGAGAGGCTAGTGATTAAAGCTTTAGCATTGGGATACAAAACATATAAAAATCTTAAACAGTCCCTCTGAACAACTACCGTTAGATGGAATAATAGAAGGAATAGCAAGGGTCAAATTAACATGGACTCTAAAATGTAACTCTTACCCTCATACTAGCCATTAAACTTTTTAGGTAAAAGTCTTGCTTAAGAGCAGAAAATACCAGATGCTAATGCCTGCAATAACCAGAAAAGCCTTTTTGTCACTGCAACCTAACTTTCCAGACATTGGGGTTAAGCCCTGCCATTCCACTTTTCATTGAGTTGCCAGTAAATGCACGGTGACTGAATGTCATGCCCTAGAAACAAAGTGAAACACCCCTTGATGTCTGTTTAAAGGCAGTACTTTTTTTAAATTTAAAATGAAATACAAATTTCACAGGTTAACTTTAACAAAACCCTAAAGTTAAAGCTTATACATCTTGACCCCATATGTGGCACGCTTGCTGAGAAGATACTGTTTGATAGACAAGCGGCCAGAAAACGTAATCAGGGACTCATCAACGCAGACAACTTGATCGGGAGTAAACAAGGCTGCAAGCTGTTGATTGAAGGGGTTTACAAGGGGCCAAATTTTGTGGAGCCGATCGTATCCAGGGTCACCCTGAGAACGACAGAGTTGGAATGCATTAACCGCAAGATCTGCTCATATCGTGTCCTGGTCATGGAAGCACAGAACACGGGCATATGGTGAATTGGGTCAGTGGACCAATATGACCGCAACTCACTTTTTTTTTACTATACCCATGAGGAGGGATAGGCCCAGGAAGGTCTTAAATTCGGTAACCGTAATAGGTCTCCAATCACTGGCAATTAGCAGTGATGAATTGACCAGCATACATATTGCTTTGGTCCACAACAGATTGATAGAGATCTTCTGTGAAAAACAGCGAACTGTTTCCACCTGAATTCCTGGTTTGCCAGTGAATGGGGTGCTGCAGAAATGGTGGGCTCCCAATTTTGATTGGCCAATGCAGCAGGAAGGGCACTATGGGCTCGACGGGCCTGTGTTTGTTTTCTTGGTGGCTGCAGGACTCTACTTGTGCTAGCCACCTCACCAGCTTGAACTTATGGGACTCACCACATCGCCAAGTGTTACTGCAGTGCTGGATGTATGACCAGGATCTACTAGGTCGCTGGTGCTTGCCAGTTCACCAGAAGGATGAGCCAGAAGTACCAGTACCAGAAGTACTGGCTCTCTGCTCCATACGAGAGCCCTGCGGTTCTTGCACCTCAACAACAGCAGAAGAACGGGGTCGGGTACGCCTGACCTTGGCAGGGACCACTACTCCATCGCCTGAATCGGACAGATGGGTGACTTCCTCTTCACTCTCATCTGTCAGGCTCAGAAACATGTAGGCCTCTTTACTAGTGTACCTTCGATTGGACATTTTGGCCTCTAAATTTACTCGTACACTAGTGTGACTTACAGGAAAAAAGAAGAAGAGCACCTGACTGTCAGCGACTGCTTCAAACGCTACCAAAAAAACTGTTAGCCTTTGCAGGGATCAGGCCTGACTCTGTGAATGCTGCAGTTATGAGTTTAGTGTTTTGTAAGTGACAGTGATTGATTGATACTTAAAATGTGGAATTCTTTCAATACATCATTTTTAGGCAAAATCACAGCAATAAAATGACAATCCTACCAAAGATATTATACTTATTTAGGGCACTCCCAATTAGACTAAATAAAATAATGATAACTAAATTCCAATCAGATGTTAACAAGTTAATTTGGCTAGATTCTCACCCACATATATCGAGAATAGTGTTATATAAATCACAAAAGAGCAGAGGATTGGGCCTCCCAAATTTCTGGCTATATTTAGCCACCAGATGTTCTCAAATTGCATAGTGGCACATTCACAGTCCTAAAATCTTATGGGTTCGATTTGAGAGAGATTTAATCCTTCCATATTCTATCTCAGGTATATTATGGGGCAACAAAATCTCAAACCATACTCTAGAAACTCTTAACCAATTAGTCTCACATTCATACCAACTTTAGAAACTACACAATAAAAAATACAAACTTATTTCTAAACACACCCCCACATGCCTCTTTCATAGGAGATCCAAAATTCTTACCAAATCCTCACAAAATCGGGGAATTCTCTTAGTGGATTAACAACAACTTGGCATCCCTCTCTAATTTTATTGAGAGCACCACCTTTACCTCATTATCTTCACTAAAAAACAGATATCAGATTCCCAATATTGAATTTAGGAAATTCCTCCAAATTAGACACTTTTATAAGTCACCTTGAGGAACTGGACTGATATCAGAGATATATTTTAACCTGGTTAACAATGATAAGCAAGATAAACTTCCCTATATGCACAAATGGGAGCAGAAATGTGATATCTAATTTTCAACAAAAAACTGTGATGACTGTATCAATATCTTACACAAAAACACGAGATCACTTACAATCAGAGAGACAGCAATAAAGTTATTTACAAGATGGTATTATACCCCTGTAAAAATCCATGCCATTTTCCCCGCAGCAACTCAGACCTGTTTCAGAGGTTGCATCTCCACAGGATCATTCTCACATATTTTCTGGGATTGTGAGAAGGTTTCACAAATATGGAAGCAATTGGAAAAATTTGCATCCGAAATCTCTGATAATATTATACTGCTCACTTTCCACAACTGTTTGCATCCAAAATCTCTGATAATATTATACTGCTCACTTTCCACAACTGTCTTTTATTCTCCCCTATCATAGGGCTATCTATCCCATCATATGAGACTGATCCACACAATATGTGTCGCAATACACTGGCTGAAAGCATATAATTGGAAATCCCCATCGGTACCTCTAGCCCAATTGAAAATTATTATTAATAATATTAATCTCATGGAAAAAAAATGTCACACCTTACATAATACAAATCATTTATAAAAAATGGGACCCCTGGTTCAATAAATAAACACTTCTTAAACCCTGAATAATAATACTTTTCATTATTAGAGATCATTGAAAGATATAAGTAGTTTATAGTATTCAAGGATACTACTGTTAGTCAACCATAACAATGCCCATCTATCAACTACTGTATACTTTAACATAATCTTCCTTACTTGTAAACCTTATGTAATGCATTTCTCTTGACATACGATATCACTTTTTGTACCACTATTTTTGTACCCAATAAAAATAGCTTGTAAAAAAGAAAACAATGGACATTAAAGTGAAACCAAATGATTTTTCCTTATTCTTCAAAAATAATCCATAAATATACACTACTTAAAAGTGGTAGTAAAGCCTTTTTATTTAATTTATACCGACAGGTAAGCCTATAATGAGGCTTAATAGAAATATAAGACGTGCTGTAAACCGATTATCACAAAAACGAAAAAATGGTAAATAGGTATAACTATTAACAATATAAAGTGATCAAAACCACTTTGGAATAATGAATGAGACAAAGTGTAAAGAAACCCACAATAAACAACAACAAGCGGGTCGCTAAAAAATGCCCATAGCATGTGAGTTTAAATGCTAAAGACAGATGTGTAAATCCCGTGAATAATATACATGGAAGGTTAAAACAATGTTTCACAATATAATATGTTAACAAAAATAAATAGAAAAAAACAAGGTGTAATGAAAAACTGTGAATGCAGCTTCCCAAATGCGTTTCCAAATGATTGATTGTACTGGGAATCCACTAATCCCACATTAAGGAGATATCACCGCCGTGCTGAATATATAGGGTGAACTGCTTAACAGAAAGAATGACCCCACCAAGAGATCATATGTGATTGTATGAATCCTCTCTGTAGGTGACTGGCCACATGGATTTTAAAGCATAGAATCAGGCTTGCGTAGCTCTTGGAAAGACCAAGAGATTGCATGCTTTTGTTAGAAACGAGCAGTGTACATAAGTTGTGGTCATGTGTACTGCTCAATGCACAGTACAAATCCCATAATGCATAGTCCACAGCCTATCTCGAGAGCAAGCAAGAAAGGGTGGCTATGTTACTGGATTTTGGAGATTTGGAGGCAGCTGAGAGAGTAATAGAGTGGAGTTAACAATATGCTTTCAATATAATTTTTTTAAACCAGTGTTTAGTGTCACATTCAGTACTGGTAACAAGCAGTGTCCATTTTACACTCGTGGAAAAGAAAAAAAAAATAAACTGAGCATTGTAAATATCTTCTTCAGGCTGTCACTTTTGGATTCTTGTACCTTAATGGCACAAGATGTGCTGCCTCCACTGCCTGAATATTTACCTGCATCAGACATCAGTTCCCATTTGTATGCTTGACAAATGCTTGCCAGGCATAGTGAAAAATAAAATTTGTACAGCAAAACAGTAAGTTTTTAAACTACATTTAATACCTAACAAACCCCTTTTATCTACTTTTTTCTGATCTTTTCTGAGACCTTGGGAGCTGACGCCTTATGGGCACTCTGCCTCTGCTGCACTCTTAGCAGTTGTATTCTTACCAGCTCTCTGTGGACTACAAATCACTTCACTCATCTGATGGAGGTGTGAAGAAAGGAAGGTGTTCTGCAGTCCTAAAAAAAGTGAAAATACACTCGTCCAAACTGCATCTATGAAAGAGCAGTGTTGCCATCCTAGGACAAGAAGTGTGTAACAGTCAGAGCCGACAGCTTCTCGATGACATCACCAAAGAATTTGGCTGGATCCACTAGGCGGGTGAGTACCTTATTTGTGTAGGACCCACAACCAGGTAAGCAGGGGTTAAAAAAAAGTTGGGGGGGGGATCCGCTTTAACTAGAAGCTGCATTCACTTTTGTTCTCCACCACCTGCCCACACTTCAGCAGCCACCATAGAGGATATGCCTAGTCACTGCTGTTCCATCAAGTGTGGACCCTCTAAGCAAATGAGGGTGACAAAATGTAGAAATTATATTCCCTGGGTTGGTTAAGAGGACCTGGGGATTGCAGGAGCCAATGGGGGGGGGGGGGTGTAAGTGGCCGGGGCCTGCAAACACTGCGGAACAAGGTGGGTATAGAGGGGCTCCACTACAAATGGTTTTGTGATTTTTTTATTTATTTTTTCACAGGATCAGGGACAGTACTTTTGATAAATGAAGAGTGTCCCATGAGTTGTAAGCTGCTGTGCTTGGCTAAAATCTGAAGTCCTCTGCCCCCAGATACCCTTGCAGCAATGATATTCCAGTGCTGCAGGGTTTAATATAACAGACTGCACCTGTGACAGGCACTTCTTAAGTGCCAACTATGCCCACCAATTCTGCCCCTATGCACCATTCATAAAAGCCATACTATGGATGTAAAGAGTTCTATGAATGGTGGATGGGCACATAAATGAAAGATCTGCCTCCTCCAATCACAGAACTTGTTTTATTGTCGGAACCGGTGGTATGGCTTCTCTAAATGGCATGCTGCACTCTTTATTCATGGTAAGTGCCAGCCTGATGATTTTTTTTTTTTTGGTTTAATTTCACTAAACTTTAGCTTTTATGTAGAGTTGATGTGGTTATTGCTGAGCAGCCCCATAAGATTATAGATTAAGATTACTCACAAAGGTTTCTATTTTTATCTCCCATAAAGTTTATTAAATAGAATATACTTGTAAGAAGACTAGAAGACCATTACTGCAAATTCCTGGCTGGAAAGCAGGTGTATCCAGCCCTTGATGATGCTTCAACAAGTATTTTACAAACCCATAGTTAATAATTCATTGTTACATGAATTTCTTCATTTAAATATTTAATTATTTGTGTCTATGCCAATGGCATTATTGTACTTAAAGCGGAGTTCCACTCAAAAGTGGAACTTCCGCTTATCAGTCTCCTCCCCCCTCCGGTGCCACATTTGACAACTTTCGGGGGGGGGGGGACAGATACCTGTTTTTGACAGGTACTCAGGTACTTGTCAACACTTCCAGTAAATACCACCGCTGCCGTGTCTCTCGGAAGTTCGTCCCCCTCCTCCCTCCATCGCCGCCGGACCAATTAGAAAGCGCAGCGCGTTTTGCACATGCGCAGTAGGGACCTGGCTGTGAAGCCGAATGGCTTCACTGCCGGGTTCCCTTACCGGCAATGGCGGCCGCTGCACCCAAAGATCAGCTGCAGTGCCGACATCGCAGGCTTCCTGGACATGTAAGTGTCTATATATTAAAAGTCAGCAGCTGCAGTATTTGTAGCTGCTGACTTTAAATTTTTCGTGGGGGCCCGGACCTCCTCTTTAAAATGGCTTAAAATAAATATCTGGCTGTAGTTTTAGGTATACCTGCTTTCTTGATCTCTATTCACAGCACAGTATTAGTTTACCATCACTTTTCAGTCTTATGGTGCCCCTACACTAGACAAAAAATTGTTAGAAAATCTGTCATTTGGATAGTTTGTTTATTTTTCATCCAGTTAAAGCGGAAGTAAACCCGATAAATCGATAAAACAGTTTTATTTACGGAACATTGCGGAAATGTAACACTCCCATTGGTTGTGCTCTCAACCAAAATCTAAAACCATCCAGTGGCTGGTGTCATAACTGATCACATGTGCAGCATCAAGGCAGTTGTAGATTAAACAGAGGCAAAGCTGGCAGCTTTCTTGACTGAAAACTATAGGGGGGTTTATTTACACTTTAATGAGCACGAATAGAATATCGGTTGTGATGTTTTTGAGCAAAGAAATTGAAGGTAAAGATTGGAAAACTTCTGCCGAATGGATGATAAATCGAAAAGGTTAATTTGTTTCTCACCCGTTAAAAATGTAACTGTTGGTGCTGCACATATGTGACCCAGAAGAAAAAAAACAAAATGAGAAACTGATTCATTTATGTCCATTAAATGATTTATTGTTCAAAATTCTGTCATTACATATCGTGTGCCCTCGCGACCGTGTGTTTGTTTTTCAAAAACAAGTTCAAATAATTTTTCGACTGGTGTATGGCTAGCATTACATTTCAGTTTCAATCTGACTCTGTTAGCTAAGGCTGAAAAAAAAGTAAAAGTAATTTGCGAGAAAAAAAATCCCCTCTCTAAATTGATGTATGGAGGCAGTCCCACGTCCCCTATCAACTTTTGTTTTTTATTTCAAATACCACATTTTACTAGGAGGGGTCACAGCAAGTAACTGTTGTCAATCCTAAAATAAAGCAGACCCAAGGAGAGAGGTAGTACATTTCATGTTATTACTAAATAATATTTCATGAATTAGGTGCAGGACTTTTCAAAAGGGTCATATAACCAGAAAAGTGCAGCACAGTGGCTAAGTGGTTATCACTTCTGCCTGACAGCACTAGGGTTGTCCGTTCAAATCTCAACCACGACACTACCTGCCTGGAGTTTGCATGTTCTCCCTGTGCCAGCGTGGGTTTCCTCCCACACCCCAAAGACATGTTGGTAGGTTAATTGGCTCTTGTACAAGTTGGCCCTAGTATGTATAAATGAGAGTTAGGGGCATTAGATTGTAAGCTCCTTGAAGGCAGGGATTTATGTGAATGCACAATATATAGTATATGTAAAGCAATACGTAAAATTGTTGGTTTTATAAAAGTACTTGTAATAAATAAAATGCCTTATTTTTATTGCCCCTATATTGTTTAAGACATAACAGGATCAGCTTTACTGTTAACAGTGTAGGCACAGTAGATATGCACCTGTAGGTTGAAAAGTCAAAAAAATAAGCTTTTTCGTCCCGTTATTATGGACACAGGTTTATTTCTATTATTTGTAGGAAGGCTTATCTCACCTAAATGTATTTATACATTATTGCAATGATTGTTCTTTGTAAATAGAGGTGACCATAGCAGAAGGGTGTTATTAACCACATAAGGACCGCCTCACGCCGATCTACGTTGGCAGAATGGCACGGCTGTGCACAATCACGTACCTGTACGTGGCCCTTTAAGAGCCCAGCCGTGGGTCGCGCGCGCCGGCGGCGCGCTCGCGACCCTGTCCTGAGCTCCGTGACCGCGGTCGCGATTGGGTCACAGAGCTGAAGAACGGGGAGAGGTCTGTGTAAACAAACCTCTCCCAGTGCTTCCTAGCGCAACTGACACTGATCGGCTGTTCCCTGTCATCGGGAAAGCCGATCAGTGACATCAGACCCAAAGCCACGCCCCCCTACAGTAAAAAAATTTATAAAAATAAATAAAAAATAAAAACACACACACACACACACACACACTTAACCCCTCCCCGCCCCCTAGTGGTCAACTCCTTCACTGCCAGTGTCATTTACACAGGAATCAATGCATTTAAATAGCACTGATTTCTGTATAAATGACAATGGTCCCAAAAATGTGTCAAAAATGTCCGATGTGTCCGCCATAATGTCGCAGTCACAATAAAAATCGCTGATCGCCGACATTACTAGTAAAAAAAATATTAATAAAAATGCTATAAAACTTATAAAACTCCCCAATTTTGTAAACGCTATAACTTTTGCGCAAACCAATCAATAATTGCTAATTACGATTTTTTTTTTATAACAAAAATATGTAGAAGAATACGTATCGGCCTAAACTGAGAAAAAAAAGTTTTTTTTTTATATATTTTTTGGGGATATTTATTATAGCAAAAAGTAAAAAAATATTGTGTTTTTTTCAAAATTGACGCTCTATTTTTGTTTATAGCGCAAAAAATAAAAACAGCAGGGGCGATCAAATACCACCAAAAGAAATCTCTATTTGTGGGGAAAAAAAAAAAAGGACGTAAATTTTGTTTGGGAGCCACGTCGCACGACCGTGCAATTGTCAGTTAAAGCGACGCAGTGCCGAATCGCAAAAAGGGGCCTGGTCCTTTGGCTGCAAATTGGTCCGGGGCTTAAGTGGTTAAGCATGCCAAAAGGTTTGTGCCTACAGGCTCCAGTGATAGAAATATGGTCCTGTCAACATGTGTACAATACTTGTACTGACGAAACATTCTAAATAAACCTTTTTAAAGAAAGCAAAATTCTGGTTAGATTTTTTCCTTTTGCCTGCAGATTACCTTATTTTACCTTTATGCATGCCTTCCTGTGTGATATGTCTGGTTCAAAGGAAAAAAATGAAGCAGTGATTGCACAAGAAAAAATATCTAGCTTTTAATATCCAGAGATGAATAAAAGATCCATCTACATCCTTCAGAAATCATTTGGTAAAAAATGCATTCAGAAAAATATTGATTCATCTGCCTGGCAAGGATTGTAACTGGAATAAGGTTTTTATATGACTGCTATTCATAGATCAAAGGGACTAAATACTTATAACTCCTGAGTCTTTGAATCCAAAATATGTTTGCTAGAGCATTTTAATGAACAGATTTTTGTACTAAAAAGGTTTGGACTGCATCTTAAGAATGTTACATCTCCCTTCCATTCCAAAATAGATAAAGTTTACCAATTTTAAATATTTACGTATATGTAAACACAATCACTAAAATTTTAAATAAACTTTAACATATCATACATCCCAACATTTTGAGATGGGAACGAGGGACACCTATTATCAAAAGTATATAGGCATAGGACACACCCCCTGCCACACCCTCTTAAAGGAGAAATATATAAAAAAAGAATATGTTAAAGCGGACCTTCAGTCATTTTTTCAACTTTCCATTTATTAAATCTTCTACCCTTGTTTTAAGTTTGGATAGTAAAACATTTATTTTCAGCCAGTAAATACCTTATACAGCCTACTTCCAGTTTCTTGTCTGGTCGTTAGCCTAAGCTTATGACATCATGCACAGCTCTCTCTTCCTTCTGCCAGGAAGGGAGCATGGATGAGTCATAAAAGGGCCAATGAAAGCTGTAGGGCTGCAGAGCTGGAGGTGTATCTCTGTGTGTCTGTGTAAATCCAGGAAGTGAACAGGCAGCAGCTTCAGCTGCCCATAATTAAAATGGCTGCAGCCAGACTTAGTGGAGGGAGATTTCTGCAGCATATTTGACAAGTACAGAATCACAGTATTTATAAAATAATATGCAAAGTGGTTGGACAGGTGTTTTTATTACACATTATGTAAGCAGACTGCGGTTCCTCTTTAAACTCACAGATGCATTTTTTACCATTCCTTTATACTGGCTTTTGCTATTTACAAATGCAGCAATTTAGAAATTGAATGAAAGGTTTAGAACTGGGAAAAACTTTTTGAAAGATAAAAAAATATACAACTATATAGATCAGACCAAAATGAGGGGAAAATGAGGAGGGGAGAGGGACAGAGGGACATTGTTTCAAATCAGGGACAGTCCCTCGAAATCAAAGACAGTTGGGAGCTATGATATTATTGTCATTTTAAAAATCTTTCTTTTCAATTGCCAGCTTTCAATAAAATACCTGTTGGGTTTGCTGTACTTAAAGCGGTTCTGCACTGACAGATTCAAAAAATTTTTTTTGGTCTATCCATCTTCAAAGTAATACTAATAAAAGCAACTTACTTCTTTAATTTCAGCAGCGTTGCTTCTTCCGTTTTTTTTTTTTTTGTAAAGATAACTTATAAAGACATCTCCTGAGCGATGTCATTTTGCTTGTGGGCATTTGATACCCACAAGCAAACACTTCCTGGTTCCCTTCTTGTTCCCGTACCAGCATGCATTGCCGGTTCCCGCACATGCTCAGTAGCCTCACAGCTACGAGCGGTGTAATCGGGACGGTTCCATGGCATTCACGGCATGGCACGTCACGCAAATCACGCGAGATTTCGCGTCGGTACCCCCGCAAAGTCTCCTGGGATTGATTACACGAGATCCCAGGAGACACAGCGCGAGATCCCAGGAGACACAGCGAACTGGACAGGAACTGACAACGATCACCGCTGAGAGCCCGCCCACCCCCGCAGGGAGAAAAATACAGATGAAGCCATCAGTAAAGGTAAGTTTAAAAGATGCAGAATTGAACCATCAATTCTGTCATCTTGAAAGCTAGGGAAGCCATAGAGACATACTTCTATGGTTGGGTGCAGAACCGCTTTAAAAACTATGTGAAGTTAAATGTGTAGCTAGCCAAACAAATACATAATTCATTTTACTAATGAATAATACCTTCTTGGCTGTGTTTGTCCTTATTATGGCAAGTCTTCCTGTATATACTATAAAGTAATTTAAAATGTAAATTGTGCAATAGGTTAATGATATGCCTGTAGAACCGTACCCATTTAAATTGATTGCCCTGCCCCAAACTAAAATGTTCTCTACCTACAACGGCTTGACAGACTCGCAGCAAAAATGCGTCCCTGGAAATGTTTTCGAAATGTTGGTAACTAAATCATAGTTATAGGCCAATAAGCATGTGTGGGAGAACAGAGTGAGCTGGCAAGTTTCAACACCAATAGGAGGTGTCTGAGTTTTGCCAATCAGAGCAGCTCAGCATTCAGACGTAGTGGAAAGGGACTTCAGTCTGTAGGTATGTACATGCAGCTCTATATGGTAGATTGCTGTACCATATAACTGATAGCAGTATGACTTATACAAAATTAGTGGGCTCTATTGCATAAAAAGCTGTCTTTGGTGGGGCCTAAAGGTACAAGTGAAATATGTTGTAAATATAAATTTCCGATTACAAAAGAGACATAGGTAATATGTGAAATGGCTCCAATTTTCTTCCTGACATGAACGGAATAAAGAGCTGTAAAAATCTTTATGAATTTTATTAAAAAAAGCAGGTCAGGTTGTCCAGAGAGGTTACGTAGCACAGAGTCATGTCACAAGAGGCTGCAGGCCAGTAAGAAACATTGAGAAATGCTTGTCTGTTGGCTTCTCACACAAGACCATAGCATTGTTATTCATATGCTATCTGAAAGCTAAAGTTCCCGAATGGATGCTTGAATGGACACAGCTTGTCCATTGTTTTTATCTTTTACCCATGGCAGTGGATATGTTGCAAAGCCAAAAATCACCAATGCAAAGCCATTGCTGCTCCCTGAACTTTGACATCTTGAACACAAGCATTAAAATACTCTTTTGTATAAAAGTGTCTCCACCTCCATGCCAGTAAACACACAAGGGATGTCAGACTCCAAAGCTCAGGTTCTTGCACACCTCATAAGAACAAATTATACACTGCTGCACCACAGTTTGGCCACAGTGTGGGTGTATTCATGTTTTGCCCACAGTTTTAGCCATGGCCCCATAGACTTTCTATGCAGTTGTGCATTTTTGGCACGTTTTCTGAAAGCACACCAAAAGTCCTGCATGCTGCATCTTTGGCGCAGTTTCAGAAAACACACAACCTACTAGAAAGTCTATGGGACATGACTAAAACCACAGTGAAACCGCACGAATACCGCCGATACTTCCATGATGCAGCCAAACTACAGCGCAGAAGTGTGAAGCCGGTTTTAGTCATAGCTCTTGTAAGGGGCAAGAGCACCTTCACCAATGACCAATGCCAGATATGTGCTTAGAGAAATATTACCGCATTCACTTAATTTTGTCTTGGCTATAGGTCTTCTTCCTTTCATTCTTGACCGATTCCCATGTCATAGAACTGACAAAGGAATAATATCCTAGGCTGCAGTGAACTAGTAATCAAAATCATGGGTTTTGGAGACTCCTAAAACTAGAGCAACTGTCTTGGAATGATGTGGATGCTTGCTAACTGTGATCCTTTATCATGACAGTATCTAAGAGATAAATACAAATAAGGCCAAGGATAAATTCAAGGAAAAATGTCAAGCCTACTTACAAACCAGCCCACGGACAACCGAATCAACCTGTCTAACAGTATGCATTAAAAACAGGGGTTTAGTCTGCACACATTTGCAAATACATGCGTAAGCTACAAGCCACGCCAAGGCATCCTGGTATCTGTAGTTCCTATCATGGGTGAGTGACTCCACAGTGGAAGCACATGCATTCTGATGAGTAGGTGGAGGGCAGTTGGACTGAAGGGAGCCCACCCCAGTGGTTGTAAACCCTGGTAAAAAAAAAAAAAAAAAACCCTGAAAGACAAAGGCATAATGAGCTAGTATGTGTAGCATACTAGCTCATTATGAATTACTTACCTTAGTTTGAAGCCCCCGCAGCTGTCCTCGTCTCCCCCTTCGGCCGGCGACATCTCTCCCGGGGGTTACTTCCGGGTATCGTGGCTCCGGCGCTGTGATTGGCCGGACCCCCGATGACATCACTCCCGCACATGTGCATGGGAGCCGCCGGTAACGGCACACAGACTGAAGCAACGGCACGTATGTTCAGTTTGCCCCAGTGCGCATGTGCCAATCACATCTGCACATGCAGGGGACAGGGGATATCTCCTAAACCGTGCAGGTTTAGGACATATCCGGTGGTAGCTACAGGTAAGCCTTATTATAGGCTTACCTGTAGCATAAAGTTGTTGTAAAGGGTTTACAACCACTTTTAAAAAGGTACAGGTGCACACTGAGCACAATGGCTGCGAAAGGTGTCAGTGCACAGCCTGACCAATATAACATTGTTGCAAAAAAAGGGGTCCACTACCCCCACCTATGACTGGCCATAACAGTAAGCACAAATAGATATAAACAAGGCCAAGGATAGAGATAAATGCATCATGTGGTTCAAGGTGCTGAAATGCACCCATGGCATAATTTTTTGTGTCACAAGGTCAGTTGTACAAAAAGAATAGCACAGCAGAAAATATCAGCATATACAGTAGAAACAGTATATTATACATGAGATGGTTCAGGGTGCGTAAAGCCAAGATATGCCAGTCACAGCAGAGAATACTTATAACAAACGTACCCCTTCCCAGATTTTACCACCATACATGTGAACGATGAGCGGACAACCGATTAGCGGACACAATAATCAAATAAGCAAAGGTAGTATAGATAAACTAGCTACCTTCCAAAGGGAAGGTAAACAAACTGGAAATTCTACCATAACAAAGACCCAAAGGATTACTACGGTTATCTCCGTTAGCCGGCCAGTGAAAAAGGGGATACTTATGCCGCGTACACACGAAGGGACAATCCCGCGGGATTATCCTCTGGACTGAAGTCCAGCGGATAATCCCCTCGTGTGTGGGCGCCGGCGGACTTTTTGGCGCCAAAAGTACGGCGGACTAAAGTTTTAAGTTTTGTTTTCAAATTATCCGCTGGACTTGGCAGTCCAGCGGATAATCCCGCCGTTAGTGGGCAAGTCCGCGGGACTTTTGAAATGAACGGACTTGCCGCTCATCGGCAAGTCCGTTCATTTAGCACGTGACTTCAGGTTACGTAGCTAGCGTAGGCAGTAAATGCCGCCGCGCTAGCTCCGTGACCTGGCATGGATTTAAAGGGACTCCCCACGCCGAAAAAACGGCGTGGGGGTTCCCCCCAAATCCATGTCAGACCCTCATCCGAGCACGCAGCCTGGCAGGCCAGGAAAGGGGTGGGGACGAACGAGCGCCCCCCCCCCCCTCCTGAGCCATACCAGGCCGCGTGCCCTCAACATGGGGGGTGCCCTGGGGAAAGGGGGGCCGTGCGGCCCCCCCACCCCAAAGCACCTTGTCCCCATGTTGATGAGGACAAGGGCCTCTTCCCGACAACCCTGGCCGTTGGTTGTCGGGGTCTGCGGGCGGGGGCTTATCGGAATCTGGGAGCCCCCTTTAATAAGGGGGCCCCCAGATACCGGCCCCCCACCCTATGTGAATGAGTATGGGGTACGATGTACCCCTACCCATTCACCTAAGGTGTAAAATGTAAAGTAAAAAAAAACACCCACACTTTTGAAAAAATATTTATTGCACTGCTCCGGGGGTCTTCTTCCGTCTTGGGGGTCTTCTCGCCGGACTCCCCCGCCATTTACCAAGCTCTTTTACCGAGCGGGGGTAGTCCGGCTACCTTCTTCGTCGTCGCCGCCGTCTGGGGGTCTCGATCCGCCTTCGGGGGTCTTCTTCCGTCTTGGGGGTCTTCTCGCCGGACTCCCCCGCCATTTACCAAGCTCTTTTACCGAGCGGGGGGAGTCCGGCTACCTTCTTCGTCGTCGCCGCCGTCGTCTGGGGGTCTCGATCCGCCTTCGGGGGTCTTCTTCCGTCTTGGGGGTCTTCTCGCCGGACTCCCCCGCCATTTACCAAGCTCTTTTACCGAGCGGGGGGAGTCCGGCTACCTTCTTCGTCGTCGCCGCCGTCGTCTGGGGGTCTCGATCCGCCTTCGGGGGTCTTCTTCCGTCTTGGGGGTCTTCTCGCCGGACTCCCCCGCCATTTACCAAGCTCTTTTACCGAGCGAGGGAAGTCCGGCTACCTTCTTCGTCGTCGCCGCCGTCGTCTGGGGGTCTCGATCCGCCTTCGGGGGTCTTCCGGGGGTCTCTTCTGTTCTTGCGGCGGTCATCGTCTTCCGCGCCGCCGGCGCCTTCTCCTTCTTCTTGTCCTTCTTGTTCTTCTTCTTCTTCCGATGTTGACCCGTCGCTGTCTCTGCCCGGAATGCCTGTGCCGATCTGCGCTCGGACTTATATAGGGACATGGGGGACAGGGTCACATGTTCATGTCACATGGTGACCCCGCCCCCTTGCGATGTCACAGTCCCAGCATCCTCCGGGACTGTGACAACACAAGGGGGCGGGGTCACCATGTGACATGTGCATGTGACCCTGTCACCCATGTCCCTATATAAGTCCGAGCGCAGAGCGGCACAGGCATTCCGGGCAGAGAGAGCGTCGGGTCAACATCGGAAGAAGAACAAGAACAAGAAGGACAAGAAGAAGGAGAAGGCGCCGGCGGCGCGGAAGACGACGACCGCCGCAAGAACAGAAGAGACCCCCGGAAGACCCCCGAAGGCAGATCGAGACCCCCAGACGACGGCGGCGACGACGAAGAAGGTAGCCGGACTCCTCCCTCGTGAAAGAGCTAGGTAAAAGAGCAGAAGAGAGCGGAGGAGTCCGGCGAGAAGACCCCCAAGACGGAAGAAGACCCCCGAGCAGTGCAATAAAATATTTTTTCAAAAGTGTGTGTGTTTTTGTACTTTACATTTTACACCTTAGGTGAATGGGTAGGGGTACATCGTACCCCATACTCATTCACATAGGGTGGGGGGCCGGTATCTGGGGGCCCCCTTATTAAAGGGGGCTCCCAGATTCCGATAAGCCCCCGCCCGCAGACCCCGACAACCAACGGCCAGGGTTGTCGGGAAGAGGCCCTTGTCCTCATCAACATGGGGACAAGGTGCTTTGGGGTGGGGGGGGGCGCACGGCCCCCCTTTCCCCAGGGCACCCCCCATGTTGAGGGCACGCGGCCTGGTACGGCTCAGGAGGGGGGGGGCGCTCGTTCGTCCCCACCCCTTTCCTGGCCTGCCAGGCTGCGTGCTCGGATGAGGGTCTGACATGGATTTGGGGGGAACCCCCACGCCGTTTTTTCGGCGTGGGGATTCCCTTTAAATCCATGCCAGCTTGCGGAGCTAGCGCGGCGGCATTTACTGCCTACGCTAGCTACGTAACCTGAAGTTACGTTCGAAATGAACGGACTGCTCCGTGTGTGGGCAAGTCCGTTCATTTTCAAAAGTCCCGCGGACTTTTGGCCGGCGGATTGTCCGCTGGAGAAGTCCGTGCGTGTGTGGGCAAGTCCACACCCTCGGAAAGTCCAGCGGACCTAGCCGGAAAGTCCCGTGGGATTGTCCGCTGGACTAGGTCCGCCGACAAAAGTCCCTACGTGTGTACGCGGCATTAGAATGATCTCCAATTCCGTGATCAGGCCCAAAGCCTATAAATTGTTGTGCTATGGTGAAAATGAATAGCAATGGTTTAAAAGAAACTTAAAAATTACATTTGAAGAAGTCGACTGAGGACTAATTAGGAGGGTGCTAAGCCTGGAGTGTCTAGCCAAGGTTGCCATATTTTATAAAATGTATTAGCAGTGTTTCTATGTTGATACGTTAGCTTTTCTTTAATAAGAATAGTATTTACCTGCTCAATCCACTGTTTCGTAGTTGGGATATGCAGTGATAGCCAACTGTTTGTGGGCAATATACAGTAATCTCAATACCGCCACATTAATTGGAGGGGTAAAATATTCCTCATCCACCGTGCCTAGTAAGCAAGTAACTGGATGTAACTGAACAGTGGTTTGATAAACAGACGATATAATATTGGTTACAGCTTTCCAATATCTGAAGCGCCACAACAAATGTATGTGAAATACTAATCTTAGATGAGTTGGTCATTTAACATGTGGACAATTCAAAATTATGTCAACATGAGTACATGAGTATCTACTAGTTAATAATTGATTTCAAAATCTTGTTCTAGCAATGTATTAGTTAGTATTACATTCTATCCTCTGCCAAGAATAGACAATTTAAATGGTTTCTGAATGACTCGTGTCATTTATGTTGCTTATTGCTAAAAACAATGTTTACAAGAAATGTATATGAAAATGTGCAAAATTTTTTTCTCTCAAAATGTTATTAAACAATTCCTTTTCTCATTGTAATCCTTCATATAATGGTGACCTTTAGGTTTATAGCATTATGACGTGCTGCCTTGCCTTGCATGTTTTTTACAACATGCAATACAAACTCAGTTTATTACTTTTAATAAAGGCATGCTATGAAACCTAAATCATCATATAGATAAGACAGAAACATATTAATGAGCATTTTCAGTAGAGAAATAAAGATTATTTTACAGGAAACCCTAAGGTCATCTAAAGTTGCTAAAGCAACCATGTTTTGCCATAGGAAGCAACTCAGCAGCCCACCTAATAGCTAGGTATTCCTTTTGGGCAGTCTGGGATCCTCATCTAATAGATATAGGTAGGAGCTGAATATTTACCATCAAAAGCAGTGCTCAGATCAATGTCAAATATCAAAATATCATCTTCTCACAAATAGTATTTGTGCATGCCCTGTTAGTTAACATAATTAGTGTGTAACTATTGTAGCGGTGACACCTTTGCAAGGTGTCCGCTATGTGTAAATTTCGTTTTTCTCTCAGGACAGTAAAGAAGTTCCGAGAGCTAATTGGGTAGGTTAACTTTGGCATCAGTTTGGCTGGGCTGTATGATGCCAAAGTTAACCCCCAAAGCATCCTCCCAATGTTGAGGGCATGTGGCCTGGTACGGTTCAGGAGGGGGGACGCTCTCTCGTCCCCCCTTCTTTTCCTGCAGCCTGCCAGGTTGCATGCTCAGATAAAGGGTCTGGTATGGATTTTTGGGTGGAACTCCACGCCATTTTTTTTTTAATTTGGCGTGGAGTTCCCTTAAAATCCATACCAGACCTGAAGGGTCTGGTATGGATATTTAGGGGGAACCCCACATAATTTTTTTTTTTAATTTGACCCGGGGTTCCCCTTAATATCCATATCAGACCTAAAGGGCCTGGTAATTGAATTTGGGGGGAACCCCACGCATATTATTTTTATTTTTTATCAATGACTTTCAATGACTGTTCTCTGTATTACGGGAGCTGACAATTCATTAGCCGCGAGTGATTTTAAAAGACTTTTTTTCCTGCAAAAATGACACTTTGTGCAGGGACAGTTTTAAGGACGGGAAACATGCGCCCCTTTATAGGCATACTATACACACCCCCCCCCCCCCCCCAGGTACGAAATACAAAAGGAATATTACACTTATTGTTTCACTTTAAGCATTATTAAAATCACTGCTCCCGAAAAAAACTGACATTTTTAAAAGTTTTTTTTTGCATTGATACATGTCCCCTTTTTATGACAACAACTTGCATATAAGCCTTTAAAATTAGCACTTTTCATTTTGAACGTTCAAGTCCCATAGACTTTAATAGGGTTCTAAAGTTCACACGAACTTTAGGTCTGTTCGCAGGTTCTGGTGCGAACCAAACAGGGGGGTGTTCGGCTCATCCCTAACCACCACAATGGATTTGAAATGAAACGAACAAGATGTGCTTTAACTGCAGACTGTCAGCTTTAATTTTTATTTACATCCAAATCAGGTGAACGGTGTAAGAATTACAACAGTTTGTATGTACTTTGTATGTGCAAACGCGTCAAAGTGAGAAAGTCACGTGATCAGTGACGCAACCCGTCAGAAGGAGCCAGGTGTCAGTGTTGTGCTTCCGGTCGCGGCCGAGACCAGAAGCGGCCAGAATCTTCATCGTTCCCTAATAATTTTAAATGTAAGTTACTATTTTTCTTGAATAAAATAATTATCATTATACTACACATTGGATCCCCCTCCTTTTCTTCCTGAAACACTGCCTATTATATTACTATCTGGAAATCGGGAGTGCTGCTGTTTCTTGCTGGAGTGGCTACAGGGAGACTGACCTGCCCGAGTGATAGTAGCGCTGTATGTATACTAGGCCTTTGGAGGCCGCTGTTGGAGGTGAGAGGCTGGGGGAAACAGTGGGGAGCACCCTGAATGACACTGAGTTCACTGGATGCATGGATTGATGCACAGATTAGCACTGCTAACCACTGAAATACATTTAACTGTTCACAGACAGCCCCTGGATGAATAACCATTGAGGACTATCATAGTGGACTTTTATTTCATTATTGTATTCTGAGTCACTGGGATTGGGTGTTACTATCCTTAATACATTATTTTTGACACTGATTGCACTAATATATATATATATATATATATATATATATATATATATATATATATATATACATACACATACATACACACACACACACACACACACACACACATATAGACATATATTTATTTCTATATTTTGGATACATGTGTTTTTTATTATGCATATTTGCACAGTTTATTGATGTTGCACTTTTAATTCATATTTCACTGTTTGGCACATAACTTTATAGAGGAATTGCACTTTATTTGTCACAATACTTTTGGATGAAAGTTTTTTTTGGATATTTCGGATATTTCATATTTATGCATATTGTTGGAATTTTTTGCACAATACATTTGCACATGAGGATTATTTTATATACATCAGGATATACTAGTTTCTAGACTTTTAATTTATACAAGATATTTTTTAGTACACTTAGTACGGCATTTTTTCATATATATTTCTCAAGGTATAGGTGGCGGAAAAGGGGCAAACTTGTATAGTAATTGTCCATGTAAATGTGATACCCCTTTTGGAAGAGTGGGAATGCCAACTCCCAGGCAACTTTCCCACTTATTCCCATGTAGGTTGGACATTCAGGGGGCTGGAGCTGGGAGTCTTTGCCTTCGTACACACAGAAGGCATGCACATCTCAAGTGGTGCTTTCACAGAGCTTGTTGAGCTTCAATCTGTACTTGGCCCTCTTACTGGTAGTATACTGCTTGAATAACAGCCGGCCTGTGAAATGGACCAGGGATTCGTCCACAGAGGCGTTCTAAAAAAAAATTAGGGGGCAAATTTTATACAATTTCTCAAAGTTGGGATGATCTCAGGGAGGGCACTGTGAGTTATAAAAATGCAGGAAGCGCATTATCATGTCGTAGCGGGACCTGGACATGACAGCTGAAAAAATTTGCATGTGGTGGATGGGGTTGGTAGACCAATATGCATGTATTTCGTTTTTTTTGTAAGCCCCATGTTAATTGTAAGGCCCAAAAATAATCAAAACTCCTCCACTGTTAGGCGTTTCCATTCGAAAGGACGGGCATAGCTTAAATTGAGGTTGTTCTCTATATATTGATGGGCAAAAAGATTTGTTTGGTCCAGGATGCTTTGAAGTAACTCATCAGGGAAAAAAAATAAAAAAAAATCAATCTCACAAAAACTTTTGGTGTTGGCCTGCACACCTGGCTGTGCTGTGAAAGGGGGGATTGTGGCTGACCTTGTGCTAGAAAGCAGCCACAATGGGTTTGCTAATGCATCTGGAAGATGGGTTTGGGCCCTAAATATTTGGGTCTGGCGTGAAATTCCAGTGCTTGCACTAGGCCTTTCCTCTTGGGGTCTAGCGCCTTGGCATTTGCATTTGCTGATTAGCCATTGGGGTGTCTGGTGCTGCTGGTAGCTGGCTGGTCTTCAAACCTTCTTTTAGGACGGACTGCTTCCTCCTCAGATTCGAATTCCAATGTACTGCCTTTGACGGGCTTGAAATCCGAATCAGAACTTGGTTCGGAAATGCAATGGGGCAGTGAGAGCTCCCCACTGCTCTTATCGGTCAGGCTTAGGATTTGATATGCCTCTTCTGGAGTGTAAACTTTTTTGGACATGGTGGCTGTATGACGGGTGACACTGATATGCTGCACAACAGATAGTATTAGGCAGCATGTCAGGTACTGATGGGCTGCATGACAGGCACTGCTGGGCTCATGGACAGGTACTCCTGATGGGATGACAGGTACTACTGATCAGCTCACAGACAGGTACTCGGCTGATCTGGTGGCAGGTCCTCTTTATTCAGTGGGGAAATCTAGGCACAGTAGTATACACAGTATCCAAAATTTACAATTTAAAAAAAAAAAAAGAAAAAAAAAAGTCACGTGTACATAAGTAGTCACAGCCTTTGCGCAATACTTTGGTAGCACCCTCTACCTTCAGTAGCTAGGTGCTAGTGTAGGTTTTTGCTAGGCCTGTTTGTTTTGATATGGGGGCAGGGGAGTGGTTTAGTATAGCAGTAGGTGACTGACATGTGCTTCAGCTCTTGGGCGCCTCCTCTGTTTCCAGGGAGAAGGTTCTGGAAAAGGGGCAGGGCAGAGAGCTGGAGTGACATGAGGTGCATGTGGGAGCCCTGACCAATCCCCAACGGTCATGAAAGGAGCCTAAACACAGGCATCCAATACAAGTGAACAGATCGATGGGCTGCACAGAAGGACAGACGAGTGGAGGGGAGGGAGAGAATCGAGGAGACGAGAGGAGAACAGACGTGGAGAACGACGACGAGACGGGACAGAGACGAGCGGACGACGACGGGACAGGAGGGAGACGAGGGGGCAGGGAGGTGGGTAAAGGACGAGGAGACGTTGGACGGAGGGGGGACGAGAGGACTGGGGGACGGACAGAGGACGGCGAGGACGGGAGGAGGACGGGGACGACGGAGAGGACGACCACAGTGGGGGACGGACGACAAGGAACAGACGACATGACGGGAGGACACGGACAGGGGACGAAGAGAGACGTGACGACGGACGAACGACGGAGAGAGGACGGAAGGAGGGGACGGGAGGGAGGGAGGAGGAGGGACGGACGGACGAGGACAACGACAGGAGACGAGGACGAGGGACGAGGGGTGAGAGACGGGGGGGGGACGGACGGAGGAGGGAGACCGGAAAGACGGAGAGACGGAACAGCAATACAAGTGAACAGATCGATGGGCTGCACAGAAGGAATCAGGCTCCAAAGGTAGTGATAAAATATATATTTATTAAATAATAAAGACACACGTGAACACAGCAACCACAAACAAGCAAGAACGCAAATAACACAGCAATGCCCCAATCTAACTAACTAACTATACACTCAAGAGAATGGAACATATATATATATATACAAGGCTGGGAGAAGAGACCAAGGGGGAAACAGGAAGCAAGGGAAAATCAAGGCAGGAATCAGGGGACGGGTCTCAGGGACAAGGTAAGGGGGACAACATCCAGGACAGGACAGGGCAGGAAGCGGATCAGGGATCAGGGATCAGAACAGGCAGAGACAAGGCTACAGGACGGAATACTGAAGCACTGAGCCTCAGTGAAGGACAGGCTTATATACTCAGCAGATCCACAACAGGTGCAGCTTGATTACTGGCATGTCCATCTGCTGGGAGACCCCCGCTGGTGGCCACCAGAACTGCACCCTTGGATGTCGAAGGAAGTAGTGACACCACCAGGCGATCCAGGTAATAGCACCGTTCCTGACAATGTCCATCGGCTGGGAGACCCCTGCTGGTGGCCACCAGAACTGCACCCTTTGATGCCAAAAGGAAACAGTGACACCAGCAGGCGATCCAGGTAATAGCACCGTTCCTGACACCAACTAGGATTGACAGGTGGCAGGCCTCCTACATATATCCATGGTCAGCCTGCTGGGGGAGGAGTTGTTGGCTGGGTAAACTGGATGATTGAGTGTTAGACTGTCGTGTCTGAGGGAACCCCCTTTCTGGGGGGGTACCTCAGACGGGGAGCTCGGGAGCTTGGAGGGAGCCTCTCCTTACACGGTCATGGAGAGGTGTCCTGGAACAGGAGACAGTTGGTCAGCATGTCCGGAGTAAAGTAATTCAGCAAGGATCCAGGATGGGTGTTGGCGATGCAGAGCACAGTGGAAAGCTCTGGAAGCGACATTCCAGGGGAGCTGGATGTAGAGCCAGAGAGACTGTGGAAGTTTTGTGGCAAGTCGCTGCAGCCAGGAGGGCGGGCAGGATTTGCAATCAGACTTGCTGGGATCAGTAGTCCTTCACATTTATTCTTCTGAACTAAATCAATTGCTACCACAGAAAGGGGGTACTGCAGACCCCTGCCTACAAAAGGCCATCAAGTAATAAATACTGGGACTTATTCAGGGTGAGGCCTAGTCATGGTGTGACAGGAGACTAAAGTTGGAAAGTGAAGTAAGTATTCCTAAGTAGTGTGCTGGAGGAAGTGTGCTGAGGAGAGTACTGTCAAGTTTAGAGTCAACCATCTTTTGTTCTGCTGAAGAAGTATATGCGCAGTTATTTTTACTCTGCCGAGAAGTGTGACGCTACTTTTATTCTGCCAAGCAATATTCATCCTATGGGCATCCCATGTCCCTTTTCCCCAACCAAGTTCAATCCCCTAATAAAAACAACAAAAACAAGCAAGAGACTGCTCATTGACTGAGAAGTGCGTTTAATGGATGTCTGGCAGCAGGGTGAAATGTGTGGATGCTGTAACACATAGCAACCCCATGGGGCCATCACTACACTTTGTTGAAGCACGTTTGGCCCGAATTACAGCCCCAAGTCTTTTTGAGTATGATGCTACAAGCTTGGCACACCTATTTTTGGGCAGTTTCTTCCATTCTTCCTTGCAGGACCACTCAAGCTCCATCAGGTTGAATGGGGAGCGTCGGTGCACAGCCAATTTTCAGATCTCTCCAGAGATGTTCAATTGGGTTCAAGTCTGGGCTCTGGCTGGGCCACTCAAGGACATTCACAGAGTTGTCCCATAGCCACTCCACTATCATGGCTGTGTGCTTAGGGTTGTTGTCCCGTTGGAAAATGAACCTTCACCACAGTCTGAGGTCCAGCGCACTCTGGAGCAGGTTTTCATCAAGGTTATCTCTGTACGTTGCTGCATTCATCTTTCCCTCAATCCTGACTAGTCTCCCAGTTCCTGCAGCTGAAAAACATCACCGCAGCATGATGCTGCCACCACCATGCTTCACTGGAGGGATGGTATTGGCAAGGTGATGAGGGGTGCCTAGTTTTCTCCAGACGCTTGCCATTCAGGCCAAAGAGTTCAATCTTTGTTTCATCACCCAGAGAATTTGGTTTCTCATTGTCTGAGAGCCCTTCAGATGCCCTTGGGCAAACTCAAGGCGGGCTGTCATGTGCCTTTCACTGTGGAGTGGCTTCTATCTTGCCACTCCTACCATACAGGCTTGATTGGTAGAGTGCTGCAGAGATGGTTGTTCTGAAAAGTTCTCCTCTCTGCATAGAGAAATGCTGGAGCTCTGTCAGAGTGACCATCGGGTTCTTGGTCACCTCCCTGACTAAGGCCCTTCTACCCCGATCGTTCAATTTGGCATGGCGGCCGCTATAAGAAGAGTCCTGGTGGTTCCAAACTTCTTCCATTTACAGATGATAGAGGCCACTGTGCTCATTGGGACCTTCACTACTGCAGAAATGTTTCTGTATCCTTCCCCAGATCTGTGCCTTGATACAATCCTGTCTCGGAAGGCTACAGACATTTGATTGGACTTCATGCCTTGGTTTGTGTTTTGACATGCACTTTTAACTGTTTGGCCTTATATAGATGGGTGTGTGCCATTCCAAATCATATCCAATAACTGGAGTGCACCTGTGGTAAATTCAATCAAGTTGTAGAAACAGCTCAAGGATGATCAGTGGAAACAGGATGCACCTGAGCTCAATTTTGAGTGTCATGGCAAAGGCTGTGAATACTTATCTACATGTGATTTTTTTCATTTTTAATTTAATAAATTTGCAAAGATTTCAAGCAAACTTCTTTCATGTTGTCATTATGGGGAGTTGTTTGTAGAATTTTAAAAGGAAAATAATACATTTAAACCATTTTGGAATGAGGCTGTAACGTAAAAAAATGTGGAAAAAGTGCAGCACTGTGAATACTTTCCAGATGCACTGTATAGTACATACACACACTATGTTTTGTATTTTTCTTGTTTTCTTCTTTTTTTGTGTTTACTTTTTTTGTCTGAGTATAGATCTATGTTTGTCCCAATCACAATTCACCTGTGCTCAATATTGCTTGCACCCACCAATACTAGGACAACCCAAGTGACCACAGGCCCTTACCAGATGAAAAGACATTTAGGCTGGGTTCACACTGCTGCGGTGCGGGAACGCTGCGAATTTACTGCGGGTTCCCGCACCACATGTCTCTCGCAGGCAGTTCACACTGCCCTATGCGAGCTGCTGGGAGTGTCAATGAAATGTTAATGACACCCCCATAGCAGCTCGCATATCGCAGTGCGATCTGCAAACTCGGACAGGAATTGGATCGCATGGTGAGAACACCATGCGATCCGTTTCTGCTGCGGACCGAAAAAAAGGGTCCTGTCCGATTTTGGGCTGAATGCGATGCGAATTCAGCCATACTATCTGTATGGCTGAATTTGCATCGCACAGAGATCGCATATGATTTGAACTGCAGTGCGGTGCGAATCATATGCGATCTCCCGCACCGCAGCAGTGTGAACCGGGCCTTAATCAAAACTAGCTCTAAGCCCAGGATCACATTGCTGCGGGTTCAGTTGAACTCGCACGATTTCAACCTGCCAATGCAGTCCGAGTTCGGGGGCGATTAGACAGACATCTGTGCGGGTTCCTGCACAGATGTCTATACAAATCGCCTCTGGATGTCGCCAAAAGTAGTACAGGAACTACTATTCGGAATCGGTGTGACATCGCAAAGTCAGCGCTGCAACGATTCGGACGGTGCCATTAGCCGCCGATTTGACATGTCAAATCGCATGCCAAATCATACCAATGTGAACCTAGACTAAATGCACTTTATTACACTAGCCCAGCAGCACCAGGTATAAATCCTTTCTTGATCTCCTTCAATGGGCCCAGGAGTTAAAGAGGCACAGAAGACAAGATGCTCCTCACATATCAAAATAAAACATTCCTCTCACAGAACTAAATGTTTCATCCAGTACTAGGAATTATTGCCACACAACCTACATTTCTATCCAGAAGAGCGAGTGGTGCAGCATTCTGGAGAATCTGTAAACGTTAATGCCTAGTAGACACAATAGGAAAAGTCTTTTGAGACTGACAAACAAAGGCTGATGATACCTTTGAACGTTTGCATTTTCTCTTTTCATGTAAGTGGAAATACAGAAGGTCTACAATGAGCCTCCTTTGCAGATAACCTGTATGTGTAAAAGTAAGTACACATAAATGCAAACTGAATTCTAATGCTTTGTGTATCAAAAATAATTTGCATCTTTTTCTTAAATAAAATACTTGTCACCTTTTTTTACCCTTTCATAATCAGATATGATGTCAGTGTGGTCTCATGCAGGTGCTGACCAATCAGAAAAAATGGACTTACACTTTAAGGTGTAAAAATGTTACAGTTATGACTATTGTTTGGACACTTTTACAGAATCTACTTATTTAAGATTTTAATGATTGGGTTTTATATGTACTTTTAGGCTGGGTTCACACTATTGCGAATTGGATGCAGATTTCTCCACATCCAATTCGCATAGCAGGAGATTGTGACAAACTCTCTACATCTTTGCAGCGGCTCAGGCGCGAATTGCACCGGAGCCCTGTGCGTCTTTTGGTCCGTTTCAGGTCCAAATTCAGCCCTGAAATTTGGGCTGAAATGGGACCTGAAACGGTGAATGGAGACGCACCAGACTCCTGCTGTCGGCTGCTGCGTTCTCAAGTGTGAACCCATCCTCAATGCGCTGAAACAAAAATTGGAAGCTTTTAATGTGTATAATGGACATTTCTCCAAATGTGATATCCTTTGTCACTGGGGCTTGATAAATTAAAAGAATGTATGATATTATCTCATTGATCACTGTAGTCACTTAAAGCGGTACTAAACCGCATCCAAAAATAAATTAATCAGGCCCTGGGCAATTTGAGTCTGCATCACATACTACCACATTATGACAGACTTACCTGAAGGCGCTTCCATCTTTCCTAGTCTAATTTCCAGGTTTGTGGGCTTCAGCTATCTGATTGGCCGAGCTGGGCATGGCTCTGAAGGAACGACATGGATATGCCATTCCTTCAGAGTGCCGGTGATGTCACTGGCTAAATCTAAAGTAAATATCTCCTAAACGGTGCACATTTAGGATACATTTACTGGACCTGGGGTCGACAAGCCGTCGATCACAGGTAGTCGATGAGTCGATTGGGAACACAGCACCACACACAGACCTTCTTCCAGTCACTGCCGCTCTCCTCTTCACTGCAACACAAAGATCAGGACTAGTCACAGTACTGGATACAGGGGGGAGGCAGGAGCTGCTGGAATGAACGTTTTACATTAATCAGCAGGTGATTGGTTGCCAGGCAGTCCTAGCAACCAATCACCAGCTTGTTAATGTAAAAAATTAACCGTCAGTTCCTGCCCCCACCCTCTATCCAGTACTGTGACTTCTCCCGTTCTCTGCTCTCCTATACAGTTGTGCTCATAAGTTTACATACCCTGGCAGAATTTATGATTTCTTGGCCATTTTTCAAAAGAATATGAATTATAACACAAAAACGTTTCTTTCACTCATGGTTAGAGTTTGGCTGAAGCCATTTATTATCAATAAACTGTGTTTACTCTTTTTAAATCATATTGAAAACAGAAGCTACCCAAATGACCCTGGTCAAAAGTTTACATACCCCAGTTCTTAAAGCGGTGTTTCATCTGTAAAAAAAAAATTTTTTAAAGTCAGCAGCTAAAAAAAAAAGTAGCTGCTGACTTTTAATAAGTACTTACCTTTCCAGGGCGCCCGCGATGTCGGCCGCCGAGGCCAACATGTCCCTCGGCGCTCCGGTCCCAGCGCCGCCATCCTCACTAAGGGAAACAGGCAGTGGAGCCTTGCGGCTTCACTGCCAGTTTCATACTGCACATGCGCGAGTCGCGCACCGCTTTGTGAATGGGACGCGCTGTGTTAGGGAACACACAGTTCCCAGAACACAGCACGCTCCATTACCCAGAAGACAACACGGAGGAGGAGAGAAGGCCGAAGAAGACCGAAGATCACCGCAAAGTAGGAAGGTGGCAGATTAGGAAGACTTGTTAAAAGTACACAAATAAATGTGTGATGAGTGCACTTGTATCAACCTTAAAACAAAATTCAAAAAACCTGTACAACACTTGGAATATATAGTGTATACACCGTGATTTATAAAAACCTGTGTAATGCAGTGATTTAAAATACGCTTTTAGAACTCCAATTGTTGTTTGGATAGAGGGTTAAAATAATGGATATAAATGTGTCAAGTTTCTCCTATAGATCCTGAAACATCTTTATGGTGATTATCCTGAGTTTATTTAATGAGGCACTTGAATGATTGCTGGTGAGAGGTATCAATTACCTATTGCTCAATGTAGAGCTGGTGCCAATAAATGAACAATTATTTGAGTATATAAAAATAGGGTTAATTAATACATAAATAACCGCTGTCTTTGTTACAGCCGCCGATGCTCAAATTAATGAAGAATATTTCTATGCATTTACCCGGTATCCTACCAGGCTGAATCAATCTTTAACCTTACATGCAGAAAAGGGAGATTGAATGCAGGAAGTTGCTGCTCACATTAAGAATGGTGCATAAGTAAAAGAGGAAAAAAGACAAAAAGGAAAAAAAACTGACACTTTCCTTTTCTGCTGACACCTCCAGGTGCTTTTCGTTTTCTGTCTTTTACGCTGTGCTTACAGGCACTTCCAGTCAGTTTGCATATGGGGAGAGAAAGAAACATACACAGCCTGGAAAGAGAAAAAGTATCAATGCAGTGTGGTACTGCAGATACTGATAAAGTAATTATGTGCCACGTCCTTGCTATAGTATCTCGAAAGAAGGGGAAGGGAGGGACTTATGGACTTTTTAGGCACTGTACACTGTATTATAATATCAAAATTTATTGAAAGAAAACAACATACAAAAAACACCGTATACATCTAAAAACATATACATCTTAGTCAAAGGAGATTAATACAGTACAAAAAACGCATGAGCAGCCTATGATAGCTAGCCTAAGGGATACCAGAGAACAAACGATCAGCAATAAATATAGGTTTTGTCCCAAATTGATGAGGTATCCAATATGAAGGCGAGGATGCAGTGCGATATCGATGAAATTGGCGGAAGCTCTACATGTTTCGCGTTTTCATTTAACGCTTCATCTGGAGCAGTAACTGACAGACAAATATAAGATTTAAAAGACACAGTGAAAATATGCATGTAGTTATCATTTCCTAAGAAACGTGTTATATCTATACAAAAAGAAGAACACAATATAGATGGTCATTTTATTGCCGAGTGTGGCCACCATACCTGCGCCACACCACCAGACGGTACGCCGCAAGGGTAAGGGCCATAATTCCAAACACTCAGTGGGGACGTGTAAAATATAATATTGAACTGCCAATTGTAAAAAAAAAGGGAAAAACACTTACTGTCATTCTTTAATTATAAAAAAATAATGTATATAGAGATAGTCTTTATGTCTCCCCACCAACCGAGAAAAAAGGAGCTGAAGATCGATACAATAGGATTGAGGATTTATACCCCAGGTGAGTACCTAATTAATAATCAAAATAAGAATTTTAAATGTTTATCAAGACAAACACGGCCAATAAGTAGATTAATTTACTTCATAGGGATTAAAATGTAGACTCACCTAAATGAAAATAGGGGAGAAGATACCCAGTTGTAAACGCGCAACAGCGCTAGATTTGTTTGTAAATGGGTTCCGGGTTTAGTGAACCAGATTGATAATGGAACAGGTTGGTATTCAACAGAGGAAGCTTCAATAGTGAATGAAGGTGCCCTCATTAATCTGTATGGTATAAGGCCATAAGTAAAGATAAGTATTTTAAGAATAAAAATGAATAAAATAACAGATGGCATAGCCGAACGGCATGCATATATCTCACCATCCTGGAGTCAAAAACGATCAATCCTGTTCAGCATCATGGCGGTGGTGGAGGAGGGGGACGCTGGCAGAAAGCACACTTGGTGTGCTTAAATACATGTCCCATCCGTAGTCAATATCCGGCGCTACGCCGGCTTGACGTCATCCGGATCGGCCGCAAGAACGTAGTGCGCATGCGCCGACACAACGCCCCGCGCCTGCGCAATGAGGCCGAGACGTATATGGCGGCGCGCGCAACCAGTTCAAGCAAGGGACGTAACTCCGGAGCTGGATTGAAAGCTCCCGAGTCATCTCTTGCTAGTCGTCACATAGAATGTAGCAGTGACGATGTGCGGCCGCACTGGGTGATGGAAAGACCCAGAAATTATGCGGCATGTAACGAGAGGTGCAGTGGGCTAAGGCAGGGGGGCCACAGTCGGCAAGATAAGAGAACCTCAAAATTGGTTACAACAAGGATAACGTACATAATTAATAATGTAGATATACAGCTCATATTGTAATTCTAAAACAATTAGAATTGAGTATTTAGACAGCAGGACATTTTTGACCTAATATGGGTTAGGATGTCTTAAAAACATTCATTAGAACCATGGGATACATTTAGAGGCTGCAATGGACAGGGAAATAAATTCCGATGGGTAGATCCAAGACTATACCATGGTTAATCTAGTGGAAAGGAAGGAAAAAGATAGAGCCAAATGCCCCGGGACAACAATGACAAGAAAGGGGGAGAGGAGAAAACAGTACGCATGGGGTAGGAGACAAATTAAAGGGGCAGACACAATATAGTCTAGATTCTATACCATAGGGGACATAAATAATGGTGGAACTGTGGAGTATCATAGTTCTGTTTAGAGGGTGGGGGGGGGGGGAAGGGAGGGGGGGGGGGGTTTATGGGGTTAAGGGGAAAGGGGGGGAAAAGATAATGGACACACAATTATCAAAAAATGGATGTATAGAGGAATACTGATCGTCTAATGTAACTGAATATTATAAGAGAGTTGGCATATATGTCTTGCAACTCAAATAACAGTTTACAATTTTTAAAGAAATGGTTTATAAGATTGTGCCTCATTGATGCCTGGGGGACGAGTCGCATTAAGGCGTTCTATCCAGATGGTCTCTTTTTTCAGAATTTCTTTATCCCAATTTCCCCCCCGTGGGTCCCTCGGAATGACTGTCAGAACTATAAAAGAAACAGCTGTAGTGTCGAACTTGTGGTAAAGGTCTAAATGTCTACTCACGGAGGTGATCATTTTTCCCCCAGATGAGTAATAAATGTGATCTTTAATTCGAGCACGGAACGGACGGATAGTTTTTCCGACGTAGAATGCATTACAGATACATGACATTAGGTATACCACCCCTTGGGTCTCACAGTCAGCGTGGAAACGCGGTGTAAAGGTTTCTCCATTGGGAAGCACAAAATTGTTCCCTGGTCTCACCCATGGGCAATATGTGCATCGTCCACACCGGGCGATGCCAATACTGCCTACATTGGAGTGTGTTTTGGTACTATAGTGACTCGATGTAAACTTGTCACGTAAAGAACGTGATTTTCTAAACGTAATAGTGGGGTTTGGACTTATATATTTTCTCAGAATAGGGTCCTCGCAGAGGAGAGGCCAGTGTCTCGTCAGTATTGCCCGTAATTCACCATGCTGTTTTGAATACCTGGTGATATAACGAACCATATCAGAAGTTTTGGAAGTTTTAATTTTATAGAGAAGTGAGTTTCGTGATTGTCGTAGGACCTTATTGTATGCTTTTCTTAAAATAGATTTACTATATCCCCTGTTTTTTAGACGATCTCGAAGATAGTTTGCCTGTAATTTAAAGGGGGATTCCACCCTAAAGTGGAACTCCCGCTTTTCGGAACCCTCCCCCCCTCCGGTGTCACATTTGGCACCTTTCAGGGGGAGGGGGGTGCAGATACCTGTCTAAGACAGGTATCTGCACCCACTTCCGGGCATAAACTCCCACGGGAGTTTACGTCACCTCCTGTCCCGGCGCGCTGTCTGCCGGGACACACACGTGACCCGGCAGACGGCGCTGAGGATTCTCATTGCGCCGCGCGACTCGCGCATGCGCAGTAGGGAATCGGGAAGTGAAGCCACTTCCTGATTCCCTCACCGAGAATGGCGCCGGCTACAGCAGGGAGCCGAGCGATCGATCGGCCTCTGCTGCCGACACCGCTGGACCCTGGAACAGGTAAGTGTCCATTTTTTAAAAGTCAGCAGCTGCAGTATTTGTAGCTGCTGGCTTTTAAATTTTTTTTTTTCAGTGCAATCCCGCTTTAAACTCATCAGTGTGTGTACAATTACGTCTCAGTCTGAGGTATTGTGCATACGGAATACTTCGAATAAGAGTTTCAGGGTGGGCACTTTCTGTGTGAAGCAGTGTATTTCCGGCCGTTTCTTTTCTATATAGAGTGGTTGCCAAGCAACCAATCTGATCTCTGAAAATGGTTAAATCCAGAAAAGTAATTTTCTCGGGATTCACTGAAAATGTAAATTTTAGGTTAAAAGAATTTTGGTTGATGGTCTCCATGAATGTTTCCAAAGTACTTGATGGTCCCGCCCAGATCATAAAAATGTCGTCTATATAACGCAGCCAGCAAAGTGCTAGGCTGGTATATAGTGACAAACTATCATCAGAGAAGATAGTCCGTTCCCACCCCCCCAGGTACAGATTGGCGTAGGCCGGGGCGCAGCAGGTGCCCATGGCCACGCCCTGCACCTGGAGGAAGTGGGACTCGTTGAAAGTAAAGCAATTTTTGGTTAAGACAAATCTCAGAAGGTCTAGTATAAACTCACAGAATTCCCAATGATGGTTGTCTTCTTCGTATAGGAAGGTTCTAGCTATCTTGATGCCCTGCTCGTGAGGGATGCTGGAGTATAATGCTTCAACATCTATAGTCACGAGCAGGGCATCAGGAGGCACGACCATTCCCTCGATGTTTTTTAGAAGATCCAGGGTATCCCTCGTGTAAGAGGGAAGTGAAAGGACATGGGGCATAAGTATGGAGTCTATTAGACGGCTGGCATTCTCAGTGAGGGCTCCTATCCCCGATACGATAGGTCTACCCGGGGGTAAAAGGGGATGTTTGTGTATTTTCGGGAGTACGTAAAACGTTGCTAGTCTCGGGTTGGATATGTTCAAATACTTATAAGTATCGAGGTCTATTAGGCCTTTCTGATGGGCAGAGCCAATGACTGAAAGATATTCAGCCTTAAAGCCTTCAATTTGGTCAGGATCAATAGGCACATACCACTCTCTGTTTTTGAGAATGTTATGTGCCATATTCTCGTAGAAAGTTTTTGTCATGAGGACAAATATTTCCTCCTTTGTCTGCTGGTTTGATTTCTATATCGGGGTGTGATTGGAGGCGTTGAATAGCTAATAATTGAGAAGGTGTTAGATTGCCATCAATGGGTTTGATGGTAAGTGATTTTAAGTCATTGACTGTGCCCATCAGAAAGGCCCAAATGGATGCGTTGGTCATAAGGTCTGGAAACCGTTGGGATTTGGGCTTGAATTTTCTACACGTTGACACTGTCGAACTGGTCAGCGATGTAGTAGTGTCGAGTGTGTCAGTAGATACAACACCGGACTCGCTTTCATCGAGTAATAAAATAAGATTACGCAAGGCTCTAAACTCCTCCATGGTGTAATTCTTCACTTTCTCTGAAATATTTTTGTCTTGAAGGGATCTGGCTCTATCTTTATCAAACATGTATTTATATGTAAGGTTCCGAGAGAAGAGGTATAAATCTTTAATGGCTTCATATTTGTCTATGTTCATCGAAGGGCAAAAACTTAGGCCTAAGCCTAAGACTTCTATTTCAGTGTCCGAGAGTGCATATGGAGTCAGGTTAATGACAGTGCGATTATTTGCTAAGTTGTTGGAGGCGTGTTGAGGGGCAATTGAAAATTTACCGCTGGATTAGTCTGTGAAATGTGTGCATCAAGGGTGCTTTGTCGTGTAAACATGGAGAGTTGGGAGGGGGTGGGAAGGGAATTGATAGTGGTAGTGGAAGGTGTGGACAAATTCTCAATGGGATTTGTACTTGAATGAGTGGGGGCAGAACGATGTAAAGTCTCCATAGTGGAGGTGGCTTGTGATAGAATTTGAGGTGTAGATTGGTTTTGAGTACTTAAGAGTTGAATTGCATGAAGAGCAGTAGCTCCTAGGTATTTCCCTTGTGCTTGGCCACCACCACTATGTGACTGAACATTGGTATGTATAGGTTTGTGCAGAGTGAGAGTAGTGTCTACTATTGGCGGACGCTTCTTATACGGTGTACGTGACCCACCACCAAGATCCCGCTTACGTGCACCCGTCGAGCCGTGTTGCGTGTTATAGTTGCCTCTCCTTTGGTTGGACTCTGGAAAGGAAGAAAGCGTAGAATCAGATTCAGTATCATCATCAGTTGTTGAATGAACGTAGGTATAATTTCTAGGTATGCGGAAGCTATTTCGTGGATTTCTAGTCTGGGATTGAGGGAGCCAACGATAGGCATATCCTTCCATAAATGCTAATCTATCTTTGGCCAGTTTATTTTGTTTTTTTATAGATTATATCTTTTGTTATTCTGGTAACGAAATCTTTGATTTCCTGCCAGCGTTTGGTAAATTGGGAATGGGTCTGTATATTCTCATTACTAGACACAGGAGCCTAGTGACGTCACCGCAGCACGCAGAGTGTGGACGAGCAGGGCATCCAGCCCTGTAGCAAAAAAGCCTGACAAGCATTCGGCTATCGCTGTACCATTACCGGGTGTATGTGAGTAGATTACCGCTCACTGGTCACAGCACACACACACATTTCTTTCCAGGAAATACTGCGCAAATGGTGTATGTTTCTTTCTCTCCCCATATGCAAACTGACTGGAAGTGCCTGTAAGCACAGCGTAAAAGACAGAAAACGAAAAGCACCTGGAGGTGTCAGCAGAAAAGGAAAGTGTCAGTTTTTTTTCCTTTTTGTCTTTTTTCCTCTTTTACTTATGCACCATTCTTAGTGTGAGCAGCAACTTCCTGCATTCAATCTCCCTTTTCTGCATGTAAGGTTAAAGATTGATTCAGCCTGGTAGGATACCGGGTAAATGCATAGAAATATTCTTCATTAATTTGAGCATCGGCGGCTGTAACAAAGACAGCGGTTATTTATGTATTAATTAACCCTATTTTTATATACTCAAATAATTGTTCATTTATTGGCACCAGCTCTACATTGAGCAATAGGTAATTGATACCTCTCACCAGCAATCATTCAAGTGCCTCATTAAATAAACTCAGGATAATCACCATAAAGATGTTTCAGGATCTATAGGAGAAACTTGACACATTTATATCCATTATTTTAACCCTCTATCCAAACAACAATTGGAGGTCTAAAAGCGTATTTTAAATCACTGCATTACACAGGTTTTTATAAATCACGGTGTTGTAGCAGAGCGTCCCAGAGAGAGCCAGGAGAAGTCCTGTTCGGGGTTTTATACATCTCCCAGGCTCCTCTCATATACATTCAGAGGTCTCTGAGACATGATCCAGTTCGGATCTTAGTCCTCCTCTCCAGGCTAATTTAAGCTCACCTGAGCAAACAGCCTTTGCTCTCTGCCTGGGACACACAAACAGGGATGGTTTGTGAGGAGCCAAAAGGTTGGTAAAAACCCTTTAAAAACTCTTTACAGAAGCTGACAAGCCGTAGGCTTGCTCAGCCTGATAGTTAGAGACGGTGTATGTTATAGTTAGAGCCGAGACACGGCTAGGACTTTAGTTTGTTTATTTCTGTTTTGATGTGTTTTCTGGAAGACTGTGCAGCACCTGTGTATGGACTTGTATTTAAATCAAATAAACCCAGCACTGTTTTCACTACCTCAAGTGGATTTGGTATCTGTGCCTTACTAAACAGCTCATCCCAGGGAGCTTTGTACCTGCTACCTGTCCCCCAGGTTACATATGTATCCTTTGTAAGGGAAGACGTTCGACACATATCGAAGTCTTCCTTTTTTTATATCTTGCTTAATTGGATTCAGGGACTCCTTGCCCGCATTCTCCACCATATGTAACCTGGGGGACAGGTAGCAGGTACAAAGCTCCCTGGGATGAGCTGTTTAGTAAGGCACAGATACCAAATCCACTTGAGGTAGTGAAAACAGTGCTGGGTTTATTTGATTTAAATACAAGTCCATACACAGGTGCTGCACAGTCTTCCAGAAAACACATCAAAACAGAAATAAACAAACTAAAGTCCTAGCCGTGTCTCGGCTCTAACTATAACATACACCGTCTCTAACTATCAGGCTGAGCAAGCCTACGGCTTGTCAGCTTCTGTAAAGAGTTTTTAAAGGGTTTTACCAACCTTTTGGCTCCTCACAAACCATCCCTGTTTGTGTGTCCCAGGCAGAGAGCAAAGGCTGTTTGCTCAGGTGAGCTTAAATTAGCCTGGAGAGAAGGACTAAGATCCGAACTGGATCATGTCTCAGAGACCTCTGAATGTATATGAGAGGAGCCTGGGAGATGTATAAACCCCGAACAGGACTTCTCCTGGCTCTCTCTGGGACGCTCTGCTACAGTGTATACACTATATATTCCAAGTGTTGTACAGGTTTTTTGAATTTTGTTTTAAGGTTGATACAAGCGCACTCATCACACATTTATTTGTGTACTTTTAACATATCACTCACGTGTGGGAGCACTTTCTTATGGGTTTGCAGCTATATCATTTGGCCATCTTGAAACACTAATGGTCCTCTGATTTTAATCCTCACTAGCGCTTAAGTATTTTAATATTTTAGATTAGGAAGACTGCCTAGCAACAGGGATTTCTGGTAAGGTAAAAAAAATATATTTTTTCAAATGTTTTATTTTTTTAAGAATATTAATGCTCTTTTTAGGGTGACCCTCCACTTTAATACTGTGTATTGCCCCCTTTAACATCAATGACAGACTTTTGTGGCATTTGTGGATGAGGCTCTTTTTCTTCTCAGATAAGCTGCCCATTCCTCTTGGCAAAAATTCTCCAGTTCCTGTAAATTCTTGGGCTGTCTTGCATGAACTGCACGTTTGAGATCTCCCCAGAGTGGCTCAGTGATATTGAGGTCAGGAGACTGAGATGGCCACTCCAGAACCTTCACTTTATTCTGCTGTAGCCAATGACAGGTCGAATTGGCCTTGTGTTGGAATGTCCAAGTACGTCCCATGCGCAGCTTCCTGGCTGATGAATGCAAATGTTCCTCCAGTATTTTTTGATAACATACTGCATTTATCTTGCCATCAATTTTTATGAAATTTCCTGTGCCTTTGTAGCTCACACATCCCCAAAACATCAGTGATCCACATCTGTGTTTCACAGTAGGAATGGTGTACCTTTCATCATAGGCCTTGTTGACTCCTCTCCAAATGTAGCGTTTATAGTTGTGGCCAAAAAGCTCAAATTTTGGTCTCATCACTCCAAATGACTGTGCTAGAAGGTTTGAGGCTTTTCTCTGTGCTGTTTGGAGTATTGTAAGCGGGATACTTTGTGGCATTTGCTTAGTAATGGCTTTCTTCTGGTGAATCGACCATGCAGCCCATATTTCTTCATGTGCCTCCTTATTGTGCATCTTGAAACAGCCCCATCATGTGTTTTCAGAGTCCTGTATTTCACCTGAAGTTATTTGTGGGTTTTTCTTTGCATCCCGAACAATTTTCCTGGCAGTTGTGGCTGAAATTTTAGTTGATCTACCTGACCATGGTTTGGTTTCAACAGAACCCCTAATTTTCTACTTCTTGATTAGAGTTTGAACACTGCTGACTGGCATTCTCAATTCCTTGGATATCTTTTTATATCCCTTTCCTGTTTTATTAACTACCTTTTCCTACAGATCCTTTGACAATTCTTTTGCTTTCCCTATGACTCAGAAACGTCAGTGCAGCACTGGATGAAAGATGCAAAGGTCTGTCGGGAGTCCAGAAACTCATTGGACATTTTTATACACACACACTAATTACAAGCAAACAGATCACAGGTGAGGATGGTTACCTTTAAGCCCTGGTTCACGCTGAAGAATTTTGACATGCGATTTGACATGTCAAAACTGCAATCGCATTTGCCATCAATGGCACCGTCTTAATCGGTGCGACGCCGCATCTGCGGTGCTGCACCGATTTCAAAAAGTAGTTTCTGTACCACTTTTTGCTATTTCGTGCTGCGATTTACATTGACATCTGTTCAGAAACCTGCAAAGATTTCTCTGATATCGTGGGCGAAATTGGGACTGATATGCGGAATGAAATCGCGTAAGTTCAGCTGAACTCGCACGGCTTCATTCCTGCAGCTCAGTGTGAACCTGGGCTAAAAGCCATTCAAACCCCTTTGTGTCAACTTGTGTGCATGTTATCAGGCCAAAATCACCAGGGTATGTCAACTTTTGTCAGGATCATTTGGGTAGTTTCTGTTGTCATTATGATTTAAAAAGAGTAAACACAGTTGATTGATAATAAATGGCTTGACCCAAACACTAACCATAAGGCTGCTTTCACACCGGGGTGTCGGTAAAGCACCGCTATTTTTAGCAGCGATTTACCGTTGTTTTTTCAGAGATTTTCGGCCACTAGCAGGGTGCTTTTAATCCCCGCTAGCGGCCAATAAAGGGTTAAAATGACCAGCAAGGCGCCACTGCAGCGCCACACTTTGCTGGCACTGCCCAATTTATTTCAATGGGCAGGGGCCCTTTAGGAGCAGTGTATACACCGCTCCTTCACCGCTCCAAAGATAATGCTTGCAGTAGTTTTTTTAACGTCCTGCCAGCGCATCGCCTCAGTGTGAAAGCACTCAGGCTTTCACACTGAGACGTTTTTCAGGCGCTTTACAGGCGCTATTTTTAGCCCAAAAGCGTCTGAAAAGCGCTTCAGTGTGAAAGGTGTCTGAGTGAAAGAAAAGTTTTTGTGTTATCATTCATATTCTCTGAAAAATGGGCAAGAAATCATAAATTCTGCCAGGGTATGTAAACTTGTAAGCACAACTGTACACCGGTGTAAGGTAGGAGAGTGGCGTGCTACCAACACACTGGTGTGAAGGGGACAGAGGACACTACAGTGGGGGGGGGGGGGGTGTTTTAGGGGACCTTGCATGTGGGGCACAGAGGACACTGCAGTGGGAGGAGGGGTGTGTGTGTATGGGACAGGGGACATTGCCAGGGGGGTAAAGGGGACAGAGGACACTGCAGTGGGGGGGGGGGGTGTGAAGGGGCCAGAGGACATTGCTTTTGGGGGCAGAGGACACTATAGCGGGGGGACAGAGGACATTGCATGGGGGGGCAGAGGACATTACAGTGGGGAGGGGGTGAAGGGGACAGAGGACACAGCATTGGGGGGACGCAGAGGACACTTAAGCTTTCAGAAAGCAGGGGGCGGGGAAGTAAAGTTAAACTCTGACGATTTTAGTGAGGCGAGCAGAGATCGAGTGTGTTCACACAACAAACATGGGGTGTTGAGGCTGTCAATCACAGGCTGTGTGTTGGAGTTCCCTCCCCATCACCATTTTCTCTTGATGGCAGGAAAAGCAGTCATGCAGAAGAACAAGCCAGCAAAGAGAAGTGACACTTAGTGCTCTGTAATGAGCCAAGTACACAATATAAAGGGTTATGCTTTTTTCATATTCAGAGGTTTACAACCACTTTAAAAGGTGCCCATATAATTGTAGCATATTAGCAGAGCATGCTTGTTTAGCACCTTGGGGAACTTTACTAAAGTTGTAATAATTCTGTGCTTTCTGGGATCAATCAATAATTCATAAGGGTGGTGCCTATTTTAAGTTAATTTCACTGTTTTACTTTTAGTAAATCATTCCCCTATGTGCTAAAAGTGGGCATGTGTCTAGGCTGCTGCCAATATTTTTATCCAATAGACTGTAGATCTGCCAGATCAGCTTGCCCTTTTCCAAGGTGTGCCTTGGGGGCACAATCTACATTGTTTTGGGCAGCTTAACAGGGACAATGAATAGACAAAGATACACATACTGATTCACACTGTCAATAGATAATCCTCCTCAAACAGTGATAAATGCAGTTCATCCTGGTATTTAATACACAAGTTGCTTAAAAAGTGGATTGTAATGGAAAACATGCTTTTGCCTGAAAAGCTGAACATTGTGGGCTTGATTTACTAAAACTAGAGTGCAGAATCTGTTGCAGCTGTGTATGGTATCCAGCTTCTATATCAGCTTCTAGCTTCAACTTGTTCAATTAAAGCGGTTGTAAACCGCTGGCCTTTTTTTTTTTTGGAACCTGCAAGGTAAAGGCATAATGTGCTAATATGCATTGCATACTAGCACACTATGTGTTAGGAATATCCTTAGCTTGTGATCAGTCAACTCGAGATGTATTAAGAAGTAAAAGATTTATTCTAATATGTTAACACATTAGGATCCCCTTCCTTACACAAATGGGTCAGGCAAAGGAATGAACAAAGACAATATCTTTCGTTATCTTAAACCTTCATAACCCAGCCCCTATTTCCCTATTGGCTGAGGAAATCACAGTTTTCACTTATCTGGGTGAAATTCGATATTTACCTTTATTATGTGAGGACTGCGAATTCCCTTACAATCTTATGTTACCATACATGGTTATACTGAAATCATCCTGAAGTTTTACTGGTGGAGTTAGTAAAAACATACATAACAATTAATACAGAAAATGCTCATAGGTGGAATTAAAAACCAGTCTCAGGATTGTTTTCCAAATAGTCACACAATAAACATTTAAAACTTTTCTAACATTCCCTCCTCTTTGTGTGACTATTTTATCTCAACACATTTCAATAATAGTCCCTGTGTTATACACTTTCAGACTGTATGTATTTAAGTTGAGCTTCAATGTCCACATAGGTCTCCTCAGAGGTAGGAAGAGTTTGATACATCGTTCTTAAGACGGCAGTTTCAATTAGTTTTTGTGAAAGTCCTCGAATACATGGAATACAACAGCATCCACAAGTGACCAAAACAGCCAAAGCCACAGCGATTGAAATCAAACATGATGTAATAAGTCCAGTCCATTTACCAAACCATCCTTCAAGCCAGGTTGTGAATGGATCAGTAATACCTGAGTTTTCCGCTAATTCATTCGATAGAGCAGTCAGTCCTTCCAAGGCTCTGGTCACGGTCCCTCCAGGAGCTGTATTATTAGGGATAAAGGTGCAACACATGCTGCCAAACATTTTGCATACCCCTCCTCTTTCAGCTAAGACCATATCTAAAGCCATTCGGTTCTGCCATGCCATTAGAGATGTGGGGGCCAACTGTTCAGCTAGGCCCTTCACAGCATCCCTAATGTAATTTACAAATCGTTGTTGGTTATAATATATATAGTTAATCCAGTCAACATTTTTATTTATAGTTACCCACCAGAAAAGAGACTCAAACCCAGCTGTCACCTGATTCCTGGCCTTAAACCCATCCGGCACCCCGCGAGGAACCCCAATCTCATCTATGTAGACCTGAGAGTCAAATGACCCCATGGGAGAGGTGTCCCTCCGATACCGTTGGTGACTCTTAGTCCACGGGTGTTCTGACAAGATCCTCAGGGGCATAGCCAGCTGGACCATAGCACAATCCCCTTGGGCATTGGCAGGTAGTCTAGCTCGCAGTTTCTTATCCCCACACATCCACCAGATGTCAGCTCTCTGAATGTCATGTTCAACCCAGTCACCGTTGTCTATGTTAATCCTCTCCACACAGTAGTCATCAGGTAATGACCCAAGATCTACCCCGCTACGGTTCCCTGGGAGTGCAAAACAAGTAAAATTGCCCAGATATGCAGCGACCGCTGGAGGTATCTGAGGTCTCTCCACTGGGGGAAACAACAAACTCAATGTGTGACAGGTAGAATTGTTTTCAGGTTTATAGCTCTTATTATATAATTGCAACATACATTTTAAACCTTTTGGATCTGTTTTGTGATCTAAAGGAAAAGGAACTGTTGCTAAATGTGGTCTTGCACTGGCACAAACTAAACAGTTTTCTTTTTTTTAGAGTTTTAACCGTGTACCTTAACCATTCTAACCACTCATTGCTTTCTTGATAACCCGTCTCTAAAGCTATGGCATCTTCTATTGTTAGGTTAGTAAATCTTATGGTTTCACTCAGAACTTCTATTTTAGTATGGCCTTCTTCTTTCCCTTCTAGGTCTACCTTTTCCTGTTGTTTGGTTTTAATACCTCGAGGAAAAATGTGCCTGAAGGATCAGTTCCTGACACCCATTCTCCCATAGAATACGACCGCTGATCTTCCTTCCTCGGCTCCTTTATTGTTATTAATAGTTGATTACAGTTTTTACTATTTGTGCAGGGGGAGTTAGCCACTTTTGTAATTATGAGTCTTCCCTTTATTCCACTCTTTTCAGACCCTGGTTGATTATACCCCCAATCTTGATGTGCTGTGTTCCACAGGGCCTGATTCCATGCTTGACATCCTACCTTATCCCAGAGCCAGCAAATATATTTATCTGCCCATAGAAGTCCTCTAGCCCCAGTTGTATCCCCACAATCTGCGATCTGACAGAAGTCTACCAGTATAGTACTAGTTATTCCTTCTATAAAGGTTAAATTCAATGCTTTTCCTGTT